>BSBN01000312.1:0-1281000 GCA_027924645.1 Cunninghamia lanceolata
ATGTATATAATCAAACTATTCATTTATAAAATTACAATATCAATGTATATTTAAGAAAAAATAAAACCATAAATAATATTTAATTTAAAAATATGGTATGAGTGCCATCACTTTTAATGAGGATGTTTGAGGTATGTCTAGTTGTGGCTAGCAAATTTTATTTAAAGTTTTTATTAAATTGACAAAGGGGAGGAAGAGAGAGGAGAGGTAGAGATAGAGAGAGATAAAGGAGGGATAGAGATATAAGGGAGAGAGAGAGGAATCTAGAGAGAGAGAGAGAGAGAGAGAGAGAGAGAGAGAGAGAGAGAGAGAGAGAGAGAGAGAGAGAGAGAGAGAGCAAATTTATATAGCGATATATATTATATTTTAATTAGTTTTAATTGTGCACAATACAATATATATTATATTTGTCAAGCCTAAGTACAATGCAAGACTCATCCACCATTGGTCCTCCTATAGTTGGATTTTTTTAGCTCCATGTGACACATTGCATAAAAAACTAGGTGAGCAAAGGTTAGAAATTAGATT
This sequence comes from Cunninghamia lanceolata, assembly GCA_027924645.1. Lineage (NCBI taxonomy): Eukaryota > Viridiplantae > Streptophyta > Pinopsida > Cupressales > Cupressaceae > Cunninghamia > Cunninghamia lanceolata. The sequence goes on from BSBN01000312.1 coordinate 529, forward strand.
TGTTACTCCTTTTTAAAGCACCAAATCCAAATGTTACACTTAGAAATTAAATATTGTCAACCCCCTCTCATTAGCCATTGTGAGTTGACCTAACACATGTTTGTGTGAATTGTGTGTTATATTGTTGTATTTAAAGATATTCACTCATTCATTTAAGGTTATCTAAGAACGTTAGGACATTTAGGAGTTATCAAAAAAGCATTTACATTAAGAACAAATGTAGCAACATTTTATCATAACATATATCGTCATACATCTTTGATCATTGTTCCTAATTCATTCATATAGGTACAAGTTAAGGTCAACACACTAGTTCACTTCCATAGACATGGATCTAAAACCAAAATAGATTAGATTTAGATTACATATTTAAGGACATTTACCCAATCAAACCTTAAAATTCCAACAACTTAAAAATCAATATATGTGTCTCCCATATCAGATTTCTATCATTAAATTTTAAGCCAAGTATCACATTTAATTAATTTAATTTTCAACATTTACTTCCGTATTAATCCCAACTCACAAATTCTAAACTTATAACTTAATTTTTTTTGTCCTAAATAAATCATAGTGAATATCATTTATCTTCATTACAATAAATAACAAAATAATACAATTTTATTATAAATATCACTATAATCATTATAAAAGATTAAAAATTTAAATATTAAAAAATAATAAATTAAAATTAAAAGTTTTAGAACTTAAAAAAGAAATAATTATTTAATAAAAATTTAAGTATTATAAAATGATAAATTAAAATTTTAAGTTTTAGAACTTTAAAAAGAAAATAATTATTTAATATATATTAATAGCATGAGAGAAATTAGATTTTTAGATTCCACCACTTTGTTAATATATTACTAGGTTTTTCAGCGCTAACCATGCCACTTCACAAGATAAGTAAATCTCATCTATTAGATTATTAATATCATGTGTATCACCTTCAACCAACACATGAAATAAATATGGGATTGAATGAATAAATGAATTTTAATGACGTCCACGAGGCCAAATAGCCTAAGGGACCAAGAGCTGTAGCCCTACGACACTTTCAAAATCTTTTCATTGTCGACTCATCTACTATGCATCTTGACCAAGAAGCTGACCGTTATGTGAAGCTTCGCTTCCTCAAAGAGCTCGTTTAAACTTCCCCCCTTCAAGTTGTTTCCATATTGAGTGCAAATATCTTCATAGGCATCACACTCAAAGATGAAGTGCCATTCAGTTTCAACCACTCTTTTACTGCAGAAAGTGCATATCCTATCTTCCCAAACTTCCTTGGGGACCTTCCATCTACCAGTTTCACACCTTAGATGATGAGAACCAGTCCTCAACTGTGCAATTAAAAGTCTAGCTTTACCCTTAAGAGTGGCATGCAAGTAGGCTTTTTCCCCATGCTCTCATGTGGGGTTGAACTCTTTGACATAATGTAATTTTTTCGGCCAAGCTGTTTAGTCCACATGGTAGTCCCGATTTTTCTAACACGAATTGCTTAATTTCTGCTTTGGTTTTAGGACAATCTTGCAAATTAATATCCCATTTGATCATCCACTTGTTGTTCTGCTTCCATGTCTTTTTCCTACGATCTAACTCTTCCTCCACCACCAATTTAGGCCAATGTTGATTTTGCATGTTTTCCACCACCTTTAGATAACAAGCAGTCGGATAATTGCAAAATGCCTCCAACGGGAAGGCCCCCGCCTTGGCCAAAAGAATCTCATAGGGATCCGTAGCCTTGACTTTAAGACTACTAGTGATAAGATGCTTTGAATTCTCTCTAATTGTATCCATTTGTGATTGACACGCTGCTCCCTCAACCTCGCAACCATATAGGACAACCGGTGTGACTAACAAACCAAAAGAGTCTTCTTGGTTTTCAATCCATAGCTCGGCTTTCCTACATCTATTCTAAAGTAGGTAAAATGCTCTCCAAGCCCTTGAATTCTCTTCATTCTACAAGTGTCCCAGCTAAGCCTATTATGAAAACAATACCAAGATACTTTTACTCTTCAACTATTTCAAAAAACTTCATTCGAAAATAAATTAAAACTTCAACTAAAACCCTTCAGAGCATTTCCAACTACAACATCTGACAAAATTCCTCTATCCTCTGTGCTTTTAATCCCTGCTCAAAAGCTCGTATTTTGGCACATGCTGGGATTAAAACGTAAACTAAAACTCCCCAAACACCATTCAATTTTGTTTGCAGACAACGGTTAGAGACTTCCAATGGCGAGCGAGGCAAAACCTTCAAAGAAAATTCCAAAGGTAATTCAACTCACAGACGAAAAAAAATCTCCCGCGCCTGTAAATCCAACTCCTCAGAAGGCCATGCCAAAGGTCATCGGCACCGTCATAGAAAAGGGTTTCTCCGACGAAAGCAAAGCGAAAATTACTTTTCCAGAGCCAAGAGTCACGCCATTTCCCAAAGCTCGTCATCGCTCAGAAGGCCCGGTAAGAATTTTTTGTGTTTTGGCCCATGTTTTATGTGTAATTCAATTTAATATGTCCGAGTAAATGGGGTTGAAGTCCCAAATTTGATATTCCCACACACGCAAGGGCTATCCGTCCGCTGGGAGTTGAACCTTGGTCTTTTGCATGGTCACAATCCTTGTCAGCCACTAGGCCTCATGTTATCATGAAAATCGTTTCCCACAGATTTATACTAATACTTTCAATGTGCATGTTTATGCTCGCTTGTTTGTTTGTGTGTGGGTGCAAACTATAATACGTGCTGGAGTTTGGGAAAATTGAGTTAGAGGTGTATGTTGTCTTATTTTTTTCTTGGCATCACCCTAGATTATGCTTTAGGTTCATGACAGTACCAACAATTCATTTTGAATGTGTGTAATGTGTGCTTGGTGCCATGCTGATTGTGTTCTCATTCATTTTTTTCTCTTAGCTATCCTTTCTTGCATGTTCATTGACAATTAAGGCTCTGTGGTAATATCCGTTAACATTTGAAATTGCTTCAGCTACACTTTAGTAGCTTTAAGTGTTAAGTTTTTGGTATTTACATAATCATCATTTTGCTGTACCTAGAAATTAGGCAATTTTGGTCCTGTACACATCTCTTTTCTTTTAACTGTTTTATATTCATCTGTTTGAATCTACTCTTATATGTATGTCAAAAGTTCAAAAGTATATTGTGAACATTTTTAACCTGTAGCATGTACATGTTTGACTTAGCTATGGTAGTAATTCTTTTTAGCTGTACAGAAATATCTATTCGCCGTTTAGGTTGTTACTGATTTTTTTAAGATAAACGCCACAGCACTGGGCACCTATTAACTCTGAACCAGAGGAGATGGTCGAGGACACTAAGGATGCAGAGGATTCAGTTGTAGAATCTCTTGCCACTCATGCACGTCCCCTAGAAAGGAGAATGAAAAAAACTATAGATTTTAGTAATTGGAAAGAGAAGCTTAAAATGGAGTGTCCTAATAAGAAATTGACTGAAAGCGAGACAATGGATAAACCTACCATGATATCCTCTATTGAAGGAAAAGAACAAGAAATCCCTCAAGCACATAATGAAATCCAGAATGTGAAAGCTCTTCTTGCTCAACTGTGCGCAGAATCTTCGGCAGTGAAATTGACTTCTGATAGGCAAATGATGGGAGAATTATCAGCAGGAATTACAGGAGAACCAGGTGAGTTAGTTCAAATCTCTAAAGAAGAAAATGCCATTGAAGATACCAGATTTTCAGCTTCTATGCAGAGTGGCGATACTATTGTTAGACATATTGATAGCATACAGATTAGCACAAGATTTGACACAACAAAAGAAATAATTAAATGTCACACTGAGAAGGCTTATGATTACAGGACCGAAAGGGAAGGCCTGAAGCCTAAGGTTGATATTCAAGAAATAGATGCAGAGAATCGTGCAGCTTTACAAGCAATGTCAGCAAATGAGATTGAAGAAGCACAGAACGAATTACTTGGTAGGCTGCGCCCTGAAATAGCAGAAATGCTGAGAAAGTGCGGTGCAGAAAAAGTCAAAAAGGGCAATAAAGGGGCAACTGAATCGAGTAAGGATAAGAAATTTGGCACTGAAGATGGGAAGACAGACTTGAATAACAATCAAAATGATGGTTTTATCTCAGAAAAATCACATAAACAAGAAGGCTTTTCAACAACAAGAAACAAATCAAATGAGTTTAGTAAGAGATCCTCAGCCATTTCAGGGAACAATGAGTGGAAGACTTGGAGCGATAGAGTCGAGTCTGTCAGGACCCTGAGGTTCACCTTGGATGGGAGCATTGTGGAAGTAGAAGAGACTGCAATAGAGACCAAACGCCTTTCTCAAAATGGTATGGGATAAAATCTTTTCTACTATTCACTACTTTCCTTTTGATTGTTACCATCACTATTTTCCAAATTTTAGTGACTTGTGTAGTTTTAGATAGTTAAGGGCCTTGCAAAGTTCTTTTCTAAACTATCCAGTTCTTGTTTAGTTATCTCTCTGGAAGGCAATGCATTATGTATTACTATTTGTTGCTAAGTCCACAAATGTTTTGTGTACTAGTTGTTGGAATATTTTACTACTTTGCATTTTTCATTGACTGGTGTAGTTTTAGATTGTTGAGTTTCTTGGAAAGTTATTTAAAAAAAAAACTTCCAGTTCGTGCATTTATTGTCTTTCTAACTTGTATTTGGTGTTAATCCTATAAGTGGTTTATGTACTTGTTTTTAGAATTATATCTGAGATTGAGAACACATTTCCTACTTGCAAAATTATTTAGTTTATGCTATGTGATTGCTTTGATGCCATCAATAGTTTCAAATACAATGATTTCTTTGTTCCTATATTTATCTTTGAAATGCATCAACATCCTTTACAGTCATAACATACAATAGCAGCTTGAAGTGCTTCTTTTTTCTTATCCTAATAGCTGAAGATGAAAGAACTGAAGACCTTGGAACTTCTTTGTAGTTTGTACTTCGCTAAAGGTGACTTACAAAATTCATAAAATTCTTAGCACTGTTGTCTTTTTTTTGCTCATTTTCAATGTTTGTTTTTAAGGATTCAATAATTCTATTTCCCTATCTGCAACTTGATGGTACATGCTAGAGTTTTCTGAGTGAATATGAATATTCCTGTGACATACAAACTTGTGGTAATGCCACAGTGAGTTTGTAGCAGCTTGGTACATTGAATGGAATATATTGAGGTAGAACACCTGTGCTGTTCTTATTGGTGTCCTAACTTTGTATGCATGTTTACCTTGTTTGATGGTGCCTTTTCTAATGGGCTACAACAAGACTAATCTCATGGTGGGGTCTCTAATGTAGCTAAGCTTTATTTTGGATCTGTAATTGCACAACTTAAAGCTGGTATGCTAAGTTACCGGTTCAGGTATGCTGGTACGACAAATTTTTTTGGGGTTGGGTTCGTTTTGGGTATGTCCATACAAAAAAGCCATATAAAATTCATAAATATATACATATTTGCAGCCTGAATAACATGCATATAATTACCTATGGAAGTCATTCTTGGATATTTTGAAAATCTACTTTTTTTTTTTCCAAAACACTAATAAATTGTGAATATCTTATGTTTATAATACTCAAAAGGGGCAAAAATCTAAAAGAAAATTAATTAAAACATTATAACAGATTGTTTTTTTATTAATAATCCTGAAAGGCGGAAAACAAGAAAAACCTAAGGAAGTGCCTTGTCGATGTTAATACCCACTCTAAACTTGTTTCATGGGAGGCAAAATAATTCTAGTGACAATTTGGTTTCCACGAGCGAATAAATAAAACCTTATGAGCATGCAGGGTTTTTGAAAAGTAAAAGCATGCAAAGCATAGGCAAAAGCAACATGGTCATATTGGCATTGGAGTGATGATGATGATGATAGTGTAGGAAGCGCCTTTCACACAAAAAGAAGCACAAGACTAACAATTTTCCTCTTCCAAATTGTGACACTTTGGTGGCAAATCGTCAATTACTCTTTGTATTTATTCTTGTCAGTGGGAAAAATGCTTTTGTTGTCAATTTTAGTAGCAATGCAGGAAGGGCATAGGAATATTTCATAGCGGTGGATTTGACCAATGACAGTGAAATGGGCAGTGGCAAACTATTTGTGGCTGGAGGACAATGTGATTCTGGTTCTCTGCTGGATTTGTAGAGTGGATCTAGATTTGCGTCTAATGTAAATCGAACTCGGCCAAATCGAAGTCTGTTTTGTAGGACCCTACCCCAGACCCACCAGCTACTCAGACTAGATCTTGGATTGGGAATGAACTAGACCCAGATTCGGGGGTTTTCCTGAGTGAACTGGTAACATAGATGGTATGATTCATTCCAATGTGCTTTTGATTGAACATGAAATTGCTACTAAAACAGCTTAAGTTAAGTGCTCAATTGGCAAATCCTTATATGCAACAAGCAATTCAAATACTATGCAATGAAAGACATAACAACATCACATATACAAAAGCAACCAAATTTATGTGGAGAAACCGTCTTGGTGTAGGTGTACTTTAGAATATAGTGAGAGCTTATTCCTGGGAATTTGATGTTCTACAGGGGTGTGCAAGGATGTTGCTCTCTGTGGGGGATGGAAATGTTGCTATGTTACACCAAGTTTTTGGGATGGGGACAATAGGGGACGTGTTTCGGGGATTGAGATTTGGGAGGTCATTTTAGGGGATGACAGGCAACAACTATTAAAAAATAGGGAAAATTTTAAAAATATAGGGAAATTTCAAATATTTAAATGATAACATTGGTAAGGAATTCATCATATACATTATAGATCCTTAATACATGACATTAGAGTTGAATTGAGAGTTCACATGAGAGTTGACAAAAAGAATCAGGTACACTAAGTACCCTTCCAAAATTTTCACGACTCTTTGATTGCTGAACACCCTTTACCAACTTGTTGCTTAGAGTCAAAATTACCATTAACATTAACAGGTCTAGCAAGTATAAGATTTGAAATGTTGCCGAATTTTCCAAATTGATTTAATGCATTCAATAACACCTGCATTAAAGTTGTCTTTATTGTGAACATTGACTAGCAATTCCACAGGCATAACCTTGCTACATATGATAAGAAAACATACTTATTTGTCGCAAACCCATATTTACATCAAATTTTTGAAGATCAAGATAGATTATTCTACAAAAACATTAAGAATATCAAAAGTTGAACTAGTTCTAAGAGAGCATATGTCATTTGAAAAGAAGATCCTTTCAGAAGCAAGCAGCCATATTTAAAATAACATGGTCACATGCACTCAGAATTTGCACAACCAACAAATAGATAAAATGATTGCTCACACCAATTAAAAAGTAAAAAATTCATGAGTAGAATGCTACATCGAAATTTTGAAGAACAAAAGAAGATTATTTTGCAGAAACATAAGGGATATCAGAACTCAAACTGGTTCTAAGAGTAAACACTTTTTATTCATTTTGGGCTTTTTAATTTTCTTTGAGCTTTACTCGTGGGGACGGTTGGCTGTCCCTAGGACGTCATTGATGTTCCCAGCCATCCCTGCGTAGTGCTGCCATTTTCGGGACATTTCCGTTGCAAACTTCTTGACAGGGGATGGCGAGGGCATGTTTCCAAGGCATCACTGCGCCCTCAGAACGTCCCCAGTATGAGAGCGTCCAAAAGGGCAGGGAACGCATCCCTAGGGAACATAAAAATATTGCTAATCCAAGACTTGGGTTGCTACAATGCCTTCCTTTGCTCTTCGCTCCTTATCTTTGCTTAGTTCTCTCAATACTTTTGATAATGTTGCCAAAAGAACTGCATAGGTGTGAAAATGCATGTAGTTGTAAAATTTCTTGATGGTTTGGATCCAACAAGTTGAAATTCATCAAACAAGTTTAAGTGGAAACACTAGATATCTCAAGTGCTATTATACCTGTTAACTCACCTTGTAACATCTCTTTTGGATGATCTTGCTAGTCTTGAGACATTAGGGATGAAATTAGAATGTTCTTGCTTGGAGAGAATGCAAAAATGGTGGGAATGGCAACATTGAACTTGGGGGCGGGAAAATGAACAATAAGGGGCTGGAGCTGATATGACCTAAGGATGAAAAAACAAACAAGGCTTGGAGAATGAATGAATGAACCTTGGACCTTGTCAACAATCAAAACTAATCTTGCTTATGTTTGGTGTGGAGATTGAGTGACTATAGTAATGGAAAGAGCTCATATGAATGATAATGATAATGGGTTAGTATATAGCTTTAATAGCAAGATTAAAGGTAAACCGTAAGACAAAGACAAGGTTGATGCCATCCTTGCCCAAAAGAGACAAAACATGCAAAAAACTTCTTGTGTGACAAAATTTCCATTAGAATATTTGTAATACCTAGGACTGAATTGAAATGTGGGCTAAACATTAAATACCTATTTTAAGAACTCTAAGATTATACTAAAGTAGTTTCATAGTTAAATGATATAATAATATTATTTAAAACAAAATCAGGAGACATAACTATCGAAGATTCTCCTCTAATAAATGTATGGGTAGGAAGTATAGAGTAGGGACATACTAGAAAGGGGAAGTAGAACAAGAGAAGATAAGTGTGGACAATGAGCAAGAGAGTTAAAGATGGAAACTGAGAGGGGGTTTCTTTGTACTATGACAATTTGGTATTAAAGCCATGATCTCATCAAAATGTGTTTGAATCAACCCAAAGTGTTGGCGTGTGCATTGGTGATAATTTGTGTAAGGTGAACTTGAAGGAATATCAATGCAGCAACTAGTAGCAAGAATTAAACACAAGTAGGAAGAAAACTATCGAATTAGAATTAAGATTAAGAATATCCTCTTCCTAAAATGAGCCCCTCTAAACTTTTAGAATATAAGGCATACCTTTTGTAATAAAGTCATCATAGTGATTTAGTGGTGTGTAATAATGTTAGCTATTATTAGTATTTAGAATCTTGGACAAATGTCACATTTATTTATTGTTGGTTACATCTCTCAAACTTTATATAAGGAGATGAATCTCTTTGTAATAGACACTCCAATTTTTCATAATATTATATTGTGTTACTGTATACCTCGTCTGTGTGCATTGTTCATTTTTTTTAATATGGTATCAGAGCCGAGGGTTGTGGGAATCCCAATTTGAAAAGTCATGTGAAAAATCAAGTCACAAGCTCACACATAGGATCAAGGGCACATAGGAAGCATAAAATCTCGAGAAGAATAACCAATTGCGGGTTTCAATGAGGGCAGCAATTTGAGGGAGTTTTTGTAGGAGTCACTAGTCGAAAAATTGTAGGTCGTGCAGACTAAACATGTTTGAAGGATGCCCTCTAGTCGTAGTGCACTAGCAAGGAAAATGTAGGGGTTACAATCAAAGAGAAATATAGGTTTCTTAGTCGAAGATTTGTAGCGTGGGATTTGCAGTCATGAGGTGGTGGTCATGGGAATTGTAGAAGGAAATTGTTAACATTTCCTTTCTAGTTGTATAAAATCAAGTGATTTTTAATAGTCACAACTAGGGAGTTTTTTGTAGTCGCGAGGGCTCTCTAAAGCCACAATTAGGGCAAATAGCACATAGCTAGGGCATGCGACTAGTGCCAAAAAAAAAATTTCGAGTAAAAGTCTGCATCCAATTTCTTTAAAGGTCTAGAAATTAACAAGGGTTATTTTTTGGGGTATTTTTTTGAGAAACAATTGTGTGCCTTTGAACAAAAACCCATCTTGCAACAAACATGCGGACCATCATGATCGGTTTGCACCCATCTCCTTAAAGTCTTCGTCCTTCGTGTATTGTTCATTGAGTCGAATCCCACAACTGCCATGTGCATCTCATTCGACAAGGCACACCTTTGACTAAGCGTGTCTACAACTGGATTGGACTTGCCACTTAGGTGCTTCAAGACAAATGAGTAATTTTGCAAGAACTCTACTCATTTTATTTGCTATTGGTTTAGTTTGCTCGACTATTGATGAATTGAGAGGCATGACGGTCTGTGGACACCTTGGGCAACATATAGTGCCTCCACTTCTTCGATGCCTATATGATTGCGTAGAATTCTTAATCATATGTCAAATGCTTCTTGCATGCGTCATTCAACTTCTTGAAGTATGTAATTGGTCTTCCCTCCTGGCTCAACGTTGCACCAATTGTCATGCCACTCATGTTGCAATCTACTTGGAAAACTATACTAAAGTTAGGCAATGCCAACATCGGCTGCTTTGTCATCTTTTTCAACATTTGGAATGTGCGCTCCGTGCCTTCAGTCTAGAAGAACTTCTTCCTATCACCTCTCATTGTCTTTGTGATAGGCGTGCAAATCCCACTGAAGGTTTGAATGAACTTCTTGTAGAAGCTTGCCATCCCGTAGAAGCTTTGTGCCTCAAACTTGCTCTTTGGTGATGGCCACTCAACTATTGCCTTCACCTTCTCAGGGTCCATCTTCAATCCTTCTCAGGATAGCACAAATCCCAAATACACCAACTCTATCTTCATGAAGTTGTGTTTCTTCAAGTTCACCGCCAGCTTTTCCTCATGCAACTGTTGCAACACTTGCTTGCTATGTGCCAAATGTTCTTTCTTGGTCCTATTGAAGATTAGAATGATGTTTATGTACACAATGAGAAAGCTTCCAAGGAATGGTTTCATCACCTCATTCATTAGTCACATGAAAGTGCTAGGTGTGTTTTTTAGACCGAATGGCATCACTAACCGTTGATACAACACATCCTTCATCTTGAAGGTTGTCTTCCACTCATTGCCTTCCTTGATCTTGATATAATGGTAGCCACTCTTTAGATCAATCTTTGTGAACTCTCACGCTCCACTTAAGCAGTCCATCAAGTCATCCATGCGTGGCAATGGAAACTTGTATTTGGTGATCTTGTTGATGGCTTTGGAGTCGGTGCACATCCTCCACTATCAATTCTTCTTCGGCATTAGCATTGTAAGTACAACATGTAGGCTTAGGCTCTCCTTGACTAGCCCCTTCACAAGCAACTCCTCTACTTGCTTTCTTACTTCCTCACTCTTTTGCGGCGTCATCCTATAGCCTGCTCTAGTTGGCAAACTAATTTTTGGAACCAGGCCTATTGCATGGCTAATGCTGTGCATAGGCGATAGCCCCTCAGGAACATCCTTCGAGATGATCTCCTCTTACACAAATCCCTTTGATCTCAAGTGACATCTCCTCTTCTCCTTCTTCTGTGTTCTTTGCAATCATAACTTGTGCAAAGTTAGGCATGATTGCAAGGCATACACACTCCCTATTTACCTCCTTCAAGAATTGCTTTTGTAGCACTCATGGGCTTCTCTCCACTTCTACGTTGTTATGCTTCAAAGGCGCCAACTTATACTTCTTGTCATCCTTCCATAGGGTATAGGTGTTTGCACGCCCATTGTGTCACACTCTTTTGTCATACTACCCATCTTAAACTTGGCCTTGCATTGCTCATTCACCAGCAATTGGTGTCCTTTCAACAACCATGGCACCTTGTAGGTATTAGGGAGTGCAATTCTCTTGAAGCCTAGCTTTTCGATCATCTTGATTTTAGAACAAGATTATTTGTGCTACCTCTTTCTATAATCATTTTGTAGTACTTGCCTCTTGACTTGCCGACACTCCTGAAGAGATTCCTCCTTTGTGTTGACGCATTCTTCACCTTCTCTGTTGGTTTCATCAATAGGCACTTCATCATGAGTGCCTCTCTCCACCTTCAGGGTTTTCTATGCCAATGATTGATGTATTGCTTTCCGAGCTTCCTTCAACAATGTGGTTGCTTGCCTTCATTCTACGTCCAACACTACTTTGTTGCGCTTGTGGGCACCTAAATGCACGATGCTCTGTTTCTCCACATTGGAAACATGTTCTAGGGAAACTTCTTACTTGTTTGCATCCCCTTCCTCGGAAGGATTCTCTCCCCTAGGTATATTTGAAGGTCCTTGCGATGAGCTTGTTTCCCCTCCATGAGTTTGTGTCAATTCCTCTTTGGCATTGTGCGTCGTATCACTCCTTCCGCTCCCAAACTTCCCTTGGCTTCGTGCAGACTTCACAAAGATTGATCTGAAGAGTTACCATCCTGGATGTTCAATCGCAACCCATTTACATACCTTGTGGCTTTATCTGTGTCATCCTCCATGTGATCAACATGAATGGTCAACCAATAGAACTCCTCTGTGTAATTGTTGACGTTCATCTCCCTTTGTTTTAGGTTCTACAACTTTCTGAATAGGCTCATCTCATAGTCCATTGGCAAGAACTTTGCCCTTAACTTGATGACCATTTTTCTAGGTGTGGATCTTTTCCTTGCCTCGTCGCAGCTTGTCTCTTTGGACATTATCCCACCATAGTGATGCACGCCCCTTCAACTTATTGCATGCAAGAAACTCTTCTAGGGTCTTCAACAAACTCATACTCAAAAGTATTTATATAACTCGGTGATCCAATCAATTAACTCCTTTGGGCACAAACTTCCTTGTAGTTTGTAATATTTGTGCCTAGATTGCCTCCAACTTTGGAAATGGCTCTTAGCAACCTCCTCTTTGTTGGATCTTTGTCACCCTTGTCTATATGAACTTTGGGCACCTTGTCATCGCTTGAGTTTTGCATTTGCCTCTCTTCGCTTTGCTACCCCTGCTCTTTTCGTCATTTTGTTTCCTCACATACTCTTCTGCAACACACTCACTCTCCACGCCTTCTACCCAATAGCTTCTGCATTGGAAGATGTCCACACTATCTTTTACCCAGACTCACCATTATGGAAGACAACAACCACTCGTAGGTCAAAACCCTAGGATGACACCAAATGTTGTTCCTACACACAACATTGCCCACAGGGAAAGAATTCCTGCTTTGATCCCAAATGATGTAGCCGAAACCCAAGGGTTCCTAATGAAGGATACTTGAGTCTCACAACCTTAGAGTGCACAATGGAAAAACACAAGGAATGAGGAAACGTCATAGGTTGGACGGAAATAATATCTTTCATTTAGAATTCAGTAGCTAGTTACAAATTTTTGTAGCTCCAGATTGGATCTATATTTAAATTTCAACTCAATGCTCAGACTCACGATGACCAACCAAAATGTCCTAAATCTATCTTTGGTGTCTCAATATATACAACTCACTTGGGCACCAAAACTATACCCTTCACAGTAATGCCATCTACTCCTATTTCAAATTCAACCACAACATTGAATTCATTAAATGCATGGTTTCAAAATTTCCTACTGAAATACTCAATGGCTATGAGGCAGCCATTAATACCGTGGCATTGTCCCCCCCTGTGTGTGAACAACCAAAATTATGCCAAGCATTGCTGAAATAAATAGTGCACCAAACTGTGCGCCAACCCTTTCTGATGTAGGGTTGTCTTGTTTTCGAGATACTATGTCTCCAGTCTAAAGAAATAATTCTATTATTCTGGAAAATAATTCTGTTACAAAATATGGATACTAAGGGTAATAAATAACCCACAAACTTGGCATACCAAACAAGGTCTTAACTTTAGTTTTTCTTATCACAAAAGAAAATTGTTCTAAAAATATCCTAGGATATCCAAGTTGCCTAGAATAAATAAATAAAAATTTAAAAAATTATCTTAAGAATAAATAATAAATTAATAAAAAACTATCTTATTTTAGACATCTTATACCAACGAAATCTGCCTAAAATATATCTTCAAAACAAAACAACACCCTAAAAATAGATTTGAAAATTGTACCCAAAATACCCTAACTGCAACGCCTAAAGATAACCAGTCTTGCACTTATTGTTAGGACAAAAACAAACACTGTCAATAGGTATTTCAGTGCCTAGAAAAGCTTGGCAAAAATAGAGTCTAAATTCTAAATTTTCTAATTGCTGTGCTTGTGCCTTGAACAATTGCTGAGCGATCATTAGAAATTCTAATGCCCCCCTCTTCTCAAGGAAGGTGTTCTCTCCGTCAAACCCAACTTCTCTCCTAGTAGTTCAAACTTCCCTTTGGTAGGGGCTTTGTCAAAATCTCTGCAACCTGATCATTTGAAACAAAAACCTCAATACAATCAACTCCCTCTTTCTTAGAGAATCCTCTAGCAAGTAGAGTAAGAGTCTCATCAAGGTCAACTCTCTTTTTTTGAGAGAATGCTTTGGCAATAAATTTGTCTTGGTTCTCTTCAATACTCTTGTTAGTTGCATGCGTGGAATCAATCGATGGTTCCATAGTAGGTTTAGAAATTGTCTCGATAAAGATAGGACACTCCTCCATCATGTCATCTTGCCATACACTTGCCATGCTTGACTAGATCAACAAGTAGCTTGTATATGCCACCATCTTGAATTCCTTTGGCCAAAACTTGACTAAGTTTAGGGCCATGTTTTCTAATAATCACTTGACCATCAAACTCAGCAATACAATATAGATTTGTCATGCAAGAAACTAAAAGAAGGCTCTTTGTCAAACTAGGAACATACAAGACATTAAGTAGCTCAACAACATAACTTGAAGGCATGAGGAAGGAGACAATCCCAATCCCAGTAACAGGATATGTGGTATCATCACCAAGTTCTACTTGTATATGAACCTTCTGCTTGAAGTCTACTGAAAGCCTTCTTATTGAAGGTCATGTGTCCACTCCGTGCTAAAAATAGTGTCAGTGGATAGGTAGTGTCTCTCCTACCTACAAACTTACTGCCTATCTAGCCAAGTTGGTCTCTCCTCTAATTGGTTAGTCTTCTTCCTTCATCAAAGACTCCACACATTTTGTCAAATTCATTAAAGACAAAAAGGTTGATGATAATGACATTCTCGTGAGCTTTGATGTGGTCTTCCTCTTCACCAAAGTCCCGTTACAAGACTCTATTATGTTGGTTAAGCAGAAGACCAATGAAGAAATTGCGTCCTTAGTTGAACTCTGCTTAAAGTCCACATTCTTCACCTTCTAGGACATAGTTTATGAGCAATCTGATGGGGTGGCTATGGGATCCCCTTTATCCCCTGTCATAGCCAACATGTATATGGAGCACTTCGAAGAACTTGCCTTGAGCTCCTTCCCTCTTAAACCAAAATGGTGGAAACGGTATGTAGATGACACCAACATTAACTATGCTTGAAACAACCCACTGAATCTTCATATACAGTTGTGTATTCACCATCAGCTGATAAAGAAACTCCAAATCAACCCCAAATTCCCCTTATAAATCTGCTGCAACAGTCCCAAACACCTTCACAAATGGCTGCAACTCCTTCCCAGCAGCATACACCATTCCTATGATGTGTACAACCTTCAAAATTGTCATACCCCCGCCCAGATGAGATTGCAGCACTAAGAAGAAACACATAAATTATTGATCGCAGCCCTTAAAAGTATAACATGGGCGATTTAAATATATTCCAGTGTTCCATAAAAGAAAAACAATTAAATGAAATTAAATAAAGATGATCATGGGCAGTGATTCCTAAAGATATTTTAATTCCACGCCCACTTATAACACATAAGTTAGCTTTCACTCGATTATATGAACTCTTATATGTGATCTTGCACTCATTACAATTCCAAACAAAAGCCCCACCTCCTAGAAGTTGTTCAAGCATCGTAACATATTTCCATAGAGGAGATGCTTGATCATATTTAAACTGTTTATTTGCCGCAAGGCCCATTGAACTTGAAATAGTAGTCATTCCAAATATATTGTTGTTATAAAAGAAATCACAAAATTTTAAATTAAAAAGAAAAAAAATGCAACCCTACAATATGTATAAGCTAATAAAAATAATAAACATTCAAAACAAACACCAAAAAACATTTTGAAAAATCCTAAAACTTATTTTTTCATAAAAAAGATGAATTTTTTTATAAAAGACTTGAAAAAATTCATAAAAAACTTGAAAGAATTTGTTAAACTACTTACCTTAGATTGATAGATGTCCTTTGTGCGAGCTAGAATCCTCCCTTGGCACTTTGCAATCGTTTTCCTTCGAAAAAATACCAGCAATCTTTCAAAATGCAAAAAATGGCAAAACAATGAAGAGTTTTTGTGAAATAGGTTTGTTTTTGTCAAATAACTCTTACTAATGGGCACATTTTAGGTTTTAGGCACTTTATAGGTTTTTTTTAAAAGTTCAAATATTAATTTTTTTTTAAAACTCATTTTGATGTTTTTGTTTTGAATTTTGCTTGTTTTGTCTGCGGGAGCGCTTGAGAGCGGACAAGGCATGACCTTGCTGCCTTGGGTTCCTTGTGGGTACGCCCACTAGGAACCTGGGGTGGTAGTACCCACAGGGAACCCGGGGCGGTAGGGCCGTGCCTTGTCCGCTACTGGCTTGCTCCCGTCGCTGGACTGGGACTCAGACCAATTCGGTAGGGACTGGTGCTAGGTACTGCAGAACCTGATAACTTAGCTAAAATTAGGTAAATCACAAACCCACACTGCAAATCTGAAACACACTGCAAATTTGAAAAAGCTCAACAAACCCAAAATACTAAAAACCACAAACCACAACAAAATACCAATTGAATCTGAAATTCAATCTTCAATTTTCAGCACAATGGTGATTCTTGCATGAAATCACTTGAAATGGAATGAGGGTTTTAATCCCCAAACCAATCTTTGCTGCACACTAGTAATCCCTAGATGGAATTACTCTAAAAACTAGGAGGTTTTCATCCATAAAGCTTCACAAATCTAGAGGGTTTTCGTCTTTGGGAAGAGAAAAAGAACGCATGTTCATTCTTGAGAAAAGAAATTGATAAATCATAAAATGAGTAGGTAACCCTTTTCTGGAGACAAAACCTCCTTTTATGGCTTTTTTCGTTGCTTTTTTGGAAAAGCACTTTTTTGCTTTTTCGAAAAAAACACTTTTCCCTCCCAAACTTAATATTTTAAAAAGTGACTTTTGAATCCTTATAAAATGATATTGCTTTTGGACCCCATCTCTAACACCACTTTATAACGTCACTTTTTGCTGTTTTTTTAAAAAACACTTTATATTATCATGTAGGGGTACTTTATAACTTAATAATAAAATAGAAGTTACTTTTTGGGCAACAAAAATTTAATTATTAAATTATTTCCAAGGTCTCGAAAAAAGGGACATTACACAGTACACATTTTCATCCTTGTACATCTATTTAATCCCTGCTAGTGAAGATAGTATGGAAATCATTTGGCAGGTCTGTTCTTTGTTCCTCTTTGCTGTTCATGTGTTTTGCTTCTTAGGTCCTAAATTGCATTGTGAGGGGCATTTCAACTATGCTTTAATAGCCCAAGGTGGATGGCTTCTTCTTTGGGCTTATTATATTTTATTAATGTTTTTGACCTTTTGTTTTGTAAAATTTGAGCTCTCTTTTCCTTATTTAAACTTTGAGTTACAAGCTCAAATGAAAATAAATATGTTTGTGGGTCCAAAGTGGCATGGGGGATCTCGGAAACAAACAAACATCCTCAGTCAAACATATGATATAAACCACATACAAATATGGCAGGTTAAAAATAAAAAGTTATAGACTTAAAAAAAAAATTAGAACATTGATGACACACATCCCTTACATATTGACTTAGATGAGTTGATTTGAGTAAGATTGGTATGTTCTATAGATTTTCCTTTTTTTAAATCTTAGACTGTCTTGTGCACATGCAGCACTTGTTGAATTATGGCACTGGAATTGTTTTGCTCTGTGTAGTCACCTGGAAGTTGGGAGGTTGGATGCTTAAGTCTTTTTGCTGCATGTCTTTTCTGACTAAGCTGAGGTTTAAATAGGGAAGGAAGGATTATGAGCTAGCTACACGAGGGATAGTGGGGATTGAAGGAGAATAAAACTCGAGGCAAGAGAATACTAAAACAAATTGATGCCAAAAGTAACACAAAAATCGCTTGTTACAGTTCTTGGATTGTGGTTGGGATGAAACTGAACTTGGATACATCTTTTTCTATGCTCAAATACACGAGTGACTTCAAAATGTGAGCTCTAAAGAAAATTTGGTATTCACATATTCTTGTATCTCTTTGCCTCTTGGCGATTCCTAGTGAAATTATGTATCTTAGGGTTTGTATGTTTGTTTATGTTTGAGGAGTGTTTTTTTTAATATAAATGAAAATAATCAAACAGTATCTTCATGGCTAGCTGCAAACTTTGCATTTTCTGAATTCAGAGAGACAATAGCTGTGTTCTTAATTTGCAGGTTCATTTTGGTGTGTTTGTCATGTGCTGGTACTTATTGTCAACTTTTCTTATTTTCTGTTTCCTGAAGCTTAATTTTGTCCTCTGATTTTTGGACATCGGTTGTTGCATGTTTTTCACCAAAGTTAATGGCAAAGGGTAGTAATTTCCCTTAATTTCAAATTTTATGAAGAAGTTTTCTGTAGCGTGAAGTTGATATATATTTTTTGAACTTCTGTCCTTTTTGAATAAAATAAAATTTCTGTGCTTCACTCAGTAATTTGGAATTTTGAAACCTAGGGAGATTTTTGGTTGATTGTAGTTGACTGTCGATTATATCTGATTGATTTCTTATGTAAATCAGATACATTTCTTGTGTCATTAAGTAGTTTATTTGGTGTGTTTTGGTTTACTTTATGATGGAACCTGATATAACCTGTCCAGAGGTTGTGAGAAATGATGCCTATCAATACCAGCCTATAGTCTCTATTTGTAGAGCCAGAATGGGAGCTTAATAACATATAAAAAAAATTGCACTGCCATTCATTTTTTTGATTTTGGAATCTGAATGGTCTTTTGCATGTATATTTCTTTCATTATCAAAATAGTTATCAGATAGAAGTTTCCTATTGTAATTGGCTATGCTTACTTAACTGAAATAAAAAATTTGTAGCAGGCAACAATTCAGATATCTACCATTTTGGTGTGCATAATGTAGCAGAGCGGGACATCTTACGAACAGAGGGTGATCCTGCCAGTGCAGGCTACACAATTAAGGAAGCAGTATCACTTGTTCGAAGCATGGTTTGTTGAACCTCATTTTCCTACTCTTTTTAGTGAATTTATTTGCTATCTGCCTGCTAAGGTCTTTTGATTTCTTGGGATTGGATCTTGTAATGATTAACAATAACACTAGCTGCTTTGAGGAAGAAATGACTTTTCAATGATATGAATTTCAAGAAAATTCTTTTTCATATATGTGCTCAAATATATTTTCCATTAATGCATATCTTCGTACCTTTATTTTGCCATGGATTTAACTGACACTATATTCCTTTACCTTATCTTGCCAATTCAGTTTGCATCAGCAGAAATATATCAACACTAAAGACAATGTTTTCCTACAAATGCAGACTGTTGTGACTTGTTTATAATGGGGGATGCCCATTGAGTATAACTAACATACTTGACCTTGCTTTATAATATTTATGGAGACTCCCCTCCCAGTACAGGTCACCATGCTTCACTATAGTTCCAAGGGCCAAACAAATGCCTCTGCATCATCTAGATTCTATATTATGAACTTAATGTTGACTGTTCTAAAGGACTGAAAGGTATAGGAGGCTTCATGAGAGATCATTAAGTAATGCTTATCATGGCATCATGTAGTGGTCATGTATCTAATAACCTGGTTGAAGCAGGGACCTTACTGCAAAGAATTCAGATAGCTAAGGGCCTAGGCTGAAGTTAATTTTTAAACAGCATATCCCTTAAAATATCAAGTAAATTATAACTCATTGCTCAACGTGCCATGACTTCAGATCATTCTAAGTTATAAAGCTCTTTCAAGTGTGATGAGACTAGAATTTCTTACAGAGTGCACTAATGCTGCAGGTCAATAGAGAACAGGTTAATCTGTAGATAATCGACACCCTACAAGCCACAAATAGCAGCACAAAGCATTGATTCCATAATCCCCAACTAGCATTCCTGACACAAAATAACTGTCATGTTCATCAAAGTTATCAAAGAAACATCTCACAGATACAAAGAATTGTTGAAAGAGCTTTCTTTTTCAAAGATACAAAGCATATTGCAGTCTTATCATCAGTGAAGAGGTGCCTTAAGTCGCTTCATCCCTAGAAAGTATACAGCATGGTTCTGATCTGGTCCCATTTGTTCAATCTGCCAGGAGTATGAGGGAGGTAACATACAACTGGTGATATACTCTAGACCCACATCACCTCACTCCTCAAGCCCTGATTAGACAGACTCTAGTTACAAATCTCTGTTTTCCTTGTGACACTGCCCTTATTTGTAGCACCCTCATTATGCTACTGGTTAAAAACTTAAATACACAAACTCTTGAACTGGATAAAATGTGAAATCAATTTTTCCTTTTAAAACATGCAAGCACAAGTATTTTTACTTGCTTGACTTACTAACTAGTAGTAATGACTTGGTACCCCTTGCAAATTTTATTATTTGTCCAAAAGGTTTTGAAACTTTAGAATGGTTATTAGGTGTCTCCAACAGACTCAAGTTGTGGAAGGTATTAAACAAATAGTAGAATTACAAGTCTCCTCCCTCCAAGGCGTACATGAAATTATATGAAATGAAATCAAACATTCCTTCCTCCAAGTCGCCCATCAAAAGGCAATTTTCACACATTTTTCCATCCCTAGATGGTTCGCTCCACATGAGGGCAACTTTATTTGTTCAAAGTAAATACATCAAAATCACTAGAAAAATATGACAGTTCATTTTCCATACTCAATTTGCCCACAAAAAATCCCGAAGTGTGAAAATAGGCCTCTTAGGTCTTCTTCTGTGATCACTCCGAAAATTGGGACATTACACAATTCCAACCTCTTTTTAGCATTAGCCTAAGGGATTTATACTTGGCTTTCTCCAACCGGTTCTTCTTCCCTATTTTGTGGGATGGTCAAGTTACATGTTGAAGGCTTCAATTGAGTCTAGGTAGTTGTCCTAACATCTTGGTAGTCACTATAAGATTTGCTCATGACAAAATCTATTGAGGAACAAATGCCTTAAAACTATTTACAATAACCTACTTGCTTCAAGAAAAATGATAAACAAAACCTTGCAATAAACAAAATCAGACTATTCCATTCATGAAGTATGTAAGAATAAATGCAAGGAAGTTGCCTTTATAGAAAATATGAAGAGGAGAAGAGGATGACAATTCACCTTGCATTAAGTGTAACTCCCAAGGAATGAGGCAATACCTCTCCTTCTAAGAAAGGAAAGTGTGACTGCTATGGAAGAGGGTGACACCTCATACTCCAAAAAGGACAAGCGTAACTCAACCTAAATAAACAAACTACCTAATCCCCCCATAGAAAGAGAGAGATAATCCCCCAAAAGAAGAGAGGGAAAAGAAAGGAAGGACTAGTAGCGCTCCCAAAGAATAGCCTCCTAAACCTCGAACAAAGTTTGTAGATGAATATACTTCTTTCTGCGAAGGGTTTGGTGAAAATGTTTGCAACTTGCTCTAAAGTAGGATAAAATTGTAGATTGATGACCTGCTCTTGAATACACTCTTTGATGTAGTGCATATGGACCTTGATGTGTTTGGTCTTCTAATGGTGGACTAGGTTCCTCGAGATCTAGATGGCACTTTGGTTATCACAATAGATGAGTTAAGGCTAATGGAAAGGAATACCAAACTTTGTTAGAATCTGTTGAAGCCAGATGGTCTTTGTGGCAACATTAACAACCTCTCGATACCCAACCTTTGTGAAAGATAGAGCAATAAAATGCCACTTCTTGCTTGACCAACATATGTGGCCAAAACCCAAATGAAAGTTGTAACTTGAGGTAGACTTACTATTGTCGGAATCGCTAGCTAAGTATTATCACAATAGATGACTTAAGGATGATGGAAAGGAAGACCAAACTCTGTAAGTTGAAGCCGAATGGCATCTGTGGCAGCATTAACAAGCCCTCGATACTCAACCTTTGTGAAAGATAGAGCAATAACATGTTGCTTCTTGCTTGACCAACATATGTGGCCAAAACCCAGATGAAAGCTGAAACTTGAGGTAGACTTATGATCGTTAGAATCACTAGCTCAGTTTGAATGTGTATCCCACCAATCTGTATGTTTGCTTGCTGTGTAGTCAATCCTATATTTGTATGCAGCTTTGACATAGTGCAATATTTGTTTGGTAGCTTTTCAGTGAAGCTCATGTGGTTCTTGCGTAAGGCGAGAAACCATACCAATGACATAAGAAATGTTAGAACGTGTGCAAGTTAAGTAGATGGGGCTTCAAACAAGTTGGCTTTACAAAGTGGCATCAACCAATGGAGTGGAACACTTAGCTTCAAGCTTAGCTCTAGAAAGAAACGGAATCACTATAGGCTTGCAATCAACCATGTGAAACTATGCAAGAAGATCAAGAGCATAATTGAGTTTTGCTAGACTAATTCTGGAATAGGATTGAGTGACCTCAATGCCAAGAAAGTAGTGCAAAAAAACCTAAGCTAGTCATGTCAAATCTGTTATGTAGAGTTGTCTTAACTGTACCAATGATGGATGAAGAACTTCTTGTGATTATGAGATCATCAACATATAGAACTAAGATCAAAAGTGCATCACCCTGTCATAGAATGTAGATGTTTGGATCTGAGTGACATCAGGAGAATCCTACTGAAAGAAGGGAGGAATTCATCTTTGCATACCTAGCGTGAGGGACCTATTTGAGGCTATGGAGAGACTTTTGAAGTTTGCATACCAAAAGGATTCCTAAATGAAATCTTGTGGTTGCTCCATGTATATCCCCTCCTAAAGATCTTGATAAAGAAAAATAGTTTTCATGTCCATCTAATGTACAACCCTGTGATTAACGGTGACAATGGCAAGAGTCAATTGGATGGGGTTCATTTTGGCAACGAGGGCAAAGGTCTTAGTGTAATGATAATCAATGCTTGGAACTTGAGAGAAACCTTTTGCCACAAGTTGTGCTTTGAACTTATCAATGTTGCCATTCCAAACATACTTATCGATAGATCCACTTTCATTGGACTAGTTTTTTTCCCTTAGGAAGTGGGACTAAATCCCAAGTGTGAGTCTATAGTAAGGAATTGTATTCTTCTTCCATTGGTAAATCCCATTCAACAATATGATTATGGATCTAGAGTGGTGTCAATATAAGCATGAGGATTATCTTGATGTTTTGACTGTCCTCTGAGTGTCTGAAAGATTCCCAACTAGTGCACTTGTAGTCTGTAGAGTCGTGCGAGCTTAAAGTGGAAGAGCAACAAAACAAGTAGGAGAAAAAGGAGGAGAGTCCTCATCTCAAAATTATTAGTTGAGGAGAGTCCTTTGTAGTAGACCTATGAGTCAAACAAGGAAGAGGTGAGTCCTCTTAAGCATTGCCAACAACCAAGAAATCTAAAGTGAAGGAAGAAGTGATAGAGGATATGCTTGGAGAACTTTCTTCGAATTGACACTCCTCACAACGATCAACTCATGAGTATCAGGATGCAACAAGTGATACCCTTTGACACCATCTACATAGCCCATAAAAATGCAAGTCATGCGTTGTCGTTCCAAAGCCTTGCATTTGCTTGCAGGAATATGGGCCTATTGAAGAGAATCAAAAACTCTGAAATGTGTAATTGTGGGTTTCCTACTACCCCAAGCTTCGAAAGGAGTGATACCTTTCAAGCCATTGTGGGGAATGTGGTTTTTGGATATAGTTAGTATAGTCTATTTCCTCGGCCCCTAGTATTGTGGAGCAAGTGATCGAGAATGGATCATGTAGCTATCTGTTTCTCTTAAGGTTATGTTCTTCTGCTTTGCAATCCCATTGTATTGTGGGCTGCATGGAATTGTATGCTAAAGATCAATACCCTCTTTAGTACAATACTCTTCAAAGTTGTGATTCACATATTCCTTACCATTATCTGTCCATAAAATCTTGATGACTTCCCAAATTGTTTATTTGTGAGGCAAACATTTCACTCTTTAGTCGAAGAATGTACACCCAAGTGAATCTAGAGAAATCATCAATAAATGTAAGTATGTGTCGGGCTTTGCCTGAAAGATCATTATGAACCAACTCTAAAAAATTGAAGCTTGCCAAGACTTTCCTTTTTCAAACTTCTTAGGATGTTTTCCCATGATGTGTCCTTGATACACTGCATTATAAAAGTGGATTTTTTGAAGCCCTATGACCATACCCAGCTGACTTAGTTGTTGATGATAGTGGTGGTTTAGAATCTAGATGGCCAGACTGCTCATGCCAAAGTTTACTGACATTATCAGTATGAGTAAAAAGTTGTGATGTCTCGATATTAAGGCATTATTTAAATTAAAGATTTAAACATCATGATAAAGATGGTGAAGTCGCTTTTGTAAAATATGGTGTTTGTCGTGTCTTTTCTATCGTCAATTTGGATATAATAATAATAATATTAATAAACATATAGAACAAATAATATTAAATAATATTATTATATAAATATTTTTTAATTTAATTTAATATATAATATATTTATTAACAAAGATATATTATTAGCAATGTAAATTTTGTTATTATTATATTATAAAAATATTTATAAATAATATAAATATTAACAATAAAAATAAGTATAAATATAAATATATATATTTATAATAAATAATAATATATATATAAATATATATAAATAAATGTAAAAACTAATAAGTATATACTTATAAGCATAAAGGCAGCCCCTATTAGAAGCTGCGTTGATTTATAAAGAGGCAGCGATCAAATGTGTGAAAGGCTGCAAACAAAAGGCAGCGCTTCATATGAAACAAGCGCTATGTTGCTTTTAATCCATATTCTTTATCATTCTTTCATTAAATCCTCGTCAGTATTACAAGGCAGCGATTCATATATGGAGCGTCATATACATAAAGAAACAAAAATCTTATTCATAACAGCAAGCAGCAAATTAGTTAGGGAGTGCAGCGATTTGCATAAAAGGGAAATAGATGAAGAAGTATTTGTTAAGGAAAGGTGTGACTGTTAAAATAGCTGTGTTGTCTCTTGGCAATAGTTGTGTCTATTTATGGGAATCTACAAGATATATAAGGAAGACAATTGAATATCATATGGGGGGGATTACGGAAGATAATATCATTCAAATTAAAGAAGATCAAAAGCAGACTGGAAAAGAATGAAAAGATATATTTCTGATCGAAGGCAGAATATACATTAATAATATAAGATCTAATCTACAGGGATAAAGAAAGGAAAGCAGCGAATAAGAAAGACATACAATCAGGTATATTAATCAGCATAGTTGCAGTCAAAAAACCAATATTTCTTTCATTGCATTACTTATGTAGAATGGATAAATGTGAACAAATAGAATATGAAATGCTAATACAGCATAGATGATAATGTTAGTACTTATTATGTATCAATGAATAATCATCTTTAATATATTTCAGATGTAAATAATATTGAACCTCATCATGGAGGAAGGGAAGGAGACGTAGATAAGAGGGTATAAGGTTTCCATCTAAGTACCCCACCTTGGATGGATGTCAAAGCCCTGTCATCAAGGCCAAGAGGGTCAAAGTCCCGCTCTTGGGCTTAGATTGGATAAACTGAGAACCCCACTACGATCCCCATACCATTTCTACCGTGATGAGTTATTAACTGTAAGGGATAAGGCATGGATAGGGAAGCAAGACAAGCACTCTACTAAGGACCCCACTTTGGTGGATGTCTAAGTCCTGCCACCAAAGCTGGGAGGGCCAAAGTTCCGCTCTTGGGCTTAGTATTTGTTGGCTGGGTCGAGCCTATCATGTCCCTATCCCTATGCTCCAAATGTGTTTGATAGTAATAGTAATATTGGAATTGTATTATGAGTTTAATATATGCTTAGCTAACCCTAACAATGGCATTAGTTTAAATATATATATATATATATATATATATGCACTTGTGTTTTCTATATGATGATTGCAGGATTTATATTCAAGAGCATAATGAAGAAATAACTACTTGTAAGTCATCTCCCTAACCCTAATTTATTATAATTGTGATTGTAGGGTTTAATCTAGGGCAAATCTAGAAGGGGACATTACATGATAATTCTGAAACCCTAACCCTAAACTCGTGGTATTTGAGTTTTTAGGGTAAAATTAGTATTGTTCCAATAGGGGACATTACAAAAGTGTAGTAGAAGGTGATTCTGGCACAGTAAGAAAATAACTACAATCTAGATTGGTGATCAACTTTTCCAACTACAATTTGAGCATCATCTTATAGTTCTTGAATTACAACTTGATTCAGAGCAACCCACTTGCTTGTACTGGTGTGTACGATCTAATACCCTAAAAGAAAATTTGTTGACAAAGAAGCTACATAGAATATTATTGAATGTTTCATCATCCATATCAACAAATCTAGTCCCACAAACATTTATTGAAGAGTCATTGCCCATGAGAATTTGTGGCATAGAGCATGGCTCTAATGAGAGGAACAAGTCTTTGGAAGAGACCATGTGATGCAAAGCTCCGGAATCAAGAATACATGACTTAGAAGAGCAATAGGTAATTGCTACTAGTGCCTTGCCTTTCCCTTTATCAGATTTCAAAGAAGAGGAGGAAGAACCCTAAGAAAGAGAATCGAGAAGATTGATGTTGTTCTTCTTGAGGATGTTAATTAATTTGTTTATGTGTTTCTCCATACATTTGGATTCATCATGCCCCCTTCTTACGATAAACACAATTGACCTTCCTTGTTTTTTGTGATTCTACTTTTGAAGCAAAGGACGTCTGTGACTTTACCTTTAAAGCAGAAGAGGCCTTTTGATCCTATGTAGATTGGTTTGCAATCAATGCATATAATTTAGAAGAGTTGAGTGTACCCATTTGTATTAACTTGCCCTGTTCTCTAGTGAGACTTTCACTAAAATCATCAATGGAAAGCATAGTAAATCCAGAATCCAAAGCATCCTTTTTCCCCCTAATATTATAGTCCTTTAGCTACAACCTTAGTGATTTGAATTGTGAAATGAAATCTTGAATGTTCTCAAAATTGCTTGGACTAAGACTAATTGGATCATTTTCTAGTTGATGACCCCGTAATTCATCTGTTTTGTCAAACAAAGATCCTAGCTCTACCCATACATCATTAGGTGTGTCGAAACCTTCAATGTGAAATAGAAGACTTGGAGATACATCTAGACTCATGAAACCATTTCCTTCATCACATTTATTAATCCACTTAACTTTGCTTGCATCTGCATCAGGTTCTAGTTTTGTTCCTTGAGTTAACCTATACAATTCCTTATCCCACAATGGTATAGTTATTTCAGTTTTCAATGTAAAAAAATTATATGGTGTGATTATAGGGATTTGTAGTTGATCCATCACATTAAACACAACACAAAGACACAATGCAAAGAAAAAAGAGTCCCCAAAACCACTCAATGCAAGGTTTCACCTAAAACATAACTAAATTGGGCACTTTATTTTACTACTTTACCAGATCGACTGCTTATAAACATGCAGTGATTTTGATTGTGGATTTTGTAGTTTGAAAATAAAACCAAGAAGATGAAAGTACATTTTTGATGCATAACTAGAACAAAACAAGAGCTCCAATGTGAAGTACATGAAACATTATGCACTTTTAAAAAATGACACTAAAAAAAGAGTTTGTATGAGCAAGAATGAAGCTCAGAAAGACCCAAGAACGAGAACTATTTAGCAAAAAATTGATAAAATTGCAAATTCTAGGGACAAGAGACACAATTACCAAAAATGAGATTACCATTGTGTAATTGTTGAAGAAATAGCCAGATTAAAAAATGCAAATCTGGATGAGGGAGAATGGGCTTTTCGAAGTTTGAGTATTGAAACGAAATGCAAATCCCCATAGGCAAGTATCCCTCAAGTAGGCAATGACATCATGTTGATGTTAGCAAGTGACTGCAACAAGCTCATGTGGCGTCATACGGATTGTTGACTATGCGACTGTCGCAGATGATTGTGCGTTGATTGGACGACTTGTGGTATTGATGTGGCAAAGGCGACTGTGCTAATGGGGATGCTATATGGCAATAGGTGTGAGTGCTTATTGGGCTAGAGGTGGCAGGTGGCCGTGGTGACAGAATATACCCATATTGTTAGAGGAGGAGGATGACGGTGTGCTCAATTGCATGGTGGTGCTGTAGGTGGCTTGCAACCCAATGTGTGCTATTGTGTGTGCTGTGTAGAACACAATTAAATATTATTGTTTTGGATTTTTCTACACTGCTGCCTTTGGGAAGTGTGTTGTATGACTTCAGCTAAAGAAAAAATTGTATGGCTTTTGGGAAAGTTTGTTTCAAATGATTTGACATGTGATCCTTATGTTTTCAGTCACTCTGGATACAATGGTGAGTTTGGACTTGCTCCAACATGCTCTTAATGAAGTTACCTGCAAAAAAATCACAAATAACAGGTGACATTCAACCC
Organism: Cunninghamia lanceolata; assembly: GCA_027924645.1. Classification (NCBI taxonomy): domain Eukaryota; kingdom Viridiplantae; phylum Streptophyta; class Pinopsida; order Cupressales; family Cupressaceae; genus Cunninghamia; species Cunninghamia lanceolata. The sequence continues at coordinate 28,838 of BSBN01000312.1, forward strand.
TTGTTAGCTTGGCCTCTGGGTGTTTGCATTGGACAAAACAAAAGGCAAAACCAACTTTCTCAAATCCTCTAAATACAGTGATGAGCTTATATTTTGTTTTAACATTCACCTAGAAAAAAGTGCAAAAAGGTTGCAACTCCCAAAAAAAAACTTCTACAAAGTGAAGAAAGAAGCCTAAGTGCAAACTTGTTTTGAAGCCATGTAAGATTTGCTCATGGCAATATTTGCCTAGGAACAAACTCCTTAAAACTATTTATGGTAACCCAGTTGCTCAAATAAAAATGACAAACTCAAATATGTAATGAACAAAAATCTGACTATTCCATTCATAAAGTGTGTAAAGAATAAATGCAATGAAGTTGCATTTATAGAAATTACAAGGAGAAAAAGAGGATGACAACTCACCCTCTAAGAAGTGTAACTCCTGAGGAGTTAGGCAAGATTGCCCTCCAAGAAAGGGAAGTGTAATTGTCATGGAAGAGGGTGACATCTCACACTCAAAAAAGGGCAAACATAACTCAAGTAAACAAACTACCTAAGTAAGCTTAACCATTGTTGTAATAAATGCATAACTACACCAACAGTCACCTGTTGATATTCTGGCAATCTGGTAACTATTGTGCTGAAAACCTGACGTTGCCTAACCAAGGCCTAAGATTTAATTGTGAATCAATTATAAGGTTTAATTGATTGATTACGATTCCCTATTCTTTTGACCATCTAAAGATCCAATCTTCAAAATTACCTATAATTCAACTATGTTTAAGTTAACTTCTAAGTTTAAGTTATCTAGTCACAACCTAATTCAGATTACAAATGGATATCATAACAGGTTGAAACAAAAAATATTGTGAACTCTGTCACTGGACAGAACTGCAAAGAACCAGGGCAAAATCACAAAGAGGGATAGGGCTGCACAAAACATGATAAAATCGTACAAAGGGGACATAATCGCCCCAAGCAGGACTGGATCACACCAAACCTAGAACTAGCCCATTTGTGTCATCTCTAGTTTGACCTGGTCCCATATGGTGCAATTTGGTCCCAAGTGGTGTGGTTTGGTCCTCCGAGTCTAGAGATCCAGATTTATTAATAGTAATAAAATTAGAATACATGTATGAAACAAAACCTTAACAGGATCAATAAATTTTCTAGTTTCCTCCTAAACATGTTATTAATGTCACAATTCATAACTGTATATTTCCTAGAGAAAATCAAAACCTTATTGCATTCAACCAAATGCATGTTTCCCTAACCCAGACTCAATATAATCATTCTAGATGCATTGTATTAACCCATATATGCATCCTTTTGATGACCCATAAACATTCTCAATAATTTATATTCATTTCCAACAATTTGTATTCATTCCCAACAATCTATTTCCATTCCCAATAATCTATTTGCATTCCTAGTGATCCCAAATGCATTCAATCACCAATATACATTCCCTTTAATAACCTATGTGCATTTCTTCAACCTATAAGCATTGTCCTTAACCTATGTACATTTCCAATACTCCAAAAACAATTTTCAATAATCCAGTTGCTTATTTGCTAAGGAAAGAACACATATAGCTTACTAAACGATATGCATGCATCAAACAAAAATGCTCTGTAATGAACCTAGAAGATAAAATATGCTGAACACACGGAAATATTGCAGAAATGAGAGAAACAGAATGCTTTTATTATCTTTGCATTGCCACTTGGAGGGGGCAACCTTGAGATAGAGCATATGTTCCAATTACAAATATTCCAAGATGCCTCCCATTGGGAAGTCATTACAATATATATAGAGACAACTACTACCATCCCATGATCCCATGCATGTGGGATAATTACTTCATTCTAACAACTAGTGGGATGACTTACAAAGCATATGCATCCTCCTTTATGAATGCATGTTAAGGAAGACTTACAAAGCATATGTGCCGAACTAATACTAGCTAACACATAGTAGAATGGGGTATGTAACGTTGCCTCCCCTTCAAAAATCTTTGTCCTCAGCTTAAGATGAGGAAACCTGGAGAGAATGCTGGCAGGTTCCCATGTGGTATATTTAGGTGGAAGGCCCTTCTATTGGACTAAGAACTTCTAAATAGAACAGTTGTGAAGGTGCTTGGTGTGTTTGTCCAAAATAACCTTAGGTTCTAAAAAAATGGATCCCTTCTCATTCAATGTAGGTAGCTCTGTTGGAGGGTGAGCAGCAGTCCCAATCACTTTCTTGAGACAAGACATGAAAAACTAGATGGATCTGAGAAGAAGGTGGGAGTACCAACTTCTATTCCACCTCACCAATTCACGGGACTACCTAATAGGGACCATAAAATTTTGGACCCAATTTATGACCATGCTTGTCCCTTAATGAAAGCTGCTTGTAGGGATGGACATGTAAAAAAACTCAATCACCAATGTCAAAAGTCCGTTCTGTCCTATGTTGATCCACCTGATATTTCATGCGATTTTGGGCCATTGTCAGGTTGGCCTTAAGTAGTCGAGAAATGTCTTCATGCTTGGCGAGAGTGATATCAACTTTTGCAACCTTAGAAGAACTTGAAACATAAATACACAAAGAGGGTGGGGGATTACCATAGAGGGCCTCATAAGGAGTCATTTTCGAATCACTATGATAAATGGTATTTTACCACCACTTAGCTAGAGGTAGCCACTTGGCCCATTGCCCCTATTGCTTAGACACAAAATAACGCAAGTCTCAAGGCCTTGTTGACAATCTTGGTTTGACCATCGGTTTGAGGATGATAAGCCAAACTCATGTTCAAGGTAGTGCCTTGCAACTGAAACAACCTTGCTAGAATTTGCTTGAAAAGGTTGGATGACGATCACTGACAATAGAGTGAGGCATCCCATGGAGTTTGAAGACAGAATCCAAGAAGTGTTGAGCAACCATAGTAGCGGTGTAAGGGTGAGGTAATGCACAAAAATGGGAATATTTGGTAAAGCAGTCCACTGCCACCGAAATGACCTGTTACCACTTGAGAGTGGAAGCCCCAGAATGAAATCCATAGAAATATCAGTCCAGGCCAGATTAGGGATAGGAAGTGACTGCAAAAACTCCGGGGGCTTTGAGAGTTTCCCAGAAAAAATCTCGCTTCATGTGCACGCAGGTTGTCATGTCCCCATATTAAGGCATTGTTTAAATTAAAGATTTAAAATGTCATGTTAAATATCCTGGCCATAGGCCATTAATAAATATATATAATATTATATGATAGTATCTATAAATATTTTAAATATTAACCGATATATTATATTTATAAATAAGCAATACAAATATAAATATTAATATTAAAATAGCATATTATTATTATATAATAATAATAAATATAAATGTTAAAATTAATATTAATATTAATATTAATTATCATTATGATTATAATATAATAAACATATTTATATAAATGAATGTAAATCATACATTATATAATATATTAGATTGCCTTTAAGACAATCCGTCAAGGCAGCAGCAACTAATATATTTATAAAAAGACATGACCTTTGTGAAAAGGTAGTCATTGACCATTTAAGAAAATATAAAGGTAGAGAGTGGAGGAAGCAATGAAAGAGAACAAAATACAATGAAGCAAGGAGATATAAAATTAATAATTTATGAGTTGAGTTTGAATTACAGACATGATTAATTGCTGGGGAAAATAAGATAAGTATGCTACACCTATATTCCCAAAGAAATAAATAAATTAATATCTATAAGTTATTTCATTATTTTTTTATACGGAATGATATTAATTAAAGGGATTATAATATGAATCATATTAAAATATAGATTTAAGTAATAAATTGAGTAATATAAGAAAGCAATATTATAAATAATATATTATTAACAAATATCAATATTAGTGATTAAATATTATTATAATTATAAATATAATTATTTATAGATGATATGATAGCATGTTATAGTCAAGGTGGAGCGAATAACTAACATGATATAGATAGCTTAAACATCTATGAATAACATGATTATAAATGCTTAGAGAATCCATCATCATTAGGATTAAGCCCCAATAAAGAGTAATCATACTTGATTTATATAATGAAGGCAGGGTCCTTAGAAACAAACCCATGATATAAGATCATAGAACACATTGAGAGATTGGAGGTAGACTTGTTAGGAAGAAGTAGCATTAATACATCGAAAGGTAGATAAGACCAGCGGTGGAATGGACCATGTTACATCATATTTAGGCAATGGATAAGACCTGCGGTGGAATGGACTATGCTACATCATATAAGGGTAATAAGTAAGACCTGCGGTGGAATGGGTATATGTTACATCATACAAAGACACTTAGTAAGACCTAAGGTGGAATGGGCATGTGTTACATCATACAAAGGCACTACCTATAAAGGATGATTCATGCAACCTAACAAGAGATAGTACCCCATCTCCACTAGGGTTTGAAAATAAATAAAATTAACATATACTAAACAACCCTAAGTATGAATCCACTTAAGATTGAATAATTAAATAATTTATTTATTTGATTATTTTAATATGATTTATTGATCTTATCTATTACTAATGTTTCCTTTAAGAAGTAATTCCCATGTGCAAGGTGGAAAATAAGGATCTTCTTAAAGGGGACATTACACAGGTCTTCAAAAAACCTGAGTGTCCTGCAGTAGGGGAGGAGTGCAATTCCATTAATAACTGGGGCTTGAGCAGTGAGTTGGGAAGTAAATAAATCTGGTCTAGATAAGTGAGAAGTTGGCCTGTCCAATGGAATCTCGACACAGATTGTGGATCCTATTCCAACTGTCGAATAACACTTTGAACTATACGTTTGGAAGCCCATTCATTCTGAATCTCATCTATCCAATTCTAAACAACAATCCTTTGATAAAGTGAGTTTATTAATGCAATACTATAGTTAGGAGGATGTATTTTAATATAATATCAAGTACCAAGACTTTGGTTAGGATGGCACATTGAGCAGTGCCAGATCAGCCTCCGATTTGTTATAATCAAACTGTTTTTCTAATTTAAGGATACATTTTGATGTTATTCTTGATATCAAGGGTACCCAATAATAAACTTATTTTTGCTCATGTTATGTTAAAATAGATCAGAAATTGATTTATTTTAAAAGTAATTGAGATGGTACTTGAGTTATGTTGCTATTGAATTCTCTGTTTTGAAAAACTGCATGTATTTGCTGGAGATATTGTAAGACCATTGCTTATTGGTCATAACATATGTTACCTTACAGGGTTTTGATTGTTTATGATTCATTTGTCATTAAAGGATGATTTTGAGACAATTTTTAAGGCTCAGGAAATTTTAGGAGTGCTGAAGGCACACACACACCTTTGACTTGGCATGGTCATAGGACGTGCATAATTACTTTCAGATATCTCTCTTCAAGAAGCAACTTTGACAAGTGCAACCACTCAATACTCAGTTTCCAAAGTTGTTGAAGATGAAAGAAACAAAGAAAGGAAGAAAGACACGAATTTATATTAGTTTATAAAGTTGGTCAATGGGGCTCAAAGTACGTTCAGTTACAATAAGAGAGTGCTAGGGTGAAAGAATGCTAGGTTCTGAAAAATAACTATACACAAAAAGAACATGACTAGAGGGGTTAAATCTAAAGCGGTAAAACCCCAAACTATATGATCTGAACAGAAGGAAATCATATTTTGGATTTCAGACATGGCTGTGGAGCATTTGTTTCATGATAAGCATATGCACCGTATAAAAAAATAAATTAATCTAGTTCTGTTGTGTCACACATCAGCACATCTGTTAAGGACATTGGAACCAACTAGACCTAGCATTATTGCTTGATGCTGGTTCACACCAGTCCTAGGAGTAGGATGCATGAATAAACATGTCAACAATGGATCTTGACACTGGAGCCTCATAGAGCAAAGGACAGAATATGAATTGTTACACCTTCTGTAATGGTCCCTCTTTGTCTTTGTCAATTGAACTTGTATAAACATGTATCATACCGCTTCAATGAGGTTGAGTCCCCAGTTTTGTCAAGTCTTATAACATTCTACCTCTTGGGTCTGTATAGGGATCTGTTATTACATTTCATAATTGTCAAAGCACCTTGATTGTTGTTCACAAGTATCAGCATAAATGTTTCTGCCTATAGCACATTAAAACTCTTGTTTTGTTGTGTTTTCGCCTGGCTTGTCACCTGTGGCTGGATCAATACAACTTAAGCATGTTTTCTTAGCAGGATGACTTAGGCACTATAATGAATTCTAGTTTTAAGTTAATGGTTAGGTATTTCCTCTTGCATTGTGAAGTCACTGGTGCATTGTTTTATTCTGATGTTCTAATTGTAAATTTTAAGCTGCAGGTCCCGGGGCAGAGGGCTATTGCACTGAACTTAATTGCTGCTGTGCTTGACAAAGCTCTGGCTAACCTACATGTAAATGAAGTGGAGAGCATTGCCAGTTTGGAAATGTCTGGGAGGAACAAATCAGTTGATTGGCAAGCTGTTTGGGCATATGCAGTTGGCCCAGAGCCAGAACTTGTCTTGACACTAAGGTATAATCGCATCCAAACATCTTGTATTTCAAGCTTCGAAAGAAGTTTCTTTTGTAATACTATTTAACAATATTTTAGATATCCATTTCTCTTGATGACACTTCCCAGATGTTTTAAAACCTTCCTAAACAGTCCTTTTGAGTTATGCAATGCAATTTCATGGTGTGGTTTCTGACAGTGTTAGGATAAAGAAATCATTGAGAAAAAATGTTTGCAATGACCACCCATAAAAAAGTTGGGGTATTGAAATAAGATGATAATATCTTAATACGTTTTTCTTTTGGGAATGAACCTTATATATTGTTTTGTTTATGGGCTGTAGTTGTACCATACTACAAAAACTCAGACTTGGCAAAAAGTCAGCAGACCCAAATTTGACTCGGACTTGATGACATGGCAAAAACTTGGCAACTTAAAAAACTTAAATTCCTTTAAAAACAAATTTAATGCAAAATATAGTTACAAAATGTATCAAATGAGGATGTAAAACGTTGGGGAAGTGTTTTCTATTAGATTTCAATACAAAATGAGTACAATATTGCATCATCGTGCGAATACAATAGTGACAATCGATAAATATGATATGCATTATGATGATTGAAAATCATCATCAAACATTACATATCCATGCAATTTCCTCTTCCTTGTATACATTCTAGTGATAGTTTGGGGCCCACTCCTTGCAGTCTGTTATGGTTCGACTCTTGTACTAGAAGGTTGCAACTCCACCCTAGAACTAGATGGCAATCACTCTTTTGCCTCAACATCATCTGCAATGATGTTATCCAATATGGTCTTTATTACACATTCTTGTGTGGCTACACTACATGTCAAGATCCAACATTTGCACAATTTCAAAAATAAGAGGATTTATTACAAGGTATTTTTTGCCTGGGAGTCAAAGATGAAATTTAGAAGACAATAATCTAATAAATATATTGTGAATTCGGGGCATCATGATAGGCTAAAATTCCAGTTTTATGTTAATCAGTTTATTTCTGATCAGCACTTCTTATATTAATATAGTCCTACAGTTATGTGATCTTGTTGCTGAACCTATCATTCACTTAACTTTCTCACAGGATGGCACTAGATGATTCCCACAGCACCGTAGTTGTTGCATGTGCAAAAGTCTTACAACGCTTACTAAGCTACTCAGAAAATGAGAGCTATTTCAACCTGCTTGAGGTAATCTATGTGTCCCTTTACATCAGGTTTTCCTGCTTCTATCTTTTCATCTGATATCCAAATCTTACCTAATGAATACTTGGTTTTCTGCGACCATTTGCAATTTGATGGCACCTTCAATTTTCTTTCAAAATACTTCAAAAAATTTCCTCGTGAATGATGACAGGGTGCCCAATGCTTCTTATTTGGTTTTACCTTTTCTTATTTAAGATTTTAGAGGAAAGTAGCCACAACCAAATGTATGCTAACATTTTCTGCTTTTGTAGATCTCTTGGACAGGTGAGAAATCGGTCTTTGTTGCTCCTATATTTAGGAAACGATCAAAACTGCAGGATGGTTTTCTTGGAGGTGGATTTTGGAAGTACAGTGCAAAACCTTCAAATATGTTTTCTTTCTCAAATAAAAATGATGAGGACGATGTTGAGGAAGAAGCTACAATTGGAGATGACACTAATGTTGCTGGTCAAGACGTTGCAGCAGGCTTGATAAGAATGGGAGTACTACCTAGGATCCGTTATATTTTGGAGGTAATTTTCAGCACTTATTTTTTAAATTTTTATCTCTTTATTTCTGTTATTTGAAACCATTGGGATGCAATCTACATGGTAGGTATCTAATGGGCCAACTAACATCTCTATGGAACCCTGTGAACCAAGATAAAAATGCAGTAAGGCTTCATTAATGTGACCATTGGTTCCCATCAGTCTTCTGATAGATTTCAGGAGGCATCTTGGGGTTTTCTTTCTGCTGGCTATCTTTAAAACCCTTTTTTCTATAAGCTTCAACTGGCTCATTACCCTATGGTGGCAAACCTAGTTTTTTGAAAAGTACACAGTATAAAAAATGAGAACACTTATTCAGACTTACTAGCATTTCACTGCATATTAGGTAGATACTAAGTTGTAAAACTAATATTCTACAAAATTCATGCATGGACAATAGTAGTACTTTAAAATTTCATTTTTGAAGAATACTAGGTTATCAAGTTCAGTGGTATGGTAATTCATATCACTAGCTTGTTGTTAAAGAAACAAATGCAAAATCCCCCTGGTCATGGTGTAAGAGAAAATAATGTTGGAAGAAATAATAGTCATCAACGAGATGCTAATGCACCAAGGAGTTAGTGCCCCCCCCCTCCCCCCCCTAGTGGATTCTATGAAATTGAATTTTGATGGACCTTGCTGGAGCAACCTGAGAAATGCTGGGGCAAGATTTGTGTTGAGGGATGCAAAAGGAGAATTTATGTTATGGTGGTTCCCTCTTCTTGAGAGTTAAAACTAGTAACGAGGCTGAAGGTGAAGCATTAGTGGCAGGCTTGGCAGCTGCAACATCCAAAAGGATTGGCAATCTCATTGTGGAAGGGGATCCTTGTTATTGATTAATGCCTTGCACAAAGGTTCCTGCCCTAATTGGAGGCTAAGGTGTTATGTAGAAGAGGCCTTGGAGCTGGGCTCAAATTTTGCTAGTGTAAGCTTTCTACACTGTAGATGCCAATTGAATGCAGTGGCATATTTTATGGAAAAATTTGCTGTTAAAAGGAACCTCTTACTACTTAGGACCCTATATAGCCATCTTTCCAATTCTTGGAAGGGCATAGATCACCATTTAAGATACAAGCCTCCATGATTGCTATTATATTATTTTTTGTTTGATGACCTTAATGTCATTTTTTGGTGAAGGTTTGTATAGTTTGAGGTGTATGTTAATTATTTGCGAGGGTGAACTCCTCTTTGCATTTGGGAGTGGGATTTCTTTATTGTAAGCATATGATGGTGTGTTAAGGCTGAAAACATTTTAAGTATGTATGGCTCGTGTGATATTACCTCGTAATTTATGTCTTGTCCATTTGGTGTTGGGTGAGCTCTCAATTTAAGATGTCGTGTGTCTTTCATTTGGCAGCATGGTTGCAGTGGCTTGGAACTCTTTGGCATTTGGCATTGGCATGGGGTTTTTGGTTGCCGGTATTTCATTTTCTATTTCTTTTTATGGCACAACATAAGAGAGTTCTTGTTTGTGATTGTTGGCACAAAGGGATAGTCTCTGATAGGCATTTGGACTCCATTTTCTCATACTCCAACCAGGCGGCATTAGGATTCGTAAAAATTTTTTTAGGTGAAGAAGGATTGGGTTTGGGAGGAGTGTTGAGGTTGAGGGCTTCAATTCGCAAGGATTTCATCTCAAAATTGGTGGGGGCTTTGCTAAACGAAGAACTTAGGCTATGGCTGTTATGACTTTTTTTGCCTATGGAATTTGGTGACATGGTGTTGGCGTCACTTGACGAGGTGACGAGAGCTATGGTGATGGAGAAGCAGTTGGTTAAATTGGAGGTACCTCATGTGAAAGTAGGGATAGCGGTGGAAGGGAAGGTGGAATTCTAGGAGGTAAAGTTTGTTTGTTGTGAGCTGCGCTTGCTTCGGGCCTATTGTAACTACATTGGCAAAGTCTTGGAGAGCCTTATGTTGACTCATTCTAGGGGTCACTTGGAGGTCTCTAGTGAGTTTATTGTCCCTTTGTTCTGTGCGGATTCCATTCATTAGACTTAGTGACGCAAGGAGGTGTTCCATGGAGTGCGTTCCCTTCTTGGATGTGTTTGCACCAAGGCCACAGAAGGAAGTGGGCGAGCAAGGCAGCTGGGTGTAGGTTGCTAGGAGGGGTGAGGATGTTTTTCTTGTTTGAAACGGGAGGGGTTTGCTAAATTCCCATTTTGAGGATATTTCTTTTCAAGTGTTCTGGTCTATGACTTTTTTTGGTAGTGGTATAGTGGATCCTCAAAGTTGATATATGTTTTTTGTTTGCTGTCCTTTGTGATTGGTATTGTTGTTTTAGTTATATGTATTATCTTTATGGTTGGTGTCGGGTCCCAAAATAGCTAATCCCAATCCCTAGAACACTTAAACTCTGAGGCCAGGGATGTCTTCAAGGAGGTGAAAAGGGGGTTCATCAATAGGATGAAGGTGATTAAGGGCCAACTGGTAGGAGTGGGTAATCTCCTCTTTGCTTTTGGCTCAGCTAAGCCAAGGAGGGTATTCCTAGAGGTATCCCTCAACATGGATTAATAACAATATAAAATATGCTCACAAAAACAAGGCACCGGTACCCAAATTGCAGTTTTGACTCCAAAACTGTCACTGATTTAAAACTAACCTACTGCATTAAAAACTTCTTTTGAGCTGATGAAAATAACAATTTTGCATAAGGGCAAAACGTTGGTTTGTGTTTAACTATTGAGATTTGTTCATTTAAATGTGTGTTTGATTGGTTACCACCTCTGAGACTGGTGCCTATCCATAGGGCAAGAGAGTCCAATTTATCAAAGGAAAACAACAGAGTAGAAACAAAAGGAAACTGACCTTACAACATTAAATGCATCTGTCATATAACACCAGACACATATACATACTTAATAATCCATCACTTCACCATACAAGTCCATATGTAATCCAAAAGAGACCATCACCAACTTAGTAATGCCTTAGAACGTTGTCACATTAATCAGATTTGAAATTACATTCACACCCTGAAGTAGGGCAAGAGGAAACCCTAGCGCCGACTTAGGTGTTAACTTGAAACTGCACCCTCAGTCATGGAGACATACAAAATACTGGTGTTCATAGCAATATCTAACCTTTCATTTGCTTTGCCATTTGCCTCAAGAACTGGAACTACAACCCTTGACCTAAAAGAATTTTCCTGTTCTGCATCTGGAACTGTTTGGGGGAAATAGAATGAATAACCAACCCTTGAAATTAGTTTCAATCTTCTATTTATAGCCTTCACAACTCGGATTTGAGGGTGGAATGGGCGGGAAAGCTCTAACAACCCCACCAACTGCAATAAATACATCATTTTCAACCACCTATTTTGCATTAATGGCAACCTGCCATGGTTTTATGTCATTTTGGAAGTTGTATGGAGTTATCGCTTTTCATTTTCACGCCTTTGTAGCAAATTGCGGGAATCCGAGGGGGTATTGGATGCGGGACTTTTGGGGAGTTTCGGACATAGTAGAATTTCAAGGGGGGTCCAAGATATATCCGCTTTTGCACTAAAACCTCGCCCAAAAAGACAAGGAAAGAAAGCTGGCGGACCCATTAAGGTAACCAGAATATGGTTGAGATTCCAAGGGGAAAAGGATATGGCGATGGAAAAGGAAGTGAAGGCGGAAGTTAAGGGGGGATCAGGATACATCCTGAAGAGAAAGAAACCAATGCAGAGGAGGAAAAGAGGAAATGTGAAACTTCCAAGGGGTACAAGATTCATCTTGTTCTAGGTAGAAATTCCGCCATGTCCTAATGGGGGCAAAAGTTCCGTAATGAGAACATGCAGAAGGGGGATTAGGATGCATCCTAATAGGCAGTAAAGCTCCGCCAAGGGAATAAGAAGGAGAAAAGTGGGACTTCTGGAGGGACAAGGATATGACTTGAAGGGGGTGAAACTTCCGCAATATCCAGGAGGGGGTGAAACTTTGGCAATATCTAGGAGGGTCAAAATTTCCGCAAAGGCAAAAAACACTTAAGAGACTTAGGACATACATGAAATATAACATTTAAGTATAAGTGACATTTACATATGGACATTTACTTCCTTCAACTTTAATTGATACAGAAGGGGGATTAGGATGCATCCTAATAGGCAGTAAAGCTCCGCCAAGGGAATAAGAAGGAGAAAAGTGGGACTTCTGGAGGGACAAGGATATGACTTGAAGGGGGTGAAACTTCCGCAATATCCAGGAGGGGGTGAAACTTTGGCAATATCTAGGAGGGTCAAAATTTCCGCAAAGGCAAAAAACACTTAAGAGACTTAGGACATACATGAAATATAACATTTAAGTATAAGTGACATTTACATATGGACATTTACTTCCTTCAACTTTAATTGATATTTCATGTATATAGTTTCAGGATGTTTGCGAGTGGTTTCGGATCTCTAGGAGTTATAATGCAGATTCTAGGTTTTGGAAGATCTAACAGATTTTAGACTTAGTCAAATTTCAGGGGAGACAACACCAGACACCAGACAACACCAAACACACAAAACAAGGCAAATACACAGGAACCTCTTGGAAATTTTTTGATGATTTGGCATGATGTTGCAAATACGAGGCTTGAAAATAGGAGTCCCAACAGGTGGAGGTCCCTATAGATACCCCCAACTAATTAATCTAAAAAAATGTTAAAATCAGACATGTATAGGAATTGGGCTGACATGTCACATAAATCAGCAGCTGCAGCATATAAATAATCTTTAAAGCTCAACTCTGGCAATTTCTATGCACAAAACTTGCCAAAATTCCATGCTCGTTTTTTGAATTTTCTCTAAATAGTATTTGGTTCTCTTTGAGTAGAAATTCAACTCCAATTATGCTGAAATTATGGAAATATTTAATTGATAAGTCAGGATGTGAATGGGGAGTGTTGGCTAACGGATTTGTCCTTATTCTGAAAATAATTTATTCTGACTCTATACCCCTCTTTTTAAGAACAAATGAGTTAAACAACAAATGGGTGAACCTTTTAAATTAGTTCCCCTCTGAATTTAGGTACAGCTCCCTTTAAGATTTTCAGTGAATTTAACCTATTCAACTAACCAAATGCATTTTTAACCAGAAAATGCTTAAGGCAGACTAACATTCATACATAACCATGTCATGAACGCGATAAATTTATACAGTAACAGGATAGAATGCACAGATTCTACTTTGATACGTTCAAATACATGAATACATTCATACAAACTTGCTGAACCAATAAAGAACAGAATACATATGACGAATTGTCCAAATAAAGAGCAATTACCAGATGAAAGGAGATTTTACACAGAAAATCTAATTCCACACATTCAGACGCACAGATCTAAAATAGGCAGTAATTGTTTCTTCTTCTCATTCACAGATGAAAATTATTCAGACAATTATCACGTAATGTAAAATATCAACCGTTCAGCCCCCAAAAACTTTCTTCTTCCTTTCTTTTCTAAAAACCCCCCTCTCTTTCAAAATATAAAAACATATATATATGAATGCCTTAACTATGTCCTTGAGCAAATTAAACCCAGAGTTAACATAACTCTGACCCGTACGGGATTTAGTTTTTAACAACTGATTATAAAAGATCAAGATTGCTGGAAATAACATAAATAAAGGAACTGAAAGAGAACGAGCCAATGAGGTTATGACTGGAGCAACGGATCAGCATCTCCTGATTTGCTATCGGTAGCCTGGGAAGCATGTTGGGTCTTCCACTCCTGAAAGGCAGCAATGAACTCCTGAATTTTAGGGAAGTTTGGTATACCTATATGCTTCATTCTTGATTTCCAAACTTCCTTTTCCCTTCGCATTTTCCCAAACCTTGCCCTGTGTTCTGGGAGTGCATCAATGCAGAGATAGAGCAGTGACTCGACTTTAGAAATCCTGGAGAAATCCTCAATCAAAATATTATCATTTTTTTTAACAAAGTTGATTTTGTCTCTAAAAGATTGAACCACTGCTTCAACATCTTCCACAGGCTTTCCATCATCTTTTAAGTATTTAACCTCGATACATTGCAAATCATGTTGCAGTGATTGGGTGAATTCTGTTATCTCCTTAATTAGCTTTGTGAACTCAAAGCGTCCTTGTCGAGATATGGAGTTCCTCCATTCAATATTCTTCTTGTTCACATATAACAAATCCTCGTCCACACCAGTCAAGTTCTTTTCTACCAAAAACTTCTCCAGCCCATATTTCCGAACTTCCTCTATTTGGTTTATTACACTTGTCCACTTACCTTCGTCTTTTGCCCAAACAGCAACCTGTGCTTTAAGATCTTCAACAGTGGCAGCAGTTAGATCATATATATTTTTGAGTTCATGAATATATTCAGTTCCTTTTTGTTCTATGTTGTCCAACCAGTTGTCAAATGTTTTTGAGACCATTTTGCTTCTATGAACTTGATCTAACATTTTTTGATTGATAGGTGATTTCGGGTCGAAAGACAAGGGGACCTGTGAGATCGGCTGTGGGTTAGGATTGTTAATGGCCTCAATGTACTTTGCCATTGAACGCAGAGCTTGTTTCAACTCTCTTTTGTCCTTCTTATCTTTCATTGTTCGACTGACCATTCTTTTAGTGGAAGCTTCAAGGTGGTGCACATCTGCAGCTCTGGAGGCAGTACCGAGATCTATCCTCTCCACAGTGAAATCATGCACTGTAGGATCTTGAACCTCTTCCTCAGTCACTGGCTTAGCTATTTCTGCACTCCAGTTACCAGTGTTTGGGTCAATATTTATTCTGGATGTTGTTTTGAGTCTCTTGGACTTGGGGGTCTTCCCCAGACATTTACTTACCATGACCTCTAAAGGGACAACAAAAGGAATCACTTTCTTTTTGTCAGATATGGAGCTCTCCAGCCACTTTGGTGCAGGGGCCGAGGTTGTCCTCCTGGGGTTCTCTCCATCAGAGGGTTCATTTGAGATCATTAACACCTCAGGGGTCTCGAGAACGGCCCCTGGCTGTAACCCAGTGTCAACTACCTCTGTTCTGTTTGGGCTTGCCTCTTTGTCACCCATAGGCTCTTCTGATTCTTCCTCTGAATTTAAATCAACAATTATTGTTTCAGAAGTCTGCTTCTTTCTTTTCCCTTTTGTCCTCAACCTGGTAACACGAGATGGCAGAATATCCGTGAGGACTCTTCTGGATCTCTTGGTGACAGGGCTTTTCTCAGTCGATGGCTTGGAAGCACCTGCACCACAGATAGCAAGAGGTTGATTAGAAGAGTCCATAGGAAGCGATGATGCGACCATTGAAGAGAATTGTTGGACAGTTTTACTCTGAAGCCCTTCCTATCTCTTTTCTCTCAACCATTTCTCAGTCCTCCTTATCACAGGAAGGGTTTTAATTTCAATTCTGTCTTCCTCTTTCTTGCTCCAGTCCACCTCTGGAATGGGTAAGTGTTCTACCTTCTCAAATTGTGGATCAACCACTTGTTCATCATCATTAAAAATTCTAGAAACGTCCATGTTCAAATTAAGGGTAATTATCTGCCCCAAAGAAAGTCTACACCACAGCCTTCTCCTAACCTCAAATTCATCTGGACAGTCTTCCCAATAATCTTCCAGCTTAGGAAGGTGTGAGTGCCCTGTTCCAGAATCTAGGTTATCTTTGACAAACCGTTTACTGTCGAATTGAGTCCTGGCAGTGAAGAATTGAAAATTGAACCTTTTGAGGTTCACCTCCAGATTCAAGGCATCAGATTTTGAATGGCATGAATAATGCCCAAGTTCAATAGGAAAAGCAATACCACAACCCCTTTTTGATGGGAATTTCTTATCAACATGTGCCAATTGCCGACATACCTCCATCGGTACAAAACGATCAAATACATATCTAGGCAACTTCACAGGTTCACCATCAAATCCTCCAACTCTGATATAAGTGAACTCAGAAAATTGGATGAAAAAGCTACTGTAGATACTGATCAGTTGCATTGCTTCACTGGTCATTCTCTTACCCGGGTTCCCTGCCAGTTCATAGGTCATCTTTCCAGTGAAGACATCATTAATCATTTTATAATTTTCATAACAATTTTTTCTTTGCAACTGTGAATAATATTCGTAAATTTTACTGTTCTCATCTAAAGGCTCATGAGGCAGGTCAAACCAATCTCTTGTGGATGCTAAACAGTAGAACAGATATGAAGACATATAGAAATCCCTGTTACCCAGACAATTACTTAAACTCTGATGTAGACAGTCGGCCACTATCTCAGCCCAATCCAAATATTGTTCGCCTTGAAGGATGACTTGTATGAAAAAGTACATCCAGTCCTCCCAGTAATAGGCATGCTGATTGCCTCCAAGTCTGTGCAACAACACCACAATATCCCTTACTTCCTGTATCAAATGATCTCTAGTAAGGGGCCTGGGCAGCCTTGAACCGCCCTTTTGAAATTTTAGCAGCCAGTTCCTCGCTATTACACTTTTGTAAGTTGGTCTCTTTTCTGAGAAATACCCATTGGAGGCAGTAATGTCAAGACTGGAATACGCCTCCTTAGGCGGTATCTTCATCACAGACATGAGGGTTTGTCTGTCAACATGGAATAACACATCCTCGTCTGCTTTTCTGAGGCACCTGTCTTGGGGATCGTATCTGTTCATACACTCTTGAACTAACTCTGGGCAGAATATACCCTGAGGAAAGGCTGTGGCTTCAACTAAACCACTGTCTAGAATTTTCTTCATTGTGGGGGTTTGAACAGGGTTTCTAGTTCTTTCTATTAATTCCTCTAAATCATATTGAACTAATGCAGTATCTCCAAATTCTGAGTGAGAGTAAGTGAGACCAGGGCCATGTTCAGCCCCCAAACATGTAGATTTCAAAGACATACTTGGACGATTATAATAAAACACTTCGAATTTCGAAAATAACACAGGGGAAACAGAACTCACCTTCAGGATATTTGAATTCACTGCGAAAACTTGAATAGCGAGAGCCTTACACTTCCAGCGCTATCCTTCTCCGCATTGCACAGTATGTTTTCTTGCTAAAATTAGCTTGTTCTTGGTTAATAATGGCACTTACCAGAATGAATAATTATCGCTCGGAACAATACGTGCCAAAAATATTTGAAAAGACGTGAACTCTGATTTCTTCATTAATAACAAGTAATGTTCATGCGCCATCATGAAGTACAATGATTATCCATAGTCTCCGCTAAATTAGAGCTCCCGGTTTCATGATGAGTTTCTGACAAATTTTCCTCCAACTTTCCCGCTAAATTTGACTTAGAAAGCCGCGGGAGCAAACGGGACCAAAATTACCAAATCTTCGAACTTATTGAACCATTGAACCTTTAGGACATGGTTCAACGCGGTGGTTCAATGTGATGGTTCAAACATGCCAACTGGACTTTATAGGTAGGCAAAAGATTGACTTACGGAAACAGGGACTTGACTCATGAACCGTTGAACTTGTGAAGACATGTTTCAATACGAAGGTTCAACGAC
This sequence comes from Cunninghamia lanceolata, assembly GCA_027924645.1. Lineage (NCBI taxonomy): Eukaryota > Viridiplantae > Streptophyta > Pinopsida > Cupressales > Cupressaceae > Cunninghamia > Cunninghamia lanceolata. The sequence goes on from BSBN01000312.1 coordinate 46,553, forward strand.
GCAAGGGCTATGTAGACCAACAAAAAGTTACGCGGCTTTGGTAAAAGGTTTCCAATTATAAAACAGTGAACTATTGAACCTTGAACCATTGAACCCCGCGGCAGAGTACAAGCGGAAGGTTCAAAGATATATTAGTAGACAAGGTAACTGTGTGACCCGACTCATAAGAAGACAATGAGTGCTGAACCTTAAGACCGTTGAACCATTGAACCTTGAACCCCGCTATAGAGTACGCGCAGAAGGTTCAAGTTCAACCCGAAAGTACAAAGACGCTTAAGACAAACAAAAAGACAGCTTGCTTTATATGACACTTCAGACATATTGAACCATTGAACTTTGAACTTTGAGAATGGTTCGGGTTCAAAGGTCCAAACCTTTTATACAAAGATGACACACGGGTAAAAATTGAAGGACTAAGTCGATTTACGAAGCAAAGGTATGACCAAAAATATAGTACGGTAAACCGACTCTTGTTTGAGAAATATTACCGATACATAAATAAACAAGGGCGACTCAAAATGTAACAGGGAGAAATTTGGTGCACTGAGGTTATAACTTCAATTTGGGCATAATGATGATGTTCTAAGCTAACCTCCTATCCTTAGAATGCCTTATTTTGGAGGTAACTACTCGGCTCATGTTAGCATATCTAATCATACTCATGATGGGCTCAATGAAACTCAAAACATATTCCACACGAGATCAACACTCATCATCTAGGATCAATGCTTTGACTTTTTGGGCTCTTGTTGTATTTGAATGCCTTCATACATGCCAAAGTGTGTTGATCACCATGGCACTCAATGGTTCTTGCACCTTCACAAGTCATATCGAGACAATTGTTTGTGATGCGAATCGAGTCTCAACAACCTAACATGGTGTAAAAAATAAAACAAATTAAAAATTAAAAAGTAGATAACATATCCAAAAAATTAAAAATATACTAAAAATAAAATGACCTTCAACAACTCCAAGTTGGAGGTCTTGAAGATGGCTTGTGACATATGATGACTTGTTACAAACATTTGAATCTCCTTGGCCTCCATGTAGATTTATTTGACCCACTTGATCTTTGTGTCAATCTGTTGCATTATCAAGTTGAGAGAGGGGACGACACATGGTGTCCAAAAAATATGCCCACATGTACCCTCCATTATTTAACCAATTGCCCTGCCATTTTTATTGTTGCCAGTTATGACTTGGACAATGTTTTTTGTGGCCCAACATCTCAATGGCTTGTATGAGGATATTGGCAATGAAGGTTGCATCTTCACTTGCCCCTCACAATCAATTGCCCTAAAAAAATATTTCCCTTTAGGGGACACTACAATGACATTAATTAGTGGTCGATTTTTGTTTGCAATAAAAAAATCAAAACAAAAATTGCAAACCAAAACAATTGTAGTGTTCGGTGTACAAGGTACTTTTGGTTCACATTTACGGGTCAAGCCGTCATGATTGACCTACTATACCCAACACCTAACATAGTTGCAACAACGTTTGTGGCTTTGTCCCTATAAATCGCTAGGGAGTATAAGGACATATTCATTTTCATTTTCATTTCCCTTCGTTACCCATTTGTCGCTATTGTAAGGCATAAATCCTGATTGAAAGAAATTCTGATTTCTTTCGAAGCAGGTGTCATTGATAGGACAAATTATTTTCACATGTTGCTTATGTGCCATGTACCTCTCTACTCTCACGTGCTTTAACGCCACTTTTAGATACCGACGGGTATATTAGAAGGGCGATCATAATGAGAGGTTTGGTATATCAGTCTGGCGGTATATAGAAAAGGCAACCTTTTGGACTGATAAGGAACCAATCCATCTCATTTGATAGCAAAAGCCATAAGGTGTTGTGAACTATATTGTCTTTGAGCATTATCGGTGGAACCTGACTCGAAAGTGTGTATTATCTTTGTAATCATGTCCACATTATACACCAATGGCATGTTATTTTTGCAAATTAATGTCAGCAACAAACAAGAAACAAAGATAATCTTAGAATGTTGGCATCAATACAAGCTTCTGTTTTTTGCAGTTTTGCAACCAATACAAGATGTTGTGACAAGAAATCAATAGGTTGCAAGATCAATTGGAAGATTAGACACTCAATGCCTTAGCAGAGAAGAAAGATGTCAACAATGATGTTCCTTTTTCAATCAGTTCAACTCAAAAGGCTAGTAAAGACAAAAAGTCTTTGAAGAAAAGTGATAAGCCCCCTCTCGTGTCACATAACAATGTTGAAAAGGAGAAAGATGTTGATGTTCCTTCTTCAAGTAGCACAACTTAGAAGGCAAGAAAAGACAAAAAGTCCTTGAAGAAAATTGCTAAGCCCTCCCTATGTCACATAAGAATGTTGTGGCTAAATCAAAAAGTATGTTGTTAAAACCAATCATGGATATAATACCTGTCAGTCCTCCTTTTGTTGAATCTCCACTTGTTGTGTGAGTTTGGCAGACAATAAAACCCAATAAACATCATATTGGTCTAGGGTATACAGGCGTTGCGAATTTTCATATACTAGAATACTCAAAACCTATCAAATTTGTGTCCGGAGGTATTCAAAACAATAGTCAAGTTGAATGTTCATTGTTGGTCAGCCTTGTGAAATTGACATGTTAAGTCAATTGGAATTAACTTGCACTAAACCCTTCAAGTCCAAACATGTCATTGTGGACATCGAGGCCATACCTCCTGTGATTGTTTTGATTTACATCCTTGTCTATCATGTGGTCAACACACACATTTTGCAAAACAATGTTATGTCAGAGATCCACCTACAAAGTCAATGAGGTGAATGCACTATGGATGGATATATCATTCTAGATGGCAAACTAAGGCTCGTCTATTGTCAAAATCTTATAGGAGAGTCCAATCCACAATTTCGGATGACAACTCATCTACTCCTAATGCAAATGTTGTTGTCAAACTGGTTGATAATGAGCTCAATATCACAAATATTGTCGAGCAATGATATGAAAACTTGTTGAGCTTGTCTACTCATGATGCGGATGCTGTTGTTGATCCAATTGATGATGAACTAAGTCTTGCGGATACTATAATTGTACTATTGAGAACAACCTATTAAGATAATTGTAGAGTTGTACTAAATTCCCACGGAGGGTACTTATGCTCTTAGTGTCCATGGTCTTGATAGGAGTAGTGACTTTTTGTACCTATGATTTCCACATTATACACCAATGGCATGTTATCTTTGTAAATTAATGTCAACAACAAACAAGAAGCAAAAATAATCTTAGAATGTTGGCGTCAATACAAGCCTTTGTTTATGCAATTTTGCAACCAATAGAAGATGTTGCGATAAGAAATCAATAGGTTGCAAGATCAATTGGAAGATCAAACACTCGATGCCTTAGCAGAGAAGAAAGATGTTGGCAACAATGATGTTCCTTTTCCAAGTAGTTCAACTCAAAAGGCTGGTAAAGACAAAAAGTCCTTGAAGAAAAATGATAAGCTCCCTCTTGTGCCACAAAACAATGTTGAAAGGAAGAAAGATGTTGATGTTCCTTCTTCAAGTAGCACAACTTAGAAGTCAAGAAAAGACAAAACCCTCGAAGAAAAGTGTTGAGCCCCCCATGTCACTGAAGAATGTTGTGGCTAAATCAAAAAGTGTGTTGTCAAAATCCATCATGGATACAATACTTGTCAGTCTTCCTATTGTTGAATCTCCACCGGTTGTGCAAGTTTGAGAGACAATAAAACAAAACAAACATCATATTGGTCTATGGTATACAAGTGTTGCAAATTTTCATATACCAGAATACTCAAAATCTATCAAATTTGTGTCTAGAGGTATTCAAAACAATAGTCAAGTTGAATCTTCATTTGTTGGTTAGCCTTGTGAAATTGACAAGTTCAGTCAATCCTAATCAATTTGCACTAAAACCCTTGAAGTCCAAACATGTTATTGTGGACGTCAAGGCCATACCTGCCGTGATTGTTTTGATCTACATCCTTGTCTATCATGTGGTCAACACACACATTCTGCAAAACAATGGTATGCCAGAGATCCACCTACAAAATCAATGAGGCGAATGCATTATGGATGGATAGATCATTCCAGATGACAAACTAAGGCTCATCTATTGTCAAAATTCTATAGGAGAGTCCAATCCACCATTTTAGATGATAGCTTGTCTACTCCTAATGCAAATTTTGTTGTCAAACCGGTTGATAATGAGCTCAATATTACAAATATTGTTGAGCAATGGTATGAAAGCTTGTTGAGCTTGTCTACTCATGATGCGGATGTTGCTGTCGATCCAATTGATGATGAGCTAACTATTGTGGATACTAATACTTGTACTATCGAGCAACAACCTATTAAGATAATTGTAGAGTTGCACTAAATTCCCACAGAGGATAATTATGCACTCAGTGTCCATGGTGTTGATAGGAGCAGTGACATTTTGTACCTATGATTTCCCATTCTGATTGGGATAGACCGCTAGATATGTAGCTTAGTATAGATTATTCGAGGCTATGGATTTTGCCTTTTGTTGATCATACTTTTGCAACTTGAGTTGTAAGTTGAAAACCTGAAAGGGTAGCTTACAAACTCTTCCCGTTAAGTTGAAAACCCGAAAGGGCAGTTTACAAACTCTTCTCGTTAAGTTGAAAACTTGAAAGGGCGGTTCAATGGAGACTCATGATGAAAACTTGAGAGGGCGTTATTAAGTTGTGCATCTCTATACATAGGTTTATATATGTTGTTTTCTTTCTAGGGTGGCCTTTGCAACAACTCTCCACTCTCATCTTATAGGGGGGAACATCAGGATTCAGATTTCGAGTTCTTCAAGCATGGTACTTGGAGAAACATTAGGATCCAGATTTCGAGTTCTTCAAGCATGGTACTTGGAGACTAATCACTACACCATTTTAGCAAGTAATGTTCAACTCAACACCTAAACACCTGAGATTGCACACTTCATTTTGGTTTTTGATGACTATGCCATGGAGTGAGATCGTCATATGCCTTCATTTTCTATGCAATTTTTTTTGCCACAGGAGCAGTTTTTATGTGTTATCTGGATGACAAGTGGTTCACATTTTCAGCTTGACAGAATGTCAGCTCATTCAATGCATGCTTCAATGCACTTTTGGGTTACTCATGGGTGCAATCAACTTGTGTTATCCAGTTTTTAGGTCACATGGTGTAGTTGGCACATTTTTGGATTACTTTTGGACTTTGAGGTTCTCTAGTTTTCACTCACAAAAGTGGCAGAGATGAAGTTGAACAACCTTCTTTTGCAAATTCATCACTTAGAATAGAAAATGGTGGCAAAGTGGTGTTCTCTCAAAACAGGGATATAGCATTGTGGAAAGCTGACTTGACTTGAGAAAACAAACTCCATATCTTGGTTTTTGAAAAATTGCAAAAGGGAACAAGCTATCACTTAGGCAAAATCTTTTGTAGAACACTGGAGCTTTGTATCAAGCAAATGAGGTGCCAGAAACAACTTGCCCAATGCGCAACACAAATAGTGGTTTTAGCACTACCCCCATGGACTAGAGTGGATGTAACAATAATGTACATAATCCTACGAGTAGCAGGATAATATTTTATATTTTGTATTTTCTAGCTACACTAGAAGCAGAACAGTCATCTAGAAGATGAACTAAACAATCATTTTCATATTGTTAAATATGTACATTGTATTGCATTTTTGATCAATGAATGCAATGAATGCATTAATGGATGAATGTGATGAACTTCATTGAATGTTGTCCTGTCCATTATATTTGTCAATCTTTTTTGCATTTCATTCCGGGGCCTCATGGAGCACAACCTATTATTTTAAGGGGGACCTGATGTGTTTTACCTAAAGTCTCATCAGGGTTTACATTAAAAGAGAAACCTGCATTATTTTTTAAATTTTCAACTAAAAAATCTATTCAAAGTCAAACTTAAAATAAATTTTAGAATGCCCTAGCCATAAAACCCTACAATAAAAATTCTAATCTTCCTGTGCATTTATTTTTCTGCCCCAAATTATAAAAATTAGCCAAAAAGAAGGAAGCTATACACAAAAAATTCAGAACCACTTTTTTAAGAACTTGGGAAAGAACATAGCAAATGTGGAGGGTTGCAATCACATGGGATTAATTGTGAGTTTTTTTTATTGTAATGCTGCTATGTGTTGAGTTTTTTAGCTCAGTTCAGAACTTCTGCACAGTTTCAGTGTGAACGTGCATGTAGTTCAAGTTATTTCTATTTTGTAAATTCACTTAAGTTATAAAGTGAAATCTTTTATTGAGTTAATTAAGTCTCATAAAGTGCGATAAGCACTAATGATTTAGACTTATCTTCCTTGTTATCTCCTGCGTGAGATAAGGTTGCTTTCTTTTAAGCGATAAGATTGCTTTATTGGAAGATTAGATTTTTAGCTGAATAGAATAAAGATAGAGGCAAGATAAAAAATTAATAACTCAGAGCAGTGTAATATTTCCGTGCAACTGAAGGACTAGTTGTGGAGGTTTCCTTGTAAGCTTTCAAAGGAATGCAAAGCAGATTATAAGGTCTAAAATATCTATGTCTAGTGTTCATTGTTTCCGCAGTTAAACTTCAATGTTTTGTGTGTGTAATTCAATGTTATTTCAGCATTAGGAATTTATACATTGTGATTGGAATTTTTAATACTATGAACAACCCTAATCAAAACTAAGCACACAACCTAACAAATAAAATTGCTATCCTCAAAGTTAGATAACAAAATGGAAACTAGCAAGTTTTAAACTAACACCAAGTTCATTCAATCAACACAAACAAAACCTGATTCTATCTGCAAGATTAAGGAAGGAGGATTAAGAGAACGGGCCTGATCTGTTTATCATATTTTACGTTGTTATATGGCAAATCCAAACCCAGATGTGTTGCAAGTTAGATTTTGACAGCTCTATAGTTCTCAAGGTAACCTTTATATCTGAATAAAATATTCTAAAGAGCATATGATTCTTATATTCCTCTTTAATCCAATTTATTTCTAACTTTTTCAGTTATGGTAACTTTTGGTGGAATAGTTTCTTTGATTCATTAAGAAAGAAATAAAAATGTAGTCACGGATAATTGATTTATACCTCACATTTACAGATTTTGATTATCTGGTATCTACTATTATTACTGCCTCTTTATGTTGATGTTTTTAAAGTGCAAAACCTTGCTGACCTTTCAACATACTGCAGGTGGATCAGCTAGCTGCAGCAGAAGAATCTTTACTATCTGTCATTGTTTCTCTTGCAAGACATTCCCCTACTGCAGTTGATGCTGTGATGAAATGTCCTAGGCTTATCGATACCATAATTCAACATTATATAAATCAACAAGCAGACACAAAGGTTGATCTCATTCAAGTAAAAGCAGTACATCTTCTTAAGGTGAGTTATTGTAATCAATAAACTGTGGTTAGTTACAGTGAAGAAATTAATGTTTGTCCAGGATATTTATCTGTTTTATTTTTACATTCTTATTATGCTGTTCTAAATCAACTTACGGCAGTTTTAAGAACTGAATGTGATATGTTTCACTAGGAATTGTCTGCTGCGAGTTAGGGTTTAGAGACGATAATAAACGGCTCAAAAAATCTAGAAATTGTTAAGGACAAAGTAAAGGAAAGGGATCACACAGAAATATAAAGAATTCTTAAAATTTGGAAGAGATGCATCACATTAATAATAAAGCTAAGAAAAAGCACTCCAGAGTGCCTCTTTAACCTAGAGGTATATACCTTGCATCCTTAAATTCAGGGTTTCATTCTAGTACAATAGGACAAACATCTACATTTTCCTAGCCTATGACATATATAAAGATTATATATGAAATTTATTTGATGTCTGGGTATTTCATAGTTTGCTGGTCTAGGCCCTACTATTATCCTGATGTTAACAAAATTTCATCTCAGCTCCTGTAGTGATTTGTTTTTTATATTCATATATTTATTCTTGAGTTGAGAATGACTATTTAAATAGAGATTTATTCTAATGACATTAAGGAGAAGTTCTAGGGTAAATTATTCAATATCTCGACCTTCTTGCCTACCAGAAATAGTTGATACTTAATGTTGTCACAACTTTTATCATGATGTTCACTGAATTTGTAGTTTCAGATTTGAAAATCTGTGAATATTTAAGATGAAGATTAAGTTTCCCTGGTTGCAGAATAAATTGGTCCAGGTCAAATGAGGTGAAACTTTGAATTATTAAAAAATATGTAAAACTTGAGATGCAGTCGCTCTGAGTTACCTTTGCTCTCTCTCCTTGCAACTCCCTCTGGGAAATATCTGTCTGAAAATTTATCTTGCAAATAGTAATTTTACCGAAAGTTCTGTTGTTGAAAACTATGGGATTCTTTGTCATTCAATAATATTACATTAATATGGGATTCATAATTTAAAACTTAATGGACCTTTGATATTTGGGTGACAAGTAAGTACTAGATGCTAGATGGTATACGAAGATTATTTATTCTACAATTATATTGGCCTTTTGATATCAACAAGTGACAATTATGAATGGATATAAGAATAAACTCTATAAGGCTATGCTTTTTTTTTGAATTTTAGAACTTTGTATAATACCATAATGTCCAAAAGTTAATATGGTTGGATATTCTAATTTTTTAATGGTATATTAATAAAATAATGAATGAATATAAAAATAACCTCTATAATCCTATGTTTTCTTCTTTTTTGAATTTAAGAACTTAGTATAATACTATAACGTTTAAAAGTTAATATGGTTGGATATTCTAATTTTTTTAATGGAATATTAATAAAATGAAATTCATACACTCTAATACTTAATATGATAAAAGTTCTATGAAGGTTTGAAATCCGCTAATTAATAAATAATAGTGTAATACATAATGATGATATTTATTATGAAGTTTAATAATAAAATTTTCAGTATCTATAAAATATGTTTTATAATAAGAAATTCAAAAGAAAATAATTGATACAATTTGGCAAAACAAGAAAAAATATGGAGCATATGTGAAAGAGTAGAGAAGGCTAAAAATAGGGCGATCAAAGATGGAAGCACAAAGAATCAGTGAACCACACCTATGGGCAATAGAATGGGGATGGAAGGCCCTAGGGATGCCAGAAGAATGGTAATGTGTGCAATGGAAGGATATACTGAAGGACAAATGGATAATGGAATATCAAGGAATAGGAGGCTCCAGAAAAAAAAAAAAATATGGAAAGCAAAATGGCTGAAAAAAACCCTCTTGTACTGGTTATTGAGGAAGAATTTATAGAACTAGAGGTAAGATTTCTATTTATCAAGTCTTTAATTGGAAAATTCATAGGTTATGGTCCTACTATGGAAGAATTTTATATACAAATAGAGAATAAATGAGGTTTTTAAGTGTAGAAAGAAGAATCTTCACAAAAGGCTTCTTCCTAGCCATCTTTCAAAGTTCGGGTAGTAGAGATGGGCTTGCAAACAGGGTATTGGTTTATGAAGAATGTAAGATAACTTTTATGGCCACTGATGTCCAAATTTGATCTAGGTTAGGAAATAGTGACAAAATCAACTTTTTAGGTTAAATTATTAGGAGTACTGTAGGATTGTGGAATTACTTGATTTTTGAAAATCTATGAAAATATACCTAACTAACTATGCACATCTCTGTAAACTTGTTCCAACAACCAAACTTTTCACATGATTGGGAACTTAACATCAGGAGCTAAATTATGAATGTTTGCCCATCTGTAGCCAAATATGTGATGAAATAGGGCATTTGGAAAGGTTTTCATTGATATCTGAGTTAATATAATACTTAGTAATTATAAATCAATCAAGATCTATACCCAAGTAGTAAGCTCTTAGTAGTGGAAGTCTCAATTAGAAATTTTAGAAAAATGTGGCAAGAAAATGTGTTCTATATAAACAGGAAAGAGAACATGATGAATGTATAGAGAACAAAAAAGAAATGGGTTCCTAAACAATTATTGCAAAAGAAAAGAATTGATGATAGGAGTTATGAGTTTTTTGGCACTAAAGGAAGATTGTAAGAACAATGTTGGTTCTAACTCTGACTGCTGCTGAAAGATGAATTATTTTTTTGTATTTTTGATTGTTTTATGATTTTTTTTATTTTTTTGTGATCTTATAGACTAAACAGAAGATGCAGAAGGGGTTTCAGTTTTCTTGAGATGTATAGTTTTTGCCAAGGATGGCATAAAGATATAACATGCAAGTAAGATCCAAGAAACATACAAGGAATTGAAACAAACTAATAACTACCCAAATCAGCAAATCATCAATTCTGAATTTTAATCACATACCCATTAAATCTGCACTTTATATTTATGTAGAAGTTGGAACAACAAAGAGAAATGCATGCATGTGCTGGCATTGGCCTGGGAGAGGCTCTACATGATACTGGGTATGGCTGATCTGAAAGAAAAAAATGCTAATACAACACTGCTGCAAACTCAGATCTGTAATTCAACCACCTAAAACACGTCCAATGAAGCCTAAACGAAGACCCAAAGTAGGTCCTCCACAAAGGTGAACTGGGTTATCATCCAATCCACAACATTCCTTGAGAGTTTTCGTTCCCAGAGGACTGAATACTGCTGCAACTCTTCCTCAGAGCTCAGATCTGTAAAAGCTGATTCTAAAAATGCCAAGAGATAATCCAAATTATGATTCCAAACTCACTTTATGCTTTTCCCAAGAGGTGGCGTCCACTTTTAGGGAAAAAAGGCATCTCCAAAGAATCATTTAATGATTCTTTTATTTATTTCTAAACTCTCCAAGTTGGGCGCCCAAGTTGAGGGTCCAGAAAGGCATTATAAAAAAGGTCCACCTTTTTAAAACATCATGTCAACTAGGAGGGGGTCCTTTATGTTTTTATTATTATAAAATGACATTATTAATCACTTTATTTTATTCTTATTAAATATTAAAGCCAACACTTTAATATTTAATATTTATTCTATTCCCATCACCTAGCCATCCTAAACTGAAAACTGATGATGCACGTGCCATACTGATGAGGTCGCCACGTGGCAGGCTAACTGACAGTCCCCTCCTAAAAAAAGGGATACCTCCTAAAAATAAGAACTGTGACCAAATCTCCCAAAATGCTCTTGGAGGTCTCTTGATGCCTCCTGGTCAACTCCCAGTCAAACCCTAAAAAATAGGGACCCTTCCACAAACTTTATGAAATGGCTTGTAAAGCTCCCTGCCAAGCTCCACTGCCTCTGGATAGGTCCCCTAACCACTCTGTTGACCTATGGGAACCCTGATAATAGGCCAACCATTGCTCATCCATGTGTCATCTAGGAAGGGGACATTACAGTCCGCCCTCCCTGAATTTGCATGTCCTCATGCAAACGCAATGCTAGATGCTGTAAAATAGTCTCACTCTCCCAAGTAGCATCGTCTACTGGCAAGTCCCTCCATTTTACCAAATATTCCTTGATAATTAGTCTCCGAAGATGGCACTCTATGGAATCCAAGATGGCCTCAGGTACTAAAACCAACTTCCCCTCATCATTTAAGGGTGGTAAATCTGTAGAAGGACCCAACGCCTTCTTGAGGCGTGACACATGAAACACATTGTGCACCTTGCTATTTGCCAGTAGATCCAACTCATAAGCCACTTCGCCTATTCGCCTGATAATATTGAACGGACCATAATATCATGGCTTGAGTTTCTCTGCGCCTCTCTTCCCAAGAGTGGATTGCCTGAAGGGCTGCAGCATCAGATACACCATATCCCCAACCTCAAATGATCGCTCCACCCTCCTCTGATCAACATACTGTTTTTGCTGATTCTAAGCCTTCTGAATATTCTCACGAAGAGCCCTCATAATATCTTGGTTCTCCTATAACAAATCCCCAGCACTAGGCACTCTGTAATCGCTTAGCAATAAATCAAGGAAACTAGGCGCATCATATCCATACAGAGCTCTGAAAGGTGTCATCTGAATAGTCATATGGTAAGTGGAATTATAGCAATACTCACAAAGATGCACCCACTTAACCCAAGCCTTCTGCTGCCCAAAAATGTAGTTCCACAGGTATCCCTCCACCCATTTGTTGACAATCTCTGTCTGTCCATCAGTCTGCGGGTGGTAGCTAGTGCTCGGAGTCAACTCGGTCCCACATAATCTAAAAAGCTCTTGCCAAAAATGGCCCATGAACTGACTATCCCTGTCACTGACAATACTCCGAGGCAAGCCATGCAGCCTGAACACCTCACGAAAGAATAAATCCGCTACCTGTGTAGCTGAGTATGTAGTTGTAATCGGAAAGAAGTGTGCATACTTCGTCAGCCGATCAACCACTACATATAAACAATCTTTGCCCTGGGCTTTCGACAAGCCTGTAATAAAGTCCATCGACAAGCATTCCCACTTCCTCTCAGGAATAGGAAGTGGCTGAAGCAATCCTGCAGGATATGTCTGCTCTTGTTTGTTCTGCTGACAAATAAAGCACTCCCTGACATAACGAAGAACATCAGATTTGAGACCCTTCCAAGTGAACCTCTCCCATACCTGCCTATATGTCTTAAAGTATCCAAGATGTCCAGCCATAGGTAAATCATGGAAAGTCCTCAACACCTTGTTCTTCACGTCTAAACCTGGGACTAAAAATATTCTCTTTGTAAAGATGAGCTCATTCACAAGAGAGTACCTACTGTCCTGTATTGTCCCATCAATAATGCCAGAAGCCCATGGGTTCTTGGCATACTCTGTAATGATCAAATGTCTCCAATCCTCTGAAATCTCTGCCATGGAGCTCAAATGGGGATGATGAGATAAAGCATCAGCAACAACATTCTGACTACCTTTGAAATAGGAGATGTCAAAATCATAAGACTGTAACTTGCTGACCCACTTCTGTTGACGTTCATTTAGGTCCCGCTGACTAAGGAAATGCCTCAAGCTGTTATGGTCAGTTTTGACACAGAACTGACTGCCCACAAGGTACTGCCTGATCTTGGCCAACGCATGCATGATAGCCAACATTTCCTTGTCATAAATGCTATAGCTCCTCTCAGGACCTCGTAGCTTCCTGCTCTCGAAAGCTATCGGATGACGATCCTACATAATCACAACACCAATGCCTTCTCCACAGGCATCACAATGAAGCTCAAAGGGCTTGGTGAAATCCAGTAGGGCTAGGACTGGGCAAGTAGTCATCAACTGTTTGAACTTCTCGAAACACTCCTGTGCCAAAGGTGTCTAAACAAAAGCTCCTTTCTTAGTCAAATCTATAAGTGGTGCAGCATGCCTAGAGAAACCACTGACAAACCGACGATAGAATGCGCATAAACCAACAAATCCCCTGAGCTGAGTCAAATTCTCAGGAGTAGGCCAATCAATAATAGCACGAACCTTATCAGGGTCCATGCGAACTCCCTCTGCACTGATGATGTGGCCCAAATATAAAAGCTCTACCATGCCCAATGCACATTTGGACTCCTTGGCGTACAAGGACTCCCTGTCAAGTATGCCCAAAACAGTATCCAGATGAGCCATGTGTTCCTCCCAAGATCTGCTGTATACTAATATGTCATCAAAGAACACTAGAACATATCTCCTCAACTGAGACTGCAAGACCCTGTTCATAGTGGACTGGAAGGTAGCTGGTGTGTTGGTTAGGCCAAACGGCATAACCAAAAACTCGTAGTGTCCACAATGACATCTGAAAGCAGTCTTCTCGATATCCTGTTCCCTAACACTGATCTGGTGATATCCAGTCCTCAAATCTATCTTGGAGAAATAACAAGCTCCATGAAGCTCATCTATCATCTTGTCGATGCGAGGAATGGGATACCTGTTCTTAATTTTTTTTTTATTCAACATCCGGTAATCAATGCACATTCTGAGTGTACCATCTTTCTTCACCAAAACAATTGATGAAGCGAAAGGAGACTTACTCGGCCTTATATGTCCCATAGCTACCAGTTCCTTGATGGTCTTTTTAATTTCATCTTTCAAACACTTTTGGTGCCGGTAAGGTGTAATCATAATGGGCTTGGTGCCCTCCTCCAACTCTATGATGTGCTCTATGCCTCTATTTGGAGGTCTACCAGGTGGTATGTCACTAAACACCTTTGCATGCTTGATTCTGAGCTCCTGAACATTTGGATGCTAGGCTGGTTTTTGCTACTCATCATGAGAAGGCATCAATCTACATTCTGCTGCCCAGTCCACCATGTCATTTCTAATGAGTCTCTCCATTCTCCTGAGAGTGATCACCTTCAAATTGCTGTCCTTGATGGCCTTTAACACATGATTAATCCCATCCACCTGGAATTTCATCTCCATGTCTCTATGGTTGAGTGTAAACTCTCCAATTGCATGAAGCCACTTCATGCCAAGTACCAAATCTGTGTCTCCCATATTGACCACATAGAAATCAGCCTTAAACTCATAATTATTAAGTTTCATAGGAAGATCAGGAATCATTCTGTCACACTTGAGAGTGTAGCCATCAGCAACCTTCACTTGTATGCCTTCAAACTCTTGAGTTTGAATCCCACGTTGTGCCACTAACCGTGCATTTATGAAATTATGAGTTGCCCCTGTATCAAGCAAAGAGATGACTCTTTGACCAGCCAAGATCCCACTCAACCTAAAAGACCCTTCCTTTTGCATGCTAGACATGTGAGCTTCCTATAAGTGTACTTCTCCCTCACTTTCAACTTCTTTTCCTGAATATTCAGCTCCCGAATCCTCTTGATCAGCTTGCTGGTTTGTCATATCAGCAATGTCTTCACCCTCATAAAACCACTCCATTTGTCTGTTTTTACCCTTAGGCCTTAGAGGACATTCATGACGTTCATCATAAGACCCTTGCAATAAAAACATCGCTTCCTTCTACGCAAATCATTTAGTGTTTCCCTATCCAAAGGAGCTGCAAAATTCTTCTTTTGGTCAACATATTCTGATTTCTTTGGGGCCGATGTACTATCATTAAATGAAGAGGGTGGTTTTGGAGTGAACTTGGTACAAGGAGCTGAAAGCTCCATACTACGTGCCTTCCTCATAGCCTCCTGTAGGGTAGGGGGATCAAATGCCTTGACCCATCCCTTCATGGGTTCATAAAGACCCTCAATGAACAATATAATAAGCCTCCTCTCTGAAATACCTGTGACCATTACTGAGAGCTTTTGAAATTCACTGTTGTAAGACTCCAAACTGCCCATCTGTTTTAACTGAGCCAGATCTCTAAAATACAACTCTAGATCTTTCCTGTCAAATCGCTCAACCAAGCTATCAACAAATTCCTGATATGTAGTGATCAAGTTGTGTTGCAAAGTCACCATTCCATGATGCCACCAATCATAGGCAACCTCATCTAAATGATGTGCTGCAAACTTAATTGCATCTGCTTCCGTCATAGGACGTAGTGTCAAGAAATTATCCAACTTGCTAATCCATGCCCTTGCTGTTACTTTACCGCTGCCATCAAAAGTAAGAAGTGTAAGTTTGTTGGTTGCATGCTTAAGATCGTGATTTTGATGCCTGGGTCTTCTATCATGCCTAAGCCTGCTGTGTTCCCTCTTTTGACTCATAAATCGGTCAAAATTGAGATGATCTCTAATCCTCTGAGGTAATAATTCCCGTTCATCATGTAGTGTCATGACATTATCAGTAAAGGCTACATCTCCTTCTTCCTCAACCACGTCTCCCTCTTCTGGTTCATTCCTTATGAATGTAGGGCGTGTAGGCCTATCATAGGTGCGTGAGGGTGTTGTCCTTACCCGTGGGGCTCCAACAACACTACCAATTTCCTCCTGTTTAGGATTCGGCCTCCTCAGAATGGTTATATGCTGAATAGTTGTGTTAAGTTGCTGTAACACATTAGCTATTTGCTGCTGCCCTGTTGCAAGATCTCTCATAACATTTCTAGCTTCTGTTTCATCATATTTATTTTCATTTCTAAGTGGACCACCACTGTCCCTGTCACCCATTGTTTCCAACGGTATGTCCTCAAACTGGTTTCCCTGAAATGCAGCTCTTCTGCGTGTGTAATACCTGTGAGGATCAACCTGTCCTAGATGCATTAGAAGCTCTAACCCTTCAGGATGGTAGGATCAAGGCTCTGATACCACTGTAAGAACCCTGCTGGTTCTAACTTTGACTGCTGCTGAAAGATGAATTATTTTTATGTATTTTTGATTGTTTTATGATTATTTTTATTTTTTTGTGATCTTATAGACTAGACAGAAGATGCAGAAGGGGTTTCAGTTTTCTTGAGATGTGTAGTTTTTGCCAAGGATGGCATAAAGATATAACATGCAAGTAAGATCCAAGAAACATACAAGGAATTGAAACAAACTAATAACTACCCAAATCAGCAAATCATCAATTCTGAATTTTAATCACATACCCATCAAATCTGCACTTCATATTTATGTAGAAGCTGGAACAGCAAAGAGAAATGCATGCATGTGCTGGCATTGGCCTGGGAGAGGCTCTACATGATGCTTGGTATGGCTGATCTGAAAGAAAAAATGCTGATACAACACTGCTGCAAACTCAGATCTGCAATTCAACCACCTAAAACACGTCCAATGAAGCCCAAACGAAGACCCAAAGTAGGTCCTCCACAAAGGTGAACTGGGTTATCGTCCAATCCACAACATTCCTTGAGAGTTTTCATTCACATAGGACTGAATACTGCTGCAACTCTTCCTCAGAGTTCAGATCTGTAAAAGTTGATTGTAAAAATGCCAAGAGATAATCCAAATTATGGTTCCAAACTCACTTTATGCTTTTCCCAAGAGGTGGCGTCCACTTTTAGGGAAAAAAGGCATCTCCAAAGAATCATTTAATGATTCTTTTATTTATTTTTTAACTCTCCAAGATGGGCGCCCAAGTTGAGGGTCCAGAAAGACATTATAAAAAAGGTCCACCTTTTTAAAACATCATGTCAACTAGGAGGGGGTCCTTCATGATTTTATTATTATAAAGTGACATTATTAATCACTTTATTTTATTCTCATTAAATATTAAAGCTAACACTTTAATATTTAATATTTATTCCATTCCCATCACTTGGCCATCCTGAACTGAAAACTGATGATGCACGTGCCATACTGATGAGGTCGCCATGTGGCAAGCTAACTGATAGACCCCTCCTAAAAAATAGGGATACCTCATAAAAATAAGAATTGTGACCAAATCTCTCAAAATGCTCCTAGAGGTCTCCTGATGCCTCCTGGTCAACTCCCAGTCAAACCCTAAAAAATAGGGACCCTAAAAAATAGGAAACTTCCACAAATTGTCTAGAATGGCCTGTAAAGCTCCCTGCCAAGCTCCACTGCCTCTGGATAGGTCCCCTAACCACTCTGTTGACCTACGGGAACCTTGATAATAGGCCAACCACTGCTCATCCATGTGTCATCTAGGAAGGGGACATTACAAAGATATTTGTTCAAATAACAGAAAGGATTGGACAAACACTTCAGCACATATTTTGGAAGGCAGAAGAGTGAGTACATGCTGGAGGAAATGGTTATTGAAATAGATTTTTATGAAGAAAATAAGAGAAAATGTTAAACACAAAACAAGCACGAAGAAGCTAATGAGATCTATGACATAAAAAATTTGAAGTCAAGGCTAGCTTTACGAAGATCAAAACATGTCAGAAATAGGCTTCATAACAGAAGGAAATAGAGATGAGATGTTAAAAGAAGAGATTTTGATGCCTTACAA
This sequence comes from Cunninghamia lanceolata, assembly GCA_027924645.1. Taxonomy (NCBI): domain Eukaryota; kingdom Viridiplantae; phylum Streptophyta; class Pinopsida; order Cupressales; family Cupressaceae; genus Cunninghamia; species Cunninghamia lanceolata. Next base: position 64,263 of record BSBN01000312.1, read on the forward strand.
AAGCTAAAAGAGAAAAACAAAATGAAGAAGAGACAGAAAATAGGAAAATTGTTTTGGAAACGATATTTCTAAAAAGCACATGATAAGGAACAACAAACCCTAGAAAATAGAAAAGAAAGAGCTGAACAGACATAAACAAAATCTAGCAAATAGGAGGCAGAGAAAGAATTGGAGCCAAAAGAGTTAAACCAGTGGAATCTCAATAGCAAATAGGAGGCAGAGAAAGAATTGGAGCCAAAAGAGTTAGATCATTGGCAATATCTCTAAGCATTCACGATGATGCAAAACCAACAGGAATCTCTTTTAGGTTTTACATGATGTGGACCCAGGACCCAAAATTTGTAGTTAAGATAAAACAGTAGTAAGGACTAGATGTAAGTGTATCAAAACAGTATAAATTGAGACAGAAGTTGAAGTATCTCAAGAGGAAGACTAGAGATTGAAAAAATAACATCTTTTAATCTCTGTAACATGAAGAGCTAAATAAGGAAATGGAAGTAGTTCAGAAAAGATAAGGGAGGAAGGAATGAATGAAGCATTGAAACATAATGAATAAAGAATAAATGGATGAGCTCTCGAGGGTATTAGGAATGGAAGAAACGTTTTTGAAAGGAAGTCAAGTAAAATGGTTGAATGAGGGAGATAGAAACACAAATATCTTCCATCAACAATGATTAGAAGAAACAAAATAGAACAATTGGGCTTAAGATTCTGGAAGATGAGATCATATTAGAGAGTTGTGAAATTAGAAAAGAAGCTGAGAAATATCTTAGAACCTTGTTAATTGAAGAGTATTCCAATCATTCTATTAGAAAAGGATAATAAATTGCAAATGGAAGGAATGGATCCAGAAGGGTAAGAACAGTGTTAACTCAAGGTGCATAAATATCCCTGATTCAGATAGGATATCAAGCAGTATGCTTCCACAACTTTTGGCATATTATCGGTTCAAATGTAACAGAAGCAATGGTAGAATCCATAATGACAATTAGTTTCAAAAGAATAGGACAATAATTTTCTAGCAGAATTCTTTGATACCTTAAGACCAATCTCTTTATGTATTTGAATTTACACAACTTTCAGAGAAATAATGGGAAATAGGTCGAGAAAAGTATTGCATAAGATCACTAAAGAAGAATGAGGTTTTGTGGCAGAAAGATGAATATGAAATGGGATCATATTAAGTCATGAAACTATTCATTTAGTCCAAAAAAGTTTGAAGGAAAGAATAATATAACTAGATCTGAACAAAGCTTGTAACAGAGTGAATTGGTAATTTTTGATTAAAATATTAAAGAAGCTTGGTTTTGCATGGGCTTGTGTGACATGGGTTAATAGTTGCATAACGACCATATTTTTGGTCCTTGTTAACAAAATGTATGTTGGATATTTTTCAATTGTCAAAGGGTTTAGGCCAGAGAGATCCTTTTTCTCCCTACTTCTTTATTATAATTACATATGTTCTAGGAAAGAAGACAAAGAAGGAACATGAACAAAGAAGATGGCCTAGTGTCATGTCCCGTTCTAGGATTTGAACCAAAATTTCTGAATTTGCAACTTCAAGCATGAAACCCTAGGACTGAATTCTGATTTATTACTGCACCTTTCTAATTGACTTCACCAAGCATAAAACATGAACTAACATGACAATTTGGTGGTATAACAAAATATAGATTTGCAGCCTTATCAAGATGAATTACAACATGAAATACACATTACAATATGCAAAGTATATATGCAGATCTGCTGCTCCAGGTTGTCTTGATATAGAATGGTATTACAATCAAGATGGAGGCTTCAATTAGCCTTACAACTATGAATGTCACTGCTGTTACAAAACAGAGATAGATAATGTATGCAACATACCAAAAGATGACACCAAATGATCAACAAAGTGGACAGACCTCTTCACAGCCAAATCGACCTCCAAATGTGAAGTCTTCAAGGAAGATGTATGCAATGCCAAAGACCTCTCATGCTGTTCGTTTCACTCCAGGGCTGTTCGCTATTCTTAGGGTGAATGAAAGATGATTCTAAGGTGCTGATCACCACTTCAAACCAGATCTGCAACAGTCCGCCTCCCTTAGAGTAGAATTGTGATGTCAAAACCCCAAAGTGCAGTCCCAATACAAAGCCGAACTACTCCAAGACCCAGCGCTCCAATGTGTAATGCAAACTCCCTTCAAAGAGTGGCAACGACTAGGGTTTGATGGATTTTGCTCAGACCTGAGATGAATTTGCTGCTGTATGACTCCAGATCTGCTATGAAACATTCTTGCAATCCCTACACTCGATGCACAAGATAATGGATGTCTTCCTCTAAATTGGCGCTCAAGCATGAATGAAAACCTCCTCTAAAATTCAGCACTCAAGTGATGAAAGGATCTTCAATCTATCAACAAGTCTTCAACAATGAAATTCAAACCTGCAATGAAAGATATCTCTTTGATGCTCAAACAAATCGTCAAACTCTCCGATGAAGCGCAATTGTGAACTCCGTATGAATCCACCTCCAAGATGTAGTTGGGTTTTCATCCAATACATCTTCATTTCACAAGGGTTTTCGTCCTTGGAATAAGTTGTAATAAAATTGCAGACCACATGCAAAGTTTAACAAGCCAAAAGATGATCCAAATGATGTCAAAAACCTCTTATTTATACATGCTTTTCCTCTTTTCCCTCTTCCGGGCCGACATAGCAAAAATATTATTATTTTTATTACTTTTACCTTCAATAAGGCCGACCTTCTCAAGTGTTGGCGCTCAAAATCCAATTTGAATTCTTTTATCTTTGCCAGGGCCGACCTAGGCCGACTCAGACTGACCACATAACTTGAACATGGCCGACCTAAACCCACAACTTGGCCGACTTAAATGTCTTTTTGGCCGACCTCCTCCAAATGTAGGCACTAGGTTTATTTGCAAATTGAAACCAAAGCCGACCTTGATTGTTTTCAAATTAAAGATTTGAAAACCTTTTTCTCCATCTCCAAGAGGTCATTTTCTTATGAAGGCAATTAATTCATTCACAGGAAATACACCAGTATGAAGAGAAGAATAGGATAATCCATTTTCCATGAACAAATCTTCTCCCAAAAGTCCTGAGGTGTCAAAATTTGTCCAACTGTTCTGCAAAAATGACCACTCTGAAAATGGGGACATGACACCTAGGCATAACTTCCTCAGTGGATCTAGTATCCCATTTTTAATTTATAGGAGATACTCTGATAGCAAGGGCTTCAATTGCTCAGGAAGCAAAAACTTATAAGAAAATGTTGGATATATGTGAAATTACTGCAGGTCATGAATATTATTATTATCAAGAAGCCAAAGATTTTTTCAATGTATCAAGGGAAGTACAAGAAACAATTTCTGGGGATGCAGTTTGGCAATGATGAATAATTTCTCTGATTTTGGGGACAGCAGGGGGGCGGTGAGGTCAACTATTAGAATAATATTTGAATATTCAAATACTAAAAAAAGAAAAAACTTATAAAAGAAGCAGATTAAAAAAAAATAACTCGATCCATCATCCAATATTGAATGACATCACATTATGATTAAATTAAAATACTATACAAAGTTGTGATATGGGTTCTGCCCCCCAGACTCCTCATACATAGACCTGATTTGTACTGGGTCCTGCGTACCAGATCCAGGCTGGTTCTTATATTGAAAGAGCCTGGGTTCCTTTGATTTTCCATGCCCTGCTTGGCTACATTATGGGGTTTTCTAAGACAAATTTGGGACATTACTGGCAGGGCACAGAATGCCTTGTTTGAATTCAGGGTGAATCTGTGTACCTAACACATCTTTAAATAAAAAAAAGTAAAAAAATCACAAACTAAAACCTAATAAAAAAAAAGCATTGGTTAATTCTGTTTATTCTATGCATAGTAGCAAAAATCTTTTTCAGCAATAAATCAGCAAACCAGAAGGTAAAGATGTTTTCAAAAAATCAGGGAAAGATTGGGTTTGGGTTAGCGAAAAATAAGACAATAATTGCTGCAGAAATCAGAAAAAAATCCAGAAAACCCAAATTTTTTGACCTTAAAATTAGAAAATTTGCCAAAAATTGTGGAAAAACATGATTTAAGTGGGGTCACAAAAAACAAAAATCACTATAAATTTGGAATTTTCAAGGTCAAAGTTGTTGACTGCAATATTTTAAAAAATATTGCATTTTTTCAGTTTAAAAATTCGGTTTGGTGAGTACTGATTTCTCACCAATTCTTGTAAATATCATTCTATGCATATTATGGTTAAATGTATTTATTTGTCATGTTTTTATATTTAATTAAAAGAAAAGTATTGCTGTACCTTAGTCGTAACAAATTGGGGTCACAAAAAAATCGGTGGACTATAGTATCCAATCTCTGTACTTGTACTAGAACCAGCATTGGAACTTGTAACTTAGATACAAAGAGCTGAATTTACAATGACAATCCATTGGTCCAATGATTGATTTGATATTCATTTCATTGATTCACGAAGTTCAAGTTAAAAACTACAAAGTACATGTACAAAGTTACAATCAAAGCTGAACGCGCAAATGAGAAATGCTTAGCTACATTACGCATCAAGCTTAGTAAGTTGAGTGATCATCAGATGGAAATGTCATGTGTAATGCCCCAAGCTTTCGCTCAAGGCATTAATAGTAAAAAAACGGATGAACAATTTTTTTGCAATGTAAATGTGACATCAATATGCATTTAACACCTATGCACTTGAGATGCCATGATAGAACACTATGACAATTAAGGTACATAAGACCAATGCACCAAGCATGGTGACACAAACGAAAGTCTTAACCTTGTCACATGACAAAGTCATTGCGACGATCATACAGGAGGATAGAGTTTCCTCCACGGTGGAGATTGAACGCTAGTCCATGATCCCGCTCTCTCATGAACACAAGGAATAGAATGAGAGCGACATCCACTTCATTGCACATCCCAAGACGACACAACCAACCTCCACAAGGATGTGGAAATGACATCTAATTAATAGGATTACCTACTCAAGAGGTAGGTCAATTGGGAGATACAAGGTCTCGACCAATCAAATTGTTGACTAGTTGATTGCACACATTCCAACATAGAGGAGTGCATAACTTGCAAGGTACGACATACATCTCCAAAACGAAATGATAGCTAGAAAAGGTAGACCAAGGGGAACAACTTTCATTAAGGAACTTTTCCCAAAAAAGTGTGGGAAGTACTTGCTGTCCAAGGATTGCCCAATATACCAGTTAGGTCGCCCCTTTCACCAGTCTCGGTTGCCCAATATAGGTCAAGTTGTCCATAAGGTCCCCACTAATAAATTGGGCGACCCCAGAGTCCCCACTTATGCTAGGGCAACTTGCCCTAGAGACCCCCAAGTCCCCATTTGTGCTAGGTCAACTCGTCCTTGGTAAATTTGGTGACCCAGAATAGGGAATAGTCTAGTTTATGGTCTTAAGGGTCTTGGTAGCTCCAAATTGGTTTTTTGGGTTGACCGAAAGCTCCCATCCACACTTATCACCTTGAGTAACCCTAAGCACTATGCCTCAATCTCGCAAGGCAAGAACAAGGTCATGTGAACCAAGGCAAGTGCAGGGACTAGGCCAAAACAAGCTCATTACAAGTTAAAACACCAAACAAGGTAAAACTACCTTGACCTTAGTGCTGTTTAGGAATGGATTAAACCGAGCACTTACTCATGGCTCAAGATTCCAATCGACATGATTAGAAAACACAACACACAAAGATTTATTTTAAGACAAAATGCTACTATTCACTAGCATATACCCATTTACCTCACATGTGACAAATAGCATACGTGGCGGGTCTTAATTTTCACAAAGAGTCGAATGTAAACATATACTCATGATTCTAAACCATAATCATAGCAATGTACGTAACATGACATTTGTATCTCATTTTAAATGAAAGTAAACTACATCTACACATCATAATCACACATCATAAGATTTCATTTCAATATGCAACATCAAATCAAAGCAAATAATGATACTTGAATGAATGCACTATGAAACTTCCATCCCAAATGTGGATAGTTCACCATGGATTACAAAGCTCATTCATGACTCCAATACAAATTGAGCCTATCAGTGACACAAGTCCTTATTTACACATTTCACTTAAATGTTACAATGAAGGCCTAACCATATCACAATAAAGTAATCAACTCTACATGCTCTCCCAAGCATATTTAAAAATCCCGTTAACCCCAATAGTGGTCAACACCACCCGACCATGTGGGACCCTAAGGTCCACCCCTCTATACTGAGAGACGGTTGATCAGGCAGTCATACACACACATAATACAATATTGGGATGGTACAAAATCAAAGCATCACAACATACCAAGAGTCATACTCATTGCAATCAAATCCACAATGGCATACAAGAGTTATGGCATCACAACCAATAACACACAAGAGAGAGTGGTAACAACCACCAATATCGAGCAGTGAGTTGATAGACCATCAACACTCATTCAAAGAAGTCACAAGGACATATTAGGTACCAATGACTTGACAAGCAATAGGAGACTAATAGACATATCATGGTGGTTTTCAAATCCCCATGGCTTGTTGAGAAGTACGACACCATCACAATGGCGCTTCTCAACAACAATCATACAATCACCTAAGGATTGGAATGATGTCCATCACTATCTTCCACGAGTCCTCTCAAGGTATTCGGTACAAGTAATGGCTTCAGCTCATGATCAGTTGCATTTTTAATGTTTGATTCCCAATTCATTTATCTCATTAATGTTATCCCCATACAATGCTTGGCATGGGCCTAGCCCGATTTTGAATGACAGGTAGGGGTCCACTCTACTCCTAGCCCTAGTATCCAATCCTAAGACAAAAAGTCCAACTTGACCAAAAAGTCAAGGTGTGTGGAAAATGAGGTCAAAAAACATGACACTCGTATCCAAGAGGTAGGAAACCATGTTTCCAACATGAGACATTTTGTCTGAAAAATAGAATAATTCACAAGGCTCAAATTCCAAATTTCACAAATTTTCAATTCAAGCTCCAAGCAAAATTTACATAAACCATTAATGAAAGCTTCAATTTTTTTTCTAAATTTGAAAAGAATCAAAATTTTTAGAATCCAAGAATACCCGTATGAGCCTAAGAAGCACAACAATAGGCTTTTCTCATCACATAAGATTTTGGAGAAATTTTGCCAAAGTAACAACACTAAATTGAATTTTTCAAAAATAAAATACATCAAATTGAAATGAATGCAACACATCTATTCTAAGATCTTACATCAATTTCAACCTAAGAAAAGTGATACCATAGGCAATCACCTACTGCAGGCATGGTCAAAAGCAAGGACCAACAAGCATATGCATAAATCAAATAGAGGAATGCTATGTCTCTTCAATGCAATTGTCAAATAGTTTGGAGGAGATCTTCCTTGCTTACACACACACCGATGCAAGCTTTTTCAAGATCCTTCTTCACCAATACTTTAGCAATCCACCAAGCATTCACGAACAAGCTTCAAACAAGTATCTACACACACCAAAAGGAGGAGAGAGGAAAAATAGAATAAAAGAAGAATGGAGACTCCCTTTTCCTTTTTATTCCAAAATCCCCTAAATCCCCAAATTACCTTTTTCTCCTTTTCACAACTAACAAGCTAATTCAAAAAGAGGATATTTCACTTTAGATATTTTACAACAGATATTCGCCTTAGGCACTTTGCTAACATTTTAATCAAATGAACATTGGCAATTCTTTAAATGACTAACATAGTAATTTCATCAAATTAACTAATGCTTTTAGTCCAAACAATCTGTTAACTTAATGCATTTTTCAAATATCCATAATATTAAAAATGCATTAGGCCATTCCACGAAGGCAGATTTAAACAACTAACTCTTCAACTTAAGCACATAGGTTATTTGGAAACATCTCAAAACATGCATTGTAGAAAATGATAAAATACAAGCAAAAATAAAGAGTTAAATAAACATGCGTAAAAAGAACACACACTTCATGGGTTTTTTCACAATACATGGATCCAGAATCGACATCGATTTGGATCATGGTTTCATAGGGATACACAAGATGTGTCTAGCAATTCTAATCGAGTGAGATGGGAAGATTTACATTACACAACATATTTACCCAAACTGGTCATCTCCAATTAACAACCATTGTGGAAAAATCTGTGCCAGCACAATGTAAACATCCAATGCGATATAATATCAAATGAAATATTATCAATAAATTGCATCAACTAAAATCATGCTAAAGTCACATGATCCAAAAATCACAAATACAAAAATCGATAATCATCACAATCATAATGCTAAACTAGATAACATAATCAAATCACATATAACAGATATAGTGAAACAGTGAAGTTTAAACATTGCAATAGTCCAAACATATAAAGTCACAACGTATGCATCCCATAATACATAGTTGGATAGTAGATGACATCATTGATAAAGTACATCGATGGCAATACAAAACATCACTGATAAGTATAGTATCAGAACCGAAGTAAAATCAAACAGACATACAAGGCACATATGCCTGAGGCTTTACATCATGTTTGGCTCCTCGTCGCTAGAACTACTTTTTGGCTCTAGGAATGGCTCCCCAACCAATCCTGTCTATGCATCCTAGTTCACTCATCTATTTGCCTCAATTCCTCAAGCTCTACATCCCACCATGCTGCTGGGTTTTCCTTATCCTCATTTGTCTTGAATGAATGAGATACAATGCTGTGTGTATAGCAGCAAGCTTCTTCACTCTCCTAGATGTAAGTTTGTTTTTTCTTAATGGACTAGATAAAGCTTTTTTTAGAACAATCAGCCTTAGCAACAGAGGAACTAGAAACATACATAAAGATGTGAATGTCAAGTGAATTTGGCAAATTTGATCCACCCTGCTCTGACTATATGAGCATCCTCCACATCTTCCATTTTCCTTGAGGGCCTTCATGAAGGCCTTCTTGACCTCCTTGTCATCAATGTGAACAACTCTACTAGACTACTAGTCATCCACACAAACCATTTTGGATGCACTGCATAAGCTGCCATGTGTAAAGTGTGTCAACTTCTACCTTTTCCATTGAATGATAGTAGAATTGTAGGGTGGGATTTCTCAAATGAATCATGACCTTCATTTGGCAAAGCATGCTATCTATGCACTCATAGATCTCTTTAAGGTTGGGACTGTTAGAATCCTCATATTTGGTAACGGTAAAAACAAGGGATACAATGGGCGTGATGTATCTCACAATTGACCAAAATGTATCACTGGAGGCCAGATCCTTCTTCCCCTAATTTGTCTTGGTGCCTCCCTACCTATCCACTTTTGTGTCATAATCGTTAGTTGCAAGAGCTTTTGCAACTGAAGTATCATTTCCAATAAAATGAAGTAGGATGCAAATTGGGTCTCAACTGGCTTGAGGAACTATATTTTCAAAAAAGATCGAAAGAGGGCCAATGTAGTTTGATGGTTGCATATGAACATCTACACCTCGTTAGCATTCATCATCACTTTTTTAACCCAATCAATTTTTCTAGTGTTCTTGAGTACATTGCTCATTGCATGCAAACAACATGTGGTCTTGTATATGTGCCCGTAGGTAGCCTTGACTAACTTCCTTGCTACCTTGCATGCTTATTTCTACATCTATGATCACTTGTGCTAGATTAGAGGAACCGAGCTCCTTAATGGCATCTCTCAAAATCTAGAATTAAAACCATGTCCTTACACTTTTTGATGCAGTCTCAAATTGTGAGCCCAGTGAAGGACTATAATAACGAGTAGCTCTTCACACAAATTATTTCATAATAATAGTAAGAAAATAGAACACATAACTCAAAACCTTCTATGTTGAAGAACATTATGATAGTCATAATCAACTCATCAGAACAACATAGGTCCAACATTATCAGAGAGTAGTTCAGCAGATCAAGATTTATTCACAAAATGCCATCCTAAAGGCAGGAACCAATTACTATCACTGAAAAATATAAGAGAGAATCATAGTCACCGCCAACTACCACAATCTGAGAAAGAATGAAGCTCGGCCTTCTTGGTTTCTTTGATCCTTCGCTGACCTCCTTCAAATATGAATCTTCTTCTCCTTTTTCAGATCACTGCCTAGTCTATGACTCGCTAAGCATAAATAAAGGTGTGGGATGTTAAAATTAGGAAATTTTTTCAAGGAAGAGCCATCGTAGGACAGGCGTGAGCATCAGAAACTAAAGATAGAATAATTGCCACCACTCAATTGTTATGAATAAGGCTAGGAAAACTGACACAAGATGATAGAATAGTCGCCACCACTCAGCTGTAATGAATAAGTCTAGGGAAACCTATGCAAGAAGATAGGTAATCGACGCAAGAAGACAAGTCAGACAACTCACCACCACTCAGCCAATGAAATGCCAAAAATTAGACCAGTTGCCAGTGCCAGATTGAGGGGTATATATAAAGGATTCTTTATATACACCTCCACATAAGCAAAAGTTTGGAGAATAATTCAATCTCAACAAAAGGAACAGCAAAAAAGAAGAAAGTAAGACCTGCAAAAGACTAAAATTTAAAAAAAAAACCAAAACTGTAAGAGAATTTTTTTTTGTTTGTGCAAGATTCCACGTGCCTTGCAATGCTCCTGCATCACTTTCTAGAACAATCAACAACCCTAAGGAAGTAAAGTCCTTTCTTACATGTGACAATCACACTATGTTTCCCCAAGTTTCTGGGACGGGGAAGGCAGGGGACGAGGGGATGCATTTTGGGGACGGGGACGACAGGGAGGCCATTTTTTAGGGGATGGCAAGGGACGACTATTAAAAAAATGGGGAAATTTTTAAAATATAGGAAATTTCAAATATTCATATGATAACATTGATAAGACATTCATCATATACATTATAGAATCTTAGTATATAACAAATTAACAAAATTCAATTGCTTTCATTATCAATGCGCATATATATTGTATAAAAATTACAACAGAATGCCCAAAGGCTGCAAGTTTCAATAATGACAAAAACATAGAAAATATGCCGCTGGCCTTAATCAACATCTACTAACATTGCATCAAAATTGGAGTCTAAGTCTAGGTCACTGCCACTATGAGGGATTGCCTCATCCAATGGAACCTGAACCAATCCCTTTTGTGTCTCCTCCTTATCACCTTGTGTGGCATCTTTGGGATTAAAATCGCAACATATGGTTGGAGTGAGACGTTACTCAAGACTCTGTCGGTCCTAAAGTCACAAGGCACTATACACAACTTCTCCAATCATCAAGAGGTAAGCCTATTACTTTATTTATTTTTTTAATCAATTTTGTGTTTTTTTTTAAAATTGAGACTTGATTGTCGGGCCATAGGGGATGGCTAGCCGTCCCCTGCCGTTCTCTACATTTTGCTAGGCGCCCTGGAAATGTTTCCAGAGGTGGAAAAAAAGGGGGATGGGGCAGGGATGTTTCCATGTCCCCGAAATGTCCCCTGCTGGGGACAGCCTTGATTTTTCTAGGGACGTGTCCCTGGGTAACATAGCAATCACATTGATGAGTGGGTGGTGTCTAATATCTGTCTTGCCATCCATAATGATGTTGCACCCACGTTACCTTCATCTTCTCCATCAAAAAATTAACCTTAGACAATTTTTTCCAAGAGGGTGGTTCTCAGTTTAGTTTCGCCAAGAGGCACATATAATGAAGTTTTTTTTTTTTTGACATTCCTTGGTGAAAGATGCTTAGAAATTCGAGCAGTGTGAAATAAGGAAATTGAGCAACATGAAATGAATTACCACTAGCAAAGAAGAATTTGCCAATTGTGTTATTTGCTTCCATTTAGCCTAAACATTTAACAAATCTGTATCTAGATTTGAAGCTATTGGTATATATGTGGCCTTCCATTTTCCACTCGGGTTACTGTACTCACCTCAAAACTGGGAAGTGCACGAGGTGTAGAAACATGTCTAAAGGTTCTGGAGAAGTAGCAGATGGTATAGAAACGCCCCCATTATACAATTTAATGATATTTTCTGTTCTCAAGTGTGATCTTATTAAAAAGCCCAACCCCTTTACCAAATACATGTAGAAGGTGTGCGTTAACTCAATAAGGCTGCAATTCCATTTAAAGCTGCAAAATTTGCATTATCAATGCTGTTTGCCCCATGAATTATGGGCCTTGTTTGTGTCAATTGTTATTACAAACTGCCACAAAGTGTTTTGCTTGTTGAATGGCCCCTTGGCATATTGGGCCAGCGTCTTGGAAGGGCAATCAAAAAGCAAAGCAATCCCAACTGAACTTCCAGTTTGGGTGCTTTGACTGCCTTTAAAAAAAAACACAACTTTTTAGCCCATAAACAAGAAGAACAGCAACTCTACTGCCCATTGCAAGTTTAAACAAAGAACAATTTTTTTCAAAGCTTATTTCAAGTTTTGAAGTGAGAAAAAAAAAAGAATGTGCTCATTGCTATGAGCTATCTAATTTATTGAACACATTGTGATTGAACAAATGGACAATGAAATTTGTGTTACTATTGTTTCTTTGAGTTTTCTGGATTGGGTGTTGCAAGGACATGGGGAATACGGTTCCCGAGACAGCAAAAGTATTCCGGAATTTGGGTGATGGAAGGGGACAACCCAAAAAATAATTTAAACAAACTAAAAGTAGCTGAAATTCTAAAAACAAGCACAATGTGCGTGTTGTGACCAAATCACACATCACCCCATGACAAATGGGGACCCCCTATTTTTTTTTGAGTTCCTATGCTTTGCATTGAGTTTTGGGTGTTACAAACATTAGAAATGCCTAAGTTTGTGAATATATAAACAAGATATCCTGCATTGGGAATGAAGTGTTCGCCTTCATATGTCTTAGACATTAAAGTTCTGTAAAGAAAGAGCTATTATAATCCTAGGCGCATTTTTTCATCACCTGGACAACCCTCAGAGAACGCCTAAGAAGCAATTGTTATTTTGGGCCTCAGTATGCTTTGAAGATGATTTTGGCGCCTAGTGTGGAGAACCCTTAGATGGCTAAAACTAAGCTTGAATGTCAAAAGCGCTCCTTATCATTTAAACCACCCCGAATGAGCGCCCAATGACCTTAACGTTAAGAAGGCCTTGAAGAAAGACGTTGAAATCACCTAAAAGTGCGCCTTGGATGAAGGTAATATAAAGCATGTATAAGAGTGAATGAATCACCAATCAGCGCTTTGGGAGACTGGTATTTAGGATTGGAGAAACTATCAAATGGGCTCCATGTCTCATTTCATCTATTTTGGCGCTCACATGTGTACTTTTGACTTGATTTAGCGCCTTGTGTATTGAATGGAGATCTCATGAGCGCCCTAAGTTGGAGGGATCATCAAAATTGCGCCTTGCTAGAGGAAGTCTAGAGTCACCCTAAAACTTAGGCGCCATTTCCTATTCAAAGCCTCACACTTGGAGCGTTTAAGCATGAGGAAGCTGATCCACATCTTGAAGAAATCAACTATTAATCCTAGGCGCGCTTTCATTTATCTATCATCTTCAATGAGCACCTAAAGATAAAAGAACCTAGACAACCCCAAGAAAGCGCCTAGATTGAAAATTGCATTCCAAGAAGTAGTCTCAAGAAAGCTAGGCGCTAATTCGTGTATTTTTAAACCCAGATTTGCGCCTCAAGTAGTTTTGGGCAGGATTTAGGTAGGAAAGGCATTGGATTGTCCAAGTTAAGCGTAGATCACCATCAAGAAGAGTTTGAAACCATAAAATTGTACTAAAGATGGTTTAGGCGCTCTTTTATTCTGTAGAGCCTTGCTTTTGGCGCCTTCATATAGGACATCATCACTAGCGCCTTGGTTTGAATAGATGATGTTTGGCGCCTTAAATCAGGAATGGAAGGTTGAAGTTACAAGTTCAAACCACCACAAACTAGCGCCTAAAGAAGGGGCTTGAGATCATCAAGATGAGGGTTAGGCGCATTTTTTTCCTCTTTTTGTCAAGCTTTTGGCGCCTTCCAAAGATGTCAATCTAGACCTTCGGCGCCTTTTCAACTGTGAGCAAACCCAAACGAAGCGCCTAGTGCATTTCCTTCTATTCCCTTTTTGCGCCCTTGTGTGGAAGACGGATCATTTGTGGGCGCCTTGAGGAGATAAGTAGGAGAGAAGTAGGGGAGATGGAGGATGTTGTTTGTGTGAGGAAATGAAGCCTCTTCAGATGGCGCTTAAAGGATAAATGAGTTGGGATTATGCCTCCAATATGAGCGCCCTGGTGTACAATCAAGTTTGGATCAATCATATATGGCCGCCCTAGGAAGCCTTGAGGTTTGAGAACAACAAAGGAGATCATTTTAATAACAAGGAGATTCTAGGCGCATTTTAGGCCTCTTTTCAACACCTTCTGGCGCCCTCATGTGGGAAGTTGTCCATTGTTGGCGTCCTGTGGGGAGATGTTGAATGAATCCATAGGTAGAAAGTTGAAAAAACTTAGGCCATCTTGAGAATTGGAAGGTGGGTAAAGGAAGTTTTCACTTCATCTAGGCGCCCCTTGTGTGGGTCTTGAAGATGTGTTGGCGCCCTGTGGAGATAGTGGAGATATGTCAACTTAGGAATGATTTAATCATCATGAACGCATCAGAAGAAAAGGAAAGATAAGTCAAAGCATCACCATTTGAGCGCCTTGAAGAGGAAGGGTGTTCCTAGAGGGAATACATTTGGTTAAGATCTTTGAAGGCTTATCACCTAGGATCTTAGGTGCCTTAGTTACCTCTAGTCCTTCTTGAAGTTGCGAAGATAATTTGGAAGAATTCTAGTCTTAAGGAATGAAGTAAGTCCTTTCCAAGCTTAGGGTGCCTTTTGCCTTCATAATTGCCTAGTTTTAGCGCCTTTAAGACAGATTAACTTACATATTGGATGATGTCTTTTGGATGATAAGGTGGGTAAAAGAAGTTTTCATTTCATCTAGGCGCCAAATTCAATTTAGAACCACCACAAATATGCGCCTAGGCAAAGTGCATGTTGGAAAGTCAATTAATATTTTGAAGAGCTTAGGCGCATTTGTTAGATTCTCTCACCTTGAATTGGCGCCTAAGAGTAAAGGCCTTCAAAATTGCGAATTGCTTCAAGAGGGCAAGAAGATTGAAAAGGAAGTGTTTAACCTTGGGGCGCCTAAGCATAAGGAATAAGGTCTAAAACAAGTAGGATAGGTGCCCTGACTTTAGGATGTTGAGGAATCATCAAGTGATTTCTAAGGAAGGGTATGCGAAATCCAATCTTGGCGCCCAAGTAGGTTTTGATTTCTTTTAAAAAATTATATTAAATGTATTTCAGGCCGACCTCCTTCTTAGCCGCTGGCATTAAATATAGGCGAATCCACTATATATGAAGGAGCACCCTTCTTCATAAATCATAATTCACATTCGAATTTTGTAAAGGGGCAGCGAATTTTGTATTCAGGCAGCAAATTTCTTCAAGAGGAGTGAATTTTCCTAAGGAGAGGAGTTAATTTTTTAGGCAGACCTGCATTGTAAAGGGCTGATTTGACATTTTACTTCTGATTTCAACTATTTTTCTACTGATTTTTATCATTAAATCCAGAAATCTGCCTTTTCCTAGATCAGAAATTGATATAAGGTATGTTTTAATCATCTTTTCCTTCATAAAAGTGCCTTTATATATTTAATTCTCCAGAATTTCATACCTTTGTCATCGAAAAATCAGGTTTGTGAAGTCAATTTTGCCATTTCAAGTTACTTATTAGGGTCTTGTTTGCAGGTAAATGGGAATGACAGCTAAAGAGAGACAAGTCTTGATCAAGATGGATGCCAAAACCAACATCCCCGATTCCAAGCTTGAAACGCAGTGGAAGAACGTGGGAGACACCAACATGGGACACGTCAACCTGGAGGAGGTGAAAGACTTCTTACTTGCCATCACAAGGAACGAAGACATCAAAGCCATATCGAAAAGTGGAATTGTACAAGCAGCATGCTTCACACCTGCCTTGCCAAGCACTGAGTTAGTGTTGGAATGTGTTCAGCACTATGATAAAGAAGAGACAGATTACAGCCAAAGACGGGACTGTCCTCGCCTACCTGCAAAGGGAAGCCATTCAGGAGATCTTCAATATCCCAAGCCGAAAGGGAGTGTTCATTTGTCCTACAACTGCTCAAAGTACTTTCGAAGGCAACTCTAAGATCTACATGCAAGAGGTGAGAAAGAAGTGGATGACTAATTCATCGATGAAGATATACAACTTTGAGGATCCAAAATATCATAAGGCTGACTTCAAGCAAGAGATAAGTTACCTGATCATGTTCTTGAATCGAGTAACAGGTAGGCCTCAATCATCTACTTTCGAAGGATGGATGTATACTTACTTTGATCATGTGTTTACTAAGAACAAGATGGTTGACTGGGCTGGTCTTATAAGCCATTGCCTTGATGAATAGTTTGAGAATTTTGATGAAACAAAGTCTTTCTTCATGACTTCATACCTTGTTTATATCTTGGCAAGAAATGTAGTCTACAAAGGATTAACAGCTAAAGGACAAGTAGGTACAAAGCCTGGACAGATTCTCTCACATCAATGTTATCCTCAACTCCACTTGAAGAACATTAATCATTATAAGAGGTTCAATGATGCTTTTGCTATGTTCATAGTGAGAAAGTTGAGAGGTGAACCGCATAGAAGATTAACAGGTGCTGCTAGGAACTTCATCAAGCAGTATGGAAGATACTATATCCAGTATGACAAGTTCACATATATTAGGATTCAGGGTTTTACATCCTTTCCATACAGATTGCCTAGATATCCTTCGAACAGGATGGTGTTGCTAGAGGTTTCAAGACAGTTGTTAGAGTTTCAGAAGATGCAGAAGGCAAGAAAGAAAGCCGGAGTTCAGTTTCCCTTCCAGCTTGGCAGATATTACTCCTGTCCATCACTTTAGGTAGCTGAGCATTCAGAAGTTGAACTTCAAGCATATCATTTACATCCACATGATTCAAGGAGAGAAAACTTTGATCCACATGGAGCCATTAAACAATCATATTCTTCCTACAAACATGTTGAACGACTGGAAGATCATTGGGCTAATGTTATAGATGATGATGATATCAGAATGTAAAAATGTTCAAGGTTAAGGTGGGATCTAGTAAGAGCTATGAAGGTACTAAGGATTCCTGATCAATTAGATAATGAAAGAACTCTTCTGGGTGATGAATATAATAAGATCCGGAACTTGCCTTATGATGTCAATTGGGCTGATAGAGAAAAGGTTGATGATGAAGGGCTGATAAGGCCTATGATTGTTATTACTGAAGAGCAGATAAATGAACAAGTACAAGCCTTGCTTGATGAAGGAAAGAAACTCACCTATACTAAAATGGGAGAAGTTGATCAGCAAGAACAACACAATGCACCTAGTAAAGATTCACAAAGCAGAAAAAATGAAAGAGATTCAGGCCAAGTAAAGAAAAGAAAACAACTTGAATCTATACAAGGAGAATCCAGTAAGAAGAAAAAAATGATAAGTATTGAAACTACTTCTTCCAGACAGCCAGGTGATACTCCACTGAATCAAGACATGGTGGTACATGTTGAGAATGCGGTTCCAGAAGCTCCAATTGAAGAAGTGCCTTCTAGTCCACATGACACTGAGATCATTGATGAAGCTAATACTGAAGACAAGGATGAAGCTGAAGAGGAATCATTGCCTGCACAGGGAAAACAAATGCAACAGGTACAAGATCTTTCATCACTGCCAGAGTGGTTACAGGAAAGAATCAGAGAAAATTATGAAGTTGAGAAGTGTCCTCTTCCAGTTGATGAGTTACTTCTAGATATGTCAAAAGAGAAACTAAAGAAAAAGGCCACTATCCTTTCAAAGATCACTAAAGATGAAACAGGGGTAAGGAAGGTTCATGTAGCAGTTCCAAGGCTTGAGAAGAATATAGAAGATGTAACACCTGACGATTATGACATCAATACAATCAATTTAGGTCCACTGACTGGAATGCAAGTAGAAGAAGAGCTTCAAGATTCAATTGATAATGCTCGAGCTATTATAAGACAGGAGATTGAAGGTAGAATTAAAGCTGAGCGAAGGTGCCAGGCCTTAGAGCAGTGTATTCAGCACTTGGTTCATCCTATTCATCAACAAGACAAGGTTTCTACGCCTCCATCTCTTCTTCCTCCAGAAACAGTTGAACACTTAGAGGAGTTGAAGTCTTCATCTCATAGAATGAGGGATTGGATGAAAAGATCCAAGGAGGCTACATATAAACATTTGGAGGACATCATGCAAGTGTGTGATAAGATTACTGATCTCAGGGAGAGGGTACTTGCATTGATGGCAGTTTGTGCGGAATTCAAAAACATCAAGGAACAATACCTGCCGCATTTGAAGAGTTTGATGGAGACATCCATTGATGATTTGATACATGCTGAAGTGATTGAAGAAAATAAGACATATGATTTCTCTTCTTGGTATTATGGCTTTCACATCAAAGGACAGTTGCTGGATAAGATAGAAATAGACATGTCAAGAATAAGAAGTGTACTTCAAAGGATTCATGATGGAATACATGCCTCTTTGATGAAGATATGTAACCCATTTGGAGAGATGACTCTTGATAATATGAAAGAACAAGTTCAAGCTTTCTATTTCCAAGAAGATGATGTGTCAGATGAGAAGCTTGATAGTATTTTTTCACTTGCTGTCCACCTTGGCGCCAACAAAGCAAGGATGACTGACTGGGAGAAGACACTTGGCCTTTCTTCAGATAATATACTTGAAGCTGAAGGAACCATTCAGAATGTGCCAAGTGTACCTTTGGATGATGTTAAGCAGATAGTGTCCAGGTTCATTGAATGTCAAGCTTCTAGTGATGGATATTCACATGGAGATTCTTCATAAGCTGATGACATGTCTTCTTGGGAGGCGTGCCTTTGTTCCCTCTTTCATAGCTTCTTTCATTTAATAAAGTTAGCCTCTTTCATTTAATAAAATAAGAGTTTGTTATAACTACTTGTGGTGTGGCATGATCTGGTCCGCTGGCTTGGCCGATCAATCTTGACCCTTCATTCATTTTGAGGTCTATAAAAGGGCTCTTGTTGCTCTCATTTGTAAGGTTGAAGACTCTGTAATTGTTGCAAAAGGCTCTCTGAAATAATATAAGACTCATTGTTATGGTGACTTTATCTATGTTTCGAAGTGTTGCATGGTTTGGATCTTCAAGCGAATATTAAGTTAGATTAAGTTTTCTTTAAGTTTATGTTAGTTGGTGGAGGGTTTCTTTATTGTTTCGTGGTGAAATCTCTATAAGTTCGCACCATTTGTAGTTTGTGGCATGCAAATTGCAGTGTATGGTTGGTCTGAACAAAATTGAACTTCAATTTGATCTTTATGTTTGTTGAATTCTTCATGAGCATAAGTGATTTAAACATCTTGTACACCTTAGAAGATAGTATCGATCTTGTGTAGTTGTTTGTCTTGGCGAAGCAAGATTTGGTTTGATTTCACTCGAGCAATAATTGCACCTTACATCTAGGAGTAGATTAAGTCTTACTGAACCTTTCATCTTTTGTTCTTTTTATCAATTTGGTTAGGGTTAGGATCAAGAACATCATCGTAATATCATACATCATAAGTTGTAGTACTTAGATATTCTAGTATTTACCTCCCTTTCATTTGAATCAACAACTTGTCGAACAATTGCGTAAGTCCCTTTGTGTTTACCAGTAAAATCATACTTAGTCACTGAGCTGTCTCTTACAAAATCATAAGAAAGGAACCTTGGAGTCATCTTGTTTGATCACTTCGTTCAACATTCGAGAGGCTTTGCTCAAGAGGGAGTCAGATACTTTGTATTTCACTCTAATTGTTGACTTGTCTAAAAACAAACATCAACAGTGCGGAATTTACAGTGACTTCGCCAGCCCCAAACCTACCCTACACACCCCGTTTTGGGCCTTTTTTTAGCAGTTTTTCCTTAAAAAGTTACTAAGTTACCCTTTTCTTCCTTTTATGACCAAATGGAGCAGGCTGTCCAGTCCTGAAAAAAGAGGATGCCCCCTCCAAGTCCCTAGGACATTTGGGATGTCACCTGGATTGTTGGGGACATGTTTTTGTGGACTTTGGTGAAAAACATGTTTATGTATAATGCAATCAAATGATAAAGAGTGAAGATGAACATAACTTAAAAAATGATGATGGTTGACCTGCATATCTTCTTCCTTCTTCCTCTCTTTTCCTCTTGCTCTTTACTTGTTGCAAATGTAAATTGAAATGGACGTAGAGTTCAGGGGTTACAATAGGGTAGGGAGCCTTAGTGTCCCTTGTAGTATTAATTTCTTAAAAGAAAATTCTAAAACATATTTATTTATTTTTTTAAAAGTCAAGTGAAAGTCTGTGGGGACCTCTTGACATCCACTGCAAGTATCCCATTATGGGTGACACACCAAAGAATGGGGACGTCTCCTTTTTCTTCCTACAGCTGGGGATGGGAAGGAGACATGGACATTTTGTTTCCATCTCCCCATCCTTGGGATGCCTCGGATGTCCAGAACAGCTCCTAGAACTTAAACCTAACCATGTTTTTTTAACTTCTTCCAGATAATTGTTTTCTCGGATCGGGCTGTTTTAATGTTGTGATTTATCAAGCTTCCTTTTATAATACTTTGTAAAGAACATTAAGCCAGCTGTGTAGATCTGGTTTTAATCTTTGATTCAAGTTCCTAGGATATGCCGATACAGGCTCTAACATAGTCCATTTTCTGGAAGAACAGCACCGTGTTCTGCATTCTATAATGCTAAATATTATATTAACAGAAAGTGTATCTTTTGCTTGCCAAATAGAAAAAATAAGTGGTATAAATCCTTGCAACTTTTGCATATTTTTCAACATGTTTACTTGCTTTCTAACTAACAGGAAAACTGTTAAGTGGTTGTGTAAACACTTTTCCCCTGAAGTTTTGTAACAACCCCCGTGTTCGCATTTTGGTTGTTTCTTTTCCTTGATGGATTCTGATACTATTATGATGTTGACATGATTAGTTATTATGCTGGATGACATGCTTATATGTTTATATACTGTTATCATTGCTATTGTATGATTATGGATAGGAAAGGGATGATGTCGTAACAATCGTACTTGAGAGGCTTACGATGTCATGATCCTCTTCTTGATGCTTATTGTTGCTTCGGCTACGATGTATGTTATATGCACATGTGCTTTGACTTGTGATCGAAGTGATGCAGGTACTGGGTATCGACTTCGCTTGGATTCATAGGCCTGAGCGTACTCTTATTCCCCGATGGTGGTTACTGGAGATAGTCACAGGCCCTATACCCTAGCCTATCCCACTGTACCCTGTTAGTGCATTGTTCCAGTGTGGTTGTCTTATCATCCGGTTACCTAACGGTAATGTCCGGATTGCCCCAAATGGTCATGTGTAGTTTGCTAGTGTGGTTTGTTGAGGCTTTTCTCCTTGGTTTCCGTTGATTGTTCAATGTGGTTATTTTGGCATCGTTATGGAGATTTAAATGGTTATAACCATGTGGTTTAAATATGTTATTTTAAGTGAATTTTAGTAATCATTATAGGAGAATGATATATTTCATTAAGTAATTTTAAATGATTCTTTTATCTCATTGAGAGTTTAATATTTTAAAATGGATTTTTATATTGTTAGAAATTAAATTTTTATTAAGGATGAAAAGAAAGTCAGTTTTCTTTATTTTTTAATTTTTTTTCCATGCCATGTGATGGCTCTTGGGGGAGAAGTGGGTGAGTTTGTTAAATGCAGCAAGAAAATATCTTTGGTGGGTAGGTGAACAAATTTATGTTTGGTGGGATTTTAAAAGGGAAAAAAAATCTGATTTTAGAGGAGGAAGGATCCTACGCTTGGGGGCTGGAAAAGTGGGTGAAGAAAACTTGCTGTTGCATAGAATTTTGTGGGCAGTATGCTCTTGGTTGCAGCCCAGCATCTACCCCTTGCTGCTCAAATCTGAAAGCCAGAAGGTCACGGTAGAGAGAGATTTTATTGTTTACAAATTTGGGGCAGTCTAAGGTACTCTCCTCATTCTTATTTTTGAATCTCTTAGCTGAATACTTGTTCTTGAGTAGGAGTGAGTATAGATCTATTGGTTGTTTCCATTTTAATGGCAAATCTGGTTTTAAACTCTTCTTTTTCAGTCATTTGTTTTCAGCTTAAACTTTGGGCATGAGACACTATATTTCTTAAACTAGTCCTTGTGTCCTGTCTTAAACTGTAAAATAAACATGGCTTTCAACTTGAAACACGAAAACCTCAAATGGGTCGATGTCCAAATAGATTTCTGGACAGTTTGAATTTTGGCAAATTTGTGCCAGTCTGCTGAAAAATGTTTTGTGCCAGTCTGCTGAAAAATGTTTTTTGAAACTGCACTTTATTAAACGTAAACCAAAGGTGGATTCCAAGTAGAAACACCCATATCTCAACTGGGTCGTTAGATTTGAATTCTGGGCACTTTCATTTTTCATGTTTTTGCCAGCCTGACAATTAAACACGTTTTTCAAAACAGCACCTTAGATCCGGTCATAAACTTAAAAACTAAAGGTGGATTCCATGTAGAAATGCCCATATCTCAACTGGGTCGAAGTCAGAATTCAATTCCTGGCACTTTGATTTTTGGGCAAAATCTACCCAGCCGGTACCTTGTCACCTCACATAATCTCTTTTCTTTATTTCATTTCTCGAATTTTTTGAGCAATTTGTATTGCTAGTGGTTGAAATCAGATTGGAAGTTGTTTAGTTGCAATCTCTTTATCTCCAATTTGGTTTTGGGTTTCCTCTTTTTGCCTGGTAAAATTTGTTTGAAATTTGGGGCAAAACAAAGCATTTCCTTACTAGCTTGAGAACCCATGTCTTAACTTCATTTTAAAAGTGTGATTCAACTAGAAACGCCAAAATATGAACTAGGTTGTGATCCGATTTCAGATCCGGGCACTTTTATTTTGAGCATGTTTATTGTTGACGGAACCCTGTCATCAGCATTGTTACTTATTAGTTTCAGTCATTTTTATGCCTAGTTATATCTGGAGCTGTCTGTAGCAGCTTGTGAAATCAATCATTTTTATGCCTAGTTATATCTAGAGCTGTCTGTAGCAGCTTGTGAAATTAGTCATTTTTATGCCTAGTTATATCTAGAGCTATCTGTAGCAGCTCGTGAAATCAGTCATTTTTATGCCTAGTTATATCTGGAGTTGTCTTAGCAGCTTGTGAAATCAGTCATTTTTATGCCTAGTTATATCTGGAGTTGTTTGTAGCAACTTGTGAAATCAGTCATTTTTATGCCTAGTTATATTTGGAGCTGTCTGTAGCAGCTTGTGGAAATCAATTAATTCATGATGGGACATGGATTGTTTTACTGTCTTAAATAACAGAAATTGTTTCATTATTGGCTGATTTAAAAGATTGATTGGCGGATT
This sequence comes from Cunninghamia lanceolata, assembly GCA_027924645.1. Lineage (NCBI taxonomy): Eukaryota > Viridiplantae > Streptophyta > Pinopsida > Cupressales > Cupressaceae > Cunninghamia > Cunninghamia lanceolata. The sequence continues at coordinate 87,731 of BSBN01000312.1, forward strand.
TACTTGGCTGTTTTAATTGATGTTATCATGGATTTTAAACGGACTATTTCACTATTTTATTTTGGTTTTGTATACCTCGTTTGGTTAAATGAGATGAGCTTAGGTCTAGGATAATGAGTTCTCGTGCTTGGCCTTGAGCGCTTGTACAGGCTAAGGATGCAACAAGAAGGCCTATCCGTCTGCGGGGCGTTGATTCGGGCATGATTGAGTCTCTTCGTTCATATGAGAGTGTACATGATTCCGTGTGGTGCCATCCCTTTGAGCACGCATGATGACACTCCATCTGGTCTGCACTCTAGTGTCTAGTACCTTAGTAGTCGTGAGTAGTACCCGACATTATATTGTGTAATGTCCCCTTCTAGTAAGCCAAAATTTTTCCTCGACCTTGCAAAATTTCAACTTACAAAAGAGAACATTAGAGTTCTATTTTCCATTTCATATCATTATTCTAGTTGTCTAATTAATAGCCTTTCATACTTATGTCCTTATGCTTATGATCTCATAATCCCATTTTTCATATTCATAATCATTTTTATATTCACTTTCATATTCATATTTATATCCATATTCATATTCATGATCAACGGCCTTATGCTCTATCCTTGAGAGGATCATGTGTCGCCCTATCATTAATCCATCTCTAACTCCATAGGCATGGTTCATTAAGGAGGCACTAACCATCCCATACGTAGGCCCAAAGGCTTCACTCCCACACAGAGTTCTTCACCATTTGGCTTGATGGAACTTCATGTCCACACAACATTCTTCATCCCACCAAGAGTCACCTCACGTTGGGCACATTTAACATTGATGAGCTCATCATTACCATAGGCCCAAGGACTTCACACCCACACAGTGTTCTTCGTCTCTTGGCTCAAGGGACTTCACACCCACACAGTGTTCTTCATCCACTTGAGGGTTACCTAGGTCCAACATACAATCTTCTAACTTACCCTTACACCTAGGATAACGAGACGATTAATGATGAGGCTAATCCTTCTCTTGGATATAGCACAATCCTATGATTTCTAAATCCTTATTAATATTTTACACATGATGCCTTATAAATAGGACATCTTGGCCTTATATCATAATTGGCCAATCATATACCCACATGCTCATATTCCATTATCATCATTTAATATTAACAAGATCTCTTAAGTTAAGTTCTATATGCAATGCTTACAATTTAATTATTCTATTTTGATATAGGGATATATTTATTCTTTTATATATAATAATGTTACCATTTATTTTTACCAATTATAGATTGAACAAATTAAATATAAATACTTACTTACCTGCTGTAGCTTTACCTCATATTTCTTACCTATTGTTGCCGTCTTCTTTTTATTTTCCAATGTTTTCCTTGTTGGATGGAACCACTAATATAATTTTTATTGTATTGCTGCTGCTGTTTATATATTATATAATATATACTTTCACACCCTTTTTCCCATCATACCCCTTATGCCCTTTTATATATTTCCAAGGGTTTTTTACCAAAGATCGTGGCTTTTAGTGATTTTGCTGCATATTAATAAACTCGTCTTATAATGGTTGTAATTATAATTGCCACATACATATTTTATTTATATTTGATTGCCGATCACTGGAACTACTTCTCTCACTTTGTATTAGTTTATATAATTATCGTATAGGATAATAATAATATTATTTATATTTATATTAGCAATATTGATATTTATATCAATATTTATGTTATTTATATTTATTTCCATATATAATATAATAATATTATATGTTATTAATATTAATATTTATTATTTATATTATATATATATAATTGAATAATATATAAATTATTAATATTTATATTTATCGTTGTCATTTATGACTCTTATCAATTAAAATAGATATATTATATTTTAATTATAGAAAGAATATTAGTATAGTAATATTATTTAATATTATTTAAATTGGCTAAATGCCGTATTTTACCAACGCAATTTCACCGACTTTTATCATGTTGTTTAAATTTTTAATTTAAACAGTGTCTTAATATTGGGACATGATAGACTTTATAATAATAATTAACTTGTAATATTGTATTTATGTTTATCCTTAAATAATATAATAATATTTATGTATTGTTATTATAATAATATCTAATTTAATATTTATATTTAATAATATATTTAATATATTATATATTATATTTTAATTATATTAATTTATAATATCGATTTAGGATATATATGATTTATGTAATATTTAATTTATTATAAATATATTGGTTTTATAATATTCAATATGAATTTTAATGTCATTCATATTTAATTATAAATTATCATTATAGGGACATGACATATTGGATTAGCATCTCTATGTTGTGACATTGGCTTTATGTGCCCTGCCTCCTTTGTGACTAATGTGAGTGTTGGCCATTGTATTCCTTGCCTTTATTCTTCTGTTTGGGCCTTGTGTCTACCTCCGAACACGGTGGGGTGGTCTCTTAGGAGTCCACATGGTTGGGAAGCGTTGCCACCGCCATTGGGGACCGGCGAACAGGTTATTGGAGCACCAGTTGGAGATGTTCTCTCTTGTATTTATTTTATCTGTTATTGTATCTTATCCATGGCTTTGCCATTGTACTTATGTATATTCTTTTATGTAATTGTACTCTCTTGAGAGAGATGATGTAAATTATATTAATGAGAGGAAATGAGATGCTGTGTTATATTTGGCTTACGGGTTTCCGGTGTTGGTATTGGACTCGCTTGTACTATGATGATCTTTATGGCTCTATGTTTAAAAGTGGAAATAGGTATTAGGAACATTTGAATTGGTGTTTAAAATGAATGTAGTTTTAGCAATGTTTCCTCTGGAGAGTGAATTAGTCCTCTCCTTTGGGTTGTACATTCAACCATACTTGCCCATGAATGTTGTCAATCTACCGAGTCGGCAACCGTATAACGCGTATGTTATCACTATTTATGTCAAAAAAAAAAATTCTTGCCCTCTTTTGGCCCTCACCCTTTCGGGGTTGCGGGGTGGGATGTTACAAGTTCTACTTGAAACCAGTCTCAAGAAGTGTCATATATTCATAGTTCCATGGAATTTTGGAATGGGGGGATGGATTTTAGGGATAGGGATGGGGTGAGAGGACCAAGGACCTAAATTTGAGGATGGCAGTGGGACGATGGTGCAAATATCATATGGTAAGTGGAAAATTTCTATAAAGAAAGGTATAAGAACTAAGAATTGAAACTGTAAACTACCTAATAGTAAACACAATGCGTTGAACAATGAAAATGCCAATATCAATATATTATTATGCTCAAAATATCAATATGATAATTTCATTCAAAATTGAAATACAATCTTTAATCGTCATCGCCAAAGGTTGTAGCAAATTCCTCATCACTGGAATTGCTGGACCCATCTAGCCCAGTCTCCTCCAAAGCATCACCAACCAACCCTATTTGTGCTGCATAATCATTGACCTGTGTTGGCTCTTCTAGCTCTACATCCCATTGTGCCACTGGGCCCTCCTTGTATGTAAGCATGTTGTAGTCAATTAGACACCAAACACTATGTTCAACTACAAGCTTCTTTGCCTTCCTAGAGGTAAGTTTGGTCCTTTTAATAGAGTGGATGAAGTTGTATGTAGGCCTGTTCCTCTTAGCAACGGAAGAACTAGAAACCTAGGGACAAGAGGCAAATGGCTACTATGGTTGTCAATGAATGGGGCCCATGCATAGTCCACCATATTATTGGGACCTCCTATGCCATCGTCTCCCTATCCAGCTTTGCCTCTTTTGGATATCCCCTAAGTGGGGCAAATTTGGTCCATTCAGTATGAATGGTGGTGGCATCCTCAACATTGTACATCTTCTGAATTGCCTTCACCTCAACATCTGCCATAGGGGAAACTTAGCTAGGATTTTGCACGTACCACTTCGGGTTCAATTCACAGGCAGCCATGTGCAAGGGGGTGTTCATGATAGAATTGCAAGGTGGGGGTCTTTCACTTGTACGTCAGCCTTCATTTGGCCAAGCATGCTATCGATGAAATCATACAACTCTCCAAGATTTGGAGCATTAGACCCCATATCTAATGACCATGAAAATTGGAGGTATGATTGAGACAAAGTATTTGGCATCAGCTCAAAAAATGTTGCTCACCACTTCTTTCATCCTCTTCCCCTGCTCCGACTTAGGATCGGGCCACAATTCCACTCTTGTGTCATGAGCATTAGTTGCAATATCTCTGGCAATTCAAGCATCCTCTCCAAGAGAATAAAGTATGATACATATCTGGTCTCTACAGGGTCCAGAAATTCCTTCTTGGAGAAGGTCCAAATAGTGCATGGGATGTGTTGTGGTTGTAAATAAACATCTGCACATCTCCAGCATATATTCAGTACCACAAAAGGCTGTATCATGTACAGAGTAAATATCTTGCAAAAAAATCTGAAAACATCACTAGGTGAGCATATTATTTCATGTAAGATTAAATTTTCATGTCTTATCAAGCATTGATTTTGATCATGACAGTTATAATTTCTATATGCTGCTTGTCATTGTTTTGTCTTCTTTTGTTTAATTAATTCCATTATTCCTCAATTTTGCATATTTCCTTTTTCAATTTTTGTTCTTTCATTGTATTTATCAATATCATCCTAAATTTGGAGAGCCTGTTATATATACACATATTTGAAATTTGATGGATGTTCTTGAAAATATCTATTTTTCCAAATCTCTGCTACCCAAATTTGGGGACACTGCTCCAGTCACACATGTATCCATCCTTTAATTATCCTCACTTCAAGAAGATTTGGTTTTTGTAAATGCAGGAGTTGTATAATTCTAACTTCTAAGTATTATAATCCTTCTTTTTCTTCCCTGTCTGCATTTGTTGTTTGACTTCTTGATCTGGTATGTCTGACTTTTAGTATTGCTCTGTTGATACTTTCATATCAGTTTTTTGGTCTAAAAGATATATCAAAATTTCTAAAGGTTCAAATGTTTCAATTAAGGAATCTGTGAGCCTGAAGAAATTATGAAAGTGAACTTGTTTTATTATTGTGTTCTCCAATTTTTGTATATTAATGGCAACAATATCTTTGAAGTGTGCAGGTATTATGTGAAGCAAATAAGTCAAATTGTGTAGATCTTATAGCATCTGGAGTTTTTCAATCTGCTGTAAGGCATTTGTTTTGCCATCATAATCTTGACGATTGGTTAACTATGGGTGAAGAATCTTTCAGATCTACTTGTGCTATACTGGTTGAGGAACTTCGCCTGTGGAAGGTGTGCATCAAGTATGGATTATGTGTTTCATGTTTTTCTGATTTTTATCCAGCACTCTGCTTTTGGCTAAGCCCCCCATCATTCAATATAATTATAGGGAAAAACATAGTCAGTGAAGTTCTAAGTTTGGCAAGGGAATCATTTATTGTTTTAGAGGCCCTGTCAAGGACTCTACCAAATCTCCATTCATATGGCCATGGAGAAGATGGAACAGATGTCACAGCCTATGAAAATTGGTCCTGGAGTCGAGCAGTTCCAATGGTTGAGGTTGCTCTTAAATGGTTGAATTTCAGAGAAAATACCTTCCTTTCAACAGCATGCAAGTCAGATAAATGTGTCACAAAATCTGCTGAGCATGATTCTTATAGAATTAGCTCACTTGGGGTGATTTCAGCTGTTCTGCATCTGCTTTCATGTATAATAGAAAAGATTGTACCAGCAGAAGATCCAGGCCATTATTCAAGTTACAAAGAACAGGTTTCTTTCAAATGGCTACCTGTGTTTTTTCCGCAAGTTGTTCTGGAAATTATTAAAAGCAGGTTGCTGCATTTTCCGGAAATAAAATTAGAGGAAACTATACCATCTAATATGGAAGTTCCTTCTCTCCTTAAATATTTGTGCCTTCTAAGAAAAGAAACTGACCATGATACATCATTATTGGCTGTGAGTTGCATTCATGGTCTAATTCAACTTATTACTTCAGTTGACAAAGCCATAAATATTGCACAAAGCGAGGATCCTGTCACCAAATGCACGGATAAGGATATATCTAAGTGTCATAAAATACTTAAATTGGGTATAGTACTATCATGTCAAGATGATCTGAAATGTACATTGAATATGTTTATGGATCTTGTGGCCTCAGAGTGGAATTACATCCAATGCAGTGAAGTACAAGGTAGAGGAGGTCCTGCTCCTGGCATAGGAATAGGATGGGGTGCTACGAATGGAGGATGTTGGTCAAGAAAAGCTCTTTTAGCTCAAGCAGATTCTAGATTAATTGTTAGCTTACTTGATTTATTCCCAATTGTGCCCTACAATACTGTGTCAGAATGTGTACAAAGCGAGAGGACATATTCATCTTTGAGTAACACTGTTCAAAAAATTAATGCTGCTTTAGGCATTGTACTAATTACAGGGCCCAAAGATATGGTTTATTTGGAGAAAACATTGAATATATTACTTACTGTTCCAGTTATGGAGTTTCTTAGTATTTTTGTAAATAAAGCCTTGAAGGAAAAAACAATTAAAAATACAAGTGCAAATGCCACAGAGTTTTGCAAAACGGATTTTGAAACTTTTAGCGAAGTGTTACTTGTACATTTTAGAAATCAATGGTTAATGACAAAGAGAAAAAACTCTAAGAGCAGAGAGACAAAAATAGAACCCAAAAGATCTACTGGTAGTAGAAATTCACATAAAAAATCTCCTCTTGGTACAATATGTGAAGAAAGTGCAGAACTTGGAAGCATCCCTGCGGATGAAAACATGTCTTTGGAAATAGAATGGGCCCACCAGAGATTGCCAGTTCCAGTGCAGTGGCTATTGAGTCCATTATCAACGTCTATTAACGAGCCTGATGATGCACTCCTTGATGGTATTATAGGAAAAGAAAAAGTCTTTAACAATGTCAGAAGTGGACTTTTCTTTCTTATTGGCTTGGAAGCTATGCTCTGTTGCAATAGATTGCTGTTCTCTTTGGTTTCATGCATACCATTGGTTAGAAAAATACATGCATTATCAATGGTGTTCATTCTTGACGGTGATGTGTTCTTAGAAGCTTCGGTTAGTGATTTACTTGGAACATTGCAACAATTGTATGGTGAAGCTCTTGATGAAGATGGTGGAACAAATCACATGGCAGAGGTTCAGCAGAGCACAAAAGAAAGGCTACTAATTGCCAAGGAGTACAAACATCATATGGTAGATCAAAAGGATTCAGGAAGATATATAGAAAGCGTCACTTGTTATTCTCTCAACTTTCAAAGGGACATTGATGATAGCTATCAAACATTTATGGAAACCTTCATTGAACATTTTGGTGCCACATCTTACGGTGATGAGGTCTATGGGCGTCAGGTGGCTATTTACTTACATAGGGATGTTGAAGCTGCAATTCGGCTTACAACATGGAATGCATTAGCCAGTGGTAATATTTTGGAGCTCTTACCTACATTGGAGGATTGCTGTGGTCATCCCAAAGGATATCTCTCTCCTCCTGAGGTAGTTTATTGAGAATAGTTTTTAAGAATTTTGGTTGCACAGTTTGTATCCTTTTGTATACCTATGATGTTTATAAATGTGTGTTAAGAGAAGGATTATCTATTTCAGTTATGTATGTAAGTTCATTTCAAGCAAAGGTGTTATTCCACGGCATCCTGCTAAATTTATGTAGAGAATGCATCACCAATCATCCTGCTTGGAAACAGTAGGTTTAGCCTTCAATTTGTTAGGATTATGAGAATACACACATAACATATATATGAAAATACTTTCTATATATTCAATGGCATTCTATTCTATCATGTTCCTGTTTTTGTTCAACTTTGCAAAACAAATTCAAGACCTCAGATGTTGTGATGTTTTTTTACCAGTTTATCCAAGACACTGATAAAGGGGTTTCTTTTAGAAAATTTTATCATAGATGGATAAAAGCCGTTCCTTTATTTTTACTTTTTTTCTTAATGCAGATGTTAAATGGTTCATAGAACACCTTCATGTTACTGGTTTCTGTCATGTTCTCACCTATTTTGTAGGTGCAGTATTCTTGATGTCATTGACAACCGAATCTTGACTAGTATACATCTGGAGTAGTGCTTGGATTTTAATGGTTTTCCTGGTCTAGTTTGAAGATAGGAATACCCATTCCTCATTACTCACAATTTTCATGATTAACATTGACAGTCAAAAGTTTGAAAGCCTTAAGAAGTCTTGGATCTAGATGAAGATGACATTGGGCAAAATAAATCCTCAAATGATGAGCATCATTTGGCAAGGAGTTCCAGTTGTATCATAGATAGCTAACTTGCTGGTCTGGGGGTTCACCATTTTATTGGTGCTTTGGGTTTGGTTGGCTTGGGTATGGCTGTTCAAAAAATACCTAAGTTGCCGATCTTGGTACGGGTTCAGATACAGATACGGATATGGGGTTCGGGTACGCGGATATGGCAATTTTTTTTTTTTGCCCGGGTACGGTACGGCTATATATATATATTTAAAACAGTAAACTCTAAGACTAAAAAAACTTAAAAACAGTAATACTCATAATATGATAATTGCCAATAAACAACAAAATAAAATATCAAAATACCTCATATTTCATAACTTGCAATAAGGAAAATCAAAATACTCAACTGGAATAGGGATAAATGTAAATTGCAACTTGGCTTTGCATTAGTTGAGTTTGACCAAGGAATTGTGATGTTCTAGAGTACTCATTGAAGGTAATGGTAGAAATTTTAGCATATTGATAAAAGTTATTATCAGACCTTGTAAGGTTGTACTTATGCTAATTCAGTTTATTTTATGGGTTATGTTGTGTATTGCTCATCTATGTTGTTGAACATTGCAAAAATGAAGTAATGAGGAATATAGTTGCTTGTTGCAGACTGATCTAAACTACATCTTATACTTAAGATCATTGGGATGTTGTTTAATGTTGTAAGGAAATAAGTTGTTTGCTAAACCATGATTACAAGTTAGTTAACGTATATTGGAAAGTACTTGAAAGAGGATAGTTCTAGGTGATTATTAAATACTTTAGATGTTGGTTGAACAAATCAAATGTCAAGTATTATTATGTTGTTCTATACTTACTCACTAGGTATTATGAACCCCCTGTTTACCTTGTTAAGTTGAAATCAGATTTATCAACAATAAACTGAGTTAAGATTAGATGTATGTGTAGACTTTGATAACTGTCGAGTTATGATTTAAAAACTTTATTTCACTTTTAGTCATACTTGGACAAATTTCACTTTTAGGGCGAAATAGACTCATTTGAATTTTTTTAAAGTTAAAAAAATGTTTAAAAAAGTTGATTTTGACATCATTTTGTGCATCCCTCCCCTGGGTTCTCCTGGGTTCCCCTGGGTTCTGCCCGGGTTCTCTGTGGGTTCTTTTTGAAGAACCCACAGAGAACCCAAGGTGCCTGGGAAGAACCCACAGAGAACCCACAGGTGAACCGTATCCGTACCTGTACCCGAGCAGAACCCATACGGGCACGTTGGGCATTTGAGAAGAACCCGGTAACTTAGAAAAATACTAAACAAAGTTTCCAGGAAGGGGGGATGCGGGGATGCAGTTTTTTGGGACAGAAAAAAATTTCTCGAATTTTGGGGAAGGCAGGGGGATGTGTATTCAAATAATTGAAACAAGCTAAAAGTAGATGAAATTTTAAAAAGTAAATACAATGTGTTTAATTTGCAATTACAATTCTTCCCCTTTAGCTCTTTAGGGATTTGAATAATTTTTTTCCTTAATAAGTTAAAAAAAAATGAAAATTATACAACAAATGGAGCAGACTGCCCAGTTTTGAAAAAAAGGGGATGCCTCCTTCAAGTCCCCAAGTTCCCGAAACATCTGGGACATTGGAAATGTCAGCCGGAGCCTCAGGGATGCATCCCTATGGAATATTGCATAAGATTTGTTGTGAGTTTATTTGCTGCAGCCTCAGCCCTCTTTTGAAGATTTGCTGCTGTTTGCATGGCCTCGATCTTCTAACAATTTGTTGCTGTGTTTTTCTGGTGTCTGAATTTTATTTGTGTAATGTGTTGATTCAAAGCTGCTTTGAAGGCTGCTGTGTGTTGCTGTTGTTGAAGGTTGCTGCCATGTCATTTGCCGCTGTTGAATGCTGTTGCCACTGCATGTCAAGGTCTTTTCAATTAAAACATCAGTTTAGTTTTCAACTTTCAATTAAAATTGTTTAATAGATTTTTATTATATTTTAATATTTTATTGTTAATTTAAATTATTATTATTTTTTTCTCAACAAACCTGGTTTAGGCACCTAGGAGTCACAAAAATGAATGTTAAAGCTCAGATTCTGGTAACATGGAGTTCACCAGATCCATTCAAATAAAAGACAGATTATCCCATCAATTTTCCATGCATGCAAGACCAGGCCTGGATATAAACATAGCCGTTATATTGATACTTGAGATATTTACATAACCATTCCGACTGTACAATCTATAGCCTCTCCCATATTACAAAAAATGAAGCTTTCCTCTTAAGTAAAAAATATCAGTTTCGACAAAGAAGAGGGGGCCAAAAAAACACGATCACCAGCACACAGACTCATACTTTTGAACATAGACACAAACTTTAACACATTATAATACCTGATAGTAGATACCAGTCCGTAGGGATTACACAGGAGGCTCGGCCACCCCTAGATCCTTGTCGCAGCATTTGACATCATCCACCTTCGCTTCTTTTGGGAATCTTACATGCAGAATATCACCTAGCATAGATAGACACCTGAATAGTTTACCCTGGTTCTTCATAATTGTGTGGAGGTGTTCCACCACACAATTGATATGGACCTCTACTTGGTCATTGAGACTCTCATAATCTTCATGCAACACATAGGTGCTGACTGCCAGTGATAACATGGTAGGATAGGATAATGATTGTGCGATGTAAAAAAATATTCCTTCTGCCCATAGATTGACCACGGTCTATAATCTTCTTCAAAATGACCTCCTAGATTGGTACAGTGTCATCTTAGTCAACCTCCTTGGCTAGACCCCAAAGTCTTAGCATCCATATTTGAAGCTTAGGATTCAACAGCTCCCTTGAGATATAATCTACAGAGTGATCAGCCACCCTGCTAGCGCTCAACTTGCCCATGACAAGGATAGCATCTGTTTCAGCCTCCACTTCCTCATGAGGCTGCTTAACGCCACCACCCATACATACACTCACCAGTGTCTGAACTGGACACCATTACAGACCCTTCGTGAGGATACAGAACTGGTACCCTACTAAGGCATCTTTATAATAAATACAAGCTCATATCAAATACGATTCTGCTGTCACACTCGCCACTGCCATCCCAATTAACTATTGAAGTGTTATGAGATCATAATGTATCTCCTTCCCATTGTTGAGAAATCATGGCGCTAATGTCATACTCTCCTAGAACGTCCTTTGCCACCCATGCCCGTACAAACCACGACATTATGATAAGACCATCTATTTATAACCACACACTTCCATTATTAGGTTAATTTAAATTATTATTAATTATATTAGGCTTTACAATTTTTTTTCCATTTTGTTATTATTTGTTGTTTTTGGTTTTTATATCTCTTATTTCTAATATTTAGACAATTTATTAAGATTTAGAATTTTTATTAGTTTACTTTAATACGTTCCGAGATCTTTTAAGTTATAAGTTTCTTAATTTAGTTTATAAATTTATTTATTTTTAATATTTTTAATTTTATGATTAGTTTGAAATCATATGTATAGTTTTTAATATTTATTAGGTTTTATCCTTTTAGTTTTTTTAAAACTAAATTTTATTTTAATTTTTTACTTTAGTTTTTTGTAAACTAGATTTTATCTTATTTATTACCATTAATTTTGATATTTTAATTTTTGTTATATTTATTTCTTATTTTGAAATTAAAAATATTAAACATGCAGAATTATATATTTCAAGCTTAATCACAAATTTCTTTTCGATTTTTATTGGCTGACTAACTTCTTCCAATTTTTTTCCTTGCCGAACTTGAACACGAATATGAACCTTGTGACTTAGCTTCCAAGTAAGCATAAGAAACATATTAACAATTAAAACTTATAAAGGTGAATAGATATTAGAGACAGATACATAGATATATATGCCTAGGGAATTGCATTGTGTTGTTACAAAGTTACAGAGATGAAAGATCAAAGAACTTTGTTGGGCATGGAAAAACTGTAATGTTCTGTTTTCAAAATAAAATCATCGCTCCCAAATACATAACGAAGCCACAAAGGTAAAATAGTTTCATGAGGTCTGCTAATTTGAATTGGTGTGAGGTAAACATGTCGACTGCATGTTTGATGGTCAAAGTATATATATCTTTCTATGTAATATAGAAACTCCAATCTCTTGAATTCTGTTTGTGAAGATAGACATTATCCTTCTAACACTGTGAGCAAGTTGTCTTTTCGGTCCAGTAAATGAAATTCAATGCAGTCGTGTTGTTCAGGATCACGAGTGCAAATTCAAGGTTCAGGAGTTTATGTTTGGTGGAAAAATCGCCTTAGAAATGGTTTCTAGGACAGGGCCCCGCAATGATTCACATATTGTTTACATGAGTTGGACTGATTCAATTGCAAACTATAACTACCCATGTGTGCCTTGTGATTTTCTTTCACAAGTATTGCATCCTACAAACAAAATCCTGGAAGCTGGTCATATGCCTGCGATTTCTTAAAGGAAAGGTTAATTAATAATAAACTAAAATTATAATTAAAGTATACCCACTAAGAGGCATGTGAAGAATCATGACTGTTGAAGGAAAACGATATATATGGAAGATCATTCAAGGAGAAAGAAAACATTAATTTGAGAAGACAATTTATATATAAATCTACTCCTTGAAGGAGCATGAAATCAGATTTAATAATCTGAGGACGAAACCCCTCATGATTATACAATTAAGGATGAAACCCCTTAATTACTATTGCTGAGTTAATGGATGGAAACCCATGATTTAGGCAGACCCAAAGCACTTCAAAACAGACATACAAAGAGAAAACCATTGCAGTTTGGAGAAGATAAATAGCAGATATAAGGATAAGTTTATTTCTACAAAATAAATACATTCTAAATCTTAATTCTGAATTACATTAAACTGTTGCAACTACTATTTTCAGACTGATTTCATGTTTATAATTTATTTTGCAATTATTATTGTAAGCTAGGGTTATTATACTTTAAGAAAAAAAGGAAATTCTAGAACGGTACATTACAATTGGTATTAGAGCTTTTGATCTTGCCAGCCTGCGGGGTAAAGCTAAAATGTTGGATGCATTCTAGTCAAAGAGACTTATGGGTCTACGCAAGGAAGAGGACATGGACCTTATTCAAGAGTTATTGTACAAACTTGAGGCTCCCAAAATTGTTGAGCTGTACCAAAGTTTGTCAGATCATGCAAAAGCTCCCAAAATTGTTGAGCTGTACCAAAGTTTGTCAGATCATGCAAAAGCTTGTGTCCCCTTTGATGAGTACTTGGAGGCACTCGGGTACAGTATCCCGGCAAAAGATGCCTATATGAATACATAAGAAAAATGGCTAAGGAGATCAAGGAGCAAGATCCAAGAGAATCATTAGTGAGAACAAAAGAAAGGTTAGAATCAAAATCACAAGGAGAGGTTGTGGAAGTAATAAAGAAACAAGAGGAACCTAAAAGGGATGTCAAAGATAAAGATTCTTTGGTAGGAAAAGATGTTTTATTGGTTTCTAATGATGGCATGTATCACCAAAACATCGATGAATGTAAGACAAAAGGGTTTCCACTTGCTGGAGGGGAAGAATTCAAGTTGAAGGAAGATGCCTCAAATCATGGTCTATCTTTCGAACTTTAAAATAGTGGGCCATTGATGGATGTACAAAGTAGCATGATGAATGAATATACATTTGAGAAGAACACTTTGGTTAGCCATAATACGGGGGTTTTAAGTCATAACAATGAAGATGTTGAGGATATATCAACAAATTCACTTTTTGCAAATGAGGATAAACATTTTGTTCATAGCCTAAGGTATGAAGATATTTCAAACTTGGTTTTTCCTATGTCATTGCAAAATTCTTGTCACCATGGAAAACATGCAAAGAGGGGTGATAGGGTAAGGGATACAACTTGCAGTATAGGGCATGTGGACTCTTTGCTTCAAATTCCAAACTATTTTTGCACATGGGGTCCAAGTGATCGCTTGAGGATCAAAGGCATTGAAGACTCAAAGGAAAACATTGACTATAACATTTTTGAAATAGATTGAGAGATTGGGCAATGTTCCAATTCTATAGAATGGAAAAACGACGAGTCAAACTATGCTTAAACATCGAGGAAAAAATAAGGAGTTTCAGATATGCTTAGAAGCACAAAGAAAAGAACTCACTGATATAAGGGTTCTATTAGAAAAAATAAGAGAAGATGTGCAATTAATGCAGACCAAACACCAAAAGCAACGGGAATTACTAGGGAATGAGGTGCAACACCTTTCCAATTCTACTCCTGGATATCACAGAGTTGTCGAAGAAAATAAGAACCTTTATAATGCCCTACAAGACCTCAAAGGCAACATAAGAGCATACTGCAAGGTTAGGTCCTCTCAAGTAGATAGTTTGCAAAGCACAGTAAAATTTCCTGGGGAAGCTGGGTCCCTTCTCATAGTCAACACATCGAAGACTGGGAAGGACGCCATGAAGATGTTTAATTTTAATAAGGTTTTTGGCCGTCTGCAAGACAAGAGGAAGTTTACCTAGATACACAACCATTGATCAGATCTGTAATGGATGGTTACAATGTCTGCATTTTTGCTTATGGTCAAACAGGATCTGGGAAACCACACACCATGTGTGGCTTGACCGGTGCTTCTGAGAATGAGATGGGATTAAATTATCGAGCACTTAGTGACCTTTTCCAGATGTCTTAGAAGAGAAAAGATTTGACGAAGTACGAGGTTTTTGTTCAAATGATAGAGATATACAATGAACAAGTGAGATCTTCTTGGCACCAATGCCTCAAACAAGAAATTAGATGACACAATGAATTTAATGTACCAGATGTGAGTGTTTTGCTAGTTAAATCCACATACGACATCTTAGAATTGATGAATTTTGGTCAAAAGAATCACACTGTTAGCTCTACTGTCCTCAATGACCACAGTAGCTGTTCTCACAATGTATTGACTGTGCATGTGCAAGGCATAGATTGTGTTTCTGGATACACCCTTCACAGCATTTAGTGGATCTTGATAGAAGCGAGAGGGTGGACAAATCTAAAGTAATTGGAGATTGGTTGAAGGAGGCCCAAAACATCAACAAGTCTCTTTCATCGCTATGAGATGTCATTGCAACACTGGCACAAAAAAATTCACATGTACCCTATCGAAACAACAAGTTGACTCAATTACTTCAAATTCCTTAGGGGGTCAAGCAAAGAACTTGATGTTTGTGCACATAAATCTTGAATTGGATTCATATGAAGAGACACTTAGCACTCTTAAGTTTGCGGAAAGAGTGGCTACTGTTGAACTTGGTGCTGCTCGTGTAAACAAAGAAAGTGCAGAGGTCTGTAAGCTTAAAGAATAGGTGGATAGTTTGAAGAAAGCATTAGCAAGAAAAGAAGTTGAACTAGGAAACTCACAGAGTGTGAAGGTATCTCCACTTACCATTGAGAAGCCTAAAGCAAAGATTAAAAACACCAGTGCGCTCGAGCCGATTAAGTCTTGATGGTTCTGGACGAAGACAATACTGAGCAATGGAAAGACGAAATAAGCAAGATACAAAACCATAACAATATTTTGATTGCATAATAGTTTCTCTTAATAAATTTTAGAAAGACGCCATTGACAAAAAAATACTCAAAATGATAAAGGAGGTGAATCAAGTAATGAGAATTTTGGATATTACATGACATCTTCTAGTTCAAAACAACATGAAAATGGAATGAGGAGTCAAGTCCTAGGATCAAAGTGAATCAAATTTTCTCATATAGATCAATATTTATACAGATGTTGACCGCCCAATAGACAAATCTCCATTTGAGTTTAGTATAAAATCTAAATTTAATGGAGTTGGTGGAAAGGATGGTTTTACTTTGAAACTCATGGTAATCATTTTGAAGAGCAATATTTAGAATATGAGAATACAACAAATGAGATTACTAGAACAAGCAATGATTTTTATGATAACAACCCCATGGATCTTGAGTTGTCTATGAAATGAGAGAAGAATTTTGTGATATTTCTAGAAACTCTCTAATTGGATTAGTTACAGAATATGAGAACCTTGAAAGTGGACCAAAAAGATATAAAATCATTTCAGAAAAGAACATTGCATTTGAAGTCATAGATGTGTGTCATGCTTCTAATTCTCATCTTAATATATGGAAAGCTCACTTTTTTGCTTTGATTCAAAGAGATATCCTTGAAATGTTGCGAAGGTTGGGCCAACCAAATCGGTTCTTTGCAAATGCAATTGATGCCACAAAAGAAATTGATTTTCAGATTGATGCTTCCTTTACTTGGTTTCAAACTATGCTATTGCAAGATGTCTTTTTTCTCTCTGAGGATGAGAGAAAACTTATTTTAAATTACGGGCCTTGCCAATCTCCAACTCTTAGTTTTGTTGTTGAGAGTTATTGGGAAATACAAGTACATAAGCTAAAAGAATAGTGGACAATAAATTGTCCTCATACTTCGGAGGATGGTATCAACCTTATGACATTAAAGGACTATATTGGTAGTCGAGTTGAGGCAAGTATACTAACAACTACTCTCCAGGGACATCTTTGTAGTATAAAGTCGGACATAACCAAGACAATGAGAGAAGCGTCCTTTGGTGTAGAGTTTTCAATTCCTAATTATATCAGAGTGTCGCAGCAGAAGCTAATTATATCACAAGGAGGATCAATGTTTAGGAAATACAAATCTCCAAGGTGGATTTTGGATCGTGGTAACTTCAGGAGCATCCTAGCTTGTGATTGCTTCAGGGCAAGCAATCTTGGGCAGGGCGAATTGTAATGTTTCGTTTTCAAAATAAAATCATCGCTCCCAAATACATAATGAAGCCACAAAGGTAAAATAGTTTCACGAGGTCTGCTAATCTGAATTGGTGCGAGGTAAACATGTTGATTGCATGTTCGATGGTCAAAGTATATATATATTTCTATCTAATATAGAAACTCCAATCTCTTGAATTCTGTTTGTGAAGATAGACATTATCCTTCTAACACTGTGAGCAAGTCATCTCGTCAGTCCAGTAAATGAAATTCAATGCAGTCGTGTTGTTCAAGATCATGAGCGCAAATTCAAGGTTCAGGAGTTTATGTTTGGTGGCAAAATCGCCTTAGAAATGGTTTCTAGGACAGGGTCCCGCAATGATTGACATATTGTTTACATGATTTGGACCGATTCAATTGCAAACTATAAATACCCATGCGTGCCTTGTGATTTTCTTTCACAAGTATTGCATCCTACAAACAAAATCATGGAAGCTGGTCATATGCTTGCGATTTCTTAAAGGAAAGGTTAATTAATAATAAACTAAAATTATAATTAAAGTTTACCTACCAAGAGGCATGTGAAGAATCATGATTGTTGAAGGAAAAAGATATATATGGAAGATCATTCAAGGAGAAGAAAACATCAATTTGATAAGACAATTTATATATAATCTACTCCTTGAAGGAGCATGAAACTAGATTTAATAATCTGAGGACGAAATCCCTAATAATTATACAATTAAGGATGAAACCCCTTAATTACTATTGCTGAGTTAATGGACAGAAACCGATGATTCAGGTAGACCCAAAGCACTTCAAAACATACATACAAAGAGAAAACCATTGCAGTTTGGAGAAGATAAATAGCGGATATAAGGATAAGTTTATTTCTACGAAAGAAATACATTCTAAATCTTAATTCTGAATTACATTAAATTGTTGCACCTACTATTTTCAGACTGATTTCATGTTTATAATTTATTTTGCAATTATTATTGTAAGCTAGGGTTATTATACTTAAAGGAAAAAAGGAAATTCTAGAACGGGACATTACAAAAACATAACCAGAAAGTACGTGGAAACATTTCTTTAGAAAATGCCAGTATGTTTAGGATGAAGGATGGACAATGGGTGTAGACCCCATCTACAGTTTGGAAATGATTCATTAGAACTTTGTAGAATGTGGCAAAACATGATTGGTAAGTGCATAATTTAATAGGAAAAAGATACAATTGAACCAATCGAGGATATGAATGCTGCATTCTATATAATTCCAAGTTTGTAGAACCGTCTCCGTCTTAATATGGAAATATGGCTTCATTGAATGCACACTATGAACAATCTATCTCTAAGTGAGACCGAGGCATTGTATGACCCCTTAGGTAGCAACTGTGCCTTGCCAATGACGATGGTTAAATGATCAATTTCAAGCATTGGGCTATAATTTATTGCAAAAAAACAGTGTACTATTTTCTGCTAATTCAGAGGCCAATTTCTGAAAATCTTTGTTATAAACTTATAATCATGCAAGTTGTTCACAATGAATTGAGATTATCTTTAATGGCAGAGCTTCTGGTGCAAATGGTAAGCAGGTCAAATGAATAAATGGCTAAGCATTGTCAAGAGTTACACAATGAAAGCACATGAACTAGTGGAAACAATGAAGAATCAGGAAAACACACGTTCTATAATATTTGTAGAAGATTTGTACATCTTATGGGTCATTTCAAAATTGTGTGGAACCCAAAACAGCCTACACTACCCAGCCCAATGAATATTCACCCAACTTGTAGAGACTCTTTGTAGTACAATTTAACCCTTATATAAGCTTGATCATGACTATGAACCACTCTGTCCTACCTCTTAGCTTTTACTCCAGTTCTCAAGTCTGCGGTCCTTAAGCTTGACTTCTGCACAGACTTCAACAGCCCCAACAGAAGGAAATTTTCACTTTTATGCTGATGTGGTGACTGTTGACCTTCCGCATAGTTGTGGGAGCTGAAAGGTCCTTGCCGTGCCAACACATCTATAATCAAAGCTTCAATAAGCTGATGCTTCAGCTTCCATCTTGTGGTTTTGTAGATTCCTTGCTGTAATTGTATGCCTATGGATGGATGCCAATTGAAGACTCTGACCATTTTGAAGAGTCTGACATAACTGACAAAAGAGTGTTTGCCATTTCTAAATATCCCCTATCCAGATTTGCTTTCAAAAAAACTCAAAATTTCTGATTTCTAGTGTATTGACATTTCGTCAAACACTTTGCATACTGCTGGGTTTCAATGATTTTCTGAGTTTAATTATTGTGGACAGCTTGTTTGTTGTTTGTGGTGATATTTTATTCATAAAAGTAACATAGTTCAGATGGAAAGAGTAAAGGCATTATGACAAACAGATTTGCAGCCATTCTATACACATAAAATTTGAGTACAAGCATATCATTAAATACTGATATAAAATCAGATTAACAGAAATACCTTAGGAATGATCTTCAGCCAACAGGAAATGCTAACATTCATTGAAAAATGCTAAGTATTTGCTTCATGCCAAAATATGGCTTCCAAAAGGAAGCGCTGCATAGCAATCTTCCACACAAATCTCTTTGCAAAACTCCCTATGAGGCTGCGTATCTTTTAAACCTCCGGCTCAGCTGCTATGGGCCCCACGCACCCTCCAAAGGCTCAATAAATTGCACAAAGAGGAATATACACTAATTGCTGACCATTCAACAAGGAAGAAATTCTATAGAATGAAAATCTTTAGTGCCACGTCATCCTTCCAAAACTCACGCAGCTCCCAAATATTAACATGGACTCCCTTGTCATGTACGGCGTACTAGATATTAACTCACCCAGCCCTTTAGACAATAACAATGCCTCTACAAAGGCGTTAATCCCTTCATAAGGTAGCGGCTGCCTTTCCAGACAAATCTGATGCTAGGATTTATAAAATAAAATCTCATCCCACCATCACAATTATTCAATGAATTCCTTCAGAGAAACCTTCATAAAATATCGCTATATATCCTTTAGGAAATCTTCATTCAAATTCCACAAACTTCAATAAGATCTTCAAAACACAAATTTATATATGAATACAAAATCATATAGATTTGCAACGAAACTCTCCTACAAAACTGTAGAATGATAAACCTTCCGCTCCCAAAATCTTCAATAGTTTCACATTCAGCTGTAGCTCTCAAACCAAATCTTTAAATGCACTGTGAAATACCTGTAAGATATCTCCAACAAATACCAACTAGAGTAGATCTTTCACTACCGTAGCTAGTCTTCTCCAAGAGGGTTTTCGTCCTCAAGAAGGCTGAGATGAACTAAGTTCGATCTCCAGAACCACAAGGGTTTCAATCAGAGAAATAAAATAAACTCCATAATCCAAATGATCCCCTCAAATGCCTTTTTATACTTTTTCCGCCAAACTCTCCAGAAGCTTCTATTTTAAAATTCACTTTTTAATTAAAACTCCATTTTAGCTCCGAAAATGACTTTTTAATTAAAATAATGATAATTTGACACACAAGGTCTCTGTTTAATGCATCCGTAATTTAAAACATTTCATCCCGGTTTCGATGAGCTATAACACTAAGGTGCTTTTAAAATATTTTAAATAATATTTAGCAACCTTAGTAAAATAATTAAATAAAGCCATTAATATACTCATTTTGCGGAAACTGTTGGATTGCATCGGAATCGAAGACTAACTGCACTGGAGTGATCCCGATGAAGAATAATGATAAACGGAGCCAACCGAGTGACTTACTATAAATAGATGCCCTCTCCAAGATTCTTGGAGAGCACACCAGAAATCGGAAATCACCCCGGAAAGCGGCATATGAGTCCTCTAGACCAACTAAGCTCATTGGAATCTTCAAATAACCCTTTTGATAATGTTGACACACCCACAAGGTCAACAACAACTGCACTGCTATAGAACCCAAAAATGGGGACATTACAGTTTCCACTTGTTGGTCAGAGAATGGCTCCTCAATAGATCCAGCCTTCAGTTCGTGGACTGGATCCTACATGGCTTCCCTAAGCTTGTGTGGTAACACAAGACTCCTTATTACACTCTTTGCTTTGTGTGGTTCTGCGAGGGTTCACTCTGTCTTTACAAAGGCAAGAGCCTTCTTCAGCCTATGTGCCCCATGCGTCACCACTATCATAACTAATAGATGTATGTCACGATAACATTGTAGTTTACTTAGGCTCCCAAACACACACAAACAAAACCACACAACACACTTCAAATCAAAAGACAATGGATGAAACTCTTTTGGGTGATGCAAGATTGCCCAATCCCTAGGATGCTCTTGCATCAGCTTTCCTCTTACCGAGAAACTCATAGAAAAAAGAAATTGAGGAAGGGTTAGCATGAGAGCACACACATAGGTATCGGAGGGAATGATAATGAGTAATTTATACTACTGAACATTGTGGATTAGATAGTGGAATGTGGCCATTGTGAAACCTATGATGGACCTCTCATGAGGGTGTCACTTGGCATCATCACCATCCTCCCGTTGGAATTAGGCTTCTTATTTTTTGATTCCAACAACTTGCTATATCTTCTCTGCCTCTTCAATGCTGTGGGAAGGGCTTCAGAAGAGATCTCTAAGCCAATAAAACATTCTATTGTGTCCAACCTTGTGGCTCACAATTAATAGTCAATAATAAAATACTAGATTGATGCATTAGAGAATTGCTTGAACTGGCGTTTAATAATGATTTACATAATTCAGTGCTTAATATAAATCAAGAATAACTGCACAAGGCTAAAAGAATTATAGTGAGGCCAGGTTTAGTTGTTGGGTGCTGAAAAGAGAGGTGAATGTTATAGAAGATGAGTTGGAAAACTACGTTAAATTAGAAGAGCATTGTCAACTAATCAATATTCTAGAGCATAGGAATTATTTTTCACCTCATGGGATGCAGATAGGATATACTTGGTTTATGCATATAATGGATCAACATATTCCAGATGTCATTGTTCAATTATACATAGATGTAAAAGAAGTAGGTGTTAATAATAACAATATTATTGACACTAATGAGAAGGACAAATGGAAGCTTGATTCATTTAAGGTTTTTTTTTGGTTATAACAAAAGTCTTTTTAGTTGGTAAGAGCCCCATCTCGAATTCACTAGGCATAACTGCCAGTTGGGTTGGAAATTTGTGTATAAAGTTATCTGTTAACTCAGGTTGTGCGGCAAGTTCTGTATAATACAAAGCACCAAGATCTCATGCAAATGGCTATATATCCCCTTGTAATGATCCTGGTATAAAATTCCAAAATAGAAGACACTTAATGGATGGTGACAGGTTGATGCAAACCTTTCCACAGTTATCTACATCAAAATTACAAAAACTGAACTTCAATATGCCAAATGTGTATAAGAAAGAATGTTTAAACCTGTAAAGTTTGAAAAGAGTGGGGACAAGTACAAAATCCACAAATAACCCATCATTAGTGATCTCTCCTGAACTGTACTGCCTATCTTTTTGAAATCTTCCATAATTAAATGTTGGATTGTATGGTGATTATAATTAAATCTTGTGTGAAATAGCACTTTCATTGGTGAATTTCTCATCTACAACAGAAATAGTTGAGAGCACAAACATGAAGATTGAAAAGATGACTACTTGGTCAGCAACCTAGGGTTCATCATCTGCTAGTGTTGTAACTCACCTATGGTTCAGATAACAAAATCAACAATACAATGTTGGAAGAGTCTGACCTTGAATGCTGTGGGAAGGCTTCAAGAAGTGGGATTAACAAGCTTGGAGTTCAGTTTCAGAATAAAGTACGAGGCAGTAAATTTATTTACTATTCACGTAGCTTACTTAATGCATTAAGCCCTGAGCCCAGACTGATGTTATGAAAGGAACAATGAATACCTACTTTAACGGTTCTTATGTCCAAACAGCATATTGAGTCATTGACATAGATTCAGAAGATATTTAAAGTTCCTTGAGATACTGATGGAAGGGACAATTCTTGTCATCAGTGACATTGGTTCCTGTCAAGCATTGGTAGACTTGACTCTGTTCAGGCAACAACTTTAAAATGCACACAAATTAGGAGCAAGAGCCTTGTAAATGATGATGAGATGAAAGGTAGCTTTCTCAATTTGCTGATCTAGACATAGAGTTCGAGTTGAGATTAAGGAACTAGCAGGTGTGAACATACATATATTTAGATGATATAATTGTTGTTGAAAAGGGATAATGATATGTAAAGTTTATGAAGACTTTTCCACCATAAACTCACAAGACGAGCCATGTTATGATTCAGGTTATTGCTACTGAATTTCAACATACAAGGCTTAAATTAAAAAAGTTAGATGTAAAGAACAAAATTTGCTGCCTTATTTGCAGAATTAGAATGTGTGAATTTGCAAACATCTGCTATACACTCATATGAATTACAATTACAGCCACCACTTCAAGCATGAATTACTGAAAATTTTGTCCTCTCCCAAGGATCCATGCATTCTGTGTCGAGTTAACATAACAAAATGAAAACTATGAGAACAAATGGCAGCATAAAAAATAATACTCACAACACAAGCATTTACCTTAGAGAAATCCAATACGGGAAAACTTGCTTGGACTTGGTATACAAGCACATGTTTGTATTGCTCCAATGGAGCAAGATACAAATGCAACTCATCTATGGAATCAACTCCTACCTTTCCTACTATGGACTGCAGCTCTTCCTTTGGATAACACTCCTATCTAATGCTTCCTCTCAACACTCAAGCTTTCTTATGCCTTCACCTTGGTGGTTGGGCATTGGAATTTAATTGACACCTCTTCCTCTTCCTTTTGGTAGTTGACCAGTCCTACTTTGAAATTTAGGGAGGTCATTTTTTTTAATTTAATTTCTTTTTTTTGTTGTTGTGTTATATTC
Source organism: Cunninghamia lanceolata (assembly GCA_027924645.1). Classification (NCBI taxonomy): domain Eukaryota; kingdom Viridiplantae; phylum Streptophyta; class Pinopsida; order Cupressales; family Cupressaceae; genus Cunninghamia; species Cunninghamia lanceolata. The sequence continues at coordinate 111,665 of BSBN01000312.1, forward strand.
TTGCTTTTTATTAGCATTGGAAATCCTAACTACCCAGAATAATTTATGATATACCTTCTTGATGAGAAGGATTTTGGTCCCACAAAAGTTACTCACCTAGGTGCAAGATAAAAACTACAACTTTTACTTTCTTCCTCAGAGTAATTCTTCATCCTTTCTACTCAAAGGAGAAGTGGATGATTTTCCAATCCGCTTGTAATGCCCCCTTTTAGGTTATCCTTGATCTCTTAACCTGCATACAAGAATAACTACTAGAAAGGGACATTAGTACTATTAAAGATCAATTTAGTAATGAAATCAATACATCATAATCATAATCAATAATAATGAACAAGAATATAACATTATTGGAGAGAGCATATATTCAATTGTATTTCTTCATACTTTAATATACTTATACTTGATATGTCTTTTGCCTCATGATATACTTTGAGAATGGCGATCGTCGTGCCCGGTCGTTAATCTAACCTAATCATCAACCCTAGCGAAGGCGGGGTATATATTCGTTAAGGCGCTGGATAACAATGCTCCACTGCCATAGGCTCAAGGGTTTCATGCTCGCCCGACATACTTCACCACTTGGCTCAAAAGGCTTCATGCTCAACCGGCATACTTCACCATTTTAGAGTCAACTACCGTGTAAGGCATTAATACAAACTAATCTCCACCATAGGCCCAAGGGCTTCATTGCACGCCCGGCAATACTTCACCACTTGGCTCAAGGGCTTCATTGCACGCCCGGCAATACTTCACCACTTGAGAGTCTGCTCCACTGTCATAGGCCCAAGGGCTTCATTGCACACTCGACAATACTTCACCACTTGAGAGTCACCTACCGTGCGAGAATCAATCATTAATAAACTCGCCCTTCCTTAACAACTCAACCGTCCTCATAGGGTAATAGATAAGATTAAGGACGTGGCATGACTTGCATAATCCCTTGTATATCATAGGCAAGCTTAAGTATCATTATATATATAAAGGTTAGAAATATCATACCGATTAGTAGATTTGCTCTTCTCAAGAATGTACAAGTGATCCTATGGATCCCAGATGATTTCCTTATGCAAAGTTGTTCCTTAATAGGAACTAGATTGATAACATTCCATCACTATTGGATGGATATGAATTTATATATATCATGGCAGGATGCTGCCTATATTATATCAGAATTCATTTAATATATGTATATATGTATCCTTTGCTGAATTGCTGATACAAACTGATATTCAATGTTTATTTGATGATATTAATGCTGATTAGTTGCAGATCTAATTTTGGTGAGATTATTCCCCCCTCCGATTCCTCTACTCTCTACCTTTATATTTCCCTAAGGGATCAATGACTATACCTTTTCACAAAGGTCATATCTTTTTGTCAATGCTGTCTTAAACTAAGGATATTCGTTGCTTATTTGTAATCGTTGTGGTTAGGAATACTAAGTGCTGACTATATTTTATTTGTCTTTTGTTTGTTTGTATTACCTTAGTAAATCTGTCCGCTGCATCTTGAGATCGCTAGTCTTAGATGTGATTTGTAATTGCTGTTTGTTAATTCATTTAGGACACATTTGCTGCCCTTTGGATCGCAGCTTCTTTTATATATGGATCGCTGATTATTTAGTCTTTATTGTTTCCTAGATCATAGCCTTCATACTAGTTAATAGGGGTCTTCATACTCTTTGGCTTTATTATAATTGCTGCACTCTTTAGACCCGATTCTTATGGAATCTTTAACATGAATGGTTTGTCTTTATAATTTATTTAGATATTATATTTATATATAAATATTATTATATTATGATTACTATTATATTATAATTAGTATAGTTATAATAAAATTATTAATATTATATTTATATTTATATTGATAGTTATATTATTATATAATAATAATATATTATATTTATATTTAAATAATATTTGGTTTATAATATAATGTTTAATTTATTATTTTAATATATTTAATCTTTATTATTTTATATAAGAATAATCAATTCCGTTGTAAATATAGGGACATGATAGTCCTCCCCACTCAAGATTGCTTGTCCTCAAGCAATTTTGGGTTAATTCGGACTTTAAGTGAGACCTTGATTATTGAGCAAGTTGTAGATGTGTAAACTAATCACTGAACGATGATAAGATAACATGGAGAATGATCTTGGGATTTGTGGGTTATGGGCCCACAATGTAACTTAACATAGGCTTATGTAACAATTTTGTCGAAGCTTGATAGGTTTTTAAAGGAGACTCTTGTAAGGAATCATCTAATAAATTTACTGGATCAATTTGTAAGCTACAAGATTGATTCATGAATCGTCATTGTTTCTATGAGTGTGGGATAGATCATATGTGTTAGGGATTTAGATAAGCATGATGATTTGGTCCTCCATGGATTTCCAACATTCTCTTAAGATCTTTCTTCCAATCTTTAGGTCCTTAAAGAATTTAGTTGTCTTTATTACATTCTTTGTTGTTTTAGCTTTTAAGAAATTGTCCATGCTAGGTTAAGATGATACCTCATCGTTCCTTGAAGTTGGAATCTTGTTCCCTATCTGTGTGCTAATGTGAGTAGATTGTATGGTTGATTAAACAGGTCAGCACATTCCTGACATATATACTTGTTGTACCTCATTTTGCATGTGTTGTCACAGTAGAAGTATCAAGGTATTACTTGTTTGTACTTCTCATTTATTAGAAATAGAATTATACTAAACAAAGGTGATATATTTATTAGAATTAAGTGTGCAAAACCAGACCTGCTTATTAAATTGTAGGGAGCAAAAATACCTCTTCTTTTACCAGAACACAGGATCAATTACCTGGATAGACTTGAACTGGTTCGGTATTGTGTACAACAATTTATGCATACTATAGCCGTTATTGGTTTCAGGTTGAGGTCACTACATTGTATCAGGCAAATGAAGAGATGGAAATAATTGTATTAAGGCAAAGTTGTATGACAAACCCTAGAGAAAAGTGAACCTAGCACTTACATTTTAGAGCCAAGGTATAATGTTTTGATCATTATATCTAGGCTAGGGTTTGCAAGAGCTGAATTTGTGAGTGATAATGGTTAAACTATTTCAGCTGTTATCTATATATAGTGTTGTAAACTCTTAACATTGATAACAAAGGACATAATAATCTTGAGAATGTGAGCCATGATTGTGTTAATCCAGAAAGAATGATGAGAGAGCAAGATTACATTTGTCTATATCATGATGAGTGAGGCTCTAAGTTATAGTTGATGAAAGGCATGAATGATGAAATCATCTTGAAAATTCGGAGAGATGAATTTGTAGAGAAGGTGAATTCAATCGTAGAAGTGTATAATAGATGATGATATGATAGTGTGGAGACAATCAATGATGAATAAGATTATCACCGGAGAGAAGATCCATGTTGAAGTATACATGTAAGTTATATATGGAGTACACATGAGTCGTGTAAGTCTTTTATCACTCACAGGATGGCAAGATGACTGCTCTGATACCACTTGTAATGTCCCCTTTTAGGTTATCCTTGATCTCTTAACCTGCACACAAGAATAACTACTAGAAAGGGACATTAGTACTATTAAAGATCAATTTAGTAATGAAATCAATACATCATAATCATAATCAATAATAATGAACAAGAATATAACATTATTGGAGAGAGCATAAATTCAATTGTATTTCTTCATACTTTAATATACTTATACTTGATACGTCTTTTGCCTCATGATATACTTTGGGAATGGAGATTGTCCTGCCCGGTCGTTAATCTAACCTCATCATCAACCTTAGCGAAGGCGGGGTATATACTCGTTAAGGCGTTGGATAACAATGCTCCACTACCATAGGCCCAAGGGTTTCATGTTCACTCGACATACTTCACCACTTGGCTCAAAAGGCTTCATGCTCGACCGGCATACTTCACCATTTGAGAGTCACCTACCGTGTAAAACATTAATACAAACTAATCTCCACTGCCATAGGCCCAAGGGCTTCATTGCACGCCTGACAATACTTCACCACTTGGCTCAAGGGATTCATTGCACGCCCGGCAATACTTCACCACTTGAGAGTCTGCTCCACTACCATAGGCCCAAGGGCTTCATTGCACACCCGCCAATACGTAACCGCTTGGCTCAAGGGGTTTCATTGCACACCCGGCAATACTTCACCGCTTGGCTCAAAGGGTTTCATTGCACACCCGGCAATACTTCACCACTTGAGAGTCACCTACCGTGCGAGAATCAATCATTAATAAACCCGCCCGCCCTTAACAACTCAACCATCCTCATAGGGTAATAGATAAGATTGATGACGTGGCATGACTTGCATAATCCCTTGTATATCATGGGCAAGATTAAGTATCGTTTTATATATATATACATATAAAGGTTAGAAATATCATACCGATTAGTAGATTTGGTCTTCTCAAGAATGTACAAGTGATCCTAAGGATCACAGATGATTTCCTTATGCAAAGTTCCTTAATAGGAACTAGATTGATAACATTCCATCACTATTGGATGGATATGAATTTATATATATCATGGCAGGATGCTGCCTATATTATATCAGAATTCATTTAATATATGTATTATATGTATCCTTTGCTGAATCGCTGATACAAACTGATATTCAATTTTTATTTGATGATATTAATGCTGATTAGTTGCAGATCAAATGCTGGTGAGATTATTTCCCCTTCCGATTCCTCTACTCTCTACCTTTATATTTGCCTAAGGGATCAATGACTATACCTTTTCACAAAGGTCATATCTTTTTGTCAATGCTGTCTTAAACTAAGGATATTCGTTGCTTATTTGTAATTGTTGTGGTTAGGAATACTAAGCGGTGACTATATTTTATTTGTCTTTTGTTTGTTTGTATTTACTATTACCTTAGAAAATCTGTCCACTGCATCTTGAGATCGCTAGCATTAGATGTGATTCATAATTGATGTTTGTTAATTCATTTAGGACACATTCGCTGCCCTTTGGATCGCAGCTTCTTTTATATATGGATCACTGATTATTTAGTCTTTATTGTTTCCTAGATCGTAGCCTTCATACTAGTTAATAGGGGTCTTCATACTCTTTGGCTTTATTATAATCGCTGCCCTCTTTAGACCTGATTCTTATGGAATCTTTAACATGAATGGTTTGTCTTTATAATTTATTTAGATATTATATTTATATATAAATATTATTATATTATTATTACTATTATATTATAATTAGTATAGTTATAATAAAATCATTAATATTATATTTATATTTATATTGATAGTTATATTATTATATAATAATATATTATATTTATATTTAAATAATATTTGGTTTATAATATAATATTTAATTTATTATTTTAATATATTCAATCTTTATTATTTTATGTAAGAATAATCAATTCCGTTGTAAATATAGGGACATGACACCGCTGCTCTTGGAAAATGAGATCAGTTGTTGTTCCATCATGTTGTTGAAAAATGTAGCATAACTCTGCAAAAATTGTGATAACTCGTGAGTAATCAGTGCTCTGCATGTTTGGCAATCTGATCTGGATTAGATTACTGATTTTTCTCTGTACTTAGGCACAAAACTCAAGGCACGAAAGTTAACAAAAATTGCAATTTAATTGTGATTTTATCTGCAAAATTATGATTTAATCATGATTTTATCTACAAAATCATAACTTAATCCTGATTTGGCATGAAATTAAACACAGCATTTTTTTTAAATTTTATGGACTTTTCAGTGTTTTTTAATTTCTTGATTTTTTCCCTGAGTTTTTCCGAATTAAATCCTGATTAATTGAAAAAATCTTTATCTTTTGGTTTGCCAAGTCAATTGCAAGAAAGATTTTTGCTGCTATGGTGGAAGTATCTCAAGAGATGTCTATACTTCATTTGTGAATGTGGCAACACTTGCAGTCTTTTTGTTGTCATGGCTGTCTCATGAGAATTTTGTTGTTTTCTTGCTAACTGATTACGGCAAGATAGTTTTTACACTCTGTTGAGCTCTTTTGTTCATGTTGCTTTATGATGCTAAGTCACACGCTTGCACCTTCCACCTTCCCTCCCTATGGAAAAAGTGGTGCACTACCCTTCCTCTAGTTGCTTTTCCTCTTGTCCATGGAGAGTAAGCCAAGAATGAGCTGTCACAGCTTCAATTATTATGCTGATAAATACATTGAAAAAGTGGCACACTACTCTTCCTTCGATTGCTTTTCCTCTTGTCCATGGAGAGTAAGCCAAGAATGAGCTGTCACAACTTCAATTATCATGCTGATAAATACACTGCCTAGCTCAAACCAATATGCTATGAATATGATGTTTTATAAATCTAACAACCCCTTATGATGGAAAACAATCTAAGTTATTGGGTTCTTTGCTTGAAGGCACCGGTCCTGTACTGGTTGGGAGCGGGTTGCAGAGCGGCAGGGCCATGCCCTATCCGCTCCCGGGCGCTTCCAGGCACTCCCAGGCACTCCCGCGTCATAAAAAGTGCAGTTTAAAAAAAAAGGTAAATATATAATAAATATATTATTATTATGTGATATATTAGATGCATTTTGGACTTCTTGCGTATATTATGTAATTATAATATATAATATATTATATACATATTATTATATTGTAATTACATTATATATAATAAATATTATATTATATTAATATATTATATATTATATAATATATAATACTATGTATATGAATATATATATATACACAGCCATACCCAACTGTACCAAACCCAAGGGAAAAAAAATCGCCGTACTGGCATACCATAACCTCATACCAGTACCCACCCCCGTACCAGAACTGACAACTTAGAAAACAATACACTAAAATGGCTGTTATATTTAAAATCAACTTTGATACAAATGTTTTTTGGCTCCTTATTACTATCCATTGCAACAATTTATTGCCATGCTGAAACTTACATGCTACAACAATTGCATGTTATATTTTGCTGTATGCACTAATTTATGGACTCTACCAAGTTAACCTTTGAATAGGGAAAGGTAGATGGTCTCTTTTATCTTACACTCAAAGGAAATAGAAAGTTACTAAGTGGGCAACAACTAGGCAGTATTTGTAGACAACATGGTCACATGGAGACGAGAGACATTTGGGGTATGAGTTACCAGGACTGGGATGGGACAACGTTTAAAATAAATATGATATAGGGTACTTGGAAACAACAAAATATTTAAAAAAATAGTGTTACTGTTTTTTTTATTAGAGTAGAGTAGGTTGTCAACAGAATCTCGTCCACAACTTTAGGTGTTAACTGGGCCTAGCCAGTAGGACCACAAATGAGGGGCCCATCCCCTAACAAACAACAATACAAGCCTGTGAGTGCAGTAACCCAGTAAGGGCACAAAGCCCACAAGCTATATTGGCCCAATGGGGGCTTGAACCTGCATGGGCACAACAACAATGCCACCCACAACCATTGCGCTATGCCCTTAACAGCCTATATATGTGTTATTGTTACATATATAGCATATAGTTAGGCTTTGCTTCGAACCACACTTGTGTATCCTTGCTAGACTTGGTCATTGCTGAGAGTGTCATGTTGCATCCCAAAGTCAGGAGCAACATTGCCATCTATTCTTCATGCATCTCATCCACAATTCCCCCTCTATTGAGAATGCTTCAAGCATGTACATCATTGTATCATACAAAACTCTAAATAAATGTTTTGACAGGGGATCCCATTCACCATCATACTTTCCCCTATTATTCTTTCCCTACCTTTTGTGCACACCTATGTCAGATTCAAAGCCCATTTGCATGAAACCTCATGAAAAATTACAAGTTCTCCTATAGCAAAAGATTTTCACATCAGAGCCTGAAGTGGTTCTAGTAAGAAGAGAAAACAATAGCAAGGCGTAAGATATCTATGTGTGCAGAGCTCTTATTAATTGATCAAGGGGTACCGGCCAAGGAAGCAAAAATCGTTTTGAGATAAAATCGGCAAACCAAAAGTATAAAACTTTTTCAAAAAATCGTGAAAAAATCGGGAAAAGATCGGGAAAAAATCGGATTTCCAAAAAATGTACAAAAATGCAAAAAACAAAAACAAAAAAATATAAATAAATAAATAATAATATATATTATAAATTTATAATAGAATAATAAATATTAATAATATAAAAATTATATTATAAATATTATTATATTTATATATTATATTATTAATAATTATATTTTATAATATTAAAAATTAATATATTCTAATATATTAGAATAGAATAACAAGTATTAATACTAGCATTTGCACCCATAGGAGGTTCAAGGAATAGGCCGATAAGGACGAGTTTAAAAAAATTTCCGGCGTGAATTTTCACGGCGTGAGACAATTTCCAAACACTATAATGCTCACATATAAAAGCCTATCGGCTAAATATATTATATATTAATTTTAATATTATATTAGAATATATTAATTTTTAATATTATAAAATATAACTATTAATAATATAATATATAAATATAATAATATTTATAATATATTATTATATTATTAATATTTATAATATTTTATAGATAAATATATTGTATTATTAATATATTATAATACAATATATTAATGTATAAAATATTATAAATATTAATAATATAATAATTATATTTTAATATTATAATATATAATTATTAATAAATAATTTTTTTTCACATAAATAAAATATGTATTTAAATTTAAAACAAATTTCTAAACTAATTTTCAAAACTTTTAAAAAGTTAAAAATTAATTATATATTTTAATTCTAATTATAATATATAATAAATAATAATAATAGTAAAGAAACTAAAAAAATATCATTTAATTTTTTTTAAATCATTTATAAGAACAAATCAAATTTTTACTATATGTTAAAAGATTTTCACGAATTTAAAAAAATGTTAAAAATTAATTTTATATTTGAATTCTAATTCTAATTATAATATATAATAAAAAAATAAAAATTAGCCGATAGGCTTTTATATGCGAGCATTATACTGCTCCAAAAATGGTCTCACGCCATTAAAAAAATTCACGCCAGCAAACTCGTCAGTTGTTCCCATCGGCGTATTTGTTGAACCTCCTATGGGAGAAGAGATAGTAATAAAAAAAATATCATTTAATTTTTTTAAAATCATTTAGAAAGATGGAACAAACCCTAGACGAACAGGGCATAATATGTCACTGAATGGCAGGAAAAACTGCGATTTTTCACGAGAAGAAACCCTAGACGATCAGCGCAGGAAACGTCACCGAACGGAAAGGAAAAACTGCGATTTTTCCATGATTACAGAGGCAAATCCGAAAAAACACTGTTGACCTGCGATTTTTTGGAAAAAATACGATTTTTTGGGGGTAAAAATCGGGAAACTGGGTGATTCACGATTTTTACAAGAAATCGCGATTTTTTCGCGATTTCTGCTTCTATGTCTTGTACTATTCAACTGTATGCTATATGTAACAATAACAATTTCAAAACTTTAGCATAACTGACAATTGTTGTATATATGTAATGTTTGTATGCCAGATTGTAGCGATAACTCGTTGTACCAGCAACATGGCTCATCTTATGAATTTGTAGTAGCAAAATCTTCACAAACTTTACTGATCATTTTTATATAAAAGCAGCAAGTTCAGGCTGTCTTTGCTCTATATTTTGTCTTCAAGTGTAAAAATGAGCCAAAAAATGTATATAAAAAAATCAAAACCAATTTTTGGAAAACTCGGGAAATGGCATGACAATGCAGTGGGTTGTGATTACTTGGGAGTAATTGCAGGATTTTTTGATGTAATACTACTATGGCAATTGACACCTCTAACTTTGTTTTCAGTAGTTGATCAGTCCCCATTTTGAAATTTCTTGGAGACTTTTTTTCTTTTTGTGCCTTCTCGTCTTTTATTGACCTTGGAGATTCAAACTACTGAGAATATTTCGGATAATATAAAAGTTGCACCGTTCCATGACCATGAAGTTACAATGGTGAATTCAAAGTTATTTGCTGGCAAACCTTTGCAATAATATCATATGGAACTCAAACAAAAGAGGTAGCGATCACAAGGACGTTTATATTCCTCTACACCTAAGGAGATGAGGTCAGGTCTTGTTTTAGCCAGTCCCTTGTGAATTATTCAAGAATCAAGATAAAATTGTGAGATAAACAAAATTTGACAAAGCTCCAAAGTTGGTTGAGCAAGTGCAAGAGACCAAAATTTAAAATGATAAAAAATGTAATGTGATCAAATCCCAACTACAATTCCACGTCATTATGATGCAATATTAAAAACATCTTTCCTTAATAATTTTATTTCCAAAAATTTGGAGAGCTATTTGACATGTTTGCCAATAATTTAGGAAATTCCGAAATACCTGCAACAATCTATAAGAATACATAAAATGAATATGGAGAAAAGTAAATGAACTAGAAGTTGCTTAACTTGATACGATCTGTGCTATGTTATCATTTGGTGTACTTGTTGATTCTGCTACAAAGATTGGTATAGAGGAGAGACTGTCAGTAACAATTATTTCCATGAATAGTAGTTCTTGAGATTCCTATTCTGTTTGGAAAAATAATCTATCTTGTAACATCAAATATGGCAGTGCTTGTCCATTATGTCGTAAAATGTCCCCCTAAGACTTTTACCTCCTAAGTTTAGCTCTCGGGTCCTTTAGATTTAATCATGCATGTTAAAAATGAATCTCGGAGCAAAATCCCCCGAAACCCATGTCAAATGGGATCTAGGGGTGAATCCTAAATCTTAATCAGGCCCTAAAATAGGTCCCTGCATAAGAGCGCCCACACCCTTGTCCTACCCTATTTTGTCGGGGTCCCAATTTTAAATGACCGCAAAGTGACTGTTAAAAGGTTTCCCTTTGTCGGTCTATTCAATTTGAATTACAAATGTTTAACGGGAATGCATATATAAACATGTTTACGACTTCATTTTACACCTAGATGGATAATGTGAACTTGTGATCTTATGCTAAGGATACTCAAGGCTTTCATTGTGTTGCAGAGGAGTATTGTGTTGTGTTTGTTCATGTTTGTTGCAGATTTGTCTTCATCAATCCATCTCCTCATGGCGCGAAGGATCTTCATCTCCCCGGTGAGAGCTTCACCTCCAAGGTGACATCTATTTTGTGTTTCAATCAATTTATCATATCATTTGCTTTTGCCTCTATCCACCAAGGACATGCACTCTATCTAGCAACGGTGTTGGAAGGCTTGAATGCCATTCCGGGGCTTGACCTAGGCAAGCTCCTAAACACCACAACCCCCAACCCCTCTCTTGTGATTGCAAGTTACAGGTGTCTGATCTTGCGGAGAGGAGTTGTAGGAGATCAGAGCAGAGCAGGAAGATTCCAGATCTGAAGAAAACGACAAAAAATATCCCTAATTGGACAAGGGTGCCCATTCTTTTGTCCCTCAATTTAGCACTGTCGGGGATCTCTGAAGTGGTTGCAGTCTAAAGCATATTTTATCCCGAAGCCCTCAGAAAAAACACTACATTGGACAAGGGCGCCTGCTCTTTTGTCCCCGAAGTTTCCGCCTTGCGAAATCCGAAATTTGGTATGTATCTAATCTACATTTAGTGTCTTCTTGTGCGAGCATTTGTTGAGTTTCGTCCGTTTGTTTATGATTTTGCATAATTAGGGTTTTAGGCTTAATTGGACTAAGATTTAACAAATTAATCAACAAATTCCAAATTTCCTTGTCAATCCAAGTGACACCAAACCTGTAGCTGAGTCCTCTTGCAAAAGTTGTGATTCAACTTGGTTTAATGTCCTTGAATGTATGTAGTGAAAGGAGGATCTAATTAAACTATCGATCTCATTCAACATCCCTCTTTTTCTACATAACATTGTCTTTCTTAGTGTTTGTCGAATTATATCCTTTACTAATTAGAGGATCAGAACTTGCTGATTAGTTTACAACTATGTTGCTGGTTCATGTTCGGGTTTGGCAGTATGCCAATTTTCCCATGTTTGGTATGATTGCATTCAGCCAAAATATATATAATCTGCAAAATAAAATTATACAAAATTGAAAACATAATTGATAGCCATAAAAATAATTGATAATTCAATGTCAAATGTCAAATCAATAGAAAATTACAAATCAAGAATCTTAATATTGCTCTTTGAGAGCAGCAATGTCTTCGAGTGGTTTGCTAGTACCACAAGTAGCCTCAATGTCACTCCCATTCATTGCACTATGCAAATCTTGTGTAGTAGCCTCTTTCACCTGATCCTCCATGGAGATTGAGGAAAGTCACGCAATAGAAGCATCCAAATTGGCACTCTTAGAGGCTAGATCCCAATTCCTTATCATCCCTTGCTTGTATTTGAGTTGCTTAAGTGAGAGGAGACACAAATTGGAATGCACATAGACCAATGCTGCCTTTTTTTGCAGCTAACTGGTTGCACTAACAGATTGGATAAAGGAATATGTACTCCAGTTCTGCTTAGTTGAGGAACTTGCACCTGTCGAGATTGAAGACAAAGTCAATATAACATTTACAATTATATTATGTAGCTGCCAAAGAAAAGTAAAAAAAGCCAAAAGAATTAATATGTGTACTTGTGATAAAACTTTGATGGCAAGAGGTTGCATGTAACCAAAGCCTTGGCAACAAAGGGTATCACCATGTATGAGCATTCTTGTACTTGTCTTGAAGAGCACTAGGACTGTGACCCACTGAAGTTACAAAATTGCCAAATTCACCCACAACTATGTCCTCTACATCTAGAATTGAGAAGACTCTAATAAATGCTGCCTTGTACTCTTTGCTAACTTCAACTGTTGTGTATGGTGCCACCCTTATGGGAAAGAAAGCATCTTTGTGCTATAAAATTTGGGGGTAAAAGCATATGTTAGGAGATGCAAGTGTGTGGTCATCTTGTTCCACTATTCAACTATGATTGGTTGCATCTATTTGAAAACTGTTTTTGAGGGGTCTTTCTCCTTAGTTGCTCGTATATCCCTTATTTATTCTATCATGGAGTCAACACTATCATATATCTCACCCAAAAACAACTAATTTATATTGACAAACCTAATCGTACTCATGATGGGCTTAGTGAAAGTCAACAAATATTCCACATGAGGTCGCCAATCATCATCTAGGACCAATGCTTTGATCTTTTGGAGTCTCTGTATTAGATTGCCTCTATACATTCCAAAGGTTGCTGATTACCATGGCGCTCAATGCCACTTGCAGCTTCACAACTTGTCTCAAGATGATTGTGTGATGTGAAACAAGTCTCAACAACCTAATATGATGTTAAAACAATTAAAACAAAATAAAAAGTAGATGATGTAAGTATTAAGAAGTAAAATAAAATTATAAATATTTAAGAAAGACAAATATTGATAAAAAATATTAATAGCAAAGTAAGTCAAAAAATAAAAGATTGAAACTCCAAAAGGTTACCTCCAACAACTCAAACTTGGAAATGGCCTGAAGATGGTTTGCAACATATGATCATTGATGATTAGTCACAAACATCGGAATCTTCTCAACCTCGATGTAGATTTCTTTGATCCACTTGATTTGCATGCCAAGCTTTTGCATCATCAAGTTGAGTGAGTTGACGACAATGGTGTCTAAAATAATATGTGCCCATATCTTGCCTTCACCACTAAACCTACTACCTTGAAATTTTTAAAGTTGTTCGGTATTACTCAAACAATGTTTTGCACCATCTCAATCAACTCTATCATGAAGTCTGCATCCTTCACTTGTCCCTCACAATCAACTGCCTTAAGAAACATTGCTCTTTTAGACCGCGCTGCAATGACCTTAATCAGGAGTCTCTTTTGCAATCTTTCTATTCATTAGAAATGATGGGCATTCCCATTTCAGTCCATGAATCCCTCATGAGATGTAGTGATGTGTCTACAATTTCAATTTTTGGGGGGCCAGCAAGGTGGTGCATGCCTTTTCATAGCTAGCACTTGCATAACTTGTGGATGTTTGACTAATTGTTGTCATCATTTCTTGCCAATATGATGATTTGATGAAGTTGAAAGGAAGCCGATTGGCATAAATGCAACGTGCAATATGCTCATTTGCAATATCCCTCGCCTTAGCCGGAAATGCTTTTTATATGCATCCTTGATTCTTTTGCAAGAAAGAAGGGCTATCGTCTTCTTGGGAGGACATTGTTGAAAGGATGTGTGGCAGCCACTATTGGAGAGGTGGAGGATGGCCTTGTAGGTTGCTTGTGCGATCCTTTCTTGGCCAAAGGATGGGATTTGATCTTGCTTTTTTGCTTGCACCATTTGTTTCTTCTTGCTCTTTGATATAAGCAAGAATTTGCTCTTTTAGCAACCGATGTTTGTTTGTCCCACCACAAACTTTGATTCCTTGGTTGGCTGACAATTGCACACGAGTGAGCTTTCACTTGACCATACAAGCTGTTATACTCATTTTGGCACTTATTAAAGTGCCAAAGATAACCCCCACCTCCATTAGGCCACTTAATCATTGTGACATGCCACTTAACCGTATCCATTCATTGGCCCACTGAATTAGTACTACCAGCCATTAGAAGCTATACTTGTACCTGCATTCTTTAAATAAGCAAACATTAGGAAAAAAGAATAGAATGTAACCCTAGGCTGCGTTAAAAAAGTGAATAACAATTTGAAAAACAACTATAAAACATTTCTTTTAAAGAAGCTTGGCAATAAATTAAAAAAAAAACTTATAAAAAACTTACCTTGAATGATGAATCTCTTTGATACATTTGTTTTGATCTCCATAGCACCTATCTAACACGCCTTCACAATGGGTGAACACTAAAAAATACAACTTTGAGCAATCAAAAGAGAATTAGTTTTGGAATGAAAAGTAGGAACAAGTGTTGTGGTTTGTGTTTTTTGTGTTGATAAGGTTAAAAGCAAGGGTTTTGAAAGGGCCCCATAACCTTCAACAAAGTCTCAAAGAAAGAATGATAAACACAAATCTGGAACAAAATTAAGACTAGGCCTTAAAGCCAACACAGGTCTAACAAAAACAGAGAGACAGTTAACAAAAACCAAGCCAGAGTTCAGCTGATAATCAACAAAACGACAGACCAAGAGGTCCCAGACCTACTGGACAATTAAAACATTGAGGCTTTCAGCAGCCTCCCTGTCTTCTTGAAGAGCTTGAATTTTGAGAGCTAGGGATTCCTCCTCAGTCTCCTTAGTTTTGCTACATTGCTTCTTCTTCTGTCCTCTGGTCCTCTTACTCGGACCATCTTGCATATTTGTGCTCTTCCTTTTTCTTGTGTCGTCTACTTATTCCCTTGTGTTGACAATAACTAGATGGCTTTTCTTACCTGCCTCCTCTTGGTTTCCCTTCACCTTCTATAGCTCCTTTCCAAGCCTTCCGACCCTAATCTCCAAATTTACCATGGCCTCCTTGAACTTGGCATTTTCCACAACGAGGTTCTCCACCGACTTCTTTTTCTCTTTTAACATCTCTAGTTGCAGGTCCTTTAATTCTTTATTCATCCTTTTGTTCTCAGTAATCACCCCTATCATGATGCCCAACCAGTTCATAACTTTCTAACTTTCTCCATTTGTGTTTTGCTAGTGATATAAAAGCATAGTTACTAGAAGACAGGATGACAGATGGGGATGAGTACCATGATGTTACTTAAAAAATGGAGATGGGTACTTATATATATATACACACAACTTTAAAGAATGTAAAATATTAAAATTTTTAAAAATTAAAAAATAAACATTTTAAAGTATTGAAATAGATGTCAACAAAACAAAGATTAATTATATTCATATTTGATAATCATCATGATATAAAAAATTAAATTTTAAACCATAATCCCCTAGAGATTGCAAATAGAGAGAGGGGACTGCAATTATTTAAAAAATATGGTATGGGGGTCCTTGAAAGTGACTATATTTTCAATCAGTTGATAAAACTTCAATGCATGTAGACATCTTAAACCTTATTATTGTTTCTCTTTGTACTTAACATATATATATATATGCAACTTTAAAGAATGTAAAATATTAAAGTGTTTAAAAATTAAAAAATTAACATTTTAAAGTATTTAAATAGATGTCAACAAAACAAAGATTAATTATATTCATATTTGATAATCATCATGATATAAAAAATTAAATTTTAAACCATAATCCCCTAGAGATTGCAAATAGAGAGAGGGGACTGCCATTATTTTAAAAATATGGTATGGGGGTCCTCGGAAGTGACTATATTCTCAATCAGTTGATAAAACTTCCATGCATGTACACATCTTAAACCTTATTATTGTTTCTCTTTGTACTTAACTCTTTGGTATTTGATAAGAAAATTTTCTAATATAATTTTTTTGTAAAAAGAAGAAAATGGCAAATCCATTAGTGTATTTCTTTAGTTTTTTTAGCTTTTCTCAGCCACATATCAGCACTTTAGGAAAACCCAGTGTAATTTATATGATATATATGAGAAAACTATATAGTAAGTTTCCCACTTTTCAAGGGACGCTGCTAGGAGACTTATAGAGATGCAAAGAATCTTCATCAAGTCTTTTAGTGTTTGGTATGTTCCCATTGGGTCTCTGAGACGGATGCATTTTTGGAATGGGAGACAAGTACCAAGGGTCAGAATACAACTCCCTTGCTAACTATGCATAAAAGTCATTTTTTAGGGTTGTCTACAGTTAGGTTTTTCAAAAACCTTTTGACTGTTTTCTTATAAATCTGCATTTTTTTATAAATTTGGTTTTTTTAAAAGCATTTTTAAAAATTAAATCCCTCGGGTTTAATTGGGTTGGCCTTGGGTATAGCCAAGATGTGTCTCTAGGACTGCATGTTCATCTTAGATTTACTTGGGATGGATCTAGACTTGGGATGCACCTTGGGTGTGTTGCAAGTATGGGCCTAACCGGTGTTGTCATTGATGTCAACATACTCCTGTTGCATTGATGATAAGGATTGGATGAGCTGTGTGCTGAGGATATTGAGAAAATTAGGAATAGAGAAGAATAGTGAAGACAGTGAGCTAAAGATAATAGCTAAGATGAAGATCAGAGGATGCGCATCAAAGGGTTTGTAGATATGTGTCTTGAGGTGATTCAGTAAAGATTTCAGAGGTCCGCATGAAGATCTGAAGAAGTTGTGGCTGCTCAAGTAAAACTTGTTCCGGCAGGTGTTCAGAGGTGATAGAGTGACACAGATAGGTCCGGTGAGATCCGGAAATGCAATATCCTGTTCTGCGGATTTGGGGGAATGTTTAGGAAGTCAATTTGAAGTGACAACTCAATTGGTTCATGGTCTGGAGGTCTGCAAGCATCTATTCCATTGTGACAGTGATGACAGACTGTGTTCTTGAGGTTCCGGATGAAGGAGATAAGGATTTTAGTAAACAGATGTAGTGTGGATATTCTTGGTGATTCAGGAAAGCTTGTGGAGGTCTTTGGATCGTGTCCAGTTAGTGTTGGTAATCCGCATTGGAGTTTGAGCTTGCAACTGAAGAATTACTTCCGGATGATGGTGTTCTTCCTAAATCTGGCCGACCGGATGAGTTACACATCCTATGGATGATCTTGAAGATGTTATGTGAAGATTGGCGTGTTCCTAGAAGAAGATTGAAGTCTCAGATCTGTGTGGCCGACTGTGTGTTGTTCCGTGTGAAGTTTTTTGTAATTAGTTATGCTGTATATATATACTTGCTCTGTAATGTATGCCGACTTGGATGATAATTCCTAAGTCGATGTCTTGTATAAATAGAGAGTTGTAAAGTCATTTCAAAGTGTCTTCTGGTGAGGAGAGTGGAGGAGCAAAGAGGAGAGCGAAAAACAGAGCAGAAGTATTGGGCTTAAATGGAACTGACTCAAGCATGGTAAAGATGCTATTCTCCAGTTCAAATATGTGATACTTATTATTTTGTAGACAGTGTGTCTCTTGTAGGCAATGGGCCTCTTGTGAGCAGTGTGCTGGGGTAGTGAGCCCTAATTGGCATGTGCCATTTTGTTCTTTCTATTCTTCTAACAGAGAATACAATCTTGGGTTAATCACCCCGTGGTTTTTCCCTTAATCGGGTTTTCCACATCAAAATCTTGGTGTCTTATGTGTTGATGTGTTTCTGCTCTTGATCTAATGCATTATGTTTCATGATTGATTTAGTATTATGCTACTGAATTACAAAGTGGACTTAAGTGTTTAATTGGAAGAAAGTTTTGGACAACTGATTCACCCCCCCCCCCCCCTCTCAGTTGTCTGTCCTGAATCTAACAATTGGTATCAGAGCCAAGTTCCTCTAAAAGACCTTAACCGCTTAAGGAGATCCAGGATGTCGTCCTACAAGAAGGATAGGCCGAAGTTTGATGAAACCAATTTTAATCTTTGGAAAAGTCACATGCAATGTCACTTACAATGTATGGGAATGCAGTACTAGACCATGGCTTCAACGAAGTATACTCCACAGAATGGCCCGAAATCCGCAAATGAAATCACAGATGCTGAAAACAATCTGCGGACTAAAGAAGCTCTTCTAAGTGCCTTGTCTGATTCAGAGCTGACAAATGTTGACCTAGAAACTGCTTTTGAGATATGGAAAAAACTGGAACTTCTGCATGAAGGAGACAAGGATGTTAAATGTGCAAGGCTACAGAGTCTGAAAGGAAAATTTGAAAATCTGAAGATGAGAGAAGATGAAAATATCACTACTTTTATGCCAAGAGTAAATGAGCTTGTTTGTGGCAATAGATGTGCTGGTGGAGTCTTGGATGAAGATGAGATTGTTGGTAAAGTTCTCAGATCCCTTCCTGCTTCTTATAAATACAAGGTTGCTGCCATTGAAGAATTCAGAGCCCACTCAGGTGTCACAAGAGATCAATTGGTTGGTAAATTGGCTGCATTTGAATTGACCGAGTTTGGAGATACCCCCCCCAAGACTGAATCTGCATTCAAAGCCAGTGCCTCTGTAAAAGGTAAACAAAGGTTTGATCCAGGAGAGAACTCTTCAAGGAAACTATCATGGTATGAAAAAGCAAGAAAAGACCTGAAAGAAGAAGAAGCAGAAATTGCTCAACTTGAAGCCCTTATTGCAAAAAGACTGCCAAGCGGATCCGGTAAGTATGAAGGGAATTGCCTTTTAAGTGTTTTAACTGCAATAAGATTGGTCATTTTGCGTCAAAGTGTCCGAAGAGATTTTCAAGGCCAAATCCTAACAGATCAAGGTTTCAAAAGAATTGTTACTATGTTCATGAAGAGGATGATAATGAAGGAGTAACAGATGATGAATCAGAGACAGGAAACAAATCCGGAAGTGATTGGGTGTTTATTGCCATCAAGGAAGAAGATCCAATGCCCTCTGAATCTGTCAATCATAAAGTTGTAGAAAGAGCTCTGGCTGCCCAAGTTGAAGAAAAGGATGACTGGGTCATTGACAGTGGATGCTCTCACCATATGACAGGTGACAAAAATAAGTTCATAGATTTGGAAAGGTATGAAGGAGTGGTAAAGTTTGGTGATAATTCTGCTGGTAGAATCAGAGGTAGAGGGACTATTTCTTTTGATGGAAAGAACAAAACCGGTAAAGTACTGTATGTTGAAGGATTAAAGCACAATCTTCTCAGTGTTGGACAGTTGGTGGACAAAGGCTATGATCTGTGATTCAAGAATGCAAAATGCAAGATCTTTGAAAGTTCCGGAACAGAGATTGCATCTGGTACTCAAACAAAAGGTAATATTTTCCATTTAGTTGGTACTGGTAAAAATTGTCTATTTGTGCAAATTGATCAGAGTTGGCTATGGCATAGGAGGATGTGTCATGTGAATTTTGATAATATCATCAAGATAAGCAATACTCAGGCTGTAAGAGATCTTCCAAAACTGGTGAAACCTACAAATAGTTTGTGCAAAAAATGTCAGTTGGGGAAACAAAGCAGAATCTTATTCAAAAACAAGGAACAATCTTCTACCGGATTATTGGACTTTTAGTTCATACTGATCTATGTGGTCCGGCAAGAATCAGAAGTGTGCAAGGTGATAGGTACTTCATGTTATTAATTGATGACCATTCTCGGATGATGTGGGTTACCTTTCTGAAAGAGAAATCATAAGCTTTTGAGAAATTCAAAATATTCAAGGCTATGGTAGAGAATGAAACTGGATTAAAATTAAAATGTCTGAGGTCTGATAGAGGTGGAGAATTCACATTCGGTGAGTTCATAGAATTCTGTGAGAAACATGGAATAAAGAGACAGTTGTTTGCTCCTAGGACTCCACAGCAGAATGGAGTAGTGGAGAGAAAGAACCGAACCATCCAGGAAGCATCTAGGACCATGATGATGGAAGCAAATGTTCCTCAGATCTATTGGAGAGAAGCTGTCAGCACTGCAGTCTATACTCTCAATCGAGTACAAATCAGAAGCAATACCGGTAAGACTCCTTATGAACTTTGGTTTGGCATCACTCCTACTGTGAGGTACTTCAGAGTTTTTGGTAGCAAATACTACATTAAAAGAGATGAAGATCTAGGAAAATTCGATGCTAGAAGTGATGAAGGAATATTTTTGGGTTATTCTACTCAAAGCAAAGCATACCGGTGTTATAACAAGAGATTTAGGAAGATTGTGGAAAGTACAAATGTGAAGGTTGATGAAGGAATTGAAAAACCCTCAAGGTTTTATGAATATGATGAAGATGACCAAAATGATGTTTTTGTTCAAGAAGTCCAGGCTCCCTCTGAAATTCAGATTCAAACTGATTCGGTAAATCAGGAAGAAGAGATAAGTTTGAATGAATCTGTTCAAGAATCAGAAGTGCAAGAAACTCCCAAAGTTCCCAGGTATGTAAAACTGAATCACTCTGAAGATCAGATTATAGGTGATAAAAGCAAAGGTGTACAAACAAGAAGAAGGATTGCTCAAGATTCAGAAGAGTATTGTTTGATTTCAAAAGTTGAACCTAGGACAGTGAATGAAGCTTGCAATGATGAAAACTAGACTAAGGCAATGGAGGAAGAACTAATGCAAATTGAGAAGAATCACACATGGGATCTTGTTCCCAGACCTAAAAACAAGAATGTGATTGGAACCAAATGGGTCTTCCGGAATAAACTGAATGAAGTTGGTGAAGTAATCAGAAATAAAGCCAGATTGGTCTGCAAGGGTTACTCTCAAATAGGAGTTGATTTTGAAGAAACTTTTGCTCCGGTGGCAAGAATTGAAGCAGTCAGATTATTTCTTGCCTTTGCTGCCTTCAAGGATTTCAAAGTGTATCAGATGGATGTTAAGTCTGCCTTTCTGAATGGTGACTTGGAAGAAGTATATATTGAGCAACCGGATGGATTTCAATTGTCTGATCATGGTGATATGGTCTTTAAGTTGAAGAAATCATTATATGGACTCAAGCAAGCCCCAAGAGCCTGGTATGAAAGATTGGATAAACATCTTTTGAAGATTGGTTTTAACAAAGGTACTGCTGACAGTAATTTGTACTTCAAAATTGATCATGAAAATATCTTGATTGTTGAAGTATTTGTTCATGATATCATTTTTGGAGGAAGAGATAGTATGTGCAAAACCTTTGCAAATCAAATGAAAAGTGAATTTGAGATGTCCATGCTTGGGGAAATGAATTTCTTCTTGGGTCTGCAAATCATTCAAACTAAGAAAGGAATCTTCATTTCTCAGACAAAATATGTGAAAGAATTGTTGAAGAAATTTGGGATGGAAGAGTCAAAACCAATGTGTACTCTCATGGCAACCGGATGTAAATTGAGCAAAGATGACTCTCCTAAGATTGATCAGAAAAAGTACAGGCAATGATTGGAGGATTGTTGTATCTCACTCAAACTAGACCTGATATTATGAATGCTGTTGGTCTTGTTGCTAGATTCCAAGTTGATCCTAGAGAATTTCATGTCATGTCAATCAAGAGGATTTTTAGGTATCTAAAAGGGACAGTTGAGTATGGCTTGTGGTATCCTAGAGATCATGATTTCTCTCTTCATGTATATACAGATGCGGATTGGGCAGGAGATGTGGATGACCGGAAGAGTACCAGTGGTGGAGCATTCTTTTTGGGGAAGAGACTGGTTTCTTGGCTGAGCAAGAAACAAGAGGCAATATCTCTGTCCACTGCAGAAGCAGAATATATTGCAGCAACAGGTAGTTGCACTCAAGTTTTGTGAATGAAGCAAATGCTAAGAGACATAAGAGTGGAGTATGAAGAGCCTATCACAATCTTCTGTGATAATTCAAGTGCAATAAATATATCTAAGAATCCGGTGTTGCATTCAAAGACTAAACATATATCCATCAAGTTTCACTTTTTGAGAGAGTAAGTGAACAAGAATGAAGTTAGATTGGAGTTTGTGCCTTCCAAGGATCAGATTGCAGATATCTTTACCAAACCTTTACCTAAGGACTCTTTTGAGTATCTCAAGGAGAAGTTAGGGGTTATTACCCCTCCAGTGATGAACTAAGGTGCACTGATGTGCATCAGTCTGGTGGATATCACAGTCATATCTTGTGGTCCGGATTGATGATGGGGAGCTGCTACTCAGGGGGAGCAACTGGTATGATTCTGAAGTGGTAGAGTTGCAAGTATGAGCCCTTTGCCATTGATGTCAAAGGGGGAGAGAAGACATGTGAAAAACAAGTGGTTGCTGATCAAAGGGGGAGCAGGAAAGGAAGAGAAGTTGTGACAGTAAGGAGAAGTTCTTGTCTTGATGATTAAAACAGTTTTTCATATCATATGTTGCCATCAATGACAAAGGGGGAGATTGTTGCAAGTATGGGCCTAACCAGTGTTGTCATTGATGTCAACATACCCCTGTTGCATTGATGATAAGGATTGGATGAGCTGTGTGCTAAGGATATTGAGAAAATTAGGAACAGAGAAGAACAGTGAAGACAGTGAGCTAAAGATCATAGCTAAGATGAAGATCAGAGGATGCGCATCAAAAGGTTTGTAGATATGTGTCTTGAGGTGATTCAGTAAAGATTTCAGAGGTCCACATGAAGATCTAAAGAAGTTGTGGCTGCTCAAGTAAAACTGGTTCCGGCAAGTGTTCAGAGGTGACAGAGTGACACATATAGGTTCGGTGAGATCCAGAAATGCAATATCCTATTCTGCGGACTTGAGGGAATGTTTAGGAAGTCAATTTGAAGTGACAACTCAATTGGTTCATGGTCTGAAGGTCCGCAAGCATCTATTCCATTGTGACAGTGATGACAGATTGTGTTCTTGAGGTTCTGGATGAAGGAGATAAGGATTTCAGTAAACAGATGTAGTGTGGATATTCTTGGTGATTCAGGAAAGGTTGTGGAGGTCTTTGGATCGTGTCCAGTTAGTGTTGGTGATCTGCATTGGAGTTTGAGCTCACAATTGAAGAATTACTTCCGGATGATGGTGTTCTTCCTAAATCTGGCCGACCGGATGAGTTACACATCCTGCAGATGATCTTGAAGATGTTATGTGAAGATTGGCGTGTTCCTAGAAGAAGATTGAAGTCTCAGATCTGTGTGGCCGACAGTGTGTTGTTCCGCGTGAAGTCTTTTGTAATTAGTCATGTTGTATATATATACTTGCTCTGTAATGTATGTCGACTTGGATGATAATTCCTAAGTCGATGTCTTGTATAAATAGAGAGTTGTAAAGTCATTTCAAAGTGTGTCTTCTGGTGAGGAGAGCGAAAAGCAGAGCAGAAGTATTGGGCTTAAATGGAACTAACTCAAGCATGGTAAAGATGCTATTCTCCAGTTCAAGTATGTGATACTTATTATTTTGTAGACAGTGTGTCTCTTGTAGGTAGTGGGCCTCTTGTGAGCAGTATGCTCGGGCAGTGAGCCCTAATTGGCATGTGCCATTTTGTTCTTTCTATTATTCTAACAGAGAATACAATCTTGGTTTAATCACCCTGTGGTTTTTCCCTTAACCGGGTTTTCCACGTCAAAATCTTGGTGTCTTATGTGTTGATGTGTTTCTGCTCTTGATCTAATGCATTATGTTTCATGATTGATTTATTATTATGCTACTGAATTACAAAGTGGACTTAAGTGTTTAATTGGAAGAAAGTTTTGGACAACTAATTCACCCCCCTTCTCAGTTGTCTGTCCTAAATCTAACAGGGTGTACCTAGGCAGTCTCAACCCTAGACCTGTACCCAGATCTAAGCGTTATGGGTATGCCTCTAGAATGTCATGTCCCCTTTTTTGGAGTAAAATAATTAATAATATTATTTAAGTTGGGCCTAATAATTTCTAATTTTAAGGGGCAACGTAATAATATTTATTATAATTAAAATAAAAGTTGTTTTTAAACACTAGTATTAAAATACATTAAAAATACATGAAACATAAAAATAAAAAAATAAAAAAGTATTTCTAAATACTTAAATTAAAAATAAAACAAAGTATTTTTAAATACTTGGAGGGAAACTTAAGACCCAAGGGCCCAATTCGAAAAGGTATATCAAGGAGGCGCCTATCTTTATTTGAATCATCATTCAAGTTATCCTTTTGCATCCAATTTTCAGATTTGAGCAGTTTGTTCAATCTGGGGCATCCAAGGATGAAAACCCTTGGTTTGTTCGGGGTTTAAGAGGATGAAAACTCTATTGAGTTCCACATTTGGGATCAAGGACGAAAACCCTTGTTTTCCATTTTGGATGATTCCATTTGGGGATCACAATTTGTGTTGATTTGTTGAGGATTTGAAGACATTTTTCAGCTTGCTACAGTGTCGTTACAGTGATTTGTTGAAGATTTCATCCTTTGGAGGTTTATATGTTGCTGCTACAATGCCGCTACAGTGTTGCTACATCATTTTGGGAGGTTTCTACGACAATTTCAGAATTTTTATAAGCAGTTTTGCATCATCATTCGCTGGATCTGAGGACTTTATACCATTTTGGCAAACCTTAGGTGCTGCTCCATCAATCTGTGGAGGGTTTGGATCAGATTTGGCATTATTTGCAGGTTCCCAGCCCTAGCCACGGAGAATTTGTTGCTGTACCAACAACATAAGTCTAATTTTCAGTCATACAACTTGAGCGCCACCTTTAGGAGAGCAAGATCTATCATTTCCAACCTTGTGACAGTCATATCAGCTGCTGATTTGCATCTTTCCAGCCCTTGTACATCACTGACCAGCTTCCCACTCACCTACAACTCTGCCGCTGTCTTTTCCAGCCAACCAACAGTCCATACATCTGCTATTCAGGTTCCATTGGCTGTTATAGATCAGATCTGATTATTATTTCTGCATATTGTATGAAGTTTTGACCTTTGGCATACTCAGAAATATTGTTTCAGCGTTATCAAATCAGTATTGTACTTGTACCTTGCATTACATATCAGATTTGGGGGTTTGTATTGCTGTCATACATTTTCTAACCCTTGTTTATCAAGTGTATTGACCAGATCTGACTTCTTTCAGCCACAAGGGTTTAATATTTTTGTGATTTTGTAAATGGGAGTTTGAAATAAATATTTTTAGTTATTACCAACACTTGTTTCCTTCCTCAGTTTGGTGTTGTATAGATTTTTGTTTACAAATCAGAAAATACCAAAAAATCAGTAAAATTCAAGAACTATAATTTGTGACATTACATGGAACTAGGAGAAACCGATAACAGGTTTACAATCATGTCTATGTTTTTGTGTTCCATGCTCAAAAAGCTACTCATCTCCAGTTCGTCTAATTTAAACTAGAATATGATGCCAAGTAAAATTTCACTAGCTTTGTCTCTTATTAGTATTCTGCTATAAGCAGTGTTTGATGATTTTATTAGACTTACATTATCACAATTTATAATATGGTGGGAATTTGCATATGATTATTTTTTATGTATTGCAAGGCCACACAATTTGTATCTTAGGTCTACTGGGAACAATATTTTTTATTAATAAATTATTTCCTCTCCAGGATCATGAGAAGATAATTGAAGCATATGTATCTTCATGGGTTTCTGGTAATCTTGATAAAGCTGCAGCTCATATGGCTGTTACATTCTCTTTGGCCTTGCATCATATTGCAGCTTTTATATTCGCAGAAAGTAATGGAGATGAAAAACTCTTATTAAGGAAAAAGCTTGCCAGAAGTCTCATACTTGACTCTTCTGGAAAGCAATACCATCAGGTATTGTGTTTTGTCCAGTGTTCATTGTATGGGTTTTGAACTGAAACAAATGGTTTAAGATGGATTGAGATTTGAATTGATTCAAACCTTAAATTTCAGGCAAGATTGCTTCATTTAATTCAGTATGATTTCTCCAATCATTTCCAAGAATATGGTAATCTTAAAAATGGGCCATCTGTGAGCATGGAGGAGACAACAAGGAGGTCCAAACTGCTGTCAGAAGCATGTGAAGGAGATTCATTGCTTTTGGCTGAAGTTCGAAACTTACAAGCAGCTGCACTAGCGAAATGAATGTGAACCCTTGGGATGTAACTTTCGTGAATGACATCACAGCTTTGTCAGCTTTTATCTCTATGGGATCTATTTTGGCAAGACTTGTGGGAATATAGAGGACAAAATGCGAGACATCCTACAAATGGAAAATGCTCTCACAGCAGGCAGGTCCACCATAATCTGCATCCATCTCAATTTTTATTTCTTGAAATTCTTTGAATTCTTATTTCTTTTCAAAACAAAGATTAATGAGATTGATATCTTACAGCACAGTAAGAAGTCAGAATTTCCTGAAGAATAGCTGGATAATTCTGGGGGGCATCTGCTACACATTTAGGATCTCCAGGGAGGTGAGAGGAAACTCAGAAGAAAAATCAGAACTTATAACTTTTGAGCAATCACTATGCTAGTAATATCTGTCCCAGATTTGGATCTAACATCTGAAGTGGGGAGCCTTTTGGAGGGCATTGGCTTGATCAGTCTATGAAATTTTTTTCTTGTACTAGCATTATGTCTTCTAGTTCCAAAAGAAAAATCAAGGAATTATACATTTTCTATCATCTAAACAATTAATCTACTCTGGTTGCTATTTATCCATGCCATTTCATGTTATTTTAGGGTAGCCTGTTAGGTATATTGATGACTTTTTGTAAGCATGTTCCAGGATGTTTATATGCTGATATTTGTACGTGGAATATTCAGTACAAAATCGACTCAGATATTATCATCAGTGTATCTTGGGCTCTTTAGCCATGGTTAATACAAATGTTTAACACACCTACTTTTAATACAAATGTTTAGCAGCCGCAGATGAGAAGCGAAAGAAAGCTGCCTTAATGGGACCATTACAGATTTTATTATTTTTTAAGGGCCTTAAGTGCTAGTATTTGGAACATGTTCAACATACAACACATTAGCTATTAAAGAATAAATTGATTTAAAACTTTTAGACCAGAGTTAGATGGGTGCTTATTTTATTTCCCAATAAAATTTTCCAAAAAGCAACTGCTGGTTGATCCATAAACTGATCAAGATACTCCTAATCAGCTCACCAATTATGGATTCTTGCAATGTGACTACTCAAAAATAACCTCAAAAAAAGCAAAAGTAAGTGTTAACAGTCCTCAATCCATGGGACAGTCATACATATGCATCCAAACGTCATCAAGAAACAATGGAAATCAAGAAACAACAGCAAAGAACATTTGACAATGACTGAGACAAGTATTTTGACCTGGAGAAACCCTAAATAGGCAGAAAACTCTAGGGAAAACCACTAGGTCACTATGTAATCAGCCAAATACATTAAGTGCAATGTGTAAAGGTCTGAACATGACCTATGAAGCTCAACACAAGTTGCAGGAGCTCCAGTGTACATCAATATGCTGTCTGTTCCAAAAACCCTGCTCCAAGGGTGTCCTTGTATGCAAATTCTCTTGCTCCTAAGGTCAAACATGAGTGCCAACCTGTATACAATGACCAAAACATGTTTAAGTATCCTCCTACACACTTCCCAAGAGTTAGGACATGCATTCCAATGCTTATAAATGAAAATTAACAGACAAAATCCTGCACAGAAATGAGTTTGTTGGTTCTTAGAGCAATAGTTTGCCATTTCAGACAAATTTGCTGGGGCAAACGTTGTTCAATGTGGAAGTTTACAAGTTTGCTTGGGCTTTTTTCTTGTTGACCACCTATATCAGTGGCGAACTCGCCAAAAGTAGAAAACACCAAGTTTTCAAACCTGTCTGCAAGTCTGTCTTCTTCCGCAGGATGTTCTAGATCACCCTGAGTCTTAAATAATCCTGCATACAAGTCCTCAGTGTCCAAAATTGATGAAAACTGACTTATTTACATGAAGGAACTCCTTGATTAATCTTCTTTGACTGAAATGGAGAAAAAACGACTTTACAATCGTAGTCAAGATCCGATTTTTGGATCACTGATGGTCAATGATGTTGCCTTACAAAGAATTATCTGTCTGCAGATAATTTATGTAACTAAGTAGCAGGAAACTTCGGTCCAGCCTGTGATTCCAGGTTCAGGTACTGCGAAAAACTCATGGAAATGTTTATCAAAATGGAGACTTTGCTGGAAATGTTTCCGGCCTGTTTTGGGGCTGTTTTTGGCATCCCAGACGGAAATCAGGACATTTTTTCCCATTTTATGGCACCCAATTTATTTCGAAATTGTTAGACTTTCTGATTTGAGGAAATATCTGAAATTCTATCTTTATTTTTTATTTGAGAATTTTGTGAATCATATTCAAATCTTCTTATTGTGGTCTATCTGGTAGCTGTTAACTTATTTATTAATGTCTATTGCCTGAATGTTAGGATGCTGTGATGAGGGGATAGACTCTTCTCATATGGCATTTTGAGTAGGCTGTCAAAATCCCATCAAGCTATACTATTGTATGATACGAGTTTGGTCTAAGTATATTTAATTTTGCATTTGCACACTTAATTCTTTCCTCAATATATGCCCACATCTAGCTTGTACTTCACTGCAAATTTGGCTTGTAAAATTTACATTTTATTTGATGGAGAGGCTTTCCCTAGATGACACTGCAGTTGTTATATCATCACAGATACATCTCTACGTAACTGTTGTGGAATGTAAATGGGAAAACTATATTTACGAGTTCTAAAAAACTCATAGCTGCCGTCCCATGGTTTGTTCTTGAATTTAAGGAGCTGAATGACATTAGATCTGCTCCAGATTTGACAAGCATTTGGATAAACTTGGTGAACTGAACTAATTGATTGAATTGGAGCTAATTGTAATAGTCTACCTTGTTTTTTTTTTTGAAATATAATGGAACAGCTAACATAGAATTTCAAAAAACTCATAAACACATCACACCCATTAAACCAAATTGCTGTTATAGTGCGTTCTCAATGTCAAACATGTGAGTGCAGCAAAATATAATAGTTTTCACACATACCCAGATGGATAATCACTAAAAGTTCAATATTTTGAAATACCCATGTGCTGCAATAATGTACAGGTCTAATAACAATGTTTGAACAACATTATAACATACAAACTAACAATACGCTCATTAGCCTACAGGGACATGGGAAACGGTCACCAAGTTGACTTGGCTTGGGAAGGGGACATTACAATCATCCCTCCCCATATTTGCTTGTCCGCAAACAATTTCTGGATGTTGTAAAATCTGCTCACTCTTCCAAGTAGCATATCCTCAATCGGCAAGTTCTTCCACTTCACTAAGTACTCTCTGATAGTCCTCCTTAGAGTTTTTGATTCTCTTCTTATTTAGAGCCCTGTAGTCTACCAAAACTGAGTGTACCAAGATGTTACTGATGCCAAGGGACTAAGTTGATGCCGAAATTGTGACTTTCTAAAAATAGACATGAGCTCCAAGAAATGTGGAGAGTGGACCAGGTGTTCGAAAATGCTTCTGAAAGCGTCACCATGAACACCTCTGCAAATTGAGTTCAATGCCACAAAAGGATAATCCACATAAACTGTTGACAAGACTTCAAAAACTGTGGAGTTCTTTTACCAACCTCATTAGTCTATGGGAACACGGGGAATAGGCTAACGGTCACCAAGTTGACCAGGCTTGGGAAGGGGACATTACAGTCCTCCCTCCTCAGAATTGCTTGTCCCCAAGCAATTGCAAATTTGGATGTTGTAAAATCTGCTCTTTTCCAAGTAGTATCCTCAATCGGCAAGTTCTTCCACTTCACTAAGTACTTTATTATAACTTAAGCATTTATTTAAAATAATCCACCTATCTTGCGGAAAGCACTGTCGATGCATCAAATACTGAAACTGAGTGTACCAAGATGTTACTGACGCCAAGGGACTAAGTTGGTGCCAAAACAGTGACTTTTTAAAAATAGACATGAGCTCCAAGAAATGTGGAGCGCGGACCAAATGTTTGAAAATGCTTCTGAAAGCATCACTGCAAACCTCTCTACAAACTGAGCTCAATGCCATAAAAGGATAATCCATATAAACTGCTGATGAGACTCCAGGAACTGTGGAGTTCTCTTACCAACCTCATTAGCCTACAGGAACCCGGAGAATAGGCTAACGGTCACCAAGCTGACTAGGCTTGGGAAGGGGACATTACACTAATACCCTCAATAGCATTGGCTTTATTTATTTGTCTTTTTAAAATTATTGGAGTGTAAATTCTCATTTTCAAAGATTTTGAGATTTCATATTTCCAACAATGGGCCCTTTTTTCTAGTTATCTTTTATATAACCCTGGTATGTATTTTACCAATATAGAAATGTATTTTTCTTCCATCTTCAATTCTTATTGTTACCACTGGTCAGCCTATTCTTTAGTACATCTCTTTCTAGTGAGCACTTCATACTGGTGTTTCTTCATTGTGATGGAAAGGAGGGGTGTAGGCTAAGGAGGAACGGGGGAGGCAGGGACAGTCTGGGGACTAAAATTTGTTGTCCAGATTTTGGGGATGGCTATTAAAATAATATTGAAAAATTAAATAAAAATAACTTAAAAAAATAAAAAATATTCTAAGATTATATTGGATTTTATTTCTATTGTTAGAAATAGAATGCTAGTCGGGGCTATATTAAAAGTTTATTTTCAAGTATTCAGTATATAGATTATTGTTGATGCATTATAGAATAAAAAAAAGGATTACATAATTTTCTGTTTTTTTAAATTGATCAAATAAGTTAACAATCATAGCTATGCTTCTTATTGTTATTATTATTATCATCATCATGGCAGAGGCTGCAATTGAACGCTCATTTAACTTATAAAAAAAATAGTTCAAAAGAGTTCGCTAACGACAAGTCACAATTTCGCATCCTAACTACTATAATTAAAAGCAAAAAAGTCTTCCATGAAGCAAATGCATTGCAAAAATTTGCTCAATAGTTTGATACATTTCGGTACTAAATTTATGCTCTACAAGACACTTTCTACACGGTCAGAAAATAAAGTGGGGAAAAGTAAGTCATTATCTTTTGTTTGTTTGTCTTTTGGGAAAAAAGACAAAAGAATTCACACATTTCGATAGGGATTGTTGAGCTAATGCAGGAGATGAAGAGGGAGGGGAAGGATGTTTGATTTCTTGCCTCTATCCCTCCACTCCCAACGTTTCAGAGACTCGTGGGCATGCATCTCGGGGAATATTAATTATTCTACCTTTTTCACAATTAATATTCTTTTAATTATGCCGATAGGCGTTTCCTTAGTGAGCAGCACTACTTGAAATATATAAACAGATGGTTTAGATTAAAAGAACTACCATAGAATAAATTTGGACTATTAATTGTTGAAAGAAATAATAAATAGTAAAAGATAAAACAAATAATAAATAATAAAAAACAAAAAAAAATTAATACTCCAAGCCCACTTGGGTTTCCACGACCAATAGACTATATGGGTACCTACCTACGTCGCACACTGCAACTTGCTACGGACAACTTTAGTTTACAAATCTAATGAAAGATCTGCATAGATTACAGATAGGTAGATGTTTTAGAGCCATATGTGCAAATTGTGTGGACCAGAGACAGGTCCGACAAGTAGGTTGCAACTGTATATCAATTTCAAAACCATGTATTAGGTGGTGGCGCCGCCATTGGTGACTAGTCATTTTGTTTTGCCAACTTTAGGGTAGCTGTCGGGTTAGATTTCGGCCTCGCCCATTGTTGTCAATCTTCAGAACTAATGTAAATGCAAGGAAATTTGATCCAATTTAGGCAACTCTAAGTGGCTGGACCATTCACAGACATGATCACTGTCATTTAAGACATGATGGCTTTCATTTAAGCCATACAGTAAAGAATCTTACAATATTTATTAGCAAGTCAAGAAATAGACTTCTGCATTCAAGTGCACTTAATGAAATTTAATGGAGATAAAATTCTAAACGCAAACCCCTTACCATATGCATTGGGAATATTCAAGATGCTTCCATATCTGATTTACACAGTGAAATAAGATATAAATGAAATTAATGCCCTTTTCAAGCTGGCAATTTTTGAAAATCAGGCCCAACAAGATAGACCATGCCAGCATCTGCAATTTATTGTTCTCTGCCACCTTTCAAGTTTCTACAATGCAGCAAATTTACTTATAAAAACAACATTTTTTGTTCATAAATTTACAAAGGTTTCTCTTTGATTGTTGTGATTGATTTCTTGACCAAGGAAGTGCAGTTTGAGGACATACTTTTCACACTCAGGTCAGTAGAAATTACCCTGCACATTTTTATTTATAATTACTTTGTTGTGGACAGATTTTGTTATAGTTATTTATATTTTGCAATTGTTAAGGAATCTCAGATAGTTTTGTTGAGTGGGAGATTAAGATAATGAAAGCAATTTTGAACGGGTGAATTACAGTGTAGGATACTTTTGTTCTATAATGATTAAACTGTCGTGGATTATTGTGGCACACAAGTTGTGATGATGGAATAGACAGTTATTCAGCACTGCGTACTGATTTTGATTGTGCCATTGAAAGGAACGCTTTATTTCAGTACTGGAATTATTCCTTCAAGCAACACTAATTTGCAATAATTAGAAATATTTATCACTAATATTTCCGCTCTAGTGCTAGAATCTAATGCTAGTGCTAGTGATTTCCCCTTATTATCCTGAGAGAGGAATCACTAATTTTATCCCAATCTTTGTCTATGCTTTCTCCAATTTTGTATGCCGTAGGGTTCATTTTTGGCCTTGATGACAATTTGCAGGACCCTTTCAAATTTATAATTGTTTTTAATAAATGGTAATTTAGTTGTGGCATATCTTTCTGTTAAGTTCTATATACTCATTTTTAATAGTTTGATATGAATGCCCTGAAAACCTAGAGCCTATCATAAAAAGTGTTTTGTACAGAACTATTCAACACAGTTCCAAAATTTTATTGTGCAAATTAGGTCTGAACTTACTTCTAATTTTTACTTAGACACCTGGGGCTTGCGCCTTGCCAAATCCTTATGGAGTTGACTTTATTTTTGGAGTTTGATTTTTTTTTGGGACTTGGAACAAGATTTATAAACTACTAGCAATAGAAAAAAATTCCTGAAAAGTTGTTGCTTTTACTTTGGTTTAGAATTAGTAGACAGGATATGGAAAACTTAGTTAATTGATGGCACCTATTTTTTTGTTATTTAAATGAACTGTTATTTTTTAGCAAACACTAGGGCTAAAGAAGTACCAATATGTTGTGGGAGAAAAGAATAAGAGGTAGTTGAGTGTTGCTTGCATAAACAGGATAGAACTAGATAGTCATTCTGTATTTAACAAGTCCATGTCTTGTAGAATGTTTGTAGTAAAGGTGTCCATTTCAATCAATTGTGGGTCAAGAGTTAGAATTTAAGGTTTCATTATATTTTTATTTTTCATAAAGCTACATTTGTGTTGAAATAATGCTGATCTAATGCTTGCCTAAATATGGAACTGACATTTCCTTCTGGACAGTAAATAATGAATTTGTTTGACCTTGATTTTTTTGACAATATAAGTTCTATTATTTTCATAATTGTTTGCATGCATTCCTCACAGTTGGACATTTCCAAACTTTATTTTGGTTCATTTCTTCGAACTAGGAAAAGTCTGACAAACAAGATTATTTTAATAAATTTCCCTGATTGATGCCTCACAGTTTGATATCTTCAAGTTTATTTTGCTTCTTTTGTTCAACTTAGGAAGAGTTTGATTCTATAATTGGTGTGATTGTCTCTTAGAATTAATTATAGAGAGTCATGTCGTAGTTTTCTTTCTTCTTCATGTGATGTCGTTATGTCTACTAATGATATTTTTTAAGTAATTGTAGTGATGTGTAATCATTTGATCATACTATGGTTTAGGATTCTTTGAATGCACTTATGAGATATTGTGGTTTAGGATTCTTTGAATGCACTTTTGATTATAATTAAACTGGAGTCATTTAATATTATATCTTGATCTAAAGCAAACCAAGAGTTAACTGCCTTAAATCTTCTATATATTCTATATGAATTAATCCCAATCTTAACTATAACTTATTGATTGAATCATTTTGTACTAGATTGATTATTGTTGGTTTAAATATGAGTTGGAATTGATTAATCTAAGTTGTATAAATATAAATATAGAAATAATAAACTAAGAATATAGATAAATTTTTTTAAGTATAATTAGGAGTTAATATAAATATAGTAATTAATTGATTTTCATAGTGGATTAATATATTTAAGATATATTATAATTATTTTCAATAGTATGGTTATAGTGGATTAAACTAATGAAACTTATACTTAACATTCAACAATTATTTGAATTATATGTAACTAGAAAGGTTTGCCATAGTTTATATTTTATATATTTTAACTCCAACATATTATTACAACAATGGTAATTAAATATTTATTTATAGGATATGGTAGCACATTCACCAACTCCAAACATCATTGAAATTTCAAGCAAAAATAGTGATGGCTTGCTCAATGAACTTGATGCGAGTTCAACTGCAAATAGTGCCAGCCTCTTCCAAAGTGATGTTCAATGCATTGTATCAAATATTGCAGCCAATTGCTCTGACATTTTGCAACAAATGAAGGAGACAAATATCGCTGATTTGAATGTACAAGAACTAGATATTAACTCGTTCCAACACACTTTGACTGAACTCCATTATACATGCATGAAAGTAGATGGATTTTCTAACTTCATGATACAATTGTTCCACAATCAGAAATTTGAAATAGGTTGTGGTCCTTGTATTAAATGTGAACTTGAGAACTATGTAGATAATATGTAATGCAATATTATATTTTGGGCATTACTACAGTAGCAATGTTTAGAGTTTACATTATTATAGGATATACTTCCACTTCTTGGTTATCTTGTTGCTCGATAGTCAAATGATGTATTCTTGGCTAGATAGGGCCTCTATTTTTTATCCTTTTGTTATGATTTTCATGTATCAATCTTGGCCAGAAAGGGCTTTTTTGTAATATGTAAAAACTCTTATATTAATATAAATATTATGATGCTCTATGCATCCTTACCGATTCGAAAAAAAACAATGTTTAGAGTTGTATATGATGTTGTACAAATATAAAACTATTAATAACCTCTAGTATATTATTTACATAATGCGCATTTGGCTACAATATTTTCTGACTATCTTCTTCTTTATAAAACATACGGATACCTACTATAGGTTTCTTTATTTCCATATAAATAGTTTCTTCAATTACTATGTCTATTTTTATATATTTTTATGTTTGAGTAATAAACAATGAGCTTAAACATATGTTTGGGCTCCTCTTTAAACTCGCTTGAAACAATTGAAACCCTAAGATTTGCTTTCATTTAATATCTAAAATAAGGATGCCTATCAAAGTTGAAAGGTCAAACTTTATATAAGTTTGGTTACATTCAACCCTACTCCTCATTACTTATTACTCGTTCCACTTGTACACAAACATATCTCTCTCTCTCAAATGACAAGCATATTGACTATTGGAGCAATAAGTAACCTTCTCGAAGGAAAAATTGATCTTTGTCCTTCTCTCCAAATATTATCCTTGGAGCGTATCAACCTCTTGCAATCTACAAGCTTCAAATATAGGTTACAACTTTCTGATGGAATGCACTCACATCATGTTCTCCTTCCTGACAAATATAACAACCTTGCTTCAACTGGCGGTCTCATGAAGGGATCTATTGTTGAACTAATAGAGTATACTTGCAAGGTTTCTAACAAAATTATGTATGAAATTGCTTCCCTACTTTCATCCATTCAAACAACCTCCTTTCTCCTTATGTACTTTCATTTGTGGCTCTTTTCTAATTTTATGATATTGTAGGGCTATTGTTATTATATCCATGAAAGTGGTTGGCATGGAAACAAGCATCACTGGGTCTCCTCTTGTCATGTCCTTCGATGGCCGATTCCAATTAAAGATTGGAATAATATAGAAATACCAGCATGATATCATAATCTAGTCCAAAATGATAAAGGGAACAATCAATATGCCTATCAAGATCCGGAGATAGAATATTGTCATTACATGTTCATCGAATGAGTAATACAAATAACACATAGAATTACCTCATGTGTTTGGCATCGATCCATAATGAAGACACCCTCCGTCGATTAGAAGAAGCAAGTAATAACAAAGATGAATTAAGAAGAAAAGACAAAGGCACTAAAGACAAATTGCTAAAGATATAACTATAATAATAATTAATTAAAGACAACGCCGATCCTTATGGGTGTGTCTAGATTGAAGAGTCATGACTCATCAAAAAATGATGATATTTAAAGAAGCTCGACATGGTCTCATTGGCATCGCAGAAAAACACAAAAGGAAATCACAATAAAAGAAGTTTAAATCTACATCAAACATCTCATAAATCAATACTCAGCCTCCAAACAAATACAATCAATCATCAAGGTGATCGTGGACATAGATCGCTGTCTCCATTGAGTAAAGACATAACTTACATTGTATTCTCTGAGTTAACAGCCAACGTTAGACAAGAACAACCATTGAAAGAACTCAGAAGCATTATCAAAGTATTAAAGGAACAACAGAGGTATGAATCGAATCCTATTCTCATATATCATTATATCATTCGCTGTCAATCTAGTAGAATAAGAATCTAACAATCTCACATTAAGGAATTGAATCAGCTATAACATATGTGAAATTTGAACTAACTAAAGAGGATAGTTGGCAAATTACAGCAGTAGCGATGTATAATCTTTTAATTACATAATGACGCATATGTCATACTAATCATAGGATTAGATATCATAATGAATAAAAGCATAAAATAGATTGATATTGTTATCCTACATTAGATAGGCAACATGTAAGAATAAGAATGTATTATCTAAGTATATGAACATGTGAAAGGACCATCATAAAATGAATGAATTGATAATTAAGGTTATAATAACAAAATGTCATAGCCTAAGATACTAAGGCATTACTTATATATTGTTAATGATTAGAATGAGTTCTTAAGATAATCATGAAGAATAAGGGATGAGAAGTAGAGGCTCATGGTCAATTAACCAACACCCATATATCGAGACAAAGGGGTAAGGGTAAGCAATATGGTGTAATCATGGTTGATGCCCGAGTTGGTCAAAAGCACCTTCCGGGCTAAAGACCAATAAATCCTTATCTCAAGTTGGTCTAGATTACCCCTCTGAGATAAGTGCCCATTGTCTCGTGTTGGTCAAAAGGACCCCACTGAGACAATGGATAGGCCCTTGTCTCGTGTTGATCTAGAAGATCCCACCAGGACAAGGGATGGGCCTTCGACTCAAGTTGGTCTAGAGTACCCCTCCGGGTCAAGGAATGGAATATGGAACCCATGATTGCTCCCTTATAAGTCCTCTCTCGTGGGAAAGTGGTTTGATGAACATGTAGACCCAAGTATGCCTCTCCCAAAGAATTCATGAGATATGCATAGTAGATATAGTGAAAGTATAATGCATATGGATTATGATTATAAGGTTTGATTTAAGATATCATATGGTTGAAATAGAAGACTTGAATTCTAATGTACTCTTTTACGATTTGAAATTGTTTGCAAGGTTGCAAAAATTTTGGCTTGCTAGAAGGAGACAGTACAAGTGGTATCAGAGCTATCGACCTGCCATCCTGTGAAGAAAATTAATGCAACACTACACAAGACAATCAGCCTGTAACAACAACAACATGGAAATGAGCAATGATGTAAGAGCATTCATGGAGATGACCACTAAAGTGATGATGGACCAAAATGAAAGAATCACTAAATCCATGATGGAGAAAGGTGAAAAAACCACTAAAGCGATGATGGAGCAAGGCGAGAAGACAACACAAATGTTTCTTGAAGCACTCCAAAAAGTAGGGAACACTACGGACCATCTTAAAACTTACTGAACAAATGGAAGAGAAATAGGAAATAATCACTAAGAAAATAGTAACACTTCATCATATACAAGGGTTCCTATACCATCCTTCCTTCCCGAAGAAGAAATATCAAGAATGGAAGAGTCTGCTCCAAACTCAATAAGCACAGATGATATTGCAAGAGCATACACAAGCTTGGAACTCGAAGTGAGGAGGGTAGTGTCATTCAATGATTATAGCAACTCAAGAAGGAATGAATTAGCAAGAAGAGATAGAAGACCCATTAACAAAGATTTGAAGCAAAAATCCAACAAAGTGAACCTCCCAAACTTTGATGGAACCAATAAGATCACCCCACAAGCATGGCTTCAAAAGTTAAACAACTACTTTTTACTCAGCCCAATGATGGAGAAAGATGCCCTCCAATTTGCCATCTTACACTTGGAGGGATTGGACTATGAATGGTGGCATAATGGGAAGCATACTCAAGGCCATGAATCCATCACATCCTATGTGGAATTCTCCAAAAGGTTCATCAAGAAATTTGATCGTCGTCATCCACAACAAGATTTTAGGGACTTGACCCTAGTAAGACAAAGGGGATCCGTGGATGAATATGTAAATGGATTCGAGAAGATAGCCATACGAAATTTTAGAATTGAGGACGAAAGACTAACATTCCTATTTATTGAAGGTTTGGACGAGAAACTAAGAGGATTAGTGGGGGCACTTAAACCCTCAACACTTGATGATGCCATTGAAATGGCCATCCAACTAGAGAAGAGCAAATCCTCTCAATCTTTCACTAAACCCCTCATAAGAAAGGAGATCTTGATAAGAATTCATGCCATAAATGTGGAGAACCATGGAAACTGGGACATGTATGCCTAAGGAATGAAAATGGACACGAGAAACCATATCTTCCTTACAAGGACCGTGAAGAACTAAAAGTAAAGGACCTTTGTTTTGATTGCAGAGAAGCATGGAAACCCGGACACAAGTGTAAAGACCCTGCAAAAGGAAACACATGTTTTAGATGTAATGAGAAATGGGAAGTTGGACATAAATGTGGGAAAAGAGCTCAAGCACACAATATAGAAATCATACTTGACAAAGAAATTTGGGAAGAAAGTGAAGCAACTTCAAATAAAAGAAGGAAAGAAAATTGAACTTAAAATCGAGTGTCCCGAAGAAATAGGGATTCCTTGAGGACAAGCAATCTCAAGAGGGGAGGCATGTCATGTCCTTCGATGGCCGATTCCAATTAAAGATTGGAATAATATAAAAATACCAACATGATATCATAATCTAGTCCAAAATGATAAAGGGAACAATCAATATGCCTATCAAGATTCGGAGATGGAATATTGTCATTACATGTTCATCGATTGAGTAATACAAAGAACACATCAAATTACCTTGTGTTTGGCATCGATCCATAATGAAGACACCCTCCGCCGATTAGAAGAAGCAAGTAATAACAAAGATGAATTAAGAAGAAAAGACAAAGGCACTAAAGACAAATTGCTAAAGATATAACTATAATAATAATTAATTAAAGCCAGCGCCGATCTTTATGGGTGTGTCTAGACCGAAGAGTCATGACTCATCGAAAAATGATGATATTTAAAGAAGCTCAACGGGGTCTCCTTGGCATCGCAGAAAAACACAAAAGGAAATCACAATAAAAAGAAGTTTAAATCTACATCAAACATCTTAGAAATCAATACTCAGCCTCCAAACAAATACAGTCAATCATCAAGGTGATCGTGGATAGAGATCGATGTCTCCATTGATTAAGGACATAACTTATATTGTATTCTCTGAGTTAACAGCCAACGTCAGACAAGAACAACCATTGAAAGAACTCAGAAGCATTATCAAAGTATTAAAGGAACAATAGAGGTATGAATCGAATCCTATTCTCATATATAGTTATATCATTCGCTATCAATCTAGTAGAATAAGAATCTAACAGTCTCACAATAAGGAATTGAATCAGCTATAACATATGTGAAATTTGAACTAACTAAAGAGGATAGTTGGCAAATTATAGCAGTAGCGATGTATAATCTTTTAATTACATAATAATGCATATGTCATACTAATCATAGGATTAGATATCATAATGAATAAAAGCATAAAATAGATTGATATTGTTATCCTAAATTAGATAGGCAACATGTAAGAATAAGAATGTATTATCTAAGGATATGAACATATGAAAGGACCATCATAAAATGAATGAACTAATAATTAAGGTTATAGTAACAAAATGTCATAGCCTAAGATACTAAGGCATTACTTATATATTGTCAATGACTAGAATGAGTTCTTAAGATAATCATGAAGAATAAGGGATGAGAAGTAGAGGCTCATGGTCAATCAACCAACACCCATATATCGAGACAAAGGGGTAAGGGTAAGTAATATGGTGTAATCATGGATGATGCTCGAGTTGGTCAAGAGCACCTTCCGGGCTAAAGACCAATAAATCCTTATCTCAAGTTGGTCTAGAGTACCCCTCTGAGATAAGTGCCCATTGTCTCGTGTTGGTCAAAAGGACCCCACCGGGACAATGCATAGGCCCTTGTCTTGTGTTGGTCTAGAAGACCCCACCGGGACAAGGGATGGGCCTTCAACTCGAGTTGGTCTAGAGTACCCCTCCAAGTCAAGGAATGGAATATGGAACCCATGATTGCTCCCTTATAAGCCCTCTCTCGTGGGAAAGTGGTTTGATGAGCTTGTAGACCCAAGTATGCCTCTCCCAAAGAATTCATGAGATATGCATAGTAGATATAGTGAAAGTATAATGCATATGGATTATGATTATAAGGTTTGATTTAAGATATCTTATGGTTGAAATAGAAGAATTGAATTCTAACATACTCTTTTACGAGTTGAAATTGTTTGCAAGGTTGCAAAATTTTTTGGCTTGCTAGAAGGGGACATTACACCTCTTTACCTTGCACATGCTGTTATTGGCAAGTCATCAAGCAACTCTTGATTTGAAAAGGGGTCATCCTCATCCCAGCCATGTTCTTTACAAGATGATTTAATCATTCCAATCAAGACATTGACAACTTACCATAAACAATGGTCCATACAGGGTCGAGCATTGGAAAAGTCAACGCTTCATGAATTTCAAAATGCCAAAGGCGAAGGGAAAGTTTTTGGCTTTGATCTTATAGATGAAGCAAGTGGTGAAATACATCTAACTTGCTTCAATGATGTTGTAGATGAATTTTACAATTCTATCGAAAGTGGTCAGGTTTATGTAATATCCAATGGTCAGATTAAAGTAACCAACCCTACCTATAATCGAACATCCAATCCATTTGAGATAATACTCCAGTCATCCTCTAAAATAACACTTTGTGATTGAATAAACATTAACATACCTACCCACAACTTTTGCTTCAAAACAATTAAAGACCTTGAATCAATACCTTCGAATTCCCTTGTTGATGTTATTGGAATACTCATTTCTATATCTCCCACTTCCACTATACACAAAAGAAATGGCTTTGAAACAACAAAGTGAACTGCTACTATAATTGACATGTCTACTTTTACTATTGGCATCACACTTTGGGGTCCACATTGTGATGTTGATGGTAAAAATCTATCTGAAATGTGCTTAGACACAAACCCTCCCATCCTTCTAGTAAAATCTGGTCGCATTGTCTCATGGAATGGCAAAACAATTGATACCATTTTTGCAACCAAACTTCTTGTTGACCCAGATGTAGAAGAAATGCATGCATTAAAGTCTTGGTACACTGGTGAGATAATCAATATGCCTTCAACATCATTGTCAGGTACATATAGTACTTCTTATAGCTTTGACAATCAAATGGTTATTTCTGTAGCTCGTGAAACTTCCCTCTTAGGAAAAATAGAGAATATCAATGGTAGATACACTGTAAAAAAATTATACTTAGATAACTTCTACTACCTTTCCTGCCCACTTACAGTACTCAATAAAAGCTGCAAAAAAAAGGTCATCCAAAAAATAGACAATACTTGGCATTGCCCAAAATGTTGTGTTGATATTCTTGAATGTGATTATACCTACATGCTAAAAATGGACCTAGAAGACCATACAGGTGAACTACAAAATGTTATTGCATTTGAAGACACTGCACAAGCAATGATTGGTGTTTCAACCAAAGATTTACAATTGTTATTGGTAGAAGTGGAAACAATTGAAAAGATACTAAGCAGTGTTGTATCCCACCAATTCCTCTTCTATCTAAATATCAAACGAGAAGAATTTTGTGGTGCTTTTAAACTTAGCACTATTATTACAAGGTTTCAACACCTTAATTTCATGGATTGAAGTGTCGGCCTCCTTGATAGAATCTCAAAAGTGTCTTCAATTGTATAATTGGAAACATCATCCAATACCTCTTTACCCATCTATCCATAACATATATAATAAATATATTGTATCTCATGTTTTTTGGTTTCTAAAGTACTCTATTTTAGAAATATATTTTTTTATGGATATAATCCAACATTACACATGTAAATCTTAAAATTATGGATTTTGAATCTTTAAAGTTTGAAAATGTATTATATTATGTCTTTCAATATTTTACCTTGAAACAACTAACTTCACTATCAAACAACTAACAAATTATATACTTAATCTTTCTCTCTTAATTTTCAAATTATTTTTGCAATCCCATCATTAATTTTATTGCAATATATATATTTTTAAATCATAATTTTCATCGTATGTTATCACAATTTTAGAAAAATATTTTGATTGTCTTGCAATTAAACTGACGAGGATGGTTGTATACCACCTCTTACA
Source organism: Cunninghamia lanceolata (assembly GCA_027924645.1). Lineage (NCBI taxonomy): Eukaryota > Viridiplantae > Streptophyta > Pinopsida > Cupressales > Cupressaceae > Cunninghamia > Cunninghamia lanceolata. The sequence continues at coordinate 154,747 of BSBN01000312.1, forward strand.
TTTGCTTAATTGTTCTAGTGTCAAAACTAACATGATACAATATAGTTAGCTTGCAAAATTTATGCCTACGACACTTGAGGATCTTTTTCTATCACCTATAATTGGTTGTTTATGAACTTGTTCATTAATTTATGTACTCTCTATATTTGATGTCTATGTCTCTTGAGGATGGTAGTTTACCGCCTCTTAGTTATTGCATATAAAATTAATATTTTTTATAATAACATGTTTAAGGAAGCTTAAATTTTATTATCTGGTTTTCTATCAACTATTACTAATTGTTTATAAACTCGTACATTAATTAATGTACTCTATATATTTGATGCCTAGGACCCTTGAGGATGGTTTTTTACTGCCTCTTAGTTATTTCTTACAAAATTAATAATTTTTCATAATAACATGTTTAAGGATGCTTAAATTTCATTAACTGGTTTTCTATCACCTATTACTGCATGTTTATAAACTTGTTCATTAATTAATGTACTCTATATATTTGATGTCTAGGACTCTTGAGGATGGTTGTTTACTACCTCTTAGTTATTGCTTACAAAATTAATAATTTTCATACTAACATGTTTAAGGATGCTTACATTTTCCCTCATACAAATGCCTGTCACTAACAACATTCAAATATCTTATACTGATACTAACAACTTTCAAGATTATGAATATAATCATTATATTTTACTACAAAACAAATATTTAGTGCATAATTTACAACAATTCTTAAGATTGTATTAAACTAATTTTCATATAAGGTGAGTCCTAGATAAGGTCAATCTTATATACTCATTGTATTTGTTTAGTTAATTAAACAATACTGTCTACTATATTTTATTAAACAATGTTGTCTACTATATTTTAGTTATACTTATTCTCTCGAATTAATTATTTATCAAAGAACTAATAAAGTTATCATTCTGATGTGCTCACAATTTTAGAAAAATAATTTAATGGTCTTGCAACTAAAATGATGAGGACAGATGTGCACTGCGTCAAATACATGTGCTTAATTGTTAGTGTCCAAACTAACATGATACAAGATAGTTAGTTACGGACACTTACATGTATGGCTTATAACCTTTTTCAATAATTAATGTACTCTCTATATTTGATGTCACAACCTCTTAGTTATTGCTTACAAAATTAAAAAAATTCATAATAAGATGTCTAAGGATGCTTACATTCTCCCTGATATAAATGCTCGATCCTTTATAATGATTCTAAAACCTTTCAAAATTCTAGATATAATCATTATATTTCACTACAAAACAAATATTTAGTGTACAATTTACTACACTTTCTAATATTGTATTAAACCAATAATTGTATAAGGTGAGTCATAGATAAGGTTAGTCTTATATACTCATTGCATTTTTAATAGTTATTTAAACAATGTTGTATACTAGATTTTAATTATACTCAATCGTTCAAAGTAATTATTTATCGAAGATTTGAGTTTGCATTTTACATAGGTAAAATTCTAAACACTTTTGTAATACATTGCAGGCATTCCATTCTATAATAAATGAGAGGTCCTTCAAGATTCAACAATGCCAATGCTAGCACATCATCTAGTAGAGAACATACAAATCAATTGCGAAGGATACAATACCATGCAAAAAAGGATGAAATCAACAAGGCTAGACGAGCAACACATAATGCTTCAATAGAAAGCAATGTTCAAGCAATAAACAACACATTCAATACTTTCCTACCAATACCATCTATTCATATACCACTAACCTATTCTACCATGATCTAAAACATATTTTGCACATCTAAGTATGTTGTTGCACAAAAAAGATTCCACTCAAAAATAGACAAACTAGCAATCATGCCTACATGTTCCATTTGCCTAGAGAGTTACCCAGGTATTCAAGTTAAAAAGTCAAACAATGTGACTAACTGCTATAGATGCTCTGTTGAGCAAAAAGGAAATCATTTTTCAAAATGGATTAACATGGACCTTGGAAGCATGCCTCTTGCTTTGAAAAACCTTACTCAAGTAGAAGAGATGTTAATAACAAGAGTCAATCCATTTCTAGAAGTTAAGCATGCACGAGGAGGCCAATTAAAATATAGTGGCCATACAATTAGCTTTCCACAAGATATTACTGCTATTGCAAAATACTTACCCAGACGTATCAACCAATTAGACATAATCATTATTAGAAGACAGACTGTTGAGAATACAAACTATGATTTTTATGTTAGTCGATCACGAGTTCTTGTAGCCTTAGAGTATAAGATTGCACATGATCCATACTACAAAGATGTCCAACTTGATGAATTTTCACTTTTGAGCTTTCCTTGCATTCCTATAGATGTATCAGATATGATTCCACAAGATTCCACAAATATTCTAGATCCTACGACACACTCCACATCCACAAACAATAATGAGTTTGACAATGTTGAACAACAATTAAATGAAGACTCTTCTTTTGCAGCTGTTCTCCCAACAACATGTAGGGTGGTTGAACAAATACGTACCTTCTTACAAGTTAACCAGTCTCATCCCACAGATGTTATGGAATGACCTCCTATTACTTTATCACCAATCAATGAGTACAACACAGAGGGCTTGCTTGCAATGGCATTCCCTACTCTCTTCCCTATTGGTGTGGCACTTTTCAAACAAACATGCATCAAAGATGTTGAAATGCATGAATATGTTGTACATCTTATGTGATACCATGATAATAGATTTGGTCAACATCCACACTTCTGATATTTCTTGTTAAATGTAATGATAAGACATAGAATCCAAGCTACAACTGCGGTCTTTTTCAAGAAATGTTTTCATGAAAGTGTACCAAATACAGTTGCAGACCTACGCCTTCATATGCAGGATTTACCTGATGACAAACTTGCTGATCACCTTATGCGTTTTGGCTCAAACCTATGTAGGACAAAACCCTTCTAGACAATGTGTAGAGTAGAGCTATCAGATATGGTCATACAAGTTGGTTGTCCAACTTTGTTCTTCACACTTAGTGCAGCATATACCAAGTGGCTAGATTTACACAGTGTAATGCCCATCAAACAGCCCATTGAACCAATGCAAGCATACCGATGGAGGATCAAAAACATAATTAACAATCTACATATAATTGCTCTATACATGCATAATAGATTCACAACCTTTCATGAAGAGATCTTGGAGAAGCTTTTACTTGCCCAAGACTAATGGTATAGGTCAGTAACATTTATCATCATTTGAATTTCATCCTATACCAAGTACTTAATTATGAAAACTAATGCTAGCTCTTATGGCATCTCATAGATATGAATGTCAACATAGAGGATTTGCCCATATTCATGGCTTCCTTTGGTTGCAAGGAGCACCTGCCATTGAAAGCATGGATTTCAATAGTCCAGAAGCAGTTCAATGTGTTGTGCAATACACGGGTGATCCCACAATAGTGGGTTACACTTTTTGGCCAAAGTTGACATTGAAATGAACATTTTGAAAAAAATCTTCACTTTCGAACACCTATAGTTGCTAAACCATGAGGAATTTGAAGATGATGTAAACTATTTTTCCACATGTGCAGAACAGAGAGCTTGATTTTTAGTGAAAAACCTATGTTTAATTAGAGTAAAAAAAACAATTATAATAAAACCACATTATATCAAAATTATACTTGATAGAAAGCTCATTTCGAGGACTATAATCCTCCAGATGGGTTTGTCAAGTTGTTTCCATTTTGATCCTCAACCTAAGATTTGAAACCCAAAAATCTACATAAAATTGCAACTCGAGAAGGGCAAGGGCAAAATAAGGGGGTTCGATCAAACCCCCATTCGATCGAACCCAACTATTTAAAATAAAAAAAATCATAGTGGGGGGTTCGATCAAACCCCCTTATTTAAAAATTAAAAAAAAAAAATTATAGCAGGGGCTTTGATCGAACCCCCCATTTTATGAATAAAAAATCATACAGAAAAATGGGTTTGATCGAACATCCCTGTTTGATCGAACTTGGTCATTTTTGTTTTTTGAGGCACGGCTAATTTTCCTTCCTCAATGCAATTGTAACCCAGTTATGTGGGTTCACCCACATGAGTAGATATGTTTCTACATGGAACCCAAAAATAGATAGCCAAAGGGAACAAATGGTGCACCACTCCATCCATGATGACCCTTGCTTGTTGGACACACCAACAATCCTTGCATGTAACCCCTTTGCAGATTACACAAAGTTAGTGAATCGAGTTCAACAACACACAAAATGTAGCGAAAAAACATGCTTGCAAAGAAAAGGGTCATCATTGTTGTGCTGTTACAAAGCTCCTTGGGATTTGCATGCATCATCTACTTTTTCTACAAATGATACTGGGCACAATATATTCCTACCTGCCAGAAATGATGATAGGGTCAACATCCACAACCCAACAATTTTATTAATTTTGCGTGCAAATGTTGATTTCCAACCTGTTTTGTCACACCATGCAGTACTAAAATATATTGCAAAGTATGCAGCAAAAGCAGAGCACAAATCTGAAAGTTATCACCAACTTTTGAAATGCATCTCTACAAATATTGACCCAAAAAAGCCAGCTACAATTGCATTTCGCAAGTTTGTAACTGAGAGCATTGTTGATCATGATATCAGTGCACAAGAGTCATGTCACTTACTATTAAAACTACCATTGAAAATTTGTAGTTGTTCCTTTGTTTCTTTGAATGTCAATAGAAAAACTCTATGTCGTGTGCCTTCTACTCAAGATTGTCCACTAACTACCTCAAACTTCATAGAAAGGTATATGGTCCGACCAACAACATTAGAATCATGTTCGTTGATTAATGTAAGGAGAAACTGGAATTGTTCAAAGTCCCACACAAACTACAAGTGGACAAAAAGAGATTCCAAACATTGTTCATGTATCTCCACGGTTTACTGCAATTCCTTCTAAATATAGTGACATGTATGAGTCCTCTTGTTGGAGTGAGCTTCTACTATACTTTCCTTTTTGCAACATTAGTCAAGAAATAGCCTCATGTAGGGAAGATATAATCACTCAATGGGAAGGAATGACCAACAGCTACCATGCATGGCATGTTGATCACGCACCACCAAAATCAAATAGCAACAATAATGATGAACTTGTGTCAGATGGACAATAATATATACAAGATGTTGATGCAGAGGAATGAGAACTTCTATCCTCCTTCCACCTAGGAAATGATCTTGACTTTCATGAACTAGACATGCTTGGGTATTGAGAATTTGACACATCCCACAATTGGGCTACCACTACAATTGCCCCCTCCTTGATGGAGAATGCTATCACATTCATTGGCTCTAACCGTTCAACACAACAATTTGAACAAATTGAACCAAACTCACTTATTACAAAGGAAAAGCTTTCTTTAGAGAAACAAAATGCATTAAATATTATTGTGAACCATTCTAATCAAAGTGGAAGGCAACCACCACTTCTAATGATCATACAAGGTACTGTAGGAATAGGGAAATCATACTTGATTAATAGCATTCGAAATGCACTCTCCAAAAATGTGCCCATGAAAGAAAAGAAATTACTTTTACTTGCCCCAACGGGTGTTGCTGCTTTCAACATCAATGCATCAACCATTCATTTAGCACTTCACATACCAATAAAAGAGATGAGCCCTCTTCAAGGTCAAGCTTTATCAACTTTCCAAGAAAGCATGTATTTCATTCAATATATTCTAATTGATGAAATGAGCTTCATTGGACCAAGGTTGTTAGAACGCATTGACATTAGACTACGTGAAGCATTCCCATACCATAATCAAAGTTGATGCAGAGCAACTTAGAACACTTAAACAAACTCAATCAATTCACCTAGAAAGTCTTGAATCATCAAATCATGGGCAATCCTTCATAAACTGCTCCTTTTCCTAGTAGCCCTGCAAACTTGGTTTTTTATTCATAACTTACAGGTTAGACCTCAAACCCATATACAAAAATCCATTTCAGATACCCATTAGGGTGTTCTTCAACATATCTCAAAAGTTCATACCTTTGTTTTGGAACTTTAATCTCTAAAAATGACTGTTCCGCTGTTTTAAGGCTCAATTAGCCCACTTTTACAAAGCAACTCCAACTTAAACACCCTGCCAACCCCAAATCTCTATGGAGAGTCCTTCACCAGCCTACAAAACATTAGATTCAACAACTTTTAGTCACTGGAATCCTTTCTAATGCATCTAAACACTAAACCCTTACTCTAGGCCATTGCAAGCTTGTATAATGAGGGTTTAATGGAACTCAATACTCCAGACCTTCCTTACCATATCACCACTTCAAACATGTCACAATATGCATGCACAATATTTATAAACCTTCACCTAACCTCAGTCCATGCATTTTATATAAAATCCCACTTGTAGCCATGCATCTTAAACTAAAACTCATGAAAACCAATAGGGCAGCAACAAAATGTTCTCAAATCTTACTCCCTGCTCCAAAATCCTACTTTAACATCTAAGTCTACCCTAATGGTACCCATTCCATCAATTTACAACCTACTCTACCGATCGAATGGGTTAACAATCCATTTTTTATCACTTACAAACCCCAAAACAGGGTTTCCAACCCACCTACAAACAAATGCTTGTAAAAACCTTAAATATCAATGGAATCGAATCAAACCAAAACCAATATACTATTATTTCACATATCCATCAACTACAATGCATTTGGGAGCAAGAATGAACTGTATGGGGCCGTACAATGGCCTGCAACGATAAAATACACAAGGAAATGCAGAAAAAATAGAGATGTATTACTGTTTGAACTTCAAAATTCACCATTTAACATTGCCTCCGAGTTTGTGTGGTGTATTTAACCTCTTCCCATCACCAAAAAACCAAAAACCAATAGTTGTAACCAACTTTTGGACCTCCATGACCGTTGGCCTTCCAAAGTTTGCATTTTGAACATGACACATTTGGAAACATTACAAAATATGACAATATGAACTCAAATGACTCCAACTAAACTAATTACATTATAAAATGGTCTATTATGACCTTATTGAACAAAATAAGACTTAACACCCTAGAAACCTATCAAATGACCTTATTCACAAAACTTGGACAAACATGGTGCCCCTGCACCATACACCCGGCCTGAAAAAGATTCCAAGTCCCTTGGAAATTGAATGGCAGTTTGTCCACACTTGAACACTTCATGTCTCTAACCTCCAAAAGCTCTCTCATCTAGAAATCCTTTCCATAGAGTTAGGTACTGAAGATGTGAAGCATTCTTTACACCATTGACCTTGTTGCCATCTTGATATTGCTCGAACCTTGCAAAGTGGTCTGATGAATATCCTCTGACCTTTCTCTCATCTGACACTGATGTTACATTTGCTCTCCTTCACTTTCATTGCATACTTGAACTTGCCTATTTGTTCTTGCCAAACACCTTGATTCACCTCATCTTTTGCCCTCATCACTGTCCCTGAGTTCTTTGCCCCAAATACCACTATATTATTAGGTTTAGAAACCTCTGTCTTGATAGAAATTGACTGCCCTTTAACCTCTTTTGCAACCAATGGACAAAGCATTGTCCCTATCACAATCTCATTATACTTTTCTAACCCATTTTGCACCCTTGCAACTAATTCATCCTTGACCTTTTCTAGACCTACTTGTCTCATCTTCTCATCATCTTTTCTTCCCAACACTGAATCATCCTTCACACTTACTATCCTAGCATCTTCAAGCCTTTAAATGTTTGCACACTCTTCATGGTTATCTTCCTCAAACTTCACAAACTCCTTCTTGCCAAACATGATCACCTTAGCTGCCTTGCTTTGTCCCTTCACATCTTCTTGCAATGGAGTCAATGTAAAAGTAGTTCCATTTTTCTCAATCTGATATGTATTATCTCTTCTATCATAAATGGCATGTCTATCAAACTACCATGGTCCTCCAAGTAATAAATGGCAACAATTCATTGGCAAAACATCACAAATTATGCTATCCTTGTAACCACCAATATTAAACTCAACTAAAGCTTGTTCATTAACCAAAATGGACTGATCATCATTCAACCAAGACACTTTGTATGGTGTTTCATGAGGAACCTTTTCTAACTTCAGTTTGTCTACCATTTCATTTGATACCATATTGTCAGTACTTCCTGAATCAATGACTACCTTACATACCTTTCCTTTGCACCTGCAAGTTGTCCTGAATAGTGCTCTTCTTTGTGTTGATTCCTTTTCCTTGGATGCCTTCAGTAGTGTTCTTCTCACCATCAATGTTTCCCCAACTTCTAGAGTAGCAAGTTGTGATGGAGAGTTTACACTCACACTCTTCCTCTTGCACCAGTTGAACTCTTTTATTACCACCTTGTGAACTAGAAGCTTGTTCCTCCTTACACTTCCATGCTTGGTGTCCAAACTGATTGCATTGGTAGCATCTCCCAAAAAATGTATTGAAACCTCTACCTTGTCCTCCAAGTCTGCTTCTAAAGCTTGCTCTTCCACCTCTAAATGCACCTCTTTGATCAGCAACCTATTCTTTATCTTTGCTTGCATCTTTTTAACTTTCTTGTGACTGCCTTGGAGTGGAAAAAGTGCCTCTTCCTTTAGTAGTGTTGCCTCTACCTCTGATTTATTTTTCTTGTTTCCTCTTAAGTCTTTCTTCTGCCTTAGCAGCCAACTAAAAGCATTCCTCTACTATTCTAGGTGTAGTGAGATCCAATTCATCTTGGATGTTGTACCTCAAACCATTAAGGTACCTTACCAACTTTTCTTCTTCATCCTCCTCATGCCTTGTCCTTATACTCATCCTATAAAACTCCTCTGTATATGCTTGCGAGACATCCATTTCCTTTTGCTTGAGGTTTTGAAGCTTTCTAAGCAATTGAATGTTGTAGTCACTTGGTAGAAACTTCTTCTTAAGTTTTTCCACCATCCTATCCCAAGATGTTATCTTGGCCTTCCCTTCCTTTCTCCTCTTAGTTTGTACAAAATCCCACTAGAGCAAAGCATGCCCTTTCAACTTTGACTTTGCAATCTTCACCTTTTGATCTTCCTGCACATCTTCACATTCAAAATGATTGTCCAATGCTCCTATCCAGTCCAAGAGCTCTTCTCCATCTAGTTTTCCTCCATACATGGGTACATTCACTTTGGTCTTGTGACCATCTCCTCTAACTGCTTTCAAGAGCTTTGCCATCCTTAGGTCTTCAGGATCTAATTCTTCTTCCACTTCATTTTCTTCTTCCCCTTCTTCTTCCTTGGAATCACTTACATCTCCTATGATTGCATCTCTTTTTTGACCTATCTCTATGGCAGTAAGTCTTGTAGCAAGTCTATCTTCCAATGCTCTCATCTCCTTAGCATACTTCTCTTTCAACTCTCTAACTTCCCTTGAAATAGCATTTCCCTTTGGGGGCATCTTGTCTCTTCAAATTCCAACTCTCCCTTGTTTCAAACTGTAACTTTTCACCTTCTACTGATCTACTTCCTATGCTCTAATACCACTATGATGCAGAGCAACTTAGAACACTTAAGTAAACTCCATCAATTCACCTAGAAAGTCTTGAATCATCAAATCATGGGCAATCCTTCATAAACTGCTCCTTTCCCTAGTAGCCCTTCAAACTTGGTTTTTTATGCATAACTTGCAGGTAATACCTCAAACCCATATACCAAAATCCATTTCAGATACCTATTAGGGTGTTCTTCAACATATCTCAAAAGTACATACCTTTGTTTTGGAACTTCAATCTCTAAAAATGATTGTTCCGTTGTTTTAAGGCTCAATTAGCCCACTTTTACAAAGCAACTCCAACTTAAACACCTTGCCAACCCCAAATCTCTATGGATAGTCCTTCACCAGCCTACAAAACCTTAGATTCAACAAATTTTAGTCACTGGAATCCTCTCTAATGCATCTAAACACTAAACCATTACTCTAGGCCATTGTAAGCTTGTACAATGAGGGTTTAATGGAACTCAATACTCCAGACCTTTCCGAACCATATCACCACTTCAAACATGTCACAATATGCCTGCACAAGCTTTACAAACCTTCACCCAACCTCAATCCATGCATTTTATACAAACCCCCACTTGTAGCCATCCACCTTAAGCCAAAACTCATGAAAAACAAATAGGGAAGCAACAAAATGTTCTCAAATCTTACTCCCTACTCCAAAATCCTACTTTAACATCTAAGTCTACCCTAATGGTACCCATTCCATCAATTTACACCCTACTCTACCAATGGAATGGGTCAACAATCCATTTTTTATCACTTACAAACCCCAAAACAGGGTTTCCAATCCGCCTACAGACAAATGCTTGTAAAAACCTTAAATCTCAGTGGAATTGAATCAAACTAAAACCAATATGCTGTTATTTCACATATCCATCAACTACAATGCATTTGGGAGCAAGAATGAACTGTACAGGGCCGTACAATGGCCTGCAACAATAAAATACACAAGGAAATGCACAAAAACAGAGATGTATTATTGTTTGAACTTCAAAATCCACCATTTAACATTGCCTCCGAGTTTGTGTGGTATATTTTACCTCTTCCCATCACCAAAAAACCAAAAATCAACTGTTGTGACCAACTTTTGAACCTCCATGACCGTTGGCCTTCCAAAGTTTGCATTTTGAACATGACACATTTGGAAACATTACAAAATATGACAATATGAACTCAAATGACTCCAACTAAACTAATTACATTAGAAAATGGTCTATTATGACCTTATTGAACAAAATAAGACTCAACACTCTAGAAACCTATCAAATGACCTTATTCACAAAACTTGGACAAACATGGTGCCCCTGCACCAAAAGCCCATTTGTTGGACGCTCTATTGTACTTATTGGTGACCTAGGCCAATTACCACCAGTACGTGACATTCCAATGTATGTTGGATCATCATATGGAACAACACTTTGGAGAAGCTTTCAAACATTTAGTCACATTGAACACAATTTTCTGACAACAAGGAGATGAGCCTGCCCAAATAAGTTTTCGCAACCTCCTTCAAAATATAAGGAATGTTGAAGCAATATAGGTAGATTGGGAACTGCTCATGTCACGCAATAGTGCCAAACTAACTTCTAGAGAACAAGATACATTTTCTTCATCCATGCATTTGTTTGCAACAAATGATTTGGTTGAAAAACATAAAAAAAAAATGTTAAAAGCATTGGACAAACCAATAGCACGCTACATTGCTGAGAAAAAAAGGAACATAGTAAATTCAAATTCAGATGATGAGCAACTACAAACAAAGGTGTTATTGTGTGTTGGACAACAAGTTATGTTGAATACAAATTTGTGTGTTGCAACTGGACTTGTCAATGGTGCACTTGGCGAAGTAATTGCTTTTGTATACAAAAATTAAACCAAGCCACCAACATATAGTACACTGGTGAGATAATCAATATGCCTTCAACATCATTGTTAGGTACATATAGTACTTCTTATAGCTTTGACAATCAAATGGTTATTTTTGTAGCTCGTGAAACTTCCCTCTCAGGAAAAGTAGAGAATGTCAATGGTAGATACACTATAAAATAATTATACTTAGATAACTTCTACTACCTTTCCTACCCACTTACAATACTTAATAAAAGGTGTAGAAAAAAGTTCATCCAGAAAATAGACAATGCATGGCATTGCCCAAAATGTTGTGTTGATATTCTTGAATGTGATTATACCTACATGCTAAAAATGGACCTAGAAGACCATACAGGTGAACTACAAAATGTTATTGCATTTGAAGACACTGCACAAGCAATGATTGGTGTTTCAACCAAAGATTTACAATTGTTATTGGTAGAAGTGGAAACAATTGAAAAGATACTAAGCAGTGTTGTATCCCACCAATTCCTCTTCTATCTAAATATCAAACGAGAAGAATTTTGTGGTGCTTTTAAACTTAGCACTATTATTACAAGGTTTCAACACCTTAATTTCATGGATTGAAGTGTCGGCCTCCTTGATAGAATCTCAAAAGTGTCTTCAATTGTATAATTGGAAACATCATCCAATACCTCTTTACCCATCTATCCATAACATATATAATAAATATATTGTATCTCATGTTTTTTGGTTTCTAAAGTACTCTATTTTAGAAATATATTTTTTTATGGATATAATCCAACATTACACATGTAAATCTTAAAATTATGGATTTTGAATCTTTAAAGTTTGAAAATGTATTATATTATGTCTTTCAATATTTTACCTTGAAACAACTAACTTCACTACCAAACAACTAACAAATTATATACTTAATCTTTCTCTCTTAATTTTCAAATTATTTTTTGCAATCCCATCATTAATTTTATTGCAATATATATATTTTTAAATCATAATTTTCATCGTATGTTATCACGATTTTAGAAAAATATTTTGATTGTCTTGCAATTAAACTGACGAGGACGGTTGTATACCACCTCTTACATATGCTTAATTGTTCTAGTGTCAAAACTAACATGATACAATATAGTTATCTTACAAAATTTATGCATACACTTGAGGATCTTTTTCTATCACCTATAATTGGTTGTTTATGAACTTGTTCATTAATTTCTGTACTCTCTATATTTGATGTCTATGTATCTTGAGGATGGTTGTTTACCGCCTCTTAGTTATTGCATATAAAGTTAATATTTTTTATAATAACATGTTTAAGGAAGCTTAAATTTTATTATCTAGTTTTCTATCAACTATTACTAATTGTTTATAAACTCGTACATTAATTAATGTACTCTATATATTTGATGCCTAGGACCCTTGAGGATGGTTTTTTACCGCCTCTTAGTTATTGCTTACAAAATTAATAATTTTTCATAATAACATGTTTAAGGATGCTTAAATTTTATTAACTCGTTTTCTATCACCTATTACTGCATGTTTATAAACTTGTTCATTAATTAATGTACTCCATATATATGTGATGTCTAGGACTCTTGAGGATGGTTGTTTACTGCCTCTTAGTTATTGCTTACAAAATTAATAATTTTTATACTAACATGTTTAAGGATGCTTACATTTTCCCTCATACAAATGCCTGTCACTAACAACTTTCAAATATCTTATACTGATACTAACAACTTTCAAGATTATGAATATAATCATTATATTTTACTACAAAACAAATATTTAGTGCATAATTAACAACAATTCTTAGAATTGTATTAAACTAATTTTCATATAAGGTGAGTCCTAGATAAGGTCAATCTTATATACTCATTGCATTTTTTTAGTTAATTAAACAATACTGTCTACTATATTTTATTAAACAATGTTGTCTAGTATATTTTAGTTATACTTATTCTCTCAAAGTAATTATTTATCAAAGAACTAATAAAGTTATCATTCCGATGTGCTCACAATTTTAGAAAAATAATTTAATGGTCTTGCAACTAAAATGATGAGGATATATGTGCACCATGTCAAATACATGTGCTTAATTGTTAGTGTCAAAACTAACATGATACAAGATAGTTAATTACGGGCACTTACATGTATGGCTTATAACCTTTTTCATTAATTAATGTACTCTATATTTGATGTCACAGCCTCTTAGTTATTGCTTACAAAATTAAAAAATTTCATAATAACATCTCTAAGGATGCTTACATTCTCCCTCATATAAATGCTCAATCCTTTATAATGATTCTAGCACCTTTCAAAATTCTAGATATAATCATTATATTTCACTACGAAACAAATATTTAGTGTACAATTTACTACACTTTCTAATATTGTATTAAACCAATAATTGTATAAGGTGAGTCATAGATAAGGCTAGTCTTATATACTCATTGCATTTTTAATAGTTATTTAAACAATGTTGTATACTAGATTTTAATTATACTTACTCTCTCAAAGTAATTATTTATCGAAGATTTGAGTTTGCATTTTACATAGGTAAAATTCTAAACAATTTTGTAATACATTGCAGGCATTCCATTCTATAATAAATGAGAGGTCCTTCAAGATTCAACAATGCCAATGCTAGCACATCATCTAGTAGAGAACATATAAATCAATTGTGAAGGATACAATACCATGCAAAAAAGGATGAAATCAACAAGGCCAGATGGACAACACATAATGCTTCAATAGAAAGCAATGCTCAAGCAATAAACAACAACACATTCAATACTTTCCTACCAATACCATTTGTTCCTATACCACTAACCTATTCTACCATGATCCAAAACATATTTTGCACATCTGAGTATATTGCTGCACAAAAAAGATTCTGCTCAAAAATAGATAAACTAGAAATCATGCCTACATGTTCCATTTGCCTAGAGAGTTACCGAGGTATTCAAGTTAGAAAGTCAAACAATGTGACTAAGTGCTATAGATGCTCTGCTGAGCAAAAAGGAAATCATTTTTCAAAATGGAATAACATGGACCCTAGAAGCATGCCTCTTGCTTTGAAAAACCTCACTCAAGTAGAAGAGATGTTAATAGTAAGAGTCAATCCATTTCTATAAGTTAAGCATGCACGAAAAGGCCAATTAAAATATAGTGGCCATACAATTAGCTTTCCACAAGATATTCCTGCTATCGCAAAATAGTTACTCAGACGTATCAACCAATTAGACATAATCATTATTAGAAGACAGAGTGTTGAGAATAAAAACTATGATTTTTATGTTAGTCGGTCACGAGTTCTTACAGCCTTAGAGTATAAGATTTCACATGATCCATACTATAAAGATGTCCAACTTGATGAATTTGCACTCTTGAGCTCGCCTTGCATTCCTACAGATGTATCAGATATGCTTCCACAAGATTCCACAAATATTCCATATCCTACGACATTCTCCACATCCACAAATAGTAATGAGTTTGACAATGTTGAACAATAATTAAATGAAGACTCTTCTTATGCAGTTGTTCTCCCAACAACATGTAGGGAGGTTGAACAAATACGTACCTTTTACAAGTTAACTAGTCTCGTCCCACAGACGTTATGGAATGGCCTCCTATTACTTTATCACCAATCAATGAGTACAACACAGAGGGCTTGCTTGCAATGGCATTCCCTACTCTCTTCCCTACTGGTGTGGCACTTTTCAAATGAACACGCATCAAAGATGTTGAAAAGCATGACTATGATGTACATCTTATGCAATACCATGACAATAGATTTGGTCAACATCCACGCTTCTGATATTTCTTGTTAAATGTTATGATGCGACATAGAAGCCAAGCTACAACTGTAGTTTTTTTCAAGAAATGTTTTCATGAAAGTGTACCAAATACAGTTGTAGACCTATGCCTTCACATGCAGGATTTACCTGATGACAAACTTGCTGATCACCTTATGCATTTTGGCTCAAACCTACATGGGACAATACCCTTCTGGACAAGGTGTAGAGGAGAGCTATCAGATATGGTCATACAAGTTGGTTATCCAACTTTGTTCTTCACACTTAGTGCAGCACATACCAAGTGGCTAGATTTACACAGTGTAATGCCCAGCAAACAACCCATTGAACCAACACAAGTATACCAATGGAGGATCAAAAACATAATTAACAATATGCATATAACTGCTCTATACATGCATAATAGATTCACAACCTTTCGTGAAGAGATCTTGGAGAAGTTTTTACTTGCCCAAGACTATTGGTATAGGTCAGTAACATTTATCATCATTTGAATTTCATCCTATACCAAGTACTTAATTATGAAAACTAATCCTAGCTCTTATGGCATCTTAGAGATATGAATGGTAACATAGAGGATCTGCCCATATTCATAGCTTCCTTTGGTTGCAAGGAGCACCTGCGATTGAAAGCATGGATTTCAATAGTAGAGAAGTAGTTCAAAGTGTTGTGCAATACATAGGTGATCCCATAATAGTGGGTTACACTTTTTGGCCAAAGTTGACATTGAAATGAATATTTCAAAAAAAATCTTCACTTTTGGACACCTATAGTTGCTAAACCATGAGGAATTTAAAGATGATGTAAACTATTTTTCCACATGTGCAGAACAGAGAGCTTGATTTTTGGTGAAAACCCTATGTTTAATTAAACAAAAAGAAAAACAATTATAATAAAACCATAATATATCAAAATTATACTTGATAGAAATCTCGTTCTGAGGACTATAATCCTCCATATGGGTTTGTCAAGTTGCCTCCATTTTTGATCCGCTTCGAAACCCAAAAATCTACATAAAGTTGTAGCTAGAGAGGAGCAAGGGCAAAACAAGGGGGTCCAATCGAATGGGTGTTCAAACGAACCCCCCATGACCTGTTTGATTGAACTGGGGTTCGATCAAACCCCCATTCGATCAAACCCAGCTATTTAAAATTAAAAAAAATCATAGTGGGGGGGGTGGGGTTCAATCAAAACCCCCTTATTTAAAAATAAAAAGGATTATAGCAGGGGGTTTCGATCAAACCCCCCATTTTATGAATAAAAAAATCATTTGGGGGGGTTGATCGAACCCCCTCAATGACTTGGGCTGACATAGTGTTTGATCGAATGGGGAGGATTGATTGAACACCCCCGTTTGATCAAACCTGGTCATTTTTATTTTTTGAGGCATGGGCAATTTTCCTTAATGTAATTGTAACCCAGTTATGTGGGTTCACCCACATGAGTAGATATGTTTCTACATGGAACCCAAAAATAGATAGCCCAAGGGAACAAATGGTGCACCACTCCATCCATGATGACCCTTGCTTGTTGGACACACCAGCAATCCTTGCATGTAACCCCTTTGTAGATTACATAGAGTTAGTGAATCGAGTTCAATGGCACACAAAATGTAGCGAACATACATGCTTGCAAAGAAAAGGGTCATCATTGTTGTGACGTTACAAAGCTCCTTGGGATTTGCATGCATCATCTACTTTTTTTACAAATGCTACTGGGCACAAAACATTCCTACATGCCAGAAATGATGATAGGGTCAACATTCACAACCCAACAATTTTATCAATTTGGCATGCAAATGTTGATTGCCAACCTGTTTTGTCATGCCATGCAGTACTAAAATATATTGCAAAGTATGTAGCAAAAGTAGAGCACAAATCTGAAAGTTATCACCAACTTTTGAAACTCATGTCTACAAATATTGACCCAGAAAAGCCATCTATAATTGCATTTTGCAAATTTGTAACTGAGAGAATTTTTTATCGTGATATCAGTGCACAAGAGTCCTGTCACTTGCTTTTAAAACTACCATTGAAAATTTGTAGTCATTCCTTTGTTTTTTTGAATGTTAATAGAAAAACCCTATGTCATGTACCTTCTACTCAAGATTGTCCACTAACTACCTCAAACTTCATAGAAAGGTATATGGTCTGACCAACAACATTAGAATCATTGTCATTGATTGATGTAAGGAGAAACTGGAATTGTTCAAAGTCCCACACAAACTACAAGTGGACAAAAAGAGATATTTCAAACATTGTTCGTGTATCTCCACGATTTACTGCAATTCCTTCTAAAGATAGTGACATGTATGAGTCCTTTTGTTGGAGTGAGCTTCTACTATACTTTCCTTTTCGTAACATTAGTCAATAAATAGCCTCATGTAGGGAAGATTGTGAGGCCGATTATTTTACCTTCCTTATTTTGATCATTATGCATTTCAGTTGATGACATTATCAGACTTTATTGACTATGGTTTCATTATGCAGACTTGATTTTATCTCATGATTATGATAGGACATTGATTAGACATATGTGATTCGATTTGATCATATTTGATGATATTTTGTGATTCGACATATGAGATATATTAGATGATGTTTTGTGATGTGATTTCTAGTTATTTATGTGATGAGGATTATTTGGCATGTGATAGAAAATGTAGTTTAATTCGGATTTATGTTATAGTTGATTATTGTTATATTCGATGGCTTGTATTTAATTCTAGTTGCTTCGGCTATGATTATTCATGATATGATTGACACTTGATCGAGATGTGCATGTTTTACATTCCCTAGCCATGGGAAATTAGAGGTAGAATTCACACCAATGTTATCCCCTGTGAAACTGATCCATTCCCAAGAGGGATAAGGATCACGTTTGAAATTTGAATGTTGATTTAAGTGCTTGATTTAATTTTTATCATTTTGGCCTAGTACCCCTTTGTTTATTTAATTAATAATAAGTGTTGTATAATTTTTATTTGACTTACACCACTTGGTATTTGTTTTATTTTTGAGTCCATTTAAAGTGGATTTATGACCCCCTTGGTGAACCTTAGTGTCCAAAAATTTACCCTAGGTGGTTACCCATGGGTCTAGGGTCAATTTTGACTAACTAACCCTTGGATTAACTCACTTTTGGTCACTCTAAACTAAGGTTTAGTCAAAGTGACGAAATTTGAAATTAGGAAAGGTGGGAGATGAGTCCTGCTATGGGAAAGACTCATCTCCCTTCCCAAAGTTTGGGAATCCTTTCCCAAGGAAGACTTGGGAGGTCTGCAAGACTCCCAAGTGTGTGGGATCTTCCTCCAAGACTCTCACACATGTGTGAGAGCATCTTGGAGGGAGATGGCTCTTTGAGAGAATAAGAGGATGCCATATGGCATCCCTTATCCTCTTGGAGGTTTGAGTGGGAATGCCACCTCACCACTTGTCCTCTCACACATGTGTGAGAGCACAAGTGGATAAGGTGAGGATTGAGATGGAATTGGAGGATGACACTTGTCACCCTCACACTTCCTCTCCCTTGCAAGTGGCATTGGAGGAGGAAGGAGAAGGTGACAAGTGTCACCTTCTCACTCCTCAAGGCCAAATTGATGGCCTATAATATCTCCTCTTGTTGAGGAGTGTGGGTTTCTTACATTTTTGGAGTTTCTTTCTATTTTGGAGGAATTTGGGAAAGTTAGAGGAATTCTTGAAGTTTGGAAGGTTTTGGGAAAGCTTGGAGCTCTTCACCAAACGTGCTTCCATTATAGGGCTTTGAAGGTAAGCCTCTTAAACTATGTTTTCTTCACCCTTGCTTATTTATTGTGTTGTGTTGTGTTCTTGGTTGTTTGTGGTTTCATTGTTTTGTGTGGGATGGGAGTATGGTAAGAGCACCTCCATTTGGAGGTAATGCTCAACTTGTTTGGGTAGGGGAAAGGAACCTCCTTGAGGTCACCTCCACATTGTATTGTTTATGCCTTGAGGGCTTTTACTTGTTGAGGAGATTATTTGAATGGCAAGAGTGCCATGGAGATTATTTTTGTGATTTTGTGGAGAGTGGTGGTTTTGGAGATTTTTGGCTTGAGGCCATGAGATTGGTATTTTATCATTTGGGTGGCCTTTGAAGTAGAGGGGTCCATTCCCTACCCTCATCAAACTCATTTTCATGAGTTTAGTTATGTGTTATCCTTGGGGCTATTTTTGTGTTGTGTTTGATTCTTGTTGTGGAATGTTTACACCCATGTGAATCCCTACCTCCCTAGCTCGGGGGTGACCCTCTTGCGGGTCTACAGTAGGGAGGAGGGCATTTCGAAGTGGCTAGGTCGTTCTTGTTGTTGTGTTTTATTGCAGGTGTTTTCTATGAAGAAATAGAGTTGTTGTGAAGCTCATTTTTGTGTGGCTTTAGAAGTCTATTGGCTGTTTGAGCCATGGCCATAATGGCCTTATTGTATTTTAATTTTGTCAAAATTATTTTGCCATGGAGATGGCTGTGATAATTATTGCAATGTAAACATTCTTTTATTTTATTTATGAGCTGTTTGTTCTTATGTTGTGGAGTAGGGTATTGTGAGAAATGGATGTGAATGTTCATATTCTGTCATTGTTCCTTTCCAAAAATATACACTAGATGTTAAATAAATTTTATTGTATCTAAAGAAAGGAAGAGAGAGATTTAAAAGAGTTATTTTCTGTAAAAATGGCTTGAAATGTTATCTTATTAAGTTGCTATTCCAGAGTGTATGTCACTGCATATTTAGTGGAAATTAAAATATTTACCTTTCATGCTCTTTCAAAAAAAAAAAATGTATATCTCTGTTGTTGTATTTTTTTTTTTAAAAAAGAAAAAGAAAAGAGAGGTTAATACTTAGATATCTATTTATTTTGATTCAGAAATGAAATGATAGTATATAAAAAAAAAAAGATAGGAGATAAATGAAAATGTTAGTATTCTATTGCTAAATCAATGTTTTGAGAAAATGAATGCTAGGGGAATGTACATATTTATGCAGTTATATATGTTGCAAGTATGAGGTGAACCAGTGTTGTCATTGATGTCAACATACTCATATTGCATTGACAAGAGGGATTCGATGAGCAGTGTGCTGAGGATATTGAGAAAATTAGCCTCAGTCAAGAACAGTGATGAGAAGAAGGCAAATGTATTGTATAGGATGTGAACCGGAGGATGCAGATTAAAGGGTTTGTAGATATGAGTCTTGAGATGCTTCAGTCAAGATTTCAGAGGTCTGCATGAAGATCTGAAGGAGTTGTGGCTGTCGGTGTAGAACCGGTTCTGGTAAGTGTTCAGAGGTGACAGAGGATCACAGAAAGGTCCGGTGAGGTCCGGAACTGTATAATCCTAATCTACGGATTGGAAGGAGTGTTTGGGATGTCCTTGTGATGTGTCATCTCGAGTTGTGTATGATTTGGAGGTCCAGAAGTACCTTTTGCATTATGATAGTGGCGTCAGACAGTGTTCTTGAAGTTCTGGATGAGGAAGAGAAGAGATTCCAGTACGTAGAGAAAGTGCGGATGTACCTGGTCATTCAGGCAGGCTTGTGAAGGTTCTTGGATCATGTTGAGGTTGTGTTGTTGGTCCGCATTGATGGTAGAGCCCGGAATTGAAGATAATCTTCCGGATGAAGTTCTTGCTCTGTTTTGCCGACCGGATGAGTTGTTCATCCTGCGAATGTTCTTGTGGTGGCCGACCGGATGTGTTATTCATCTTGCGGATATTTTTATAGTTGATTGCCGACTTAGATGATTTTTCCTAAGTCGATGTCTTGTATAAATAAAGGTTTGTGAGTTCATTTGAAGCGTGGATAGTGTGGATGTGAGTGGTGTAGTGAAGAAAAGTGCGAAAGACAGAGCAGAGGTTTTTGGGCTTAAATGGAACTGATCTGGACATGGTAAAGATGTCATTCTCCAGTTCAAGACTGTGATTCTTATCACTTTGTAGACAGTGTGTCTCCTTGTAGGCAGTGGGCCTCTTTGTGAGCAGTGTGCTCGGGCAGTGAGCCCTAATTGGCAAGTGCCATTTTGTAATTCCTTATTCTTCTAACAGAGAATAATCTTTGGGTTAATCACTCCGTGGTTTTCTCCCTTAACCGGGTTTCCACGTCAAAAATACTGTGTCATGTGTTTCTATTTCATAGTAATGTTTGTTTGTTTGATTCAATGCTGCTTTGATTAATAAGAAAGTCCAGAAAGGAGAAATAATTAGGATAACTGATTCACCCCCCCTCTCAGTTATCAACAATTGGTATCAGAGCCAGGTTCCTCTGAAAGGAGCTTAACCGCTTGAGGAGATCCAGGATGTCGTCATACAAAAAGGATAGTCCGAAGTTCGATGGAACCAATTTCACTCTCTGGAAGGGTCGCATGAAATGTCACTTGGAATGTATGGGAAAAGCATACTTGGCCATGGTTTCAAAACCATATGTACCTCCACAAGGTGGTCCAACAACTCTGAATGAAATCACAGAAGCTGAAAACAATCTGCGGACCAAGGAAGCTCTTCTAAACGCATTGAATGACTCAGATCTCTCAAATGTTATTGACCTACCAACTGCATATGAGATCCTGACTAAACTAGAACTTCTGTATGAAGGAGATGAGTTTGTCAAGAGTGCAAGGTTGCAAAGTCTGAAAGGAAAATTTGAAAGATTGAAGATGAGAGATGATGAAAACATCACTACTTTTATGCCAAGAGTGAATGAACTAGTGTGTGGAATTAGAAATGCTGGTGGAACTCTGGATGAAAATGAGATTATTTGCAAAATCCTCAGATCCCTTCCTGCTGCCTACAAAATCAAGGTTGCTGCAATTGATGAATTCAGAGCCCACACAACCGTCACAAGAGAACAATTGGCTGGCAGGCTAGCTGCATTTGAAATGACCGAGTTTGGAGATGATCCTCCCAAGACTGAATCTGCTTTCAAAGCCAGTGCCTATGTGAAAGGCAAACAGAGATTTGATCCGGGAGAAAACTCTTCAAGGAAGATGTCATGGTATGATCAAGCAAGAAGAGACATGGAAGAAGAAGAAGCTGAAACAGCTCAACTTGAAGCCCTCATCGCAAAAAGACTACCAAGAGGATCCAGTAAGTATGAAGGAAAACTACCCTTTAAGTGCTTCAACTGCAATAAGATTGGTCATTTTGCTTCAAGATGTCAGGAAAGATCTGCAAGGTCTAATACTAACAGACAAAGGTTTCAAAAGAACTGCTATTATGTTCATGAAGAAGATGACAATGAAGGAGTAACAGATGATGAATCAGAACTAGGAAGCAAATCCGGAAATGAATGGGTGTTTATTGCCATCAAGGAAGAAGATTCAATACTCTCTGAATCTGTCAATCACAAGGTTGTGGAAAAAGCTTTGGCTGCTCAAGTGGAAGAAAAGGATGATTGGGTTATTGACAGTGGATGTTCTCATCATATGACTGGTGACAAGAATAAGTTTTTGAATTTGGAAAGGTATGAAGGAGGAATGGTAAAATTTGGTGACAATTCTGCTGGCAGAATCAGAGGTAGGGGAACTATTTCCTTTGATGGAAAGAGCAAAACAGGTAATGTACTATATGTTGAAGGATTGAAGCACAATCTTCTCAGTGTTGGTCAGTTAGTAGACAAAGGCTATGATCTCCAGTTTAAGAATGGAAAATGCAGAATCTTTACAAGCTCCGAAACTAAAATTGCATCCGGTACTCAGACAAAAGGTAATATCTTTCATCTGGTTGGTTCAAATAAAAGTTGTCTGTTTGTTCAAGTTGATCAGAGTTGGTTATGGCATAGAAGAATGTGTCATGTAAATTTTGATAACATCATCAAGATAAGCAATACTCAGGCTGTAAGAGATCTTCCAAAATTGATGAAACCTACAAATAGTTTGTGCAAAGAATGTCAGCTAGGTAAACAGAGTAGAGTCTCTTTCAAAAGCAAAGATCAGTCCTCTACCGGATTGTTGGAATTAGTACATACTGATCTCTGTGGTCCGACAAGAATCAAGAGTCTGCAAGGTGATAGATATTTCATGTTGTTAATTGATGACCATTCCCGGATGATGTGGGTTACCTTCCTAAAAGAAAAATCAGAAGCATTTGAGAAGTTCAAAATCTTCAAAGCTATGGTAGAGAATCAAACCGGATTGAAACTGAAGTGTCTAAGGTCTGATAGAGGTGGTGAATTTACATCTAGTGAGTTCATTGACTTTTGTGAGAAGCAGGGTATAAGGAGACAATTGTCTGCTCCTAGGACTCCACAGCAGAATGGAGTAGTTGAAAGAAAGAACCGGACCATCCAAGAAGCTGCCAGGACAATGATGTTGGAAGCAAATGTTCCTCAGATGTTCTGGAAAGAAGCTATCAGCACTGCAGTCTACACTCTAAATCGAGTTCAAATCAGAAACAATACCGGTAAGACCCCCTATGAACTCTGGTTTGGCATCACTCCTACTGTGAAATATTTCAGAGTATTTGGTAGCAAGTGTTATATTAAAACAGATGAAGATCTAGGAAAGTTTGATGCTAGAAGTGATGAAGGAATTTTCTTGGGTTACTCTACTCAAAGCAAAGCATACCGGTGTTACAATAAGAGACTGAGGAAGATGATAGAAAGTACTAATGTGAAAGTTGATGAAGGAATTGAAAAGCCCTCAAGATTTTATGAATTTGATGAAGATGACGAAGACGGTGTTCAGGTTCAAGGAACTCAATCCTCTCTGGTAAGACAGAGTCAGCCTGATCCGGTAAATCAGGAAGAAGAGATAGGTTTGAATGAGCCTGATCAAGAAGCAGCAGTGCAGGATACTCCCAAAATTCCAAGGTATGTAACACTGAACCACTCTGAAGATCAGATCATAGGTGACAGAAGCAAAGGTGTGCAAACTAGAAGGAATGTTGCTCAAAATCAGGATGAATGTTGTCTGATTTCAAAGATTGAACCTAAAATAGTAAATGAAGCCTGCAATGATGAAAATTGGACCAAAGCAATGAAAGATGAATTGATGCAAATTGAGAAAAATCATACTTGGGATCTTGTTCCCAGACCTAGAGACAGGAATGTGATTGGAACCAAATGGGTCTTCCGGAATAAATTAAATGAAGCTGGTGAAGTAATCAGAAACAAAGCTAGATTGGTCTGCAAAGGCTACTCTCAAATAGAAGGAATTGATTTTGAAGAGACCTTTGCTCTGGTGGCAAGAATTGAAGCAGTCAGATTATTTCTTGCATTTGCTGCCTTTAAAGACTTCAAGGTATATAAGATGGATGTCAAGTCTGCCTTCCTAAATGGTGATCTAGAAGAAGAAGTTTACATTGAACAACCGGATGGATTTCAATTATCTGACAATGATGATATGGTCTGCAAGTTGAAGAAAGCATTGTATGGATTAAAACAAGCTCCAAGAGCATGGTATGAAAGGTTGGATAAGCATCTTGTGCAGATTGGATTCAACAAAGGTACTGCTGACAGTAACTTATATTTCAAAATTGATCATGAAAACATTTTGATTGTTGAAGTGTTTGTGGATGATATCATTTTTGGAGGAAGAGATAGTATGTGCAAAACTTTTGCAAATCAGATGAAATGTGAGTTTGAAATGTCTATGCTTGGTGAAATGAATTTCTTCTTGGGTCTGCAAATTACTCAAACAAAGAAAGGGATCTTCATTTCTCAGACCAAATATGTGAAAGAATTGTTAAGGAAATTTGGTATGGAAGATTCAAAGCCAATGAACACTCCCATGGCAACCGGATGTAAGTTGAGCAAAGATGATGACTCCCCAAAGGCAGATCAGACAAAGTATAGTTCAATGATTGGTGGATTATTGTATCTCACTCAGACCAGACCAGATATAATGCAGGCTGTTGGTCTTGTAGCAAGATTCCAAGATAATCCTAAAGAATCTCATGTTATGGCAATCAAAAGAATTTTTAGATACTTGAAAGGAACAGCTGAGTATGGTCTATGGTACCCTAGAGATCCAGATTTCTCTCTTCATGCTTACACAGATGTAGATTGGGCAGGAGATGTGGATGACCGGAAGAGCACCAGTGGTGGAGCATTCTTTTTGGGGAAGAGATTGGTTTCTTGGCTAAGCAAGAAACAAGATGCAATATCTCTGTCTACAACTGAAGCAGAATACATTGCAGCAGTAGGTAGTTGCACTCAAATCCTATGGATGAAGCAGATGCTAAGAGATGTTAAAGTTGAATATGAGGAGCCTATCACAATTTTCTGTGATAATTCAAGTGCAATTAATATTTCCAAGAATCCGGTATTACACTCTAAGACTAAGCACATATCTATCAAGTTTCACTTTTTGAGAGAACGAGTGAACAAGGAAGAAGTCAGGTTGGAGTATGTTCCCTCCAAGGATCAGATTGCAGATATCTTTACTAAACCTCTTCCCAAGGACTCTTTTGAATATCTTCGGGAGAAGTTAGGGGTCATGGCCCCTCCGGTGATGAACTAGGATACACTGATGTGCATCAGTCCGGTGGATATCACAGTCATATCTTGTGATCCGGATTGATGATGGGGAGCTGCTACTAAGGGGGAGCAACTGGTATGATTTTGATGTGTTAAAATTACAAGTATGAGCCCTTTCCCATTGATGTCAAAGGGGGAGAGAAGACATGTGAAAAACAAGTAGCTGATGATCAAAGGGGGAGCAGTAAATGAGGAGAAGACATATTGCTGATAGGGGGAGCAGTGACAGAAAGGAGAAGTTCTTGTCTTGATGGTTTTTCACATCATATGTTGCCATCAATGACAAAGGGGGAGATTGTTGCAAGTATGAGGTGAACCAGTGTTGTCATTGATGTCAACATACTCATATTGGATTGACAAGAGGGATTCGATGAGCAGTGTGCTGAGGATATTGAGAAAATTAGCCTCAGTCAAGAATAGTGATGAGAAGAAGGCAAATGTATTGTATAGGATGCGAACCGGAGGATGCGGATTAAAGGGTTTGTAGATATGAGTCTTGAGATGCTTCAGTCAAGATTTCAGAGGTCCGCATGAAGATCTGAAGGAGTTGTGGCTGTCGGTGTAGAACCGGTTTTGGTAAGTGTTCAGAGGTGACAGAGGATCATAGAAAGGTCCAGTGAGGTCCAAAACTGTATAATCCTAATTTGCAGATTGGAAGGAGTGTTTGGGATGTCCTTGTGATGTGTCATCTCGAGTTGTGTATGATTTGGAGGTCCGGAAGTACCTTTTGCATTATGACAGTGGCGTCAGACAGTGTTCTTGAAGTTTCAGATGAGGAAGAGAAGAGATTCCAGTACGTAGAGAAAGTGCGGATGTACTTGGTCATTCAGGCAGGCTTGTGAAGGTGCTTGGATCATGTTGAGGTTGTGTTGTTGGTCCACATTGATGGTAGAGCCCAGAATTGAAGATAATCTTCCGGATGAAGTTCTTGCTCTGTTTTGCCGACCGGATGAGTTGTTCATCCTGCGAATGTTCTTGTGGTGGCCGACCGTATGTGTTATTCATCTTGCGGATATTTTTATAGTTGATTGCCAACTTAGATGATTTTTCCTAAGTCGATGTCTTGTATAAATAAAGGTTTGTGAGTTCATTTGAAGCGTGGATGGTGCAAGAGCACCTACCTGACAGCTGGCCTCCATGAGGCAGTTAGTTTGTTATAGGTCTGGTTAATGTTTCCAAGAAGGTCTTATAAGACCAATGCATGTAATAAGGTCATGTTGACCATACTTTACTATTTTTAGGTAGGTTGTTAGGACAACTGTTATGCTGTATGTTCGGTTGGATTCCCCCAGCCGCTTGGAAGCTCCCAGCCGCTGGGAATCGAGCGGTAGTACTCGCAAGAGATCCTATTTATGCATTAGGATCAGTTGGTTTTAGGCAGTATTGCAGATCATCGATCAGACTTTGCAGAGAGTGAGACAGAGAGAGGAGAGACAGAGTATTGTAATTGCATCTTTTGAAATCAATAAAGAGATCCTGTTTGTGTTCATTCTTTGTTGAATTCCATTGTTTAATTGTGTGGCTGTTCTGGTGGTTTCATGGATTCGCTGATCCATTCCACCGGTTGATTCGTCGAATCGGTGGAATGGCTATGTACAGTAGTTTAGGATTTAGTTTGCATTTTCTGTTTGTTCATGTGCATGTTTGCAGGATCGTAGTCGAGAGGTGTTGAGAACCCTAGCATGGGTATGTGCTAGGTCATGCTGGTAGTTCGAGTCTGGAAAGTTGTCCAGGAAGCAGATCGGGTCACTCAGGAGGTTCAGCGGATCAAAATTCGCTAAGGTTGGAAATCCATCGCAATGGCATCATCAGGATATTTCTGTGTATATCCTGTAGTTACTTCAGGCGTCATCCGAGTAGATGGAGGTGAGCATGATGCAATTGTTTGCATAAGGTGAATGTGCGTTGGGGTGATCATCATCAGGTGTTGCCGAGGAGGAGCGTATCGGCATAAGGTAGAAGATCGGGTTGATAAAACCATCGCGGGCCGATAATGTTATGTTTGGCCGACAGCAGGATATTGGAGGAGCTGCATGTGACGTCATCGTCATCAGGATAATCGTCATCAGGATATCGGGGTGACGTAAGCATCGAAGGAAAGGTGCGTAAGGAAAGGTGCATGAAGTTGTCGTCATCAGGATATATGGGAGGAACCAGATATTTTATATCCTGCTGATGAACATGATGTTGAACATCATGATGATGAAGCTAGAGGTTGGCGGTAAGATGAATAGTGATCATCAGGAGGATGATTGCGCTTGCTGAATATGATGATGCTGCCGATAGCCGGATATGATGATGCTGCTGACAGACGAAAGGTCGAAGGTTTGTCTGCAGGAGGATATCGGTCGGCAAGAGAAAATATGATGATGCTGACAATGTTAACAGAAAATATGATGATGATGATGGGTTGTAGACATACATGCTGTATGTCAAGGTTTTAGTGTGGATGCCTCTGCATCATAGTGGTATCAGAGCTCAGCAAAAGGTCTGGGCTGTTCTGTCACTGAAAGGACAGAGGTAGAGGAGTGAGAGGTTGACAAAATGCCTCCGAAAGGTAATGGTACTGCAAGGGAATTGCAGGAGATGAAGGAAAAACATGCCAGAGAGATGAGGAAGATGAAGGAGCTTGCTGAAGCACTTCAAGCCAGGCTTGTAGCCCTGGAAAAGAACAAAAAGAGGGAAGTGGAAGACAGTGAGTCTGAAGAAGATGAAGATACTGTTGAAGAGTATGAAGAGGTAGCTGAAGATCTGGATGCTGAAGACCAGAGATTTGCAAAACTATTAAAGGCAGTGCAGAGTGATAAACCTAAGGTAAAGGTTGATGTTTCCAAGTATAATGGAAGTTTGAATGAAGATGAGTTGCTGGATTGGATTGCTGCACTTGATAATCACTTTGAATGTGAAGATGTTGCTGAGGATCAGAAGGTAAAGATTGCAAAGACCAAGTTAGGAGGTCATGCTTTGGTATGGTGGGATTATGTACAATCCGAGAGAAGGAAACAAGGGAAGTCAAAGATCACTTCATGGGATAAGATGGTAGCAAGGATCAAAGGTAAATTCTTGCCTAAGGATTATGAGATTCAGATGTTTAAGAAGCTGCAATTTTTAAGGCAGAAGGAAATGGATGTGAAGGCATATACTGAGGAGTTTTATAAGTTGAGTATGAGATCTGGTCATCATGAGAATGAGGTAGAAAAGGTGGCTAGGTACTTGGCTGGTTTGAGATTGAACATACAGGATGAGTTAGTTTTAGCTAACCCTAAGAGTGTGGAGGATTGTTACCAAATGGCAATCAGGATTGAAGAAAAGGTGAATAGAAGACAAGATAAGTCCATGAGAGGAAGAGGAAACAATATGAGGGGAAGAGGATTAGCCCCTACAACAAGGCAAACCAATGAGGGTCAAGAAGACACTGGTAAAGGACAGGGACAGTCTAATTTCAGAGGTGGATGGAAAGGTAATAGAGGCAGATTTGGAAGTGGTAGAGGTTCTACTACATTTTCAGGAAAGTGTTACACCTGTGGTGAGTTTGGTCATCCATTTTTCAAATGTCCAGAAAGCAAAGGTTCATCATCCAGAAATGATAGAACGAATGACAAGAGAGTACAACTTGTGCAAGAAGAGAAAGTAGAGGAATGTGTACAAAGTTTAAACACTTATCAAGATAGAGTTCCTGACAATTATGGATATCCTGAGGAGGGAGAAGCATTGATGCTAAGGAGAATTAGTTTGCAGGCATCAAAGGATATGATGCAAAGAAGAGCTCTTTTCAAGACCACATGCAAGAGCAAAGGTAAGGTATGTAAGGTTGTCATTGATACTGGTTCAACAGACAACATGGTATCTCAGGAAATGGTGGATAAACTGAATTTGGAAAGGATTCCACACCATCACCCTTACAAGGCATCTTGGGTGAGTGATAGTCAATCACTTTTTGTCTATGAACAGGCATATGTTGATTTTCAGATTGGAGCATATCATGATAGAGTTTTGTGTGACATTTTGCCCATGGAATGTTGTCACCTACTGTTGGGTAGGCCATGGCAATTTGATAGGAGGGTACTGTATGATGGGTATGCTAATACCTACACCATCAAGAAAGATGGGAAAACTATTATGTTGATGCCATTACAGGAAGCAGCTGTAGTACAGAAGGCAGCAAAAATCATTTTAGTGGGAAAGAAGGAATTTGTGCAGAAGCCTATAGGAGCAGGCATAAAGGCAGTTGCGGACACTGCAAGGAAAGAAGTTGTTAAGGACAATAGGTTGAAGAAAGTTTCAGTTGTGACTGACAGAGGTCAGCAGCAGGTTCAGCAACAGGTTTGCAAACAACCACCAGTTGAGAGGAATGACAAGGATGTTGTCATAGTTGGGACTATTGTTTGTCCTATAAAGGTTGAAAGAAAGACAGAGTTGAACATTACAGAAGTTCAAGAGGCAGTTCAGACAGAGGTTCTGGTCAGACAACCTGACAAACACAAGGTATGTGAGAGAAGGGCCTACATTGACAGGCATGAGGATTTACTTGCAAGAAAGCAAGTTACAGTTCAGAAGTCTTGGAGCAGCCAAGAGACAGCAGAGGACAAAGCTGGAACAGGTCAAGACACTGCAAAGGCAAAGTGTAAAGGTGGAGGACTTCCACAACCTAACTCATGGGACATGAGTTCTTTTCTGTTGGGGAGTATGGTGCAGGAGCACCTACCTGACAGCTGGCCTCCATGAGGCAATTAGTTTGTTATAGGTCTGGTTAATGTTTCCAAGAAGGTCTTATAAGACCAATGCATGTAATAAGGTCATGTTGACCATACTTTACTATTTTTAGGTAGGTTGTTAGGACAGCTGTTATGCTGTATGTTCGGTTGGATTCCCCCAGCCGCTTGGAAGCTCCCAACCGCTGGGAATCGAGCGGTAGTACTCGCAAGAGATCCTATTTATGCATTAGGATCGGTTGGTTTTAGGTAGTATTGCAGATCATCGATCAGACTTTGCAGAGAATGAGACAGAGAGAGGAGAGACAGAGTATTGTAATTACATCTTTTGAAATCAATAAAGAGATCCTGTTTGTGTTCATTCTCTGTTGAATTCCATTGTTTAATCATGTGGTTGTTCTGGTGGTTTCATGGATTCGCTGATCCATTCCACCGGTTGATTCGTCGAATCGGTGGAATGACTATGTACAGTAGTTTAGGATTTAGTTTGCATTTTCTGTTTGTTCATGTGCATGTTTGCAGGATCGTAGTCGAGAGGTGTTGAGAACCCTAGCATGGGTATGTGCTAGGTTGTGCTGGTAGTTCAAGTCTAGAAAGTTGTCCAGGAAGTAGATCGGGTCACCTCAGGAGGTTCGGCGGATCAAAATTCGCTAAGGTTGGAAAATCCATCGCAATGGCATCATCAGGATATTTCTGTGTATATCCTGCAGTTACTTCGGGCGTCATCCGAGTAGATGGAGGTGAGCATGATGCAATTGTTTGCATAAGGTGAATGTGCATTGGGGTGATCATCATCAGGTGTTGCTGAGGAGGAGCGTATCGGCATAAGGTAGAAGATCGGGTTGATAAAACCATTGCGGGCCGATAATGTTATGTTTGGCCAACAGTAGGATATTGGAGGAGCTGCATGTGCCGTCATCGTCATCAGGATAATCGTCATCAGGATATCGGGGTGACGTAAGCATCGAAGGAAAGGTGCGTAAGGAAAGGTGCATGAAGTTGTCGTCATCAGGATATATGGGAGGAACCGGATATTTTATATCCTGCTGATGAACATGATGTAGAACATCATGATGATGAAGATAGAAGTTGGCGGTAAGATGAACAGTGATCGTCAGGAGGATGATTGCACTTGCCGAATATGATGATGCTGCCGATAGCCGGATATGATGATGCTGCTGACAGATGAAAGGTCGAAGGTTTGTCTGCAGGAGGATATCGGTCGGCAAGAGAAAATATGATGATGCTGACAATGTTAACAGAAAATATGATGATGATGATGGGTTGTAGACATACATGCTGTATGTCAAGGTTTTAGTGTGGATGCCTCTGCATCAGTGGATAGTGTGGATGTGAGTGGTGTAGTGAAGAAAAGTGTGAAAGACAGAGCAGAGGTTTTTGGGCTTAAATGGAACTGATCCGGACATGGTAAAGATGTCATTCTCCAGTTCAAGACTGTGATTCTTATCACTTTGTAGACAATGTGTCTCCTTGTAGGCAGTGGGCCTCTTTGTGAGTAGTGTGCTCGGGCAGTGAGCCCTAATTGGCAAGTGCCATTTTGTAATTCCTTATTCTTCTAACAGAGAATAATCTTTGGGTTAATCACCTCGTGGTTTTCTCCCTTAACCGGGTTTCCACGTCAAAAATACTGTGTCATGTGTTTCTATTTCATAGTAATGTTTGTTTGTTTGATTCAATGCTGCTTTGATTAATAAGAAAGTCCAGAAAGGATAAATAATTAGGATAACTGATTCACCCCCCCCTCTCAGTTATCAACAATATAAACATGCAACTTTACTTGGTTGCCTCATTCTTTTAGAAATCTATTGCTGTCATTTTATTATTCTTTACACAAAAAAATATAGGAGAAAATAAATATAATACATTTTGCTGTGTATATTATAAGATGTGTATATACACTTATATATATAGAAATATATATATATATATATATATAGAAATATATATATATATATATATATATATATATATATATATACAATAAGTGTATACTTGTATATTTTTTTATACAAAAAAAAAAAAGAATAATTATGCTGTGAAACTTAAATTAGACTGGAGTATCATTTTGAGTATTTATACATACATACATACATACATACATACATACATATATATATATCGAAAGTTATTTTAAATAAAAAAAATAAAGGTCAAAATACGCGGATGGGCGGACTGTGCATTGTACAGTTTCTGGGTTGTAAATTAAAAAAAAGAAAAAAAAACAAGTGTGGATTGTGGGCCGTAGCGCCCATAGTCCCACCGGTGTTTGTAATAAGGGATGTGGGGGGGAGGCACTGCGTCCCCCCACACCCCCAACCTCGAAACCTCCGCAGCCTCCTGCTCACCTCTCCGTCCCCACTGCTGGCAGCGCTGAACCCCCTATGATAGAAATTGCTACTCACGCTCCCCACAGACTCCATCACCATGGCCTCTCCTCCCTTTTGGCCTCCATTCCGGCCATCTCTATCCCTCATTTGGCGGCGGCAACCCTTCCCTAAATCCCTCTACAACATAAATAAAAAAATCTTACTCTTTCAGCATTCTCTTTATATATATATCCATGTATAAATAATAATAATAAAAAAAAGAATGGGTATCATTATTGCTGTGTATACCTCCATGGGTCAGAGTAGCAAGCTCCTTCTATGGCCTCCCTTGTCAAAAAAAAACCTAACCTGCAAAAATGTGGAAGAAAACAAACAAAGAAAAGTAGAAATGAGATAATGAGATTAGGGCAAACAAGGAGAAGAGGAAACAATAGAGAATAGATTAGGGTTTTCTTTTAGAAAACAATTTTAGATTGGATTAGGGCTTTTCCTTATTTTTGAAGCAATATTTTATTGTGAGGAGATGATTTTTAATTCTTCTTTTTTTTTATTTCCCTTTTTGCCCTTTGTTCCTTTTAAACTTGGAGTTCCCATTATTTTTGTTTGAATTTTAAATGAGGGTTTTACATTTTTATTTTATGACCTTGTGCATTTAATTTTAATTTGGGGAATTTATTTTATTTTATTTGGGAAAGAGTATTTTCCCTTGTATTTAGATTCACTTTAATGGGGATATTGATTTTATTTTTCCTTGGCAGGATTTTATCGTTTTAATTATTATCTATTTTATTATTATTTTTACGGGAGTGAGTATCTTAGCCTCCTCCCTTCTCTATTGTTCCGAGTTCGATAATAAACCTAATTGCCAAAATTATGTTTATTAACGGACTCAAATTTTTGAGGTCTGAATTGGCGTTTGTTATTATTTTATTTCAAAATTTTATTCCTTTATGCTAGGTTGATTTATTAGACCTTGGTAAGGGCATTTATTTTATTATTGTAAATCGTTTTAGATTTGTTCTTAAGTTTATTTAAATTTGACTCTAAATTTTATTTGAATTCTTTTTGGAGTTATACTTTTAAATTTTTTTGTGTTTATTGAAAACGTGTTATGCTGTCAAAATTTTTCTAGATTTCTAGGGTTTTAATTTTATGTTATTTTATTAATTTTCATTCCATCGTCCACTTTAATCATGCGCCATCATGTCATTTTACTTAATCACTATTTCAATTTCTTTTGGACCTGAGTTAAGGTTAGGCCTCGAAGCTGACAGAATCATCTTCACACCTAGGAAACTAGGGGTTCAGATTTAAATCAGTGTAACCCTAAAAGTGACACACTTCATGTCGCATACCCCCTAGATGGCTTTCATCATCACGGTTATGTTGACATGTTTATGCCTTGTGCGTATTGCCACCGAGCACGCAGATGTGTGCGATGGGGTTCCTAGGGATATGTAGAAAAGTTTTTCGTAATTCATGTCATGACCACATGACAAATGTGGACATGACACGTGTGTTGTGTGTCATGACCACATGGGAAATGTGGGCATGACAAAGATATAATCACTCAATGGGAAGGAATGGCTAACAGCTACCATGCATGGCATGTTGATCGCACACCACCAAAATCAAATAGCAACAATAATGATGAACTTGTGTCAGATGGACAAGAAGATATACAAGATGTTGATGCAGAGGAATGAGAACTTCTATCCTCCCTCCACCCAAGAAATAATCTTGACTTTGATGAAATAGACATGCTTGGGTACCGAGAATTTGACACATCCCACAATTGGGCTACCACTACAATTGCCCCCTCCTTGATGGAGAATGCTATCACATTCATCAGCTCTAACTGTTCAACACAACAATTTGAACAAATTGAACCAAACTCACTTATTGCAAAGGAAAAGCTTTCTTTAGAGAAACAAAATGCATTAAATATTATTGTGAACCATTCTAATCAAAGTGGAAGGCAACCGCCACTTCTAATGATCATATAAGGTATTGTAGGAACAGGGAAGTCATACTTGATTAATAGCATTCGAAATGCACTCTCCAAAAATGTGCCCATGAAAGAAAAGAAATTGCTTTTACTTGCCCCAAAAGGTGTTGCTGCTTTCAACATCAGTGCATCAACCATTCATTCAGCACTTCACATACCAATAAAAGAGATGAACCCTCTTCAATGTCAAGCTTTATCAACTTTCCAAGAAAGCATGTATTTCATTCAATATATTCTAATTGATGAAATGAGCTTCATTGGACCAAGGTTGTTAGAACACGTTAACATTAGACTACATGAAGCGTTCCCATACCATAATCAAAGCCCATTTGGTGGATGCTCTATTGTACTTATTGGTGACCTAGGCTAATTACCACCAGTACATGACATTCCAATGTATGTTGGATCGTCATATGGGAAAACACTTTGGAGAAGCTTTCAAACAATAGTCACATTGAACACAATTTTTTGACAAGGAGATGAGCCTACCCAAATAAGTTTTTGTAACCTCCTTCAAAATATAAGGAATGCTGAGGCAATACGAGCAGATTGGGAACTGCTCATGTCACGTAATAGTGCCAAACTATCTTCTAGCGAACAAGATACATTTTCTTTATCCATACATTTGTTTGCAACAAATGATTTGGTTGAAAACGTAACAAAAAAATGTTAAAAGCATTGGACAAACCAATAGCATGCTACATTGCTGAGCAAAAAAGGAACATAGTAAATTCAAATTCAGATGATGAACAACTACAAACAAAGGTGTTATTGTGTGTTGGACAACACATTATTTTGAATACAAATTTGTGTGTTGCAATTGGACTTGTCAATGGTGCACTTGGCAAATTAATTGCTATTGTATATAAAAATAGAACCAAGCCACCAAAAAATTTTTTCCTATGTCCATCCCTTAAATGTCATTGGATAATAAAATATCAAACAAACATCAAACCATTCGATATGTTGTTTTTAAAATTTAGAAATTTAAATCTCAAATTCTTGTATTTATATATATTGAATTTTTTTTGTTTTGTTGTCCAACCTTACCTATGAAATACCTTATATAATTATTCATTGTTAACATGCTTACAATAACTTCATGATAAATCTAATCAAACCATATTTTCTATTCAAAATTTATAAATTAAAATCTCAAATTATTGTATTTAAAATTTTATTTCATATATATGTTGTTTGGTGAAATCATTATTATTTTATCTTAAATCCATCCCTTTAAATAAAACTCATTAAATACATGTTCCTCTCAAACTCATTAAGACTCAATAATGAAGAACTAAAACAATTATGTGGGATTCATATTAAACATTACAACAAAATGAAACAAAATATATTAAGAAATTGGGTTGCCACTACAATTGCCCCAGACTGCTTACAGCGGACTTCATGATAAATCTAATCAAACCATATGTTCTATTCAAAATTTAGAAATTAAAATCTCAAATTCTTGTATTTAAAATTTTATTTCATAAATATGTTGTTCAGTGAAATCATTATCATTTTATCTTAAATCCATCCCCTTAAGTAAAACTCATTAAATACATGTTCCTCTCAAACTCATTAAGACTCAATAATGAAGAACTAAAACAATTATGTGGGATTCATATTAAACGTTACAACAAAATGAAACAAAATTTATTAAGAATTGGGTTGCCACTACAATTGCCCCCTCCTTGGTGGACAATGTTGTTGAATTCATTGACTACAACTATTCAACAACAGAAAACTTGTGCCAAATTTATCTAACTCTAAAAAAATTGCGCTCTTAATAATAAAACTATCAGCATGCCCATTGAACCTATGGGTCCAATTGCTAGTATGCTTCTTTTAGAGAAGTTATAGTATAAATCATATGGATAGCACTTAATTTTTTTCATTTTATTTTATTTAATATTTTTCAAATGTTAAAGTAAATATTGGAAATACTACTAGGTAGTAGGTAACCTTATTTGTTAGTGCCATTTATTTCTCAATGAGATAAAAAAGGGCATCTAGCCAACATTGAATCCTATGATGTGTAGCTTTATGTTCTATACTATTTGTATTGTATGGCTTGTTGTACAATTATGTTGGCCCTTGAATGGGGGCTTTGTTTCTAACAATTTTTTTATGCTAGATCATTTCCATATATTTGTGCAACTTAGATAAAGTTAATCAAAATAGAGTGAAGGTATTTTAGGTATATCTTCAATTCTTATTATATATCATGCTTCCATAAGGTGAAGGTATTTTCAGTCTATCTTCAATTCTTATTATATATGATGTTTCCATTATTTATTTTCAATGTCCTAACAAAGACTTGTAAATATTGCTAATAATGATATATAGTGTTCAATTGATTTGCCCTTTACTTCTATCCCTCTTCCCCACCAACTTCTTGATTCTTATGTTGTTAATTATAAAATTATTTTGTAATATATGCTACTTAAATTTTAAGAAATCCGACATTACCTAATGATGTGGGAGGTATAATTTGATCAAACTTTGAGTACATGCATTCATTTTTGTTTTCAAAGT
Organism: Cunninghamia lanceolata; assembly: GCA_027924645.1. Lineage (NCBI taxonomy): Eukaryota > Viridiplantae > Streptophyta > Pinopsida > Cupressales > Cupressaceae > Cunninghamia > Cunninghamia lanceolata. The sequence continues at coordinate 192,013 of BSBN01000312.1, forward strand.
TAATAGAGATAAACATTATATATATGACCTAATGTTAATTATAAAAATCATTTTGCAATAAATGCTACTTAAATTCGAAAATGACATTACCTAAGGATGTGGGAGGTATAATTTGATCAAACTTCGAGTACATGTATTCATTTTTGTTTTCAAAGTTAATAGAGATAAAATTATATATATGACCTCTAAGAGAAATGGTGTAGTGCCCCTCACCTTGTCGTTTGTCAGATTGATGGTTGCTTAGTAGGATTCGACTTTATGACAGTATCTTAGATCATTTGATGATGGATTCCTTGTTGTTTTGTTAATTGACTATGGACCTAATCGTTATGATAACAGTTGTTGATGTTGAATTCTATTATTTTATGCTAGATGTTGTAGATGCTTTGACGTTATTTGCTATATTTGATTGTAAGATTTAATTAATAAAATAAAATTATTTTAGAGTTGTATAGTTTAGGTGGTTGCAATGATTTAATTTAATTAATTAATAAAACCCTCATTGTTGAATAACTAATTAACGGTTCTGAGAGGAGGAGGATTAATCAGGGAAGCTAGAAATTTTTAGGGGATGGGAGGTTGCAGGGCAGGGTGGGGGGAGATCAAAGAGGTTTGGGGGCTGGTTCGGCAGTTGTAGAAGTGATTCTGGCATTGAAATCTCAGAGTGGAGAAGCCAGGTTTCATTGTTATTCATATTTATTCCTGGTAGATAATATATTGATTGTTTGTTCCTAAGGTTTTAAAAATTCTGCCAATTGCCTTTGCATGAGCACTCTTTTATTTTGATTAAACACTACTTTTCCAATAGGCCACATATATGCAGTAGAAGAGAATACGAAAGATAGCCCTTTTACTGTAACTCATGGTCTACCTTGCAAATCCTAATTAGCAACGAGGAATAGATTGAAAGTATATATATTAATTTGGCTCACAAGTCTGCATGTTATACCCTGGAATGAAGCTTCCTGATTGAATGCAGATGGCACGTTTTCATTAAATGGAATTTTATTTTTAGATCTGGGTGGCTGCATGCGCCAAGCTCTCAAACAGGGCTGTGAAATGTGTCTAATCCTGTCTATTACAGTTGCTTAATCGTTTCTAAAATCTTTTTAACCAAAATTTCATTCTGTGCATATTCTTCAATCATTGCAATTCTTGAGATGATGTTTCCTTGAGGCATTGATCCTCACCTTACCTGCTGCCCTTGCATAGATGTTCAAGAGAAGAACAAAGGTCGTGCTTTAGTTGCCTAAAATATGGGTCAAGTTTCAATAGTCTTGTATTTATAATGTTTAAATACCCATTTTGTGGAAGGGTGTATTCGAATGAGAATGTTGGTATTGAATGTGTGTGATTAAAGTCCTCACAGATGCCATTTTTGATTTGAGTGATAATTGTTTTGTTAGGGTAAATTTTAATATTATTTCTTGGTATTCTGGATCTACATTTCAACGCTGTGTTTGTAGCAGTGGAGATGATAAGAGTGATCTTATGTTGTTTTGATGAGGATGTGATGGCACATATCCGTTACAACAGGAACCATTTTTAGAAAATAGAGAGCCAAAAGAAAACCTAACGAGCTTATTTATTAGTGGATTTAGAGTTTTAAACAAAACATCAGGTATAACTATATAAATATTGATCTTACAACTTAGTACATACCAAACCCAAGACAATCAAACAAAGCTTGGGAAACTTGGTGTCTTGAACTAGGCACTTATAGGAATATCCTCTAATTAGTGGGTTTACACCAAGAAATGTAAAGTTGCTGCCTGGAAGTTTTTTTGGTTTAAGCCCTTTTAACACTCTAGTAGGTGCGCATCATGCAATTACAGAGTCTTTCTTTGTTTAGGTAATGAGATTGTCAATATCTGAACAAATTTGTTCACATTTTCCTTTGATCCACTCTGCCTTGTGTCTATCATATTCAATCTTCTCATCACATCTCTTGGCGATAAGGTGGATAGCATTCCATATATGCACTTTATTTCAGAATAGTAAGCTAGCAGATGTAGTAGATCGGCCTTGTACCTATCAATTGCATTTGCTTAAAGGTTTCAAATGTTTTATTTAAACAATACCATCGTATGCAGATCTTGCAATCGTTGAGTTCATGAGGGGACGTCTCTTTGAGGTGTCTGGCAATTAGATCGAATACCTTGTCTATGCATGCAAGCCTTGCACTCATGCCTACAAGAGTATATCTAACTATTATGCCTGAATAAGATCTCTCTTCCATTATGTCTCAATGGATGCCCATATGCCAACCCAAAGTGTTCTCTGGCACTGGCAGTGGGTGTGGATTTTAGCTTTCACTCTGCCAGTGGCACTTGCCGAAATAAATTCATTTTGAGTATATTCTACTACCATTGTAATCCGTGAGATGATATCTCTATATTTTGGAAAGTGGTTGAAAGCAAATAATGAAGTGAGTTTATTAAATTGCAAGACTTGCAGTTAGCTGAACGGAGGCAGGATAAAACAAAAAAAAAATAGAATCGCCTCGCTTAAAAGTTTCTTAAGCCATTTAAATACTTTGAGTGGTGCACAGCCAACAAACTTAGTAACCTGCTTTGATCAGGAAATGAAGCTTGTCAGTGTTCAAGCAAATTCGTTCACCTTCTGGTCATTATTCATGCCATGAGTTTATCATAAATTTTATCTTAGCATTCCTCATGGTTGTAATGAGGCCTGCATTCCATTTATGTGGTTTATTTTAGGATAATTTAAAACACATTAATGCTTGAGAAATTTTTATTTTCTGAACTTAGTCCACATTAAAACCTAAAATTTAGTTATTTTAAATTGAATCAGCCTTTGTAGATTTTGGACGTCCCATGATCCGGCTGTATTTTTTTATCATCAGCTATCAAATAAATCATCCATAATTAATCCACAATGTTATTATTTTTATAGTAGGAATGGAATATAAGTAAAATGTTAAAAATTAGATTTGCCAATTAATAAAATTTCCAGCACTATTACAGAAAGTTATTACATTTGATACAAAATTCATGTAGCAATATTAAATGCTGGGAGAATGAAATTATTTGCTATCCACTGATCCAAAGTATATTATTGTTATTATTATTATTATTATTACGTCTACAGTAATAGTTGATTGTTTAAAAGCCAAATAAATTGGAAAATTATAACAATGTTGTCATTGTTAAATTGATTAAAAGATAATCGTTGTGACTATATATTAATGGTTAATGAAATTTAATTTAATTGACATAGATTTTTATATGATTTCTTCATTTTGATAAGATGAAATTAGAATAATGGGTTAAGGATTAGGTATATAAATAATGTATTGGGAATTTGATTTGAAGGTATTATACAATTAGTTTAGTGTGAATTGAAATTGTATAACGTAAGTGGAATGTGTAAGAATGGTCATAGTGTAAGTTGTCAAGGGTTTATTCCAGAGGCCAACGTTGTTTGACGTCATGTAACATGTTGATAAGTGTCTTGAGTTAATGAAGCTTTGTTGCCTTTTGTTTTAAGGAATTTAGTTGTGGTGTAGTGAAAGAATGTAAATATTCTGAATGCATCATGATGTGTAGAAAGGCTCTTCATGGATGTTATGATTTATTTATTTGTTTGGGATGTTGTGTTGGATTAGACAATGGGGAGACATCGGTATCCATGAAGAAGAATTTTTCTTATGAGTTACTTCATTTGGAAGCCATGGAAAATGTTTTGAGAGTATGTCCTTGTAATTAAGTTGATATGCAAGATGGTGAATGCCTTACATTGTTACATATACATGTTCATATCAGGATAATTGTTATGCAAGATGGTTAATGCCTTGCATGGTTCATGTATTATCATTGTCATGATGATGTTTGCTATGCTTGTTGAGTAGGGTTTCTAGATGCAAGTAGGGGAGTGGCTCTCAATGGGGGCCGGAGCCCAAAGTGGCGTCCAGGATAACCCATGTGGGAGTTTGTTAACTCAGTGATAACCTAAATAATTAATTAGGGGGTTGGGTTGTTAATCACACTAAATAAAGATAAGTGGATGCCTCACTCATGGCTCAAGTGCTCGTTTAGGCTTGAGATGAGATGAGAAGGCCTGGAATGGCAAGATCAACTACCTTGTCCTCATGAAAGGTATGTTGATTCTGCATGAGCGTTGTATGGGGGCCGGGAGTCGGGAGAGGCTACTAGGACAACCCAAGATGGGGGCTGGGGCCTAGGAAGGCTTACCAGGACAACCCATGACAAGCCATGTGATGACACTCTTTCCTATTGCAGCCTAGCATTCCCTACTTGTACTCTCCCCATATGTTATGTGTTGCCTCTGGAAGTGGTGTTGTTTTGTTTATGTTACTGTCATGTGCTGTATTGGAGTTTGGTCATCCTTTGTCCATGTTAGTCCTTTATCTACCTGACTGTATGTTGTAGTGGGGACCTTATGTTAACTCCTAGCTTGGGGGGTGGACCTTAGGGTTCCACATGGTCGGGTGGAAGAGCTTTTATCCATTGGTTTTTTCCCTTACCGATGTTCATGTGCGAAGAGGATATAGCTTGTGCATCAGACATCAGATCTTGTACCTGTTTATGGAGATAGTTATTATGCTCATGTACTGGCCTATGTATCAGATGATTCATTATGTATGTATTCATATGTATTCAGAAGATGATAATGTAACAATGCAATGTTGTATTCATATGTCGGGAGAAATTGTAACTATGTACTAGATCCTGATGATTACTTATATGATGTTATGTAGATGTAAATGTTTATTGATTTAGTGCAATAGGTTTACAATGATCTACTGATGTTAATTCACGATGTGTGTTAGATTATGTAAATTATTTTGTCAAGTAATGCAACCATGATATCTTAGAGGACACGTCATTAGTTTAATGATGCGTTTAGATATGTTAAACATTACTTTGTTATCTTATTCATTTAAAAAAAAATTTCCTATTTGTATAGCATGGATGTGTTGTTCTCTAAGGTGTTCATGGCGGGGCGTTACAAATGGTTTTGAATGTTTATAAACTGAGATCACTGATTTAGAAAAATCACAAACAAGCAAAAAATATTTTTCAATTAATGTATTAAATTTGATGAAATTGAACATTGCCCAAGGATATACTAGGTATCACTAGGTCAAACTTTGTGTACACATGTATTTGTTTCCCCTTCCAAAGTTGGTAGAGATACTTTAGAAGAGATCAATATTAATAGCAAAATGATAATAAGGATTATAGAAATTCGGCCCCTAAGAAAATATTGGTATGTGAATGACATATAATATGTATGAGGAGACATGTTTTTAAATGCCAAACATTATTTTGTTGTTAGTTATGCATCTATAGCTTTGATAGAGATAGTTTTGGTCTCACTCTAAGCATGGCTATACTACTAGATCTCTAAGCATGGATATACTACTAGCTAAGTGTTCATAATTTTGGGAGAGAGATCTAAATCACTCAATTGAACATTTTGATTTTGTTTTTTCAATCTTTTTTTAATCTTAAATTTTAAATTTTGATATTCTATTATTGTCTTTTACATATGTAATAAAGCCTATATTGGGTTGAGGACTACTCTAGTATAAGAGAGGGTCAAATGTAGAAATAATCTTGATTACTTAATACCCCAATATTGTACAAACTTGAAAGTTCTTATGTGTTTATAAGGTTTTGATTAGACTAAACAATTGTACATTCTGAGGTTGAGTTAGAGTAAACCAAATATATATAACATATATTGGAAAGATAATTTAAACCTCTTTGAAATATTTCTTTATATGAGACACATGTAAACGTAGAAGAATACATTGCCATCGGGATGCCTTGTCTTAGCCTGGTTATTACAACAATCCAAGTAGCATAGAGTTTAAATCCAAGGGGCACTTGAGGCAAAAAATAAAAGTAACAAAACCAGGCTCAATGAAAGAGAGGTGGGAGGATGTGATAATATTAATAATTAATACCATCTCCCACCAAAAACACATCTTAGGACAAAACTATTCAAAATATAAAACAAAAAAATGAAATGTTTACAATTAAAATTCTAATATATTATTTACATTTGTACAAAGGGTTAGGAACACAAGTTTCAACATTTCTTACTTTCATTCTTGCAATGGTGGTGTGAATGAGGTACACTACCTAATTAGTTCTCTTTTAAGTCCTATTCACACCTAGTAAGTTTACTTAGGTCATTATTTTTTTTGTCTTAAGTTATGATTATGACAAGTGTTATAATCCTATATTGTCCTATGTGTAATGCCCCGCCATGAAACCCTAGAGAGTTAAGTTTAACCTACCAATATAAAGGGCAATTTTTTTTTTAATAGAAATAATGATAACAAATTCATTGTTAGCCCACCCACAACACATGAAACAACTATCAAAAATTCCAAAACAACCAATATTACAAACAAATCCACATCACGGTGTGACTAATTTTAGCCACAAAAGGGAGTATCCACTACACAACACCCCAGAACACAAAGTCCAGAATGCATTAGAGAATGTACACCAAACACACAGACAACTAAGTTTTCTAGATCTTCTTATCTAAGGAACTTTTATACAAGGATTTAAGGCAACACAGTCGATATTTATTTACAAAAAAATTCTATCTTTATTGTAGTACAATTCCTGTTTACCAAACTATGAACATATACAATTACTTCCTTATGCAAAAAGATACTTACAAAGGAAATGTATGATGTCACAAAGAAGAATAATTCAAAATTCTAATTGACTTACAATATCACATTCATGATCTCCTGGGTCCAACACAGGCTCCAATTTGATCTCCTGCACACATTTCTTACACAGGCATACACAATGATAACTTTCATAAATCACAACAGAACTTCTACATGAGGTCATGGCCAACTAAGAAATAGATATCAGATTATCAAGCAACCATGCAAAGATACCCCACACATGACAACACCACATAATCCACATGATGCCACTGAGTGATTAAATCATTCCAATACTTACACATATAATGCAATTAACATAAAGATGGTATGGTGCTTCTACACCCATAACTAAATATAATCCCCAAGAATGATTACTTCACCAAACAAGGGAACACAAAACACCACTGGCCTTTCACAACACCCCACACAGAATGGGTACAGGATATTCACATCACTAGAGGGGGCATATACTACACTCCTAATCACATGCACTAATAGTAATCATGCTTCTTTCTTCTAAAACACTAGAGACCACAAGAGGGACTCAAGGCCTTAACAAATCAACAAGCACTACCATTCAGGAAACACATATTGTCAGATATAACATCATATTTTCATAAAAGAAGGAGAGAGAACACATAGCAGACGCATAAGTAAAACAAGGCATAAAGAATTTATTTCTTCTAGAATCAAAGAACAAGTCTATAAATTTATCAACTTTCTAATGTCATACTAAGGCACATAGGTGAGAGGTATTATTACCAACTAGCCACAAGGAGAAAAACACTTAACCTAGAGCAATAACAACAATCTAGAGGTCTCAGTGTTGCAACCTAGGCTCTGATACCAAGTGTAACGCCCATACAGACAACACTGACTAGGTGCAAAACTAGATACTCATCCTTTTCAAGGATGATGGCTAACTAGGGGACCACATGTTATCTCCGTTCAAGAGTTTCCATTGGGTTTAAGGCATGCTCAGACCTGTCAATTCAGGTGGATTTGATGCCTGGTACCTACATCCTGTAGCAACCAAACAGTTGAACAAATAGACATATATATAATCATATAGTCAAATACATTGTGAAAGGGAATCATAGCGTAGCAGGGTACTCACACATGAGTAATGTGACACTGTCCATTTCACCATCACATCAAACACGTAATCACAACACACATAGCAATCAGTTACTGAATGACTAAATAAGAACCATCATCAGATAATCGCATGATATACATAATAAGATTAATCCACACAAAACCTCACAACATAACATCCTATGATACAAAATCAGTCGCATAAAAATCAATTCTAGCATATGACAATCATAGTAAGATCAATATCATAATCACCTGAATGTAAAATAATGTTAGAGCATATAAATTATCAATGTCGCAACAAAGATTATCGATAAAACATACCAACTGTCATATGAAACCACACATGAGCATAATCAGGAATGTCATCAACATGAATGTAGCATCTACCAACATCATACAATGTACAACATCAACTATCTAACATACCCTAAATATTCCTATTATTTTACCTTCATCTTCATGCTCCTTAGCCAAACCGTCTGCACATCCAAGATGAGAATGGAGAGGCATTACACTATGTCTCACCCTTGTTATATATACAAGGTTTTTCTTGTACATTATTCATTTTGTATGCAAGTACCATTATTGACATATAACATTTTTCATTACTTATCTTGTGTAGAAGGCTTTGTGGTGTTGTAGAGTGTTCTTGTGCCTATGAGTCTTTTTGGTGACTTCAACATAGTATCATAGTTTTGAATTTACAAGTCCCTTGTTTTTTGGGAGAGATTTTGCTAAGAGTTTTTAGTCCATGTAGATATGATTTTATGGTTAAGTCCAAAAGGTTCAAATTTATATGGATTGACTATAAACTTGATAGGGTTTTTCTATAGTCCTTTGAAACTTTTTTTTGGCTCCTCTAATTCATACAATTGTCAAAATATTCCATGGTGTCATTCATTGTGTAGGTAGTCAACATCTATTCCATCATTTGACATATTCCTTCGCCTAATCAAAGGTCTATGGATCACTTTTTCAAATATTAAGGTTTTAATTTAATTTCACCGAGAGGCGAACTACAGTAGCGGGTGGGGGGGAGATGAGAGCACTCATTTTTTGGTTGTAATTATAAACCAAAAATAAATAAATAAATTGCAAGGGAGAGAATATACTATGTCTACATAATTAATTCATTTAATATTCATATTTGCTATTATTAGTGTTGCCGTTGCATTTCAACGCTCCATATCAGTTTCATGCGAGTAGTGCTGTGGTAATGGCATTATATGTCTACATAATTAATTTATTTAATAATCATATTTGCTATTATCAGTGTTGTGGTTGAATTTCAACACTCCATAAAGTGAGAGTGAATGCATTCAATCGTTCCAAAACTGCACGAGGTAATTTAGGCATTGATGGTTGTGGAGTCTCTAAACTCGAATGCCAATCTTCAATGCTTCTGTCATATCATTTTTTCTGCTTTGGTTTTGGTGTTTCCTAACTAGATGGTTTTGTTATTTTTTTGTGTTCCCATATTTGGTTGATCATTTCTTGCCACAATTTTGTTTCATCTTGGGGTTTGTTTGTTTGTATATTCTTCTGTATGCATTGAGGGTGGAGATCAAAGAAAGCTGGAGATATATTGAAATCAAATAACTTGAAGCATCTTATAGGTTATACTGTATCTAGCAATTAGGGATTCTGGATGGTTTTCACAAACAGATCAGCATCACAGAGAATTGTAATCTTCCAACAGGTTAGTCTTAAATCATCTATGATTTATTTATTGTTGTAATGGTTTTTGATTTTTGGTTTTCTTTTTAAAAAATGGCTTTTCTATCAATAGTTGAACATTTTTTTGTGCATGCAGACAAGAAGAAGAAATTTGAGAGACTCAAAAAAAAAAAACCTGTCTTAACCTCCTCTTGTATAGTTCATTTATTTTCTTCTGTAGTTCATTTATTTTCTTCTTCATGTTACTTTGTTTCCATGGCCACTGCCCTGCAAAAGAAAAATTCCCAGCAAGAAAACACAAGAAAATAAAATGAGATTAGGGTTCTCTTTTTAGAATAATTTTAAAAGAGCATGTTTTAAATTATATTAGGGTTAGAAAGGATATAACCCATCTCAATTTATGTTCTGTAGATACTGATAAACAAAAAGCTGACCGTCTGCTTCTCTCCACACTTTGCACCTTCTCTCCAATCTATAAACACATTTTTTATATCATGTTGCAGCACTGAATGATGCCAAATTCCAATGGCTTATGGAGTTGTGCCCAAATCTTTAGCAATTGGGCTTCATTGTTGTTTTGGGTTGAGAAATTTGAAGCTTCAAACCTACACAATAAACATCAAATTATGTTTCCCCAATGGAAAGCTCCAACATATCTGTATCAAAACTTTAGATTTGACAAGATTAAAAAAATATATGGAGAAATAGATCACAGAAAAAGAATGATTTTGTTTTAAACTCTATTTGATCCCTTCATTGTTGAATTTCTTGTGACCAAATTTTTCAAATTCTTCAACCTGTAAAAAAACAAAATGGAGGTTAAGTAATTTGAAAGGAAGAAAATTAGATGTTTTATAAAAAAAAGCAATCTGTTTTCTTTCTAAAATTTGAGTTCTATGCTTTCTTAATTATAAATTGGCTATTTAAGTTCTTATCATGTGCCTTTTTAATTGTAACTCCTTGTTTTATTAATTGTTTTTTATGATGTGTTTTATTTTCTTATTTTAGGCTTTCATTAAAATATTTAATTTATCTTTAGTTTTGTAGATATTAACAATTTAATTTCTTTAATTATTATTTTTACAGATAACTTAATTCAAAACTATAATAATTTGGTTATTATAACTATATTCTTTAGAATTAGAATAATATAAACTTAATTGAATGGGATGTTATATTTCAAATATTTACCCTAAACTTATTATTTAAAAAACAAATTATAAGAAACAAAAACAAATTATTTTTAAGTTATTTTGAAATAAACTTTGTAAAGCAAATCTTAAAAAATAAAAAAGAATAATATCCCTTACAAATCTTTAAAAAGTTAGAAAAACTACAAAATAAAAAGGGAAACATCAATTTTTTTTTTAATTTTTAGTAGGACAAAAAAATCTACATATCTTTAACTATATATAAAAACATGGATAAACTTTGTAAAACAAATCTTAAAACATAAAAAAGAATAATATCCATTACAAATCTTTAAAAGTTAGAAAAACTACAAAATAAAAAGGGAAACATCAATATTTTTTATTTTTAGTAGGACAAAAAAATCTACATATCTTTAACTATATATAAAAACATGGAAATAAAAATTTATAATTAAAAAGTAATAATAATAATATATATATATTTTAAAAATATTATAAAAAGAAAACCAAACTTTAAAATAAAAAGGGAAACATCAATATTTTAATAAGAAAAGAAAGAAAAACAATGGTTAAAAAAGGAAAGCATCTCAAAAGAAAGTCATAACTATTTAATTTAACATCAAAAACAAGAAATACAAATTTGTATTTTTTTATAAAATGAAAAAAAATGAAAAAAGAATATCCTTAATAATCTTTAAAAAGCAAGAAAACATGTAGTTATTTGTTTTTATAGCTAGGACTTAGACTAACTATTCTTACTAGATAATTATTTAAATCATTTAAAATGTAAATATTTAAATACAATATTTAATATTAATGAAAAATATTGTGAATCTTGATCATCTAAGTACCCTAAATGAGAATCTTAAATAATTTAATACAATATATGTAGCTTTTCCACAACATTCAACTTAACTTATTTTACAAAACTCTCCATAAGAGAAACATGAGACAATCCTAAATTCTTATATCCATACCAGTCGTATGTAAGAAAGACCAAATCTATAACTCTCCATTATAAGACAAAGGTTAAGCTTAGGGTTAAAATAATATTGTTTAGATGTTGCAAATCAAGGTAGGGTTAGGGTTAGGGTTAAGGATAGAATTAGGGTTATGATTACATTTAGAATTAGAGCTAGGGGTTAAAAATAGGGTTAGGGTTAGTATTAGAATTAGGGCCACAATTAGGGTTAGAATGATAGTTAGAAATAGGGTTAGGTTAGGGTTACAATTACGATTAGGGTTTTCATTAGAGTTGGGGTTAGTGTTAGTGTTAGGATTAATTTTGGGTTATGGTTACAAATACAATTAGGGTTTGAATTAGGGTTTGGATTAGGGTTAGGGTTAGTATTAGAGTTAGGGCAAGATTTACGATTAGAATTAGGGTTAGGGCTAGAATTAGGGTTAGCATTAGGGTTAGAATTAGGGTTAGCATTATTGTTAGGATTAAGGTTAGGGTTAGCGTTATAATTACAATTTGGATTTGAATTATAAGTTAGGGCTACAATTAGGGTTAGGGTTTAGGTTGAAGTTAGAATTAGGGTTAAAAACATGGTTAAGGTTAGCGTTACTATTGGGGTGATGGTTAGGGTTAGGGATAAATTATGGGTTTTATTTAGATTTGAGCTTAGGGATATAATTAGGGTTAGGGTTAGGCTTTAGATTCCAGTTACAATTAGGGTTAGGGTTAGGGTTCAAATTAAAGTTAGAATTAGGGTTAAAAATATGGTTAGGGATATAATTAGGGTTAGGGTTCAAATTAAAGTTACAATTAGGGTTAGAAATATGGTTAGGGATATAATTAGGGTTAGGGTTATGTTTAGAATTATAGTTAGGGTTACAATTAGGATTATTGTTAGGGTTCTCGCTAGAATTAGGATTACAATCAATAACAATTAGGTCTTGAATTAGGGTTAGAATTAGGGATTAAATTAGGGTTAATCAAATGTAGAGTAGAACTAAAGTTAGGGTTAGAGTTAGGGTTAACCTTTAGGTTAGCACTATGGTTGGAATTATGGTTAGGGTTAGCATTATTGTCAGGATTAAGGTTAGGGTTAGGGTTATAGTTTCAATTTGGGTTTGAATTACAAGTTAGGGCTACAATTAGGATTAGGGTTAGGGTTCAAGTTCAAGTCATAATTAGGGTTAAAAATATGGTTATGATTAGCCCTACTATTGGGGTGAGGGTTAGGGTTACGATTAGAATTAGGGTTAATATTAAAGTTAGTGTTAGAATTATGGTTAGAAATATGGTTAGGTTTAGAGTTACAATTATGACTGAAATTAGAGTTAGGGATGAAATTTGGGTTTTGTTTAGAATTAAAGTTGGGGATATAATTAGGGTTAGGGCTAGCATTCATATTGAAGTTAGAATTAGGGTTAGGGTTAGGGTCCAAATTAGAGTTAGAACTAGGTTTAGCAATATAGTTAGGGTTAGGGATATAATTAAGGTTAGTGTTATGGTTACAAATACAATTAGTGTTCGAATTAGGGTTAGGGTTAGCTTAAGAGTTAGGGTAAGAATTAGGGTTAGAATTATGATTAGAATTAGGGTAGGTTTATAGTTACAATTAGGGGTAGGGTTAAAATTAGGGTTGGGGTTAGGGTTACGATCAAGGTTAGGGTTACAATAATATTGTTTAGGTGTTGCAACTATGGTTAGAATAACCAAGTTAGGGTTAGGGTTAGGGAATTAATTAGGGTTACTGATATGTTTAGAATTAGAGTTAGGGGTTGAAATTAGGGTTATTAAAGGGTTCAGGTTAGAATTAGGGTTACCGTTACAATTATATTTTGGGCTACAATTACGGTAAGAATTATGGTTAGAAATAGGCTTAGAGTTAGAATTAGGGTTGGTGATAGCGTTAGTATTTGGTGAGGGTTAGGGTTAGGGTTACAATTAAGGATAGAATTAGGTTTAGGGTTTGCATTAGTATTGGGGTGAGGGTTAGGTTTAGGGTTAGGGTTAGAGTTATGTTTAACTAGATTTAGGGTTAACATTAGTGTTAGGGTTACAAATACAATTAGGGTTTGAATTAGGGTTATTTAAGGGTTTAGGTTAGAATTCAGATTAGGGTTAATATTAGAGTTAGGGTTAGAATTAGGATTAAAATTATACTTAGAAATAGGGATAGAGTTAGAATTAGGGTTAGGATTAACATTAGTATTGGGGGACGGTTATGGTTAGGTAAGAACTAGGGTTAGAGTTAGAATTAGGTTTTGTATTGGGGGTGAGTGCTAGGGTTAGAAATAGGGTTAGGAATAGAATTAGGGTCATTGTTAGGGTTAGAATTATGGTTAGAACTAGATTTAGGTTAGCATTAGTGTTAGGATAAAGGTTAGGGTTAGGGTTACAAATACAATTAGTGTTCAAATTAAGGTTAGAATTAGTGTTAAAATTAAGGTTACAATTAGGGATAAAATTTGGGTTTGTTTAGATTTAAGGTTAGGGATATAATTAGGGTTAGGGTTCAAATTAAAGTTAGAATTAGGGTTAGAAATATGGTTAAGGTTAGGGATATAATTAAGGTTAGGGTTATGTTTAGAATTATAGTTAGGGTTACAATTAGGATTAGTGTTAGGGTTCTAGCTAGAATTAGGATTACAATTAATATTACAATTAGGTCTTGAATTAGGATTAGAATTAGGGATTAAATTATTGTTATTAAAGGGTTCAAGTGAGAATTAGGGTTAGGGTTACAATTAGAGTTTGGGCTATAGTTAGGGTAAGAACTATGGTTAGAAATAGGCTTAGAGTTAGAATTAGGGTTGGGGATAGAGTTAGTATTGGGTGAGGGTTAGGGTTAGGGTTATAATAAAGGATAGAATTAGGTTTAGGGTTCACATTAGTATTGGGGTGAGGGTTAGGTTTAGGGTTATAATTAGGGTTAGGTTTAGATTTATGTTTAACTAGAGTTAGTGTTAGCATTAGTGTTAGGATTAAGGTTATGATTAGGGTCACAAATACTATTAGGGGTTGAATTAGGGTTATTAAAGGGTTCAGGTTAGAATTTGGGTTAGGGTTAGAATTATGCTTAGAAATAGGGTTAGAGTTAGGAATAGGGTTGGGATTTGCATTAGTATTGGGGTGAGGGTTAGGGTTAGGGTTAGGGTTAGAAATAGAGTTAGTGTTAGAATTATGGTTCATATTGGGTTTTGTTTAGGATTAAAGTTAGGGATATAATTAGGGTTTTGTTTAGAATTAGAGTGAGGGATGAAATTTGGGTTTTGTTTGGAATTAAAGTTAGGGATATAATTAGGGTTGGGGTTAGCGTTCGCATTCAAGTTAGTATTAGTGTTAAAATTAGGGTTAGAATTATTATTAGAATTAAGGTAGGTTTATGATTACAATTAGGGTTAGCGGTAGAATTAGGGTTGGGGTTAGGGTTACAATCAAGGTTAGGGTTAAAATAATGTTGTTTAGATGTTGCAACTATGGTTATAATAACCAAGTTAGGGTTAGGGATAGAATTAGGGTCGGTGTTATGTTTTGAATTAGAGTTATGGGTTGAAATTAGGGTTTATAAAAGGGTACATGTTAGAATATATAATTTATTATTATAATATATCTTTCCTATATTATAATATTATAATTATAATTATTATATATATTATATAATTATAATACTTCTTAAGATATATAATATAGTTAGAATTAGGCTTGTCACTACGGGTGCTACTAGCATATTTATATTAAATATAATATATCTAAAGCACATCGAGAGATATCCTTCTCGAGGCACCTAATGTTAGGATTAGTGATTAAAAAATAGGCGCCTCGAGAAGGATATCTCTCGGCGTACTTTAGATATATTATATTTAATATAAATATGCTAGTTAATATTTCATTTTTTATTGAAGAGTACAAGGTCTATAGACCCTCGAACCCTCTAGTTTCATTGTACCTTGTTCGCAGGGAGCTGATTGCCTTAGGCCCTCAACATCTCACCTTTTTCCCAAGCGTCGACTTCTTTGGAAAAATTGTTGGGTGCTGCAAATTGCATATCAAACTACACAATAGGGGTGTTGCTAGTTTTGTCGACCACTAAGGCAACAAGGTTTTTTCTAGGTTTAACGCTTATGATAAGTGCTCATTTCTTAGGCTTAGTGCTCAACACTTAACATAGTGATTCCTTGAGCCTTTGTGGTGCTACTCAGGAAACAAACTTTGTCAGTTCTTCTATTACAATTGTGATCCACACCACCCTTTTTTACAATTCACACTTTTCCTTGAGTACTCCTTTGCTAGTGCACCACTGGAACAATGTCTTAGAGGCATATTTTAGCCCTTGGAGGACTTTTTTTCATTAGGCTATAACTTTCACCCACATTGGTCTTTTTCAGACTTCTTATAGGCATAGGAAAGATTTATTTGAGCTCTATATAGTGGTCCACTTGGATTCTTCATATTTTGTTGCAAGTGCACACATTTGCTATTTGAAGTCTTTTTTTCCTTTTCTTTTTGACATGGCATAACTTTTCTCCACAAATTTAAAATTGGGCAAACTCTTTTTTAAAAAATTATTAGAAAATTATAAGGAATGTATTTGTAACTTCCAATTTTCTAGATGACAAATATTTTTTCTGAAAATTGTAAAAATCACCATGTGTTATAAACAATTGATTTAGGCTTGTCCATAATACAAATTGCACTTATGTGTTCATCATTATTTGTTGGGGGGTTGCAATTACAACTTTAATACATTTGGGGGGGAGTGGCAGGGTGTAAGGCACATTTTAAGTGCCCATTATTTTTTTCTCTTTTATTGTTTGTTGCTAAAACCACTTGATTTCACTAAAGAGTGAAAATTTTTCTTATAAGACTAAGTTAGATGAAGCCATGGGGTTAATAAGATTGCATGTATTTGATAATTTGTTTTTTCTGATTGCGAAGTGCACTACACCTAAGTAAGTATAAGACAAATTTGATTATTTGTTTGACACCATTAATGAGTTCTATGCTTTACAATTAGAGGTAGATTTGACATCACTCCCTCTAAATGATTTTCCTTCTATTCAAGACTTCCTTCCAAAGTACAAGTTGATATTGTCATAGTTGAAAGGTTCTGGATGAGATAAAACAAATTAAAATGTATCTTCTTGATTTTGTCTAAGCTAAAAGGCCCATTTGAGGTGTTTTCATCTACTTTCTATTATACCATGGATGATTTATAGATTGATTTTAAGATGCTCACCTTTGATTTCTTTTATAAGCATCTTACTACCTGGAACATGCCAAGCTAATTTAATTGGATGCACTTCCTAGTTCTTAAAGCCAAGCATTGATGGCTCAATCATCCAAGGGCAAAGGTGAGAGTAAGAGGAAGCCTAAGACAAAACCTACTTTAGGTGGTGAGGCTCCCTCCAAAGTGAAGAACACTCATAAATCTACCTCCCTCTGATTCTTCTAAGTCCAGTGAGTCTACCTCCAAGATGAAGAAGTTAGGTGATTCTTGCTCTTTTTGTGACATGCTTGGTCATGATGATGTTGGTTTAGGATCAACAACTAAGAGGGGGGGTGAATCAGTTGTCACCAAAACTTTCTTTTCTTTGAACACTTAAATCCTTGTTATATTTCTACAACATAATAATTATTTAATCATGGAAGCACAATGCAATATCTCAAGACCAAAAACACATTAACACACATGACACCAAGATTTTAACGTGGAAAACCCGGTTAAGGGAAAAACCATAGGGTGACTAACCCAAGATTGTATTCTCTGTTAAAAGAATAAAAAGAACAAAATGGAACTTGCCAATTAGGGCTCACTGCCTGAGCACACTACTCACAAGAGGCCCACTACCTACAGGAGACACACTGTCTACAGAATAATAAATATTACATACTTGAACTAGAGATTAGCATCTTCATCATGCTTGAGTTAGTTACATTTAAGCTCAACACTTCTGCTCAGTTTTTTGCTCTTCTCCTCTCTACCACTTTCTCATCTCCACAAGGACAATTTGAAATAACTTTGCAATTCTTATTTATACATGACATCAACTTTGGAATGATCATCAAAGTTGGCACAACATATTCTATTGCAGAGAAATTACAAAAATACAACTTGATTTGTTACAAGACTTCATGCGTATCACCGTACTGTTAGCCACACATATTTGGGACTTCAATCTTCTTTGAGGAACATGCCATGCTTCGCAAAACATCTTCAAGATCATTCGCAAGATGTGTAAAACATCCGGTCGACCATGATTAGGAAGAACACCATTACCCGAAAGTAAATCTTCAATTACGAGCTCAATCTTCAATGCGGACCGCCAACACAAACTGGTCACAATCTAGAGACCCCCACAAGCTTTCCTAAATCACCAAGAACATCCACACCACTTCTTCTTACTCAAATCATTCGCATCTTCATCTGAAACCTCAAGAACACAGTCTGTCATCACTGTCACATTAGAATAAATGCTTGCAGACCTCCAGACCACGAACCCATTGAGTTGTCAATTCACATTGGCTTCCTAAACATTCCACCAAATCCACAGAACAAGATATTGCATTTCTGGATCTCACCGGACCTATTTGTGTCACTCTGTCACCTCTGAACATTTGCCAAAACCAGTTTTACTCATATGGCCATAACTTCTCCAAATCTTCATGCAAACCTCTCAAATCTTGACTGGATCATCTTGAAACACATATCTACAAACCCTTTGATGCACATTCTCTGATCTTCATCTTAGCTAGGATCTTCACTTCATAGAGCTTCACTGTCTTCATTGTTCTTCTCTATTTCTGATAGGACTAATTTTCTCAATATCCTCAGCCCACAGCTCATCCAATCCTTAACATCAATGCAATAGGAGTATGTTGACATCAATAACAACACCGGTTAGGCCAATACTTGCAACAATCTCCCCCTTTGTCATTGATGGCAACATATGATGTGAAAAACTGTTTTAACCATCAAGATAAGAACTTCTCCTCACTAACTGACATAGCTCCCCTTATCAACAAGAATCATTCATATGTCTTTTCTTTCTTTACTGCTCCCCCTTTGATCAGAAACCACTTTTGTTTTTCACGTCTTCTCTCCCCCTTTGACATCAATGGCAAAGGGCACATACTTGCATCAATCAAAATCATACAGACTGCTCCCCCTGAGTAGCAGCTTCCTATCATCAATCCAGACCACAAGATATGACTGTGAGATCCACTAGACTGATGCACATCAGTGCACCTTAATTCAGAACCAGAGGGGTAATAATCCCTAACTTCTCCCCGAGATACTCAAAAGAGTCCTTTGGTAGAGGTTTAGTAAAAATGTCTGCAATCTGATTCTTTGAGGGCACAAACTCCAATCTGACTTCATTCTTGTTCACCTGCTCTCTCAAAAGAGAAACTTGATGGATATATGTTTTGTCTTTGAATGCAACACTAGATTTTTTGATATATTTATTGCACTTGAGTTATCACAGAAGATTGTGATAGGTTCCTCATACTCCACTCTAATGTCTCTTAGCATTTGCTTCATCCACAATACTCGAGTGCAACTACCTACTGCTACAATATATTCTTCTTCTATAGTGGATAGAGATATTGCCTCTTGTTTCTTGCTTAGCCAAGAAACTAATCTTTTTCCCAAAAAGAATGCACCACCACTGGTACTTTTCCAGTCATCCACATCTCCTGCCCAATCCGCATCTGTATATGCATGAAGAGAGAAATCATGGTCCCTAGGATACCATAAACCATACTCAACTATTCCCTTTAGATATCTAAAAATTCTCTTGATTGCCATGACATGAGATTCTCTGGGATCAGCTTGGAATCTGGAAACAAGACCAACAACATTCATAATGTTAGGTCTAGTTTGAGTAAGATACAGTAGTCCTCCAATCATTGACCTGTACCTTTTCTGATCAGCTTTAGGAGATTCATCATCTTTGCTTAGTTTACATCTGGTTGCCACAAGAGTATTCATTGGTTTTAAATCTTCCATCCCAAATTTCTTCAACAATTCTTTCACATATTTGGTCTGTGATATGAAGATTCCTTTCTTTCTTTGAGTGATTTGTAGACCCAAGAAGAAATTCATTTCCCCAAACATAGACATCTCAAATTCACTTTTCATTTGATTTACAAAAGTCTTGCACATACTATCTCTTCCTCCAAAAATGATATCATCAACAAATACTTCAACAATCAAGATATTTTCATGATCAATCTTGAAGTACAAGTTACTGTTAGCAGTACCTTTGTTAAAACCAATCTTCAAAATATGTTTATCCAATCTTTCATACCAGGCCCTTGGGGCTTGTTTGAGCCCATACAATGCTTTCTTCAACTTGTAGACCATATCACCATGATCAAACAATTGAAATCCATCTGATTGCTCAATGTATACTTCTTCTTCCAAGTCACCATTTAGGAAGGCAGACTTGACATCCATCTGATATACTTTAAAATCCTTGAAGGCAGTAAAAACAAGAAATAATCTGACTACTTCAATTCTTGCCACCGGAGAAAAAGTTTCTTCAAAATCAACTCCTTCTACTTAAGAATAACCATTACAAACCAATCTGGCTTTGTTTCTGACTACTTCACCATCTTCATTCAGTTTATTCCTAAAGACCCATTTGGTCCCAATCACATTTTTATTTCTAGGTCTAGGAACAAGATCCCGAGTGTGATTTTTCTCAATCTGCATCAACTCTTTCTCCATTGCTTTGGCCCAGCTTTCATCATTGCGTTCACTTACTATTTTTGGTTCAATCTTTGAAATTAGATAATACTTTTCTAAGTCTTGAGCAATCTTTCTTCTTGTTTGAACACCTTTGCTTCTATCACCTATGATCTGGTCTTCAGAATGATTTAGTCTTACATACCTGGGAGTTTTGGGAATTTCTTGCACTTTTATATCTTGGACAGGTTCATCCAAACTTATCTCTTCTTCTTGTATTTTAGGATTCTCTAGATTAGTCTGGATCTGAATTTCAGAAGGGGTTTGAACTTCTTGGACCAAAACATCATTCTGATCATCTTCTTCATATTCATAAAACCTTGAGGGTTTTTTAATGCCTTCATCAACCTTGACATTTGTACTTTCTAGAATCTTTCTCAATCTCTTGTTATAACATAGGTATACTTTGCTTTGAGTAGAATTACCCAAGAATATTCCTTCATCACTTCTAGCATCAAATTTTCCAAGGTCATCTCTTTTAATGTAACATTTACTACCAAAGACTCTAAAATACTTTACAGTTGGAGTGATGCCAAACCAAAGTTCATAAGCGGTCTTACCAGTATTGCTTCTGATTTGTACTTAATTAAGAGTATAGACAACAGTGCTTATAGCTTCTCTCCAGTAGATATGAGGAACATTTCCTTCTATCATCATGGTTCTAGATGCTTCCTGGATGGTCTGGTTCTTTCTCTCCACTACTCCATTCTGCTGTGGAGTCCTTGGAGCAGATAACTATCTTTTTATCCCATGTTTCTCATAGAATTCTATGAACTCTCCAGATGTGAATCCTCCACCTCTATCAGACCTAAGACATTTTATGTTTAACCCAGTTTCATTCTCTACCATAGCCTTGAATATTTTGAATTTCTCAAGAGGCTCAGATTTCTCTTTCAAGAAAGTCACCCACATCATCCAGGAATGATCATCAATTAGTAACATGAAATATCTATCACCTTGCAAACTCCTGATTCTTGCCGGTCCACATAGATCAGTATGTACTAAGTCCAACAATCTGGTAGAAGATTGTTCCTTACTTTTGAATGTGACTCTGCTCTGCTTACCCAACTGACATTCTTTGCACAAACTGTTAGTAGGTTTCACCAGTCTTGGAAGATCTCTTACAGCCTGAGTGTTGCTTATCTTGATGATATTATCAAAATTCACATGACACATTCTCCTATGCCACAACCAACTCTGATCAATTTGAACAAATAAACAACTTTTGCTAGTACTAACCAAGTGGAAGATGTTACCTTTTGTTTGAGTACCGGATGCAACCTCTGTTCCAAAACTTTCAAAGATTCTACATTTTCCATTTTTGAAACAGAGATCATAGCCTTTGTCCACCAACTGCCCAACACTGAGAAGATTGTGCTTCAGACCTTCAACATACAGTACATCACTGGTTTTGTTCTTCCCATCAAAAGAAATAGTTCCTTTGCCTCTGATTCTGCCAGCAAAATTATCACCAAATTTTACAAAACCTCCTTCATATCTTTCTAGATCTATGAAATTATTTTTGTCAACAGTCATATGGTGGGAGCATCCATTGTCAATGACCCATTCATCCTTTTCTTCAACTTGGGCAGCCAGAGCTCTTTCTACCATTTTATGATTGACAGATTCAATGGGCATTGGATCTTCTTCCTTGATGGCAATAAACACCCAGTCACTTCCAGATTTGTTTCTTGTCTCTGATTCATCATCTGTTACTCCTTCATCATTATCATCTTCATGAACATAGTAACATTTCTTTTGAAATCTTGATCTATTTGGATTAGTCCTTGAAAATCTATTCGGACACCTTGAAGCAAAATGACCAATCTTGTTGCAGTTGAAACATTTGAAGGGCAATTTTCCTTCATACTTACCAGATCCTCTTGGCAGTCTTTTTACAATAAGGGCTTCAAGTTGAGCAACTTATGCCTCATCTTCTTCTAGATCTTTTCTTGCTTTTTCATACCATGATAGTTTCTTTGAGGAGTTCTCTCCTGGATCATACCTTTGTTTGCCTTTTACAGAGGCACTAGCTTTGAATGCAGATTCAGTCTTGGGGGTACATCTCCAAACTCAGCCAATTCAAATGTAGCTAATTTTCCAACCAATTGATCTCTTGTGATATTTGATAAAGATTTGAATTCTTCAATAGCAACAACCTTGTGTTTTTAGGCAGGAGGTAGGGATCTGAGAACTTTGGCAATAATCTCATCTTCATCCAAGGTTCCACCAGCACACCTAATGCCACAAACAAGCTCATTTACTTTTGGCATAAATGTAGTGATATTCTCGTCTTCATTCATCTTCAGGTTTTCAAATTTTCCTTTCAGACTTTGTAGCTTGGCACATTTAACATATTTGTCTCCTTCATGCAGAAGTTCCAGCTTTGACCAAATCTCATATGCAGTTTTTAAATCCGTAACATTTGTCATCTCTAAATCAGATAAGGCACTTAGTAAGGCTTCTTTAGCTTGAAGATTATCTTCAGCATCTCTGATTTCATCTACAGTTGTCAGACCATTCTTTGGAGGAACATACTTCTTTGTAGACATAGTCCAATATTGCATTCCCATACATTGCAAGTGACATTCCATGCGGCTTTTCCAAAGAGTGTAATTAGTTCCATCAAACCTCAGACTATCCTTCTTGTAGGAAGACATCCTAGATTTCTTCAAGCGATTAAGCTCTTTTAGAGGAACTTAGCTCTGATACCAATTGTTGGTTTAGGACAGACAACTGAGAGAGGGGTGAATCAGTTGTCACCAAAACTTTCTTTTCTTTGAACACTTAAATCCTTGTTATATCTCTATAGCATAATAATGATTTAATCATGGAAGCACAATGCAATATCTCAAGAGCAAAAACACATTAACACATATGACACCAAGATTTTAACATGGAAAATCCGGTTAAGGGAAAAACCATGGGGTGACTAACCCAAGATTGTATTCTTTGTTAAAAGAATAAAAAGAATAAAATGGCACTTGCCAATTAGGGCTCACTACCCGAGCACATTGCTCACAAGAGGCCCACTACCTACAGGAGACACAATGTCTTTAGAATAATAAATATTACATATTTGAACTGGAGATTAGCATCTTCACCATGCTTGAGTCAGTTCCATTTAAGCTCAACACTTATGCTTAGCTTTTTGCTCTTCTCCTCTCTACCACTTTCTCATCTCCACAAGGACACTTTGAAATAACTTTGCAATTCTTATTTATACATGACATCAACTTTGGAATGATCATCAAAGTCAGCACAATATATTCTATTGCAGAGCAATTATAAAAATACAACTTGATTTGTTACAAGACTTCATGCGTATCACCATACTGTCAGCGACACATATCTGGGACTTCAATCTTCTTTGAGGAACACGCCATGCTTCACAGAACATCTTCAAGATCATCTGCAAGATGTGTAAAACATCTGGTCGGCCATGATTAGGAAGAACACCATCACCTGAAAGTAAATCTTCAATTACGAGCTCAATCTTCAATGCGGACCGCCAACACAAACTGGTCACAATATAGAGACCCCCACAAGCTTTCCTGAATCACCAAGAACATCCACACCACTTCTTCTTATTGAAATCATTCACAACTTCATCCAGAACCTCAAGAACATAGTCTATCATCACTGTCACATTAGAATAAATGCTTGCGGACCTCCAGACCACGAACCAATTGAGTTGTCAATTCACATTCGCTTCCTAAACATTCCACCAAATCCACATAACAAGATATTGCATTTCTGAATCTCACTAGACCTATTTGTGTCACTCTGTCACCTTTGAACATCTGCCAGAACCAGTTTTACTCATATGGCCATAACTTCTCCAAATCTTCATGCGGACCTCTCTAATCTTGACTGGATCATCTTTAAACACATATCTACAAACCCTTTGATGCACATTCTCTGATCTTCATCTTAGCTGGGATATTCACTTCATAGAGCTTCACTATCTTCACTATTCTTCTCTATTTCTGATAGGACTAATTTTCTCAATATCCTCAGCACACAGCTCATCCAATCCTTGACATCAATGCAACAGGAGTATGTTGACATCAATGACAACACCGGTTAGGCCAATACTTGCAACAGATGAATCTAGATGTTGGTAGAGATTATAGGCTTTGGAGGAAGCCATGCAATAACATTAGATTTCTATCTCCAAGCCCTCTTCCATAGGTCAAGGGTAAGCCCTTTTTGCATGCGCTCTGCAAGGTTCATTTTAAAGCCTCACAAAACATGTAAAAGCATTTAAACCAACTCAAGAATAAAAGAAGTAAACAATCCTCTTAAATACAACATTGTAATAACCAAGGTCAAAAAGAATTAAATAATCCACTTAGATACAACTTTCAAAGATAATAGATGCAATTAATCCACTTAATCACAATATCTCAAATAAAAGAAAATCTTATAAATATGAATCTTAATGTCAATAAATCTTATATATTCATGTGCTTAGTCCAGGTAACAAGCATGATAAAATATTATACATAAATCCTTTAGCAACATGCCATAATACATCTAGGATAGGTACAATAATCAAGTACATCAATAATAAATAAATCAACACACTTTCTAGCTGCACAAACCAAGTGGTCCACCACCTGCAAACTGAGAGACGGGAACATGGCTTAGGTGCTTTTCCACCCAACCATGAAGTATTTACACTTCCCTGGATCCCTTCCTGAAATGAAGGAAATCTAGCTCTGCACGAAATGTCTAGCTACCTGGTAACAACTGTGGGAGGGAACACCTGTTGCAACCCTCATGTCTCAATGTGCAATTCTAAGTAATGAAAAGCAAATTGTCTCACAACAGGATGTGGCAGAGATATCAATAAATAATTTTGCTAGACAATAAACATCTATTTCAATGTCATTTCAATTAGATCTAATCATTCAAGTAACCTGGTCATTTCTTGAAAAGAGGAAAAGCCATCTTTGATATATCCACATTCGGCATCGCAATCCCAAAAGTAATTCAATACATTCTTATATAAAAACTACTTCTTTCTGTTGTTATATGGAGCCTAATTAGACTTGGACATTAAATTTACCCCACTTTTATCGGCTTGGTTCCCCCCCAAACCATTTAAAGGGGTCAAGGGGTAGTGCCCCTGGCGCGCTCCCTGTCGCGAGGGTTTGGGTTTCAGTTGATGTATTGTAGCATTTTGTAGCGGTATTGAGTTGCAAGGATTGTTGGTTGTAATCAGTTTGATTTACTGGATAATAATATTAGACTCTCTATTGGTGGATGTAACCTGAGTTTGGGTGAACCACGTTAAAACTTGTCTCTCGCTATTATTATTTCAGTGTATTTTTCATTCCTCTCTTTAATCTTTATTTGCATTTAATTGATATCTTCTGCCAGCTAACCCTAACACTTTCCCCAAGAAGAAAGAAAATAAAATAAAGAATCGAAAGTACAAGTTTTCCATCAAATTCAATTCCCTTTTTCCCCAACATATCAATTACAGAATAATACACTTTCAAACAAAAAATGATCTCTTTTAAACATACAATTTACAATCATAAGTTTATCAGTTTGATATAGTTTCTAATCTTGTAGTTCAGTCACAATGTCTTCATTAATAGTCATTCTAAAATATTAATCTATCTTACTGTCATTTCTATGACAGGAAGTTTTAAAAACAACAAAAACAATAAAAACAGACCTCCTGTCACCACTGCGACAGGAGCTGTTGCAGAAATAAAAGATGAACATAATTCATAGTTTAATCAATTTCCTGGTCATCAATATACATGTAATAGGTTTTTAACATCAATAGTCAAGGAAAATATTATAGAAGTCTACCGTCTTTATTTAATCTTACTATCATTTGCTTGCAGCAGGATCTAATCAGTTTTTTAATTAATAGGTTTGTATATACTACTCGCTACCCCTCCTGTCGCTTTGGTGACAGGAGTTGTTACAGAATGGTAAAAGAAATTACATAGGGTCTTAGATCTGATTTCTATCATTTAAGATAATGGCATAAAAATAGTGTTTCAAGATAGAAAAACGTATAGGAATATGTCTTTAGGAAGATACAACAATTTTATCCATTTTTCTTTTAAAGTTATTCTCACATTTGCTATTCAATAAAATAGGTCGATTTCCCATAGATAGTTTCCCAATTTGCATAAAATAAAAGATTTATAGTCAACGCAAGGTCTGCTATGATTGTCTATGGTGGCCATATGAAGGTTTTACCATCAGTTTTCTATCAAAATGTAATTAAAAGGTTATCATCTCAGTTTTAGACAAGCAAGTTACAAATGACTAGGTCGATCTAGTCAGCCATATAGACGACTCAGGGAGGCAGCCATTCGACCATATGAATTAAACGAACCAAAACAAGAAAACTCAACAATGCATTTGATGACTAGATACAGGTAAGGTATGAGGTTTTTGTTAGAGGAAAAAGAAGCCAGCTTGTTCAATAAGTTGACGGCCACCAAGAAAAACATGCAGCCAGAGAGAAAAATATGCAGAACGGCCAAGAAAATAAGGTATGTGGCCAGAATAATAGAAAACGGCCAGTAAGAAGTCGATTTGGGTTAGAACAGTGATAGGAGAAATGTTATAAGTCACCCAGGAAGAAGATAATAAGAGATTGACTCAGACAAGATGAGTCAACAGCCATCATAAAAAGAATAGGGATGACCCAGCAATTTCAATCACCCACCAAACAACAGAAAGAAAGCATTCATTTGATAGCCAAATCAAAATATTACAATGCAAGGAAGAACAGTGGAAAAACCTAGAGAAAATCGTTGGTAGAGAATGTGTTTCTGCAGCTACTGTCGCCCCAAACAAAACCTCTTGTCACTACTTTAAAAACTTCTTAATCACTGCTGCCAGAGAAAAGCTTCTGTCACTACAAATTCTTCCTTGTGCCTAGAGTTCGCGGGTGTTTTTTCTTCTGAGCGATCTGCTCTTTTTAACAAAATTTTATCTCCCTCTTATTTTTGGCGATCTTGTTTTAGGTTTACAACTGAAGTCTCATTCTTGTTTGCATGACAATTTGGCCAATAGAATTTGGAGAAAATAAAATGCTATTTAAAACAATAATATAATAATATCTTTTGCACTTACTGTCACATGGGTGATAGGAAACCATTTAAATTCTTTTATCAAAACTCTATATATAATAATGCTAATTTTTAATATTATTTAACTATTTAATTAAAAAAAAACTATTTAATATATATAATTTAATATATATATTTATTATTTTAAAGGAACATATTGTCTTCCAAACATCTTATAAACAATATTTTATTATTTATTTAAATAACACACAATACATCATTAAATATATTTTGAAAAGATATTAAGTTAAAATAATCACATAATGCATTTGAAAACTATTAAAATTTACGCATTAAAGCAATCAAAGCCACTCAATAATGCATATGCAACTACGTGATGTGTGTGATTGCATCAGGGTAATCCATCCATTAGTTCTTGTCAAGTAGCTAGAACATTTCTACCTTAGCCATGCTCTTGTCTTCGACGAGTACCTGCATCCATTTGCACTCAACTCGACGTCAATATGTTAGTGTCTCCAAAACATAGCCAAAGCAAATCATTGCATCAATATTCAATATTTAAATCAATTTCCAATTTTTGTCAATATAACTCATAATAATTACCTCCACGTATGCAAAATTACGTAAAGTAAAATCAGTCACAATAATTGTTCACTAAACTAGAATAATCATATTGTTCATAAAAACAAGACGTGACATCCTTCCCTAGTTGGAAGAGACATTGTCTCGATGTCTTATTAAACATCAAAACAATAAAGTGTCCATCAAGCACCAATAAAGTATCAAGGTATCATAAATCAATAACATCAACTAAAAGTATCTCAAACAATAATCAAACTCAAAGTATCAAAGCAATAAGTGAACTCAAAGTATCGTAATCCATGCATGAATAAGAAATCTAAGCTATATCCTCAGATGAGGAAAAGATCTATCAATCTCCTCTGCATCCTCCCATGTGGCACTGTCCTCAGAATACTGATCCCATTGGACCTTATATTGCACCACATCTCTTCTACGTAACTTAATGTTGCGCTTCCCACGAATTTGAGTGGGCTCCACTAGCACCACTCCTGGATCCTAAACTTGTAAAGCACACCAATCAAGAATATGTGACACGTCAGGATGATAAAGCTTAATAAAGACACATGAAAAACATTATGGATTCTGGCAAGTGCAGGCGGAAGAGCAAGTCTGCAAGCTACAAGATTAATCACTTCCTGAACTTCGAATGGTCCTACAAAATGAGGAGAAAGTTTGGACACCTTGCCAAACGATACTGAACTCTTATGAGGTCTGACCCTAAAAAAGACTTTGTCACCAACTAAAAACTATCTAGGAGTTCTATTCTTATCTGCATAACTCTTTTGACAATCTGAAGCTTGCTTCAACTTCTCCTTGATCAACTTCATCTAATCATCCATTTCTCTTAACATTTTAAGACCAATCACAATTATGTCCTCCACTCTATCCCAACTGATAGGTGTTCGACACCTATGCCCATAAAGAGCTTTGAAAGGTGCCATTCCCAAAGATGCATGGTATGAATTGTTATATGCAAACTTAACCAATGGAAGGTACTCCTCCCATTTATACTTCTGATCCATACAATACATTATGAGAAGGTCTTCTACCACCTGGTTAACTCTTTTTGTTTGACCATCTGTTTGAGGATGATAACCTAAACTAAAATTCAACTTTGTGCCCAAAGCTACATTAAGAGTTGTCCAAAATCTAGATATCATGTGAGTGTCTCGACTTGAAATGATCGTCTCAGGAACTCAATGCAATCTAAAAATCTCCTAAACAAACTTCTTAGCCAAGATCACAGAACCATTTGAAAGATTCCCTGGAATAAAATGTGCTACCTTGATCAACTTGTCCACAACCATTAAGATGACATCATGCCTATTCTTAGACATAGGTAACCCTTGAATAAAATCCATGCTTATCACTTGTCATTTGTGCTCAGGGATACTGTGCGGATACAACAATCCTACTGGATGCACATGCTCAGCCTTGACTCACTGGCATTCTAAACATCAAGCTACAAATTCTGTTACATCCCTTTTTAGTCTAGGCCAAAAGTATAAAGGTTTCAAACCTTCTACCATCTTTGTCACTGTAGGGTGACCTAAATAGGGTGCATTGTGAATCTCTTCAAGCACTAACTTCCTCAACTCTCCTTAGTTAGGAATATACATCCTTCCCTGAAATCTCAAAAGTCCATCTGATTCTATAATATAACCATCAAACCTGTGATCTAAGGGGTCTACTTCCAAAGCTTGCTTTATTCTTTCATAATACTCATCCCCTTGAATATTCTGAATCACTTTCTATTTCAAAATGGATCTCATATTAACAATGGCAGCCAGATGTCTTCTCCTACTAAGAGCATCTGTTACTCTATTCTCCTTTCCTTTTATATACTCCATTCCAAAGTCATACTCACTAAGGAATTCTAACCATCTTCTCTATTGTGCATTAAGGTTAGGTTGAGTAAATATATACTTGAGCCCTAGATGATCTGTCTTTAACTCAAAGGGCTTACCTAGAAGATAGTGCCTCCACATCTGAAGTGCATGAACTATGGTAGCTAACTCAAGAATATGTGGCGCATAGTTGAACTCATGTTGCTTTAACTTTCTTGACTCATGAGCAACCACTTGCTCATTCTGCATCAATACTCCTCCTAATCCTTCTCCTAAAGTATCTGTTATAACCATAAAAGTGCCAATTAGGATATGGTATAGTTAGGATAGGAGTAGTTGTGAGCTTTTCCTTTAACACTTGGAAAGCTTGCTCACACCTTTCTGTCCATTCAAATTTCTTACCCTTCTTTTGAAGTGAGTTAATCGGTTCTACTATGGTTGAAAAACCTTCCACAAACTTTCTATAATAACCTGCAAGTCCCATAAAACTTCTGACTTTTGTCACACTCTATGGTGCAGGCCATTCCATTACTGCTTTAATCTTCTCGGGATCAACTGCAATCCCTTCAGTGAGATCACATGATCAAGGTAGTTCACTTTATCTTGAAAGAATGTACACTTAGATAATTTACCATAAAACTTTCTTTCTCTTAACCACTGTAAAACAATTCTCAAATGCATTTCATGCTCTTCCACTGATTTAGAGTATATCAATATGTCATCAAGGAAGATTAACACAAAATCATCTAAGCAATCTCTAAAAATGCTATTCATCAAATTCATGAAAGCTACTGGAGCATTAGTCAACCCAAATGGTACTACTATGAACTCGTAGTGACCATATCGAGTCCTAAAAGCTGTTTTAGAGATGTCCTCATCCTTAATCCGTAATTGGTGATAACCAAATCTAAGGTCTATCTTTGAGAACATTGTTGCTCCTTTCATTTGATCAAAGAGCTCATCTATCCTTGGAAGTGGATACTTGTTCTTTATAGTAGCCTTGTTAAGCATCCTATAATCAATGCATAATCTTAAAGTACCATCCTTCTTCTTTACAAAGATAACTGGTGTGCCCCATGGTGACACACTAGGTCTAATGAAACCTTGATTTAACAACTCCTGCAATTGTGCCATAAGCTTGTACAACTCTGTAGTATTCATTCTGTAGGGTGCCTTCAATTGCGGCTCAATCCCTGGTAGTAAGTCAATTAAGAAGTCAAATTCTCTCTTTGGTGGCAATTCTGTCAACTCTACAGGAAATACATCTCTAAAATCTCTAAGGATTGGATAGTCATTGAACACTGGTTCTTCTTTATTAAGGTCCTTTACTTGGACAACATAAATGGCACATCCTTTCCTCTTGGCTTTCTTCAATTGCATAGCCAAGATTTGTCTAAGCTCTAAAGGTCTCTTTGTTCCATTAATTTCCACTTGATTTCCTAGGTCATCCAGACATCTAACAACCTTGTCTTCACAGTTTACTAGAGACTTATGTTAAGTTAACTAGTTGATTCCTAGAATTACATCATAAGAGCCTAAAGGTGCTACATACAGATTCAATTGTGTCTAAAAACTAGGAAGCTCTAACTCATTGCAAGCTAGACGTGAGTCTACCCTCTTTTCTACACTATTGCCATATTGTACCATCCAAGAGTTTTCCATATGTCCCAGTCTAATAGATAACTTAGATACTACTCTAGGATCAACAAAACATTCTGTGGCACTAGTATCAATTAAAATAGAAACAGGTAGTCCATAGAGCTTATCTTGGAACTCAATAGGTGCTTCTTGAAACTCTGCTTGCCGATTATCCACTATGGCATGAATCTGATGTTGCGGTACTCCTTGCTTGTTTCCTCTTTTATGTGGACATGCATTTGCATAATGCTCTCCTCCACAGTTGTAACATCCACCCTTAGGTGCTCTCGGTCCTTCTGCTCTTTCCCTCTGATTGTTGTTTCTATTGTTATTTCCACCACTTTTGTTTCCACCATTCCCATCCTGAGAATTATTGCTTCTCTTCAGATTCTTGATCTGTCTATTATTGCCTTGGTTGTAAAACTTTTGATAGTTCTATTGATTATTTTGTGGTTTCTTATTTGAAAACTTAGCATCTCTTTGCTTATGGTAATTTGTTGTCTACTGCAACCTCTGCTCTTGCTTTATTGCTTTCTCAAAAGAGGCGTCCATAGGGAGTGGGTTATGAATGTCCACCTCAACTCCAATCTGTGGCCTCAATCCCAAAATAAACTTTCTAATCAAAAATCTCTCATCTGTTTGATACTGTGGAACATATTTTAGTAAATGAGAAAACCTTTCCCAATAACTGGTCACAGACATACCTCCTTTGATCAAGTTCTAAAACTCAGTCATCTTCTTATCGAAGAATAACTATGGTAACCATCTTTTTCTAAACAGTTGCGAGAATATCTCCCATGTTATCTCACCAGGTAACAGCTTTTTACTACCTTTTCATTATCCCACCAGATTGTTGCTTCACCAGTCAACTGGTAAGATCCCCACATTGCCTTAGTGTGATCTGAAAGGTTTCAAAGTCCAAAGTACTTCTCCATTTCTATTATCCATGACTCAGCTCCATCTCCAATGGTCTTTGCATCAAATTTTTGCGGTGATACTTTTTTGAGGTCTTTCCCCAATTGTTCAACTATCTTTGCTTGATTATCAACAATAGCTCCAACTTTAGGAACTGAAACTTCTTTCCTTGGGTTCTCATTTTGCTTCTCAACCCTTGGATTTTCATTAGCATTCTGACCTCTAGGAATTCCTCTGATCTCCTACTCAAGAGTATTCATCCTCATGTCCTGTCGGGTCAAGAGATCAATAATATGATCAAATCTTCCATCTTGGTCATTACTGGCATCTCCACAATCCCCAATAGTTTGACCACCACGAGCACCTCCACGTGATCCTCCACCTCGACTACTTCCTAATCCGTCACCATGATCAGTGTTTCTTGTATTCATGATGGATAATCTGTATCAAGTTTGTAACTTTAGCACAATAGTACCAAAAACAAAGGCCCTAGTGTTAAACCTAGAGCTCAGATACCAAATGTAAAGCCTCACAAAACATGTAAAAGCATTCAAACCAACTCAAGAATAAAAGAAGTAAACAATCTGCTTAAATACAACATTGCAATAACCAAGGTCAAAAAGAAGTAAATAATCTGACGCTTAGATACAACTTTCAAAAATAATAGATGAAATTAATCCGCTTAATCACAATATCTCAAATAAAAGAAAATCTTATAAATAAGAATCTCAATGTCAATAAATCTTACATATTCACGTGCTTAGTCCAAGTAACAAGCACTATTGGCAACATGCCATAATACATCCAGAATAGGTACAATAATCAAGTACATCAATAATAAATAAATCAACACACTCTCCAGCTGCACGAACCAAGTGGTCCACCAATTGCAAACTGAGAGACGAGAACATGACTCAGGTGCTTTTCCACCCAACCATGAAGTATTTACACTTCCCTAGATTCCCTCCTGAAATGAAGGAAACCCAGCCTTGCATGAAATGTCTAGCTACCTAGTAACAACTGTAGGAGGGAACACTCGATTCAACCCTAATGTCTGAATGTGCAATTCTAAGTAATGAAAAGCAAATTGTCTCACAACAGGATGTGGCAGAGATATCAATAAATAATTTTGCTAGACAATAAACATCTATTTCAATGTCATTCCAATTAGATCTAATCATTCAAGTAACCTGGTCAATTCCTGAAAAGAGAAAAAGCCATCTCTGGTTAATCCACATTTGGCATCGCAATCCCAAAAGTAACCCAATACATTCCTATATAAAAACTAATTCTTTCCCCAAGATACAAGAAAATAAAATAAAGAATCAAAAGTACAAGTTTTCCATCAAATTCAATTCCCTTTTTCCCCAACATATCAATTATGAAATAATACACTTTCAAATAAAAATTGATCTCTTTTAAACATACAATTTACAATCATAAGTTTATCAGTTTGATATAGTTTCTAATCTTGTATTTCAGTCACAATGTCTTCATTAATAATCATTCTAAAATATTAATATCTTACTGTCATTTCTATGATAGGAAGTTTTAAAAACAACAAAAATAATAAAAATAGACCTCCTGTCATCACTGCGACAGGAGCTGTTGTAGAAATAAAAGATGAACATAATTCATAGTTTAATCAATTTCCTGGTCATGAATATACATGTAATAGGTTTTTAACATCAGTAGTCAAGGAAAATATTATAGAAGTCTACCGTCTCTATTTAATCTTACTGTCATTTGCTTGCAGCAAGATCTAATCAATTTTTTAATTAATAGGTTTGTATATACTACTTGCTACCCCTGCTATTGCTTTAGTGATAGGAGTTGTGACAGAATGGTAAAAGAAATTATAGAGGGTCTTAGATCTGATTTCTGTCATTTAAGATAATGGCATAAAAATAGTGTTTCAAGATAGAAAAACGTATAGGAATATGTCTTTAGGAAGATACAACAATTTTATCCGTTTTTATTTTAGACTTATTCTCACTTTTGCTGTTTAATAAAATAGGTCAATTTCCCATAGACAGTTTCTCAATTTACATAAAATAAAAGATTTACAGTCAACCTAAGGTCTGCTATGATTGTCTATGGTGGCCATCTGAAGGTTTTACCATCGGTTTTCTATCAAAATGTAATTAAAAGGTTATCATCTTAGTTTTAGATAGTTTAGACAAGCAAGTTACAAATGATTGGGTCGATCCAGTCAGCCATATAGATGACTCAGGGAGGCAGCCATTCGACCATATGAAGTAATTGACCCAAAACAAGAAAAATCAACAAGGCATTTGACAACTAGATATAGGTAAGGTATGATATTTTTGTCAGAGGAAAAAGAAGCCAACTTGTTCAATAAGTCGACGACTAGCAAGAAAAACATGCAACCAGAGAGAAAAATATGTAGAATGGCCAAGAAAATAAGGTATGCGGAACGGTAAGCAAGAAGTCGATCTGGGTTAGAACAGTGATAGGAGAAATGTTATAAGTTGCCCAGGAAGAAGATAATAAGAGATCGAGTTAGACAAGATGAGTCAACGACCATCATAAAAAGAATAGGGACAACCCAGCAATTTCAGTCACCACCAAACAACAGAAATAAAGCATTCATTTGACAACCAAATTGAAATGTTACAATGCAAGGATGAATAGTGGAAAAACCTGGAGAAAATCATTGGTAGCAAATGTGTTTCTGTAGCTACTGTTGCCCCAAACAAAACCGCTTGTCACTACTTTAAAAACTTCTTAATCGCTGGTGCTAGAGAAAATCTTCTATCACTACAAATTCATCCTTCTACCTTGAGTTCGTGGGTGTTTTTTCTTCTAAGCGATCTGCTCTTTTTAACAAAATTTTATCTCCTTATTTTTGGCGATCTTGTTTTAGGTTTACAACTGAAGTCTCATTCTTGTTTGCATGATAATTGGGCCAATAGAATTTGGAGAAAATAAAATGCTATTTAAAACAATAATATAATAATATCTTTTGCACTTACTGTTGCATGGGTGACAAGAAACCCATTTTAATTCTTTTATCAAAACTCTAAATATAATAATGCTAATTTTTAATATTATTTAACTATTTAATTAAAACAAAACCATTTAAATAATCAAAAAGAGAAATGCAATGCAATATTGCATACTTATATATATAATTTAATATATATATCTATTTATTATTTTAAAGAAACATATTGTCTTCCAAACATCTTATAAACAATATTTTATTATTTATTTAAATAACACACAATACATCATTGAATATATTTTGAAAAGATATTAAGTTAAAATAATCACATCATGCATTTGAAAATGATTAAAATTTACGCATTAAAGAAATCAAAGCTACTCAATAATGCATATGCAACTATGTGATGTGTGTGATTACATTAGGGTAAACCATCCACCAGTCCTTGCCAAGTGGCTAGAACAGTTCTACCTCAGTCATGCTCTTGTCTTCGACGAGTACTTGCATCCATTTGCACTCAACTCGACATCAATAGGTTAGTGTCTCCAAAACATAGCCGAAGCAAATTATTGCATCAATATTCAATATTTAAAACAATTTCCAATTTTCATCAATATAACTCATAATAATTACCTCCACGTATGCAAAATTACTTAAAGTAAAATCAGTCACAATAATTGTTCACTAAACTAGAAAAATCATATTGTTCATAAAAATGAGACGTGACATTCATCTTCATATGACTAGATACTTGATTCAGGTGTTTCTCACCATATGACACATTCACATGATCTACTTTGTTAATTTTCTGACAATAGTACTTTTCAGATTGTAGTGGAAGACCCTTCATAGATTCTTATTTTGGGATCAAGTACAATACAATTAGATGATGGGTGCATTAATGATGTGCTCTTTGTTCTAGTATTTTTCTAACCTAATTTTTGTCTATGAGATGTGTCATTATGGTTGATTTCACACCATATGTAGTCATTCGAGAGCTACATGAGCTTGAGATGGTTGTTGCTACAAGGAGTGTTGATCATGGATCCCATTTGTACAGGTTTGATGGTTTTAAGTCTTCTTTAAGATCATCCCTCATTGCACATGCTAATTCTTTGAGCAGACTTTGGCAAAAATGGTTTGGTCATTTAAATTATAGATATCTTTAATAGTCAAGCACATAGGATTTGATGATTGGTCTTCCTAGGATTTCATGCACTAAGGGAGTTTGTCGAGATTATGTATTTGACAAACATCATCTAGAACCCTTTTCTAAGCGTAAGGTCTCTCATGCCAAAGCACCCCTCAAGTTGGTTCATAGTGATCTTATCTCATTTTTTACTCCATTCTCAAGGGCCAAGTATGTGCTTACCTTTATTGATGACTTCTCATGGTGTACATGGGTGTACTTTCTCTAGTACAAGAGAGGTTTTCACCACTTTTAGCACCTTTAAAGCATTTGTAGAGAATTAGTCAGGTCTTTCTATTTGACAGATACACACAAATAATGGGGGAAGTGTGTGAACTAGGCATTTCAAATTTTTGGTAGTGAGCATGGTATTCAACATTAAGACTCAGTTCTTTACACTCTTCAACAAAATGTTGTGGTTGAGAGGAAGAAGAAGACTTTACAGGGGATGGTCGGATGTATGATTTAATCTAAGTCCATGGCACCCACCTTTTGGGTTGAAGCAATTAAGTGTGCTAACAACATTTATAAATGTATGCCCACAAGGTAGTGCAAAATATGACTCTCGAGGAGGCTTGGTTCCATGTCAAGCTTGATGTTTCCTTCTTTAGAGTATTTTGTAGTGAGGCTTGGGCATTCATTTTGAATGGTCAGAGTATGGCTATGGAGAAGAAGAGTCAACCTTTGATTTTTGGTGGCTATTATGAGGATGTAAAAGCTTAGAGGTTGTTTGATCCTATCACTTGAGATGTCTTCTTTTGGTGAGATGTCTAGTTTGATATGGATGGATACACTATCATCTACTACTTGATCATCACTACCTACTTCACCTTCTTCATCACTTGACACTTTGCTTGTTGAGAATGATGATGATGGTCCTGATCCACCACCTCTTAGCACATAGCTTGACAAGGGTCATTGTACACATTGCATTTAAATAGAGTAATTGTCTAAATTGTCAAATCCAGGGCAGTGTCCATGGCTATCTGTAGTAAAGGCTATAACTAGCAGTCCTCCTAATACTACTCCTAAAAATCAAAGCTTACTTATCTAATTATGGTCATGCATTTAAATACTTGTTTGAAAGAATCTTAATCTAGGAATCTAAAAAAAACAACCGTTGAAACAAAACTACTTTAATAGAGATCTAAGAAAACAACAATTAGAATAAAATGGTAAATCTATCTAAGGATGATAAAAGCAATGAACTTTAACTAAACAATTTCAAAGTTTTAACGAAACAAGAAATCTAACCACTAAATATCAACATTTTCTCCTTTGGCAGGAGTGGGCCTTTGCTCCACACCTCTGGAAGAAAGACCAATTCAATGCTTCAGATCACAATTATAGAATTTCCCACTTTATTTCTAGTACTTCAAAACTAGAGTCTATGCTTAAAAATAGAGTATGTCTTGCTTTTTCTAAAAATCAATCTATCCTATTCTATATCTTCCATCCATATATATCAGTTGTATTTTCTGATAAAAATATCTCTGGAGTTATTCTTTTACACACAGTTTTGTATCAGATACAAAATATTTATTCCTTGTTCTGATCATGCAACTATTACTTAAAAGAGAGTCATACAAAAACTAAAAGGAATTCTTCAGTGTCACTTTAAAATAAGAATTTAACTTGAGTCTAAATAGGCCATGAAGATTGCTGATAAAAAGGAAAAAACTTAAAACAACAATCTGGAAACTTCTGCAACTCATGCAAAAATAGTCAACTGGTAGCTTCTTCTCTGTAGTTGGATCAACGGTATTAAGAATAGTGATCATCCTATCTCTCAAGAATTCAGGTGGGCTATGAGTTGGCATGCTATAGTGCAACCTCCTTCAGAATCTTCAATGTCCTCTGTAAAACTCTAGAGTGCTAGAATCATCTCCATAGCTTCTGTAAATAGTTTTGTTGTGGAGCTCCGGAGTTGACAGAAGCATCTCTAGAGTCTTCTAAAGACCTCATTCTTTATAGTCAAAGGATTCCTGCACTCAAAAATGTGTTTCTGCATATTTTGGTTAGTCAAAACTCATAACATGAAACCATTTAATCCCAACAATTGTTGCAATATTACATCTACATTTAACACAATTAAATAAGTTTTTTAACAATCCTTAAGGTACAAATCAAAGGACCATGAAATTCATTCACCTACTACAACCATTCCTCAAATTTAGCTTCCTCTATCTGGTCAACCCACATGGGTAGAGGCTTAATAATTAAGGGAGGTATGAAATGCATCCCCACCTAGTCTTGCTTGTATTTTCCTATTATCCTTGCAACAACTTTGGTCCTCAAAAACCACTTCATATTTTTTGGAGAAACCAATTCCCTCATTTTTTGTTCTACTGACAGGTTGTTCCATCTTCCTCTGTAGGTTGTTAGGATCTTGTTAGTTGAAGTCTGTACAAATAGGTCAAATTCTAAGATACAGGCTTCCAAACGTTGTTTATATAAAGGCAATAAATTCAGAGTGTAAACATATGCTTAGAATTGGGTGTTGAAAGACATAGGTGTGGGGCTTTCATGCTTGATTAACAGTCTAGAATCCTTGACATCATGGTATGTTCCTCCATCCTATGCAGCCAAATTTCATGGTTTCTCATTAATAACATAAATACCCTTAATTGGCATTCACCTACAAATAGGTTGATAATGAATGTGTTATGTTCATCTAAAAGGAATTTATGCAAAGAGAGTTCACAGAGAAAATTTTTAACTTTAGGAGTATTGAGTGTGTATAATCTTATGAAGTCATGTCAATTTTCTATGGACTCTATAAGACCAGAGGTGACTTGTGAGAGCCTCCTAAGAAGGAATCTTTCCCTTAGAAAAATAGTATGATTGTCACTAGGTGGCTTGAAGGAGAGTATATCTAAAGCTAAGGTAGATATTGTAATCACTCTTTCTTCTAATGTTTTCACTATTTTATTTAATGTAGAAACTGCTCTTTGTAGCTGGAGAATTGTAGTATTACCAACCAAGTCATTGCATCTCCTCTCCCAATTATGCAATGCCCTAGGAATATTCAACTAGAATGTCCTCAGGGAGACATCTGTTTGAGTATTTTGATCTACTATAGATGGTTTGACAGTCAATTACTTGATTAACTCTTCTAGATAAAAAATTTTGTTGTTAGCCTTAGTTATTTCCCAAGCTTGACTATCAACCTTCTCTTTTAATGCCTCCATCAAAGTAATGCAGTTGGCTATGGCTTTAGTAAATTTAGTTTCCCTCTTTTTGAACTTCTCCTCTACCTCAGAAATATGTTCTTTAAATTTTTGAATACATCAAAAAGTTGTATTTCTTTTTGTTTCCCCTCTGCATCTTTTTCCAAAACTTCTTTTTCTTTTTCTTCAATAACATTCTCTTTTTCTTTTATGTCTTCCTTCAGGCTAAGAATTTCCTAATCCTTTGTGTTATTGGTAGTTTTTTTTTTCTTTATGACCTTCTTCATATCCATGATGATAAGGTTCTTTCCCCAAAGCATCCTTTTCAAAATTTCAATCTCCTCTTGTAGCTCCTGTTCTTTGGAGACCTCAATATCCTCATGCTCTAATGCTTGGGATGGGCTCCCTACCTCAAATAATGTCTTTGTTTTTGTCTCTCTTTCTTCTTCATCCTCTATTCATGCCTCTACCTCTGTTGTTCCCATTTGTTTTGCATTTCCTTCTGCCCTTGTTTCCCTCAATTTCTTAGCAAGGTCATGTGAAAGTGAAGGTCCAACTTCATCCTCAATGGGCCTGTTGTCATGGTGTTCTGAACTAATATCAGGTATAGTTGATGCCCAGAGTTCTGTGAGTACATCAACAAGTAACTCAAAATCCATCTCCAATTGGGTTTGTATCTTCAACACTTACTTCTTCAGAGCTCTTATTGTGCTTGTTGTTCATGTGTCTCCGATGCCTATTAGAATTCCTTTGATTTAGAGGAGATGGTTTTTTGTTCAAGTATTGTAATTTTAGGTGCTCTAAATGTCTATTCAGTAGGGCTCTCCTAAGGATATTTTTATGTGACTCTTCCCCTTTTGCTTATTATTAGCAGTTGAGGGTTTTCTTCAACTATCAACTCCTCCCCCCTCTTCTTATGTTTTCTCTCTGAAGGTATTTTTGTTTCATTTTGTCTCTTCTTTGGGGTTTCTCTTTAGATGTTATTTCTTTAGCTACCCACCCTAGAGTTCAGGAAGGATTCTTCTCAGTTTTCCTTTTTGGGGTTTGAGCCGGTTCATTAGTCATAAGCATTTTTCCTTTTATTTTCTCTAAGGTCCGAGGGAACTCCTCAATAGGTGTGTTATCTTTTCTCTGTTCTGGAGTGGGGGACTGTCCTCTCAAGACCATCTTCCCTTTCTTCTTTTCCCCTATAGTTGGGGAGGATGTTGATGGGACTATTTTACCTTTTTCTTCTTCTTCCTGAGTAGGGGATGACTTTTCTATTATAACTTTTTTCTCCTTTTTCTTTTATTTATAGGTACCTTCTAAAAAGGCTTGCCATTGAGTCTCTCCTCCTCTTTTTGAGATGAAATGATGTTTAATAATGAGAAAAAATGAGTCCATGATGTTTAATTTGCCCCTCTCCCCTACTGATAACCTATCAACCATTGTGTTTAGGGTTGAAAATAGAAAATTTGACAAATTTATTCTATGTACAGGGTTGTTCTAACCATGTCTTAGATAAATAAGCATTTTCATGATAGGCCCTAGAATAATTGCAAATTGACCATCACATGTGAAATATTTCATTAACCATTTTTCTAAGGACTTCCAGGGGTGAGGGAGACTAGTTCGGACAATTCCTTTAACCTCTCCTTTATTCATGTGTGTTTGAACCTTAGGCTCATTATCTACAAAGAAGTTCTTTATCAAATCAAAATATAGAGTTTTGACATTATAGAACCTCTCACCTTCTTCTAGAATGTCTGATATAGTGCTGATGATGGAGGAGGACACTGTAATTGTAACATCCTGCACTTTGCTTCTACCATCTTGTAGATTTGTAATGAATTCTTCTACAATGTTTTCTTGAAACCCTTCAAATTTCTCCATAAATGTGAGCCACCATGTATTTCTAAGGATGTTGGCTGATTCTTGGTCTTCAAGAAGCTATTGGGTTGTCTCTGGCTCTAATTTTTTATGCCCATGTTGTAAGTTGTTGTTCAATGCAACACAAAGACTGCAACTTGATCTTAGCCTAAATTTTTAACCTTAGCTCTAAATTTTCAATCTTATCTTTGAACTCTCAATCTTACCTTTGAACTCCTAAGTTTGTAATGATCATTTAGGAAAGAAATGATACAACAACGTCAATTGATTACTTGTCCCTTAGGGTTTTGAGCTATTGAGTTGGTTACAAGGGAAATAATAGAAATTAAAGATTGGCACATTCACGCGAGGGAATTATGTCACTCTAGAAGTGTTTTATGGAATGACATGTATTTTCTTAATGTGGTAGGTGTCTGAGTGTACTTGTGAAAGAATGACAATGTAGGGAAATTATTGATTCATACCAAAATAACTAATAAATTCCTATTTAATTAGTTAAAGGGAGAGTAATACTTACATCTATTGTTGTAATTATTAGGTGTCATGTCAGTAGTTCATGCCATAGCTAGTAAGATGTGATATTCCATAATATTTGCATTATATGATGTGATAGGTTTGCTAATGTAGCTAGTTGAAATGACACTCCCTTGTCATTAGTGAATTGTGTCATGATTGATTTCCCACGTCAACCGAATGATTGGAAAAGACTGTTGGTGGCTGAGTGATAGTTGTCCTAATGCTCATTCAATTTTTTTGGGAATCGTGTAAGCAAGTCACAAGGGTATTATGATGTCATTCACACTATTGCCAAATTTCTTCTAAGAAAACTCAAAGTGTGAGTGTTATCACCTAAATATGCACCTTGGCTAATTTGTAGAAATTAGTCTATTTGATGAAACATGGGAAGACCTCTAAAGCTGTGGGTCACTTTGTAAGTAGAGGTCAACCTCCAAAGAAGGCTGGCTTCCTAAACTGGTTAGCACCTAAACTAATAAGAGAAAATGGAAGGAGGAAAACACAGAAATATAAACTGAAAAACTAAAGCAAAAGGGTGATACACTGAACCGACAAAGACAATAAAATTTAAAATTGTTCACACTTAGCTTGAACTGATAAAAATGAGGTTTTGCACAATCTATTATGGATGCTTTTGCATAAATATTTCACTAAAAGGTTTAAGGATACAATAAATTGTAAAAGGAAAAGACTTCACAATTAACAAGTTACATGCATTTACCAACACAATTAGCAACCTCCATCAGCTTACTACTAGCAGCAAAGGTACAATAAATGAGACAAAATTACAAGGAAACTAAGACAATTTCACAAATAAATTGATCAATCATTCAACATACACAAGACTACAATAATAAATGAAAGGCAAGAGTTTAAATCACTAGAAGTAGCTAAGGCATTCACTGTATTCCATGTCCAGCAATATCTAAAAAATGAGTTACAAATTTGCCAAAATGTAGAGCAAGGATCCAAAAAACCACAAGTATCCCCCACTGCATAATCAAAACTAAGTACAATAGAGTCACAAAAGTGACTATAACCACCACTATCCAAGTGGTTCCACAAAAGAAGGAATTTCAAACTAATTTGGGTCGGATGCCCAGAAAAAGCCTAAAATCTAGGGCCTATATCCTCTCCAAAAGTGTCCATAATGCAAGAAAAAGTCCATTAGGACTTAGTCAAACATGAAGAGTCATGAAAACCACTCCTACAAGACTCTAAAAGGCAATAAAAACCCTCCTAGATGCTCTCAAAACACTCAACCCAACTAACAACTTCTTCCATGACTTAGTCAAAACATCACTCCTCCTTTGCAAAACAAAATGCTATATCTTTGGCATGTGTTTGCCAACTCCTCATACAATTAAGCCCTCGCTTATCCTTGCATTCAAAAAAATAATAAACATGAAATGGTTTATAAATGATACCATTTGTGTTTAATTTTTTTACAATCTCCATTTTACACAAGGAAAATAAAAGCACAAGTCTAAAAAACACTGAAGTGTTCTCATGGCAGATGGGAAAGAAGGGAATTAAAAAGTTTAAGGGACATGCCCCCATCATGACCTAAGGAATACATGTCAACACAAGTGTTGACCACGGGCTTAAATGAAAAAAGGAAATAACATTCAAAATAAAAACAAAAGAACTAAATGCCAAAAGGCACTTTTTGCCCTCAATTTGCATTTTACAATGTTGACATTTTGCTCTCTGCCCATTCTTCTTGCCGCTGACAAGGGTTTGATGTTGAGGCTTCCTGAAGATGATTCGAAAGCATTTCACTGTGTTTTTCCACCATTTTCTGCTACAATAGCTTAAGGCAAGCATAACAAACCTAGTTTTTTGGAGACAAAAATGCAAATTTCATAGTTTTCTGTAGATTTTCCTTCACTGTATCTGATATATATCACTATATTTTTCCACAGCCAAGATAGATGGTTTTATTTTATGCACAAGTGACTATATTTCAAAAATATGAGCTATAGAAAAAGATGAAAATTTGTGATCTCTCTGTCATTTATGTTTCCTCTTACTGCAAATGATACCTTCTACCTTTTACTTAGGGCTTCTATCCTTGGCCATGAGGAAAATGTTAAGGTTTTTTCCATTTCTGTAGCAATTTCTTTGTTCTCTAACAAGATGCCTTAATAGGGTTTCTAAACCCTATCTACTATGAACAATGCTGATTCATTGTACATATGACTCCTTATCTGACTGTGATAGTCCTCTTGTAGCTTGTGTTTATGTAGAGTTTATATCATTCTGAGCGTAAGATATCATCTATTAACTTCCAAAGAATAACCTATCATAGTCTTATATTTAACCCTAAACTGTCGACTGTTGTCACTGTCACTACTATTGTAACTGCCTCCATACGACTGTTTTGTATCTCTTTGCAAATTGTATCTTAGGTCCCTTTGGACTATACCCTTTGTATCATAACAGTCATTTT
Source organism: Cunninghamia lanceolata (assembly GCA_027924645.1). Classification (NCBI taxonomy): domain Eukaryota; kingdom Viridiplantae; phylum Streptophyta; class Pinopsida; order Cupressales; family Cupressaceae; genus Cunninghamia; species Cunninghamia lanceolata. Next base: position 236,553 of record BSBN01000312.1, read on the forward strand.
AGCTTGTCCCAATGTAATGACCTTCAACACTTATTTTGACTATTTGTGACCATTGTTATAGTCATTATCTATTCTACTAAAGTTTATCATGTTGATTGTTGACATATTTTACTTGACTGTGATGACCTATGCATCCTACAAAGCCCAAAATCGGACCCCCAAAATGACTGATGTAGACTCGACTCTTTTGCATGACCTACTGAATGTCATCAAAGAACTTGCTAACTGTCCTAGGAACACTGCTAACTATCCTTCTTATGTTTGTAGGTTCTCTCCACAACAAAATCTAATGACCTTGTAGGTCTCCACAACTGAAGAAATGTCTCTCTCCATATCTTGTATACTGGGTCTCTTGATAGCCAATTAAATACTTGAATTATTTATGCTATCTGTTGCTTCAAAATAACTCTTGGTTGTTTGCACCTCCTATATGCAATTACTGTATCCCTTGTTTATGATTGAACTCTTTTAAGGCTATCCTGATGTTCTATGGCTTAGACTAGACTGATGATATTTTTGTAACAATTTGTTGCTGCTTTGTCATATTCTTTCCTCATGAATAACAATAGTGACTGCCTCTCTAGAAACTAATGCCAGTCTTTACTATGATTCTAGCCATAATGACTATTCTCTTCTTACATTTTGATGTTTGAACACCTTTTCCTTGTGCACTGGCAGTACTAACTGTCCTTAATCATGTTGAAGCCTGTAGGGTTTCATGAAGATCCTTGATATGTAGTAAACTTTTCATGGTTTTCAAATGGTGACGAAGCTTAAAAATGAAGAGACATGCCTTAGAATGACTTGATTGTTCATAAGATGAATAAATGGTGATATATTTGACTGTCTCTGCCTTTTTTGCACTTCCTGTTTGTCATGTACTGAATGTTATGACAGAGATAACTGTTGCTCCTTATCAAACATGCTTCATGCATCCTTTCTTCCTTAATTTGTTGTCTACATGCTAATGTTCCTACCCTTTGCACTGTCATGCTATCTTGGGTATTATGAGGATAACTACAAGATTTTGACAAGACCCATCATGCTTCTCAATCAAAGCTGCTTCCTTAGCCATGTGACTATACTTTGAATTGCTTCTCTTTATTGAAGACCTACTTATGTGATGGATATTCTCAGCAATAAGGCTAAGCTTTTCTAAGCATTTAGTATGCCTTATTTATGGCTGTACCTGATGGTTGTCTCTTATCTGTGGCCATGCCTATAATTACTATTATCTACTTTTGTTGAAAAGTTTATGGCTTCGTTGAAACTGATCATACTTTATTTGTTAGACCTTAGACCACCTTGAGTGCATAATGAGTGTATTAGACTATTTTGAATGCAATGTCACATATTGTTACAACTCTTCAAGGCTATTATGACAGTCACCTTGAGCTGACTATCACACACAATCATGTCACTGTCCTTTACTAAAATTACTACATTCTGAAAATGTCTCTGTCTAAACATCTTTGTGTCCTCTTCTTGACTGTTCTATTTGGCATCTAGATTGTCATTGCTCTTGTCATGCTTGTCTTCCATCAACTCTCATCTCATAGTCAAACTCTTGCCTTCGTGACTGTTGTCACACTGTTATTTGATGATTTCTATCTCTTATTTTGACTACTACCATTGCATGGCCTTTGTAACAAACTCTGCACTGTCTTCATGTTTTCCTCTGACTGTCACAGACCTATTTATCTCAAAAGACTGTTTGAAAGCATTAATGTTTATCAATTAGGCATGTTGGGCTCAACCCTCGTGGGAGCCCATTTAACCCCACATGCTGAAATCAAATGAGTGTTAAATGACACCTGTACCTACACATGAAACAAACATGTTAGGAAAATAAATGCATATTTTGGATGTGCTTGATGACTTGATAGTTCTCTTGGACATCCAAGGTAGACATTACCTATTTAATGCATTTGAGGAGTAGTTTATGCATGCATAAGTGCCTGTTCATGTCAGGTTAGGGACCAATCATTGGTTAGAGTATTACTCTAACATCATTCTTTTGCCAGATGCAGGAAACAGAGATGACATGGACTTGAAAAGATAAAGACAACTCTGGGCGACATGACTACACACCAGAACCAAAACCAGTCATTCTTAGGCAATGACTGGCCTCTACCCTTATATGCACATGTTCTTTACTTTCACTTTTTCATGTATAAATTGTTTCTTCAATTTCATTGAATAAGAAATTTAATCTCACGGCTTGTGTGAGATAATGTACATTTTACATTCAATAAAGATTATTTGTTTGTTTTAGAAAGAATTTGTATAAATCTCTCTTATGTTACATGCACTTGGATAAATGCAGTAATTTGATAATCATAAATCTTTTTAAATTATTTCATTCAAACACTTGAATGTAATGTAATAAGGATCAAATAAAAATGTACCTTTTGGACTTTGAAACAAAGCTCTACCTGAATGAGCTGTAGTGAAATTTAGGTAACAATGAGTTCCAGAGGTGCTGAATGAACTTGTATTATGAGAGCCAGAGATGAGCATTGGAGGTGCTCCGAAGATGCTCCTAAATGGTCCTTGCATGAAGAAAAGATCTATCATTTGTTGGTTTTTAGCTCTTTTCGAGAGAAGGACTGCCATTTTGCTGGTTTTCAATCCCTCTCATTTTTTTATAGAACTATCCAGTTATTAATTTTACAAAAGAGTTTTACCTCTTTTACATAACATAAGTTTGGATGTGACAGAGTTTTGACAAACTCTTCCTTGGTGAATTGACATTGGTAAGGATGAAGTCTATGTCCATTCACCAGAAATATATTTTGTTCACTGTCAATTGGTGACAGCTGAGCTATCCCATTGTCATAGACCTCTTTGATCTCATATGGTCCCATCTAGCGTGTCTGCAACTTGTCCTTAAACTCTTTAAACTTGGGATCATATAAGAGAACCCAATCTCCAATTTGAAATTTCCTCTCTTTAATGTGTTGATCATGCCATTGCTTCCTCTACTACTAAATTAACTCCGTCTATTGAATTGCCTCCATTCTAATTTCATCCAACTCATTTAGCTATAAGATTCAGTTCTTTTTGTAAAAGTCAATTTGAGGCCAATGTCCATGGAAGTCCTTAGTGTCTGAAGCTCAAATTCTATTGGCAAGATCTACTTCTTACCATAGACAAGCTCATAGGGAGAGAACCATATAGTTGATTTCCATGTGGTGTTATATTCCCACACAACTTCATGTAATCTTCTTGCCCAACTTTTTCTATTTACTACCACTATCTTTGTCAAGATGCTCTCCAATTCTTGATTTGTCACTTCCACTTGCCTATTGGCTTATGGGTGATATGGTGATGATTTTCTATGCTTGATCTACTAGAGGTTTGTGAATGCTTGTATCACTTGAGAGGTGAATCATGGGCCTCTGTCTAAAACAATTGTTCTTGGGGCACCAAATCTTAGGAATATCTTGTTATATGAGAAATTATCAACCTTCTCTTCCCTAGAAAACTATAGCTTCTGAACTTCTACCCACTTTGTCACATAATTAGTACATACAAAAATATACTCTTTCCCTAGAGATGGTGGTGTGATTAGACCAACAAAATCCAAGCCCCACTACTCAAATGGTTCTAGGACTAGTTGAGGATGCAAGGACATCTCATTAGTGAATGTTGGCTGACCCATCCTCTGACATTGATCACATTGTTTGACATATTTACTACATATGTATGAAGGGATGGCCAATAATATCCAGCTTCTAAAACCTTGTGAATTGTTCTTTGTGAGGAGTAGTGTCCTCCTGTGGGTTCATTATGACAAAATCTCAGCACATCAAAAATTTCACCATCTCTTATACACCTACACATCACAAAGTCAAGCCCACATTTAAACAATAAACCATGCATCCATTTATAGGACAAATTTTCCTTTACTAATATCTTCTTCTGTTTTGAGGTAAAGTGTGAAGGAAACAAGTTGTAGCAAAGAAATTGGCTATATCAACAAACCATGGAGTACAGGAAGAAGCAAAAAATAGATGTTCATCAGGGAAATCATCTTCTATAGGTTCATTCTCTCCACATGTATGTAGTCTAGACAAAAAAACAACTAAATTGAATTTTTGTGGATTGTCAATGATGGTGATATCAAATTCCTGAAATAACAACAATCATCTTAGAATCCTTGCACCTACAACTCGTTTGTTCATCAAATACTTGATGGTTGCATGGTCAGTGTGTACAAATTTTTATATCTAGTGATGTAATGCTTGAATTTGTTAACACCATAGATTACAGCTAGGAACTCTTTTTCTATTGTAGTGTAATTCCTTTCAGTAGGGGTAAGATTTTTACTAAAATAATAGATTGCATACATACCTCCCCCTTGTTCTTTCTATCCTAGAACTGCTCCTATTGACTCGTTTGATGCATCTGTCTGAATTTGAAATGGTAGATTCCAATTAGGTCCCGTCAAAATAGGAATGATTGTCAATTTTTATTTTATGGTCTCATACGCTTTTTGGCAATCTTTTGTCCAGTGGAATTCAATATCCTTGGTTAAGAGAGAAAACATTGGGGCAACTATTCTAATGAATTTTTTTATGAATCTTCTGTAGTAGCTTGCATGACCTAAGAAGCTCTTAACATCAGTCTAATTTTTAGGTGTGGGTAGTTGTTTGATCACCTAAACCTTGTTCGTATCCACTTTAACTCCCTCTGCAGATATGTGGCGCCCAAGAACAATACCTTATTCCACCATCATGAAGCATTTTTCATGGCTAAGTGATAGATGATGCTTTTCACAACATTCCAAGACTTTTTCTAGATTCTGGAGGGCTTCTTCAAACATGTTTCCATAGATAGTAAAGTCATCCATATAAACCTCCATACACTCATTGGCTAACTCAGCAAAAATAGCTAATACAACCCTTTGGAAAGTAGCTGGAGTGTTACACAGGCCAAATGGAAGAATCATGTATGTAGAAGTGCCCCATAAGCAGGTGAAAGTGGTTTTGTCATGATCTTCTGGTGGCACTTGAATCTAATTGTATCCACTGAACCCATCTAGAAATGAAAAGTACTTTTTCCTTGCTAGGTTATCTAAAACTTGATCAATGAATGGTAAGGGAAAATAGTCTTTTTAGTGGCTTTGTTCAGTTCTCTATAGTCTACGCACTCTCCACTTTCCATTTTTCTTAGGCACAATAACTAAAGGAGATACCCACTGACTATTGGAGATGGGGTAGATAAACCCTGCTTGCAACAATTTCTCTATCTCTATTTTTACTATCTCCTTTAGTATTGGGTTTAGTCTTCTTTGAGGTTGTCTGACTAGTTTAACATCCTTAGAATAGATATGATGTGTGCAAATCTTAGGATGAATACCTTTCATGTCCTTATATTCCCAAGAAATATTTGTGGCATGAGACACCATAAGGTCAATAAATTTTGTATGTTGTTCTCTTGTCAACTAGGTGTTGATGTTCAATGTTTTTCCTAGTAAAACCATAATCTATTTGGTGTCCTGATCAATATACTAAACTATTTTCTGCTCATTTTTAATTGTGTTCAAAGAACACAAGTGTGGTAGTAACAGGTGGAAGGTAGCAATATCTTTGTAAAAAGTTTCATCACAGAGTATAACATTTGCCAAGGTATAGTGAGTTGCTGCTAAAAATTTGCTTCTTGGATCCTTAGAAAAATTTATCACATGGTTATCAATAATGATATGAGTAATGTCCTTAGGAATGTCAACATCTATATCTTCCCCTAAGTCTCCTAAGTGTTTGGTGATGGTCACCATAGCCAAAGAGGCACTATTTTTTTTCTTATTGGGTTCATCAATCTAGACTTTACCTGAATATTTCAGAGAGTGCTTAGCTGGAGGATATAGAGAGATTTTTTCATGTCTAAACCATTGGATATGACCATATCCCTAATCCTACAAACAATTGATGCTACTACAGTAGCCAACCATGGTCTTCCCAAGATCAAGGGGTAAGTAATTTTTTGATTTCTTGGTTCTAAGATTAGGAAATCCACAAGAAATTCCCATGATTGCACTATGATAGGTACATCTGTTAACACTCCTTTTGGGATGACTACTGACTAATTAGCTAATTGTAATATTGTGGAAGTGGGTTGAATACCTATAAGAGCCAGTTTGTCAAAAGTGTGAATTGCCATAACATTGACTATTGGTCCCAAGTCAACTAGCACATTTGATATGTCAACCCCTGAGATATAGACTGTGATAATAGGGTTACCGGGCTCACCATAATTAGGGAGGAGCATTTCTCCAATCAACAGGTCAACAACCTTACCCTCCACCTGGATAGTTTTGGGAAAATTCTTCTTTCTACCCTGGGTCTTGACACAATTTTGTTTAATAAATTGGTTGAGTTATAGGACATCCCTAATGGCTTGAAGGAGTGGAATTTCAATGTTCAATTGCCTGATTTCTTGTAGCAACTCAAACTTAGTGATAGGTTGAATCTTTGTCTAGATGGGATCTATTTTTGAGGAGCAATTTGTTTAAGTCATTCAGGAAATGGTGCCTATTTTGTAGTCTCTGGAGGAGCTCCTAAGTGTCTCTCTAGAGAAGCTCTAGAGTGTATCTCTGGAGAAGTTTTAGAGTGAACCTCTAGAGGAACTCCGAAGGTACCTAAAGGTTGTTTCTAGGCACTCTATTAAAAATAGTCTCTTCTTGGGGTTGTTGTTTAAAAGAATTTGAAGATTCCAGTTCATTTGTAATTTCAACAATCATAGGAGGAGATGGTCTTGGTAAAGCCTTTCCTGAATGTAATTGGAGATTTTTTAAATGAATAATGTTTATTCCATCCATATTTTCCTACTCAACTAGGTAAATTGTTGCTCCTTGTTTATTATGTTTAGGATTTTCTATAGGTTGACCAAGTAGGGTTGGTTGATTAACTGGTTCATTCTGGGATTGATTTGGTGTATTTGTTGGACTAGTTAAGAGACCTTGCTGCTGATTTGGAAAACACCTTTACTATCCTTGGAATGACTAGTTATAACTTTATTGAGGACCATTGTTGATGCATGTTTCATGGTCCAAACTGGGGCTGAAATTGCTATGGCCACTATTGGTTAGGCCATGGTTGATTCGACCATTGTTGATTTGTCTATTGTTGGCTTTGGCAGTCTTGATTTTTCCAGTCTTGTGGTCCCTATTGAGGTGGGTTTATAGGACCATTCCATTGATTAACTCCCTGATTTGGAGGGCCTCTATAAGAAGGTTGGTTTTTTTATTGGTTATATGGAAAGTTACTTGGTTGTTTTTGTCTAATATAGTTCAACTCCTCTTCTATCTGAGAATTTTTCTTTGTCAACATTTTTAAAGTTGGGATTTGGTCACAATGGTTGGTAGGATGGTTTTTATCATAGATCTAACAAATTTTAGTTTTGTCTAAGGGACATTCATGGAGGAGATGTTTGTTCTTACATCTTGGACCTTAGATAGATAGTGGTTCAGTTGTTTTGTTCTTCACCCAAATCCCATCTAAAGTAGTGTTTAGTTGAACTAAAATATCTCTCTTTAGATTGGCAATTTTTTCAATTAATGGTCCTATTTCATTCTTTCCCTTCATAAATCTTGGTGCTCTAACTCCATCTCGTGTCCTTGTGTAGTTTCTACAAATTTCCTCAATTAATGGCATGTCTATCTGTTTATATTCCCTTTACCCATCAAATCCAATGCTTGTTTTTATTCTTTATCTAACCCTCTCAAGAATAAAGCCTTAGCCAAATTATGTTCCAAAGGATTGCCATATCTTTGAAGAGCAAAGTTGAATCTATCCAAATAGTCATCTAAGCTCTCTTCCTCCTTCTGCTTGGTTGTAAAAAGCTCTTCCTTCCTATCACTTATTCTGCAGTTATCCTGATACTTGTCTAGAAATGTAGTCTCCATATGATCCCATGAGTGTATGGAATCATGAGGTAATCCCATACACTATCTCATGTTAGAGTATTTAAGTGTGGAGGGAAATAATTTTAGTTTTTGGTTATTTGAACCATAATCATAGGTTTGGCACAACACTTTGAATTCAAAGAGGAATTGATCCGGATCCTTTGAAGGAATTCCTCTAAAGGTTGGAAGTATTGATGGAGAAATGTTCTTCATGGGGGCATTGCCTTCAGGATCTAAGACTATAGGATAAGAAAAAGTTCTCCATAGAGCCCTTTCTCTTAGAGGATCTAGTTGTTCATGATTATCTCCCATGGCTAATGGCTATGTTTGATTTTCTTTGGGGTGTTTATTCTTGAAGATCTATTTGGGTTTTCCCATGTTTTTCCTTCAAGCATTGGATTTATTTTGAAAGTATATGGTAATTAGGGGATGTAGGAATGTCTGGGCTTGGTGATATTTCTAAGGTGTCAAATGAGTTGTTTTCCTTATCAACACTTTCATGTTGTTCCCCACTACTTTCACCTATAGTCTGAGTTTGGGGTTTTTTGCTTTTTTAATAAACCTACCTTATGACTCTCTTGGCCTAACCATGTAAATTTATTCTTATCCTATTTTAAGAACTGCTAACTAGAGTTTTTGCTAACACAAATCCCTAACAACGACGCAAAAAATGACAAGGGTCATTGTACACCTTGCATTTAAATAGAGTAATTGTCTAAATTGTCAAATCCAGGGTAGTGTCTATGGCTATTTGCAGTAAAGGCTATAACTATAAGTTATCATAATACTACTCCTAAAAATCAAAGCTTACTTATCTAATTATGATCATGCATTTAAATACTTGCTTAAAAGAATCTTAATCTAGGAACCCGAAAATAATAGTTGCTGAAACAAAACTATTTTAATAGAGATCTAAGAAACAACAATTAGAATAAAACAGTAAATCTATCTAAGGATGATTAAAGCAATGAACTTTAACTAAACAATACAGAATTTTAACAAAACAGGAAATCTAACCACTAAATACTAGTCTTTTCTCCTTTGGAAGGAGTGGGCACTTGCTCCACACCTTTGGAAGAAAGACTAATTCAATGCTTTAGATCACAATTATAGAACTACCTACTTTATTTCAGGTGTTACAAAAATAGAGTATCTTCTTAAAAACAAAGTAAGTCTTGATTTTTCTAATAATCAATCTATCCTATTATATATTTTCCATCCATATATCAGTTGTATTTTTTGATAAAATATCTTGGGAGTTATTCTTCTACACACAGTTTTGTATCATATACAAAACCCTTATTCCTCATTTTGATCATACAACTATTACTTATAAGAGGGTCATGCAAAAACTAAAAGGAATTATTAAAGTGAAATTGAAGGTGTCACTTTAAAATAAGAGTTTAACTTGAGTCTAAAGGTCGTAAGCCACTGATAAAAAGGAAATAACTTAAAACAATAGTCTGGAAACTTCTGCAACTCATGGAAAAATAATCAACTTGCAACTTCTTCTATGTAGCTAGATCAACGGTATCAAGAACAATGATCATCCTATCTCTCAAGAATTTAGGTGGGATATGAGTTGGCATGCTATACTACAGTCTCCTTAAGAATCTCCAGTGTCCTCTGCAAAACTCTGGAGTGTTGGAAGCATCTCCAAAGCTTCTGTAAATAGTTATGTTATAGAGCTTCGGAGTTGACAGAAGCATCTCCGGAGCCTCCTGGAGACCTCATTCTTTATAGTGAAAGGATTCCTGCACTCAAAAGTGTGTTTCTGTATATTTTTGTTAGTCAAAATTCATAACAAGAAACCATTTAATCCCAATAGTTGCTGCAATATTACATATGCATTTAACACAATTAAATAAGGTTTTTAACAATCCTTAAGGTACAAATCAAAGGATGTAATGGTTTTTAGGATAGAAAAGGTAGATATATTTGCATGTTTTAGTGATCTCTACATGGAACTCATCATATCCTTTGCTCCATTGGGCTTGCAACTCTTGAGGAGACTGGACCTTTAGTTGGCGATCCCATAGATTCTCATGACACTCATTCATAGATGACAACTGTCAGTCTTTTGAGTCATGCACTTTCAGATGATCCTCAGAGGTTTTTAGATGTCACCAGTATTCCAAAGTGGGACAATGCTATGTTGAAGGAGTATTCTTCTTTGATGAAGAATGACATATGCAATCATGTACCTCTTACCAAGGGAAGAAAGTTAGTTCACTACAAGTGGGTGTACAAAACCAAATATGTAGCAAATAGATTCACTAACAAGTATAAGACACATGTTGAGACTAAGGGGTTTTCACATGTTGAAGGCATTGATTATTTTGAGACCTTTGTTCCTATTGCTAAGATGGATTCTATTTGTCTTGTACTTTATCTTACTACATCACATGGATGGTTAGTTTATCAAATGGATGTGAAGAGTTCTTTCGTACATGGTGATCTTCATGAGAAGATCTATATGGAACAACCTCCAAGTTTTGTGTAGGACTCGACTTGTTTCTAGGGTTTATTGTTTATTGTACTGTCTCAAATAAGCTTCTTAGGCTTGGTATGAGAAGATGGATAACTTCTTGCTTTCTTTTGGTTTCTCTTGTGGCCATTTTGATCTGACATTTTACACTTGGAGACATGGGGAGAATCTTTTGATTGTTGTGTTGTATGTGGATGATTTGATTCTTACACATAGTTCCACCTCTATGATCTAGGCATTTCAATATATCTATAGTGAGCTTGGTATTCATAATCAACACATAGTTCTTTACACTCCTTGAAAAAATGGTGTGGTCTAGAGGAAGAAGAATAATTTAGAGAGGACGATCAAATGCATGATTCAGTCCAAGTCCATGGCACCCACCTTTTGGGCTAAAGTAATTAAGTGTGCTAACTAAATTTAGAAATGTATGCCCCACAAGGTAGTTTAAAATATGAATCTTGAGGAGATTTGGTCCCATGTCAATCTTGACATTTCCTTCTATAGAGTATTTGGTAGTTGTTGAACACACAATGATGCTGAGAGGGGGGGTGAATCAGCATATACTAAAACTTAAATACTTCATTTGCAGATTAGATTCATTTACTTAGAAAATAGAAAGTAAAACATGCAACACATTCTTCAACACAATGAAACCAAGATTTTTACATGGAAAACCCAAAACTGGGAAAAACCATGGTAAGTGTTAACTCACAATATAATGCTCACTACTATATAAAAGTTAAAACATTGTTTTAGGGCTACAAACCAAGGAAGCTACAACTCCCTGCTAACTTTGTTTTAGGGCTACAACCTAAGGAAGCTACTACTCCATGAAGAAAGCTCACTACTACAAAGAATTATAATGATTAACAAAACTATGAAATGCTATGAAAGAAGCATTTGTCTTATGTTGCTATTGCAATCTTCTTTTCTGGACAATTACTCCATCATATTGATTCTGCACACTTCATACTGCTCTATCACATTCACACACACATCTATATTTCATACTTGACTTTGATCTCCTATAAATACCCTCCGCGACACTTCAAAACATTGATTAGGTCATCATCATAAAAACCTTTAGATGAAATGTGTAACTCTTCAAGGGTTAGCTTCAACTCATACAATATGTCAAGAAAACAAATTGTAGACCACAACATCTCATAATAGAATTCAAGGAACATCATTACACACCATGTAATGTGAAAATAATTGATCAATATCCACCACACATAACAAAAACCAAGTTGTCAGCTCAAACTACACAAGCATTGCTAGCTGTTCATCTTCACACCACTGGGGAGAAGCCAAAAACATCATGCGAACCAATGTTTCAACAATGTATCTTCTTCAAAATATCCATACATCATTCATCTAAAGTATATGATCATTCTATACATCCGCACAACAAGAGACATACTGAACTGATGAAAACAGGGCATTCTGGACATATTGTAACACATCACAACTTGGAATATTGCATTGTAGACCATCAAACCATTTGAAACTTCTCAAGAAGGAACTCATACACCATTATGCATACATTCCCAAATCCATACATCCTCATTTATTACTTTTGGAGAGAATTAAAGACTTGACTCAAGTATACTGTAGTCCAGAGGATAGTCATATGCAATTCTTCACTAACTGACTTCAAACCTGAGATACATTAAGGCACATAGAATCTTTGCACAAGATCTCATATCTGATCTATAGACTTTCCATCCTCCGCAAGTGCTCAAACCTGTGTTCTACAAAGTACTTATGCATCTGGAACTATCTGTGCTATTTCTGTTACTTGAAATCTAACCTTGTAGACCATAAGAACACTTGATATAGCAAGGTAGTGTGCATTACACATATCCAAACATATTTGCAAAGCCACATGTGCATAAATTCTTATCTGAAGGAATGTGGAGCATTCCAGCAGGTCTCCACCATTGCTTTACTCTATCAAAGGACTATTCAGAACTCTGTTGCTGATAACTTTCTTTGCTGAAGGAGTAAAGACCTAAAATCTTGCATATAGCATGTTAATATCAATATCAACTTAAACATTGAACCACAAGACTAAATCTTGTACTGCGGAGGAATGCAAACCAAAATACTATAACTCTACCTTACGATATATACTGTGAGAGCCTTAACCAAACTTTTACAACTTTTCTCTAAGTGTGGTACTTCAAACTGATAGGATATCATTGTAGATATATAGGAAACATATTATAACACATTCATACATTAGGAAGATTACTATTCTTATATTTGGACAGTCTTTCTCCATCTGCTAAGTCTCTCGGACTAACTTCCCTTAAGCATGCCAATTCTATGTCTTTAACTTTAGTCAAACCGTCTCTCTCAAATCTTCCATTGTCCATTAGCTTCACCCATCTCTGACCTTAGGTTGACACATGTTATGTTGACATCAATGACAACACATATTGCCAACAATCTCCCCCTTTGTCATTGATGGCAACACCCAGAACAAAATGTGTACAACTACTCCCCCTTTGACATCAAGGACAAAGGGCCTAACATATTATACTATCTCAAAATTATAATAACTCCCCCTTACTATATAATTTTTGCAAACAGTTCTCCCCCTGAGATGAAAATGCCTCAAAAATTGATGTTATGTACACTATTGTCCTCTGTAAGTCTATATACATTCAAAATTTTCTTCTCTACAATACTATGCAATTCATATAGAAGGTAGAAAGGTTTTGTATACTACCTTGATTTGTGTCAGAGTAGATTCCCAAATGGCACTTTCTGAGGTAAGAATATGATTTTGACATTCACATTGCATGTATAAGTCCTCAACTTCCTCTATACTGCTTGGGCTCTTCATCTTCTGATCAACCTTCTCAGCTTCCCCTAGCAACTTGGACAATGAAGAAAGTCTTAAGTTCACTGCTTCCCTTAGCTAACCAAATTGTTTCTTCAATTGTTCTCTCTGGTCCTAAAGCTATGATAACTATGCATGAAGATTTTCTAGTTGAGCCCTTGTTGCTCCATCTTTATCCATAGACAAATCATATACTCTAACCATTTGAATGACTTGTAACTGAATGGTTCAAATTGAGCTTTGATGTTCTTTGTAGAACTTGGCCATTTTAGGTAGAACAGATACAATGCTGTGGCTTCATCAATGCAATCCTTAAACTTCTTCAAGTTTTCTTTCCTGGTTTATTATGCACATTAGTACATTTGTTAGCCATCTCAGCCAACCTTTTATCATTTACGTTTCTTACTACCTCTTTCTCTACTTTTCGCTCAACATAGGAAGAATGGTCTTTGAAAGAATCCGTTAATAGCTTGAGTTTTTTCTCCGGAGGTAGAGAGATATCAATGGTTACATTTGGTAACCCTTCTTAGATCACCTTCACAGCATCCTCAACTACATTAGTCTTCTTCAAGTTTTCTTGTAGAAATTATTTTCTTGCTGAAGCATGCAATATATCACCAGGTTGTAATTTGTGAAGGGATGAGATGTTTGACAGGTCAATTTGCCCAAGTTAGTTGTAGAAATCTGTAGAAGTTGAGGAGTAATCACTAGTTGAAATTGTATCTACAAATCCAATATGTCTTTGAATAAATCAGACCCTGAAGAACTCTGACACAGGTCTTCCACTCTTTCATCTTCCTTTATTTATGATTCATCCTTATCTTTTTCATCTTCTATTCCACCTTTGTCTTTTTCATCTTTTTATTTCTTCTTATCCTTCTCAGTTTCATTATCTTCTTCCCTTTCCTCATCATTCCCTATATTCTCTGGAGGAGAATTGTCATGTTCTATATTGGAGTTAGTGTTCTTCATAGGAGTGTACTACCTTTATCTTGACCCTCTATATTTTGTGTCTTAGTAGTTTTCGGAGGGGGAGGATCATGTCTTGCACTAGTATCAATGTCCTCTGTGGGAGACATATTCTCTTTAGCTTGATCTCCTAAGTTTTGTTCTTTTGTGTTATCCGGAGGAGGAGTATTCACTTTATTATCTTTCTCACCCATTTCACCACTTTCCACAACATTTTCAAATGCTGACAAATCTATATCCTAAAGGGGTTCATCTAGTATTTCTAGAGGAACTTGTTCCCCAACTGTCACCTTAATAATTTTCAATTCTTCCAGGATTTGAACAGTTCTCTCTAATGTCTCCTTCTCCAATTTTTCTATTTCTTCCTTATCTCTTCCCATCAAAATATTTATTCTCCTTTTTGTCCTAAATTATTGTGTTTGTTTTTGAGATATTATGAGCTTTTCTTCATCTATGATGGAGGGTCCCACCTTTTCAATTTCTATTTTCCTCATCTTAGCCTCATCTGTCATAGCTTTATTTCTCTTGTTGGTGAGTAGGTCTGCAAGACTCACCAGAAGCTGATCAATGAGCTCAATTAAGGCCACATTGAAGGCAATAATATATCTGAGTATTGCTTCCTCAATGGTAGCCTTGTCATCAACATGCATCTTGTCATAGAGATCTGCAACTCGTTTCAGAGCACCATGTTCTATTATAGCATTTACAGTGGCCTCAAGCTATAGAGGTACATGATCCAATTCTTCTTGAGAAGATTCTTTTGATTTCTTTGTTTTTCCCTTTCCTTTTCCTTTGGATGTTCCTCCTTCCTCCTTTTCTTCTTCTTCTCTTGTTCTCTTCTTTCTTCTTTCAAGCATAACAAATTCTTCTTCTTCTTCTTCATCTACTGCATTTATCAGATTCATTTTTCCTCTTTTTTCTTGCACTTTAGGTCTATGCTTCTTTGTTTTTGCAATCTTGGTTTGTATTGGCTCTTCAGTGGCAATTCTTTTCTTGTTGGGAAGTGTAGGAGTAGGTCCAAAGGATTTTGAAGAGGTAGCAACAACATAGGCAAACCTAATAGCCCTTTTAGGTGCTTGTGCAGCAGAAGAGGATTGAGGTTGTTCTGTTGAACTCTCAAGAGTATTGAGCATTTTTTCCAAATCAGACATCATCTTCTTGTCTTTAGATTTTACCTTCTCTGCATTTTCTTCTACCTCCTTTATGATTGTTTTATTGATGATTTCATCATAAGTTCCAAATATTTTTGCAATAGGATCCTTTAGCTTACTGAGCAACATATTAGCATATCCAATCAAATCAAATTTAGACACTTCATATGGGAGGATGGTTATCCAAAAGGTCCTTGGCTCTACTATTTCCATGTAGCAATTACCCTTATCCACCATAAATGTAATGGCATTCCTATATTTTTTAACAACTTTTCTTGGTATCATTTCTCTTGCTTGCATATCAGTTTGAAAAGTTTTGAAGAACCCCCAAAATAATGAGTCACAATGTTTATAATCAAAGAAACTAAGCATATAGTCCTTAATTTGTTGTGCAAAAGGGGTGCCATTTTTCCAAACCATACCCTTCATTGAAGGAAGTTCCTTCAGGAAATAGAACATAAGGCAAATGGTTAAGGAACCATACCAGAATTTATACTTTGTCTCCTTGGTTCTCTTCAAATTGTCCAGCAACTATTGCTGCAACAACTCATAGAGGTCATAGTCTTTTCCTCCTTTCACCATTTGATGGGCAGTATAGATGGTAGTGGCAATGGCAGTCCCTTCTCTATTTGTGTAGTACACTTTATAAGCGATGCTCATGGTGGCATACCGGATCCCTAGATTAGTGATATCATCTACTGTTAGGGTTCTTTTATTGAATTTTTCTATGGTAAGTCTTATTACTTCTTCATTATTCACTACTTTTAGTATAGGTACTAGTCTGGAGGAGCATAGTTTGGTCACAACCTTGATAGCTTCTTTAGTGATCATTTAGGGTTGATCAAGGTAGAAAAAGTCCTCATGAATTTGACTTAGGACAATCTTGACCCAATCTCCCTCATACCAGAAATTAGGGAAACCCTTACAAATATCTAGTTGTTTTGCTTCAATATTTGCAAACTTCAGCTTCAATTGCAAATCATCACCTAACAAATGATTATTCTTGAATTGTTCTAGCTTTAGGTGATCATATTCATCCAGTTGTGAATGAATGTACATTTGGACATCCTTGGTGTGCAGCACATTGATGGGCATGCAGGAAAACACACCATCTTTGTTGGTCTCAATGCATTTAAATGAATTTTTCTTGAATTTAGGTCTTGGTTTCTCCACAACATCAACCACAACAGGTGCCTCCATGATAATACTTTCAGAAACTAGGGTTTAACTAGCAAAAATGAAAAATATCTGATAATGCGATAGATAAGATTTGCACCAATGCTCTACTAAAAACCTTCTGCTCTTCTTTGGCTCTTCAACACTCTTAACTTCATTCAAAATGAGATCAAAATAATCAAATATTGCCTATATAGTCTTCTTACCAACCATGACTACTTCATATTAATTACATTCTCTATTTTGACCTAATCAACCTTTTTGTTATACAGAAACTTGTGATCATTCAACAATCCTTCACAAGTAGTCCAATTGCTCCAAAAATTTGATCAAACATATTCATAACACTGTCTTAACATGTTCAAACCATTGAGAATTTCAGCATCTTATTCATTCAGGGGTTTTGAAAGTGTTTGTAGTTGCAACTCCCCTTGAACCAATACTTCCTCCCTTTTAATTTATGGAGGATCCATCTGCACTAGACAGAGGTGCAGATCCTTCCTTTACTCCATTCTCTTCCTTCTTCCTCCATGTCTTGTACATTTCCTTCTTTTGTGGAGCAATATCAACCTTCTTTTGAGAAGCAGAGGACCTTGCACTCTTTCCCTTGCAGAACCTTACAATGTGCCATGTTTTATTGCAATTGTAACATGTGGTATTGGACTACGGAGCATAATCACCTCTTCTTACATTAGATCTACAATTAGCAGCCTTATGACCATACTTGTTACATGTGTAACAATAACCATAAAAGAACTGAGAGGTCTTAGCATTTTTCTTGTTCATGAAACCATTTCTCATCATTTTGCTTCTGTAACCATTAGCCTTATGATTAACTTTGTTTCAAGCATGATATTGACCATGATTAACTTTGAGCTTCATATTTTGACAATCTTCAATCCTTTTTCCTTCTTCAACCATAACTTTCAAATTAGAGACCATATCTTCTGCCTCCTTGAGCTTAATGTCACCTCCGTTATCTCCTTCTATTTGAGCTTTCAGTTTGCCAATTTCTTCCTTTGATTCTTTAGCCTTTGTCTTCAATTTCACAATTGTCTCCTTTGATTTTTCAAGCATGTTCTCATATTCTTGATTTAGTTCTCTTGCTTCATCCAGATCCTCTAGGGCAGACCAGAGTTCTCCTTCAAGGTTAACATCATCTAGGTTGAGATCCGAATCTTCAGGTTCCATTGCTTCTAGATTTGGTTCCAGAACAAATACATCATTATCCATAGCTTCAGATTCCATGTGTTCAAGTATAGGGTCTACCTTAGCTGTTAGGCTTCTCAAAGCTATTTGGCTCTGATACCAATTGTTGAACACATAGTGATGCTGAGAGGGGGGGTGAATCGACATATACTAAAACTTAAATACTGCATTTTTAGATCAGATTCATTTACTTAGAGAACATAAAGTAAACATGCAACACATTCGTCAACACAATGACACCAAGATTCTTATGTGGAAAACCCAAAATTGGGAAAAACCACTGTGAGTGTTAACTCATAATATAATGCTCACTACTATATAAAAGTTTACAACATTATTTTAGGGCTACAACCCAAGGAAGTTACAACTCCCTGTTGACTTTATTTTATGGCTACAACCAAAGGAAGCTACTACTCCTTGAGGAAAGCTCACTGCTACAAATAATTATAATGATTAACAAAACTATGAACTGCTATGAAAGAAGCATCTATCTTATGCTGATATTGCAATCCTCTTTTCTGCACAATTACTCCATCATACTGATTATGCACACTTCATACTTCTCATTCTTCTCTATCACATTCGCACACACATCTAAATTTCACAAATGACTTTTATCTTCTATAAATACCCTTTGCAAAACTTCAAAACATTGATTAGGTCAGTATCATAAAAACCTTTAAATGAAACGTGTAACTCTTCAAGGATCAGTTTCAAATCATACAATATGTAAAGAAAACAAGTTGCGAACCATAGTATCTCATAATATAATTCAAGGAACATCATTACACACCTTATAATGTTAAAACAATTGATCAAGATCCACTGGACATAACAGAAACCAAGCTATCAGCTCAAACTACACAAACACTGCTAACTGTTCATCTTCACACCATTGGGGAGAAGCCAAAAACATCATGTGGACCGGTGTTTCAACAATGTATCTTCTTGACAACATCCATATATCATTAAGCTAAAGTATCTAATCATTCTATACATCTACACAACAAAAGACATACTGAACTGATGAAAACAGGGCATTTCGAGCATATTGTAACACGTCACAACTTGGAATATTGTGTTGCAGACCATCAAACCATTTGAAACTTCTCAGGAAGGAACTCATACACCATTATGCATATATTCCTAGATCCACACATCCTCATTTATTACTTTTGGAGAGAATCAAAGACTTGACTCAAGTATACTGCAGTCTGGAGGACAGTCATATGCAATCCTTCACTAACTGACTTAAATGCCTTATGCGGTACCAGAGATAAGAAGGATTTACATGTAGGTCAAACTTGAGATAAATTAAGGCATGTATGATCTTTGCACAACCTCCCATAACTGATCTGTAGACTTTCCATCCTCCGCAAGTGCTCAAACGTGTGTTCTGTAGAGTACTTCTACATCTGGAACTGTCTGTGTTATTTTTGTTACTTGAAATCTGACCTTGCTGACCATAAGAACACCTGATACATCAAGGTAGTATGTATTACACATGTCCAAACATATTTACAAAGCCACATGGTCACAACTTCTTATCCGAAGGAATGCAAAGCATTCCAACAAGTCTCCACCATTGCTTTACTCTGTCAGAGGACTATCCGAAACTCTATTGTAGATAACTTTCTTTGTTGAAGGAGTAAAGACCTAAAATCTTGGATATAGCATGTTAATATCAATATCAACTTAATCACTGAACTGCAAGACTAAGTTTTGCACTGCGGAGGAATGCGAACCAAAATATTGTAACTCCACCTTAGGATATACACTGTGAGAGCCTTAACCAAACTTCTACAACTTTTCTCTAAGTACAGTACTTCAAATTGATAGGATATCATTGTAGATATATAGGAAACATGTTATAACACATTCAACCATTAGGAAGATTACCATTCTTTTATTTGGACAGTCTTTCTCCATCTGTTAAGTCTTTCAGACTAACTTCCCTTAAGCATGCCAATTCTATGTCTTCAACTTTAGTCAAACTATCTCTCTCAGATCTTCCATTGTCCATCAGCTTCACCCATCTCTAACCTTAGGTTGACACATGTTATGTTGACATCAATGGCAACACATATTTCCAATAGTAGCGAGGCTTGGGTATTCATTTTAGATAGTCAAAGTAAGGCTATGAATAAGAAAAGTCAACATTTGATTTTTGTTAGCTATTATGAGGATGTGAAGGCTTGTAGATTGTTTGATCCTATCACTTGAGATGTCTTCTTTAGGTGAGATGTCTAGTTTGATAAGAATTTAACATAGATGGATATACCATCATCTACTTCTTCATCACCATTGTTGATGGTGTTCTTAGCACACAACAATGTAGGTGAAATAAAAACTATCTCACGTCTCTTGAAAAAGGTATTCTATCCAAGATAGGACTGCCCCAAGGATAATACAACTAGATCTTAGCTTGCGTGGAATATTTCAGTGGGATGTACTAGCTATGCCAACAAGGAGTCTTACATTTGATAGGGTTTATAAGATATGAAAGCAGTATGTATGCAGAAACCCTATGATTCTTTCAATAGATTTGTAATGTAGATGCTTCTTATAACCTAACCTAACAAAGCTTGACTAAATAAAATGAAAAAGGTAAAGGGGGGAGAGAAAAGGGATAAGAAATCCTATAGACAACTACAAGAATGATCAACACACAGATAGACAGATTCCCAATAATAAATAGATCTCTGGTTAACCAGGCAACCCACAATGCCATAGAGATTGTGTAATCTTCTAAGGAAATGTAATGATTTTCAAATTGTAGAGGGTTCATCAAACACCCAATTTTTGGTGCAGCTCAATGAATTCACACAATCGAACTCAGCTCATAAAATATGCCTAGACTAACCATGCACAATGACATACAATCAACAAGCCATTAATGGTATGGACAAGGAATCCATCAAATATCTGAATAATTAATCACAAGTGCAACTAAATATCAACTAATTTCAGATTGACATGAACCATGAAATCCAAAATGAGACAACCCAGAAACACAAATTCCCAGCAACCTGCAAAACTTGCTTTGTATTGACTAAATTTTGGCAGTCTCAACAATTCACTATCAAATCTTACTTGTTACAATGAGAGAATGATGGTCCTTTTATAGGCAAGGCACCATACCGAGTTGTTCAATGAACGGTGGAGATTAACTCAACACCAATGGTCCAGATTACATGGCATTTAATGAGATACATCAATTTGTTGCATTTTCGGATTTGCATTTGTCCTTTAGGAAAAAGATAAAATACAACTTGCAAATACATTGAATTTGGACAAAATGGATACCCATTTGATTGTACATGATAAAAGGCCACTTTCCATTGTGGAAAGAGGTCAAAATGAAGTCACATGACATGTGAAAACTAGAGTTGATGTGGCTTGATGGGATTCCAAGTGCTAACTAGATCAAGAGGAGTATGTTGCAAATTTTGGTGAAGGTATATCCAACTAGATGCTTGTTGGATCATTATTGCATGACTGGACTGCTAGGACACCTATGAACAAGTGTGAACATGTCTTGGACATTGGACTGGATTTGCAAGAACTGCAGTGATGTAGGTCATGATCTCCTATGTCTTCAAGCTCTTGAGACTAGTCTTCATCATCTTGGATGTTATACTAACTTCCTCTTGCATGCACAACACCAATTTGGTTGATAGAATGTCGATTCTGCATTTCTAAGTCAACAAAGTACCTTTGTGTGTTCATCCTTCCAAGACAGCTCTAGTTGGCTCCTTGTCCTCTTAGACCTGCAATCAACAAGTCCAAGCATCAATTTCATCATAAACAATCATTTTCCATCAATTTGGATCAATATGTGTCCACTTGTAGCCATGGATTCATCTGGAACAGCTCATTGTCAATGTCACTTTCTCTATGAACAACCTCTTAAATCTAGTCATTTTCACATGATTTTCTACATTTTTTACCTTTTTTCAAGTACCCATTTGGCCTATATGTTGATCTCGGAGGTTTTTGTGGTCCTTAGGATCCATTTGGAGGCTTTTATTTCACGTTTTTATAGTCTTTTTTTTGCAAAAAGTGAGATTTTTTGGGGGTACTAACTTTTCACATGCCGTGGCATTAATTATTGTAAAACGTGCCCAAAATCCACACAAAATTGGTAAAAATGTTGGTCATGATGTGATAAATAATTGTGCAATCCAAATTCACCAAGAAAATCCAACTTGCACCTTGAAAAAAATTAGTTTTTTAGGCCAAAATGTCAAAAAGCACTGATTTTGAGGTCTACTGACTAAAGTCAGTAAGAGTGATTTTCAGCGCAGGTCGGAGAGGGAGGTTTCTAGCGCAAAATAGGTTTGGCACTGATTTTAGGTCCAACTGACCTTAGTGTGGATTTTAGGTCTGACTGACCTTAGCGCAGATTTTAGGTTAGTGAGGGCACTTTTCAGCGCAGGTAGGTGGGGTCTGTTTTTAGTGCTAGCGCTGATCTAAGGTCCAACTGACCTTAGCATAGATTTTGGGTCTAACCAACAAAAGGCAGTGGAAGTGATTTTTAGCACAAGTCAGTGAAGTGGGTTTTTAGCGCAAGTCGGTAGGTGCTCCTTTTAGCGCCAGGCAGTTCAAGCTATTTTTAGCACTAGGTGCAGTAGGGGTTATTTTTAGCGCCAGATTTTGAATTGCCTAGGGTGAGAGTATATTTCAAAATATATTTAAGTATATGTTTAGATATTCATATACTTTAAATATTTTGAAATATACTATCAGGATGTTTGAGATAGGTTCTAGATCCATAGGATTTAACATGCAGATTCTAGATTTTTGAGGTTCCACCAAATTTTAGACTTAGCCATTTTTAGGGTTTTCAGGGTTTTAGACTTAGCCAAATCAGAGTGCCAGGAACATGCATCAGGGTGAAATTATATGGAACCCTTAGTGAAACTTTGTGGAATTTAACATGATTTTGCAACTCTAAGACCTGGAAACTAGGAATTTCAACATGACACATCCTGCAGAAGCAATTTCAAGGACAATATCTAGTGACAGGATTTTGGAGCAAAATGCAGTAAAACCCAACTTTAGCGCAAAAAGGCAACAAATGGCTATCTTTTAAGCACAAGACCACTCAAGACACCTCCAAATTGATTATGAAAGACATCAAATCACTCCAAACATGCAAAATACTCAAATTTGAAGCAAATCCTACATTCTAAGCACATATTCACCCTCTCATCATCATAAGTAACAAAGGTTGAGACTTCAAGCCAAAACAAAAGAGGGGGTCTCCATTTGGCAAAATGGGGCATGTGTGCAAGACACAACAACTACTACTTTGCCTTCTTCATCACTTGAAGACACTTAGCTTATTGAGGATGATGATGGTCTTGATCCACCACCTCTTGGTGCATAGCCTTTGCCCCATTAGGCCTGCACTACTCTTGAGGAGGTTGGAACTTTAGTTTGTGATCCCATAGATTCTAATCACACTTGTTTAGAGACAAAAAGTATCAGTCTTTTGAGTCATGCACTTTCAAACGATCCTCAGAGGTTTTTAGATGTCATAGGTATTCCAAAGTTGGACAATGTTATGGACAATGAGTATTCTTCTTTGATGAAGAATCACATATGGGATCTTGTACCTCTAACCAAGGGAATAAATTTGGTTCACTACAAGTGGGTGTACAAAACCAAATATGTAGCAAATGAATCCATTGACAAGTGTAAGAAACATGTTGTGCCTAAGGGGTTTTCACATGTTGAAGGCATTGATTGTTTTGAGACCTTTGTTCTTGTTTCCAAGATGGATTATATTTTTCTTGTACTTTCTCTTGCTGCATCACATGGATGGTTAGTTTATAAAATGGATGTGAAGAGTGCTTTCTTGCATGGTGATCTTCATGAGGAGATCTATATGGAACAACCTCCAATTTTGTGTAGGACTCAACTTATTTGCAAGCCTCATTTTTCATTGTATTATCTCAAATAAGCCCCTTAGGCTTGGTATGAGAAGATGGACAACTTCTTGCTTGATTTTGGTGTCTCCCGTTACCATTCCAATCCGATAGATTACACTTAGAGACATGGGGATGATCTTATGATTCTTGTGTTGTATATGGATGATTTGATTCTTACAGGTAGTTCCATCTCTATGATGTAAGGTGTTCAAAGAGCATTAATGGAGTAGTTTGATATGATAGATCTTGGGCTTTTGCATTTCTTCCTTGGTCTTTAGGTTCTTCAGTCTTTCAAGGGGATGTTCATTTTTTAGAATAAGTATGCTCTTGATTTTATTCATAGATTTGGAATATTTGATTGCAAGCCTCCCCTCACACCATTTTAGTTAAGTGTTTCACTATCTACCAATTTTACTATACCAAGAGTTGATGCTACATTGTATCGATAGTTGGTTGGTAGTCTTTTATACTTGACACATAGTGGTTTTGATATTTATTTTACGATTGGATTTGTCTCTCATTTCTCTTAGGATCCTCATGAGAGTTATTAGAAGGAAGCCAAACAAATTTTGAGGTATATCCATGGTACATCTCATTTTGACATTCACTACACATCAGAAGCTTCTTGGATTGTGAGCTTCATTGACTTAGATTGGGTTGGTGATGTTGATCAAAACTCTACTTTTGATTTTGTCTTTTTTCTTGGTTCTAGTCCCATTACATGGTCTTGCAAGAAGAAAAAAAATATTGTATTATCAACTAAAGAGATTGAGTATTGATGTGTAGTTTTGGCTAGCCAAGAGTTTCTTTGGATTCGACAACTAATGATCAAGTTTGGATTTCCTCTTGATCACGCCACTAATTTTTAGTGTGATAATTAGAGTCCCATACACATTTCACGAAACCTAGTGGAGCATCAACAAATTAAACATATTGAGATCGATATGTGCTCCATTTGGTAGCTCATTGATGATGGTGTTCATAGCTTGGAGTATTCACCCCCTAAGGAGCAAGTTGTGGACATCTTCTTTAAGCCTTTGGCATTGCCTCATTATCTTAACTTGTAATCGATGCTTGGGGTGAATAAAATTGTCCTTATGGGATCATCTTGAGTCCTCCTTCCTTCACTTGTACATGTTTTCTTTTCATGGTTTCTCTCTTTTGGGGAGGAGTTTTTTCCTACATGTTTTCTCCTTTTCTCCATTTGTGAGATATTTTTTGTACATGGGCATCTCATTAGGCCTTATTGTTGAGACCCATCTTTGACCTTTTTGCTCTTTTTTCTTCCTTCTAAGTTGTACTTAAAGGAGGTGTTCATGTGAACATGGTACATCACCTAATCAATTCCCTTTTAGGTCCTATTCACACCTAGTTAGTTAAGTTTACTTAAGAAAATTCACTTTTTGTGTCTCAAGTCATATGATTATAACAAGTGTCATAATCCTATGTTGTCCTATGTCTCACCCTTTCCTATATATACAAGGGTTATCTTCTACATTATTCATCTTGTATGCATTGCATCATTATTAGCATATTACATTTCCATTGCTTCTCTCTTATATGGAAGGTTTTTTGGTATTTCAAAGTGTTCTTTCTCATGTGACTCCTTTTGGAAACTTCAACAAATGGGTTCATAACAATGTTCACTCTATTATAGTCCTAAGCTCGGACCATGACATCTTTGAATTCACTGCAAAAAAAAGTTCTTTGTTTTGATATTTAGGATGCTTAATACATTGGATTAACAATTGAGGTAATTCATCATTGGTGTGTTTAACCCAAACACATGTTTCTCTTCTTGAATCAAAATTATTGAAAGCATAAAAAGGATATGGCTAAGGTAGAAAAAGGTTATCTTATTTTTCAAAAAAAACAACTAGAGTTGTGATTTCAACCCTCATTGCATCCTCCTTTGCAACCTAAAACTCTTTTTTAATTATTGACTAGTATCTATCATGCTCCTTATGTTCTTGTACATTACACATGATCATCCATTAAAAGATAATCCCAACAAAAATTATTAGTCTAAACTTCTTCGCTACCAATATCCACATGAATATCCTCTACACTACTAAAATTAAAAGCATCATCAATGTCCATACTTGGGTTCAAGTAGTGCATGGATACATTTCCTATTAACTTACATTGCAAATCTTGAAACCTATGGCTATTCATTTTTAACAAAAATAGTAGAAATATCAATGCATACATCTATTTCATTGATCTCCATGACTTCATCATTGGATGAAAATCTTATGGTTTTCTCTTCTAGATCATCATATAGAGAATGTTTATGCAATGTGATTATCTCATGGGGATAAATTTTTGACATGGTTTCCCTATAGGCATCTATTTCATTGATCTCTATAACTTCATCATTGGATAAAAATCTTATGGTTTTCTCTTCTATATCATCATCTAGAGAATGTTTATGCAATGCAATTTATCTCATGGCGCTGGCTTCCTAACATGGTTTCCCTACTAACCAGATTACCTAAAGATTTAACCTAGTCAACTCCCTCTATGTCAAATTCAACTATTATAGGTGGAGGTAAAGAAGTGGCAACATCGTTACTAATTTCATCCTCAATATCCAAATCACTTGGGAAAGGGTCCATGACTTTTATAATGTCATCAAGAAAAGAATCCACTTTATGACCCCGTAGGATATTAAATTGGGCATGTGGGAAGTGGGATAATTATCAAATAAATTGAATAATTGATTAAATTGGTAAGTGTCAATCATCTAGTTGTATTAAGGTGTGTGGTGTATCATATTATAGACATGTGATGAAGTAAACAATACTTGTTGGGTATTACAAACATGATTTTGATAAACTAGTGATGATGTGAAACACAGGACAGGGTTAGGGCTTATGTGTTAAATAGGGGAGATCATCCTAAACCAAATCGTTGAGGTGTTAATTATTGATCAATCATGATAGTTTTTCTATAAGAAAACACAATAGTTGTTCCTCTAGGTGTTTGCCTAACAAACATTGTTGTTGAGGGATCTAGTACATCTATATTTGAATCCAAAGAAACCAAGTTAAGCAACACAAAAGGAGTTGTAAGCTTATTCAACATATTCTATAATATGATATTAAAACTTGGGATGGACTCATTGGGCTCACACCTGACACTAGAAAAACTACAATGGGTCAAAGTCATCACTAGGTCATCAAGGTTTACCCAATTTATAATCTCTAAATTACCTAAGGTCATGTTGATGGGTGTTTTAGCACACAACAATGCAGGTGGGATTGCTGGTATCATACCTCTCTTGAAAAGTATCCTACCCTAGGTAAGACTACTCCAAGGATAATACAGCTAGGTATTAGCTTGCTTGTAATTTCTCAGTTGGAATGTACTAGTTGTTCCTACAAGGCGTCTTACATGCAGTTTGACAGATTGGCCAGATTAGAATAACAATTCATGCAAACCCTTATAATTTCAGCGGATATGACAGTGTAAAATGCTACTGAAAACCTAAACTAATAGTTGATTTAAAAGCAAATGTAAAAAGGAGTAGGGTTTAGAAAGCTCCTAAGTGACATCCATAGTGAAATGATTGCATCTGGTAGACAAACATTCTTAAATTTAACCGATTTCCTGCTTTACCAAGCTACATAGATTCCTACAACATTACAAAAAATAGTGCTATCTTTTACGAATTTCTTATGATTTTCATATTACATTCATTTATCAAATACCCAACTAATAGCATGATTCAACTCCTAAAATGTAATTGAACTTTTCTTAAATTGAAGCCCATGCTAACTATGCACAGATACTTACAATCAACAAGTAACTAATAGTATGGACTAGAATGCTCATCGAATACCTTTAACAAATCAACAGTATTGCAAAAGCACAACCTAACTAATGCAGATCAAGATGTGAACCATGAAACCAAATCGACAATACAAGAGACAAATTCCTAGAGAACCCGCAGTAACTTGCTTTGTATTAATCAAAAAATTTAGCTGAGTGTCAACAATTCAGCATCAAGAGTTTTACAAATGAGAGAATGATGGCCCTTTATATAGGAGAAGTGCCATATTGAGTTTTTGAATGAACGGTGGAGATCATCTCAACATTGATGACCCATATTTAACAACAATTAGAGCATTTACAACAGCACATTGCATTCCCGAATTACAATTTGTCTTGTAGGAAAAGGATGAAAAATGACCTCTAAATACATTGAATTTGGACAAATTGGATACCCATTTGACTATATATAATGAAAAGGCAATTTTCAAGACATAATAAAGATGAAATAGTGTCACATGACCTTCTAAATATAAAAATATAAATTTGTGATGGGATTACATTCAAAATATTCAAAAATATTCTATTGTTCCTTATCCAAGTCTATTTCATCTTCTTGTGCTTTTTTGTTGCTGTAGTTGACCCAAGCTAATAATGTTGGATTAATGTTGGTGGGGTCCAGGTCCTTGATGCGATCCACTTTGAATCTAAGGATCTCCAGCTCTTCGCAGTAGTGGATATACATTTTCTCCACTACCTTTTTACTTTTCTGGAATGTGAGGAAGGCAGTCTGAAGATCGCTAACTTTATCTAATATGCCCATAACATTCAATGCAGTTTGCCCAAAGATTATCTGATGCAACTTATCCTTACAACCTTGCACATCATACGGGGCCAAATGATCAAAGTTGATCACTAGGCAATCCTTCAGAGAGTCATTTATCTCATAAATTAAATATAGAATGTGGCTATCAGCTTGCCTCTCTGACATTATCAAAGACTTCCTTTCTCAACTTCATCTGTTGGTACCACTCTACTATTTTGTATAGTTTATTAGATGTCAAGATATTTTCTGACAACAATGTTTGAGTGGGCAGATCTCTTATAGCTTGCACCCTCGAAAACATGTGAGAATAGTATTCATCATAATGGTCGCATTCTTCGTGTAATTCCTCCCATTGGTTCCGTAAATTATAGAAGTATTTGTGAAGTGTTTCTACAAAGGTGATTGCATCACATCCTTCTTGATACACCTTATCAAACCATTTCTGAGTTCCAATAGCCATTGTCTTGATGTCATCAAACTTTATTAATTCATCCTTTGATAGCAGAGCTGGGACTGATCTTGGCTCACCCTCAGAATCTAGAGGCCTCATCAAGAACTGCAGACATGCTCTGAGTTCTTCATTCTATTGTTTCAACTCCCTCTTAGTGAGTTCATCTTTATCCATCTATTCCAAGCTAGAAGAAACTAAGCCTTTTAATTCATCAATCTTTTGACCTCTTGTAGCAGGTCCCAAATCAACAGTCATTATGGTATAGTCCTCATCTCTGACTTGTCTTTTATCCATGTCAGCTGGTGGAACAACGAATTCAGCTATTCTGGATCCTGTAGCATCCTTGTAGATTCTAGATTAAACTTTAGCCTTTTTCTATTTCTTTGGCTTCTCTGTCTTGGCTAAAATGGCATCTAGATCCAGCTTCATAATTTCAACTCGATATTCTTGATAAGCAAGTTTGTTGTGCAGCCAATCAGGTGCTGTAGAGGTAGAATCTTGAGGAATATCTGTATTTTCATCATCTGTGTTTAGTGGCCCCTCAAGCAACTTTAGTTCTTGCTCAAGTTATTTATCTACATCTTTTTCTTCATCTCTGATACTCTTCAACTTTTCTAAGATTTCTCCTTGAGCAGTCTCCAAGATTGTTTCTATTGTATTCCCTTCTATGGGGCGATCAGAGACTTCTATTACTTCAACATTGTCTGCCTATGGAAGAGGTTCTTCAAATATATCTTTTTCAATTTCTGATTCTTGAAGACCCAACTCTACACATCCTTTCTATATTCCTGACAGTAGTGGTATGGTCAAAGGGGATGAATCCTGTGTTGGTGTGACTTGGGAACTAGGAGCTAAAGATAGTTGGATTGCGGCAAATGAGGACATGCTAACCTGTGCCAAGTTTGTAAATGAAGTAAACGCTAAGGAAGGTGGAATGGGAGAAATTGGTAGGATAGAGGAAATGATAATTGGTGTGGTGATGGAGGAAGAGAGCATGGAGAAGGAGGATGAAAGAATAAAGGAAATGGGTGGCAAGGAAAATGAGGTAGAGAGTGAAGTAGAGGATATGGAGGGCATAGTCATGGTGGAAATGGAAGTGAAGAAACAACAGTGGAAGAAGTGGGGCTACTTGGGGTGCCTGAGTCTATCATCGATGGGCATGAGGTAGTAGAAATAGAAACCACTGGTGAAGGGGAGGTAGAGGTATCTTCTTGGATGCTTGCAGCAGTGGCAGCAGGAACAGAAGTTGAAGCAGTAGGAGCGAGTGTAGCAGTATTCACAATTGGAGTGGCAGGGGGTGAAGAGGTTACTGGCAAGTTCGTACTATTAGGTGTTCCAACAGTAGAGATTTCTATGGTTATGCTAGTGGTTTTTACTTTAGTCTTCTTTATTTTAGAACCCTCCCCTAGTCCACTAGGACGTCCCTCTTCTTGGATGCCCTTGTTCTTGTTGCAGGAGGCATATCCTTCTTTTGTGCCTTTGGGGCAGCCTTCTTTTCTTTACCTTTCTCTGCCAAAGGGATATGTTCTTCACTATCAGATTTCCCAGTAGGCTCTTGAACTTGTTCTGCTTTATCTGGTATTTCTATTGGTGCATCTTCCTCATCTCCAGATTCCTTTTCTGACTCAAGAGGTGTATAGGTTAATTGCACTCCTTGTCTCTCTAATACAACAATTTAACTTTTGACCCATGATTTGCTCAATCTTATTGGTTCCTTCATCACTTCATCTAAGGGGCTTTCCTCTGCATTGGCCCAATTTGGCAGTGGGATTGATTGGTGATACTGAGCTTCCCAAGGTCCTCTTTGCATTACATTGTCATCATCATCAAGTTGATCTGGGACCTCTATGATATGGAATTTTCTTATAAATCCTAAGGATAGCCTTGAGTGAGTCCTCTTCAACACCTCATAATCATCTACACAATTGGCCCAAAAGTCTTCTAGGTGCATTTTATGAAATAGCTTTGTGCTCACAAACTTTTCCATCACCATATGCGGATCAAAGTGATCTCTCTTTGTGTAAAAATGGAGGTTAAGCAACTAAAGCTCTGTATCTAAATGTTCTGCTGCCCCTAGGGAAACACATGCATAATTACCTCTACCTAACAAGATGGGAAACTTGACATTTGTTCTATGGAGGTGTTTCAATTTCTTTGCACAAGTAATCAACTACCTTGATAACTCTAAGAGTACAACTTTATCTTTGGGATAACGGGGCAGTCTATATGGTATTCCAGTGAAGCCTTGAATTCTCAAATAGGTGAATTTCTAGAATTGTATATACCATCTACCATACTTCATAATCTCATTCATAGCCTTAGTGGATATCCTAAGGGCTGTAGTTCCTTGCAGCAATCTGGTGATATACATTGTAAAGGCATCATTCACCCTTTTGTAGTGGATGAGAGATTGGGACAACACCAATTGAGTGTAGCATTCATAAACTTTGATTTGCTTTTGTTCATCATTACCAACTTCTCCTACTTTTAACAATCCAACATATTCATTTCTTCTTGCCAATGAGTATACTACATAGGAGGTCCACCTGAATACTTGTTTATCTCTGAAATTGCCAAATGCCTCATGCATATTGTCACTCAATATTTGAGCCTAGTGGAATTTGGTTCCTTTAGTAATAATCTCTTCAATCATCAGGAACATCCATCCTTCAAAAGTTGATGCAGTAGGTAGTCCATATATCCTACTGAGTAGGGTCACCAAGTCTCCTATTTCATCATGGAAGTCACTTATGTACAAGGTTTGGGGAAGTTTGATGATAGTAGTTCTTTTGCTCTTCATCCAATGATCATTGATATGCTTCTTGCATGTATCCAAGTCTTTCTTAAAGGTTGCCTCTGCACTTGCTTTATTTGGCATGGTAATTATTGGGTACCATGGAATCCCAAAGGCTTCTGCTAATGATGGTGGACTTAGGTCTGTTAGTACCTTTCCATTGGGGATTTGTATGGTCCTGGTTATTGGTGTTGGTAATTAAGGTGTCTTAACCTTGGTAATTCCTTGTATTATTTTCATTGTATTTATTTATTTATTTCCTATGTTGTAAATTCATATTGTCATCTTGTGGGATGTGGCACGGTGATGTGTCATCCTACATGGAAGATGACAACTTGTAATTTTGTCCTCACATGAGGAGATATGCATCCTACTTTGTGGTAGGAGTATTTTGCCATGTGTCGGAATCTTGAATGTTGTGTAAGGGAATATTGACTGAAATGGTCATTACAGATTCCTATGACAAAGTTATGACATGTAAAAGTTAGAAATAGGAGATTCTATGACAGGTGAAGACATGTGTCGAAGAGCATCTTTGAAAAAGGCATCTTTGGGCACCCTAAGGTGGACTATGACATGTTGTAAGAGAATATGCTATTTATAGCTTGTGTATGACAGATTCTCTTACAGCTGTAAATTATGACAGCTATGACAGATTCTATGACGGTTGTAAGAGTCATAGGAGCATCTGTCATAGCCCATTTTGGAAATAGGCAACCTCTTTGGGATGGGGTGTGTGGATAAGTGTCAGAAGCATCTTATAATGTTGACCAAGTGTTTATAGGCATGGGTTTTGGGCCATGAGGCCAAGTTGGACGCCCATTCCAAGCTAGAGGCAATTTTGCCTTGTATTTTCTATATAAATAGGTGCTTTGAGGAGGAGTTGCATTATGTGATTGACAGGTACTGTTATGCTACCAGAATACCTCCAAATATGAGCGTTGAAGACTCTTGAGAGCTTGCATTGCAAGTGTATTGTAAACAACATTTAGATTTGTTAATACATTGTGTAAGTTTTAGAGTGTGGGGTTTTTATCTCGAAAGGGTTTTCCCCACGTTAAATCTTGTCTCTCTCTTCTTCTGTGTCATTCTATGTGTATGTTGTTTGCTGCAATATCTTTGTTATTGGGTTGATAACACTGTAATTGTAAGGATTTAAAAGAATTTGCACTATACTTCCCTCATTAGATTAGCATAGGAAGTGTGTTCCATGTACCTTGCTTCCTTTCAGTTGGTATCAGAACTTGATCACCTTTGGTCCTAGTTGTTGGGTAGGGGTTTTTTGAGCTGATCTTAGTTTGAGTGGGAGTCCTGTGCAGAGTATTTTGTAATCTTGTTGTAGGAAAGAGATGATAGGCACATCCAGAAGAATCGAGGTGGAGAAATTTAATGGTACTAATTTCGAGTTGTTGAAACTCAAGATGGAAGACCTACTTGTTGATCGTGACCTATGGGAAACCATATACAGTGTAAAACTAGATGCTATGGCACAAGCTAATTGGGATCTCAAAGATCGGAAGGCTAAGGGTCTCATAAGACTCAATTTAGTTGATTCTGTCTTGTTAAATGTCCATGAGGAAAAGAGCACAAAAGACCTTTGGAAGAAGTTGGGTGATGTTTATTAGGCTAAATCCCTGGTGAACAAACTTTTCTTGAGAAAGAAGTTGTATTCTCTGAAGATGGAGGATGGAGGATTTGTTGCAGATCACCTGAATGCCTTTAACATGTTAATTGCTCAATCGATATCAGTTGGTGTGAAGATGGAGGAGGAGGATCGTTGTATGACCTTGCTTTGTTCTTTTCCAGACTCATGGGATCATCTTATGATGGCTATTGGAAGCACCACAACCACTTTCACAATGGATGAAGTGGTATCTTCGCTGTTATCTGAAGAGATGCGGAGAAATTCTTCTGAAGCAGCCAAAGAGGCTCTTGCAATTCATGGAAGACCCAAGGAGAAAGGGAAAAAGAAGGACAAGAAAGCTGAGAAAGTCAGATCCAAATCCCATGGGAGATCCAAATCTCTTGCAAAGTCCAAGGCTCTCTGTTGGAACTGTGGAAAAACTAGGCATTTCTGAAAGGAGTGCAAAGAGGAGAAGAAAAAGAAGAAGAAAGCTCCTGATTTAGATTCTAGCAAGTCACAAGATGATGGTGATGTCTTCATTGCAGCCCTGGCCACCCATGCATCTGATGATGTGTGGTTGATTGATTCTAGTGCATCATTCCACATGACCTCGCATCGAGACTGGTTTACAAAGTATGAAGAGTTTGATGGTGGAAAGGTATACTTGGGTGACGATTCTCATCTGAAGATTGTTGGTCATGGAAGAGTCTCAATCTGATTCCCTGATGGATGAGTGAAGGGGATGACTGTGGTTATGCACATCTCAGGCCTAGCATGGAACCTGCTTTCTGTAAGTATGTTGAATGATGCAGGTGTACAAGTTATCTTTTCAAAGGATGGATGCAAGATGACTAGAGGATCTATGGTGCTTGCTAAGGGTACTCAGAGAGGTACTCTATTTCAGCTAGAGGCATGCACTTCACAGTGCAATAGTTCTTCTGATTCGAAGAAAAGAGCTGCAGTCACTTCATCCCCACCATCTGAACGAGCAGTGAAGAAATATGTTGTAACTAGTTCTGATGGTAGTGCACATGCTATGGAAGCTAAGCTTCCTGTTGAAAAGACTATGTTATGGTATTTGAGATATGGCCACATTGGTGAGAAGGGTCTGTGTACCCTGAAAAATAAAAACTTCATTGAGGGGTTAAATGATTGTAATCTTGAGTTTGACTTTTGCGAACATTGCATTTATGGAAAGCAAAACCATGTTCAGTTTTACTCTAGTTCTCACAAGTCTTCTGGTTTATTGGATCTTATTCATTCTGATGTGTTTGGTCCTATTAATGTTCCTTTGATTTCCAAATCTGTATATCTTGTATCTTTCATAGATGACTACAGTAGAAGGACATGGGTTTATTTTCTCAGAAGCAAATCTGAAGTCTTTAGTTGGTTCAAAGAGTTTAAATCTTTTGTTGAGAATCAGACTAGTAAAAAGATTAAGTGTTTGAGAACTGATAACGGTGGTGAGTTTTGTTCAGAAGAGTTTGAGAAGTTCTGTAAAGAGCAAGGGATTGAAAGACATAAGACAACTCCTTATACCCCGCAGTAAAATGGAGTTATAGAGAGGATGAACAGGACACTGATGGAGAAGACTAGGACTATGCTTAATGGAGAAAGCCTCGAACAAAAGTTCTGGGCTGAAGCTGTAGCCACTGCTTGCTATCTAGTAAACAAATCTCCTACATAAGCTCTTGTTGGTAAGACACTTATGGAGGTGTGGTCTAGTAAGAAGCCTTCGGTTAGACATCTTCATGTTTTTGGTTGTGAGGCATATGAACATGTGCCTAGGGAGAAAAGGTCTAAATTGGAGAACAAGGTTGTTAAATGTATCTTCATTGGCTATGGTGTCGGTGTGAAAGGATACAAGCTTTGAGATCCTATGGCTGAAAAGGTGTTGTATAGCAGAAGTGTTATCTTCAGAGAGCTAACACCATCTTCTGTTATTCTACAACTAGAACAGACAGAAAAGAAAGAGGATGCAGTTTAGTTTCCTTCTACCCCTGAGAAGACTGAACATATAGACCATGTGAGACCTGATGATGAGGAGAGCTCTAGTAGCTTTGAAAGCTCAGAAGAAGAAGTAGAACCTCAACCTCAGCCATTGAGGAGGTCTACACGAACAAGAAAGCAACCTGATAAGTTTGAATATTCATTGCTTGATTCTAGTTGTGCTTTTTGTTTACTTACTAACACTGATGAGCCTAGAACTATGAAAGAGGCTATGGGAATGAAAGATGCAGGTTCCTAGAAGGAGGCCATGGAAGATGAGATGGCTTCTTTGGAAAAAGAATAGAACATGGGACTTGGTGCCTTTGCCTGATGGACGGAAACCTGTTGGATGCAAATGGGTGTTCAAGAAGAAATTTGGTGCAGATGGCAGTGTTGAAAAGTACAAGGCTAGATTGGTTGCGAAGGGGTACTCACAAGTGGAGGGAATTGATTATGGTGAAATTTTCTCTCCCGTTGCAAAGCTGACATCCATTCAATTTTTGTTATCTCTTGCAGCTGCTTATGATTTAGAGGTAGAACAAATGAATGTGAAGACAACTTTCCTTCATGGTGATTTGGAGGAAGAGATTTACATGTCATAGCCGGAGCATTACATAGTGAAAGGTAATGAAAATTTGGTTTGCAAATTAAAAAATTCTTTGTATGGTTTGAAGTAGTCTCTTAGGATGTGGTACTTGAAGTTCGATGCTTTTGTGTTGTCAATTGGATTTGTGAGATCGAAATTGGATCACTGTGTGTATTATAATTTTGATGGTGATCGTATTCTCATTGTTGCATTATATGTTGATGATATGTTGCTGATTGGGAAGGGTAAGAATATTATTTCTGATCTTAAGTCTCAGTTGGCAGCACAATTTGAAATGAAAGATTTAGGGGCAGCTAGGTACATTCTAGGAATGGAAATCAGAAGAGACAGAACTAACAGAAAACTCTGGTTAAGCCAAAGTAAGTATGTGAAGACCGTGTTGGATAGGTTCAACATGGCAGATTGTAGACCATTGTGTGTTCCTGTTTCTTTGGGGACAAAGTTGTCTATTAATGATTGTCCAAAATCTCCTAGTGAGATGGAGGACATGAGTAGAGTACCTTATGCTAGTGTTGTTGGCAATTTGATGTATGCTATGGTCTGCACAAGACTAGACATTGCCCAAGCAGTGGGAGTCCTTAGTCGATTTATGGCTAATCCTAGACGGGTACATTGGGATGCAGTTAAGCGAGTGTTCAGATATTTGAGGGGTACTTCTGAGTATTCCATATGCTATCATGGTAATGTTATAGGACCTCTATATTTAGTTTGTATTCATGGATTTGTGGATTCTGATTGGGCAGGTGACATTGACAGCAGGAGATCCACCAGTGCATATGTGTTCACAATGTTTGGTGGTGCAATTAGTTGGATGAGTAAGTGACAACCTATGGTTGCTTTGCCCATGACAGAAGCTGAGTACATGGCAGCAACTCATGCTTGCAAGGAAGCCATTTGGCTTAAGAGATTGTGTTTAGATATTGGTATTGATGCAGGACAGATTACGATTTGTTATGACAGTCAGAGTGTGATTTGCCTTGTGAAAATCCAACTTTCCATGCCAGAACAAAGCATATTGATGTATAGTTTCACTTCATACGAGACATGGTAGAGGATGTGAAGGTAAATTTGGAGAAGGTAGATACTTTGAAGAATGTTATAGATGCATTGACGAAGCTAGTGGGCATAGAGAAGTTTAGATGGTGTTTGGAGTCTATGGGCCTCTCGGCCTATAGCAGTTAAATCATGTTAATTCTATTGGCTCTTACAAGGTGTTCGACAAGTGGGAGAATGTTGGGAATTAAGGTGTCTCAACCTTGGTAATTCCTTGTATTATTTTCATTGTATTTATTTATTTATTGCCTATGTTGTAAAATAAATTGTAAATTCATATTGTCATCTTGTGGGATGTGGCACGTTTATGTGTCATCCTACATGGAAGATGACAACTTGTAATTTTGTCCTCACATGAGGAGATAGGCATCCCACTTTGTGGTAGGAGTATTTTGCCATGTGTCAGCATCTTGGATGTTGTGTAAGGGAATATTGACTGAAACGGTCATGACAGATTCCTATGATGAAGTTATGACATGTAAGAGTCGAAAATAGGAGATTTTATGACAGGTGAACACATGTGTCAAAGAGCATCTTTGAAAAAGGCATCTTTGGGTGCCCCAAGGTGGACTATGACATGTTGTAAGAGAATATGCTATTTATAGCCTGTGTATGACAGATTCTCTTACAGCTGTAAGTTATGACAGCTATGACAGATTCTATGACGGTCGTAAGAGTCGTAAGAGCATCTGTCAAAGCCCATTTTGGAAATAGGCTACCTCTTTGGGATGGAGTGTGTGGACAAGTGTCAGAAGCATCTTACAATGTTGACCAAGTGTCCATAGGTGTGGGTTTTGGGCCATGAGTCCAAGTTGGACGCCCATTCCAAGATAGAGGCAATTTTGCCTTGTATTTTCTATATAAACAGGTGCTTTGAGGACGAGTTGCATTATGTGATTAACAAGTACTGTTATACTGCCGGAATACCTCCAGATATGAGTGTCGAAGACTCCTATGAGCTTGCATTGCAAGTGTATCATAAACAACATTTAGATTTGTTAATACATTATGTAGGTTTTGGAGTGTGGGGTTTTTCTCCCGAAAGGGTTTTCCCCACGTTAAATCTTGTCTCTCTCTTCTTCTGTGTCATTCTATGTGTATGTTGTTTTCTACAATATCTCTATTATTGGTTTGATAACATTGTAATTGTAAGAATTTAAAATAATTTGCGCTATACTTCCCTCATTAGATTAGCGTAGGAAGTGTGTTCCGCGTACCTTTCTTACTTTCAATTGGGTCATATCTCTCGGCACAAGCAACTATCAATTCTACACACTGAGCTGAAGTAGGGAAGGAAGTAGCCTCTGCAATCCCACTATCCTTTACTTTCCTGGCCCTTGGAGTTGCATTGGATCCAACTATCCAGGTTCTGAAGTCATCTAAGTCAATGTGACCTAGATTAGTATCTCCTATGTTTTTCCATCCGGAGGTGATCTTAGTCTCAAGGAGGATGCCTTTGAATTCATACTTCATGGTTTGAGAACTTACAGTCATTTAACCTACATGACCGGATCTCATAAGTCTTGATAGTTTTAATAGTCCTCCTAATTCCTAAGTTTTGAATGCATGACTATTAAGTTGTTTGCCATGTCACTATGTCATATTATGCTCTATGAGAACAAAATTTGTCCAACTAAGTCATAAATGCTTATCTAAGAAATGCACATGTCTGATAATTCACCAATTACTACATTTATTACGTGATGAAAGGATAAAAGCATAACAATTCATATTAAACCATGCAATAACTACTTAGATGCTCCAAAATTTAAACCAAAATATGTAAGAAGTCATTATTTCATCAATGCAACATTTATTTCAGTCAGACAGACCTCTCATTCTTGGAATTTTCACAAATAGTCAGTTTTCACATTTTGCGCTGATTTGAGGATCATCTGACCTCTTATGAGCAAAGCGCTAGATTGAAGGTCAACCGACCTTGCATGAAATCGGGGGTCATCTGACCTAAATAGAGGAAGGGCACGCTGTTGTTTGGTCATCTATAACATTTAGCACGCATTTTTGAGGTATCCAACCTTGCTTAGATTTCAAGTGTGTCCGAC
Organism: Cunninghamia lanceolata; assembly: GCA_027924645.1. Classification (NCBI taxonomy): domain Eukaryota; kingdom Viridiplantae; phylum Streptophyta; class Pinopsida; order Cupressales; family Cupressaceae; genus Cunninghamia; species Cunninghamia lanceolata. The sequence goes on from BSBN01000312.1 coordinate 275,426, forward strand.
CCAAAAAGGTCTCAGAAGTCAGTTGGGCACATTTTTGACGCAAGTCAGAGAAGACAATTTTAGCGCCAGATCACATGTCATGTTTTGTGTGGTCTTTGAAGTTTATCAACTCGACAGGATTTTCAGGGATGACCGACTAAAGTCAGTTGAAACGAGTTTTGACGCCAAGTTAGAGGAGATGCTTTTTGATGCTAGATCACTTGTCGTGTCATGCACAGATTCTAAAGTTCATCAACATGGTAGGGTTTTTTACGGTGTTCAACCTAAGTCGGTTAGGGCAAGATTTAGCGCTAGGTTAGATGGCAATTTTTTTGGTGCTAAATGTGTTTAAAATATTAGTAGAGCTTTTCAAGGTCACTGACTGATTGAAATTGATTATGAAGACTTGCAAGTTGGTCAGATGTGTTTTCAGCGCCAAGTCAGAGGGTTTAATTTTTGGCGCATGACAATTTTGTTGAAGTTCTAACAAGGTTCGAATTGCTCATGATAAATTTAGGTTTGTTTGAAAATCTTACTACCAAGGATTTAATAAGGCAGTTCACCAAGGTTTTGACATGATTTTATAGACTTGTTTTGGTTTTGGCACAGTCAGGGTTTTATAAAATTGCATTTCAGAATCTAACTACTGACTTGGTTTGGACTAGGGTTTTCTAAACAAAATACCTCTAAACATAGAAAAAACCCCATTCTTTGTAATTCAAACCCTTCATTTTCTCTAAACACATTTGCAAATCCATCCTAAAAGAAATAAAATTTCAACTTGCATAAAAAACCTTTATCGAGACACGCTCCGAATATAAAAATGCAAACCCTAGTTTAAAATTTAAAACCCCAAGACCTAGAATGGAGCTCCTACCTAAAAAGACCAGAAATGATGAGCAATGCACTTCATCGCTCAAATCCGCTGGCCAGTCATCGTCAATTCATCTCTCAAGTTTGGCCGCAGAGCTCTAATTGATTTTTAAAATGCAGAATGAGCTCAGATGTGGCGAGAAACCATTTTATCGTCCCTCATTGAATTGCCATAAATGTAGGAGTACGATGTTACGTTACGGCGTACTGCAGAGTTTTGAGTTTTGTGCAAAAAATTGAGGTAACTGACTCTGCACGATTTTGGAGTCTCGCTAATTTTGTCGGTTGTAGTGGATTTCAACGCCGACTGTGACTTCTTCACTTTTAACACCTTTGAGTAGGTTAGAACATTTTTACACTCAGTGTAGATTTTGACATCATCCGACCAATGTGCGGGTTTCATCATTTATCGACTTAAGTCAGTGAGGCAACATTTTGGCGCAAGTCAGATGTTGGGGTTTTCAACGCAAAGTTAGTAGACTGCGATATCAGTGCTAAGTCTGATGAATGAGAATTCGGTGCAAAAGTCAGTTTGTCAAAGATTTAGCTCAAAAGTTTGTGGCAAGTAATTTTAGTGCAAAGGAAGCTCGAACTTAGTTCCATGAAGGCAGACACTTAGACTTAGTAATCTTTTGGATGACTCAATGACATTCAATCTTTCTAGCATAGCAAAAATGCAATTTGATCGCTTTTGACTTTTAGGAATCCTTGGGTGAAACTAACACTCTTAGGCCAAAATTTTGGAAGAGGGGGTCCCCATTTCATGAAATGAGGCATGTGTGCAAGGCATAACAGGTCAAAATCTAGATATGAAATTAGATAAAGTGTGATTGTATAATCCTTGGAAGTTATAGAGTTTGAGATAAAATAGTTTTAAATTTCCATCCAAAGGCTTAAAAAGAAATTGGATTGAAGTTTAATATAACTTTGAGTTTATAAGGCTTCAAATCTAGGAAAAGACAAGCTTCAAGGCTTATAGTCCAAGAGAGCCATTCAACAAGATTTGAGGAGCCTAGGTGGCATCATATTACATCACCATACTCTAAAGTGTGTAATGGGGATTAATAGAGAAAATCTAGATGTGAGGGGAAGGTAATCTAGATTTAAAACCCTAGTGAGCTTGGGAGTTTAGAAGGTATAAAGGTTATGAAATGGTTCTTGTAATGCCCACCTGTACACACACACAAATGAGCATACACATAATGCACTAATTTTTGTTATACAACATTGTAATACTAAGAGTTACTTTACTCTTAGTAATGTATAAGCACACTCGATTGAAAGGAAGCTAGGTGTGCAAAAATCGCTTCCTACACTAATCTAATGAGGAAAGGGCTATGCAAATTCAATTTTATCCTAACTATTACAGAAATGTTAAACCATTAACATGAGATATTGCAGCAAAACACAAGAACCAGAAAGTAGACAGAAGAAGAGAGACAAAGATTTACGGTGGGGAAAACCCTTATCGGGTGAAAAACCCCACATTCAGAAACCTGCACAATGTATTAACAAATCTGAAATATGTTTACAATACACTTGCAATGAAAGTTTCAATGGTCTTTGACACTCATGTCTGGAGTCAAACTGGCAGCATAACAGTACCTGTAGAACCTGTGATCCAACTCCCTCTCCAAGCACCTGTTTGTATAGAAAATACAAGGCAATATTGGACCTTTCTTGGAATGGGCATCCAACTTGGCCTCATGGCCAAAAACCCATGCCTAAGGACACTTGGTCAACATTGCAGAATGTTCCTGACACTTGTCCATAGCTCCCATCCCAAAGGGGTCACCTATTTCCAAAATAGGCTATGACAGATGCTCTTACGACACTTACGACCGTCATAGAATCTGTCATAACAGTTACAACTTACAGCTATAAGAGAATCTATATACACAGGCTATAAATAACATATTCTCTTACAACATGTCATAGTCCACCTTGGGGTACCCAAATATCCCTTTTTCAAAGATGCTTCATGACACATGTCTTCACCTGTCTTACAACCTTCTATTTCTGACTCTTACATGTCATAGATTCATCATAGGAATCCGTCATAACCGTTTCGGTCAAACATTCCCTTACACAACATGGAAGATGCCGACACATGGAAAAATGCTCCTACCACAAAGTGGGATGCCTATCTCCTCATGTGAGGAAAAAATTACAAGTTGTCATATTCCATGTAGGATTGACACATCACCGTGCCACATCCCACAATATGACAATTGGAATTTACAAATATTTACAACATAGGCAATTAAATAATAAATACAAACATTAATAATGTAAGGAATTTACAAGGTTGAGACACCTTAATTCCCAACATTCTGCCACTTGTCAAACACCTTGTAAGAGCCAATAGAATAACAGGATTTAAATGCTATAGGCCGAAAGGCCCATAGACTCCAAACACCATCTAAACTTCTCTGTGCTCACTGGCTTCGTCAATGCATCAGCAACATTCTTCAAAGTATCTAGCTTCTCCAAATTTACCTTGCCATCCTCAACCATGTCTCACATGAAGTGAAACTAAACATCAATGTGCTTGGTTCTAGAGTGGAAAGTTGGATTCTTTGCAAGGCAAATCACACTCTGACTGTCACAACTGATTGTTATCTGTCTTGTATCAACACCAATATCTAAACACAATCTCTTAAGCCAAATGGATTCCTTACAAGCATGAGTTTCTGCCATATACCTAGCTTCTGTCGTAGACAAAGCAACAATAGGTTGTCGCTTACTCATCCAACTAATAGCACCACCAAACAGTGTAAACACATAAGCACTGGTGGATCTCCTATTGTCAATGTCACCTGCCGAATCTGAATCTACAAATCCACAAATATCAATAGAATGCGGAGGTCTTGTAACATTACCATGATAGCAAATTGAATATTCAGAAGTACCCCTCAAATATCTGAACACTTGCTTAACTACATCCTAATGAACCCGTCTAGGATTAGCCATAAATTGACTAAGGACTCTCACTGCTTGGGCAATGTCTGGTCTTGTGCAGACCATAGCATACATCAAACTGTCAACAACACTAGCATAAGGTACTCTGCTCATGTCCTCCACCTCACTAGGAGATTTTGGACAATCCTCAATAGATAACTTTGTCCCCAAAGAAATAGGAACACACAATGGTCTACAATCTGCCATGCTGAACCTATCCAACACGGTCTTCACATACTTACTCTGGCTTAACCAAAGTTTTATGTTAGCTTTGTCCCTTCTGATTTCCATTCCTAGAATGTACCTGGCAGCCCCTAAATCTTTCATTTCAAACTATGCTAATAACTGAGATTTGAAATCAGAAATCATATTCTTACCCTTCCCAATGAGCAACATATCATCAACATACAGTGCAACAATGAGAATACGATCACCATCAAACTTAAAGTACACACAATGACCTGATTTCAATCTCACAAATCTAATTGACAACACAAAGGCATCAAACTTCAAGTACCATCTCCTAGGGGATTCCTTCAAACCATACAAAGACTTCTTAAGTTTGCAAACCAAATTTTCTTTATCTTTCACCATGTAATACTCTGGTTGTGACATGTAGATTTCTTCCTCCAAATCACCATGAAGGAAAGTTGTCTTCACATCCATCTGTTCTACCTCCAAGTCATAGGTTGCTGCGAGAGACAACAGGAATCGAATGGATGTCAGCTTTGCAATGGAAGAGAAGATTTCACCATAATCTTCACCCTCCACTTGTGAGTACCCCTTCACAACCAATTTGGCCTTATACTTCTCAACACTACCATCTGCACCAATCTTCTTCTTGAACACCCATTTGCATCCAACGGGTTTTCGTCTAGGAGGCAAAGGCACCAAGTCCCAAGTTTGATTTTTTTCCAAAGAAGCCATTTCTTCCTCCATGGCCTCCTTCTAGGAACCTACATCTTTCATATCCAAAGCCTCTGACACAGTTCTAGGTTCATCGTTGTTAGTGATTAAAGCATAAGCACAACTAGAATCAAGCAATGTAAAACCAAACCTTTCAGGTTGCTTTCTTATCCGTGTAGACCTCCTCAATGGCTGAGGTTGAGGTTCAGCTTCTTCATCTGAGCTTTCAGAGCTACTAGAGCTCTCCTCATCATCAAGTCCAACATTATCTTTTTGTTCAGTCTTCTCAAGGGTAACAGGAAACTAAACAACATCATCTTTTTTTACTTTTTCTTCTGGCTGTAAAACAATGGAAGAAGGTGTAAGCTCTCTGAAGATGACACTTCTGCTATACAACACTTTTTCAGCCACAGGGTCCCAAATCTTGTATCCTTTCACACTGATACCATAGCCAATAAAGATACACTTAACAGCCTTGTTCTCCAACTTTGACTGCTTCTCCCTAGGCACATGTGCATATGCCTCACAACCAAAAACACAAAGATGCCTTACTGAAGGCTTTCTACCAGACCACACCTCCATGGGTGTTTTTCCAACAAGAGCTAATGTAGGAAATCTATTTACCAGATAGCAAGCAGTGGCAATAGCTTCAGCCCAAAACTTTTGTTCTAGGCTAGCTCCACTAAGCATACTCCTAGCCTTCTCCATCAGTGTCCTGTTCATCCTCTTTGCAACTCCATTTTTTTGCGGGGTGTATGGAGTTGTCTTATGTCTTTCAATCCTGAGTTCCTTGCAATATTTATCTAATTATGTAGAGCAGAACTCACCACCATTGTCAGTTCTCAAACATTTAATCTTTTTACTAGTCTAATTTTTAGCAAAGGCCTTAAACTCCTTAAACTTGCTATAGACTTCATATTTGCTTCTGAGAAAATAAATCCATGTCCTTCTACTATAATCATCTATAAAAGATACAAAATATATAGACTTTGATAATGAAGGAATATTAACAGGACCAAACACATCATAATGAATAAGGTCCAACACACTAGAAGACTTATGAGAACTGGAGTAAAAGTGAACATGGTTTTGTTTTCCATAAATGCAATGTTTGAAAAAGTCAAACTCAAGATTACAATCATCTAACCCCTTAACGAGTTTCTTATTTTTCAAGGTACGCAGACCCTTCTCACCAATATGGCCAAATCTCTTATGCCATAACATTGTCTTTTCAGTAGGAAGTTTAACTTCCAATGCATGATTACAACCATCAAGACTAGAAACAACAGATTTCTTCACTACTCGTTTAGATGGTGGGGATGAAGTGACTACTACCCTCTTCCTTGAGTCAGAAGAACTATTGCATTGTGAAATGCATGCCTCTAGTTGAAACAGAGTACCTCTCCTAGTACCCTTAGCAAGCACCATAGCTCCTCTAGTCATCTTGCATCCTTCTTTCAAAAAGACAACCTACACACGTGCATCATTCAACATACTTACAGAAAGCAGGTTCCATGCTAAGCCTGGGATATGCATAACCCCAGAGATCCCCTTCACTCGACCATCAAGGAATTAGATAGAGACTCTTCCATGACCAACAATCTTTAGATGAGAGTCATCACCTAGATACACCTTTCCACCATCGAACTCCTCATACTTGGTAAACCAATCTTGATGCGAGGTCATGTGGAATGATGCACCAGAGTCAATCAGCTACACATCATTAGATGCATGGGTTGCTAGGCCTGCAATGAAAGCATCACCATCATCTCATGACTTGTTAGAATCTGAATCAGGAGCTTTCTTCTTCTCCTCCTCCTCTTTGCATTCCTTTCAGAAATGCCTAGTTTTTCCACAATTCCAACAAAGAGCCTTGGACTTTCCAGGAGATTTGGATCTCCCACAGGATTTAGATCTACCCTTCTCAGCTTTCTTGTTCTTCTTCTTCCCTTTCTCCTTGGGTCTTGCACGAACTGCAAGGGCCTCTTTAGTTTCCTCAGAAGACTTTCTCCTCATCTCTTCAGACAACAGCGAAGAAACCACTTCTTCCATTTTGAATGTGGATGTGGTGCTTCCAATAGCCATGACAAGATGATCCCATGAGTCTTGCAGAGAACAAAGCAAGGTCATACACTGATCCTCCTCCTCCATATTCACACCAATAGATGTCAATTGTGCAACCATCATGTTAAAGGCATTCATAATTTCAGCGACGGATCCCCCATCCTCCATTCGAAGAGAATACAACTTATTTCTCAGGAAAAGTTTATTAACTAGGGACTTGGCTTGATACACACCCCCAACTTCTTCCAAAGTAGTTTTGTAGTAGTCTCTTCATGGACATTTAATAGAACATAATCAGCAAGACTAAGTCTTATGAGACCCTTAGCCTTCTGATCCTTGAGATCCCACTCATCTTGTGACATTGTAGCTGGTTTAGTTCCATTAACACTTTCTCAAAGGTCTCGGTCTACAAGCATGTCTTCCATCTTGAGCTTCCACAACTTGAAATTAGTGCCATTGAATTTCTCCACTGCAAATCTTCCAGATGTGCTTTCCATCTCCTTGCTGCAATAAGATACAAAATACTCTATATAGACTCCCACTCAACCTAAGACCAGCTCAAAAAACCCCTACCCAACAACTAGGACCAAAGGTGATCAAGCTCTGATACCAACTGAAAGGAAGTTAGGTGTGCGGAAATCGCTTCCTACACTAATCTAATGAGGAGAGGGCTATGCAAATTCAATTTTATCCTAACTATTACAACAATATTAAACCATTAACATGAGATATTGCAACAAAACACAAGAACCAAAAAGTAGACAGAAGAAGAGAGACAGATTTACGGTGGGGAAAACCCTTATCGGGTGAAAAACCCCACATCAGAAACCTGCACAATGTATTAACAAATCTGAAATATGTTTACAATACACTTGCAATGCAAGCTTCAATGGTCTTTGACACTCATGTCTGGAGTCAAACCGGCAACATAACAGTACCTATAGAACCTGTGATCCAACTCCCTCTCCAAGTACCTATTTATATAGAAAATACAAGGCAATATTGGACCTTTCTTGGAATGGGTGTCCAACTTGGCCTCATGGATGAAAACCCATGCCTAAGGACACTTAGTCAACATTGTAGAAAGTTCCTAACACTTGTCCATAGCTCCCATCCCAAAGGGGTTACCTATTTCCAAAATGGGCTATGACAAATGCTCTTACGACACTTACGACCGTCATAGAATCTATCATAGCGGTTACAACTTACAGCTGTAAGAGAATCTGTCATACACAGGCTATAAATAGCATATTCTCTTATAACATGTCATAGTCCACCTTGGGGCACCCAAATATACCTTTTTCAAAGATGCTTCATGACACGTCTTCACCTGTCTTACAACCTTCTATTTCTGACTCTTACATGCCATAGATTCATCATAGGAATCTGTCATGACCGTTTCGGTCAAACATTCCCTTACACAACATGGAAGATGTCGACACATGGCAAAATGCTCCTACCACAAAGTGGGACTCCTATCTCCTCATGTGAGGACAAAATTACAAGTTGTCATATTCCATGTAGGATTGACACATCACCGTGCCGCATCCCACAATATGACAATTGGAATTTACAAATATTTACAACATAGGAAATTAAATAATAAATACAAACATTAATAATGTAAGGAATTTACAAGGTTGAGACACCTTAATTCCCAACATTGATATCATTGTGTGTGCAATAGAATGAGAGCACACTGCTCAAAACAAAGAGAAATGACAAAATTAGCAAGTGTGATGAAAATTTTTTTTAGGGCCGACTTAAAAAAAATCCTAAGGCCGACTTAAAAATTCTATTTTTTATGACCGACATAAGAAAACCCTAATTTTTGTAACCGACAAAAAGGCTTGATAAAAAGCGGCCAAGGGTTAGGGTTTGAGCATTGTATTGTAGCATTTGTAGCGGTATTGAGTTGTAGGGATTGCTGATTGTAATCGGTTTGATTTACTGGATAATAATATTGGACTCTCTGTTTGGTGGATGTAGCCCGAGTTTGGGTGAACCACGTTAAATCTTGTCTCTCGCTGTTATTAATTCTATGTATTTCCATTTCTCTGTTTAATCTTTATTTGCATTTAATTGATATCTTCTACCGGCTAACCCTAACAAGTGGTATCAGAGCGGGTTGTGTTCGATTATCATCTGCAGGAAAGTCTCACGGTTGAGTGGGAGCAATGGCGGATGAGGGTAAAATGAAGGTTGATAAATTCAATGGGCAGAACTATCAGTTATGGAAGATGCAGATGGAAGATTACCTCTATCAAAAGGATTTATGGAGGCCATTGGAAGGAGTAGCCAAGAAACCGGCAACAATGTCTGATGAGGATTGGAATCTTCTTGACAGAAAGGTACTGGGAACCATTCGGTTGTGCCTGGCACCGTCGGTGGCATTCAATATAACGGAAGCGAAGACAACAGATGGTCTGATAAAAGCTTTGGCTAAATTGTATGAAAAACCCTCAGCCTCAAATAAGGTATTTCTCATGAAGCAGTTGTTTAATTTGAAAATGGTTGAAGGTGGATCTGTGATAGGTCATTTAAATGAATTTAATACGATTGTCAGTCAATTGACTTCTGTAAATGTAAAATTTGATGAAGAAGTTAGAGCTCTCTTGATATTATGTTCATTGCCTGAAAGCTGGGATAGTTTGGTAATGGCGGTTAGTAACTCTGTTTCTGGTTCAAATACCCTAAAATTTGATGATGTTGTTGGTGTTATTCTGAGTGAGGAAATTCATAAGAAAAGCTCAGGTGGATCCAAATCAGGCAGTGTTTTGAACGCAGAAAGCAGGGGTAGATCAAAGGAGAGAGGAAAAGGTTCTGGAGGTCATGGGAAGTCATGAGGAAAATCAAAGGACAAAAGATCCCAAACTAGAGGACAGAAGGATTGCTGGTACTGTGGAAAACCAGGTCATCTGAAGAAAGATTGCTGGTCTCAGAAAAATAAAGAAGGAGACAAACAAGAAGGCAATAAGGAAGCAAATGTGGTAAGCAATAAGTCTGAAGATGATGCTTTGATTCTTTCCCTAGATAATGCTGATGATTCATGGGTTTTAGATTCAGGGGCCTCATTTCATGCTACGCCTCATAGAAGTTATTTCCTTGATTATGTCCAAGGGGATTTTGGGCTGGTTTATTTGGGAGATAATGAACCCTGTCAGATTCTTGGAAAGGGAAGAATCAAGATTAAGTTGCAGAATGGGAATCATTGGCTACTACAAGAGGTGAGGCATGTTCCAAGGCTCAGTAGGAATTTAATTTCAGCAGGGCAGCTAACTAAACAAGGTTGCACTGTTACATTTACTGATAAAAATTGGAAGGTTTCAAAAGGTGCCTTAGTAGTAGCAAAAGGTGTAAAAGTAGGCACCTTATATCTTTGTACAGGTCATACTGTTCCTTCTACTTTAGATTTTATAGAGGAAAAACAAACAGGTTTAGGAACAGTTGCTGCATGTTTGCAAGAAGAGACTGGAAAAGTTGCTGCAGGTTCTGAAACAACACTGTGGCATAACAGACTTGGGCATATGAGTGAAAAAGGTATGAAGGTACTTCATTCTAAGAAAGTTTTACCAGGTCTGAAATGTATTAATATGGATTTCTGTGAAAGTTGTGTGTATGGAAAACAAAAGAGAGTCAATTTTCTCAGAGATGGGAAGCAAAAGAAAAATGAAAAGTTGGAGCTTGTGCATACAGATGTATGGGGACCAGCTCAGGTATCTTCTTTTGGTGGCTCTCGATATTATGTTACATTCATAGATGATGCAACTAGGAAGGTCTGGATTTATTTCCTTAGACAGAAATCTGATGTATTTGAAACATTTAAGAAATGGAAAAGCTTGGTTGAAAATGAGACAGGTAAAAGATTAAAATGTCTCAGATCTGATAATGGCGGTGAGTATTGCAGCAAAGAATTTGAAGACTATTGTTCCTTTAATGGAATTCGTAGGCAAAAAACGGTTCCAGGGACTCCACAGGAAAATGGAGTGGCTGAACGCATGAATAGGACAATAATGGAGCATGCAAGGACCATGAGATTGCATGCTGGACTGCCTTTAAACATGTGGGCAGAGGCTGTCAACACTGCTGTATATTTAATTAACAAAGGTCCTTCAGTTCCTTTGGGCTGTGGTATTCCAGAGGAAGCATGGACTGGCAAGAAGGTGAGTTATTCTTTTTTGAAAACCTTTGGCTGTGAAGCATTTGCACATATAGATTCTGAAAATAGAACCAAGCTGGATGCGAAATCAAAAAAATGTACCTTCGTTGGATATGGCATTGATGAATTTGGTTATAGGCTTTGGGATTTTGAAAATCAGAAAATTGTGAGAAGCAGGGATGTTATATTCAATGAGAAGGTGTTGTACAAAGATCAGTTGCAGTAGCATGAGAAGAAAGAAAAGGATTATGTGGTGCTGGATGATACTCCAAATAGTGATGTTCCAGTGGCTCCTCGTGCTCCGCAACAGCAACCAGAAATACCACAAACTCTAGTGAATGTTAGACGGTCAACAAGGATAAGTAGACCTCCTGAAAGGTTTTCTCCCTCTTTGTATTCTATTTTGTTAACAGATGCTGGTGAACCAGAAGGGTATGATGAAGCTATGCAGGTGAATACACAAGTTCAGTGGGAGCTTGCCATGCAAGAAGAAATGGACTCTTTGCTGAAAAATCAGACTTGGGAATTATGTAAGTTACCTGTAGGTAAAAAGGCTTTACCAAACAAATGGGTTTACAGGCTGAAAGAGGAAGATGGAGGTAAGAAACGATTTAAGGCCAGGTTAGTTGTAAAAGGATTTGCACAGAAACAGGCCATTGATTTTGATGAGATATTTTCTCCGGTTGTCAAGATGACTTCTATTCGTACTGTTTTAAGTATTGTGGCTGCTGAAGATTTGCATTTGGAACAGCTAGATGTGAAAACTGCCTTTCTCCATGGTGATTTGGAGGAGGAGATATACATGGCACAACCACAGGGATTTGAGGTCAAAGGTAAGAAGAAACAAGTGTGCAGATTGAAGAAAAGCTTGTATGGCCTGAAACAAGCACCTCGGCAATGGTATTTGAAATTTGATAGTTTTATGGCTAAGCAAGGCTACAGTAGGTGTAATTCTGACCATTGTGTTTATTTTAAGAGGTTGGATAATGACAGCTACATCATTTTATGTTTATATGTTGATGACATGCTTGTAGCTGGGTCTAACATGGATCACATCAGAGAGTTAAAACATCAGTTATCACAGTCATTTGATATGAAGGATTTGGGGGCAGCAAAACAAATCCTTGGTATGAAAATTTGCAAAGATAGGAAGAACAAAAAATTGACTCTATCTCAGGCTGCTTATGTTGAAAAGGTGTTACAGAGATTCCATATAGAGAATGCCAAAGCTGTCAGTACACCTTTGCCTAGTCATTTGAAATTGACTAAGGAGATGTGTCCAAAGACACAAGAGGAGGAAGAGAAAATGTCCAAGATACCCTATGCTTCAGCTGTAGGAAGTTTAATGTATGCCATGGTATGCACAAGACCGGATATTGCACATTCTGTTGGAGTCGTTAGTAGGTATATGAGTCATCCCAGATTTGAGCATTGGAATGCGGTCAAATGGATTCTCAGATATTTGAGAGGTACATCTAATAAACACTTATGTTTTGGGGGCTCTAATACTGATTTAGCAGGTTATGTAGACTCAGATTTGGCAGGGGATATTGATACCAGGCGGAGTACTACAGGTTATGTCTTTACTGTAGGTGGAACATCAGTGAGTTGGATTTCTAGGTTGCAAAAGGTGGTTGCTTTATCCACCACAGAGGCAGAATATGTCGCTGCAACAGAGGCAAGCAAGGAGATGATATGGCTACAATCTTTCCTCTTTGTATACAGACAGTCAGAGTGCCATACATCTTGCAAAGAATTCTGCCTTGCATTCAAAGACCAAACACATACAGTTGAGGTATCACTTTATTCAGTCGGTGTTAGATAATGGACAGTTAAGGCTGGAAAAGATACATACAGATGAAAATCCAGCGGATATGTTTACAAAGGCAGTGACAAGGGAGAAGTTGAGCTCCTCTTCATCTTCGATTGGTCTTCTAGACTAAACACAATAAAAATTGAATAGTAGAGTCTAGGGTGCTTATTTCCAGTGGGAGCTGCATGCGCAGCGGTGTCGTCCAGGATCAGTCTCCAAGTGGGAGATTATTTTGGTGTGGAGCCTGATCAGTCTCCAAGTGGGAGATTGTTGGTAGGTGGCAACTGATCAGGAAAGTACTGTACACTAGCCATGTATCCTCGCCGAGGTTCGGGGGCGGCAGCCCCTGAGAAACGAGGGTTTGGGGGCGGTAGCCCCCGAGAAATTTTTTTTAGGGCCGACTTAAAAAAAATCCTAGGGCCGACTTAAAAATTCTATTTTTTATGACCGACATAAGAAAACCCTAATTTTTGTAACCGACAAAAAGGCTTGATAAAAAGCGGCCAAGGGTTAGGGTTTGAGCATTGTATTGTAGCATTTGCAGCGGTATTGAGTTGCAGGGATTGCTGATTGTAATCGGTTTGATTTACTGGATAATAATATTGGACTCTCTGTTTGGTGGATGTAGCCCGAGTTTGGGTGAACCACGTTAAATCTCGTCTCTCGCTGTTATTAATTCTGTGTATTTCCATTTCTCTGTTTAATCTTTATTTGCATTTAATTGATATCTTCTGCCGGCTAACCCTAACAGATCCTTAGTCGCAACATCCTAGAAAAGTGAAGGTATTTTATCAAGGTGTTGTAGTTGTTATGCATGGCATCACAAGGGAGAATATCACATACATTATTTCCCCTTTTGGCTTCCTAACTGAGAGTGGTAGCTTTGCATCACCTTAGAGTGATCAACATAAATAAATTCTAATTGTCGATAGTTAAACCTAAATTTAATAATTAAATTAAATCAACAATCTAACATTATTTTAATTGAAACTATAAGTATAAGAGAACATGTTTCCGAATGGAGGATAGAAGGCCGAGGGAAGTAGAAGTTCAGGTGGTTGTTTTGAGACTGGTTGTGCGGCTACTAATGGTGGCTTTGATGAATCTAAAGTGACAAATTCAGTAAAGGCTGGTAGGGTGCTAGGACACCTAGATAAATTGCCTAACCCTGGGGGTCATTCACTGGTGGGCCATCCTGAGGTGAGTGCAGAAGAGAAACCCAAGAAGATTGACATCTTGTTGGAAGATGGTCAATCCTCTACAACTGAGAGGATTTTGGACTCTAAAACAAAATTTTCTAATGTGTTGGGAAACCCATTAGAGTATTTTAGTGGATAAGGTGGCTAATAGTAACAAAATAGATAAGGTTGCTGATACTTTATGCATGGTTAAGGAAGCTATTAATGCCCACAATGTAATTTTGAAGTGGTTTACCTTGAAATCAACAAGACCAATCTTAAGCTCTCTATTCTTCATAAGATTTTTGGAAAATAGGACCATACCCAAGATGAAGATGACATGAATATTCTGCATAATTGGGTGGCTATTCCTAGGGTCTCAGAGTTGGAGGAGAAAATGGTGATGGTTAATGAGTATATCAGTGATGAAAAAGAGAATCTTGAGTGGAAACAAGGTATAGAGGAAATAATTACTGGTTTGGAGTCAATTTCCAAAGTGATTAATGAGACCCTAGAATGGATGCTTAAGGTTAGCCACAACATTATCAAGAATAGTGCTTTTGGGTTGAAGATTCTCACTGAAAAGCTTAGCGATTTGAGGGAGGAGCAAGTTAAATAGGGAGATGAGAAAGATATTAGCAAGGATAAGGTAGGGCCAAGTTCCCAGACCAAAGCAAGTAAAAATAAATCTTTTGTAGATGAAAAGAAGGAGCTCCTTTCTTTTTCTTAAGTTAAATGAAGAATTCAAAGCCCAAGAGATGGAGGCTGTGGAACTCTCAAGTAACTTTAGTTTAGTTTTATGTTTTCTAGTGTTTTTTTGTTTTTTGTGAACGGTGTGCTGGTTAGCTGATGTTTTACTATGGATTTTGTTATGCTGGTGGTTGGATGTGAATCATTTTATGATTAGCATTTTGTATATGAATGTTCTCTGAACTTGTTAAACTGTTGTGGTTGGGTTGTGTCTATGTATTGAGCAGCCTTTGTTATAGGGTTTCGGGACCCCTTCAAAACCTATTTTACTATTAACCAAAAACATTATTTTAATTGCCTCTTTAACAAATTCAACATTTCTCTGATTCTAAATTGAAGGTAAGGAGAGGAGAATGGAATAAAAGTATAGGATGCAAGGATTTTAGGTGGCTCCTTCTTCCCTGATTGCCACCCAAATGCTCTGGATGCAACTCCTTGTAACCTTTCCTTCACAACTAGCCCTACTTCCTTGTAGCCCTCCAAACAGGGTTTTTCCTTCATAACTTGTAGAAAACATGGAAACCCCACAAAAAAATTGGTATTTTAAATACCCATTTGGCTCTTACACAACATATATAACATGAAGGGGTGGTTGTTTTGGACCAAATGCCCCTAAAATTGACTGTACATGTTGTTCTAGGCCTAATTAAGACAACTGAAGTAGAAATTTTGACATAACTTTCTAAAAACGGCTCAAACCCACAAAAGAAGTGGCTTTTTAGATACCCATTTGGCTCATACACAACATATATAACATGTATCCAAGTTTTCTTTGGAATGTTTAGGTCAAAAAATGACTGTCCCTCTTTTCTGCAAGGGCTAATTAGGCCTATTTGTAAAGCAACTATGCCTAAATCTCCTTCCACACTCTCCACTCCTTCTCCAAGGTACCAAACAAGTTTTAAATGGTCTTATTATGCTTTCCCTTAGGTTCTTAAGTCTCCCCACTTCTCTCTTTCTTCAAATCACTCCTCATGCAATGCTATGTGGCTTAGAACATAGGGTTTTGAGGCCTAATGTCATCAAAAACTCCTTGGATTTGATCTCCTGCACCTGCATGCAAAACAAATAGGAAATACATCCTAACTAACACCATTCCACCTGGTCTTGAGGGGTGACACAAGTGGAATGGGTCAAAACCCCATCTTTTTCCTAAAACCCTTCAAACCTAAGGTGTAAGAGCTACTTTCAGAAAAACAGTGATAAAATGCTCCTAGATTTATGAAAAACCTTCCTACTTGATTCAAATGAGAGATTAAACCATTCCCCACATGATTTCAGATATTTGCAAGCATGACAGTACTGTACGGCTGAGTGAGGTATGTTGGAGCAGCAAGGAAACAACAAAACTCAGAAAAAATCAGAAAAATAGGGTAAAAGTTTGTATTTTCTTCAATCAAATCTCATTCTCTTTTCCTCTACTACCTGTATATGATAGAAAACAGCATGTTTACAATATATATCCTCATCCCACTACTCCACCATCATGGAAAAATAAAAAAAAGAAGGCTTGAAAATAGCCTTTCCACTCAACTGTCCAAAATAGCAGTCCTAACTTAGGCAAAAAATTAGGTTTCTAATTCACCACTACATGAAAATGCCCCTAGTGGGCTTTATTACATCATTTAATATGAAAACTCTACCTATGCTCAAAATAGAGACCAAAAAATTCAAAAATTTGTTTTGAGGTCTAGGTACCCCTGCACCACCTCACCATGTTCTCTATACCCAAAAAGCCTCCTTTTAAGCTTCATCTCATGTGGCTTCCTGACTCTAATTTGCACAAGCTTGTAGAAGCATGGTAGTTAGAGGGGAAGCCAACTTTTGGTACTACTATGTTTTCTTTTTTCAAGTGACTCCAATTTTTCAAATTCAAGCTCAAAAAGTGGAATAGAAACTCTTTTGGAAACCTTTTTCATATTAAAAACCATTTGTAGGATAGGCAAGATAGTGTCACTTTCAAAATTAAGGAAGAGGGAATGACAGAGGAACTGTTGTGGGAAGAGACTAGGTGGTCAAAGGAATTGGCTAAATTAGAGTTGAGGGAAGAATTTTTTTGGAAATAAAAATCCCAGGTTGATTGGCTCTAGGAAGGGGATAAAAATACTATTTTTTCATCACTTAGTGAAGGATCGTAGAAGTGGTAATGTAATAGCTTCTCTCATCTCATCTCAAGGAGAATAGTTGACTTCTTTTAAAGCTATTTCTGAAGAAGTTCTATTCTTCTTTGTTCACTAAGAATGGTCCTCAAGCTCTAGATGAGGAGAAAATATTTCTGGATTGCAATCCTACTTTGGTCTCAGATGACATGAATAAATCTCTCATAGAAGCTATCTCTATGGAGGAGCTTGAGAATGTTGTGTTTTAGATGAAAAAAGTAAGGCTCTTGGTCCAAATAGTTTTCCTGTGGAGTTCTTCTAAGAGTTTTGGGATATCCTAAGTTTTGATTTATTAGAGGTGGTTAGAGAATCACAATCTAACAAGCAGATGCTCAAATCCATCAGCGCCACCTTTCTTACTTTAATTCCCCAAAAGAATGTGCTAAATCTTTGGATCATTTTCATCCCATCGCTTTATGCAATGTGACTTACAAGATGATCACAAAGATCATTGTAGAGAGGTTAAAAAAATGTTTGGGTCCCTTGATTTATCTAGAATAGGGGGTTTTCTGCAAGGGTGGTAGATTTTGGATGGTATAGTGGTGGCAGCTGAGGCTATCCATTCCATGTCTATTTCGAAGGAGAAGTCCATGTTCATTAAATTGGATATGTCTAAGGCCTATGACAGGGTTAAGTGGTCTTTTCTCTAGCACACTTTATTGACTTTTGGCTTCTGTTAAGAGTGGGTTAGATTGGTCATGTGTTGTGTGACTTCCTTCTCATTTTTTATTCTAATTAATGGCATTTTGTCCTCTTTTTATGGTCTCTTGGGGTCTCCGACCGTGAGATCCTTTATCTCATTATTTGTTCATTTTAATGACAGAACGATTAGGGTGCTTGCTAAAGCAATATTCAGAAAAAGGTCTCATTCACATGGTTGGAGGTGGGCTCAAGATTTTCCTTCTCAGTCTCACCTCCAGTTCATGGATGACAACTTTTTTGGGCCTTGCTAGAATTGGTGAGGCTATCAACTTCAATAAAGATCTTGATATTTATTTATCTACCTCTATCCAATAGATTAATGAAGACAAATCTAGCATCTTCTTCTTCAATATTCTTGAGTTTATTCAACATAGAATTGCTAATATTCTTCACTTTCAAATTGGTAGGCTTCCTATGGATTATTTGGGTATTCCTTTATCTTTAGGTATGTTTAATAAGATCTACTGGAAGAATATTCTAGAGAAAATTTGGTCAAAGGTTAACAATTGGACTTTTCAGTGGTTATCTTTTGCTAGTAGGTTGACTCTTCTTAAATTTGTCGTACAGGCTCTTCCTTTGTACATGTTTATGGTTCTATATGCCCCAAAGATTTTTCTTAAAGAGTTTGATGCTCTTGCTTAGAAATCCTTATGGGTATGAAATCTTGACAATCAGAAATGGAGCCTTGTGAGTTGGGACCAAGTGTGCAAGCCAAAATATGTTGGTGGTCTTGGGATTAGACAATCTGAACTCAATATCTAGGCTTTAGCAACTAAACTATATTGATATTGGTGCAAATTTCTAGATCAGCCCTGGGAAAGGATCCTTACTGTAAGTATTTGGGAGGAGTATCTAATGACGATATTATGTGGATGAAATTAGCAGGGAAGGGATCTATGATCTGGAACACAATTAAAAGGGGGGTCTCTCTTATCAAGGAAGGTCTTTTTTGGATTATTCACAAGGGGGATATGGATCTCTTTTGGACTGACAGGCTCTTGGGATGGTCACCCCCTATTCTTTCTTCTTTTCCCTAGCTCCAGTCTTTGAGTAAAAAAATTTTGGCGGCTAGGTGGTCTAGAGTGGTGGATTTCAAGTCCTCTAATCCTGTTGGGGGATCCTTAGTTTGTCATTGTGGGACTTTCGAATTTGTCATAGAGGAGGGTCTTAGGAGGATTGAGATACTCTAGTTTCTATTCTTTCTAAGAGACCTTGATTTTCTTTAGAGGATATGGATATGCTAGCTTGGGGGAATAATTCCAAAGGTGTCTATTCAGTGTCTCTGGGTTACACTTGTTTGGAGCAGCAACGAAGGGAGCATAGAGAATTTCCTTGGTGGAGACAAACTTGGAACACATTCAGCTAGCCTAAGTGCAACTTGTTCTTTTGGATTTGAGTCAAAATAAATGCCTTACCTGGGAAAACATCAGGAAAAGAGGTTTTTTTGGTCCTTCCATTTGTCTACTTTGTGGTTGCAGTGAATAAAACACAAATCATCTTTTCTTTCAGTGTCCCTTCTCTATGAAAATTTGGGGTTTATGGTGGAAGTTATGGAAGAGACCTTTCTTTCAAGCCACCTCCTTGTTTGAGTTTTGGGATAATATGGGACCTCCTATGGCATCTGTTGTCTTCCTTGTGGTAACTTGGGAGTTTGGGCCGTCCTTTCTCTGTTGACAAATTTTGTTGGAGCAAAATCATTGTATCTTCCAGGAGTGCCAAAGTAGGGTTCTAGAAGTTTGGTATAAGATTAAGAGCAGTCTCAGGGAAACCATTGCATCTAAGTTTGTTCTAGAGGAGACTCTTTCTTCTTCATATACTTATATTTCTAATCTTCTAGAGATTTCCCTTCCCACTGCTTTACAGGATCGTCCTGGACATAGAGTGCAACCTTCTAGAAAGGTAAATAGATAGAATAAGTGGAGTCCTCCTCTTGATGGATTTTATAAGATTAATATTGATGGCTCTGCTCGGGGCAACCTAAGTGTGGCTAGGAAATGTGGAGTTGATCAAGATAGTAGTGGATCTATTTAGTTTTTTTCTCCACTTACATGTGTGTGCACTCAAATAATTAGATGGAGGCTTGGGTGATGATGAAGGCATTGGAGAAACCTTGTGATTTGGGTTGGAGGAAGGTGGACTGTGAAATAGACTATGATCCTTGTTTCTCTACTTAATAAGAGAGATCTTCAGGATTCCTTCTGGAGACTATCTTTGATTGCTAAGCAAATCCTTTGTCTAGCCTCTACCTTTGATACTATTTCCTTTGTTCATGTTCCCAGGGAATCAAATAAAGTGGCTGATTGTTTGGCCAAGTGAGCCTCTGAAGAGATGGATTTATGGCAAGTGGTGGATTGGGGACATTAAGATCTTACTAAAGCTCAATAGTTTCTCTAGATTCTCCATGATGATAACTTGATTAAAACAAGTTGGATGGATAGGAAGAACTACATATTTTATTGTAGTGCTTGTTTGAATTATTGTAATTTGAGATGGTTTTGCAAGTACCCCCTCTAGGTCCCTCTTGTTGTGTATGTCTTGATGGTTGTTGCTATTTGGAGGTTATCTTGGTGTATCTATAAGTAATTTTATTTGAATAGATTTTCTACCCCTTTATTAAAAAAAATTGCCTCTTTAACTCATTTTTCTATTAAATTTAAATGACATAATATAAATCAACCCATATTAAATTTTAAAATAATTAAAATAAATTTATGTAGTGTAAGTATTTTTCAAATACATGGATAATTCACATTAATTAAATTACTAACAGTTGACATTTTTTTTTTACACATTTCCATAATGATTTAAAAAGCTAATTAAATACACCTAATAAGGGGTTGGTTCGGCAGTGATAGATGTCATTTCAATCATGAAGGTGAAGCGTGCATAGTTATTATGCCTTGTTGTTGTTGCCTCGGTACTAATCTCCAGGTTGGTGTAGGTTTTAGTTAGTTTTTGCATTTTGTTTTGTGGGTCTTAGGAGTGAGGTTCATTGATATGACATCTTTGGTTAGTGCCAGGGGATTGGAGGGAAAAATGAGAGGCGGTATCAAGGGAAAAGGCATTGTTGATGATAATTCTCCCAAAATATGGAAGAGACAAGTCTTTGGCAAAGAGGTGATGCCAAATTTTATGGATTTTGCAGATAGGGATATCTTGAACCCTAATCTTAAGCTTTGAATGGTGAGAATGTGGGAACTTGTTAAAGACATGGATGGTTCCCTTGGTATTTGCATTCATCTGGTGATGGCGAAGCTTCTTCTAGATCCTGGTTATACCCAAGGTAGGTGGAACATGTTCGATGTGACACAATCCCTCTCATGTGTTTCTATTTTGTTGACAACAAATAGCTCCTTCTTGTTCCATGATGACATTGGCAATGTCATTCATCAGTCAGAGGTTCATTTTTATTGTTTCTTGGAACATCTTCATGCGATTAAAAAGCATCAACTCTATCTTCAACATGCTATGGAATAAATTTCTTGACGCTTGAAAGTCTTTCTTCCCTTGGACATTGTCCGTGTGTCTTCAAATTGTTGTGATGGTGATGAGACGAAAGTTGTGGATGTTGAAGAAAAGTCTCTTGGTCTGAATGTGCAGTGTGATAAATGTAAGTTTAAGTATGGGGGATTGTGAAGCCTGCATAATTTACCTTGGCCCCCATTTCCTTTCTTATAGACTGTTAGGCTAAGGTCTTATAGTTAATGGTTCAGATCGTGCTTTAGTCATTTTTTGACTTTGGTTAATATGGGTTGGTTGTTACTATACATAGGCTACTAGTTAAATAAATAGAAGCTAGTTATATATCTGGTCCAACCTCTCATTAGACCTAGATTTTGTAACGTTGTTGTCTGGTTCCTTTGGGAGTACTTTTTTGGTTCCTAGATCCTAAACCAGGTTTTATAAAATAGAAAAGATAATTAAATAATTAAGGTAGATAATTATTAATTCTTTACACTCTAAAATTAATTCACACTTTATTTCCCCTTTTCCCATTTAATTAAATAATACTTATTAATTTTAAAACATTACATTTAAATTTACAATAAAATATAAATGTAAACCTATAACAATTAAATTCATTTAATTTGAGCTCACTTAAAATGAGCTATAAAATAAGGAATCAATTAACTATTTATAAGGATTTGAGCTATAAAATTTAATTAAATAAAACTTAAATTAAATATTAACTAATTGAATACAAGGATTCTAATTTCCTAATTTTAATTAAATAACTTCAACATATAATAATAAATACCACCAATAGTCATTAAGGGCATGGTTCGGTGGTTAAGTCGCTCAGTTGTAGTGGCATCCACCAAGGTTCAAACCCCTGTTGGGCCAAAGAGCTTGCAGGCTTTATGCCTTCGCTGGACTAATGTGCTCGCAGGTTTTATTCCTTCACTATGCTGTTGTGCTCGCAAGCGGAGGGCCTTCGCTGGGCCAATGAGCTCGCAGGTTTGAACCTCTAGCATTAATACAGATGTTAATGCTAGGTGTTAATGCCAAGGGATGAGGGCCCCTGTGTTGTGGCCTCACTAGTTCATAGCTCTGGTCAAAAGCATTCAATCATAAAATAATAATAATAATAAATAAATACTAACAACAAATAAATAAAAATAACTAAATTTATTCTAACAATCTTCCATTAAGAAATAACATAAGTAATAAATAAGTTTCTAATTTAGGTTATTGCAAACAAATAAAAGCATATAAAAGGACTCTCATTCTAATTCATTTTCATATTTTATTTTTTGTTTTACACAGGACATAGAAGAATTTTTTGGAATGAAGAAGTTATGGAAAAGAAGAAAAGTGCCCATATTTTCAACCATCCTCCCAATGTTTTCCAATAGCATGCTTTCCATTTCGTTCATTTTCTACTATTTCCTATTGGGTTTCCTGTAGTTAGTTTTCATCTGTTTAAAAGTTTACTTTATTTTTCTTTATTGTGTAGATCTAGCCTTGCTCTTACAGAGGTCCTTTGCAGAAATCTTTTATGTGCATACCTCGGAAAGAAGAAAAAAAAATCCAGATTTGTATTGCCCTTTTGGATAGGGTTTACTTACAAGGAACCAAGAAGATGTTTGTGTGTTTTTTAGTTAGCAAAAGGTTCTAGAACAATACCAATTTAATACATGTGTATGTAATGATTGGGGGTCAAGAAAATAGATGTTCTCTAGTTAATTATTATAGATTGAACTAAATTTTCAAATGAAGAAATGGGATTTTTATATTATCAAAAGGTTTTTTCTTTAAGCAAGGGTTTGTAATAGAAATTTTATTGTTTATAACCCCTCTTTTTAAAAGACATGGGTCTATGTTTTAAGAATTTTATTAACTAGCATACCTATATTTAAAAAATATATCTAAAGTACGTAGAGAGATATCCTTCTCCAGGTGCCTATTCCACCTATGTGTGATAAATTGATTTAAAAATAGGCACCTCCAGAAGGATATCTCTTGGCGTACTTTAGATATATTTTTTAAATATAGGTATTCTAGTAGCATCTGGAACGACAAGCCTAATTCTAACTATATTATATATTTTAAGAATTATTATAATTATATAATATAATATTATATTATAGGTTAGATATATTATTATAATATTTTATAATAATAAATTATATATAATATTATAATATAGTTTAGATATATTATTATAATATATTATATAATAATTATAATTATATATTATATTATATCAAAAATATATAATATACCTATATTATAATATATAATATAAATTATAATATTATAGAAATTATATAAAATAATATATAATTATAATTATAATAATATATCTAACCTATATTATAATATTAGGGTTATGGTTTTAATCTAATTATGGTTAGGCTTAGGGTTCCATGTACGGTTAGGGTTATAGTTAGGATTTAAATTAGTGTTAATGTTAGCATATTTATCTTTATAGAAATATATGCTAAGTGTAATGTAATTGTAACCCTAACTGTAATTCTAAACATAACCCTAACCCTAATTATATTCCTAACCCTAACTATATTTCTAACCCTAATTATATCCATAACTTTAACTCTAATCAAATCCCAAATTTCATCTCTAGCTCTAATCCAATCATAATTGTAACCCTAACCGTAATTCTATCCCTAACCCTAACCATAATTCTTACCCTAATTGTAGCCTGAACTCTTATATAAACCCTAACCCTAATTCTAACTTGAACCCTTTAATAACCCTAATTTCAACCTCTAACTCTAATTCTAAACATATCATTGACCCTAATTCTATCCCTAACCCTAACCCTAACTTGGTTATTCTAACCATAGTTGCAACATCTAAACAACATTATTTTAACCCTAACCTTAATTGTAACCCTAACCCCAATCCTAGTTCTAGCACTAACCCTAATTGTAACCATAAACCTTAATTCAAACCCTAATTATATTTGTAACCATTACCCCAACCTTAATCTTAACACTAATGCTAACCCTAACCTTAATCTTAACACTAATCCTAATTGTAACCCTAACTGTAATTCTAAACATAACCCTAACCTAATTATATTCCTAACCCTAACTATATTTCTAACCCCTAACCCTAACCCTAATTCTAACTTGAATTTGAACACTAACCCTAACCCTATTTCTAAGGATAAGTCTAATCCTAATTCTAGCCCTTGTAGTTAGGGTAAAATTGCAAATTAGGGTAAATGTATAATCAGCAATGATAAAAACCCTAGCAATGCACAATGAAGCACAAGACAACATGAAAATCAAAATAACAAATGTAAATGCAAACCGATCTCCACGCTATGCTTGATTTATCTCCATTGCTCTTCTCCACCTCGCATGAGCATGCAAGATTTTGAAGGATTATTGTTGGAGGAATGTTGGGTGCTCATTTCTGCAGCATAACATTAAGATGAAGATGACATGAGGATGATAGTTGAAGGATGCAAAGGCTCTAATGATATTTCGACAGCATGTGGATACTTGAAGCTCAATGCATTATAGAAAATTTGGCAGAATAATATTACTTGAAGCTCAATGCATGCTAATGGCTTGTTAGAGGTTTGATTTATAGAAAAGGCTTGGTTCAAATGGATGGTTGAGATTAAAAAGCTAATTGATTGATGTGGACGGCTAGGATTGATTCAGTTATCCCAATCTTCAAGGGAGTTGTAGTCATTTGACAAGTGTCAAGGAGAATAGGGCTCATGTGTGCTTGTGTACGTAAAAAGTACTACATATAAAATATATTAAATAAAAGGCTATAGTACCACTTATCTTTTTAAATGAAAGAGGCACACATGTCGGCTAAATGATAAGATAAATTAATTAAATAAATAAACTTTATTTAATTAATTGGAAAGTCGGCTTATAATGAAATGTGAGAACTTAATTCAAATAAAATATTTGAATTAGTTGGGATATGAGTTGGATATTAATTAAATAAATAAAATTTATTTAATTAATTGGATAGTGGGGAACTTAATTCAAATAAAATATTTGAATTAGTTGGGATTGGCTATTAATTAAATAAATAAAATTTATTTAATTAATTGGATAGTGGGATTGGGATATGATTGGGAAATTAATTAAATAAATAAAATTTATTTAATTAATTGGCTAATGGATAAATGGGATTAAGAGTGGGATTTAGGACAAAATGCTACATGATGTCTTAATAATGTTTTAACAAGGTGTTGCTAGACATGGACAAAGTTGGGACAAATTTGGGTGTCTACATTTTGCCCCTCTTTGAGATGATGTTCGAGATGATAAGATTTATGTCGAGTAACATCATTTCAAAGAAGTTAAGGTATGGATAGAGGAAAAGGATAGGTTGGTGATGCCCCCTCGAGAGGATAGGTGGGTTGGACAAACACAGGTAGGCTCTCGAAATGAAAGGGATTGGCTGCAAAAGAAAGATAAGGGGATAGATAGAAGAAATGAAGGATGTGTTATGCTGCAATGAAAGTGAGCAACCATGATGTTTGATATAACACCAGACGTTATACACCAAGGTATAAGGACCAGGGTGACGATGTGTCTCGTGCCCCAGCATAATACAACCTTGTCTGGATACAAGATATGAATATTAGCTGGATTGATACTGATGTGAAACAAATGCAAGATAAAATGATAACACACACAAGCAAGCAAGCAAGCATGCACAAATGATTCAAAAATAAACAAGGTATTGCCCCTGTCAAGCTGTAAACCAATGATTAATTTCTGATTGGTGATAGTTGAGAGTGTTGTCATTGCGGGGAAAGCTATATCCCTAGATCAACACAAGGTTGTTTGCTGAGTTGGTTGGCTGGTTGGCGGATTGATTTGGCTTACAACAAGGCTAGGATCAAGACCATTGATTGCGATTAGATAACTTGGCTTGATTGATTAACTTGATTGGTATGGATTAAGGATTGACTTGCATTGGGATCTTTGTTTGAATTCTTTGGATTGATTTGATTAGATGAAAGGATGATGGGATTGATGAAATGTTGATGATTGATTTGAAGGAAATGGATTGATTGAATGATAGATTGATTGGAAGAAGTTGTTTATTGATGATGTAGAAGATAGATGATAGAAGAAATGATGAGAGGAGAAAAATAAAAATCGCTTGTGCCTGAATCTGGGCACTTTCTTCATACTCCAGATTGCCTACATACCCTGTATCCATGGGATCAAGGCACTTAACGATGGAAATGAGATATAGTTCTAATTGTTTTATTGATGAGATGATGAAAAATGGATTGAATTGATCAAGTTATGGATTGAGCTGCTTTTGATTTGCTGAAGTGATTAGATTTGTTCCGATGGCTAGCTTGACATGCTTTGGTGTCGATGTTGATGATTGATAGGATTTGTTTTGATAGTTGGCTTGATGTGCTTTGGTTGTGATGTTTGCTATTGCTGGGTTGATTGTTTTGATGATTGGATTGTTTTGAATGATGATAATGATGGTGTGATGATTAGAGTGTCCACTCAAATCTAAGCATAAGCAAGTGTTCTTAGTATGCTCAAAGGATGTAAAACAAACAAGGTATTGCCCTTGTCAAGTCATAAACCAATGATTGATTGTTTGTTTGTTTTGATAGATAGTGTTGTCATTGCGGGGAAAGCCATATCCCTAGAACAACACAAGGATGTGGGAACGCTATATCCCATTGATGATGATTGATGATTGATTGATTGGTCTCATGACAAGATTAGGATCAAAACCTGTTGATTTGATTGGATAATGTTCCTTGATTGATTAGCTTGCTTGATATGGATTAGTGTGACTTGGATTTAAGATCATTGCTTAGATTGATTTGATTGATATGATTGGAAGAAGTGATTGATTGAAATCGATGAATGAATGTTACTGATAGGAAGAATTGATGATGATGATGATTTGATTTTGAATGTTGAAGTGGATTGTTTTGAATTGATGATGATTGGTTTTATTGCTTGGATTTTTCGTTGGATATTTGATTTTTTGGATTTTTTGAATATTTGATTTTTTTGGATTTTTGAGATATTTTGATTTTTTTGTGTTTTTGAATGTTTTGGAACTTCAATGGATTTACAATTTGGGTAGCCTTGAGCTTGATACCAATGACAAGGGAGAAAACCAAGTCTAGGTGCAAAGATGGATGAATGGGATTGGATGGATAAAATGATGGGCTCATAGTAAATGGGATGGAAGGCTCATGATAAATGGATAGGCCATATAAAGGATGGATGCATGCCCCGTGATAAACGAATAGGTAGGCTATAGTGGAAAGCTCATGATAAATAGATGGGGATAAGCTATAAGATGGAAAGCTCATGATAAGGGTACGCCATAGTGGATGGATCATAAGGGAGCTAGGATGTGATCTTCAAAGGCTATGTTGCATAGGAAGAACTTGCCCCCATTCAAGGTGGTAATGCTTAGGATTTTACATTAAAAAGTTCATGACCAAGGGATGACATGATGGATTGGATTTGGATGGGATGGATAAATGGTCAATGGATACGACTTGGTTTGGAAAGGAGGTATGTCAAGAAATATCCAAACATGTTTCAACATTTTTGCCCCTATGTCTTCATCAAGATCAAAAGGCGGAAGGATGGGTAAATGGGATAGGCATGTTTATGTAATGGCTAAGGATGGTAGGATGGCAAGATAAGATGAAAATGATAGGTTAGTATGATAGGATGGATAGTTTGGATGAGACAAGGTGCCCCCAAGTGTAAGTGACATAGAAGATCAACTTACACATGATGCCTGTTTGCCAGGTTTTCATCATCGTACTTATCCAAGGCACTTGTTTACCAAGTTTTCACCATTGGATGAAGGGATTTCTCTTTACTTTTTTGATTTTTTTTCTTTTTTTCTTTTAGATGTGTTGACAATTACACATGGCGCCGGTTTGCCAGGTTTTCACCATGGTAATGGATAGGAGGGACTCAAGTGGCTAGTGCGATGGATGTTGGTAGTCCCGTTAAAGATGGATGTCATCGCATGGACCATGTAATTATGCTCATAGATGTTGATAAGGGATTGTGTCGATTAGAGATGGATTAGGTAGATAGTAGATTATAATGTGGAATTATGAAAGGTTCATGCAAGGATAGATGGATGGGGATAGTGGATTTATA
Organism: Cunninghamia lanceolata; assembly: GCA_027924645.1. Classification (NCBI taxonomy): domain Eukaryota; kingdom Viridiplantae; phylum Streptophyta; class Pinopsida; order Cupressales; family Cupressaceae; genus Cunninghamia; species Cunninghamia lanceolata. The sequence goes on from BSBN01000312.1 coordinate 303,589, forward strand.
TAGGCTTATGGAATGAGGATGGATGGAAAGTTTATGCCAAAGCATGGGCCATAGGAAGGTGATGGGAAAGATATGTAGGATAATGGATGAAGGATGGGGAGATATAGTTATGTGGAGGTGTTGCGGAGTGGAAGGGAACCATGACCAATGGTTGCACACACCGTGATAAACATTGAAGCTTTTGGTGAGATGGTGTAGGAAGTAATGGAGATGTTTTCTTAGGGGATGGTTGATGAAGTGATTTAGGAACCCACATAGATTTAGTATTTTTAGTTCTTTTGCTTTGCTTGTGGGATTTTTGAAGGGAATGAAAGTTTTGGATGGATATAGGCTCTTGGATAGAGATAGGTGATTGGGATTCTTGAGATGTGGATGAGGATGCCTCATTCGCTTTGCTAGCTTTTTGCTTATGAACCCAAACCATTTTTCTTTTGGGCTTTGCTTTTGGAGGTATGGGCTTGGATAGCTTTTTGAATGTACGTTGCTTAGAAGATGGATGATTGAGAGACTTTTCACATTGATATCCTAAGGCATGAGGGTCCTTAGGAGTTTTAGTTGGATTTTTGGCTTTATAAGTAAAGGCATCCAAATGCTTATTTTGGAATCCCATAGGGTGGGTGGAGTGGATGGAATGATTGGAAGCTTTATGCTTAGACGATGTGTGCTTTTGTTGGTCATGATTAGGGATGTAAGGATACTTATGGATGATAGATATGTAAGGTGTTGGAAGCAATGGTGGCAAGGTGGATGGAGGGATATTTGGAGTTGGTAAAAGTGGAGGCAAAGTGGATGGTGGAAGGTGTATGGTCACATGCTTTTGACATTTATAGGATGATAGAGATGGAATGGCAACATATGTTTTGGGTATATGATGTGGTTTGTGATGGAAAGTGGTAGGTTTAGGATGCATGAAGGGATTACCAACATCTTGGCCTTGTTTACCTTGGGGTATGTATCCAAGGCCATATGAGCATGGATGAACTTTGACATGGTTTGGCTCCAAAATACCTTGTTCATAAAGGCCTAGGCCTTTGCCTTGGTAGTTCATGTTTTGGAGGATGCGATTGACTATGGGACTTGGTGTGCTTTGAACATTAGACTTGAGCTCATTATTGGATGGAGAAGATGAAGTGGATAAAGGTCGTTGTTGTCCGAAGGAAGAAAACTCATGTATAAGGGTGGTAAGACCAATAGGACATGATGGTGGATTTGAAGTAGAATCGATAGTGGATGTGGAAGGAGGATCATTAGGATCTTGATTAGCATTATGTTGATGTAGATCCAAGTTATTTGTTTGATCTTTTATGCTTACTTGGGGGACAAGTGTCTCATCATGACAAGTGGATGTTTGCTTATTATGGATAGGGCTAGATGGAGGATGACTAGGAGCAATGTGGATATCTTGCTCATGGATGGATATAAGATTATGGATAGGATCAAGGTGCTCATGGATAGCTTCTTCATAGGTATCATCTTGATCATAAAGAAGGTAAATATTATGGATGGGTTGCATGAAAGTATTTTGATCTTGAGTTGGACTAGAGCTTAATGTTTCCACAAGCTTAGGATTAAATTTTTGACATACCTCTTGGGTTGCTTGAATGGAGGTAGATGACTCTTGGATAGGCTCTTGGCCAACAATATGAGAACATGATGACTCTTGACTTGGATTAATGATAGAAGGTTCACAAATAGGCTTGATGGCTTGTAGGTCACATGATGGGCTTGAAGGGCTAGGTATGTTAACAGAAGGCTCTTGGATAGGCTCAAGGATAGGTGGACCACATGATGGGATTATATGATTGGACATGACCTTTGGAAGCTCTTTGGTAGGCTCATGAATGGGTGTTTGACATGGAGGTAGTTTATTCCTAGCTAGTAGCCAATGGATCACATCCTTTGCAAGTGTATGGGTGGATGGGAAATATAATGGATGGATGATAAGGGTAGATGGTGTTGTAGGCTTATGATTAGGATTAGGTTGAGGGCTAATTGGATTGGGTGGATTAGGATTTGGACTAGATGAGGGTGACACATGGGATTTGAATGATGTGGCATGATTTCCCATTATAGGTAGGTACACCTTGTAAACAATTGGGAAAAACATGGGGCATGTATTTGTATCATGGCCTTTGGTCCTATGGTATGCACAATAATCATGTTCATCATATGGACTTTCTTCACATGGTTTGACTTCGGGAAGTTCAATGAGTTTTGCTTCAAGCATCCTTTGTAAAAGTCTCTCAGCCATATCCTTAGGTGTAGGATTAGAATGACATGGTGATGAAGGTAATGGAGGGCTTGGTGGTTTAGAAGGTAGAGGGACCAATGGACTAGGAGTGGGATCACATGGTGGTGTTAAGATAGGACTTTTAGGCTTATGTGTTGGCATGTGATTGGATGATGGAGGCCACTCTAGATTGGTATCTCCCTTGTCAAAGGTAATTAAGTCTTGCATAGGATAACTTGGACTCATTTGATTTATGTACAAGGGGCCACTTGGACTTGCATGTGCTTCTTGTTGGAAAGGTGGACTTAGGTCTATCAATGGTGCTTGGTGGTCTTGTTGAAAAGGTGTACTTGGACTTACTTGATTTATGTACAAAGAGCCATTGAGACTTGAATGTTGTTCTTGTAATATCACTTGGTTGCCTTGTGGATGGGCTTGGTAGTGCATTGGCATGGTGGCATGAGGGATTGGATAAGCTTGAGGTGGATGTTCATAGGTTGATGTGGCATTGATTTGGTGGATAGGTGGATTAAGTTGATAGGAAGTGGATGGATATGACATGTGACTAGATGGATTAGGTTGATAGGAAGTGGATGGGTATGACATGTGACTATGAGGTGGATTAGGTTGGTATGAAGTGGCTAAGGATTGTTGTACATGTCGAGCTTGACTAGTGGCTAAAAGGTGTTGAACTTGGGCTATGAAGTGTTGTAGTTGAGGTGATTGGCTTGCATGGGGTTGAGCTCTTTGGATGAAGAATTGTAATATTTCAATGGCATCTTGGTTTAGGGGTTGTGATCCTTGATAAAGATTTTGGAGGAATCTTTGGAATTTGATTTCTGGGTCCTCTAGTGTAGACATGTTGTCACCAAGTGTTTGTCTTAAGTCCTTTTAGCAAGTGCTTGTTTAGGGATTTGGATGATGATGTGGCTTGTTTGGATGATGTGGATTAGATTTAGATGTTGTTCGAAGAATGTGTAGGATGACTTGTCTTTATGTATTTGGGTGTTTAGATTTTGATGTGGCAATATTCAAACAAATGATTATGCATATACACACATGAATCACTCACGCAAGACACATAAGCAAGTTGTTAGTTTGAAAAAATGTGATGATGGTTAAGCAAGCACGTGAAGACACTTCAACAAGTCCTAGTTAAGGCAAGGCCACTATCACAAGAAGGTTCTAATGAAAATCCGGGGGACCGGCACCCCACGAGCATCCAGCAAGCCACTTAAGACTTTAACTAACCCTACTAGGAGTTTTAATATACACAAAGGTTCACCTCCTTTCGAGTTAGCACTGTATGGTGAGCGCTAATACCAGTTAGACTTGGCTTTCGCCTTATCCTCTGATTTTTATAGCGGACCGGATGAAAGTACCGCTTGAGGTCGTTCCCTTGGGGTGGATACCAAGGCAGGCCTCTCTAAGGCTAAACAAAAGCAACACAAGTAAATGTTTTTGATCTCCAAGTTCGTGTTGGGACGCGAGGAGAGAGCATACACATTTACTTGGTCACACTCGCATGGGGTTCATTAACCTTAGAAATTCAATGTGTGGAAGACAATGCAAGCACTTGTTTGTTTTAAAACCCAAATCCAAATGTGATGAAAGAAAATGGTTTATTTTAGCCCAGTTTTTCAATGGTGTGATAGCAAACAATTGTTTATTTTATGCCCAAAATCCAAATGTGTTTGCAAACAATGATTAGAAGATGAGAAATGAAATGATTGCACCTGGTTGATTCGCTATCCAAATTGCTATAGATGTTGATGTCAATGTTGCTCCAGCTCCTTATGATCACCTACAACATAAAATAAATGATATTATAATGCAGGCATAAAAAAATAGGCTCATCAGGTAAGAAAAATTGTAATTTTAGATGCATAGCCGAATTAGATTTGATTATTTTGATAGATTTTTTATTCGAAAATTAAAAAATCAAAGAAGAGACCCCCATTAATTTTTAGAGAGCTTTCCGAAAATGTAAAGACATTAGAAAAATTCTTTGATTTGCGCCCAGAAATGTGGATTTATGGAAACAGTACAGTCGGCAAAGATCTGATATTTTTGCACTGTAAATGACCTCTAAATTAAATCTGCAAAACATAGATCCCCATTATAATTTCAAGAGATTTCCAGAAATGTAAAAATTTTCAAAAAATTTGCTGATTTGGGCCCAAAATTGCGATTTTATGAAAAAATATAAAAACATGATAAATCCTGCAAAAATAGTGATAAACCCAAAATTTTTCTGCTGTAGCTTCCTTATATCATGGACAAACTTTTGCTAAAATCTTGTAGAAAAATTCATAGCCGTTTGGAAGATATGATGAAATCTTTAAAACCTAGGGTTTTGTCCAAAAAGTAGCAGATCTGCAACAAAAAGTTAATTAAACCTGCAAAACTCAACAATGGGGGTTAGATGAATGCAAATTTTTACTACAAAAACCTGCAAAAAAGATCAAACGAAGTGAGTCCCACCAGGCGTGCCAAATGTAGTTAGGGTAAAATTGCAAATTAGGGTAAATGTATAATCAGCAATGATAAAAACCCTAGCAATGCACAATGAAGCACAAGACAACATGAAAATCAAAATAACAAATGTAAATGCAAACTGATCTCCACGCTATGCTTGATTTATCTCCATTGCTCTTCTCCACCTCGCATGAGCATGCAAGATTTTGAAGGATTATTGTTGGAGGAATGTTGGGTGCTCATTTCTGCAGCATAACATTAAGATGAAGATGACATGAGGATGATAGTTGAAGGATGCAAAGGCTCTAATGAGATTTCGACAGCATGTGGATACTTGAAGCTCAATGCATTATAGAAAATTTGGCAGAATAATATTACTTGAAGCTCAATGCATGCTAATGGCTTGTGAGAGGTTTGATTTATAGAAAAGGCTTGGTTCAAATGGATGGTTGAGATTAAAAAGCTAATTGATTGATGTGGACGGCTAGGATTGATTCAGTTATCCCACTCTTCAAAGGAGTTGTAGTCATTTGACAAGTGTCAAGGAGAATAGGGCTCATGTGTGCTTGTGTACATAAAAAGTACTACATATAAAAGATATTAAATAAAAGGTTGTAGTACCACTTATCTTTTTAAATGAAAGAGGCACACATGTCGGCTAAATGATAAGATAAATTAATTAAATAAATAAAATTTATTTAATTAATTGGAAAGTCGGCTTATAATGAAATGTGAGAACTTAATTCAAATAAAATATTTGAATTAGTTGGGATATGAGTTGGATATTAATTAAATAAATAAAATTTATTTAATTAATTGGATAGTGGGGAACTTAATTCAAATAAAATATTTGAATTAGTTGGGATTGGCTATTAATTAAATAAATAAAATTTATTTAATTAATTGGATAGTGGGATCGGGATATGATTGGGAAATTAATTAAATAAATAAAATTTATTTAATTAATTGGCTAATGGATAAATGGGATTAAGAGTGGGATTTAGGACAAAATGCTACATGATGTCTTAATAATGTTTTAACAAGGTGTTGCTAGACATGGACAAAGTTGGGACAAATTTGGCTGTCTACAGCCCTAAGTCTATTACTAACCCTAATTCCAACTTGAACCCTTTAATAACCCTAATTCTAACCCTAATTCAAACCCTAATTGTATTTGTAACCCTAACCTAACCTTAATCCTAACACTAATACTAACCCTAACTCTAGTTAAACATAATTCTAACCCTAACCCTAATTCTAATCCTAAACCTAATTATATCCTTAATTCTAACCCTAACCCTAAACCTCACCCCAATACTAATGCTAACCCTAACCCTTATTCTAATCCCAACCCTATTTCTAACCATAATTCTTACCCTAATTGTAGCCTAAACTCTAATACGAACCCTAACCCTAATTCTAACTTGAACCCTTTAATAACCCTAATTTCAACCCCTAACTCTAATTCTTAACATAACACTAACCTTTATTTTATCCCTAACCCTAACCCTAAATTGGTTATTCTAACTATAGTTGCAACATCTAAACAACATTATTTTAACCCTAACCTTAATCATAACCCTAACCCCAACCCTAATTCTAGTGCTAACCCTAATTGTAACCATAAACCTACCCTAATTCTAATCATAATTCTAACCCTAATTCTTTCCCTAACTCTAATACTAACCCTAACCCTAATCCAAACCCTAATCTGAATCCTAATTGTATTTGTAAACATAACCCTAACCTTAATCCTAACACTAATCCTAATTGTAACCCTAACTATAATTCTAAACAGAGCCCTAACCCTAATTATAATCCTAACCTTAACTATATTTCAAACCCTAATTTTAACTTTAATTTGAACCCTAACCCTAACCCTAATTCTAACTTGAATATGAATGCTAACCCTATCTATATTCCTAACTTTAATTCTAAACAAAACCCAAATTTCATTCCTAACTCTAATTCCAATCATAATTGTAATCCTAACCCTAACCATATTTCTAACTATAATTCTAACCCTAACTCTAATATTAACCCTAATTTTGACCCTAACCCCAACCTTCACCCCAATAGTAACGCTAACCATAACCATATTTTAAACCCTAATTCTAACTTGAACCTGAACCTGAACCCTAACCCTAATTGTAGCCCTAACTTCTAATTCAAACCCAAATTATAACTATAACCCTATCCCTAACCTTAACCCTGACAATAATGCTAACCCTAACCCTAATTCCAATCATAATTCTAATCTAAAGGATAACCCTAATTCTAACCCTAACTTTAATTCTACCCTACATTTGATTAACCCTAATTTTATCCCTAATTCTAACCCTAATTCAAGACCTAACTATAATATTAACTATAATCCTAATTCTAGCAAGAACCCTAATACTAATCCTAATTGTAACCATAACTATAATTCTAAACATAACCCTAACCCTAAGTGTAGTGCCCCTCCGTTCTCACCTTGGATGTATAGGTGAACTGGTCAAGGCGCATGAAGGTGAAGGTAAAATAACAGGAATATTCAAGGTAAGGTAAACAATTGATGTTGTACAATATAGGTAGATGCTTCATCCATGTGTGGTTTCATATGATAGTTAATGTGTTTTATTGATAATCTCTATTGCGGCACTGATAATGCAGGCTTTGATATTGTTTTGCATTCCAATGATTAAGATGTTGATCTTACTACAATTGTTATATATTAGAATGGATCTCATGTGACTGATTTTGTTAGATTTATTTGTTATGATGGTACTTCTAACACTTATGATTTCATGCACCTATATATTAAGTGTAGGGTTCTGTTGAGATAAATAGATAGATTTGATTTGGTTATGATTATGTGTTGAGCTAATCTAGATTGATATGACGTGGAAGGGACAATGTCGCATCACTCACTTGTGAGTGCCCAGCGATGTTGCAATTCTTTTTTCCACCTAGTGCTAGCTTATATGCATCTATACAGGCTTGACCATGACATTTGTTACAGGATGTAGGTATCAGGCATCGACTCCACCTGAATTAACAGGTCTGAGCATGCCTTGAACCCAATGGATATGTTGTTTCGGAGATAACTTAAGGTCCCACATCCCAAGTCATTATCCTCGATTAGGATGCATGACATGTCTAGTTCAACCTGTCAGCTCTGTTAGTATGTCGGTCTTACAATTGATTTATATTTGATGGAGCTTGTTGGCTAAGTGTGTTTTGGCCTAGCTTGTGAACATGTTTGATTTGGCTTTTGACGGTTGTCCTGCTCAGTGGGTTATGTTGTATGCCCAGATTTCGTTAGATAGTCATACTATTATTTGATCCACTATGATATTTAACAGGGTTACATCATATTATCATTATTATTATTAATATTTAATAAGATTAAAATGGTAATTGATAATTACCTAGTTCAAGATAATTATTTAAAGTTGTTTGAATATGAATTATTTTATTACTATTATTAAATTGATTTAATTGAGGGTATTTATAAATTTAAATAAGTAATCATGATTGTAAAGGTTAAGATTATTGTCATCATATATATTATCTCTTTTCTAATTACTTTATCTATTATTTAGATATTGGCCTTATTCCCATATTCCAAGGAATCCAACCTTGTCAATCCAATTATGCATGAATACAGGAATATTTGAAAAAAAAAAAGATGAAATGCTGAGATATTCAACATATCTTATGCTTAATTGGTTTGTATTTTGATAAAATTAATATATGAAAATAAAATATATAAATTAATATGTGTTATGATTCTAAGATTATAAAAATAAGGCATTCGATGAGTTGACACCTCTTGCAGGCTCTCTGCCGAACAGGCCACGTGCCTCATCACTGCTACCACAAAATGCATGCATAGACAGCCTTGGAAAAAGAGAATGGAGGGAGTTTTTTTTAGGGAGAGGGGCTTTTCGGGGCACCTGAAAAATCAACATTTCAGAGGAGAAGGAGCTGCAAGCAGAGAGATTGGTTTTTCTTTTACTCAGGAGCATAGGAGATGCTGGGAAGGGCAGGGTTGAAGAAATTACAGAGAGAGAAGAGTGAGATGGGTATGAAGCAATAGAGGTTGATCTGGCATCAAACCTTCATTTGGTGGAACATTTGATACCCAGGTTCTATTATTTCTTAAAAATCTTGCCTCTGATCAGTTGAATCTGCATGTGGATTGTCTTCTTGTCATTTGATTGATTTACGCTCTGATGTTTTAAACAAAACCATTTCTTGCCTTCCAATAATCTGGGTATTTATCATTCTTTGGGTATGTAGGCCTTTAACTGTGTCATCTGGTCTGAAGTGGATGCATCTTTCAAGTGTTATTTTACCCAGATTATGGTCAAAGCCATCCTCCAATTTTCACATTAACCTGATATGTTTCACCCTGGGCCAATCTAATAAATCCTATGTCTGTTTTAAAGCATTTCAGATCATTGTATCAACCTTCATCATGTTCTATCCATTGCTTACGTGCTTCTCGTCCCCTATCCTTGTTTTGAAGCCTTGGAAGCAATCTATCTACGGACCCATTGGGTGTTGCCTATAACCATCATTCTCCATGGGATCGTATCTCTGTGTGGCAATCTTTCTATCAGTCTGTGTGCACTGCCCGTGCCTTCTCTTGTTGCATATGACTGTGGGATCTTAGCATGTTCAACAAATCTATTGGTGTTTGTCCTATGGTTGTCGCTTTCCAACTCATAACATTTCTTGTAGGCAATCTGTATGCTGGCCATAGTTGTGGGTTACGCATTGCTACTGCCAATCGCTTCTGTTTGTAGGTATCCATAGTTAATGTAACATATGCTTCTTGTAGAATCCTGGAATCATTTCTTTCTGCAATGATATCTCTGGAAGTATCTGTCATATTTAACCTGCCTATCACATTGGTTGAGTGTATGTAAAGCCTTTTCACGGATCCCTTCTGTGCATGCCCTTCTATCCCCTCAGTCCTCTTGATTGTGTGTCTTGTGCATGTTTTTCTTTCAATATCAACTTTAACACTATAAAGTTCCTTCCTTTTTCAATCATGCTTTGATGGAGGGCCGCATCCTACTCTCTGGCTCCCATTTCATCTCTGTCAGTGAGAATACTAACAAGGGTCTGAGACTTGGCCACATTTGTTAGAAAGTTTCTTAACATTATTTTCTGCTGCACGCTTTTCATATTAGGATGCTTCTAAACTACTAGCAACTTCCAGTAGATTCTAATCAAAGTGCAGTTCGACCAAACCTTCTATTTATTTCTTACAGTTTGAGAGAGGGGAGGCAGAGATATAGCCATGATTTTCGTTGTGACTTTCGCTTTTTTTTTTGTGAGATTCTGTAGCTTTTTTTTTTTGGTTGTCTTCTATCCAACGCTGATGGACTTTCGTAACCTTTTGCTTCTGCTTTAGTGCCAGAATTAGGAGAGATCAAAACTCTTTCTTTGAATGATATGATTTCCACACAACTCATAAATGCTCTGACCTCAGTATATCTTGTTTAGTCGATGGGAGGCGAATGTGAAGTCATTTTGTGGGGGGGGTGAAGCTTCATTGCATACAAAACTATCATCACTTTCTTTTAGAGTTTGAGTATAATCCTCCTTCCCCATCGGTTATCATTTGAGATCACTAAATCTTCATGTAGACCAGATGCACCCATTCTACCACCACAGGTCTAAATGACGAGTTTAAGGTTTTTTGAGTCGTTGGGTTGTCTATGCACATAATGTACACCATAGTGGTAATATGATTAAGGGTTAGAGTTTGGATTATTATCTTACAAGCAAAGCACTTTACTTTTCCATTAAATCAAAACCCCGGAGTAAAAGATTAGAGACCGAGAGGATTAGCATAGATACTTTACAGTTGATTCCTACGGATGTCATGTTGCATCTTTGGCTTTGTCTAGTCTATTATAGATGTGTTAAGTTTATGTAAATTTTAGTCTTACAAAATCCATTGTGTATATATCCTGCGATCATTCTATATCTATAGATCACTGTTCTCAGTTGGGCGCACTCCTGGAGGGGTGCCACATACAGATCACATCTTTCTTATTGTAGCTCAATGTGGATCAATTTACTAGCTGATGGCTGAGTACATTAAACATTAGATGCCTTCTCTGTAGTGCAAATCACACCATGATCTGGGCGTTCTAACTAGATCGGATCGTTGCCTTTACAAATAATCCAGTTTGCATATATTCTGCAATCCTTCCATTCAGATAGATCGTGGTTTTCAGTTAGTTGCACGTCTAGAAGGGTTTATGCATATAGATCCAATCTTCATTGCAGTTCAACATCTAGTGATCATTGCTTAACATTAGAATTTACCACACATATGATTGCAATTCAACATTTTCCTTAACACAAACCATACAACCAGTGCAAGATTTAATAGTTATCTCATTGATTGACTTAGCACATTGGAAGGCAAGCATTGCCAAGCAAGATGGTCATGCACACACAGCAACCAGCTGTTGTAATCTGCAGGAGTTGTAATCCATTAAATTCTGTCAGAAATAAACTTCCACAATCTTTTATTGCTATAGTTACACCTTCTTATTCGAAAATCGACACAACTGTGAAAACAATCAATTGGATGTTGGGCAACAAGAAGACCATTTATAGAAATTGCTTAGAGTCAATTCAACAAATCCAATTACTATCATCATTGTCTTTCGTTAGATAAATCTTTAGAGAGAGATAAAGCTATCTAATTTGTTGTTGTCAATACAATCAATTCACAGTTTGAGGGAGCTGGATGGACACTGCCAGAAGTTGGTAATCCAAACAAATATTGTCCATTTCAATGGTCAAACAATCAATAACAATTTTACACCTTATCTTCAACAAAAGTGGTAAATAAATGCTCTATTATTGACCAGATCTTACCTTGGGAATAAGAATAACCTACACACAAGTACATGAACATGTATATAAACCTATCATCTATTATAAATTAAATATGAATCAAAAACATAGTTAAGATACACAATTTATTAGATGAGTTGTTGGAGTGTGTATATATATGATAGAATTATTAACTTATGAAACAAAAGAAATGTAGTTGTTATAGTTTAATACAAATGTTTATTAAACGAATCGATACGATTGCATATTTACTGTAATATGGCATTGATTCTATTATAATGGTTTTGTTAGTAGAAATATGATAAATGGGTTTGGATTATAAATGTTGTAACTAGTATTTGATCTCTAAGCATTTGTAATTAATATTATCTATGCATTTGTTTAGCTTGATGGTTATATTTATATGTAATTGATGATTGATTAATATAATAGATAGAATTAATATTAATTAAACTAGACCTAGGTTTTATGAAATTCTTGGTGGAGATGTAACTTGAATCCAGTTGCTAATTCGATTAAATGGAATTGGATATGACAAAATAATTAGTGTAGATGAAATTTAATCTAGTTTGATTTGGTTTTGTAAAGATCTTTTATAATGATTTTGTTAAGTTGAAATTGGATTGAAAGGTTGGAATTAGGTTAAACAACAATGTATTTGAAAATTTAGCCTTATAAGTAAAACTTATAGGTAATTGGATAACTAAGGGATTGAATTGCTCTAGTAAGAAAAAATTATGTTGTCAATGAGTTAATTAGTTGAAATTGCTTATTGCAAGCAAAATTTTCATGTGAGTTGGTCTATGTGTAAATTGTCAAGTTTAGGTTCCAGAGGCATAAGGTAATATGATTTGATGGCATGTATTCTGTTCATAGGTGTCTTGAAATGAAGATGTTGTAAGAACATGATGTCTTTTGTCTATGTATGTGGGTCTTGGTAAACAATAATGTGAGATGATGTATATACTGTGTTGTGAATATATTATGATGGGTTTAAATCTTCTCCAAGGAAGCGTTGATATCGAGTTGTGTGTAGTATTGTAATGGGGAGATCTTGGATATAGTAATGAGAAATTATTTTGTTCATGGTTAAGATTTGAGAGCAAGATGATCCATACCTTGCTCTGGATATGTGCGATTGATTAACTAAAAGTTTTGGGACAATGATGTAAAGGATGGTCATTGTGATTGTGTTTTGTATGCAAGAAGGTAAATGCCTTGCATTGCTTATGTATACTTATCATTATGTTAGTGATTGTCTTGCTTGATGGTTAGGGTTTCTAGATGCAGGTAGGGGAGTGGCTTTCAATGTGGGGTCGGTGCCAAGGTGGCTAGTCAGGGTAACCCATTGAAAGTTAATAATCAAGTGATAACCTAATTAATGAATTAGAGGGTTGGGTAGTAATTCACATTAAACAAGATAATTGGATTCCTCACCCATGCATGTAGTGCTTGTTTAGAGTAAGGATGGGATTGAGAAGGCCTGGTTGGCAAGATCGACCTCCTTGTCTCCATGAAAGGATGTGTCGAATCTGCATGTGTCACCCTATGGGGCCGGTGCCTAGAGAGAGGCTGCCAGGGTAACCATAGATGGGGGCCAGTTTCTAGTGAGAGATAGCCTGGGTAACCCATGCTAGGACCATGCGATGAAACTCTTCCTATAGCAGCCTAGCATTCCCTAGTTGTACTCTCCCCATTTGTCGTGTGTTGCCTCTGGAAGTGATATTGAGTTGTTTGTGATACTGTCAAATGGAGTCATGATTAGTCCTTGTTCCTGCTAGTCAATTATCTACTTGATTATTTGATGTTTGGGACCTTATGTTATCTCCTAGCATGGGGGTGGACCTCAAGGTTCCACATGGTCGGGTGGAAGTGCTTATTCTCCATTGGTTGTAACTCCTGTAGCAGATTCAGATCTTGTACCAGTCTATAAAGAAAGTTATTTATCCTCATGTACTATCCTATGTATCAAATTATTCATAATACATGTAATCCAATACAATCAAAATGAGATGGTGTAAATAATATTATGTTGTATCCTCCTGTGTATGGAAAAATTGTAGTTGTACTTGTTTTGGATGATTATTTATTTGATGAAATGGAGATGTATATGTATAATCATTAGTGCAATAGATTTAGAAAGATCTGCTGATGTTAGTTAATAATGCATGTTAAATTATGTTGATTAAGTTGTCAAGTAATGCAACCATGGAACCTTAGAAGACAAGTTGTTAGTTTAATGATGTGTATTGATTTGATAAACATTACTTTGTTATCTTATATAAAAAAACTATGTATATATATTCTACATTGCATAGCATAGATGTGTTATTCTCTAAGGTGTTCATTGCGGGGCATTACACTAAGTATATCCCTAACCTTAACCATATTGAACTAACCCTAATTCAAACTTTAATTTGAACCCTAAACCTAAACGTAATTCTAACTTGAATTTGAACCCTAACCCTAACCTTAATTCTAAACAAAACCCAAATTTTAATACTAATCCAAACCCAAATTCAAATGTTAATTATATTTGTAACCCTAACCCTAACCTTAATCCTAACACTAATGCTAACCCTAACTCTAGTTCTAACCATAATTCTAACCCTAACAATAACCCTAATTCTAACCCTAGAAATCACTCGAATACGAGCCCTAATTCTAACCCTAACCCTAACCCTCACCCCAATACTAACACTAACCCTAACCCTAATTATAACCCTAACCCAATTTCTAAGCATAATTCTAATCCTAATTCTAGCCCTATCTCTAATATTAACCCTAATTCTAACATGAACCCTTTAATAACCCTAATTCAAACCCTAATTGTATTTATAACCCTAACCCTAACCTTAATCCTAAACTAATGTAACCTTAACTCTAGTTAAACATAATTCTAACCCTAACCCTAGTTCTAACCTTAAACCTAACCCTCACCCCAATACTAATGCGAACCATATACCTAATTCTATCCTTAATTATAACCCTAATCCTCACCCCAATACTAATGCTAACCCCAACCCTAATTCTAACTCTAAGCCTATTTCTAACCATAATTCTTACCCTAATTGTAGCTCAAACTCTAATACAAACCCTAATCCTAATTCTAACCTGAACCATTTAATAACCCTAATTTCATCCCCTAACTCTAATTCTAAACATATCACTAACCCTAATTCTATCCCTAACCCTAACCCTAAATTGGTTATTCTAACCATAGTTGCAACATCTAAACAACATTTTTTTAACTCTAACCTTGATCATAACCCTAACCCCAACCCTAATTCTAGCTTTAACCTTAATTGTAACCATAAAACCTACCCTAATTCTAATCATAATTCTAACCCTAATTCTTTCCCTAAGTCTAATACTAACCCTAATCTAAACCCTAATTCAAACCCTAATTGTATTTGTAACCATAACCTTAACCTTAATCCTAACACTAATGTTAATCCTAACCTTAATCCTAACACTAATCCTAATTGTAACCCTAACTATAATTCTAAACATAACCCTAACCTTAATTATATCCCTAACCCTAACTATATTTCTAACCCTAATTTTAACTTTAATTTGAATCCTAACCCTTACCCTAAATTATATCCCTACCTTTAATTCTAAACAAAACCCAAATTTCATCCCTAACTCTAATTCGAATCATAATTGTAACCCTAACCATAATTCTATCTCTAACCCTAACCATATTTCTAACCATAATTCTAACCCTAATTCTAATATTAACCCTAACTCTAGCCCTAACCCTCACCCCAATAGTGATGCTAACCCTAACCATATTTTAACCCTAATTCTAACATTTGTAGCCCTAACTTATAATTCAAACCCAAATTGTAACTATAATAATAACCCTAACCTTAATCTTGACAATAATGCCAACCCTAATTATAACCCTAACCCTAACCCTAATTCTAGCCCTAACCCTAATTCTAACCATAAACCTACCCTAATTCTAATCATAATTCACAATACTTTTCCATTAATATTAAATATTGTATTTAAATATTTGTGTTTTAAATGATTATCTCGTAAGAATAGTTAGTCTAAGTCCTCAGTTATAACAAAAGAAATAACTACATGCTATAGAAGATCATATGATTCATTCATCTATTTGAATATTTATATAGTTAAAGACGTCATTTTTCTTGTCTTATTAAAAAATATTTATTATTTTGCATTTTTTCTTGCTTTTTAAAGATTTTTAAGGATATTCTTTTTTCATTTTTTCATTTTTTAAAAAATACAAATTTTTATTTCTTGTTTTTTTTTAATTTTTAATTTTCAAATTAAATAGAGTATGACTTTCTTTTGAGATGCTTTCTTTTATTTTTAACCATTGTTTTCCTCTCTTGCCTTATTAAAAATATTGATGTTTCCCTTTTTATTTTAAAGTTTCGGTTGCTTTTTATAATATTTAAAAAAATATATATTTTTTAATTATTTAATTTTATTTGTTTTTATGTAGTTAAAGAAATATAGATTTTTTTGTCTTACTAAAAATAAAAAAATGTTGATGTTTCCCTTTTTATTTTGTAGTTTTCCCTAACTTTTTAAAGATTTGTAAGGGATATTATTCTTTTTTTTTAATAATTTTTTTAATTTTCAAATTGAATAGGATTATGACTTGCTTTTGATATGCTTTCTTTTATTTTTAACCATTGTTTTTTCTTTCTTGTCTTACTAAAAAAATTGGTTGTTTCCCTTTTTATTTTAAAAGTTCTCCTTGTTTTTTTAAAAATATATATATTATTCTTTTTTCATCTTTTTTATTTTTAAAAAATTATGAATTTTTATTTCTTATTTTTTATATTCAACAAATCTTTATTTCCTTTTTTTAAAAATTTTCAATGTGATTAGGATTATGACTTGGTTTTGACATGCTTTCTTTTATTTTTAGCCATTGTTTTTCTCTTTACTTCACTCTTAAAAGTTTTTTAAAAATTGTTTTTAATTTTTATGTGAGTTTTTTTTAAAATTGATGAAAATGTTTATGTGAGTTTATTTGTTTCTAACATTTAGCTTATTTGTGAGTCTATTTACATAAATTTTAATACTATTAGTAACTAAAACTTAATAATTTCCTTAAAAATTAAATACATGATTGCTTTTATTAAATTAAATTCAAATTAAAACAACTATTTTTTAGGAAACTATCTTACACTAAATTAGAAAAAGAAATCTAAGTATAATTAAGACATATTTCTAAGCATTTTTTTGTCTAATCTATTTATTGGATTCATTATTCTTTTGCAGGTGTAATGATTAATGGAGTTTTGGTACATATCTGAATTTTCAAATTTCAAGATTTTAAATGCTTATTTGAAAATTCTTAGTAAAAGAAGAAATACATTTGTAGGCAATACCAAAGGAAGAGATATGACACATTAGATATTTCGGTTCCCAATTTTAAAGAGTTTTGTTCTTGATCCAAGGCACCAAGTTTAGAATAAAGAAGTTACAAGGGTTAGCTATGAAAAATACATAAATTGTGTGGCTCCCCATATGGGAGGATGTGGCCTTCCACAAGCCATATGCCATCCCATGCAATGCCTTGTTTTCTTTATGTATTATTTTGCATAAAAAATATATATTTAAATATATAAAATAAATTTAAAAATAATCAAATTTATATAATGAAATGAATCCATCCCCATGATTGGTACTGCTGCTAACAAATTTCTCTGGGACTAATCCATTCTTATATGAGTGTGTGTGTGTGTGTGTGTGTGTGTGTGTGTGTGTAATTAAATATTGTTGTCTTGCACTATCAATTCCTCCTTTCCAGATTTCTTTTCTCTGACAAGCTTGCACACAAACAATAATCCCAAATAGATTATTTGATTTTTTGTTGTATATTGCTAATTGGAATACATAATTAAATTATTCTTTGCAAAACTCATAATGGGAAAAAAGATCTCTTTTTTAACAAGTTACGATTTTTTATATATTATGAATGGCTAGTTCGATTAGTCAAGGTAGAAATTTCTTTTTTTCTTGTAATAGGAATGTGAAGTTATTTGATATGCACACACCAATAATATTTTATATGCTCCCTCAATTATTTGATATGGTGGCTTAAGTTATTTTTTGTTGTTAATAAAATCACAAATCAATCCGAAGTGGTAAAGAGAGGGTAAGTAAAAATACCTAACACCTACTCTGCACTGAATCTTCTATGAGCATCTCTGCAGATCATTGAGCGAATTAAATCCTTTGCAAAATGTGACATTGTGAGCCATGGATTGTGTGGAAAGTGTATCTTTCCATGCAGAAGGTCCCTGTGCTCCACACAATCACCTTCTTAGTGTAATATTTCCTTTAATTTTGGTCATAAATTGACCTTTTCCTCTATAAGCCCTGGTTTCTTAGATTTGGGTGAACGGGAATGGATGAGTAATTGAAATTCCTCTATGTTCATTCCAAATATTATATTAGCAAATTCTGTACGTGTAACGCTCCGCCATGGAACTCCAAAGAACAACACAACTATGCTATACAAACAGGACAATTTTTTTTTAAAAGATAGAAATAACAAAGTAATGTTAAACATATCTATACACAACATTAAACTAAGCATTATCCTCTAGGGTTCCATGGCTGCATTACTATCAAAACTATTAACAAGATCTAACATACATCATGTATTAATTGACAATAATAATTCATTATAAATCTATTGCATTAAATGGATAAACACATACATTACCATATCATACCATCAGATAAATAATCATCACAACA
This sequence comes from Cunninghamia lanceolata, assembly GCA_027924645.1. Classification (NCBI taxonomy): domain Eukaryota; kingdom Viridiplantae; phylum Streptophyta; class Pinopsida; order Cupressales; family Cupressaceae; genus Cunninghamia; species Cunninghamia lanceolata. The sequence goes on from BSBN01000312.1 coordinate 321,929, forward strand.
AGTATACATGAACAATGCAAGGTATTAACCTTCTTACATACCAACTTAATCACATGGATAATTTCACAATACATTTCCCATAGCTTTCAAGTGAAGCAATCCATAACAACATAATCCTTTACCTTTACTGACATCTCCCCATTATCAAAATCCAACACAATATTTTATTACGTGCTCAATACAATAATGAACCGCATCATCCATGCAGAACTTTATTACCACACCATGATACATTTTCAACATAACATATACATGAAATCAAGACATCACAGCCTATGCCTATGGAAAACTAAACCTCGACAACATGACCCTATTACGACCAATGATCCAACTTACATTTTGTAATTAAACTCACAATCAACCAATTTTCTAAAAGCAAAACTTATAAATCAAATCTTAAATACATTGTTTACAAACCTAATTCCAAACCTACTTATCAAATTCCATCTTAACAAACCATTATAAATAAATCGTAATAAAATCGATACAAAACTTTAATTAAATTTATCGACATTAAATACATATGTACATTAGGTACAATACAATCAAAATCATTAAATTTCTTACTCTTTTTCCTGTTCAATAAATAGTTCAATAATCGAATACTCTAATCTATTAAATTTCAATAACTTATTCTAAATGGATCAATTTTCTTAACTATAATGTTTGATTTAAATTAATAATCAAATTTCAATTATATATGTATTTAAATATGCACATACCTATATAAATATACTCCCATCAAAACAATTATAACTCATTATCCTAATAAATTAACTTACCCAATGATATTACCATTCCAACTAAAGAATTACAATTATCAATAACAAAGAATAATAACATTATTCTAAATTCCTAATTTATTTGGGCATTTAACTAATTAACTATTACGTTTTGAAATAATAATAATAATAATAAATACCATGGATCATTGGATAGCAAATATTTTTCATCCAAAGACAAGTAAATATGTGTTGTTATTTACATAAACAAAATTTACTATTGCTACATAAATTTTTTGTCAAATGTAATAACTTCCTGTAGTAGTGTTTTGGGAAATTTTTATTATCTGACAAATCTAATTTTTTGAACATTTTATATGAGGCGATTCAATTGAAACTAAAAAATAACCCATAGAGATATACTTTACATTCATTTCCTACAGTAAATATAACAATATGGATTACATACACTAGCTTTATTGTGCTTTAACTTATCCTGAAATAAATTGCATAATGGAATGCAATTCTCATTACATATATGAGATGTATTAAGAATATAAATTATGATAGACACATGGCGTGAATTAATGGGTGAATTTTTTTTAGACACTGACAAGCTTCATAGCCCTAGCGCACAAAATGGATTTGTTGAAAAGGCTTTAGAAAATTTCAAACAAAAGCAATTGTGAATGCACAGACAGGCACGCAAACTATTTGATAGAACACCTCCAAGAGATGTCATCCCATGGAATGCATCGATTGAAAGATATGTACAAAATGGATTTATTAAGAAGACTTTAAAAACTTTCAAGCAAAAGCAATTGGCAAGTTAAAAACAAATTCTACAACCTTTGCCACATCCTCCCAGCCTGAGTGCGCGGCCATACAAGTTTAGTGGACGGGTGTTGTATACATTTCAGTCACATTTGAAACCCTTATTGCATTACACCTACAGTGATCATTATGTGTGCATGGTTGACCATCTTGCCCGCTGCTAGGTGATGTAGAAGACACCCTAACTTGCATTGTGATGCCAGTTACTTGCAGCAACTATGTGGATGCGTTTCTTGGTGCAAATCACAAATAAATATAGGGAATTTTATTGTTGACAAGAATTTAGAAACTATCAAGCAAATGCATTGGGCAGAATGAGAAATCTAGACGCATAAGAAGATCTGTGAACTATTTGACAGAGGCCTCAAAAGGATGTCATCTCATGGTATTCAATAATTTCAAAATACACACAAAATGGACTTGTTAAAAAGGCTTTAGAAATTTTCAAACAAATGCGATCTGAAAGCATAGATAGAACACATGAACTGTCTGATAGAATGCCTCAAAGAGATGCCGTCCAAGGAATGCAATGATTACAGGGTGCATCCAGAATGGGTTTGTTTAATAGACTTTAAAAAACAATCAGGTAAATGTAATTGGTAGATGCAAAAATCCTAAAGCAAGATGGAACACCTCATAACATTGTAAACTTGCTTGTTTTCTAGGTGCACGCAACTGTGCAGATTTAGTGGAAGGGAGTTGTGCATACTTCAATCACATTTATAACCCTTATTACATTACATCTACCATCAATCTTTAAATAAAGACCCCTAGTTGGACCAATTTAATGGCTTTAGAAACAATCAAGCAATGTATTTGACAGATTTAAAAACAAAATTCATCAAATCAGAGATAAATATATTTGATGATGGAACTTGGGTCCTTTGCACTGAAAATTCGATGTCGGGGTCGAATGCTGCAGTCACAAAACTAGCCTCTCCAATCTCTCCCCAAAAAAAATTCCATTCCCCTATTTTTTAACAGAGAGAGAGAAATAGAGATCCCCCAAATTTTCTAGAACCTTCTTCCACCTTTTTAGGAGGCACGACACATGATCCTATGCCAACTATATGACAACCATTTATTACTTTGTAAATTTTCATTGAAACTTTATTTTTATTATTTTAATGTTAAACCATGAATTTATTTTATTATAAGTTATAATTGTTTATATATATATATATATATATATATATATATATATTCCCATTTATATTTAATAAAGAACTTCATAATTCCACCTTTAATGACATTTATGTATCTCCAATATTGTTTATTTACCTTTAGCTTGCGAATAAATTTATTTTATTGTAGCAATAACCTAGATCATAAAGCCAACACTTCTAGTTAATAACCCAAATGCCAACAATACCTGACCATTATGCACAATCAGAAAACAAGACCACAACAACGAAGATAGAGAGTCCTACCCAAACTGACGACAACGACTAGATGCACTATTGGATACTCATCCTCTTCAAGGATGATGACTAACTAGGGAACATTATGTTAACTCCGTTCAACAAATTTCCATTGTTTAAGGCATGCTCAGACCTGTTAATTCAAGTGGAGTCAATGCCTAATACCTGCAACCTGTAGCAAACAACATGGTCGAACTTGTAGATATATAATCACTCAATCATACACACCATGAAAGGAAATCATAGTGTAGCAGGGTACTCATGCATGAGTAATGAGACATTGTTCCTTTCATAGAAACACATCAAACAAATAACTACCTTACACATCATAATCAATTATTGAATAATCAAAATAGAACAATCAATTACATACAATCAAATACGAGCAATCACCAATAATAGCATCATAATCATAATTAGATAACACATAAATATTTGAATTAAATTAATCCACATCATCTAGTATGTCCATAAACCAGTCATAGCATAAACATGAACACCGTAATTAGAGCATCATCAAATGTCATCATAGCAGTAGGTCTATCATCAACTAGGTATCATCAACTAACATCATAACAGTGAGTCTACCATCAACAACATGTCATAATATCCAATCCTAGTAAAATAGCTATCAATCTGATAGAAAGAAAAATCAGGGCCACTACAGTACACCCTCCCCTTTAGCTCACCTCAAATCTTGTAACTATTGCGAGTGACAAGGGTCGTTGTACCTTGGCATTTAATCATATTTTATGTGTCAAATCTAGAGTTGTGTCCATGACAATCTACAATAGAAACTTGATAACCAATAATCCTTAACTAATCTATTGAATTGAATTTTCCTAATTAATCAAACACATGCTCCTAATTAATTTCTTTGAAGGAAATCTTGATCTAAGAATTGAAACAGTACCTTGTTGGAATAATCTATCTTTTTTTAATAAAAAAGGGTAAAAACTTTATTGATTCAAGAAATCGGTACAAAGATAGAAATTACAGTCCATCTGCCAGGAGTCACAACCCAACAATAGAGCCATCAAGAAACACCCAAAACACATCTCATATCTTCCATAACCAAGTCCTCAAGCTCCCCAAAAAGGTCCTTAAGGAGACAACTCCAGTCATCCACTTTCCAATTTCCCATTTGCTTAGAAGCCCATTTCACCAAACCATCAGCCACCTTATTCCACTCCCTAGGGATGTGGCAGAAGGTGATAGAATCTAGGACCTCACCCAAAGAGATTATTTGTCTAACCACCCCAGCTAACTACCAATTTACATCCTCCAATTGTTGTTTATTCAGCAAATCTACCACAATATGAGAATCTAACTCACAAATTATCCTTCTCCAACCAAGGGCACAAACCCTTTTCCAAGCCAAGAGAATAGCCAAGGCCTCCATGAAATTGTTAGAGTGTTGGCCATGATACTCTGAGAAGAACACAACCACTCCAGAGCTATTCCTACCAATGCACTCGACACCAGCATGACCCAGATTGCCTCTAGAGGAGCCATCAGTATTAATCTTCAATACCTCCAAAGGTGGAGGTATCCAATGATCATCTCTTTGAACCTTCCCTCTAACACCTCAACCCAAACCAGGCCCTGTCCCACCCTTGGCACAAACTGAAATCCCCAAACTCCGAACAATTCCCATATCTCTAGGGTCCACGGGGGTCGAGAGATCACACCTAGTCACCATAGTCTCTTGAAGAACTCCCAAGATCCTCATCCAAACCTGCCACACCTAAAGCTTCTTATCTAGAAAAATCTTGCGATTACGCTCCAACCAGATATACAAAATGATGAGGTTGGGACCGATTGTCCAAGCAGTGTGGAGGAAGGAAGTCTTAGTTGGAGAACTCCCCAGCCTACTCCATAAGTCCTCTAATGATGAGACATGCCTACACGGTTGCCTCTAGAATTCCCACCAGAAATTCCAGATCACCCTAACAAAAGAGCATTGGAAGAAAAGATGAGAAATGTTCTCATCGCTATTAGAGCACATTACACACATAGGGGCCTTAAAAGCCCTGCTTATAAAGATTCTACCAGGTCAAGCATCTATTATAAATCACCAACCAAGAAAAGAAGTTACACTTGGGCCAATAGAATTTATTCCAGATCTGCTTCCACCAGGGGACCCCCATGCACCCAAACATCTGCTCATCCAGAACTTGATAACTAGAGGTAACAATGATTTTTCCTTTCTGGTCACCTCCCCAAGCCAGAGCATCCTTCTCCAATAGAGAGTTGCAAATCATACCAGCCAAGATGACAGCTAGCTCCTGACGATCTTTCACCATTCCCCCAAACGGCCACTCATGCGGGTCCTTCCACTTGAAAATCGTAGCCTGATCCAAAACTTGAAGAGATTTAAAATCCATCACATAAGTCCAACCAGCTTCCAAAAAATTCCTACATAGGTCTTGTAAGTGAGGGTGTGTAGATATAATAGGAGGATGCCCATCTAAGGAATCAAACCAGAAGAGAGCCTCTGAGCACATGTTACAAATCTAGAACAATCCTTGTTTAATCAACTTGGCTCCCCTCTTGAGGGTGTTCCAAACCATAGATCCCTTACCCATTAGGTTGTATCTGGGCACATCCACACAATCCATATCCCTGAGGTATTTTGAGGTGAGGATCTTAGCCCAAGTCTATTGCTATTGAGAACACCATCTCTAATAGAGTTTAGCTACCAAAGCTTGCCCATTCAAATCAATCCGATGTAGCCCAAGACCACCCTCCTGCTTCAGCTAAGAAACAACATCCCACTTGACCAAACTCCACTTTCTTAAAAGAAGATAACCAGACCATAGAAATTACTGACAAAGACTCTCAAAGTCTTTCACAAAGCTGGTAGGGGTATATAACATGAAGCACCTATACAACGGGAGAGCTTGAACCACAAACTTCAAAAGAGTCACTCTTCCTACAGTAGAGAGCCACCTACAAGTCCAATGACTTATCTTTTTTTGAAACTTCTCAATAACATCCTACCAGAACACTCAAGGTAACATGTGAGCAGCTAGAGGAATGCCAAGGTAAAGAAAAGGGAGTGAGCCAATCTGGAACCTGAGGATACCCACAATTATTTGCTGAATAAGATTAGGAGTATGAAAGAAATAAATAAAAGACTTGCCTTCATTGATGCTTTGCCCCAAAGCAGCCAAATAATAGTCCAGGGCCTTCCTTAGGTTGACCACTTCATCCACTTTGGCGAGACCCATTAACACCATGTCATCCACAAATTGAACATGGGATTGGGAGGGAATGTTATTGCCTAATCGCCAACCCTGAATGAGACCAAACTCCACACGAGATTTCAAAAGTCTCCCAAGCCCTTTAGCCATCAAAATAAATAAATATGGGGATAAAGGATCTCCTTGTCAAAGGCCCCTAGAAGCCTCAAAAGGTTCAAAAGGCTCTCCATTGACAAGCATAGAAAAGGAGGTAGACATGACACAACTCATAACCCATTCAATCTAGGCACTGTCGAACCCAAAAGCTCTCAAAATCTTGGTTAGAAAACCCCATTTGACATGGTCATAAGACTTGGCCATATCCAGTTTAATGAACATAGCCTTCTCCTTAGAGGATACCATAGAGTGAATAGTCTCAGTTGCAATAATCACTCCATCCAGAATCTACCTGCCAGCCACAAATCCACCCTGTTCCTCAAAAACCAATCTATCTAACTATGGCTTCAGGCATTCAACAATCAGCTTGGTGATTATTTTGTGCACCACATTAAAAAGGGCAATAGGCCTAAAGAGATCCAAAGAATTATCCCCCTCCCACCTAGGGATGAGAGCCAAGAAGGTGGCATTCAAGTCTCTTAGCATTTACTTATTCTTTTGAGATTCCTGAACAACCTCAAGAAGGTTAAGCTTTATAATCTCCCAAAACTCCTGGAAGAACTCAATCAGGAACCCATCAGAACCGGGAGCTTTACCTTTCCTCATCTGAAACACAATATTCTCTAGCTCTAGCAAAGAGATTGGCTTGAGAAGAGACTCATTCATTTCACCAATCACCAAGGGAGGAACGCAAGCCACTATTGCAGCTTCTTCCTCACTAGCAGGAGGGGACTCATCAAAGAAGAGATCAAAGAAGAACCAGATAGACTCTTTCAAAATCTCAACAGAGGAAAGAAGAAGGTCACCATTCAGGGACTTGAGAGATGATATGATATTTCCCTACCTTCTATCCTTAACTGAATTGTGAAAGAATGAAGTATTCCTGTCCCCTTCCTGAAGCCAATCAATGCGGGATTTTTTCTTCTAGAAAATTTCCTTACGAAGCTCCCATTCCTCCACATCCTTCACAACCATAGCTTCCAACATACTCAGCTTCTTAGATAGCCCCTAAGCTTGAATCTTTTGAGTAATGGTGTCCAAGTGCTCTTGAGAAACCCTTTTAGCCTAGAAAACATTGCCGAAATGGTGTATGTTCCAACGTTTCAACATATATTTGACATACTAGAGTCTTTTAGCAAAGGAGTACATAGTAGTGCCAAAAGAAGGCTTCCCAACCCTTCACCACCTTAGGATCAGATCATGGAGAGACTCGTCACGAAACCACATAAGTTGAAATTTAAAAGACTATTTTTTAGAGAATCTAGACAGGCAAACAAAGAATTTGATCGGCCAATGATCTGAGCCCCGCCAATCCAAAATCTCAGAGCTAGTTGTCCATTTGACACCAACCCAAAAATTGGACACCAAGAACCTATCTAACCTTTTAGAAATAGCAGCATCACCAGTCCTCCTATTGTTCCAAGTAAATAACCCATTCAAGGGTTTGATATCCACCAAATTCATACATGGCACATTGTCCCTCACGAGATCCGAGGAAGGATCTAGACGGGTAGTCCCACCCCTTTTCTCTTCCAGAGACAAGACAACATTAAAATCGCCTGCAAGAATCCATGGGATAAAAGGCTCCAACAAATGTGGTTCAGGAGCACCTAGAGGCTCAAGGAGATCATCATCTTATTTTTATGTTGTCTCATGTTTTTGTGATGTAATAAGGTCCACTAGACCATTTCATGTTGAAGTCAAATGTAGTAATTTTGTGAGGCATTGATGCCTATAATTGTGAGTAGACAATCAAGTCCTACTTGATCAATAAGAGTCAAAATGGAAGGGTACTCATGCCATTGGTGTTGGAAGGCCATTCATGGCATGTTCACATTGCTTTAGAGGAGTTTGTAATAGGTTGGTGCAGAATTATTCACATTGTAATCAATTCATGATTAGGAGGCATAGTTACAAGGTAACAAACATGGCAGTTTGTTGGTTGCAAGGTCAGTTTTCTGCCTTCCCATTGGCCCCAACTGCCTTTCAACTATTTGTACAGGATGTGCACATGCTAAAAAGGCTATGATCATGTTCATTTTTTCATGGATGAAGATTGGAGAAGAAACAAATAAAGCAAACTTAGTTTTCTGTTCTTTTCTGTGTCTATTTTCCTATTCCTGCCCGTACTCTATTCTTGCATGAAATTGTCATAGACCCTCATGATACTGGGTCAAGAGGGGAATGAGTCAGGATTAATTTGAAACTGATTTGGGTTTTTGAATTGATTCTAGAAGGAAGTTATAAGTGTTTCTTTAGAGGCAGGTCGTTAAACCCTGAACTAGGGTTTTGACACAAAACGATGTGTCTCTCTTCCATTCCACTAGTTTGATCTCCAAAAATTAGTGGGATGGCTTTGTTTTTAGTTGCTTTTAGGATTTGTAAGAGTTTTTGAGTAGAGGATTGAGATTGGGAGAGTTTACCAACTTAACAAGACCATGTGTTAGGTTGTAGCCAAAAGAATAGTCTTGTTGAAATTCATCACAGTCGACTGTGAAACCTAAATGACCTTGAAATCTATGCTTTTACAATGTGTTTGAAGTGTCTAGATGGTTCAAAAGTTTCTGTGAGCCCTTTGAAGGATAGTCTCTTTATAATTTAGGGCTAATTGGGGCTCTTCCAATTAGGCATGTCATGAAGGAAATGGTAAATGTCCTTAAGGAACCCATAGTGAGTTTTTGGTATGTTGTCAATGCCTAAAAAGGGTATCTCAAACCATATTCATTTTCCCTTGAAAGTGTCCTGGTTGAAAATAATATTCTGTCAGACCTAGAAATAGGGCTACAAGGAGTTAGACCAGGTTTGTGAAGGAAGTGCCATGTGTGCAGGCATGAGACCTTAGTAGATGGTTTGGACAGGTCCCTCATGGTGTCAAAAAGCCCTCAACATGTCTGTCTTGAAGAGATTAGATGTTTGATGTCAAACCCCATGTGAGCCATAAGTCTAGGCTTTATCAAACTCATTGAAATTGCTCTATCTCCCTCTAACCTCTGCATCAAAATGCAAGTATCTAATATGAGACCACAAATGAGTCTTCCCAGGGAGATTCGTAGGAGCATAAATATTAGAAAGAAGAATTCTGTCACTTGACTCTAGACTAGAAGCAACAAGAGATATAGAACACCTGCCAGAAATCCACCAGAGAGGAATAACTCTGCGCGGGTCCCATAAACAAGCAAGTCCCATTGACGCCCCCACACATGGATAGAGACCTCTACCCTAGATCTTAGAAGCCAAATTTAACATACTTTCAACAGACAACTTAGTCTCCTGGAGGAAAACCAAATCGGGAGAGTGAACACGAATCAACTCGCGAATAACCTTTTATCTAGGGATGCTATTAATACCCCTAACATTCCAAGATATCACAATTATCGCTAGGGTTAGGAAAAGTGAGAATCAATAGTCCTCACTAAACTAGACTCCACCAATGTCTCCCCAATTAGCTTTACCTTTTTTTGATCCTTCTTCCTACCTGCTTTAAGAGGCTTCTTAGGAGCCCCCTTTTTGGGGGGTTTTTGCTACAGGCCCAAAACATAAGAAGAAGACTTGCTTTTACCAGATTCCCCAACAACCTTCTCAATGATGACCCTAGAACTAGGGGGATCAGGAACCATATTAATGTTTGTTGGCAATCCAATTCCCCCAAGCCCAAAAACTGAGGAAGGGAGATCTGTGTTGATATGAGCTAATTGACCCCATACTGGGGCCTAGTTGGAAATAGCATTTGACTAATCCACTAGGTCCTTCTCAACAATAGTACTATCTGCAACTTGCATTTCGAAGGGCACACCTTCCTCCTGAACCAAGTCCTCTAGTGCTTCAAACCTGTTGGGAGTTTCCTCTTCCTATCTGCCTTTAAGGGTCCTCTTTTGTCCTTTGTTCCTGTTACAAGGCTTAACATGCACAAAACCATCCTTATCTGCCTCCACCCCCTACATGGGGGCCTTACCTGTTAAATTCAAGACAGACAACTGAGAGGGGGGGTGAATCAGTTGTCCCAAAACTTTCTCTTATTAACCACTTAAATCCTTATTATAATTTAGCAACATAATAATAAATCAATCATAGAAACATAATGCAACAATTCAAGAGCAGAAACACATTAACACATATGACACCAAGATTTTAATGTGGAAAACCTGGTTAAGAGAAAAACCATGGGGTGACTAACCCAAAATTGTATTCTCTATTAAAAGAATAAGAAGAACAAAATGGCACATGCCAATTAGGGCTCACTGCCCGAGTACACTGCTCACAAGAGGCCCACTGCCTACAGGAGACACACTGTCTACAGAATGATAACTATTACATACTTGAACTGAAGAATAGCATCTTCACCATGCTTGAGTTAATTCCATTGAAGCCCAATACTTTTGCTCTACCTTTTTCTTTCCTTCTCTCTACCACACTCTCATCTCCGCCAAGATACCTTTGAAATGACTTCACAACTTCTTATTTATACAAGACATTGACTTGGGATAATCATCCAAGTCGGCATGCTTTACAGAGCAAATACATAAATACAACATGATTAATTACAAAAGACTTCATGTGGATCATCACACTATCAGCCACATAGATCTGAGACTTCAATCTTCTTCGAGGAATATGCCATGCTTCACAGAACATATTCAAAATCATTTGTAAGATGTGTAAATCATCAGGTTGGCCAAGTTTAGGAAGAACATCATCATCATACGGAAGTAATTCTTCAATTACAAGCTCAATCTTCAATGCGGATCACCAACATGAACTGGACACAATCCAGAGACCTCCACAAGCTTGCCTGAATCACCAAGAACATCCACACTACTTCTACTTACTGAAATCATTCTCTCCTTCATCTGGAACCTCAAGAACACAGTCTGTCATCACTGTCATATTGGAATAGATGCTTGTGGACCTCCAGACCATGAACCAATTGAGTTGTCAATTCACATTGACTTCCTAAATACTCCACCAAATCCGCAGAACAAGATATTGCATTTTCAGATCTCACCAGACCTATTTGTGTCACTCTGTCACCTCTAAACATCTGCCAAAACTGGTTTTACTCATATGGCCATAACTTCTTCAAATCTTCATACAGACCTCTCAAGTCTTTACTGGATCACCTTTGGACACATCTACAAACCCTTTGATGTGCATCCTCTGATCTTCATCTTAGATGGGATCTTTACTTCACTGTCTTCACTATTCTTCTCTGTTCCTGATAGGACTAATTTTCTCAATATTCTCAACATACAACTCATCCAATCCTTGACATCAATACAACAGGAGTATGTTGACATCAATGACAACATCGATTAGGCCCATACTTGCAACAATCTCCCCCTTTGTCATTGATGGCAACATATGATGTGAAAAACTATTTTAACCATCAAGACAAGAACTTCTCCTCATTGAATGACATAACACCCCCTATCAACAACAACCATTCACATGTCTTCTCTTCCTTTACTGCTCCCCTTTTGATCAGCAACCACTTTTTGTTTTTCACATGTCTTCTCTCCCCCTTTGACATCAATGGCAAAGGGCACATACTTGCATTACTCAAAATCATACCAACTGCTCGCCCTGAGTAGCAACTTCCCATCATCAATCCAGACCACAAGATATGATAGTGAGATCCACCGGACTGATGCACATTAGTGCACCTTAATTCAAAATCAGAGGGGTAATGACCCCTAACTTCTCCCTGAGATACTCAAAAGAGTCCTTAGGTAGAGGTTTAGTAAAAATATCTGCAATCTGATCCTTGGAGGGCACAAACTCCAGTCTGATTTCATTCTTGTTCACTTGCTCTCTCAAAAAGTGAAACTTGATGGATATATGTTTTGTCTTTGAATGCAACACCAGATTTTTTGATATATTTATTACACTTGAATTATCACAGAAGATTGTGATAGGTTCCTCATACTCCACTCTGATGTCTCTTAGCATTTGCTTCATCCACAATACTTGAGTGCAACTACCTGCTACTGCAATATATTCTACTTCTGCAGTGGATAGAGATATTGCCTCTTTCTTCTTGCTCAGCCAAGAAACCAATCTTTTCCCCAAAAAGAATGCTCCACCACTGGTACTCTTCTGGTCATCCACATCTCCTGCCCAATCTGCATCTGTATATGCATGGAGAGAGAAACCATGATCTCTAGGATACCATAAACCATACTCAACTATTCCTTTTAGATATCTAAGAATCCTCTTGATTGCCATGACATGAGATTCTCTAGGATCAGCTTGGAATCTAGCAACAAGACCAACAACATTCATAATGTCAGGTCTAGTTTGAGTAAGATACAATAGTCCTCCAATCATTGACCTATACTTTTTTTGATCAGCCTTAGGAGAGTCATCATCCTTTCTCAATTTACATCCGGTTGCCATGGGAGTACTCATTGGTTTTGAGACTTCCATCCCAAATTTCTTCAACAATTCTTTCACATATTTGGTCTGTGAAATGAAGATTCCTTTCTTTGTTTGAGTGATTTGCAGACCCAAGAAGAAATTTATTTCCCCAAACATAGACATCTCAAATTCACTTTTCATTTGATTTGCAAAAGTTTTGCACATACTATCTCTTCCTCCAAAAATGATATCATCAACAAATACTTCAACAATTAAGATATTTTCATGATCAATTTTGAAGTACAAATTACTGTCAGCAGTACCTTTGTTGAAACCAATCTTTAAAAGATGCTTATCCAGTCTTTCATACCAGGTTGTTGGGGGTTGTTTGAGTCCATACAGTGCTTTCTTCAACTTGCAGACCATATCACCATGATCAAACAATTGAAATCCATCCAGTTGCTCAATGTAAACTTCTTCTTCCAAGTCATCATTTAGGAAGGTAGACTTGACATCCATCTGATATACTTTGAAGACCTTGAAGGTAGCAAAAGAAAGAAATAATCTGACTGCTTCAATTCTTGCCACCAGAGAAAAATTTTCTTCAAAATCAACTCCTTCTACTTGGGAATAACCCTTGCAGACCAATCTGGCTTTGTTTCTGACTACGTTACCACATTCATTTAGTTTATTCTGGAAGACCCATTTGGTTCCAATCACATTTTTGTTTCTAGGTCTGGGAACAAGATCCTGGGTATGATTTTTCTCAATTTGCATCAGCTCTTCCTTCATTGCTTTAGTCCAGCTTTCATCATTGCATGCTTCATTCACTGTCTTTGGTTCAATCTTTGAAATCAGACAATACTTTTTTGAGTCTTGAGCAATATTTTTTCTTGTTTGAACACCTTTGCTTTTATCACCTATGATTTGATCTTCATAGTAATTCAGTCTTACATACCTGGGAATTTTGGGAATTTCTTGCACTTCTATTTCTTGAGTAGGTTCATTCAAACTTATCTCTTCTTCATGATTCTCTGGATCAGTCTGGATCTAAATTTCAGAAGGGGCTTGGACTTCTTGGACCAAAACATCATTTTGATCATCTTCATCATATTCATAAAACCTTGAGGGCTTTTCAATAACTTCATCAACCTTCACATTTGTACTTTCTATAATCTTTCTCAATCTCTTGTTATAACACTGGTATGCTTTGCTTTGAGTAGAATAACCCAAGAATATTCCTTCATCACTTCTAGCATCAAATTTGCCAAGGTCTTCATCTCTTTTAATATAACATTTGCTACCAAAGACTCTGAAATACTTCACAGTGGGAGTGATGCCAAACCAGAGTTCATAAGGGGTCTTACCAGTATTGCTTCTGATTTGTACTTGATTAAGAGTATAGACAACAGTGCTTACAGCTTCTCTCCAGTAGATCTAAGGAACATTTGCTTCCATCATCATGGTTCTAGATGCTTCCTGGATGGTCCAGTTCTTTCTCTCCACTACTCCATTCTGCTGTGGAGTCCTTGGAGCAGACAACTGTCTTTTTATCCCATATTTCTCATAGAATTCTATGAACTCACCGGATGTGAATTCTCCACCTCTATCAGACCTCAGACATTTTATGTTTAATCCGGTTTCATTCTCTACCATAGCCTTGAATATCTTGAATTTCTCAAGAGCCTCAGATTTCTCTTTTAGAAAAGTCACCCACATCATCTGGGAGTGGTCATCAATTAATAACATGAAGTATCTATCACCTTGTAAACTCCTGATTCTTACTGGACCACATAGATTAGTATGTACTAAGTCTAACAATCCGGTAGAAGAGTGTTCCTTACTTTTGAATGTGACTCTACTCTGCTTACTCAACTGACATTCTTTGCACAAACTATTAGTAGGTTTCACCAGTCTTGGAAGATCTCTTATAGCCTGAGTGTTGCTTATCTTGATGATATTATCAAAATTCACATGACACATTCTCCTATGCCACAACCAACTCTGATCAATTTGAACAAATAATCAACTTTTACCAGTACCAACCAATTGGAAGATATTACCTTTTGTTTGAGTACTAGATGCAATCTCTGTTCTGAAACTTTCAAAGATCTTACATTATCCATTTTTGAATCAGAGATCATAGCCTTTGTCCACCAACTGTCCAACACTGAGAAGATTGTGCTTCAGACCTTCAACATATAGTACATTACTGGTTTTGTTCTTTCCATCAAAAGAAATAGTTACTCTACCTCTTATTCTGCCAACAGAATTATCACCAAATTTTACAACTCCTCCATATCTTTCCAAATCTATAAACTTATTTTTGTCACCTGTCATATGGTGGGAGCATCCACTGTCAATGACCCAATCATCCTTTTCTTCAACTTGGGCAGCCAGAGCTCTTTCTACCACTTTATGATTGACAGATTCAGAGGGCATTGGATCTTCTTCCTTGATGGCAATAAACACCCAGTCACTTTCAGATTTGTTTCCTATCTCTGATTCATCATCTGTTACTCCTTCATCATCATCATCTTCATGAACATAGTAACATTTCTTTTGGAATCTTGATATGTTTGGATTTGCTCTTGAAAATATTTCTAGAGACCTTGAGGCAAAATGAATAATCTTATTGTAGTTGAAACATTTGAAGGGAAAATTTCCTTCATACTTACCGGATCCTCTTGGCAATCTTTTTGCAATAAGGGCTTCAAGTTGAGCAGCTTCTACTTCATCTTCTTCCAAATCTTTTCTTACTTTTTCATACCATGATAGTTTCTTTGAAGAGTTCTCTCTCAGATCAAACTTTTGTTTTCCTTTTACAGAGACACTAGCTTTGAATGCAGATTTAGTCTTGGGAGGTGCATCTCCAAACTTGGCCAATTCAAATGCAGCTAATTTTCCAACCAATTGATCTCTTGTGATATTTGAAAAAGATCTGAATTCTTCAATAGCAGCAACCTTGTATTTGTAAGAAGGGGGTAGGGATCTGAGAACTTTGGCAACAATCTCATCTTCATCCAAGATTCCACCAGCACATCTAATGCCACAAACAAGCTCATTTACTCTTGGCATAAATGTAGTGATATTTTCATCTTCACTCATCTTCAAGTTTTCAAATTTTCCTTTTAGACTCTGTAGCTTGGCACATTTAACATAGTTGTCTCCTTCATGTAGAAGTTCTATTTTTTCCCAAATCTCATATGCAGTTTTTAGATCTATAACATTTGTTAGCTCTGAATTAGATAAGGCACTTAGTAGAGCTTCTTTAGCCTGAAGATTATTTTCAGCATCTCTGACTTCATCTACAGTTCTTAGATCATTCTATGGAGGAACATACTTCTTTGAAGCCATGATCCAATATTGCATTCCTATACATTGTAAGTGACATTCCATGTGGCTTTTCCAAAGAGTGTAATTGGTTCCATCAAACCTCGGACTATCCTTCTTGTAGGAAGACATCCTGGATCTCCTCAAGCGGTTAAGCTCTTTTAGAGGAACTTAGCTCTGATACCAATTGTTAGATTCAAGATAGACAACTGAGAGGGGGGGTGAATCAGTTGTCCCAAAACTTTCTCTTATTAACCACTTAAATCCTTCTTGTAATTCAGCAGCATAATACTAAATTAATCATAGAAACATAATGCAACAATTCAAGAGCAGAAACACATTAACACATATGACACCAAGATTTTAACGTGGAAAACTCGGTTAAGGGAAAAACCACGGGGTGACTAACCCAAGATTGTATTCTTTGTTAAAAGAATAAGAAGAACAAAATGGCACATGCCAATTAGGGCTCACTACCTGAGCACACTACTCACAAGAGGCCCATTGCCGATAGGAGACCCACTATCTATAGAATGATAAATATTACATAATTGAACTGAAGAATAGCATCTTCACCATGCTTGAGTCAGTTCCATTTAAGCCCAATACTTCTGCTCTGCCTTTCGCTTTCCTTCTCTTTACCACACTCTCATCTCCGATAAGATACCTTTGAAATGACTTCACAACTTCTTATTTATACAAGACATTGACTTGGGATAATCATCCAAGTCAGCATACTTTACGAAGCAAATACATAAATACAACACAAATAATTACAAAAGACTTCATGTGGATCATCACATTGTCAACCACACAGATCTGAGACTTCAATCTTCTTCGAGGAATACGCCATGCTTCACAGAACATCTTCAAAATCATCCACAAGATGTGTAAATCATCTGGTCGGCCAAGTTTAGGAAGAACATCAACATCATTCAGAAGTAATTCTTCAATTACGAGCTCAATCTTCAATGTGGATCACCAACACGAATTGGACATAATTCAGAGACCTCCACAAGCTTGCCTGAATCACCAAGAACATCCACACTACTTTTGCTTACTGAAATCATTCTCTCCTTCATCTGGAACCTCAAGAACACAGTCTGTCATCACTGTCATATTGGAATAGATGCTTGTGGACCTCCAGACCATGAAGCAATTGAGTTGTCAATTCACATTGACTTCATAAACACTCCACCAAATGCGTAGAACAAGATATTGCATTTCTGGATCTCACTGGACCTATTTGTGTCACTCTATCACCTCTGAACATCTGCCAGAACTAGTTTTACTCATATGGCCATAACTTCTTCAAATCTTCATGCAGACCTCTCAAGTCTTTATTGGATCGCCTTTGGACACATATCTACAAACCCATTGATGCGCTTCCTCTGATCTTCATCTTAGCTGGGATCTTTACTTCACTATCTTCATTGTTCTTCTTTGTTCTTGATAGGACTAATTTTCTCAATATCCTTAGCATACAACTAATATAATCCTTGACATCAATGCAATAGGAGTATGTTGCATCAATGACAACACTGATTAGGCCCATACTTGCAACATTACCTTTGTCCACCTTTGAGGCAGACTGATGAGAAGCATTAGCCATACCAGTAGCCGAAGCGGCTTTGGTACACTTCCGCTGCAGGTGGCCATATTCATCACATAAGCGGCAATGGAAAGGTAGTGCCTCATAATCCAATTGTCGGGTTCAAGAAGTTGCCCCAATGCTCATTTCCACCAAATCCGGCAATGGGTTATTCAAGTAAATTTCTACGTACACTCAAGAAAAGGAAATAACCCTTTTATTCAAGGTTTGTTGAGAGGGGCCAATAGGCTTACCGAGCAAGAGAACAATCATCTATAATATATCACTTTGCCAGCATTTCAGGGGCAAGTGAGGGAGGCGCACCTAAACTGGAATACAAGAAGGGAGCTCCTCAATGGAGTTAAAACCCACATGCCATGGTTTAATGAAAAGTCCCACCTGGTTGTAGAAGTATGCCCCACCTTCAAAACCTCAATTTCTGTCAACAATATAGGAAAAGTCCACCATGAAGAAATTGTTGGCCACCAACATATTATCAAAATCTCTGTTAGGGTTCCAAGTCTTGCGAACCCAAGAATCAAGAAAGGGAAGTGAAGTCCGCATCCCCATGAACTTACAAATCAACACATGGTTGTTGTAGTACTACTGGAATAATCTATCTGATTAAAAGGCTAAACATTCATTAAAATAGAAACAAGATTGAATTAACAAGAATTGATCTATTCTATGAAAGAAGGAAAGACTACATTTAAGAAATCTGAAATAACATGATAAAGCAAGGAATAATACTAGCCTCCTATCTGTTGGTGGGAGTGGGCCCTTACTCTACACCTTCAGAACTGAAGGCTAAACAAAGATTTCAGAACAAGAGTAAAATAGTACTGCTTTCCTTAGTCCAGTCTATCCAAAGTAGAGTATATTCAAAAAGTATATGCTTCTACTAAATCTGAATTACATAAAAACCAACTAAAAATCTATATCTATTCTGCTACCTCCATCAATATATATCAATTTGTTGTTGACACCATATTTCTGGAGTTAACCATCTTTTCTCTTAGTTCAACTTGAGATACAAAAGATATTTTATTCTAGAACTTAAACATGCAACTACCTCTATAAAAGTATGATCATGCAGAACTTAAAAAGACTTAAGTTGTTGAACACACCAAGATACTAAGAGGGGTGGTGAATTAGTATCTAAACAAACATCCAAACCTCTAGAGCAGATTAAAACTTAAGCATTACAACATTAACATAAACATGAAAGATCAACACAATGCACATCAACACATAACACCAGATATACGTGGAAAACCCAAGAAGGAAAAAACCACGGTGAGGATTAACTCACAATATATGAAGCTCAAAATAACAACTTTCTTTTAGGTCTACAACCCAAGGAAGATACTACTCCTTGTTGACTTTGTTTTAGGGATACAACCCAAGGAAGCTACTACTCCCTGAAGACTTTGATTTAGGGTCACTCCCAAGGAAGCTACAACTCCCTGCTAACTTTGTTTTAGGCCTACAATCCAAGGAAGCAACTACTTCCTGAATTGAGAATGAACTTAAGAAATATTACAGCATGACAATCCTTCTACTGTCTAAAAATTGATATTGAAGCTTACACCTTTGATGATTGCAATTCTTCCTCTTCACACTTTCTTTTGATGATTGGATCAATTAGGCACACTCTACACTTCCCTCCTATCACAAAATATCTTCAAGATGAATTAGGACAACCTCTAACACTTCTGCTCTTTCTCCTTCAGTCGAGCATCACAATGCATATGATTTTCATATTCTTCTCTTACACACTCACATGTTCATCTTTGTAATCATACCTCACCTAGACCAACTAGGTTTACAATATATACATGACATTACATTTAATTTTATTACAAGTCGATCAATACAACAAGAATATTACATTTTACAAGTTGGCCAGAGATTACAACATGAATAATGCATAGGGCAAGCCCTATCATGAACAACACACTACTCTAAAAGGAACCACATGCCTTGAGGATCCCAATTCATCCTTAGTACAGTCCTAAACATCATTCACAACATCATTCTTCAAGGGATAACATCTGCACGTTACACAAATTTGAATTAGGTCACCCTTAAGCAAAAATACATGAAGCTTGTGGCACAACAAACATTTCATCTTGGTGGTACACATGAATGATAAATCATTGCTTGTCCTTCTAACAGATGAGTCGACAAGACCTATACAACATCTCCAACCATTCCTTGAACTCCGCACAACAACAACATGGTGGCACATACCTTCAACATTCTCTAGTCAGCCAGACAAAGACACAACCTAGCAAAATCATAATTCTAGACCACAACCAGTACTGGAGAGAGCAGAAAAACACCTTGCAGAGAAAATGGAGATAACATAAGATCATCAGGACCATCTTCCATTAGTTAATGTATCATTTCAAGCCACAACAAGTTGGTACACGTCATCAGCATATGTCCTAAGAACAGTTAGGCATCCAGAACAATCTCTATCACAACTGTTATTTGAAAGCTAAGCTTGCGGACCTCCAAAACACCTAAAACTCATATGGATGCACTCATACACTTCTGTGAACATATCCTCAAAACTGCATAGCCATATCTATCACTGTGAAGAAATGCAGAGCATTCCAAATAGTTTTCATTATCACTTGATTCTTCCAAAGCATAGATCGAAGCTTTGTCTTTCATAACTTTCATTGCGGAGGGACAAATGATATGAAACTTTGGAATTAACACCTTTACATCATACTTTTGAACCACATGATTATATCTTCAAATGTGGAGGAATGCTATATTTCTAACCCTAATTCTAACTTTAATTTGAACCCTAACCCTAATCCTAATTCTAACTTGAATATGAACCCTAACCCTAACCCTAATTATATCCCTAACTTTAATTTTAAACAAAACCCAAATTTCATCCCTAACTCTAATTCCAATCATAATTGTAACCCTAACCATAATTCTATCCCTAACCCTAACCATATTTCTAACCATAATTCTAACCCTAATTCTAATATTAACCCTAACTCTAACTCTAACCCTAACCCTCACCCCAATAGTGACACTAACCCTAACCATGTTTTAACCCTAATTCTAACTTGAACCTAAACCCTAACCCTAATTGTAGCCCTAACTTATAATTTGAACCCAAATGTAACTATAATGTTAACCCTAACCTTAATCTTGACAATAATGCTAACCCTAATTCTAACCCTAATTCCAACCATAAACCTACCCTAATTCTAATCATAATTCACAATACTTTTCCATTAATATTAAATATTGTATTTAAATATTTGTGTTTTAAATGATTTAAATGATTATCTCATAAGAATAGTTAGTCTGAGCCCTTAGTTATAACAAAAGAAATAACTAGATGCTATAGAAGATCATAAGATTCATTCATCTATTCAATCATTGAATATTTATATAGTTAAAGATATGTAATTTTCCTTGCTCTATTAAAAAATATTGATTATTTTGCATTTTTTCTTGCTTTTCAAAGATTTTTAAGGATATTCTTTTTTCATTTTTTCATTTTTTAAAAAATACAAATTTTTATTTCTTATTTTTTTATTTTTAATTTTCAAATTAAATAGATTATGACTTTCTTTTGAGATGCTTTCTTTTATTTTTAACCATTGTTTTCCTTTCTTGTCTTATTAAAATTATTGATGTTTCCCTTTTTATTTTAAAGTTTCCTTTGTTTTTTGTAATATTTTTTAAAAATATATATTATTATTATTAATTATAAATTTTTATTTGTTTTTATGTAGTTAAAGAAATATAGATTTTTTTGTCTTACTAAAATAAATAAATATTGATGTTTCCCTTTTTTATTTTGTAGATTTATATCCTTTTTTCTTTTTTAATTTTTAATTTTCAAATTGAATAGGATTATTACTTGCTTTTGATATGCTTTCTTTTATTTTGAACCATTGTTTTTTCTTTCTTGTCTTACTAAAAAAAATTGGTTGTTTCCCTTTTTATTTTAAAAGTTCTCCTTACTTGTTTATATATATATATATAAAATTCTTTTTTCTTTTTTTTTTAATTTTTAAAAAATTATGAATTTTTATTTCTTGTTTTATATATATATATATATTATTCTTTTTTCTTTTTTTTTTTAATTTTTAAAAAATTATGAATTTTTATTTCTTGTTTTTTATATTTAACAAATTTTTATTTCATTTTTTTTTAATTTTCAATGTGATTAGGATTATGACTTGGTTTTGACATGCTTTCTTTTATTTTTAGCCGTTGTTTTTCTCTTTACTTCACTCTTAAAAGTTTTTTATAGTTTTTTAAAAATTGTTTTTAATTTTTATATGAGTTTTTTAAAATTGGTGAAAATGTTTATGTGAGTTTATTTGTTGTCTAGAATTTGGCAATCAAATTTGTTCAAGAATTCTTGTTTTCTGCTAAAAAGTTTAATGCAGCCTTGGAGAATTACAACCTTCACATGGAGACAACTCCTATTGGAGGCCTTTTTCTACATAAGGACATTAATCACCTTCCAATAATGCACTATGTTTATAGCTCCCTCTATGGGCTTCAAAACAACTGTGTAATGTCTATGTAGAATTCTCTTCATTGCCATGCTGGTGAATTCGGTGATGAATTAGAGGAAGCAACCTGAGATGTTTTCCAAGCATTGCATTTTCTAGTGCACTTCCAACCTCCTCCTCCTCTTGCCACTGCTGATGATGCTCCAACTGACCCTAATCATCAGGGATTTCTGTTTGAAGAACTCAATGTCATAAATTAATATTGCTATCTTGTATAATCTAAGCTTTTGCTGGTTAATTGTTGGTCTAAATGAATATCTTTGTATACATCTATAAATCCTATGTAGATGTTAATAGTTTGCCTCCATTTTGTATAAGCCTCTTCTCTGTTTTGTAATGTTGAGAAGGCTTTGTTGTTACTACTAGCCTCTTGATGGCTAGTTTCAATTATTTATATAATATTAATATAATAGTTTAGGTGCTCTGCACCTTTTGCCAAAAAAAAAAACATTTAGCTTATTTGTGAGTCTATTTACATAAATTTTAATACTATTAGTAACTAAAACTTAATAATTTCCTTAATAATTAAATGCATGATTGCTTTTATTAAATTAAATTCAAATTAAAACAACTACTATTATTACTAAGATAAGTCAACTACTTTTTAGGAAACTACCTTATACTAAATTAGAAAAAGAAATCTAAGTATAATTAAGACATATTTCCAAGCATTTTTTTGTCTAATCTATTTACTGGATTCATTATTCTTTTACAGGTGTAATGATTAATGGAGTTTTGGTACATATCTAAATTTCTAAATTTCAAGATTTTAAATGCTTATTAGAAACTTTTTAGTAAAAGAAGAAATACATTTGTAGGTAGTACCAGAGGAAGAGATATGGTGCATCAGATATATTTGGTTCCCTGATTTTAAAGAGTTTTGTTCTTGATCCAAGGCACCAAGTTTAGAATAAAGAAGTTACAAGGGTCAGCTTTGAAAATACATAAATTGTGTGGCTCCCCATATGGGAGGTTGCGGCCTTCCATAGGCCATATGCTATCCCATGCAATGGCTTGTTTTCTTTATGTATTATTTTGCATAAAAAATATATATTTAAATATATAACATAAATTTAAAAATAATCAAATTTATATAATGAAACAAATCCATCCTCGTGATCGGTACTGCTGCTAATATATATATATATTGTTTGGTAAGTACTGTCAGAGGGGACAATTCCTATTTTATATAATGAATAGTGAACCAAAATTAAGGTGCATGCCCTAAAAAGTAGGGGTGCCAATTGCAACCTTAAAATACATGCCCTTGCCACAAGGGGTGCAACAAACAGAAGCACAAAGTTATGCTGTCAAAAAATTCCTACTCACATAACACAAAATTCTAACATAGATTTCTAATTTCCTTTTCTGTAGAGGGCCTGAGCAGCATTTGGTGCTTTCTTGTCGGAGACGTTTTCCTCTTCACCTCTGTCCATCCATGCTCGTACTGGGGGAGACCAAAGTGTTAAGATCCACTATGGTTAATGAAGAATTGTCACGGAGATTGTGTTAATACCATCTGCCAATTCATTAGCCCTCTCCAACAACTAAGTAGATAGGAGATCCCTGCAGACACTAACAAAGTTTGATTTTTGAAGTATCAAGACGTTGTTCTGGCCTAACTAATGAAGGTGAGAGGCCAATAAGAAGACAATGGGTTTTTCTAAAGCTATACTTCACCAAGTCCTATCCATCTGTCACTCTTAGAATCTGAAACGGATAGAGAGCATTATATATATATATATGTTAAGCATATTTAAATATTGTTGTCTTGCATTGTCAATTCCTTAAGGTTTCTGGATTTCTTTTCTCCGAAAAACTTGCACACAAACAATAATCCCAAATATATTATTTGATTTTTTGTTGTATATTGCTAATTGGAATATGTATAATTAAATTATTCATTGCAAAACTCATAATCGGAAAAAGATCTCTTTTTTAACAAGTTACTATTTTATATATTATGAATGGCTAGTTTGATTAGTCAAGTTAGAAATTTCTTTTTTCTTGTAATAGGAATGTGAAGTTATTTGATATGCACACACCAATAATATTTTATATGCTCCCTTAGTTATTTGATATGGTGGCCTGAGTTATTTTCTGTGGTTCATAAAATCACAAATCAATCCGAAGCGGCAAAGAGAGGGTAAGTAAAAATACCTAACACCTACTCTGCACTGAATCTTCTATGAGTATCTCTATAGATCATTGAGCAAATTAAATCCTTTGCAAAATGTGACATTGTGAGGCATGGATCATGTGGAAAGTGTATCCTTCCATGTAGAAGGTCCCTGTGCTCCACACATCCACCTTCTTAGTGTAATCTATCCTTCAATTTTGATCACCAATCGACCTTTTCCTCTGTAAGCCCTAGTTTCTTAGATTTGGGTGAACGGGAATGAATGCACAGGAATGGATGAGTAATTGAAATTCCTCTATGTTCATTCCAAGTATTATATTAGAAAATTCTATACACCCTCCCCTTTAGCTCACCTCAAATCTTGTAACTGTTGTGAGTGACAAGAGCCATTGTACCTTGGCATTTAATCATATTTTATGTGTCAAATCTAGAGTTGTATCCATGAAAGATTGCAATAGAAACTTGATAATCAATTGTCCTTAACTAATATACTGAATTGAACTTTCCTAATTAATCAAACACGTGATCCTAATTACTTTCTTTGAAGGAAATCTTGATCTAAGAATTGAAACAGTACTTTGCTGGAATAATCTATCTGATTAAAAAGCTGAACATTCATTAAAATACAAACACAATTGAATTAACAAGAATTGATCTATTCTATGAAAGCAGGAAATACTACATTTAAGAAATCTGAAATAACATGATAAAGCAAGGAATAGAACTAGCCTCCTATCTATTGGTGGGAGTGGGCCCTTGCTCCACACCTTCAGAACTGAAGGCTAAACAAAGATTTTAGAACAAGAGTAAAATACTATTGCTTTCCTTAGTCCACTCTATCCAAAGTAGAGTATATTCAAAAAGTATATGTTTCTGCTAAATCTGAATTACATAAAAACCAGCTAAAAATCTATATCTATTATGCTGCCTCCATCAATATATATCAGTTTGTTGTCCACACCATATTTTTGGAGCTAACCATCTTTTCTCTTAGTTCATCTTGAAATACAAAAGATATTTTATTCTAGAACTTAAAAATGGAACTACCTCTATAAAAGTATAATCATGTAGAACTTAAAAATACTTAAGTTGTTGAATACACCAGGATACTAAGAAGAGGGGTGAATCAATATCAAAACAAACTTCAAAACCTCTAGAGCAGATTAAAACTTAAGCATTACAACATTAACATAAACATGAAAGATCAACACAATGCACATCAACACATAACACCATATATATGTGGAAAACCCAAGAAGGGAAAAACCATGGTGAGGATTAAATCACAATATATGAAACTTAAAATAATAACTTTGTTTTAGGGCTACAACCCAAGGAAGATACTACTCCTTGTTGACTTTGTTTTAGGTCTACAACCCAAGGAAGCTACTACTCCTTGGAGACTTTGATTTAGGGTCACTCCCAAGGAAGCTAAAACTCCCTGCTAACTTTGTTTTAGGGCTACAATCCAAGGAAGCAACTACTCCTTGAATTGAGAATGAACTCAAGAAAGATTATAGCATGACAATCCTTCTACTATCTGAAAACTGACATTGAAGCTCACACCTTTGATGATTGTGATTCTACCTCTTCACACTTTCTTTTGATGATTGGATTAGTTAGGCAAACTCTACAATTCCCTCATGTCACAAAAATATCTTCAAGATGAATTAGGACAACCTCTAACACTTCTGCTCTTTCTCCTTCAGTCGGACATCACAATGCATATGATTTTCATATTCTGCTCTTACACACTCACATGTTCATCTTCGCAATAATACCTCACATGGACCAACTAGGTTTACAATATATAAATGACATTACAATTATCTTTATTACAAGTTGATCAATACAACAAGAATATTACATTTTACAAGTTGGCCGGAGATTACAACATGAACAATGCATATGGCAAGCCATATCATGAACAAAACTCTACTCCAGAAGCAACCACATGTCTTGAAGATCCCAATTCATGCTTAGTCTAGTCCTAAACATCATTGACAACATCATTCTTCAAGGGATAACATCCACATGTTACACAAATTTGAATTAGGTCGCCCTTAAACAAGAATACATGAAGCTTGTGGCACAACAAACATTTCATCTTGGCGGTACACATGAATGATAAATCATTGCTTGTTCTTCTAACATATGAGTTAGCAAGACCTATACAATGTCTCCAACCATTCTTTGAACTCCGTACAACAACAACATGGTGGCGCATACCTTCAACATTCTCCACTCATCCAGACAGAGGCACAACCTAGCAAAATCATCATTCTAGACCACAACCAGTATCGGAGAGAGCAGAAAAACACCTTACAAAGAAATTGGAGACAACATAAGATCATCAGGACCATCTTACATTAGTCATTATATCATTTCAAGCCA
This sequence comes from Cunninghamia lanceolata, assembly GCA_027924645.1. Lineage (NCBI taxonomy): Eukaryota > Viridiplantae > Streptophyta > Pinopsida > Cupressales > Cupressaceae > Cunninghamia > Cunninghamia lanceolata. Next base: position 348,645 of record BSBN01000312.1, read on the forward strand.
TAGCAATCTGGCACACATCATCGGCATATGTCCTGAGAACAGTTAGGCATCCAAAACAATCTCCATCACAACTATCATTTGAAAGCTAAGCTTGCGGACCTCAAAGACACCTGAAACTCATATGGATGCACTCATACACTTCTATGAACATTTTCTCAAAACCACATAGCCATATCTATCACTATGGAGAAATGCAGAGTATTCCAAACAATTTTCATCATCACTTGATTCTGCTAGAGCACAGATCGGAGCTCTGTCTTTCATAACTTTCATTGCGAAGGGACAACTGATATGAAACTTTGGATTTATCACCTTTACATCATACTTAACTTAACTTCTGAATCACATGATCATATCTTCAAATGTGGAGGAATGCAGAACATTTTACCAAACAGTCTTTTAGGCATCTCTTTGTGGAAAAAACCTTCACCAACTTCCAGAAGCCAAGATCTTCATATAACTGCACATACATCCTTGGAAACAACAGGAAGGATCATAGAACATGCCATAGGTCCTCAACAACATCTTCTCATCCTCAGCATAGCTTAATGTATCATAATTCATCTTAGTGCTTCTAATTCCCATCTTAATATTTCATCATGAAAACATCTTTTGTTGACCAACAATTTGACTTGACATTGATCAGGACATGACATCTAACCATGAACTGTATCTTCTATGTTGGATAGGATGTGACATCCAACCATGAACTTCTAATTCCCATCTTAATATATCTTCTTTGTTGTTATTGGATAAGACATGACATCCAACCATGAACATTAGGAACAATATCACTGCATCTCACTACTTTGCTAACCTCAAGCATGCTCAATATACCTTGTTTTGAAATTAATCTGGGCATGCCATCCAACCATGAACATTAGAAACCCACTATGAACCTTAGGAATATCACTGAATATCAGTAATCCTAAACATTAGCATCACCACTGTATCTCACTACATCTCTATATCTCACTGGTGTATCATCATCACGAATTGAGTGCTAACCTTAGTACTTTAATTGTTGACATCAATGACAACACAATGACAACACATATTGCCAACAATCTCTCCCTTTGTCATTGATGGAAACACATACTCCCCCTTAGATGTACATTTCTCTCTCTCCCCCTTTGACATCAAGGACAAAGGGCAACTAATTCTTCCCCTTAGGGCACAAATTATCCTCCTAAGGTGCACAAGCTCTCTCTCTCTCTCTCTCTCTCTCTCTCTCTCTCTCTCTCTCTCTCTCTCTCCTTTTGATGTTCATACCTTATTTCTTGAAACAACTCAGGGCTCCCCCTAGCAACAACAACCACTACTTGCTCCCCCTAAGAGGTAGCCACCATCAGTCCATGAAAAAGATATAACATGAACCACTCCCCATGGATAGATGCACCACTATGAATTTAGCAAGAAGTTGGGGCAATTACCCCTAACCTCTACCAGAGATCCTCAAAAGTGTCCTTTGCAAGAGCCTTTGTGAAAATATCTACAATCTGATCCTTTGTTGGAACATATTATAACCATACTTCTTGATCTGCAACCTTCTCTCTCAAAAAGTGATACCTGATTGCTATATGCTTGGTTCTAGAATGCATCACTGGATTCTTGGAAATATTAATAGCACTTGTATTATCACACAAAATAGGAATTGGGTCATCATATGGTACCTTGATATCTTTCAGGGTTTGCTTCATCCATGACACTTGTGTACAATAGGATGCTGCTACAATATACTCTACCTCTACAGTTTATAATGACACTAAATCTTGCTTCTTGCTTTGCCATGAGACCAATTTGCTTCCTAAAAAGAAAGCACCACCACATGTACTTCTATCGTCAACACAACCAGCCCAATCAGCATTAGTGTAGGCACTCAGATCAAAGTCATTACCTCTTGGATACCATAAGCCATAATCCAGAGTACCCTTCAAGTATCTGAATATTCTTTTTTACTGCCTTCTCATGTGTTTTCTTGGGATTAGCTTGATATTTGGCCACCACACATACTGCATGCATGATATTAGGTCTAGAAGCAATCAAGTACAACAATCCTCCAATCATAGATCTATAGGAAGTCTAATCTACCTCTGGAGATTCATCATCCTTGCTCAAGTGACATCCAGTGACCATAGGAGTACTCATAGGTTTTGAATCCTCCATACCAAACTTCTTCAACATCTGTCTAACATACTTAACCTAAGAAATAAAGATACCATCATCTAGCTAAGCAATTTGAAGTCAAAGGAAAAAAAGACATTTCACCAATCATAGACATGTCAAACTCTTTTTATATCTCCTCTACAAACCTCTTACACATATCATCATCTCCACCAAATATGATGTCATCAACATATAATGGAACTATCAATACCATATATGCTTCTTCCTTCTTGTAAAGATTGCTATCTGTAGTACCTTTCTTGAAGCCTTGCCGAAGTAAGTAATTATCCAACCTAGCATACCAAGCCCTAAGTTCTTGCTTGAGACCATACAAGGCCTTTTTGAGTCTGCATACCATGTATGGATCCTTTTGATATTTGAAAACTATCTGGTTACTCAATGTAGACTTCTTCCTCTAGATCACCATTCAAAAATGTTGACTTGACATCCATCCGATAAACCTTAAAGTTCTTGTGAACAACAAGAACAAGAAACATCCTGATTGCCTCCATCCTAGCTATCAGAGCATAGGTCTCCTCAAAGTCAATGCCTTCAACTTGTGAATATCCTTTACACACCAATCTTTCTTTGTTCCTCACAACTTCACCTTCTTCATTCAACTTGTTCTGGAACACCCACTTTGTTCCTATGACATTCTTGTTGGCTAGTCTAGGAACCAATTCCCATGTCTGATTCTTCTCAATCTGATCCAATTCTTCTTCCATTGCTTTTATCCATCCATCATCTTTGCTAGCATCAATAAAGGTTTTGGGCCTTTGATAATAAACACAAGTTTGCTTGCTCATATTCTTTTGCAATGACTTCTCCTGGTCAACACACCTTTATTCTTTTCCTAATGATCTGATCTGCTGAATGATTTTTCTGAACATACTTTGCTGGGGTCTTGGGTATCTTCTCTGGTTCTTGTTCCTTTTCTTCTTTCCCTTCTTCTTCTTCATCTTCAATGCATGGAAAGATATCAGATCTAGAGTCCTATGATTCTTGTGAGATCTGATACAAGTCTTCATCTACTTTGACATTTGTGCTTTTGTTAGCATACAGTTTTGTCACTACAAAATAACTCCATTCACCCAAGAAGGCAGCAACAAAAGATGCTAAAAAATAGAGGAATCATTTCAAGTTCAACAATTCTCCTCTGCGTTTGAGAGGGGCATCTCCCTCATATGATGGGGGTTTTTGGATTTTAGGTACTTTTAACCAGAAAGTATGAAAAGGTAGCAAAAAGATAGAAAGAAAGATGAGAGGGAAAGGGAAGAAATCTACCTGTGAGCATAGGCAACACAGCACAAACTCCTTGAGGAAGGATAAACTAAACTAAAAAGAGGAGTACAAAGTCTCCAAGAGAGAGAGAAACCAATAGCAAAGGCACAAAGTCATCCAAAAATACCTGCAAATCAAAGCAAAGAATGAGGAAATAGATGCAAAGAAACTAATTAGACATAGGAACAATCCTCTTCCAAAGGAGTGTAGACATAAGAACAACAATCCTTTATTAAAATCAACATAGAACACAAAGTTTCCAATTTTTCCCCATTATAGAGCTTCATCCCTACATGCAGCCAAAAATATCCCGTACAATTACCCTTCCAGAGTTTTTAAAGATAGCCTTTGGATGAGGAATATCAAAAGCCCTTTTCCTCCTCCCAAGAAATTACAAAATAAAAGAAAATAAAGAGTCATCGATGACTCTTGGGATCCAACACTTGGTCTTCTCTTCAAAATGATTTCACATTCATGGTGGTAAAGATGTATGTATAGATGCATGCATACACAACATGGCATACACGTAACTTGAAGATGATCCTGATGCTCCTGCATTTTCCCGGCTATCATCCCATACCTTATCATAGATGTGATATCTGGTCCATTCTGTAAAGCCTCACAAAAATCATTTGCAGTAGCTTAATTTCTCACATATTTTCTAGAATGTTGCATAGCCCATCAAGAGAACATCACCTCGCAACCATGTTTTCCATCTTATGAGCTAGACTTGTTTTACCAAGCCCACTTATATCTAGGACATTAAATTTTTACATAAAACTGAATAGCTGTAGGATTATAACTAGTCATGATTCAATCACTATCCACCTCCATAAGCTGTCTACAATTTCAATGTTAGCTACTATGACTCTTGTCTAGCTATCCACAATAAATATAATAAATGAGGCCTCTTCAACTGCCGCAATAGCTTGTCTCTCTATCATTGAAGGTAAGCCCGCAACAATTGCCTCTCTAGCAACACATGTAATTTCATCCTGACCTCTGCCTCTTGTGAATGATAACCCATTTGTTTAAACACTATGAGACTTCAGAACAATTAAAACACTACCAATATTTACAACAATCAATTCATCCAAACCACCTTTTATCTGCCCAAGTGTGCTATCTGATGCTACGAGCTCTCTTATCTACAAATTCAATTAGTGTCTCCTCAGGTCATAACCTTTGTGGTTCTATGTACCACACATCACAAACTAATGCCCATGAGGTCATAAGATGAACCAAATGCATTGTAAAAGGATCACTTCTTACTATTCCAGAAAGCATTGAAAAAGATCTTGTTGTATTTTATTGCAACATGACCGATAGTGCATTCAAGCTCAAAACTGCCCTTTCTCTAGTTTCCTGCAAGGCATTTTCATGACAACTGAATCAAACTTTGTTTCATCTTCAATCTCTGACATGGTATAGCTGGTGCTTCACAAACATATTTTGAGGCATGTGACCATGCACTGATCACCATCTGTTTGTTGTACTATGATGACATAGCTTCAGGGGCTAAACATGAAGAACAAGAAAGGCCTCACAAAATATTTTGATATTCATCTCCACTCAAAGAAAGATTATGGAACTGAGCTACATATGCATCCCATTCTATCTGAAACTATTCTGCCATGCATGCAGCGGCATAATGTCCTCTTCCAATTGCACTTGTAGGGAAGTCTATAAAGCTTTTCTAACAAATCTATTTCATGCATATCCTGTAATCTACCAGTTGCATCTGCTTGGGGATTGCTAAAACTTTTTGAACAAGTTCGTTTTGTGTGTATCCTGTGATTGTGATATTCAATGAAATAACATTTCTTTGTTTTTAAATCTTTACCATGCTTTTCTTAACGAAACAACCTTGTCTATGCCTACATATCTGCATGCATGTTTACCAGAGCATTTCAAGAGTGATATCTGACCAAATCCACTTTTAACACCCTAATTTTGGCATGGAAAGATGCTAGCAAAGTTCACAAGTTTATCTTTATGAAAGCCCGTCATCATGTCTAAAACCGCGGCTTTGTTGGTGATTCCACATTTAAAATATATATCTCCTTCATGTTTAATGTGCATTGTTTCCATTTGATGCAGGCCAGGATTGGGCTGGAGATGGATGATGTGGATTTGGCGTTGCAACTGTCGGTTACATTTGCATGAAAGTTTCAAAAGCTTTTTAAACAAATCCATTTTAACATATCCACGCTCATGCTTTTTCCTTAAATGATATATACAATTGTGAAAGGCTGTGACTTTTCTTCCTTATCTTCCATTTTTATGGACTTCACTCGAGCATTCCTTTTTTGGCTCAGACAGGAGGATGTTGGCAAATATTGTGGAAGTTGGACTTACATCTGTCAATTTTCATCTGCATGGAAGTTTCTTAAAACCACTCTCCATAAATTCATTTTGTGCATGTCCCACAATCACTGCATGTAGTTTAAAATGCAATGCTTTATTCTATTTACCCCACTGTGACCTTTTTGGATCTCTTTTCATATGCCTTCACTAATATCACAATCCAAAAGATATGAAGAATCATTAATCAAAGAGAAATATTTGATTGTTGCGCTATTGTTGTAAATTCACCTTTCTATTTCATCCATATACAAAGAAAAACCACATAGATAATAAATGAAGACAAGGTACCATAGGTAAAGATGACAACTTCCTAAGGAGCCACATTTTGTTTGTCAGTAATTGTAGCAAGCAACCTTCCATCTCTCTACTCTTAAGATGAATGTTCTCCTTCTCGGCATATAGGCTTACTCCATTTTCCACTGGAAGCCACCTCCTTGAAGTCTAGAAATACATGTATGATGTAGTGGAGGTGGTTAGACACTTCAACCTACCTATTCCAACCCTTGGTTTTTGTAGAAACCCAAGACAACTACCTCTTGCTTTGTAAACTGTCCTAAGGCCTTGTAGCCCTATTTTTGGGTCTGTCAGTGATTATCTTCCACATGGAGCATGATGCAGAGGCATCCACACTATAACCTTCGCATGTAGCATGAATGTCTGCAGACCAACCTCATCATCATCATCTTCGCCATCATCATCATATTCCCTAAAACTACCAACAGCATCATCATATTTCACGTTACACAATCAGCATCATCATATTTCAGACGATCGCAAACATCCGCCTGCCGACTACTGTTCACCTCCGCTTTCCTTCTAACATCATCATCATGATGTTCAGCGGGCGCACACATCCTCCGGTTGCACTGTTCATCGGGCTCCGAACTCCATCGTCATCATCATATGCAACACTTCCTTCGTCAGCAGGATATTCAACATCCGGTTGTCCCAAATATCCTGATGACGTTCACCTTCAGCAGCTTACCTTCGATGCTCCGCTACCCGACGACACAAGCAACATCATCATGATATACTTTATCTGGTTCTCTTCGAAACCTCCTGATGACGCTAATACACTTTCTGCCGATGCCGATACTTAACGACAGCAGGATGAACTCGCATAGGGGGGATATCTCAATATCCTGATGACGATGACGTCATATCCTGATGACGATGACGTCACCCAATATCCTGATGACCTCTTCAACACTTAGCCAAAAACACGAACTTTCTCTTCTGCATCTACTCGCGATACGCGGATGTTTGGTACTTCCGATATGATGATCCTGATGCCGATACACTCCTCGGCTCCTCCTACTGATGATCACCCCGACGAACTCACACTTCATGCAATCGACAACATCATGCCGATCTTCTCCACTTATCCGGATGACGATATCCGAACTGTCTGCAGGATATTTGCAGAAATATCCTGATGATGCCGTTTTAACAGACTTCTTCACTTAGCGAAATCTCACTTCGCCGATCCTCCAGGGACGACCCGATCCAGTCTTAGGGTGATCTCTCTCAACTTGAACTTCTCAACTTGACCTAGCACATGAGGATGCTAGGGTCTTCAACATCTCTTGACCGCGATCCTGCACACATGCATGCAAACAAACAAACTACCTACTAACCTACTGTACATTGCCATTCCACCGATCAGACAGATCAACCGGTGGAATGGATCAGGAAATCCATGCAGCCACACAAACCAGCAGATCGATTATACAAAGGAGATCAACAGAAAATGAAACAGGATCTTTATTGATTCAAAGACGCAATACAATATGATGTTCCTCACACAGAACACTCAACTCCTCTGCTTGATGCAACACTACACTGCCGATCGATGATCTCTACAATCAACCGATCTCATGCTTATAAAGATTTGCCTACGAGTACTACTGACCCGACTCCAAGCGGCTGGGAACTCTCCAAGCGGCTGGGAGATTCCACCGAACATACATCATGACACCTGTTATAACTACCTAGCTAAAAATAGCAAAAGCCTGGTCAGCATGATCTTATCATGATCAGCATGACCTTATTACATGCGTTTGGTCTAACAGACCTTCTTGGAAACACAAACAAGACCTAAACTACTAACTGCCTCATCAAGACCAGCTATCAGGTAGGTGCTCCTGCACCATACTCCCCAAAAGAAAAGAACTCATGTCCCATGAGTTTAGTATGTGGAAGTCCTCCACCTTTACACTTTGCCTTGTCAATAGTCTGACCTGTTCCAGCTTTATCTGCTGCCGACTCTTGGCTGCTCCAAGACTGCTGAACTGTAACTTGCTTTCTGGCAAGTAAATCCTCATGCCTGTTGATGTAGGCCTTTCTCTCACATACCCTGTGTTTGTCAGATTGTCTGACCAGAACCTCTGGCTGAACTGCCTCTGTGGTGTTCAACTGTACCTTTCTTTCAATCTTCATAGGACAAGCAATAGTCCCAACTATGACAACATCCTTGTCATGCCTCTCAACTGGTTGCTGTGTACAAACCTGTTTCTGCACCTGCTGCTGACCTCTGTCAGTCACAACTGAAACTTTCTTCAGCTTGTTGTCTTTAACAACTCCTTGCCCTGCAGTGTCCTGAACTGCCTTTATGCCTGTTCCTCTAGGCATCTGCACAAACTCCTTCTTTCCCATTAAAATGATTTGAGCTGCCTTCTGTACTGCAGCTTTTGCCTGCAATGGCATCAACTTAATAGTCTTCCCATCCTTCTGGATGGTGTAGGTATTAGCATACCCATCATACAGTACCCTTCTGTCAAATTGCCATGGTCTACCTAACAGTAGGTGACAACATTCCATAGGCAATATATCACACAAGATTCTATCCTGATATGGTCCAATCTGGAAATCCACATATGCCTGTTCAGAGACAAAAAGTGATTGACTATCACTCACCCAAGATGTCTTGTAAGGGTGTGGATGTGGAATCCTTTCCAGCTTCAGTTTATCAACCATCTCCTGAGATACCATGTTGTCTGTTGAACCAGTATCAATGACAACCTTACATACCTTACCTTTGCTCTTACATGTGGTTTTGAAAAGAGCTCTTCTTTGCATCATATCCTTTGATGCCTGCAAACTTGTTTGCCTTAACATCAGTGATTCTCCACTCTCTGGATATCCAAAATTCTCAGGACCTTTGTTTGAACTCTGTGCACTTTCTTCTTTCTCTTCTTGTACAAGTTGTACTCTCTTGTCACTTGTTCTATCATTTCTGGATGATGAACCTTTGTTTTCTGGACATTTGAAAGATGGATGACCAAACTCTCCACAGGTGTAACACTTTCCTGAAAATGTAGTAGAACCTCTACCACCTCCAAATCTTCCTCTAGTACCTTTCCATCCACCTCTGAAATCAGACTGTCCTTGTCCTTTACCAGTGTCTTCTTGACTCTCATTGATTTGCTTTTGTGCAGGGGCTGCTCCTCTTCCCCTATTGTTTCCTCTTCCTCTCATGGACTTATCATGTCCTCTATTCAGCTTTTCTTCAATCCTGATTGCCATTTGATAACAATCCTCCACATTCTTAGGGTTAGCTAACACTAACTCATCCTGTATGTTAAACCTCAAACCAGCCAAGTACCTAGCCACCTTTTCTACCTCATTCTCATGATGACCAGATCTCATACTCAACAGATAAAATTCCTCAGTATATGCTTTCACATCCCTGTCTTTCTGCTTTAAAAATTGCAGCTTCTTAAACATCTGGATTTCATAATCCCTTGGCAAGAATTTACCCTTGATCCTTGCTACCATCTTATCCCAAGAAGTGATCTTAGACTTCCCTTGCTTCCTTCTCTCAGATTGTACATAATCCCACCATACCAAAGCATGACCTCCTAACTTGGTCTTTGCAATCTTGCCTTTCTGATCCTCAGCCACATCTTCACATTCAAAGTGATTATCCAGTGCAGCAATCCAATCTAACAACTCATCTTCATTCAAGCTTCCAGTATACTTGGTAACATCAACCTTCACCTTAGGTTTTTCACTCTGCACTGCCTTTAACAGTTTTGCCAATCTCTGGTCTTCAGCATCCAGATCTTCAGCTACCTCTTCATACTCTTCAACAGTATCTGCATCTTCTTCAGACTCACTGTCTTCCACTTCCCTCTTTTTGTTCTTTTCCAGGGCTGTCAGCCTGGCTTGAAGTGCTTCAGCAAGCTCCTTCATCTTCCTCATCTCTCTAGCATGTTTCTCCTTCAGTTCCTGCAACTCCCTTGCAGTACCACTACCTTTAGGAGGCATTTTGTCAACCTCTCAATCACAACACAATCAACTCTACCTCTACCTCTGCCCTTTCGGTGACTGAATCAACACACAACAGCCCAGACCTTTTGCTGAGCTCTGATACCACTATGATGCAGAGGCATCCACACTATAACCTTCGCATGTAGCATGAATGTCTGCAGACCAACCTCATCATCATCATCTTCGCCATCATCATCATATTCCCTAAAACTACCAACAGCATCATCATATTTCACGTTACACAGTCAGCATCATCATATTTCGGACGATCGCAAACATCCGCCTGCCGACTACTGTTCACCTCCGCTTTCCTTCTAACATCATCATCATGATGTTCAGCGGGCGCACACATCCTCCGGTTGCACTGTTCATCGGGCTCCGAACTCCATCGTCATCATCATATGCAACACTTCCTTCGTCAGCAGGATATTCAACATCCGGTTGTCCCAAATATCCTGATGACGTTCACCTTCAGCAGCTTACCTTCGATGCTCCGCTACCCGACGACACAAGCAACATCATCATGATATACTTTATCCGGTTCTCTTCGAAACCTCCTGATGACGCTAATACACTTTCTGCCGATGCCGATACTTAACGACAGCAGGATGAACTCGCATAGGGGGGATATCTCAATATCCTGATGACGATGACGTCATATCCTGATGACGATGACGTCACCCAATATCCTGATGACCTCTTCAACACTTAGCCAAAAACATGAACTTTCTCTTCCGCATCTACTCGCGATACGCGGATGTTTGGTACTTCCGATATGATGATCCTGATGCCGATACACTCCTCGGCTCCTCCTACTGATGATCACCCCGACGAACTCACACTTCATGCAATCGACAACATCATGCCGATCTTCTCCACTTATCCGGATGACGATATCCGAACTGTCTGCAGGATATTTGCAGAAATATCCTGATGATGCCGTTTTAACAGACTTCTTCACTTAGCGAAATCTCACTTCGCCGATCCTCCAGGGACGACCCGATCCAGTCTTAGGGTGATCTCTCTCAACTTGAACTTCTCAACTTGACCTAGCACATGAGGATGCTAGGGTCTTCAACATCTCTTGACCGCGATCCTGCACACCTGCATGCAAACAAACAAACTACCTACTAACCTACTGTACATTGCCATTCCACCGATCAGACAGATCAACCGGTGGAATGGATCAGGAAATCCATGCAGCCACGCAAACCAGCAGATCGATTATACAAAGGAGATCAACAGAAAACGAAACAGGATCTTTATTGATTCAAAGACGCAATACAATATGATGTTCCTCACACAGAACACTCAACTCCTCTGCTTGATGCAACACTACACTGCCGATCGATGATCTCTACAATCAACCGATCTCATGCTTATAAAGATTTGCCTACGAGTACTACTGACCCGACTCCAAGCGGCTGGGAACTCTCCAAGCGGCTGGGAGATTCCACCGAACATACATCATGACAGCTGTTATAACTACCTAGCTAAAAATAGCAAAAGCCTGGTCAGCATGATCTTATCATGATCAGCATGACCTTATTACATGCGTTTGGTCTAACAGACCTTCTTGGAAACACAAACAAGACCTAAACTACTAACTGCCTCATCAAGACCAGCTATCAGGTAGGTGCTCCTGCACCAGAGCAGCATCTTGGAATTATATGGGTGGATTTGAGTACCTATTATCCTCCTTGACAACATATCAAAAATGGGATATGGGTTGTTTTGGACAAGAGGCCCCAAATTTATGACAGTTTAGTTTAAGACTAGGCCTAATTAGGCCTCTTTTACAAGGCAACTACTATCCCACAGTGAACCCACCACACCAAACCCCTTGGAGACCCTTTCATACATGGATAATGAACCAATTTCATTGGTTTTGTCCTTTGATACACTTTTCATGGCAATTTTCTAAGGGTTGCACCCTAATTTGGCCTACTACATGGTCATATTAGGCCTTTACTTCCTCATACTATGCTATAAACCCAATTTCTGACCTAGGGCTTATTGAAAACACTAGTCCTACCTTATTCCATCCCATTCCACCAATATAGAGTGATTTATTTGGTGGAATGGCAAAGAAATTCATGGTTTTTGGCCTCAAAACCCTAGTTCAGGGTTTTATGACAATGTCCAGAAAAACATGTTTTTCTCCCTCCTAATTCAATGAAAATGCCTCAAACAAGATGGAAATGGAAGGTAATTCACCCCTCTTCCCAATGCAAGTGGTTTCTGATCATGACAGTACTATACAGATGAGATATACGGCCTAGAACAGTCAAATTGCAAGAAAAATAGCAGAAAACTGAGTTTTTTTCAAATTTGCCCTTCAAAACCTTCATCACCAACCACTCCTCGGTGTGTGTGAATGGATTTTGTACATGTTTGAAGTGGTTTGCAGTGGTTCCCAACTGAATTTCAGCTGTTGGGTCATTTTTCCCCTCACTAATACATGTTTACATTGATTTTTCAAAATAACTCTTAGCAAACTTTGCATTATATGACTTCCTTTGACTAGACATGACTCAAGGACCTCAACATGACTTCAATACATATGAGATTGGTCATATGGACCTTATTACATGGAAATTGGTCTATAATGACCTTATTTAAATGACCAAAAAAGACCCAAACCCCTACAACCTAATAAAAGACCTTATTAGTAAAGACTTGCTTTGGTGCCCCTGCACCATACAAGCCCCCCTAAAAAGACTCATGCCACATGAGTGATGATTGGTTCTTTCTCCAACTTCCTTTCCATAGGCTATCTGATCTACAAATCTTCTTCCTTGGTTTAGACAATGAGGTCTTGTAACATACTCTACATCCTGACACTTGTTTGCATTTGAATATGTCTCCATCTTTGCATTCAGACCTGCTAGTTGTCTTCCACCTATTATTTGATCAAAACTTGATTGTAGTCCTTCACTCATACCTGCAAAAAAACACTTGTTAGTGGTTCTTTGAATTGATTTACTTGTTATCTCATCTACATGCTTGCATCTACCCTCAACTCTTTGTCCACTCTATCCTTTCATCCCTGTCATCAGTCCCATTGTCTGATCAACCTTTTGTGCCATCATATTGTCCTTGTAACCCACTGTACCCACTATACCAGTAGATACCACTTGTCCTTTAGTATTATTCTCAACTAAAGGGCACACCATTGTACCAATCAAGACATTATCATTCTAATTCACTGTCAACAAACCTGAAGCAACCTTCTCACCCGTTGTCCCAACATTTCCAAGCTTTGAACTAACTGTAGCACCTATCTCTTTGTTTCCTTTCACAACCTCTACAACTTCTTTCTTCCCACACATGATTACCGTAGCCTTACCTTTGTCATCTTCCACAAGTGGAGTCAATGTAAATGTCTGCCCATCCTTATTTATGGTATATGTATTTTCCTTTCCATCATAAAGTGTGTGCCTGTCATACTGACAGGGCCTTCCAAGAAGTAAATGACAACAGTCCATAGGTAGAATGCCACAAATTACTTTGTCCTTGTAATCACCAATTTGAAACTCAACAACAGATTGTTCATTGACTAAAAGAGATTGCTTATCACTCAACCAAGACACCTTATATGGCAACTCACGAGGAAACTTTTTCAAATTCAACTTACTAACCATTTCACTTGAGACCATGTTTTTAGTAGAACCCGAGTCAATTACAACTTTGCATAACTTATTCTTGCACTTACATGTGATTTTGAAGAGAGTCTTTCTATGCAATGGTTCTCTCCTTTGATACCTTAAGTATGGTCTTCCTCACCATCAATGATTCCCCTATTTCAGGAGCAACAACTACATGTGGAGAATTCACTTTCACCATCATCTTCTTGGACCAATTGTACTCTCTTTTCACTTCTCCTCTCTCCACCACTTGATGTAAATCCTTGTTTCTTAGGACACTTGAATGCTACATGTCCAAACTCATTACAATTATAACACCTACCTGAAAACATATTTGAACTTCCTCCACCACCAAATCTGCCTCTTGTGCCTCTAAAGCTGCCTCTAGAATTAGTAACTGGATATTTGCCCTTGTTTGTGTCTTCTTGTCCTTGAAAGGACTATTATGATGTAGAGAATGCTCCTCTCCCTCTTGCGTTGCTGCCTCTTCCTCTAACTGATTTGTCTAGCCTCCTTTTCATCTTTTCCTCCACTCTAACTGCCATTTGATAACATTCTTCAACACTTCTAGGGTTAGCCAAAACCAATTCATCTTGTATGTTCAATCTCAAACCACCCAAATATCTAGCAACTTTTTGAGCCTCATTCTCATGATGACCAGACCTCATACTTAATTTATAAAATTCCTCAGTATATGATTTCACATCCATTTCTTTTTGTCTTAAACTTTGAGATTTTTAAACATTTGAACTTCATAGTCTTTGGGTAAGAACTTACCTTTGATTTTTGCCACCATCTTGTCCCATGAAGAAATCTTTGACTTTCCTTGCTTCCTCCTCTCTAATTGTAGACAATCCCACCATACCAAAGCATGACCTTTCAATTTAGTCTTTGTGATTTTTACTCTTTGCTCCTCAGGAACCTCGTCACATTCAAAGTGATTATCCAAAGCTACAATCTAGTCAAGAAACTCTTCATCATTCAGACTTCCTCCATACTTTTGCACATTTATTTTCACCTTGTGTTTGTCCTCTTTTACTGCCTTCAACAATTTGGTCATTCTCTGATCCTCAGGGTCTAACTCTTCTTCTGCATCCTCATATCCTTCATCTTCTTCTTCCTCTGACTCACTCTCTTCCACATCTCTTCTTTTGTTTGTCTCCAAGGCTGAAATTCTTTCCTCCAACTCTCTAATCTCTCTAACATGTCTATCCTTCAACTCCTGCAACTCTCTAGTAGTACCACTATTCTTTGGAGGCATCCTTGTAACTTTGCTTTTTCACCTTCCACTTGTCAATCCTTCAACCTGCAACAAATTTCAACTTTTTCCCAAACAAATCAGAACCTAAGATCTGATACCACTTTGATGTAGTGGAGGTGGTTAGACACTTCAACCTACCTATTCCAACCCTTGGGTTTTGTAGAAACCCAAGACAACTACCTCTTGCTTTGTAAACTGTCATAAGGCCTTATAGCCCTGTTTTTGGGTCTGTCAGTGATTATCTTCCACATGGAGCAACATATTGGAATTATAGGGGTAGATTTGAGTACCCATTATCCTCCTTGACAACATATCAAAAATGGGATATGGGTTGTTTTGGACAGGAGGCCCCAAATTTATGACAGTTCAGTTTAGGACTAGGCCTAATTAGGCCTCTTTTATAAGGCAACTACTATCCCATAGCGAACCCACCACACCAAACCACTTGGGGAACCTTGAATACATGGATAATGAACTAATTTCATTGGTTTTGTCCTTTGATACACTTGTGATGGCACTTTTCTAAGGGTTGCACTCTAATTTGGCCTACTACATGGTCATATTAGACCTTTACTTCCTCATACTCTGCTATAAACCCAATTTCTGACCTAGGGATTATTGAAAACACTAGTCCTACCTTATTCCATCCCATTCCACCAATCTAGAGTGATTAACTTGGTGGAATGGCAAAGAAATTCATGGTTTTTGGCCTCAAAACCCTAGTTCAAGGTTTTATGACAGTGTCCAGAAAAACATGTTTTCTCCCCCCAAATTCAATGAAAATGCCTCAAATAAGATGGAAATGGAAGGTCATTCATGCCTCTTCCCAATTAAGGTGGTCTCAGATCATGATAGTACTGTACGGATGAGATATATAGCCTGGAACAGTCAAATTGCAGGAAAAATAGCAAAAAACTGAGTTATTTCAAATTTGCCCTTCAAAACCTTCATCACCAACCACTCCTTGGTGTGTGTGAAGGGATTTTGTACATTTTTGAAGTGGTTTGCAATGGTTCCCAACTAAATTTCAACTTTTGGGTCATTTTTCCCCTCTCTAATACATGTTTACATTGATTTTTCAAAATAACTCTTAGCAAACTTTGCATTATATGACTTCCTTTGACTAGACATGACTCAAGGACCTCAACATGACTTCAATACATATGAGATTGGTCATATGGACCTTATTACATGGAAATTGGTCTATAATGACCTTATTTAAATGACCAAAAAAGCCCCAAACCCCTACAACCTAATAAAAGACCTTATTAGTAAAGACTTGCTTTGGTGCCCCTACACTAATGTCATTGCCCTATGTATGGCTGTGGCTTCTCAGATGCAATCAAATGGCCTTTACTTGAAAGTTTCATAACAAATATATTTCAAATACTCCCCGAAAACAATCAAGGCTCCATTTGTTCTCCCACATTACTGGGCCCGTCCAAATAGATTTTGCAGGTGTAGAATGCTCTGATTAAGTGAAGCATATAAACACTATGATACCCACTACCAAAACAAAAGATCCTTTCCAACTGCTTAGAATAAAACCTTTGCCAATAACAAACCTGACAACTGATCCACAAAATAGAACAAAACTTGCCACAGCTTCATTATCGGTACATGAGAAGGATTTTAAGCATATGATTAAGATGCTCAAGTTGTTCATTGGATGGTATGCTCTTATTGGTGTGTCACTCCTCTCCGTCATTTCATTCTCTAGCACTACTTCAAAAATAGGTGACTTGTTGATCAAGATAATTTTGTGAGCTTTTATCTTATAATCATCTCCAACTTTAAAAAAACAATGTCAGCATATTGATCAAGCATTATCTCAGGAAAGCAATTCATGCTTTTTAAAACAAATGTTGGAGAAGGCATGGAAAAACTTGGCAGATAAACATCTAGTTGTAATTTGTGATCACATAAATAATTTTTTTCTTCACATTTGCCACAAATGCCAACACTTTCCTGAATTGGATTATCAAATCGAACACCAAATTTAGACAATTCTTTCTGTGAGACACAATGATGAATGATCTACCTATCTTCTTAAATGTACATAGAAGATAACTCCAAGAAACCATTATTTGAAACTAGGGACTGAATTATATCTACTACGATAGGCCAATATCATGTAACAATTATGAACCATTGGAGTTCAACAAGGAGAACTCAAAAAAATAGATGGAAGGATGACTCACATGATACACACAGGATTTGAATTTTAACAAAATAGGATAACTTCAAAGGTTGGGAAAAGTTTAAAATTTTCCTGTTCAAAAATATGGACAACAATGGGCTCTAATTGGGGACAAGGACCACGAGGGACACAGAGAACCCCAAAATCTCAGGGGAAGACTAGTGTTAATCCATTGGGCAAATAGAGTCAAGGGGAACTAACAATAGACCTTGAACAAAGCCAAAACTAAAATGGACACAACAACAACAGGAAATGCAAACAAACTAAGACACCTATGTACCCGGACTGGGTACCACACACCACCGCTACCCCAAAGACTATGCAAAGCCATTAAATGGTTGGGAAAAATATATGCCAGTGTGAAATAGAGGTGCATATTCATGAAGCACTTGTAAACTTAGCAACCTATTGAGAACCATGAATGTAAAGTTGAGATTTATGAAGGACACGAGCTCACCAAAATGTGAACCAAACAGCCACCTTTCATCAAAAACTTCAATAATTTCTGGAGAACTCTTTTGCATATCATTTACATCCTCAATTAGAATCAGATCTAAATAGACTCCTCTTAAAAGAAATAGAAAATTCATACCATGAACATCAGCCTTGTTGGGCTTGAATTCAATTTCCCTTCTATTTTTAGAATCTGATTCATATTTTTCTAATGGCAACTCTGAATTTTTGGATTTATCACCCAAACCATCTTTTTCCACAACCTTTGCTTGCCACCTTTCATCTTCATGATTTGATGTGGGAGCTTCAGAATCTTCACACTCTAGTTGCGAATGATTCAAGAAAATATCTGATGTATCATTCCAGCTATTCATGTCATTAAAAATTTGTTCACATGCTACAATAGGAGTTGTCAGACCACCCATATTTGGATATTCAACAATAGAGTATTCTTCTTCAACACATGTTATAGGAGAGTGCACAACATTTTATTCACAAAGAAGGCTATCATTTGAAGCTTCTAAAATTTTTTGAGGCTGCAATCCTTCATTAATATCAATAATTTCTTTTCCTTTCATAACTTTAGATTTTTAAAATTCATTGCATATATTTATTTCACCTTTAACACAAGATTCATTTGATGAATCATCTTCAAAAGGTATAACTACATCTTCAAACTAAAATAAATCAAAGATGAATTATTCACTCACCTTTGGCTGCAATATTTCTCTTTTATCATCTTCTTCATGAAACTCGAAATTCATATACTCTGGCTGTGTCTCAATCATAATTTTATTATCAGCACCAAGACTCGGAAAGAAAAAATTAGAAATGAAACATTCTTTCTGTAGATTGCATGATGAATCAATCTCTAAAAATTTGATTATGGATTGTGATTTTTGAATATCACATTCTACAAGCATGGGATCAAGTTTGATAGAAAGAAATTCTTCTCCTCTTGCACAAGGAAAATCATCACCGAGAGGATAAGTAGATTGGGAATGCAATTTATCCCTTCTCTCATCAGGCTCTTCTTTGTCTACTTTATCAAATGCTAAATCAATATTATCAAAGACAAAAACTTCCATATCTGACCTATGAACTAAAAACCCTTTTTCAGCCTCATAAGAACTACTTTCCATCATTCGGTCTTTTTCATCCATATCAAAGTTAAAGATTTATGATTTAGGAGAAATTAAAGGAATAGATATTGTACCATTCATACCTTCTTTCATATCATTGGAGACACAAGTGGCTGCATCCATTTCAATTTTAGTAATGTGACAATCTTCGCTTAGGACTCCACATAAAAAGTCATCATTCAATCCTTTTAGGCACCAGTTTGGAATGAGAGTGACATTGGGTTCCTTTGATAGTACCTTTTCATTATTCTCTTCAACAAAAGTAGATGATTGTTCAATCTCATTCCCTTGTATGCATGTTGAGAAAGATTCTGGTCCTTTATTTTCAACATGGCTCAAAATTCTTTCTTGTTGCTGATTGTGATTCCATGGCATTAACAAATCTCTGGGATCGACAAATGTTTGCACATAATCTTGTTCACCAAGAATAGAAAAGTTATAAGAAACTTGATCTTCTCTCTCTGGTTCTTCTTTGAGAGCTGCTTGAATCTTTTGTTCAAGGTCTTTAAGAAGGTAAAACATGCGACGCAAACTTCTGAGCAACAATGTAGATTGGTAATCTTTGGATGGATGCAACTTTTTCTTTTCTACTTCAGAGATTCTTTCTTTGAGACTATTCCACAAAGAATGAAGTATTTCATCATCTTCAGCCAATATCTCTTCAATTGTTGGCATAGGTCGTCTTCTGGATTTGGGTTGATTTCTTTGATTTGCTTGACATTGAACTATTTTTTGAGATCTTCAAATAAAATAGAGTTGCCAACCTCAATTCTAGTGGAGGTACCATTAAATTTTTGAGGAAAGAAGACACTGGCACTTCGATTCTTCCCCAGGAGAGTCACCAAAAACTATTAGCATATAGTTTTGTCACTACAGAAACAACTCCATTCAACCAAGAAGGCAACAACAAAAGATGCTAACAAATGGAGGAATCGTTGCAAGTGCAATGATTCTCCTCTGTGTTTGAGAGGGGTAGCTCCCTCGTATGATGGGGGTTTTTGGATTTTAGGTACTTTTAATCAGAAAGTATGAAAATGTAGAAAAAAGATAGAAAGAGAGATGAGATGGAAAGGGAAGAAATCTTCCCGTGAGCATAGGCAACACAACACAAACTCCTTGAGGAAATATAAACTAAACTAAAAAGAGGAGTACAAAGTCTCTAAGAGAGAGAGAGAGAGAGAGAAACCAACAACAAAGGCACAAAGTCCTCTAAAAATACCTGCAAATTAGACCAAAGAATGAGGAAATAGATGCAAAGAACTAATTAGACATAGGAATAATCAGCTTCCAAAGGAGTGCAGACATAAGAACAACAATCCTTTATTAAAATCAACATAGAACACAAAGTTTCTAGTTTTTCCTCATTACAGAGCTTCCTCCCTACACGCAGCCAAAAAGATCCCATACAATTACCCTTCTAGAGTTTTTAAAGACAACCTTTAGATGATGAATACCAAAATCCCTTTTCCTTCTCCCAAGAAATTACAAAATAAAATAAAATAAAGAGTCATTAATGACTCTCAGGATCCAACACTTCGTCTTCTCTTCAAAATGATTTCACATTCATGGTGGTAAAGATGTATGTACAGATGCATGCATACACAACATGGCATACACGTAACTTGAAGATGATCCTGATGTTCTTGCATTTTCCTGACTATCATCCCATACCTTATCATAGATGAGTATATCTGGTCCAATCTGTAAAGCCTCACAAACATCATTTGTAGTAGCTTAATTTCTCACATATTTTCTAGAATGTTGCATAGCCCATCAAGAGAACATCACCTCACAACCATGTTTTCCATCTTATGAGCCATACTTGTTTTACTGGGCCCACTTATATCCAGGACATTAAATTTTTACATAAAACTCAATAGCTGTAGGATTATAACTAGTCGCGATTCAATCATTGTCCGCCTACGTAAGCTATCTACAATTTCAATGTTAGCTACTATGACTCCTATCTAGCTATCCACAAGAAATATAGTAACTGAGGCCTCTTCAACTACTACAACAACTTGTCTCTCTACCATCGAAGGTAAGCCCGCATAAATTGTCTCCCTAGCAACACATGTAATTTCATCCTAACCTCTGCCTCTTGTGAATGATAACCCATTTGTTTAAACACTATGAGACTTTAGAACAATTAAAACACTACCAGTATCTACAACCATGAATTCATTTTCTCCCAAAATGATCTACCATACAAATGATCTCTAGTTACCCCTGGAGTTCTATTGTCATCCAAGCCACCTTTTATCTGCCTAAGTGTGTTATCTGATGCTACGAGCTTTCTTATCTGCAAATTCAATTAGTGTCTCCTCAGGTCGTAACCTTTGTGGTTCTAAGTACCACACATCACAAACTAATGCCCATGAGGTCATAAGATGGACCAAATGCATTGTAAAAGGATCACTTCTTACTATTCTAGAAAGCATTGACAAAGATCTTGTTGTATTTTATTGCAACAGGACAAATAGTACATTCAAGCTCAAAAGTGCCCTTCCTCTGGTTTACTGCAAGGCATTCTCATGACAACCGAATCAAACTTTGTTTCGTCTTCAATCTCTGGCATGGTATAGATGGTGCTTCGCAATCTAAGGCATGTGACCATGCACTGATCATCATCTGTTTGTTGTACTATGATGACATAGCTTCAGGGGCTGAACATGAAGAACAGGAAAGGCCTCACAAAATCATTTGATATTCATTCTGTACTCAAAGGAGGATTATGGAACTGAGCTACATATGCATCCCGTTCTATCTAAAACTTTTCTACCATGCATGTAGCGGCATAACGTCCTCTGCCAATTGCAGTCGTGGGGAAGTCTATAAATCTTTTCTAACAAATCTATTTCATGCATATCCTATAATCTGCCAGCTGTATCTACTTGGGGATTGCTAAAATTTTTTCAACAAGTTCATTTTGTACGTATCCTGTGATTGTGATATTCAATGAAATAACATTTCTTTGTTTTTAAATCTTCACCATGCTTTTCTTAACAAAACAACCTTGTCTATGCCTACATATTTGCATGCATATTTACCAGAGCATTTCAAGAGTGATATCTGACCAAATCCACTTTTAGCACCCTAATTTTAGCATGGAAAGATGTTGGTAAAGCTCACGGGTTTATCTTTATGAAATCCCGTCTTCATATCTAAAACCACGGCTTTGTCGGTGATTCCACATTTAAAATATATACCTCCTTCATGGTTAATGTGCGTTGTTTCCATTTGATGTAGGCCAGGATTGGGCTGGAGATGGATGATGTGGATTTGGCGTTGCAACTGCCGGTGACATTTGCATGAAAGTTTCCAAACTTTTTTAACCAATCCATTTTAACATATCCACGCTCATGCTTTTTCCTTAAATGATATATACAATCGTGAAAGGCCGCAACTTTTCTTCCTTATCTGCCATTTTTATGGACTTCACTCGAGCATTCCTATTTTGGCTCAGACGGGAGGATGCTGCCAAAGATTATGGAAGTTGGACTTACATCTATCAATTTGCATCTGCATGGAAGTTTCTTAAAACCACTCTCCATAAATTCATTTTGTGCATGTCCCACAATTACTGCATGCAGTTTAAAATGCAATGCTTTATTCTATTTACCCCGCTACAACCTTTTTGGATCTCTTTTGATATGCCTTCACCGATATCACAATCCAAAAGATATGAAGAATCACTAATTGAAGAGAAATATTTGATTGTTTCACTATTGCTATAAATTCACCTTTCTATTTCATCCATATACAAAGAAAAACCACATAGATCTTAAATGAAGACAAGGTACCACAGATACAAATGACAACTTCCTGAGGAGCCACATTTTGTTTGTTAGTAATTGTAGCAAGAAACCTTCCATCTCTCTACTCTTAAGATGAATGTTTTCCTTCTTGGCATAAATGCTTACTCCATTTTCCACTGCAAGCCGCCTCCTTAAAGTCTAGCAATGCATGTCATTGCCCTATGTGTGGCTGTGGCTTCTCAGATGCATGCAAATAGCGTTTACTTGAAAGTTTCATAACAAATATATTTCAAATACTCCCCAAAAACAATCATGGCTCCATCTGTTCTCCCACATTTTGCATACGTTGTTCATCACATTACTGGGCCCGTGCAAATAGATTTTGTAGGTGTAGAATGCTCTGATTAAGTGAAGCATATAAACACTATGATATCCACTACCAAAACAAAAGATCCTTGCTGACTGCTTAGAACAAAACCTTTGCCAATAACAAACCTGACAACTGATCCACAAAATAGAACAAAACTTGCCACAACTTCATTATTGGTACATGAGAAGGATTTTAAGCATATGATTAAGATGCTCAAGTTGTTCATTGGATGGTATGCTCTTATTGGTGTGTCACTCCTTTCCTTCATTTCATTCTCTAGCACTGCTTTAGAAATGGGTGACTTGTTGATCAAGATAATTTTGTGAGCTTTTATCTTATAACCATCTCCAACTTCAAAAAAACAATGTCAGTATATTGATCAAGCATTGTCTCAGGAAAGAAATTCATGCTTTTTAAAACAAATGTTGGAAAAGGCATGGAAAAACATGGCAAAAAAACATCTAGCTGTAATTTGTGATCACATAAATAATTTTCTTCTTTACATTGGCCATAAATG
Organism: Cunninghamia lanceolata; assembly: GCA_027924645.1. Lineage (NCBI taxonomy): Eukaryota > Viridiplantae > Streptophyta > Pinopsida > Cupressales > Cupressaceae > Cunninghamia > Cunninghamia lanceolata. The sequence goes on from BSBN01000312.1 coordinate 372,079, forward strand.
CCAACACTTCCCTGAATTGGATTATCAAATCAAACACCAAGTTTAGACAATTCTTCCTATGAGACACAATGATGAATAATCTACCTATCTTCTTGAATGTACATAGAAGATAACTCCAAGAAACCATTATTTGAAACCAGGGACTGAATTATAATCTACTACGATAGGCCAATATCATGTAACAATTATGAACCATTGGAGTTCAACAAGGAGAAATCAAACAAACAGATGGAAGGATGACTCACATGATACACATAGGATTTGAATTTTGAGAAAATATGATAAACTTCAAAGGTTGGCAAAAGTTTAAAATTTTCCTGTTAAAAAATATGGACAACAACTTTCAATCATCTTTCCCAATCTCTTGTTGTAGCATCTATAGGCCTTGCTTCTGGTTGAGTAACCAAGAAAGATCCCTTCATCTCTTCTTCAGTCAAAGTTTCCTAGGTCTTCTTTATCTCTTTTGATATAGCATTTTCTACCATTGATCCTAAAGTATCTAACAGTGGGAGGTCTTCCATACCATAGCTCATAAGGGGTCTTAGTGCTATTGACCCTCAACTGTACTCCATTAGTCAAATAGACAACAATGTGAACTGCTTCTTTCTAGTACATGTTAGGCAGATCTGTATCCTTTAACATTGCCCTAGGCATTTCTTGCATAGTCCTATTCTTCCTTTCCACTACCCCATTTTGCTAAGGGGTCCTAGGAGTTGTTAGATGTCTCCTAATACCATGATCTTCACAAAACTTATCAAATTCATTTGAAGTAAACTCACCTCCTCTATCAGACCTTAAACATTTGATCTTAGTATCCATTTTGTTCTCAACCATAACTTTGAAAACATTAAACTTATCAAAGGCATCTAATTTTTCTCTTAAGAAAGTAACCCAAGTCACTCTAGAATAATCATCAATAAGTAACATGAAATACCTTTCACCTTGTTAACTCTTTACTCTTGTAGGGCCACATAGGTCAGTATGGATCAGCTCCAATGGAATTGAAGAAGAGTACTCCTTGCTCTTGAAACTTGTCTTTGTTTGCTTTCCCATTTGACATTCCTTGCATAATTTGTTTGCAGGCTTGGTTATCTTGGGCATATCTCTCACCACATGAATAAAGATAATCTTTACCATATTGTCAAAGTTGGTGTGTCCCATTTGCTTGTGCCATAGCCAACACTCATTGGATTGAGCCAATAAGCATGTTCTTCCATTTACCTCCTTCAGATGATATATATTACCATATGACTTGATGCCTTCTGGAAATAGTTTTCTAGACCCTATCTTCCTGATTTCACAACCTTTAGAATGAAAGGTAAGATTATATCCTTTACTACACATCTAACTGACACTGAGAAGATTATTCTTTATTCCTTTGACATAGAGAACATCCTTGGTCATGTTCTTCCTATCAATAGTTATACCACCCTTTCCACATATTTGTGTTGACTCATCACCACCAAACTTAACAGCTCCACCATTCCACTTCTCAAGGCTGATAAACTTCTCATTGTGACTAGTCATATGATTAGAACAACCACTATCAATTAACCAAGCTTTGGCTTCGTCTCTTGCATGAAAAGTAGTCCATACCACCATTGATCTATCATTGTTTTGGTCAGCTTGCAAGGTATCAGTCTCTTCACATTTTTTAGTGTCATCCTTTTTGTTATCAATATTCAAGGCCATGAAAAGTGTTTCATCATTTGAATCATCATGATCCTCATCTTTTGAAGAACAACTGGTCTCTATGGAATATAGGCTTCTTTTGAACTTGTCTCTCTTGTTACTACCCCTTGAATCTTTAAAAGGACATTTAGAAGAAAAATGACCAATCTTTCCACAATTGAAACATTTGAAAGGTAACTTACCTTTGTATTTTCCTGAGCTTTTCTTAATTGTTCTTACAAATTTTGCTTCTATCTCATCAAGGTCATCATCTTGATTAGTTGCTTCATCTTCTATCTTCTTACTTGCTTTGAATGTTGCTTCCTTATTTGGAGCACCTTTGTCAAATTCTCTCATTTCAAAGGATGTGAGAGAGCCAAATAATTGATCTATTGTGTATTTATCCAAATCTTAGTATTCCTCAATGGCAGACACCTTATGCCTGTAAGATTTAGGAAGAGATCTCAAGACCTTCACAATCTCATCTTCTTTCACTTCTCCACCAAGACCTATGATGCCATTAACTATTTCATCCACCTAGAGCATGTAATTGGCAATGTCTTCTTCTTTTGACATTCTCAGGGTCTCAAATTTTCTCTTGAAAACTTGCATCTTGGCTTGCTTCACTTTACTATCTCATTCATAAATACTTGCAAGTTTATTCTAGACATCTTAAGTAGATGTACAACTCATTACCTTTACAAGTTCTAAATTAGCTAGCCCACTCATGATAGCATTCTTTGCCTTGGCATTGTTATCATACAACTTAATCTCATATGCATTTGTAGGATCACTAACATGAATAGTGTAACCCTTCTTGATTGATTGCCAAATGCCATACCCTAGAGAAGACAAATAGTTTTCCATCCTTATCTTCCAAAAGGAATAATTTGTTTCATCAAACATAGGTACCTTGAGAGATCCATTATTAGCCATCCTGGACCTTCCTCAAGCGGTTAATCTTCTTCTGAGTAATCTAGCTCTAATACCAATTGTTGAACACACTAGGATACTGAGAGGGGGGTGAATTAGTATCTAAACAAACTTCAAAACCTCCAGAGCAGATTAAAACTTAAGCATTAGGACATTAACATAAACATGACATATCAACACAATTCACATCAACACATAACACCATATATACATGGAAAACTCAAGAAGGGAAAAACCATAGTGAGGATTAACTCAGAATATATGAAGCTCAAAATAACAACTTTGTTTTAGAGCTACAACCCAAGGAAGATACTACTCCCTGCTGACTTTATTTTAGGGCTACAACCAAAGGAAGCTACCACTCCTTAAAGACTTGGATTTAGGGTCACTCCAAAGAAGCTACAAATCCCTTCTAACTTTGTTTTAGGGCTACAACCCAAGGAAGCAACTATTCCTTGATCTGAGAATGAACTCAGAAAGATTACAACATGAAAGTCCTTCTACTACCTAAAAACTGATATTGAAGCTCACACTTTTGATGATTGCAATTCTGCCTCTTCACACTTTCTTCTGATGATTGGATCAGTTAGGCACACTCTACACTTCCCTTCTATCACAAAAATATCTTCAAGATGAATCAAGACAGCCTCTAACACTTCTGCTCTTTCTCCTTCAGTTAGACATCACAATGCATATGATTTTCATATTCTTCTCTTACACACTCACATGTTCATCTTCACAATCATACCTCACCTAGACCAACTAGGTTTACAATATATACATGACATTACATTGATCTTTATTACAAGTCAGCCAATACAACAAGAATATTACATTTTACAAGTCAGCTAGAGAATACAACATGAAACATGCATAGGGCAAGCCCTATCATGAACAACACGCTACTCTAGAAGGAACCACGCACCTTGCAGATCCCAATTCATGCTTAGTTTAGTCCTAAAAATCATTCACAACATTATTCTTCAAGGGATAACATCCACACATTACACAAATTTGAATTAGGTCACCCTTAAGCAAGAATACATGAAGCTTGTGGCAAAACAAAGATTTCATCTTGGTAGTACACATGAATGATAAATCATTGCTTTTCTTCTTCCAGATGAGTTGGAAGGATCTATACAATGTCTCCAACAATTCCTTAAACTCCACACAACAACAACATGGTGGCTCATACCTTCAACATTCTCCAGTCGGCCAGACAGAGGCACAGCTGGCAAAATCATCATTTCAGACCACAACAGTACTAAAGAGAGTAGAAAAACACCTTGCAAAGAAATTGGAGACAACATAAGATCATCAAGACCATCTTACATTAGTCAATGTATCATTTCAAGCCATAACAAGCTGGTGCATGTCATCAACATATGTTCTGAGAATAGTTAGGCATCCAGAACAATTTCTATCACAACTGTCATTTGAAAGCTAAGCTTGTGGACCTCTGAAACACCTGAAACTCATATGGATGCACTCATACACTTCTGTGAACATATCCTCAAAATCACATAGCCATATCTATCACTGCGAAGAAACACAGAACATTCCAAACATTTTTCATCATCACTTGATTCTGCCAAAGCACAGACCGAAGCTTTGTCTTTCATAACTTTCACTGCGGAGGGACAACTAATCTAAAACTTTGGATTTAGCACCTTTACATCATACTCAACTTTTGAACCACATGATCATATCTTCAAATGTGGAGGAATGCAGATCATTTTACCAGATAGTCTTTCAAGCATCTCTCTGTGGCAGAAACCTTCACCAACTTCTGGAAGCCAAGATCTTCATATAACTGCACATACATCCTTGGAAACAATAGGAAGGATCATAGAACATGCTACAAGTCCTTAGAAACATCTTCTCATCCTCAACATAGCTTAATGTATCATCATTCATCTTAGTGCTTCTAATTCCCATCTTAATATTTCATCATGAAAACATCTTTTGCTGACCAACAATTTGACATGACACCGATCAGGACATGACATCTAACCATGAACTATATCTTCTCTACTGGATAGGACATGCAATCTAACCATGAACCTCTAATTCCCATCTTAATATATCTTTTTTATTGTCATTAGATAAGACATGACATCCAACCATGAGCATTAGAAATATCACTACATCTCACTACTTTGTTGACCTCAAGCATGCTCAATATATCTTGTTTTGACATTAATCTAGGCATGACATCCAACCATGAACATAGGCAACCCACTATGAACCTCAGGAATATCACTAAATATTAGCAACCCTAAACATCAGCAGCACCACAATATATTTGTATCTCATTGGTGTATCATCATCACAAATTGAGTGCTGACCTTACTTTAAGTGTTGGCATCAATGACAACACAATGACAACACATAGTGTCAACATAAGTGACACTAAAGGTGTCCTTAAATATAGATTTTGACTTTTAACAAAACAGGTTGTGGAGGCCCTGATAAAAAGGGATTTAAATTTTCAAAAACAACAAACTACTAGAAGTCTTCTAACTCATGCAAAATCAAATAGCAAATGTATTGTGTCCCCTCGAACCACTAGAGTTATCTTCTCAGACACCCTATCCTTGATGTGCCGAACTCCGTAGCCCTACAGTAACTCTAGAGACTCTGGAAATGAAGTAGCTACAAGGCTTGTTAGGACACAACTCCAAAGGTTTTCATGATCACCAACCTTTCCTGTCCTACTTCTTTAACTCCGAATAACCTCCAACTATCCTGGAAAATGTTGGAGTGTTGTGTAGTGTACCTCCTGTTCAACTCCAGAGATAATTAGGATCATCTCCGGAGTCTCCCAAAACCATTCTTTGCTTGAGAGATAGATACCTATGAAACAAAAAGAGATATTTCTGCATAATCTATCAATTTCACTTCAAACATGGGTCCTTTCATCATAATAGTAACTTCAACATTTCATCTCTTATTAACATAATTAAACAAGACTTCACAGCTTCTATAGTGCAATTAACAAGATAGGTAGTGCATGAAAATGGGAAAAAGGAAACAAAAAGGTATCTTTGGATGAGTGCTACCTGCCACTCATCAGTGAGCAATGTAACTCCCAAAAATAATAAATATTTTTTCCCATTAGAGAGTGGCATTGAGGTGTCTTCAATAATTTTTAAATTTTTATAAAGATTTTTAGATTGGAATCTTATTTGTTATTTTTTATTGAATTTTGTTTATTGGATTTTTGTTTATGAGAATCTGAATATGCCTCTTGGCATAATTAAAAATGTATGTTTCTTTTTTTGAGAAGCCATGATAAAGGCTTTAGGCATATTTAAAATTTGTTTGAAAGACAAAATAAATAAATAATGGAAGATATATATATTTTACTTTAAGAGAGTTTAAATTTAAAACTCTTAAGAGTTATGTGAGGAGAGGGTGGGTAAATTGGGCCGCTCCTCAACCCCCAATGCATGGGAGCCACGTCTAGCCATGGCTATTTCTAGGAAGAAGGAGTGGTTTTTTCCCCTCCCAATGCCTCATACAGGCTCGTAGTTTGGTCCAAACAGCGAGCCACAAGCCAATGTTAGAAAAAAAAAACATAAACTTATATTTTATTTACTTCTAGTGAATTAGGTTAATAATATTGAATTCAATTGGTCTTTTGGAGCGTAACATGGCACAAATATGTATATAATTTTTGTATTACATAAGAAAATGGACATAAAGAAACAAACTAAACTATCTTAGCCTATGCCATGTATAATCTAATGCAACCTTTAATTGAGCATAAAAGGAATGCATAAATAAAATGAAATTAACCACATAACCACATAAGTGAACCATGTTCTTTGGATGTGCTCTTGATGTGTTGATATGTGATTGCTTCTCAAACTATTCTAGCATAACATTACATAACTTGGAGACTTGCAAATGGCTTGCATGAGGTTGGATTTATAGATTTTTGGATGGAGGATTGGACGTCTAAGATTGATTTGGGAGATCAATGGTTGACATTGGTTGAGAGGATTGGGTTAATGAGAGGCCACCAAGTGGCACGATGGGATTGGAGGATAAGATGACTTCTTGGATTGAGGAGAAATCAATGGTGGAGAGGCATGTTGGATAAAGTGAATGGAGAGGATTGAAAGGGGCAAAATGACCTTTTTAAAGGGATGTGCAAAAGGACTTGCCCATCCCTTTGTAAGAGACCCATGTGATCATGTACAAAAATACTTTTGTACATGTTGGAGGATGTGAGGGGTTTGAATGGGTTAATGATAGGTTAAGGTTGTGCAAGTGAGGGATTAAGATTATTAATTGGTTTTAATCAACTTAATAAAAATGCACAAAATTAGAATTAAATAAATATAAAAATATTTATTTAATTTTTGGGGTGAGAATGAGGACTTATGTAAATCAATAGTTAGATTTATTTACTTAAGGTTGACTTTAGAAGAATGATGCTAAATGATTAATTAAACATCTATGCTAGGGATAGGTATGGATGAATAGTGCATGAATAGTTATTTAATAATTAATATTATTTAATCGTTGTCAAAAGGGGAATTGGATAATTAATCGAATAAATATATATTTATTTAATTAATCATAAAATAAAGTAGTCTAATGATGCCCTAATTAGGGTTGAATTGAGGTCAGATGAAGATTGGGTGATTTTAGGTGTCTACATTTTTCCCCTCTTTAAGATGGTGTTGTGAAGAAACATCATTTCAAACAAAGATAAAATATAGCGCTTGGATGGATAGGAAGAATATGGTATCCCACCACTCCAAGAGAAAGTGATGAAGAGGAATGATGATAGGGATGATGTGTTAGATTTAGGGCAAACAACTGAGAGGGGGGGTGAATCAGTTGTGCCAAACTTTCTTCAATTTACACACTTAAAACTTCTTGGTGATTAGCAGTATATTAAACATGAAACATTAAGCATTCAAATCACAAGCAGAAACTCAATAACACATAAGACACCAAGATTTTGATGTGGAAAACCTGGTTAAGGGAAAAACCATAGGGTGATTAACCCAAGAATGTATTCTCTGTTAGAAGAATAGAAAGAACAAATGGCACATGCCAATTAGGGCTCATTGCTCAAGCACACTGCTCACAAGAGGCTCACTGCCTACAAGAGACACACTGCCTACAAAGAATTAAGAATCACATACATGAACTGAAGAATAGCATCTTTACCATGCTTGAATCAGTTCCATTAAAGCCCAACAACTTCTGCTTTGCCTTTCGCTCTCTTCTCCTCCAGACTCCCTTTGGAATGACTTCACAATCCTTTATTTATACAAGGCATCGACTTAGGAACACTCATCTAAGTCGGCAAACACTTATAGATCCTCCGGAAAACGTGTAATACATTTGGTCGGCTAGTCACAGGAAGAACACCAACATCCGGTGGTTATTCATCAAATCCAAACTCTAACTTCAATGCAGACTACCAACATGAACTAGACATGATCCAAAGATCACCATAGCCTTTCCTGAGCCACCAAGAACATCCGCACTTTATCATCTTACTGGAATTCTTCTCTCCTTCATCCGGAGCTTCAAGAACACAGTCTGTCATCACTGTCATAAATGAACAGGCTCTTCCAAAGCTTCAAACCATGAGCCAATCTAGTTGACACTTCTCAAGGACTTCCTCAATGCTCCCTCCAATCCGCAGAATGGGATGATGCACTTCCGGAGCTCACCGGACCTATCTATGACACCCTATCACCTCTGAACACCTATCGGAACCGATTCTACTTGAGCAGCCATAACTTCTTTAGATCTTCATACGGACCTCTAAAAACTTGATTGGAGCATCTCAAGACTTATATCTACAAACCCTTTAAACCACATCCTCTGATCCTCAACCTATTGTGGACTTTCACCTTCTTGTCATCACTGTTCTTCACTATTCCTGATTGAGACTAATTTTCTCAATATCCTCAGCACACATCTCATCCAATGCTTCTTATTAATGCAACATGAGTATGTTGACATCAATGACAACACCTGTTGGGCCCATACTTGCAACATGATGCCCCATTGAGAGGGCAGGCAAGTTCAAAGAACATGGGTGTGCTCTTGAAATGGATGAAGAGGGATTCTAAAAAAATGAGAGAGGAATTTGAACAAAATAGATTTGGAGGATAGAAGAGGTTGGATGCAAGGGATAAATTATGGGATAGAAATGATGAAAGGGTTGGGGGAAGATTGATGGGGATGGAAGGATGGTTGGAGAAGGATGAGGGGATGCAAATGGATGAGGTGTAGTGATGTGTTATCCTACATTAGATTGAGTAATTTTATTTTCTATGGTATGAGACATTATGCACCAAAGTATAAGGAACTAGGGTACAATATGTCTCATGCAGAGCATAAAAAAGGATGCTCCAACACATCACAAGGCATTTGATGACCTTGGTAGATACTGTGATGAGGCAACCGATAAGGTCACAAGCAACCTTGTTGTATAGCACCATGATATGGAAGACCATGATACCACTATTGTATTTTGGCTACAAAGATCGATGTAGATGCAAGATAAAATGATAATACACCCAAACAAGAAACCAAGAATGCATAAAATGATTCAAAGACAAACATGATGTTGCCCCTAGTCAAGATGAAAAGATAAAGATTGCTGGATTAATAATGGATAGTGTTGTTGATGATAAGAAAAACATGAGGATTGGGAATGATATATTCTAATGATGATGATGGAAGAGGATCATGGCTTGTATCAAGGCTAGGAACAAGACCATTTTATGCGATTGAATGATTTTGCATAGATTGTTGTGCTTGATATGTGTGGACTAGGATTTCTCTTGTGATATTTGGATTACTGGGAGATTGGATATTTGGGAGATTTGTATTGCGGAGAGGGATGCATTGGTTTGTGTTTGTGCATCCTTTAGTTGGGTACCAATGACAAGGGAAAATGAAGTCTATTGACAAAGGGACTTGTGGGATGATGGGATGAGGTGATGGAGTTATTTGGCAATAGATGGGGGAGTGGAGTACTTAGACTGTACCCATGGATATCAAAATCATGTCTAAGTTTAGTAGGGGAGGGGGATAATATGGGCACAGGGGTTTATGATTGATAGAGGGTTTAAGATAGATGGAGAAAGGGGGTTTGGATGTGATCTCTAAGGACTATGTAACATAGGAATAAAATTCCCCACTCTAGATATGTTGCTAATGACTCAATGCATTGTGATGCATGGGGGGATGGATGTTATAGAATATGCTAGAAATTGATATATGCCAAGAGGTGTCTAAAGCATGTTTTAACATTTTTCCCCTATCCTTTGTTACACATATAGTTCCTAGGGTTGTCATTGATGTCAACATTGTCACTAGGTTGTCATTGATGTCAACACTATCATGGTGGTGTGATGGTATTCATGGTTGGAAGTCATCCAATAAGAGAAGAAGATACAATTCATGGTTGGATGTCATGTCCCATCCAAAAAGAGAAGGGAGAAGATATAGTTCATATTAATATGGGAATTAGAAGCACAAAGATGATCAGATGTATTGCTAACATTATTGATGGCCTGAAGCATGTATGTTCCAAGTTCCATGATGATTGGATTATCAGAAGAGTGTTTTACTGTTGACTGTTTGAAGACAATATTGTTTTTGTGATGTTGCTTCGTGTAGGACAATAGAATGCTCCGCATTTGTAGATATGGCCATGCAGTTCTGGAACTATGTTCAGGGTGTAGTGAAGTTGATAATTCCAAGTTTTTAGATCATCTGTCCTTCTGCTATGAAAGTTATGCATGATAGAGTACCAACATGTGTTTTGGTAGAGTAAGCTAGTTTTGAAGGCATGTTGGAATGCTCTGCATTCATCTAGAAATGAATGATTGCCCTTGTAGTTTTGAGGACATGCTTATGGGTGTGTATTACATGCTTCCTTGCAGTTTCAAGGTTCTTGGTGGTCCGCAGCTCAGTTTTTCAAATGACAACATGCTACAGTGTGTTCCGGATGACAGATTGTTCTTAGAGTTCATGATTGAAGATGTGCGGTGCAAATTCTTTGATGTGTGGAGGTAAAGGAGTGTTTGGGGATGTTGTATGGGTCCTATAGACTCATTTGGAAAATTTTCATGAAGATCTTTCTTATTTCCAATACCGCACAAGGTTTTCAAGTTGATGTGGTTGTTATGCTTCAAGGTTCATGTGTTTTTGCTTAAAGTTGTCCTATTCTCAAATGACTGGAGTGTGCAGATGTAATTCCTTGGTGTTTGAAGTTGTGAAGGATGTTTTGGACTTGGTTAAGCAAGTATTGGTGTCCTCAAGGCATGGGTCTTTTGTTGGTGTAACACATGGTTTTACTTAGTGATGGGGAGGCCTATGGGTTTAGCAAACCTATCTTGAACCAACACTTCAAGACCTAAATCATACCCATGTCTCCCTACCAATTCAAATGCTTAAGGACATTTTCTACCCAAAATGCCTAATTCAACCTAAACAGTCTATTACAGAGGTGAAAAACTTACTAGTCTATTATTCCCAATACAGACACTACGTTCTTGGTGTGGGACTTTCTTCTTTGTCCTCACTGCTTCCAAGATTCTCAATTTCCAAGGCTTATAGCCTTCTTGAGTCTGTTATTAGCCCTCCTCTCTAGATCTAGGGTTCTAATTGCTTGGTACTCAACTTCTTCTACTCTATTTTCACCCCTGTCTCTTAGACTGTAACTTGCATACTAGCCGGGCTATAGCACAGCTCACCTAGCACAAGTTCACATGGCCTCTCTCTAACATTCCATTCACTACAACAGAAAGAAAAACAAAAAAAGAGACTCTGTTTGATGCCCTTCCCATGACTGTACAGAGGATATGCGAGGACATCAAACTAGAGCCATTATGTACAAACAGAAACAAAAATACAGGAAAGAAACTTCTTTGTTTTAAAACAAAATATGCACACTCTACAGAATTTCACAGATGAATTCAGACAATCCAAGTTTTCTTTATTACTGTGGAAGTGTTTATTACATTCGCAGCATCTCAGGCTTCCAACCTCTAATTTTTCCAACCCCTTTAAAGACTGAATTGGGCTTTTTATAGTTTCTACCCTTGTCCATTATCAAACGGTTAGGGTTTCTTACATTAGTGTCATTCATAGCCGTTCCATCAGCCTAACACACTGGCACTGTCAAAACCCTTTTTGTTTATTGTGGTTTTACTTTTGCTGGTAGTCGTCAGCAAGACAATGCCTATCGGCATCGTCACATTTCGTTCCCCCGATATCCGAGCTTCCTGCTGATGAGTCCAACATAACCTTGCTTAGTGTTACTTTTGCTCATCGGTGTGACAAACACCATCGGCAAGCTCCAAACTTCTGTTGCCGATATACCATCTCTCTCTGATGGAAACTTCCCTTCGCCTTTGTCGATGTGACCTTCAACATCAGTGAAACCTTTCACCTCTCCTCCGATGCACCAACTCTCTCCGACAGATAGAATCATCGGTCAGACTCCGATGCATCAACTCTCTCCGACGGATAGAATCATCGGTCAGACTTAACCTGTCGGTGTAACTTTCCTTTTTGTTCACCGATCTCAATACTCCTGCCGATATGTATTGTCTTTGTCTTGCTTTTCGGTGAGACTCTCTCCATCACTCTAACTTTGGGCTTGTCCTCCGATCCTCCATCTCATGCCAAAATGCTAACCCCAAACTTCTCCATTGGCCAGACTTTCCTCTTCTTACGCCGATGGTTCCATTTTGTATATACATACAATGCTTGCATGCATCAAGTGGGACTCACGATCTCCTAAATGAAAATCAAAAACATCACACCAAAAAAATGTGAAAGTATATACATGGGCTCCAAGCCCTTGGTGCTCCTGCACCATACTCCCCCTGCGCGAAAGAAGTCAAGTCACCTCTAGTGACAGCAAGGCAAAATCAATGCCCCATTTCTTGAACTCTGACTCTGCAACCCAGGTAGCCTCTGCTTTAGGCAACTATTTCCACTTGATTAGTTGCTCCATATACACACCATGTCTGGTCTATTTCTGCACGCGAGAATCTAGAATTTTCTCAGCCTATGGTTTGAGTTGAGGTGGCAAGGCATTATTGCCATACTTGTTCAGAATTCTGCAAGGACTAATCCATCTCATCTGCAATTTGGTTGGCATCCCTTTCTGCAATCTGGCTTTGTTCAAATGAACCATGACTAAATCACTAACTTCAAACTGAACATCCTTCATGTGTGCATCTACCCTATCCTTGATTTTCTGGGTATTTTCCATCAATGTCTTCTTCACTTGGTCATGAATCTCCTTCATAGACTGTGCAAAATCTTCTGCATGACCACTTCTGTACTCCATGTCTCCAAGATGTCGGAGTTCATATACACCTCTAGGATGCATTCCATACACTATTTCAAATGGACTTTTGCTAGTAGTCCTGTTCACACTATCATTATAGGCAAATTCTGCCTGATAAATGACTTGATCCCAACTCTGTCCATCTTCTTTTGTCAGACACCTCAACAAGTTACCCAACGTTCTGTTCACCACTTCTGTTTGGCCATCTGTCTATGGATGATATGTTGATCCAAAAGACAGATTTGTTCCTAACCTCTTCCATAAAGTTTTCCAGAAATGTACCATGAACTTAGCATCTCTATCAGACACGATGCTTGCTGGTAGTCCATGAATCCTTATGACCTCTTTGAAAAACAAATAGCTATATGACTAGCATCATGAGTCACCTTACAGGGAATGAAATGACTCATCTTGCTAAATCGACCAACAACTACAAAAATACTATCAAAACCAGTCTTAGTCTTTGGTAGACCAACTACAAAATCCATACTTACACAATCCCATGGTCTGGAAGGTATGGGTAATGGTTGATACAGTCCAGCATTTGAAGAAGTTCCCTTGGCCTTCTGACAGATGATACACTTCTCCACATACTTTCTGATGTCTTTGTGCATCTTCGGCCAATAGTAGAACCTCTGGACTAACTCCAATGTTTTATTCAGACCAAAGTGTCCACTCAAACTACCATTATGCTTCTCCTATATGAGATTTTCCATCACGGATCCTTTTGGTACACACAACTATCCACCTTTGAACAACAATCCCTGCTGCAATGTGTAATCTGTAAACTCACTATGAAAGTGATTTTCAAAGTCTTGACAGAACTTGTATGCTTCAACAAAATCTTCATCCTCTTTGTAAAGAGCTCTAACCTCTTCCATTCCTATACTTCTTAATTGCACTTCTTGCACTGTGAGCAGCCTCCTGCTTAAAGCATCTGTTACTTTGTTGAGCTGTCCCTTCTTATGCTTAATTGTGAATGTGTAGGACTGTAAGTACTCCATCCACTTGATATGCCTATGACTCAACTTATCTTGTGAGTTCAGAAAACTCAAAGCTTGATTGTCTGTATACACAACAAATTCCTTAGGTAGGAGATAATGTCTCCATTTTCTAAGTTCTTGGACTAGAGCATAGAGCTCCAAGTCATATGAAGAGTATCTACTCTTTGCTTCATCCAGCCTCTCACTGAAAAAGGCTACTGGTCTATTCTCTTGGTTGAGTACTGCACCTCTAAACTCTTCCATTCCTATACTTCTTAATTGCACTTCTTGCACTGTGAGCAGCCTCTTGCTTAAAGCATCTGTTACTTTGTTGAGCTGTCCCTTCTTATGCTTAATTGTGAATGTGTAGGACTGTAAGTACTCCATCCACTTGATATGCCTATGACTCAACTTATCTTGTGAGTTCAGAAAACTCAAAGCTTGATTGTCTGTATACACAACAAATTCCTTAGGTAGGAGATAATGTCTCCATTTTCTAAGTTCTTGGACTAGAGCATAGAGCTCCAAGTCATATGAAGAGTATCTACTCTTTGCTTCATTTAGCCTCTCACTGAAAAAGGCTACTGGTCTATTCTCTTGGTTGAGTACTGCACCTACTGCAACATGACTAGCATCACATTCTAAAGTGAATAACTTATCAAAATTTGGTAGCACTAACACTAGCTGTGTGGCTACTTCTTTCTTCAACAATTCAAAACTCTTATCAGCTGCTTGTGTCCATTAAAACTTTGTTTTTAGTCCACCTTTGATTATATCAAGCATGGGTGCACAAATAGCACTGAAATTCTTTATGAACTTCCTATAAAACTGAGCTAAGCCATGAAAACTTCTCACCTTAGTTGCTGCTCTAGGAGTAGGACAATTCAATATGGCTTCTACCTTTGACTTGTCCATTTTCAGTTCTCCTTTGGACAACACAAAACCAAGGTATACCAATTCCTGCTTCATAAATTCACACTTCTCCAAATTTATGGTTAGTTGTTCATCATGTAACTTTTTCAAAATAATATTTACATGTTCAAGATGCTCTTCTTTAGTTTGACTAAAAATCAAGATGTCATCTAGATAAACAACTACAAATTTACCCATATAGTCCTTGAGGACTTCATTCATGAGCCGTATGAATGTGCTGGGAGCATTTGATAAACCAAATGGCATAACAAGCCATTCATATAGTCTTTTTGTGGTTTTAAAGGCTATTTTCCACTCATCACCTTCCTTGATTCTGATCTGGTGGTAACCACTTTTCAGGTCTATCTTGGTGAAATACTTAGCTCCTCCTAAACAGTCCATAAGATCTTCAATTCTGGGAATTGGAAACCTGTACCTTATGGTGATCTTATTGATAGCTCTAGAGTCTGTGCACAATCTCCATGTTCCTCCTTTCTTTGGTGCCAACACTGTAGGCACTGCACAAGGACTTATGCTTTTTCTAACCAATCCCTGGTCAAGCAACTCTTGCACTTGTCTGGCTATTTCCTTATGTTGTTCTGGAGTCATCTTGTAAGGGGCTTTGTTAGGTAAAGATGCTCCTGGAATCAGATCTATCTGCTGGCTTATAGTTCTTTGTGGAGGTAGTGTTGCTGGTGTTCCATCACTAATGATGTCCTTATACTATTCCAGTATAGTTTGGACCTCTTTTGGGATCACTACTTTTTTATTTTTCTGCTCCTCCTTAGGCTTTAGTATGATAGCATAGCCAATACCATCCTCCTTAAGAGTGTTCAAAAACTCTTTACCACTCACAATTAAGACACTAGGACTTTTTGTCTTATTTGCTTCTTCATCTTCCAATGACTGAATTTTATAGGTGACACCATCTTTTTGAAAAGAATATGCATTCTTCTCACCATCATGTATGGCCTTCCAGTCAAACTGCCATGGTCTACCCAATAGTAGATGACATGCATCCATAGGTAGGATATCACAGAGTACCTTGTCTTTGTATCCACCTATACCAAACTCTACCCAAGTTTGCTCATTGACTATCACATGCTAACCTTTATTTAACCATGTGACTCTATATGGATTTGAATGAGGTATTCTTTGCAAATTTAATTTTCTAAATGCTTCATCTAACACTATGTTATTAGTAGACCCTGAGTCTATAATTACTTGACATACCTTATTCATAATCTTGCATCTGATTCTGAATAATGCTCTCCTCTGGCTTGGTTCAGCTTTCACTGGTTCTTTGATCAAGGTTCTCCTTACCATGATGTTCTCTCCCACTTCTGAGGCTAGACTGACTTCAGGTGATTTGCTGCTTGAAGCATCATCTTGCACATAATGATTTCTTTTATCAACTCCTTGAGAAGAAAGTGTGCCCTTATCAGGACACGTATATGCTGGATGGCCTAATTGTCCACAATTGTAGCATTTCATAGTGGTAAAGTAGGATCCTCTGCTTGATCCTCCTGATCTTCCTCTGTTAGATCCCCTTCCTCTGTAGTTTCCTCTACTACTAGTCTCCCCACTCTGCTATGTGAGTTTGGATTCTCCTTGGGGTCTTTGATCAGTGTGTCTACCACCATAACTTCCTCTTCCTCTGTTGTCTCTACCTCTTCCTGTTGCTCTGCTATTTGATTCTTGTTTCTTCTTGCCCTTCTCCTCTACCTTAAGTGCTAGCTGATAGCTTTGCTGTACTATTGTAGGGCTGAACAAGCTGATTTCCTCTTGAATACTCCACCTCAAACCATTTAGGTATCTTGCGACCTTTACATTTTCATCTTCCATCACCTTAGACCTCAAGCATAGTTTTTGAAATTCCTCAGTGTATGCATTGACATCTAATTCTCTTTGTCTCAAATTCTATCTTTTCTTGTGCAACTAAATTTCATAATCCCTAGGCATGTAGACTTCTTTGATTTTAGCCACCATACCTTTCCAAGAAGCTATAGGTTTCTTGCCTTCTTTTTCTCTTTCTGTTTGAACAAATTTCCACCATGTCAAGGCATCTCCTCTAAGTCTGGATTTAGCCACCTTCACCTTTTGTGCTTCACTCACTCCATCACATTCAAAGTGATTTTCTATACCTTCTATCCATTCCATAACCAAATCAGGTTCCATCTTTCCACTAAAAAAAGGAACTCCTTCCAATGACTTGCCACTCATGGCTTTCAAGGCCTTCAAGAAAGGTTCTTCTTCCAACTTAGGATCAGGTGTGGGCTCTTCATCTTCTATAGACACACCTTCTTCCTTACCTTCAGAACTCTTGACTTTTCGACTGACTTCTTTAGTCTTTATTATCATTGCACCTAGCTTACTTTCCATTTCAGCTAATCTTTCCTGTAGGAGCCTATTCTCCTCTTCTTGATCATCAACCTTTTTTGCTAACTCTGCATTAGTCACCATCTTCTTGGATGAACCTATAGACTCACTTGAACTCGGTGATGACATACAACTTCTTCTATTCCACCCTAGGAATAGCCCAAATCTTTAACTTTCTCTGATACCAATTCGATGGGGAGGTCTATGGGTTTAGCAAACCTATCTTGAACCAACACTTCAAGACCTAAATCATACCCAAGTCTCCCTACCAATTCAAGTGCTTAAGGACATTTTCTACCCAAAATGCTTAATTTAACCTAAACAGTCTATTACAGAGGTGAAAAACTTACTAGTCTGTTATTCCCAATACAGACACTACGTTCTTGGTGTGGGACTTTCTTCTTTGTCCTTACTGCTTCCAAGATTCTCAATTTCCAAGGCTTATAGCCTTCTTGAGTTTGTTATTAGCCCTCCTCTCTGGGTCTAGGGTTCTAATTGCTTGGTACTCAACTTCTTCTACTCTATTTTCACCCATGTCTCTTAGACTGTAACTTGCATACTAGCCGAGCTATAGCATAGCTCACCTAGCACAAGTTCACATGGCCTCTCTCTAACATTCCATTCACTACAACAGAAAGAAAAACAAAAAAAGAGACTCTGGTTGATGCCCTTCCCATGACTGTACAGAGGATATGCGAGGACATCAAACTAGAGCCATTATGTACAAACAGAAACAAAAATACAGGAAAGAAACTTCTTTGTTTTAAAACAAAATATGCACACTCTACAGAATTTCACAGATAAATTCAGACAATCCAAGTTTTCTTTATTACTATGGAAGTGTTTATTACATTCGCAGCATCTCAGGCTTCCAACCTCTAATTTTTCCAACCCCTTTACAGACTGAATCAGTCTTTTTATAGTTTCTACCCTTGTCCATTATCAGATGGTTAGGGTTTCTTACATTAGTGTCATTCTTGACCGTTACATCGGCCTAACACACTGGCACCGTCAGAACCCTTTCTGTTTACTATGGTTTGACTTTTGCTGGCAGTCATCGGCAAGACAATGCCTATCGGCATCATCACATTTCGTTCCCCCAATATCTGAGCTTCCTGCCGATGAGTCCAACGTAACCTTGCTTAGTGTTACTTTCGCTCATCGGTGTGACAAACACCATCAGCAAGCTCCAAACTTCTGTTGCCGATATACCATCTCTCTTCGATGGAAACTTCCCTTCGCCTTTGTCGGTGTGACCTTCGACATCGGTGAAACCTTTCACCTCTCCTCCGATGCGCCAACTCTCTCCGACGGATAGAATCATCGGTCAGACTCCAATGCGCCAACTGTCTCCGATGGATAGAATCATCGGTCAGACTTAACTTGTCGGTGTAGCTTTCCTTTTTGTTCACCGATTTCAATACTCCTACCGATATGTATTGTGTTTGTCTTGCTTTTCGGTGAGACTCTCTCCATCACTCTGACTTTGGGCTTGTCCTCTGATCCTCCATCTCACGCCGAAATGCTAACCCCAAACTTCTCCATCAGCCAAACTTTCCTCTTCTTATGCTGATGGTTCCATTTTGTATATACATACAATGCTTGCATTCATCAGGTGGGACTCGTGATCTCCTAAATGAAAATCAAAAACATCACACCAAAAAAATGTGAAAGTATATACATGGGCTCCAAGCCCTTGGTGCTCCTGCACCAGTTAGGACCTATCTTCTACACGTTTCATGTTGTGTGTTGTTTGGCTGACTTGTAAATGCATTTTTCATGTTATATCTAGCCAACATGCAATGTAATTAATATAACATCTTGTATAAATTGTAAATCAAATTGAGTGAGGTGATATGATTGAAAAAGTTTATAAGTAGATAAGGAGTAGAATAAATGCATTTTGACGTGCGACTAAAGGAGAAAGAGCAAAAGTTGTATATGTTGTCCTTATTCATCTTGAAGACATATTTGTGATAGTGATCAAGTGTAGAGTGTGCCTAGCTAATCTGGTCATCAGAAGAAAGTGTGAAGAGGTAGAATTGCAATAATCAAGGTGTGAATTTCAATGTCAGTTTTCAAACATTAGGACTATCATACTGTAATCTTTTGTGAGTGTGTTCTCAATTCAGGGAGTAGTAGCTTCCTTGGGTGTAACCCTAAAACAAATTCTTCAGGGAGTAGTATCTTCCTTGGGAGTAACCCTGAATCAAAGTTTTTAGGGAGTAGTATCTTCCTTGGGTTGTTAGCTTCCTTGGGTTGTAGCCCTGAAGCAAAGTTGTTATTTGAGTTTCAATTATTGTGAGTTAATCCTCACCATGGTTTTTCCCTTCTTGGGTTTTCCACGTATATCAGGTGTTATGTGTTGATGTGAATTGTGTTAATCTTTCATTCTCATGTTAATACTATGATGCTTAAGTTTTAATCTACTCTGGATAAGTTGAAGTTGTTAAAATTGAAGATTGTTAAGATACTGATTCACCCCCCTCTTAGTATATTGGTGTGTTCAACATCCTTATCAAGATTGAAGGTAGGAAGGGATGATGGGATGATGATAGGATAGATAGGGACATATAGTGGATGAGATGGATTGGAGATGATTGGATAAGTATATGGATGTAATGGATGTATGTGATAGGAGTGATATGATAGACAAGGCTTGCCCCCAAGTGTAGGGTGCTCTTTAGATAGCGGATTACACATGACACCCATGTGTGGTTTTCATCATGGTACTTTTCCAAGGTGCCATAGAAATGGTTTTCACTGTTGGAAGATTTTTCTCTTTATTTTTTGCTATTTTTTTTATTTTGCTGATATTTTTATTTTTTTTGATTTTTTGATGGGATGGGGTGAAATGGACTCGGGTGTTTGTTTCAAAGAGGAGGAGGTGATAATAACCCATATTGAATATCTATTGCATATGGGCCATGTAAATTGTTTTGGTGCTCATGGATGTTGGTAGATGGCTAAGTGGGCTTCTCCAAGGTGTAAATGAGGTGGCACCATAGGTTTGATGGTAAATGGTGATATGGAGGGATATGTAGTGGATAGTAGGTTAGATGGAGGATGAATGGATTATGTGAAAGCATGGATGAGAGGGATGTGATGGGGATGATAAGCAAGATGGTGGATATATAATGGGGGGATAGAGGCATGAGGGAATGTAATGGAGTTGAGGGGAACCAGGACCAATATTTGCACACACCATGTTGGATTTTGAATCTTTTGATATTAAGGGGGAGTGGCAAGTAATGGGGATTTTAGATTCATGGGGATGATGTATTTTTATTGTGGGATCAGGATGGGGGATTTTGGGATTTCTGATTTGGGACTCGAATGGACTTAGGATTTTGAGATTTTGTAATTGGGTGCGAGATAGAGAATGTGGATTTTGGGATTTTGCGATGGGATGGGATTTTGGGAGTGTGGATTTGTATGCCCCATTTGGATTTATAGGCTATTTTTGTTTGGGGACCCACATGTTTCTTGTTTTTTCTTTGGGATTGATGGACCTTTTTGACCTTTTGGATTTATTTTGCTTGGATTTTGTGTATTGATGCCCTACGACATGATAGTCCTTAGGATTTTGTGGACATTTTGCTTCATGTGTGTAGGCATCCAAAGTGCTTCCAAGGTTGATGGAGTGGTCCCAAGGGGACTTAGTATATTTTAATCCCATGAGTTTTGTGATAGCTTCATCATTTTTTAATAAATCAAAGGATGTGTGTTTGTTTGTCTTGAGTAGGGATTTTGGGGATGGGGGTTTAAGAGTGGTAATTGAGATTGGGGATTTGCGGATGGGAGGACTAGTGGATTTAGATATGGAAGGATTAGTGGATTTGTGGATGGAGGTATGAGGTCAATGAGATGAGGGAGGGATGATGGTGAACTTTTTGGATCGATAAGGTGAAGGAGGGGGATGACAATAAATGTTTTGGAGGAGCAATGAGAGGCACCTATTTTTGGATCAAGAGAATCTCTCTTAGGATTTTTGTAGGTAGTACCAACATGTTTGGATTTTTTTCCTTGGGATGCCTAACCAAGGCAGTTTGATTGTGGATGGATTTTGACATGGATGGGCACCAAGATGCCTTGCTCACAAAGGCCTAAACCTTTTCCTTGATAATTCATGTTTTGGAGCATGCAATGAGAAATGGGATTCTTATTGTTTTAGAAACAAGATGCAAATCCATTACTATGGTGAGGATGGGTGGTGACTATAAGTTTTTCCTCTCCTATGAGAAAACCACCACAGATGAAGGTATTGGAACCAA
This sequence comes from Cunninghamia lanceolata, assembly GCA_027924645.1. Classification (NCBI taxonomy): domain Eukaryota; kingdom Viridiplantae; phylum Streptophyta; class Pinopsida; order Cupressales; family Cupressaceae; genus Cunninghamia; species Cunninghamia lanceolata. Next base: position 393,582 of record BSBN01000312.1, read on the forward strand.
GAGGACAAGATGATGGTGTGGTGATGGGGTTGATGTGGGTATGTTGATTCTGGGATGGTAGGGGATCGGGAAGAGGATTAGATGGGATGCTTGGATCTTGATTTGGATGGGGACATGTTGCAACATGCTTTGGGGTAGGTTATTTCAAGATAGCCAAATTTTCTTAAGTGATGCGTTGTGGAAGGAGTGTGTAGCTTTAATTGATGTTTGGATAGAATCATCTAATTAGGTAGATGAAGGGATGATGGGTGGTTCATGTTTGGGATTTTGGGATTCTATGGGTGTGATAGGATTTTGGATAGGTGTGGTAGGTGTTGGGTGGGTAATGGTATCATCAATGACACATTTTGATGGAGTTAGAATAGTGGAGTGGCATGATTCCTCAACTTTGTTATTGTGGTTTTGGTTGAGGTCCTTTGCTAAGAGTCCTAAGAATAAATCCAAAAAGGATGATGTGGATTTTGTGGGAGAATTGGATTGTGGGTTAGGTTGTTGGATTGGTGGATAATGAGATGGAATATTTGGATAGTAGGGATAAGGGGATGAAATATTGGATTCAAGGTTGAGGCGAAGGGGATGTTATATGAAGATGGATATTAGGATATGGATGGAGGTTGATATATGGAGGGGGGATAAAATGGATTTCTATTGCCAAAGGTTCTATAAGGATGACCATAATATACATTATTAGGTGTGGTGGGGTAGCTTGATCTAGTCTATTCATGATCAAAATGTTCTTGCATGTTTATAGATGGGCGATGGAAGCTTATAGAAAGCTTGCTTGCAATGATGTTATCAAGATTATCAATTTCATATTCATCTTGACCATCAAGACTATCATCATCATCAGTTTAAAATGGATTCATGATGTTTGATTTGGGTTTGTGATGATCTTGGATGATGTGATTTTGGATGACTTGATAATTTGATTTTCTAAGGTTTGGGACTTAAAGATTTTCTTTGATATCAAAATGAACTTAGATTTGGATTTGGTGTTGATAGGGTATTGAATGATTGGATTGGTTTTAAATTTAGATTGATTTTGATCAAGCCTCTTTCCTTAACTATTGATGTATATACCATGATCTTTTAATAGGAGTTAGGGTCCAATAGAATAGTTGTATTCTTAACCTCACATCTATCTCTCACATTCTATTGGACCCTATAAATAACTATAAACATATCTGGGATAGAATAGGAGAGATAGATGTGAGGTTAAGAATACAACTATTCTATTTGACCCTAACTCCTATTTCAAGGTCATAGTATATACAGATCAAGTGTTAAGGAAAGAAACTAGATATTAGAATATAACCAAAACTAACTTCTATAAAACTTTCAAGTTCTAGGATCCAAATCAGAGGATAAATAATGTGTTAAGAAGAATTAAAGATAATCACCTTAGTAGAAGAACATGTAAGAAGGAAGTTTGATAAGGAAAATACCTATGTATAACATCAAAAGGAGGACAATTGATAAGAAACAATTGAACAGATACCATAGACAACTACGACACCACATGGAATATACTACTCAACCAAGAAAAAAGATAATGATCATTTGGATGAAGAAAAGGATCCTAAGAATTTAGATGTATAAATAGGAGAATATGAGAGAGAAATGGTGCATAAAAATGAAGACAAAAGTCACTACTTTTACCAACCATTAAAAATAAAAGAAGAGAATATAGCCAAGGAAGGTGAACAGAAACTAGCTAAAACTATAGATTATTGGGGAGAACAAGAAGTATTGAAAATTGTAGAAATACTCAAGGAATAAAATTATAGAAATTTATCAACAAATAAATTTGTTGATAAGATATGGACCTCCTCTCTTCCCAAGCACTTAGTCCCTATTATTCATCCATGTTAAGAAATTATTGTTGCATGTGCTAAATAATATGACCCCTCATCTAGAACAATAAGAGGAATGGGGGTGAATAATGATTTTTTCTATGTAATATTTACACAAAATATAAGAAAAATACTAGGAATTCCTCCATGAACCTATTATGCCTCCATAGATAGTCTGGTACAATACTGGGATCAAGTTAGGGATTGTGTGACATTTATGAAAAACCTAGACATTAATTTGCCCAGTAAGAAACTTGAAACACGTTAGATGGAACTAGCACAATTCAACAAAGAGGCTAACATGCATGTTTGTAGTATGGTAGTGTATCTGTTAGGGGATGATAATGACTTTATAGTAGGATTTGAGCATATAGTTATTAGGATTAAGGTGCCATCAACCTTGTAAATCCTATGTATTTAACTACTAATATTGTTTGTAAATCATTCATAAGGGATGAAGTATTCACCAAGTAGCAATCTTGTTTCAACCGCATGTTTGACCCTAGTACCTGATAGATGATGGTTATCCAAGGGTGTAGGGGGGTACCCCCTTGTGGGTTCTAAGCCTGGGCTCATCCCCCTAGTGAGGGGTCTGGGGGCCGCGCACCCTAGCGGGGGTTTGAGGGTAGCGCCCCTGAAAGCCACATTATATATATTTTATCATTGTAAATCTGGATCGTTAATCATTAGGTCATAGATCTGATGATAGAAGTTATGTTAGATTTTCTTGTCCTAGAAGGAAACCCCTTTATGAGAACATTGTAATACGACTACATGTAGAGGTAGAGAGAGTTGAGATCAAAAAATTAGTGATGTTGGATTGAAGACTGAAGAGGAGGTTGTTAGTGATGTATTGTAAACTCTATTTAAGTTAATACAAAATGGTGCATCCCTTCTTGTGTGGAGTTTTTTACTAAAAGGGTTTATCCACATAAACACTGTGTTATGTGTTTAGGTCTTCTATTCCTTTATTTCTTTGTATTACTGATTTGATTTCTTATTATCTCCATTTGATTATGCACTAGATTAATAGTTACAGTTGTAATTAGATTTCCATTCTATAGTTGTTCACCTTCATTTCTAACAATAGTACTATTAGAAATGTTGCAAAGAATGCTAAGGGGGAATGCCTTGCGATTTGATTTCATTCCATTTCTAGAATAGATGCACTCACAGTGGGCATATTTCTTGCCATTGAAAATTTAGATACCCTTCTCTCCTAATGTACATTATTTTGCACTCATGTTACCACTTATATCCATATATGAAACCTAAAATGAATCACATGCCAGAAGGCTATGACCTAGCCATTGTTTCGATTCCATACCTTCATAGAACCTCTTGTTATTATCAATTTATTGAACAATTTATATAGCCAATAATCACCTTGATTATAGGAGAGCCTCTCCTAAGGTTTCCATAGAATTGAGTACTTTTCAAAAAAACCAAGAAGGGTGATTGTTTTTTCACCCATGACATCATAGCCATTAGACTATATGGATTTACATGAGCAATATACAAGCCTCCTAAATATGTTACAACCAGAGTATTTGCCCTTGAATATTCAAGACAACTGGTTATAATTGATATGGCATATGGAAATAGCAAGGAGAGGGTAACCTTTTACTCTCTTCCTCATAAATGAGAATTTATAATTCTAAAGATAAGACAAGTTGTACTAGTACTTGACCAAAAATTAAATTAATTACAATTGGATGTTATAAAGGGCCATTGGTACTTCGGTCTAGAGTATTCATTTATAATTTTTTTGTAAAAGATTAAAAATATGGACTAGAAAAATTTTGTGCATGAACCTTGTCCATTGGTGGAAAGAAAGAAAATCCTAGAGAATGGTCACACAAAATACCTAGATGATTGGACTATCTTACAACCTCCTACTTAGGAGCCATCACAACCATAGAAATTTCAACCATACGAGACTTTCTATCAGAAGAAGGAAATTTAAAATCCTCAATCAACAATCAAATATAGGAAAAGGCTATAGAATATGGGTTGGAAAGAGGAAAAGATACTGGCATGGTGGAAATTGTGGCAAGAAATAGCGAATAAAACCATAGAGCCAAAAGCTCATCCATTGGATGAGCAATGGGAAATTAAATATGACAAGGTTCATATAGAAATCTCTTCTTCATCCTATTTTACAAAAGAATCTCCTTTCTAGGAGGAAGACGTAGAAGAGGTCCAAGTTCAACAAGCCCCAACTCAAAATGAGGTGCAACCACCAGAATGAGAATTAGTTGTTGAGAAACCCATACAACTCCAACATATTGTACCATATAATCATATGTCACAAGCTCTTACAAATATAGGGATAAGAAGGAGTGTAGACACCTAAAAGTGTCCTCAGATTGCAAAACCCTAATCTCTGCCACATTCTACTATTTTTCCTTAATTTTCCTCTATGGTTAAATAATTAATTTTAATTAATTAATTATTTAATCATTCATTTTCCTAATGTCCCCTTTCATTAATTTAAACAAATAAAACATTTGCTTAAATACCTTCACCTAAGTGACAAAATCCCCTTTCACATGCATCATTTCAATAAATTAAATAAATTGGACAAATTTATTTAATTTTAATGCCATTATCCATCTCATCATTTCTTCTAATTTAAAATTGTCTTTTGTCCTCTAGTGGCTAGAAACCCTAACTGATCTCAGCCCTCCATTTGCATCCAAAGTCAACTCTCAATCCTAGCCATTTATTCAAATAGGCTCCTCTATAAAAATCACTTTTTCTAGCTCATTTTCATCTCTCTTAGTTCATTTTTCAGTCCCCTCTCTTAATTTTTTATCTCTTTAAGTTCATATCTCTCCAATATCTTGCCATTCATCAACTTGAGCTTCTCAAGATTGTGCAAAATCTGCAAATCTGAGAACACGATGGAAGATGGAGGAGAACAATGAAGATTAGTCAAGTTGTAGCTTAGATTAGTTCATTTTATGTTTGTTTACTTGATTTCTAGGCTTGCTTGCACTTCATTGTAGTTAGGGTTTAGTTAGTTTGTTGTTTTTTGACATTAAACCTGATTTTCCCTAGCAAAAAATGGTGAACCCGATGTGAATAGATTTGTTTTAGTCAACTTCTGAAGGGAAAGTTTCACAGGTGGCTTCCTAGTCTCAAACAGACCTCACCGTTGAGTCCGGGAGGCCCTTTTGTCAAAAAATGACATAAAATTCGACAAATTTCATCATTGGAAAAAAATTGAATTTTTTTTAGTTCGGCCCCTACTGTAGGGCCGTACCATACAGATCCATACAAAACCATACAACCTCTATGCAGGGACCTTAGATCAGATTTTAGGTTCATTAGTTTCATGGTTGTAGGTTTTTAAAGGTGCTGGTTTTAAATTTTTTTGGTTTGTTTTTTCTAGTTTTCAGGTTAACAATTTTGTGTTGCAGGTTAGATCTTTGACTATCAAGGCTTTGAATGCCTATTCATAGCACCTATTGACCAAGGATTTTTAAACTCTCTGTTTAAGCTTCCTCCCAATGCATCCAAACCCCACTGTCGTAGCCTTGAGAACCCTAGAGTTGTTGCCCTATCTCCACTCAAGCTCTTGTCACCGTCTGAACCCTAAACCACCACCGCCCTCCATAGAAACCCTTATCTCTTCCAGTTGCCCCAACATCTTCTCCGTCAGTTGCTGCTAAGCTTCCCTCATAGACTGGTTACAAAACCATAAACTCCAAAAAAACCTTTCTACCATTTCAAGGTCATAGTCACCACCAGGGTTTTCCCGTCACCACTACTGGTGGCAACCAGTCCTCATTCCTCCACCTTCAAACCTCGGTCGGATCCTTTTGCAGGTTTATATCCCATGGTTGCCACCACTTTGTTATCCGTCATTGTTTTGTCCATCACTCCACCACTCTGGTGGTCACAGTTTGCAAAACATCCTGCCTGTCATTGTAGTCTTAGGCTTCCCTAAGCCTATGTTCATGATTAAGTTGTGACTGCATGGTATTTGCAGTCATGGTTAGGTAGACACAGTCACCAGTGGCCCTTGGTTGCGGTTATAAAAGGGACGGGGGGGCTAGAAGCTAGCGGTCCCCCTTTGTTTCTTATTTTTATTTTTTTGGCATCTTCCTAGCCCTTGGTCATATTAATGACCAAGGGCTCTGCTCTTTACAAACCACTAGACAAACTGTTGTCTGTAATTGCTTCGCGTGACTAGGGTGTCCTAAACCTCTAGCAGTCTATTGATTGGCCAACACAAACTACCAATGTAAACTGTCAAGACATTAACACTGGCAGTAACCTTTTACATGTGACCACCACACAATCTGACCACTAACAATTAATGTTAACTGCCTGACCCCCCCTCTTGCCTCTTGCATGCCAATATAGGCATTTTTTTCAAACAGTCATAACTTTTGCGTAACATATCAGAATTTCACGAAATAAGCGGCATTATGGAGCTGACTCACCCAACTACATTGTGGTGAGGTTGATTTCAGGTAACAGTTCCATTTTGTCAATTTTTTTAGTCAAAGTCAACAGTCATTTTAAACTTCAAACACGTATAACCTTGTGCAAAATTGATCTATTTTTTGTGATTTTTTTAAAAAGTGCATAAAATCTCCTAAACAATCTGATGTTGCTCTTTTTTTTTTCTGTAACTGATTAGATTTTTTCAAATATTTATCAGGTTCACTTTCTTGTCCTCTTTGGTCTTTGAGGCTTGCAAAGGGTGTACTTTGCGTCATGTTTCATGTTTTGAGCATTATCATAGAGATTTTATGCTACTGATTTCTATTTTTCAGCCTACGGTGTTCGTTGGGAGAAGACTTTCATCTGAAACTACTAATACATTTGATGCAGGGTTTCCTTATTTCATATGCATGTGTTTTCTTATCATAGGCAAATTTTGATTTTGGTGCACTAAAACGAACATTATCTTGATGTTTTCACACTTGGTTTGGGGCTTAAAAAGAATCAGTGTTTGCTTTGCTTGGTGATTTTGTTGGTGTTTTGAGGTGTGTATGCTCTTCCCTTGCACGTCATGTGATCTTGGGAATCTAAAGCATCTCTCAACACTCTCATTATCACACCACACATTCAAATTTCTAAGGTTAACAAACATTGTCTAGTGTGGTCAAACACATGTGTATGCTCTCTCCTTGCATCTTCGTATGACCTTGGAGATCAAAAACATGTGTTTGTATCACTTTTGTCTAAACCTTTAGAGGGTCTACCTCCTGATTTGTGAGAGGGAATGACCCAAGTGGTACTTTCATTTCAGTCCACTATACAAATAATTATGGTTGTGACGAAAGTCATCAATCACCTGGCGCCGTTGTTCTATACCGATGGATGTCTCCCTCAGTATCCATGTGATGCGTGAAACCCCTCTCTAAGGGTTGGGAGGCCTCTTAATTGAGTGAAACACCACTTGTATAGACACCAATATATCCTGAAACATTGATTAAGAACCTTTGTGCTAGTGGTCAAAAACCCTTTTTACTTGTTGGTGCAGGAGGTTGGACCTCCCAAGTTGTCCCACATGTACTATTCATTGTAGAGATGGGAATTCCCTTGGTCCCTAGGATCGAGGGTAAGAGAAGTTGGTGTTCCCGTGCCATGTAAGGGGGAGCTAGTGTCACCAAATTCTCTAGTTGTCCACCTTGTCTTAGTATTTGGAGAAATTCGAGTGGGGACTCAGCAGGTAGTATCCTTGACTAGCCTAGGGTTGTACATGTCTACAAGTGTTTTCAAACATTTTCAAGAGTCACTAAAAATAGCCAATCTAATTGCCAAATGTCTTCTATGATTGATGTGTGTGATTGCTTAGTTATCACCCCAAACACCCTAGTCAACATATTCATTCCAAGTCATCATATCCTTATCACTCTTCCTAACCACATCCTCCTTGTCATTTCACATCATCCTCTTTCTAATCCAACCAACACCTAACCATCATCCTAGACATCCTGATCATATCCTAATCACATTATCCTAATCATATCCTAATCACCTTTCCTAATCACATCATCCAACCATCCACATCTTGATCATCCTACTTGTCATATCCTATTCATCATCCCTAATCATTACACCACATCCTAATCATATCCTAATCATCATTCCTAATCATTTCACCTTCTCCTAATCATATCCAAGTCATCCTTATCAAACCCTAATCACTTCTTTCATCTAATCACCATCATCTTAATCATCCTAGTCAAAACCCTAATCATCTTCATTCATAATCCAATCAACTTCATCCCAATCAATCCAAAGTCATCTAATCTCATCACTACACATCATCATCTTCATTCTAATCCAATCAATCACATCCTGATCATATGATAACTATTCATTCTAATCCAATCAATTTCATCATAATCATTCCAAATCACAACACACCACGACTGTAGGGAAAACTTTGAGCATCTACCCTCCCTATCAAATCTGATTGCAACTATGTCAAAACCTTATAGACGTGTTGATTCTATTCACCCACTTCATATCCAATTTCATTCATTTATGATCAAATTTCATCACAACATTTCATTAGCATTCATCCCTTGCAATCTATAGAGGTTCCCAAAAATAGTCTTCCTAAGGTTGAAACATAGGGAGAAACTGTCGAAGCTTGACTATATCACAAGTACAAATCTAGACCAAGAGACCTTGACATCTTTTTCAAATCAATCACAACTTGGGCTTAATACCACAAGGCTAGTTTAAGTACATCCTTCCAAGTGAATTTTGAAACTCATGGGTTCACTTTAATCAATCATTTCTTACACACCTCAAGGTCTCGATAAATTCAATTTATACTTTGACATGGTCATTAGTAGATGAGAGTACCCTCTTGGAGCTAGACTTTTCGATGACTAATATCATTAGCCTCTATCATAGTCTGGGCCTCATCACCTTGCATTGACATCCACATAGCATCTCACAATTTGCAAGTCTCATTTGGTAGAGACATGGTAGCAAAAAGAAGAGAAAGGGAATAGATCCTCCTAGTCATCCCTCATTCCAAACATTCTAAACATTCTCACCAACACCTCATTCATTCCAAGTCACTTTAATATTCTAATCAAAACCCTAATCAGCTCTTTCATCTAATTGACGTCATCCTAATCACAGCCCTAACCATACCCTAATCATCCCTAATCACCCATTTCATTATCTAATCAATCCCACACTCTATCACATTCCTAGTCACTCCACATCATCATTCATCCTAATCAAGCACTTCTCAACATGGTCTTAATCCTTGGTGATCCTATGTCCAAACCAAAGCCCAAAATCATACTTAGAGGTGGCCCTCTTAATCCTGATGAAGAGACAAATCCAAGACCTAATCTTGTTCTCCAAGGAGCCCCTCCTCCTAAGCCTAAGTTCATACTTCGAGGAGGCTATCTCTTTAATTATGAGGATGAGACAAGTCCAAAATCTAGTCAATCCACACATCAAGTCAACACCACATCAACCTATCAATTCACACCCCAACAAGCACATGTGAGCTTAAGTCACCCCTTCAAAACAAAATAAAGTGCCTTTGAATCCTAGTGCCACCTTTGACAAGGGAGATATCGACCTAGTCCATGCAAGCCATTCACTATCATTACCATCCTCTAATCCCCCATTAACTCCACACCCTAAGTTTAAACATTACAAAAGTAAACATATGGAGTCATCCAAATCCACCACTTCATTCAATCCCTTTGACCTTCTGCCTAATCAAAGTCCAAACCCTAATCCTACAACACCATCCATCCCTCATGTCCTTCCACCATGGGACCTATCCACTAATAGTCCTAATCCACCTAATCCTAAGCTCTCAACTTCCATCACCCATCCACCTACAAAGGATATGATCCAAGGGCTACTAGCTAGGAACAACCTATCCCCGTGTCAAACACCCATTCATGAGCCTGCCAAAGAACCTTCCAACACCATGCCCATTCTTACAACCCCTTCACATAATCCACAACCCATTGAGCCTCTCCAAGAGCATTCCCCCACGAGTCCTAGTCAAGACCCATCACACCCTTATGTCATTGACCATCAAGAACATATCGAACCTATCCAAGAGCCTTTCACTTCCATTCCAAGTCAAAAGCTATGTCAAGAGCATAATCCTAAGCATGAGGAAACATTACCCCCTCATTCAAATTCAGATCAAATCCCTCATATTGATCCCCTTCATAACACACTTGATCCCATCTACGATCAAGATACCCTCTATGATCAAGAAAGCCATGATGATCCACTTAGCCAACTTTATGCGTTCCATGGTCAAGAGCTTGTCACATCATCCATCCATGATCCAACCACTTCCACTTGTCATGATGAGACACTTTCCTCCCAAGAAAAAATAGAAGATTACACCAATAACTTGGATCCTAATGAGCATAATCAAGATCCTAATGATCCCTCTTCATCTAGTATCGATCCCATTTCAAATCCACCATCATATCCCCTTGGCCTATCCACTTTCATTCATGAATGTTATTTCTTGGGACAACAACAACCATTGTCTTCCACTTCACCTTCTCCATCAAATAAAGAGCTCAAGTCTAATGTCCAAAAAACACCTAGTCCCATTGTCCATCGTATGCTTCAAAACATGAATTACCAAGGTAAAGGTTTAGGCCTTCATGAACAAGTTATTTTTGAGCCTATACATGACAAAGTCCCTCCACGCTCATATGGCCTTGGATATACACCCCAAGGTAAACAACCTAGCGATGTTGGTACTTCCTCCATTCTTCCTAAGTCCACTTTCCATCGCACACCCTATCATATTCCCAAAACATATGTTGCCATTCCACCTCCATCATCCTACAAATGTCAAAAGCATGTGACCATACACCTTCCACCATCCACTTTACCTCTGCTTCTTCCAACTCCTAACATCGCTTCATCCACTTTACCACCATTTCTTCCAACACCTAAGATTCTTATAATTCACAAATACCCTTACATTCCTAATCATGACCAACAAATGCACACATCATGTAAACATAAAGCTTCTACTCATTCCACCAAACCCATGGGATTCAAAAACAAACATTTGGATGCCTACACTCATAAAGCTAAAAATCCTAAGGGTCCTAATGCCTTAGGACATCAATTCAAAAAGTCAAATCAAAACCCACCTACAAAGCTATCCAAGCCCATACCTTCACAAGAAAAGTCAAAAACTACAATGGTATGGGTCCCTAAACAAAAAAGCAAGTCAAATGAGGCATCCACCTCTCAAAAATCCTAATCATCCCCTTCCATTCAAAATTCCCATTCCACTCAAAAATATCAAATTCCTCCATCCCACCTGAAAAGAAAAAATCATAAAAATACAAAGTCTATGTCGGTCCCTAAATGCTTACATCATCCATCTCCTAAGAAAAACATTGCCATTGCTTCCTACACCACCTTCCAATCACAAGCTTCAATGTTTATCATGGTGTGTGCAACCGTTGGTCATGATTCCATACTCACATACATCCATCACCCCATCATTCAACTATTCTCTTACATATTTCAACCATTACTTCCCTATGGTCCATGCTTTTGCATAAACCTTCCATCCATCCTTGCATAATTCCTATGTAATTCACATCATAATCCACTATCATTCCCTCCATAATTCACTATCTACTAATCCATTTTACTCTCATAAAATCTCCTTACCAACATCTTGGGCATAATGACTTGACATGGTCCATGTGACATTCCTCTCCAATGGGACTATCACCTTTCATGGCAAGAGACACTTGAATCCGTCCTATCCATATTCACCTTCTCCTATCCAAAAATCAAAAAGGTAAAAAAAAAGTAAAGAGAAAATCCATTCGTCCAATGGTGAAAACCACCTTGGTGGTGCCTTGGATAAGTACCATGATGAAAACCTGGCAAATAGGCATCATGTGTAGGTTGATCTTCTATGTCACTTACACTTAGGGGCACGTTGTCTCATCCACACTATCATTTCTTATCCTATCATATTCTATCTACCATCCTTATCCATACACCTATGCAATTATTTATCCTCCCTTCCTCATTTTGATCTTGATAAAAGCTTGGGGGCAAAATCTTGACACATGCTTGGGATATCTCTTGATATATCTCATCCTTTCCAAACCAATTGTATCATTGTCCTGTTGACATAAGATTTGTCATGAAAAGTCCTAAGTATTCCACCTACAATGGGGCATGTTATTCCTATGAGACATAGTCCTCGGAGATCATATCCTTTCCCTCTTACACATAAGTTCCTTCCATCCACTATCACCCACCCCTTTTATCCATTCACCCAATCCCATTCATTCCCTTGCACCTAGACTTGGTTTTCCCTTGTCATTGGTATCTAGCATAAAGGCTATTCAAATTGTCATCCAATGTCATCCAAAACATTTCAAAAACCCCAAAAAATTAAAACATTCCAAAAACCCAAAAAAATCAAAACATTCCAAAAACCCAAAAAAATCAAAACATTCAAAAACCAAAAAATATCAAAACATTCCAAAAACCCAAAAAAATCAAAAAATTAAAAAACCCCAAAAAATCAAAACATTCCAAAAACCCCAAAAAATCAAAACATTTCAAAAAACACAAAAAGATCAACATATTTCAAAAATCCAAAAAAATTAAAACATGTCAAAAATCCAAAAAAATCACATGTAAAAAATCCAAAAAAATCACAACATTTCAAATATCCAAAAACATCCAAATATTTTCAAAAAATCCCAAAAACATCACATATCATAACAAATCACATAACCAACCAAAACCCCAAGCAATAAACCATGTCAAAACCACATGGTCGAACTACATTGTCTCTGTGCTATCACATAGGCAAGGCTGTCTTCGATGAGCCCCCGAGACATTAGGTCAATCCCTTAGGGCTCGTCATGTCCACTATCATAATAAGTCATCCCTTAATGAGATGGATACTTTGATCAGACTAAAGCAATTAGTCTTTTGCACCCAAAAATAATCCCAAACAACAACCATACAAATTACCCAATCATCCTTCGGTCAAACACGATCAATTGCCTAATCATGCTCATTCACTATCAAATAACCTCCTATCAACTACCACTTATCTTATCCAGGATGCAGGATCATCAAAACCAGGACTCTGCACCTTATACGACATGCGTCATTTATCAAACATCATCATTCATCACAAGACAATCATTTCACAACTTACGACATTCTCGAAACCAGACCACATATCTTATATGGGATGTCCCAATCTTATCACTTGCCTTATACATGATGTTGCATTGTCAAAACAAGATTAGGCATCTTATACAACATGCTTCCTATCTTGAAACTAGGCCTTCTTCATCTAATCATAATCAATCAACCACATATCACTTGGCAAAAGGTCCATCTGGCTATTGGTCTAGTCTATCTTATTTTACTAGATTGTTTTGTAGTCTTGTTCTTATGCTTCTTAAGACAGTCCCTAAGTGATGAAGAGAAGCGAGGATAAAGTGAACCTTTTTCTTTGATTGTTGTTTGCGGTTTGTCTTGGAAAAATGACTAGGGCAACTTGGTGCCTTGCGTGTGATCGAGATTCCATTAGGTGTGAATCAAAGACATCCTATGCATTGGAAAGAATAACTGCTTCCTTGCATAAGGACTTGCACACCTCACAGCTATCTCATCGCATGTTCTGACAAGGTACCACAGTTACTAGTTTGAGTCAGGCATTCCTTATTTGTCATGTGCCTATTTCACAAGGGATGACATTTCCACACTTTGGCCTTTGTCACGCCATTGTGATTGTCGTCCCTTAACATAATAAGCTCTATGATGATAAGCAGAAACATTGCAAGTGAGAAGCTCAAAAATCTATCAAAGTAAGATCTCATTCCCATTCTTCTAGAAAATCCTTCATTCCTCCACGATCTCTCTGATCTGGACAATACCTAGCACTGAGCCTATGGTATTGTAATGCAATAAAATAAACAAAGAAGAATTGAGTTTCTGCAAATAGGCAAACTCGCTGAGAGTTGTGAATTACCTCCAAAAACTAATTTTCGTTCATTTCCATTTGAAATATATAGGCTTACATATCATATGAAGGGTCATATTACCCTTGGAATACAAAAAGAGCTACTTGAAGGTGAAACTAATTACAAAAATTCAAAAAACTTTAAAAATTAGGAAATTTTTGATCTTCCCCTTGGCAGGGTCATAACTCCTAGCCATTTTATCAGAATTTAAACTTCTTGGACTCGTTGGAAAGATAAACTAATTATTTAGCTTGAGTTGCTTGGTTGCTTGGCATTAGTCTCGAGCCCTAGTTCTGCTCCGAAGGCCTCCGAAAATGCAATTTACTAAGATGTAAAAAACACCAAAAATTATATTTTTGATATTTTCCAAAAATACCACTCAAATGACCCTGGACTGGATCAATGCTTCCCCCTTGAGAGGCAATGGGCCCCATTGCATCTATAGTTGGCAACAACTGAGGAAACTACTTTTCAATTTGATCCCTGGTGAACCATTTGCCTTGATGAGGAAGTCTACCTGCAGGAACCACACAGTAAAGGGGAATTTGTTGTCTCTTCAGTGTCTTGACCAAGACATCGGTGATCTTTTCTCCAATATGGAATTGATGAGGTAGACAATGTTGATCATGCCTTTCCTTGTATTTTTTCTGCAATATCTTCAGAGCTTGTTGCATTTCTTCAACAAACTTGGTTGTCTTATGTGATGATGGAGCATCTGAGATGACTGGTATTGCTAGATCAATAGGAGCCAGTGGTTGATGTCCAAGACATATTTCAAATGAGCTATGCCTTATGGAACCATGTAGGGAGTGATTGTAGCTGTGCTCAGTTTGCCCATCCATATGTGGATGGGATGCAATAGGCTTTGTCATCTTGTTATCCATCATATCCCAGAGTGATGTCCTACTTTCATTTATCTATTTTTGCTGAGTGGTAGTGGTGACCATTTTGTCATGGATATTGGCTACAACTAACCTCTTGTCCTTAGTTCGAACCGTTAGAACAAATGTTCCAATATAAGCAATTGGACGTTCACATTGTTTTTTGGTAATCAAGGATGCTGGTTATGTAGGACTTACTTCAAGTATCTGGTACTTCTTTTCGCCCAATTTGATAATGACACTATGAGGTCTGAACTCATATACACCATGACGCTTGTACGTATATGGGTGCCCCAACAATACATCACACACATCCAATGGTGTCACATCACATATGACTTCATCTTTGAATGGTTTGATAGAATAAGGTAAGTGACATTGCTTATTTACCTGAATATCTCAACCTTGATTGCTTACCCATCCCACATGATATGGTTGTGGATGAGGTGTGGTCCACAAATACATCCTTTTAACAGTCTCAGTAGAGATCAAATTCTTTTGACTTCCACTATCAACAATGAAATGGAGGGCCTTGCCATTTACCCACATTTGTGAGTGAAATAAACGCTCCTCATCTTCATGAGGCAAAATCCTAGTAGTAACAACTATGGCATAGGGGTCAGCTTCAATTATTTGGTCATCATCTCTTTGCTCAAAAGAGTCTGCAGGCAATGGTTCAGGTTCAGGTTCAGCTTCCTTTTCTTGTAACCCTGTCATCAATGCCTTGGCAACTTGATAGTCCTTTGTGTTATGTCCTGGGCTTATATGGAATTCACACATCTTCTTTCCATTGTTGTTTTCTATTGATGATGCTTGTGAGGAGGAATCCTTAGCTGTCTGTTTTCCCATGAATTTGTTGTCACCTTCATTCTTTGAAAAATAATCCTTTTTTCCCTTTTGTTTGAATTTTTCCTCAATCTTCATTGCATATTTGTAGGCAGTCCCCAAGGTCTCAATATTGAGAAAATCCATCTCTGTTTGGATATAGTGATGAAGCCCGCTATGGTACTTTAGAATTCAATGCTTTTCTGTATCCATGATACCAAGCTTTGCTGAAAGAGCATGGAACACATTAGTGTAATCCTAAACATATTGGTCCTTCTTCTAATGAATCGTCTGTCACTCCATATACTTATCTTCATATGAATTTTCAGGATAATATTCTCCCTTGATATGTTCCACAAACTCTCCCAGGAGGGACCACCTTGAGTTGCTTAATCAAATTCTATATCAGGGTTTTCTCTAAACGACAATCTATTTTCCCACGATTGTTTTACATGATGCTCAGCTTTGAGATGAGCGAATGCTATTTTTTCACCATTAGAAAATTGATTCATAGAAACATATCTTTCTAATTTTGATAGCCAATCATCAACAACATCTATATTTATTTTGCCTTCAAAATTTGGAATATCAAAATTTACATGCACTTTGAAAGGAGTGTGACTATCGAATGGTACTCCACCCATGTTGGGTTGTTGATTTCGTTGAAGTAGATGAGAAAACTGATTCATCATCTCCTCACATTGTTTTGCCAACACTTCTTCCACCATTGCCTCAAAAGGGTCTGAATGTTCCCCTTTTTTTGATATTTTTGGTCGAGTGTAGTGTGACATACAGGAACGAACTGCTCTGATACCACTGATCTAGACAATAACTAGCACTGAGCTTGTGGTATTGTAATACAATAAAATAAACAAAGAAGAATTGAGTTTTTGCAAATAGGAAAACTCATTGAGAGTTGTGAATTGCCTCCGAAAAACTAATTTTTATTCATTTCCATTTGAAATATATAGGCTTACATATCATATGAAGGGTCATATTACCCTTGGAATACAAAAAGAGCTACTAGAAGGTGAAACTAATTACAAAAATTCAAAAAACTTTAAAAATTAGGAAATTTTTGATCTTCCCCTTGTCATGGTCATAACTCCTAGCTATTTTATTGGAATTTAAACTTCTTGGACTTGTTGGAAAGATAAACTAATTATCTAGCTTGAGTTGCTTGGCGTTAGTCTCGAGCCCTAATTCCACTCCGAAGGCCTCCGAAAATGCAATTTACTAAGATGTAGAAAATACCAAAAATTATATTTTTGATATTTTCCAAAAATACCACTCAATCCTCACATCTTCACATCTCTCTCTCACATATTCATTCCTCCACCTTCATTGTAGCCTAACATATCATTCATTTTTTTATATCCATTCCCCTATCTTTCTTCCTTGACTAATCCCTTTTCATTTTGAGAGCCTACCTGTGTTTGTCCAACCTGCCTATCCTCCCGAGGGGGCATCATCATCCTATCTTTCCATCATCATCCTTTTCCTCTATCCATTTCCTTAGCTTCTTTGAAATGATGTTACTCGACATAAATCTCATCATCTCAAAGAGGGGAAAAATGCAGACACCTAAAAGTGTCCTCAGATTGTAAAACCCTAATCTCTGCCACATTATACTATTTTTCCCTAATTTTCCTCTATGGTTAAATAATTAATTTTAATTAATTAATTATTTAATCATTCATTTTCCTAATGTCCCCTTTCATTAATTTAAACAAATAAAACATTTGTTTAAATACCCTCACCTAAGTGACAAAATCCCCTTTCACATGCATCATTTCAATAAATTAAATAAATTGGGCAAATTTATTTAATTTGAATCTAATTAAAAATTGTCTTTTGTCCTCTAGTGGCTGGAAACCCTAACTGATCTTAACCCTCCATTTGCATCCAAAGTCAACTCTCAATCCTAGCCATTCATTCAAACTGGCTCCTCTATAAAATCACTTTTTCCAGCTCATTTTCATCTCTCTTAGTTCATTTTTCAGTCCTCTCTCTTAATTTCTTATCTCTTTAAGCTCATAATCTCTTAGAATATCTCTCCAATATCTTGCCATCCATCAACTTGAGCTTCTCAAGATTGTACAAAATCTATAAATCTGAGAACACTATGGAAGATGGAGGAGAACTATTTAGTGGAAAATTGGATTTGTTAATGTTTTAGTGTTTTGATGTTTAAACCCTCCTTTCCACTTTACATTCAAGGATCTAGGGTCGAGTGCCAATTCACTATCATACCTTAGATCGCTGTGAGATGTAGGGAAACTTGGATTAGGGAATTTAATTATCAATTTCTCTTCTCTTATACTTAATTGACCATTAAAACCCTAGTTATGCAAATACGACAATAAACTGACAAATAATGGAAAAAGCTCTTGCAAACGAGAGTAAAATAGCAAATCACAAAATACCTATTTTCAGGGTTTCTGAGGTGGAATAGTTGGGGACTAAGGTGTAGGCGCCCAAGTCCAAGGTGCCAGTTTCTTCGCGGGATCTGGACCTCCTTCTGACATTGATCAGCCCTGTAACTTCTATTTCTAGAAATTTGTCTGTGGAGGACACTAGTGTGAGTGCCCAAGTTCTGGAAGTGCTCTGGTGTCTAGTTTCTCTTCAGATCCTGAATCCTTGATGTCTGCCAATCCTTCTTGCAAATTCACCTTTTCCAAATGCGACACCTATAACCTGCAATCACAAAACTTTGGGAGGGGGTTGTGGTGTTTAGAGGCTTGCCTCAGTCAAGCCCTGAAGGACACTTAAGTCTCTGAACACCATTGTCAGATAGAGAGTGCATGCCCTTGTGAGGAAGATGCAAAAACCAAAGGAATTGATAATGAAAACACAATATAATTTCACCTTGTAGTGAAGATATCATGGGAGGAAGATTCTCTTCATTCCATGATGAAATAGATGCTCAAATCTGCAAATACAAACACACAAACCACACAAGTTTGCTCTTGCAACACAATGAAGGCCTTGAATCACCTTGAGAACACTTGAACATCACAATTGCCATCTAGTTTACAAATGAATGCCTAAACATGCTTTTATATGCAACTACAAGCACTCCTGCCAAGATTTTCATAATTCAAACTTATCGTGTCGGCAAAGGACCCAAGTAACGGTCATAAACTGACACCTAAAAATAGGGGTTGCCCCAAAATAGGGCAGGACTAGGGCACAGGTGCCCAAGTCCTCCCCACCTATTTTGGGTAGGGTATAGCTCAAGGGGTCCTCCTAGGTCCCATTTGTCATGTTACCTAGGGCTCATTCCATCAGGATACCAAATTATGAACTAAGATGTCCTAAATGCATGCAAAAGACCCAGCAGCTAAACTTTATGAGGGAAAAGCCCCCAAGGGGACATTTTCTGACATTACATTTAGCCCCCACTTTAATGTATGTATGAATGTGAGGCCCATACATGCATTAAAGTAAGGTAACAAACACAACAAACACACCAAGCATGGAGAAGACACACCAATCACATAGAAAATAGTGATAGGCATGCAAAACACAGAGAAGACAGTTATAGTCACGCAGAACACAGAGAAGATAGTCAATGCATAGAAGACACATTAGTGCATGGAAGACAAAAATGATATCTTTTCTTTTCTTTTTTCCTTTTATATATATGAAATGCAGATGCAAGTATAGGTAAGTAAACAAAACTCCCATAATATAGGATGCACTACCCTGAGGCACAGGTCTCTGTATGTATGTGGCAACACACATGCAAGACACGCAAAACCTCCTAAAATGTAGGAAGCACTACTCGAAGGCATTGATCTTTATTCTGCATAGGGGGAAACAAACACGCCACACAAACAAGCACGCCAAAACACACACACACACACACACTTGAAGACATGGATAAAACATGACAGACAAGCAATGGAGTGTACCTATTTGTAGGTCCAACACCATCTCAGGCACATTACAGGCACACACCAATGATTAGGCTTTGCGACAACAATCGCCGAAGACATGCTTAAGGGTTGAGTTAGTCACATAACCGCTCCCCGCCTTCGCAGAGGACTTTTGAAAATGACAGGATGATGCAATCTGCTTCGAGAAGTACACCATCCTTGCCTCTACAGAGGGCTTAAGAAAAAGGATATGCTTTATATCTCACCTCTACAGAGGGCTTACATGATTGATTGATTGATTGCAAACAAACTCAGAATGCATGATGCACTCATCACGTAGGTCTTTGCACCTGAGGTCAAACACATTGCTAATATCTATAACAAACAACTTACCTTATATATGCCCCCACCTTAAGGTGGTTGATATCAGTTATTGATATCAAGCACGTTAAGGTAGGAATAAAACACATAAGGGAACACCGACTTTCACAAAGCCCATGCCCCCCAGAGGTGACATGTACTTTACGATCGCCAAATGTTCCCACAAACACATCCTTGCAAGAAACATGTTAGTGTCTATGAAATCATGATAAACAACAACATAAATGCATATGATTAACCACACAAAGAGCCAAGGTTATACCACAAATTTAGAGTTTGAGGATAACCGTGGGGCTATATCACGAAACTCTCTAAATCGAGTACTGCCAAGGCTAGATTCAAAGACAAACAAAGGTACACAGAGCAACAGTATTGTTAAGGTTTGTAAATGAGATAGAAACATCATCAAATTTACTACATGAAAAGCATGAGTGCTTCCACTAGCCAAGCATCGGATAAGATATACAACCCCATCATCATATTAGGAACTAAGTCCATTTTTTGATTGCTCTTAAAAGGGACACTAGGTCTGCATCAATATAAATGTTTGTCATCATCTGCCTGCTAGATGGAAACACTAGAGGAAGGGAAACAATAAATAAGAGAGGAGAAACAAGTGTCTTAGGGACAGTCATGTAGGAGGGTGCCCCCAATGTCACCAACTGCGACACTATGTCCGTAAGACACAACACACAATGATTAAATTAGAGAGAGGCAATATAGAAGAATGATGATACAAATAGAAGAAGGTCACAATAGAGGCGATCTCCTGGTATCCTAGACCTTACGGGAGAAGCCAAGGTCATCCTAAGAGGCCTAAACAACACATAACACATCATGGGGGAAGCACATCATGAGAGAGATAAAGGGTTAGAGATACTTACCTGTAAGGTCTTCTTATTATATCTTAGAGCTCACAAACCTCTTGGAGAGGTACTCAATCATATTTAATGCAAAATTTGAGTGGTTCTTATGAAAATTTTGTTTGTTATCATATGATGCTTTTTCCTTAAATCCTTGTTTAAATGAGACTTTTTGTTGCTTATGAGGGGGAGAACCACTATTATTTTTGACTATTGATTGTTGTCTTGCTCTTTTCTAATTTTTAGCAAGTTTTTGTTGTTGAATCTTTCTAGAATGGTAACGGGAATCATCCTGTACCATTTTTCTCATCTGTATCAGTTGTTGTTCTTGCTTTTTTGATGTATTTTGAATATCTCATGATCCATATAAGGATAATAGAGGAGGAACCTCAGCATAAATTCTGTTTCTTCAAGGACAAGGTGGATTATCTGCTTGTTTCTTATCCACTTCAATCATTCTGACGATACTATCATAGTCCAAGTAATCATCCTCGTTTACTTCCATTAAACCTTGTTCCACCATATTGTTTTCAATATGTTTAGGGAAAGGATTAGTGAAGATTTGTAAATTCTGATTTAGCAGAGCAATTGACTTATTTCCATTATCATTCACACCCGATACCTGGATGACATTTGAATCAATAAGGTCTTGTATCTCATGTTTAAGACACATACATCGTTCAGTGTCATGTCCTTGTGTTCAATGATAATGACAAAAGGCATTAGCATCGAAGTAAGGTCCTTATTTACTAGGATCAATAGGCTTGATCGAGGGAAGTTTCAGAATGTTATTACTCACAACTTGGTTCATGATAGAATGATAGGACTCAAATATCGGAGTAAACTTTCTTGGTTGATATGATGCTTTCTTTGGATTATTTATAGTAGACACATTCGTATTTGGTCCATTGATCTTGATGAAACTCCTATTATTATTTCTCTTAAAATTGCTTTTTGATGATCCACCCATGGATTGATCAACTTGAGCCGATGAGTTTTGGTTTTCATACTGACTAGACGAAAGTTGATAATCATGAAGAGCAGTGCATAAATGTTGAAAGGAGTTATATTTCATCAAGAGAATCTTATCATGAATATTAGGTTGTAGATTTGTAATGAATATCTTTTGAACATCCTCATCTTTCATTTGATACTGAATTTGTGCATAAAGTCCTTGATATCGACTAATGAATTCAGTCAACTTTTCTTTGGGACCTTGTTTGCATTGAACCAAGTCAATAAGAGTGACTTGGGGTCTAATGTTTGCTTGAAAATGTTGTAAAAATTGATCAATCAACTGCAAAAAGGAGTGTATTGAATTTAGAGGCAACAAGAAAAACCATTCTAAAGTAGTATCTTTGAGAGATCGTGGGAAACGTTTTGCTAACAAATCCTCTTCAAAATAAAAATCACTACACATAGCTGTAAATGCTGCCACACGAATATTAGGATCACCTTTTCCACCATATTTTTCAAAGCGGGGAGTCTCAAACCTCTCAGGCATAGGAGTTCTCAAAATTGCATAGGACAGGGGATTACGGGCATGATATGTTGGTAGACTTGGTTGCGACAAATTTGTCAAGGTTGTTACCTTTTGTTGTAAAGCAGTCATGCCCTGTAAAAGTTGGTTTAAGATGGCATCATTAGGAGATGCGGTTTGTTATGAGGAATTAGAACCAAAGTGAGGAGGTGAATGAGATTGAGATATGATAGGAGGAGGCTAAGAATATGTCAACGGTGGTTGGACATAGTGATAGGTGGAAGATGGTTGTGAGTAGGTAATAGGTGGTTGGAAATGAGTGGAATAGATAGGTAGTTGAGAACAATTATGCATAGAGGAGGTCCCTTTAGGAACCAAATTTTGATAATCAAATCACATAGCTTTGTAATTAGTGCCATTAGATACTCCAATACCAATGGTAGCATTACTACAAGCATTTGCATCAGTTGTTAAGATCGTTGATGTAAAAGTCGATATTCTCGTAGTTGGTATAGGTATGGATACTTGAGTATGAGATGGTGATAAAGTGTTATTTATCGCTTGTGCTCATTCGGTCACCGGCATGATATTGGTTTGTACAATATGTGCTAGGCCACGAATTGCATTTACACCATCTTGTCACTCTTTTATCAATTCTCTTATATTATGAATTGTAGGGATAGCTTCTTCAGCTATTCTCTCATTTTCCATAAATGATTGAAATTCAGCTAGCTCTTTATCCAATTTTTCTATTTGCTCATCAGATACATATCCTGTTGCCTCAATAGTATTATCAACATCATGAAAAGTTTTTTCTTCCATTGTGGTTGGAGGATGTATAATATCTTGCACAATTTGAGTTTCTCCCTTTGTAAAGAAGGTGTTCAAAGGATTATTAGAGGTAGGAATGTCATTTTCAAGAGCACTAGATCCCATTAACCTTTTAATTCTTCTCAAAGGGATATTGTTTTTAGGACAGCATGTCATAAAGCTTATAAAAGAATACAACACACAATGCACAAACTAAGAGAACAAATCCTAGGAGAAGGATATGATTGATGGCCAAGATGCTTGGTTTTTTGTACTCTTTTCAATGCAAATGAATAAAATAAAGAATGTTGTAAGGATTTTGATCAAGGGAAGAAAATTATATGTCTGATATTAGTCCAAAATAGTAATAAGATCCTTCTCAGCACACTCTTGATACAAATCCAAGATAATGCCAAGTCAAAATAAAGTGAAAATATGTCAAAATAGGCACTTTTTTCACCAAAACTCAATGCAAAAGAGCATAACAAAGGGTGTTGTGAGGAAAATTATGGTGGAAAGAAAATAATATCAGTAATAATAGTCACTTGGTTCCAAAATACCTAACACAACATGCTTTTAGTGCCACTTAAGGTAAAACCTTAGTGAAAATATAGCAAAAATAGGCTATTTTTCACAGTTTTTCAATTCCAAGACCTAGAAAAGGGGGTGTTGTAAGGAATTTTAGGAGGTACAAAAAAAAATATCAATTATATCAATCACATAAATCCATAAAATTGATCACAACACACTTGGAGTGCAAACTAGGTCAAACCCTAGGGCAAAAATAGCCAAAATGTGTAGTTTTTCACCAAATTTTCACTACAAGAGCCTGATAAAAGGGTGTTGTGAAGCTTTTTAGGAGGGGAAGAAAATGATTTCCCTGATAACATAAAATTAATTCAAAAATACTTTTCACAACATGCCTATGGTGCAAGTTTATAGAGTCGATAAGGCCAAATTTAATGAAAATCGTTGTTTTTGAAGCCCTAGGTTTGAGATCTTGGGACAAAATGCTATGTGAATGTTTTGAATTCTGATTTATGATGAAAATGAATTACTCTCATATCTAAAAATGATTTCCAATCCTTTTAATGCAAAATGCCAATGCAAATCTATGGAAAATGCATGAAAATTGCTAGTTTTTGTTGAAATTTTCTATGCAAAAATGCAAATATTTTAAATCTAAATGCAAATTTACACTAAAATGAAAGACTACAGTGAAATAAAAATTTTAATGAGCCTCTAAAATCATTAGAAAAATATGAAATAAGATTTTTACCTACTTGTTGATAACTGAGAGGGGGGGGTGAATCAGTTATCCTAATTATTTCCCTTATTGAACTTTCCTTTTAATTGATGCAGCATAGAATCAAACACAAAAACATTAATCATGAAATAAGAAACACATGACACAGTATTTTTGACGTGGAAACCCTGTTAAGGGAGAAAACCACGGGGTGATTAACCCAAAATTATTCTCTGTTAGAAGAATAGGAAATTACAAAAATGGCACTTGCCAATTAGGGCTCACTGCCCGAGCACACTGCTCACAAGAGGCCCACTGCCTACAAGAAGACACACTGTCTACAAAGTGATGAGAATCACAGTCTTGAACTGATTGGAAGCATCTGCATATGCTGGAGTTCAGTTCCGGTTAGGCTCAGTACACTGATCTGCTGCACTTCATCTTTCCTCTGTTCTTTATTCTGCTATCTTTCACATACCGGATCCTTTTTGCTACCTCTGTTCTTATCTGGACTTATTCGCATATATCTACACATCAACACACCCTTCACAACTAAATCCATCCTCTATATATATCCGCAAAAGTAATTTCATCACTTTTCTAGTCGGCATCCGGAACAGTCTAGTTTCTTACAAACTCTCATTCTGTCGGCTGAATCCTTCCTCACCAAGCAATGCGGATCAAGCATATACTTGTAGATATCATTAATTATGTCGGCCAAACATGATTCATGCCTTCACAACCTCTGTCATCAACAGTAACACATCCGGAAAGCAGTCTGATACTCTGTCAGTCAGTTCTTCCTCTGTTTTCACTGTCTCTCAAGAATCCGGTACTCAACCATTCATATCTTTTTCCTTGTCCATCACCGGAGGCTAAATCCTTGGAATATACCACTCAAGGTAGTCCTCTTGACTTCCCCAAATCCGCACTACACCAAGACACTTCCTCTGAGAGATCCGGACCAATCTGTCGGACCTTGCCACATGCTCTGTTCTTCTTCACCGGACCACAACATTCTTTATTCTGACTTCCGGTAGAGACACATCATGACTTGCGGATATGTGGTATGACCTTTGTTGCCATCAATGACAACAACCATGAATCCATATAGTGTCTCTTACCAACAATCTCCCCCTTTGGCATTGATGGCAACACTTAGTGAAAAATGACTAAGTGTTTTCACTTTGCTCCCCCTTTGCTGATGCTCTGTCTTTATATACAATTTCCGGAACTCCCCCTTAGTTGGATTCCTCATTTTTCACTGCTCCTCACTCCCCCTTTGACATCAATGGCAAAGGGTGGGGTCCGCACACCAAAATTTTCAAAAATTTTCTATACATAGCCGCATATTTACATACTCACATATACTGAAGAATGTCTGCAAAGGATGTCTGCAATTGAATCATTTCTGTAGCCCAACTTTGCTTCATTCTGTCAAAAATTGAAATGTGACCACTCAACAAAAATGCAAAAGCTTCTGCCCGCTTGAGATCTGTCGGATCTTTTGTTTGGGCGGTGGTCTAAGCATCACTGATGGCCTCATGCATAGTTTCCAACTTAGGGATTATAATCCTTCTAAGTTCTCCCATCCGGTTAGTGATGTTCTTCCTTTCCTTCTCAAGATTCTTTATTTCATTCAAGACTGCAATAGTCTGACATTCTTGATTTATTATAGAGGAAGAGAGAGGATCAAAACTTTGAGATAAGCTTTGTAGCTTATCCTGTTCCTCTTTTATTTTCTTGTCAAATGCTGCTGTTGCCTTTGACCAGGATATGCAAAACTTATAGATGTCACCGCCATCCTTAAGAGCATTCTCTAAGCTCTTTATTCCAATGCTTACAATCTTCCTATCTTTAGAGATTAATTCTAATATTTCTGAAAATCTTTTATCCAAAAATTCCTTCCGGACCTTTTCTTCAGCTGATTTTTCTAGAGAATCAAAATGTGTATCAACACTGCTGACTAAGGTTTTTAGATTATCGGAAGAGGAGGCTATCGGATCTATCTGGATTGATGGCATGATCTTTACAAGTACTCCGGAAGCAGCCTTTATCAACTCACAGTCTTCCATATGAGACTTCAGGAGCTTTTCATTTGCCTTGGCATTTGCAAATGAAGCTATCTTCATTGTTTGTACCGGAGAGAGAGAGTCAAAATCAAATGGGCCTTTTAGAAGCTCCGGTTCATCAATCTCTAAAGTTTCTTTGCTCAAAAATTGTTGAACAGTTTGTGCAGTGTCTCTTGCCGGAGACAGATGTTTCTTTTCTTCTGCAGTCTTAGAACTGTCAACCTTTTTGTCTTTCACCACTGCTTCCTTCTCCTGTAATTGCTCTTCTTCTTTGGATCCGGAGACTGTAGGGGAAACCGGAGGAGAGATGCTAGCTTGTTCAGGGGCCACTTCTTCTGGAGCAGAGGGTCCCAAGTCCTCAGCTGTTTCTGTACCTAAGTCTTCTACAACAGGAAGATTGAACCTTTTGAAGGCCTTCCGGAGGATCTCTTCTGTTTCTTGGGCCACTTTGTCAGTCTCACCAAGCATGAGTTGATTCATCCTGGCTTTGCTTCTGAACTCATCTTTGCAGTCCTTGAAGATAATGTTCATTGTCTTGGGATCAATTTGAGGATATAGCTGAATAGATATCTGCTCCCGGATCTCAAGATCTTTAGCATGAGCATTATTCTTTCTTACTTCCAATTCCTTTTCTAGGCTTTTAGGAATAAGAGATATGATTTCAATGAAAGCCTTATTATATATGTTAAGATATTTGACTGTGGCCTCCTGCAGAGTCTTTTGGTTGGCCTCACTGAAGTCATCATAAGATTCAGTCATTGGTTGAAGGTTTCCATCCACCATGACCGACTTGATTATGCTCTCTAGAGATAGAGTGGGCTTTTCAACAGATACCTCTGCCATTTCATCCTTGTCTTGGCCTGTGGAGGGCTTACCGGATCCTTTCTTCTTCTGTTTCTTTATTTCTCTTACTCCCTCATCTGACTCTGTTTCCTCTTCATCCTTTTGGCTTCCATAAGCCCTTGTGGCTTTTGTCTTGGATCTCTTACCGGATGCCTAAACTTCCGGTTTCGAACTTTTGGTTGTGGGAGGTGCAGATCTCTTTGATGATCTGGTCCGGGTGGGAGCTTCAACCGGAGCACTTTCTTTACTTTTCTCTTCTTCCTCAGCCTTCCTCCTCTTTTCCCGGCTGGCATCAAGTGCCTCTTTTGAGATGCCTAGGCCTTGAGCAATGTGCTCTACTTCTTTTCTCACCTTTCTTTTAATCTCAGGTTCCCTGAGTTCTACATGTATTTTTACACTCAGCTCCTCAAAGGTTCCAAACCTTTCTGCCTTAGGATCTTTGGGCTGACTTAGCATGTGTTGAACATGCAGCTCCACTATCTGTTCATCCACTTCATACCCCATGGGCATGATCCAGACAGTCCTTGGCTCTACTGCCTCCATTAGGCACTGATCAGTGTCAACCATAAAGCACACTGAGTCTTTGTATTTTTCAACAAGAGACTGGGGAATTCTCTCTCTTGCTTGCATCATGCTCTGAAAGTTTTTGAAGTATCCCCATAGAGCTGTATTTCTCACTTTTGCATCCCCAAGTCCATGCAAATAGTCTCTTATCTGGACTGCAACAGGTTTGTCATTCTGCCATACCCATCCACTTGTTCCGGGTAGCTCATTCATGAAGTAGAAGAATAGACATACAATAAGAGTACCATACTTAAAGGAATTCTTCTTATCCTTCTTGATTTTCTGTATATTTTCCATTAATTGGCTTAGCAGTAGTTCGCAGAGATCATATTCTGCATTCTTTCTTAGCATTTCATAGGCAGTGTATACTGCAGTTCCGGATACAGAATTCTCCCTGCTGGAGTGATAGATCTTGTATCCTATTATCATTGATGCATATTTGATATCCGGATCCGAAATATCTTCAATGGTCATTGCCCTCTTATCAAATTTTGATCCGGTGGCCTCAGTTACAATGTTGTTCTTGACAGATTTGAGGATAGGTACCCCTCCGGAAGAGTATAGACCAGTTACTGCTCTAATTGCCTCTATTGTGATCTTGCAGGGTCTATCTAGCCATAGAAAGTTGTCATGCATCCTGCTCAGTACATACCGGACCCATTCATCTTCTTCAAAGCAGGGGAAATGAATAAATTGCTCAAATTGTTTCTTCTGGATATCCTTATACTCTGGTTTAAGCTCAAAAGCATTGTCTATCAGTTGCTTGTGATAGAGGTCTCTTAATTTGAATTCCCCAAATTCCTCAATGCTTGCATGTATGTAAACCCTAATGTCTTCGGTATGTAAAACTCCGTGAGGAACACTAGAGAAGGCTCCTAGTGGATCTACCTCCAATGATTTGTAGGGATGTTTCTTGAATGAGGGGCGAGGTCTATCAGAGATCTTAACTATGTTTGGAGTAGCCATTCTTCAAAGATTTGCAGTGAGGTAATGAAAAACGGAGAATACCTTATGCGCCTTCGGTTTGCACGGAGTGGTTGGATTGATTTCTTTATGCAATAACTTCGGCAGGAGATCCTTGGTGTGCTTGATGAACCTTGTTGCAGAGCTCCACTTTTCGCTTCTTCTCGAGTGCAGAATGAGCAAATGACCTTTGAGAAATCCCTTAAATTGCTCCGCGAACCCTAATATCTGTCTGCAATAAATGCTTCACCTACATCATTCCGGTTTGCCTTGTCTGGATAGCTTGGAGTATCCCGGATTAGTCCTGATTTGTGGATATCATCCGGATCTTTCAATCATGAATAAATTGAGGTAACATATTACAAGAACATCCCAAACACTCTGTCCAATCCGTAGAACAAGATAGTGCATTTCCGGATCTTTCCGGACCTTTTTGTAATCCTTTATCATACCGGAGCATCTCCCTGAACAGGTCTTATTTGATCGATCACAGCTTCTTCATAACTCCATGCGGACCTCTGAAAACTTGACTGAAGTATCTCAAGACTCATATCTACAAACCCTTTGATCCGCATCTTGTGTCACATCCGGCACCACTTGTTTGGCTGGGGGAACAAGATTTTCTTTGAGTCTCCCCCTGAGCCTGAGCTCACTTTTTAATTTCTGGAAGAAATATCAGCACCAGAGTCTGGTGCGGATCCAACCTCTACATTCTCTGAACTTTTCTTCACCCAAATCTTGCTCATCTGATTCCTAACCTCATCCGCATTCATCTTTTGTTTACCCTTGTCTTGATTCTGATTATACACCGGACCTCTTTTGTCCTGATTCTTGTTTCTGCAGACTTTAGCATTATGACCGGACCTATTGCAGATTTGGCAAATAACATTTCTTTGAATATTTGACTGATATCCTCTTGATCTGCATTGATTAGCCATATGACCTACTCTATTGCATGTGAAGCATCTACCTTTGAATGATTTGTTTACTTGCATAATTCTGCATTCATGGGATTTGTGTCCATACCTTTTGCAGTTGAAGCACTGTCCGGAGAAGGATGAATTAATCTGATTCATTCTCATTCTGCACTAATTAGCTTTGTGACCAAAGTGGTTGCAGCTGTGGCAGTATCCATTGAAGGATGGATATCTTTGAGCATTTGGCTGTCTTACCGGAGGTCTTCTAGGCCTGCTCCTTGGATTTTCTGATCCAAGATTCTTCTGACCGGATCCGGAGCTTTCTCCTTTCTCATATCCCAAACCATACTTGTCATCTGTCCTCTTTTGACTTCCAAGAAGAACTTCAAGTTGAGCAGAACTTATCTTGAATTTCTCTTTATATTCATTTGCTGTTTGAAGGTCTCTTTTGAGAGAGGCAATTTGATCCTCAAGCTTTCCTTCATTATCTTTGGCATCTTCAAGATCAGATTCAAGATGTCTAATAATCCTGTCCATCTGGTGGCATTCTTTTGATTTTTCTTTAAGAGATTGTCTTAGATTGTCTTCAGCCTTTCTTTTTTCTTCAATCTCTTGAGTAAACTTTATAGTTCCTGATTCCATTTCATGTCTTAACATAATGACTTCTTTTGATAACTTTTCACATAACTTGGTTTGCTCAGTCAATTCTTCATTTGTATTGCTTTATTCACTTTGTCTTGCCAACTGTTGAAGCAGCTCCTTTCTCTTTTTCATAGAGAGACTTAATTTGTCTTTTAATTCTCTCATGAATTCATCAGCCTGTTTGAGTCTTTCCTTTAATTCACTGACTTCAGAATTTGACTGTTCAAGATCCTCAAGAGCAGTCTTGAGTTGCTCCCTTAAACCATATGCATCCATTTGAAATCCCAGATCTTCCTCAAGCTGTTAGGCTCTATTAGGAGGAACTTAGCTCTGATACCAATTGTTGATAACTGAGAGGGGGGGTGAATCAGTTATCCTAATTATTTCCCTTATTGAACTTTCCTTTTAATTGATGCAGCATAGAATCAAACACAAAAACATTAATCATGAAATAAGAAACACATGACACAGTATTTTTGACGTGGAAACCCTGTTAAGGGAGAAAACCACGGGGTGATTAACCCAAAATTATTCTCTGTTAGAAGAATAGGAAATTACAAAAATGGCACTTGCCAATTAGGGCTCACTGCCCGAGCACACTGCTCACAAGAGGCCCACTGCCTACAAGAAGACACACTGTCTACAAAGTGATGAGAATCACAGTCTTGAACTGATTGGAAGCATCTGCATATGCTGGAGTTCAGTTCCGGTTAGGCTCAGTACACTGATCTGCTGCACTTCATCTTTCCTCTGTTCTTTATTCTGCTATCTTTCACATACCGGATCCTTTTTGCTACCTCTGTTCTTATCTGGACTTATTCGCATATATCTACACATCAACACACCCTTCACAACTAAATCCATCCTCTATATATATCCGCAAAAGTAATTTCATCACTTTTCTAGTCGGCATCTGGAACAGTCTAGTTTCTTACAAACTCTCATTCTGTCGGCTGAATCCTTCCTCACCAAGCAATGCGGATCAAGCATATACTTGTAGATATCATTAATTATGTCGGCCAAACATGATTCATGCCTTCACAACCTCTGTCATCAACAGTAACACATCCGGAAAGCAGTCTGATACTCTGTCAGTCAGTTCTTCCTCTGTTTTCACTGTCTCTCAGGAATCCGGTACTCAACCATTCATATCTTTTTCCTTGTCCATCACCGGAGGCTAAATCCTTGGAATATACCACTCAAGGTAGTCCTCTTGACTTCCCCAAATCCGCACTGCACCAAGACACATCCTCTGAGAGATCTGGACCAATCTGTCGGACCTTGCCACATGCTCTGTTCTTCTTCACCGGACCACAACATTCTTTATTCTGACTTCCGGTAGAGACACATCATGACTTGCGGATATGTGGGATGACCTTTGTTGCCATCAATGACAACAACCATGAATCCATATAGTGTCTCTTGCCAACACTACTAACCCTAGATTTTGGAATTACTAGATTTAATGAAAATTGTCAAAATTTCTACAAAAGCCTAGCAAATTAATGATGAAAATGCAATGCAAATTTATGAATTTTTGTGTTTTTATGTATTTTATATCATATCTAATGCAAAAATCATGAATTAGGAAAATTTAGAAAGAACTAATGCAATTTAGTAAGTCAAACAATGCAATTTTTTTTTAATTTTTCAAAATTTTCAATTTTTTTGAATTTTTCTCAATGCAATAAAATGAATGACTATATGAATGAATGAAATAAATACAAATCTGAAGACACACACTCAACAAGTTGCAATTTAAGTCCAAAAACATGGGTTCACCAAAATGTTTAGTGGAAAATTGGATTTGTTAATGTTTTAGTGTTTTGATGTTTAAACCCTCCTTTCCACTTTACATTCAAGGATCTAGGGTCGAGTGGCAATTCACTATCATACCCTAGATCACTATGAGATGTAGGGAAACTTGTATTAGGGAATTTAATTTTCAATTTCTCTTCTCTTATGCTTAATTGACCATTAAAACCCTAATTATGCAAATATCGCAATAAACTAACGAATAATGGAAAAAGCTCTTGCAGATAGGAGTAAAATAGAAAATCACAAAATACCTATTTTCAGGGTTCTAAGGTGAAATATTCGGGGACTAAGGTGTGGGCACCCAAGTCCAAGGTGCCAGTTTCTTCGCGGGATTTGGACCTCCTTACGACACTGATTAGCCCTATAACTTTTGTTTCTAGAAATTTGTCTGCGGAGGACACTAGTGCGAGTGCCCATGTCCTAGAATTGCTCCGGTCTCCTACTTCTCTTCAGATCCTGAATCCTTGATGTCTGCCAATTCTTCATGCAACTTCACTTTTTCCAAATGCAACACCTATAACTTACAATCACAAAACTTTGGGAGGGGGTTGTGGTGTTTAGAGGCTTGCCTCAGTCAAGCCTCGGAGGACACTTAAGTCTCTGAACACCGTTGTCAGATAGAGAGTGCATGCCCTTGTGAGGCAGAGGCAAAAACCAAAGGAATTGATAATGAAAACATAATATAATGTCACCTTGTAGTGAAGATATCATGGGAGGAAGATGTTCTTCATTCCATGTGAAATGGATGCTCAAATCTGCAAATACAAACACACAAACCACACAAGTCTACTCTTGCAACACAATGAAAGCCTTGAATCACCTTGAGAACACTTGAACATCACAATTGCCATCTAGTTTACAAATGAATGCCTAAACATGCTTTTATATGCAACTACAAGCACTTCCGCCAAGATTTTTGTAATTCAAACTTACCGTGTCGACAAAGGACCCAAGTAACAGTCATAAACCAACACCCAGAAATTGGGGCTGCCCCAAAATAGGGCAGGACTAGGGCGTGGGCGGCCAAGTCCTCCCCCCCTATTTTGGGCAGGGTACAACTCAAGGGGTCCTCCTAGGTCCATTTGTCATGTTACCTAGGGCTCATTCCATCAGGATGCCAAATTATGAACTAAGATGTCCTAAATACATGTAAAAGACCTGGGAGCTAAACCTTATGAGGGAAAGCCCCCAAGGGGACATTTTCTAACGTTACAAGAACAATGAAGATTAGTCAAGTTGTAGCTTAGACTAGTTCATTTTCTATTTGTTTACTTTATCTCTAGGCTTGCTTGCACTTCATTGCAGTTAGGGTTTAGTTAGTTTGTTGTTTTTGACATTAAACCTAATTTTCCCTAGCAATAAGGAGAACCTCTATGCATGGATCATCTATCCATTTTGTATCTGAGGTTCAAATTTCATCTAGTAATCAAGAGACATTATGCCCCTACTCTTCAACAAGAGAAAGAATGCTACAAGCTAGTTGAAGTGGTAGAGAGGATCTTGAGGACTATAAAGGGAAAGGGTTAGAAAAAGGGAGATGAAGATCCCAAGAAGAGGGGAGGAAGAACAAGATTCAAGACCAAAAGAAAGAGAAACAATCATAGGAGAAGCAATAGGAGCATCCTAGCACAATTGAGGTAGACCTCACTGTAAGTATACTCTCTTCTCTTCCCCCTAGTTTTAATCACCCAATGGTACAAACACTTGAACAGGTACCACCCCAATTCCCTCAATTCCCACATTATTTGATAGGGTTGGGATCTATCACTACTCATCCATCAACTCATCCCAAGCACATTCCTCGCTCTATCCCTTCATGTATCAACCACTAGGATACCCTATGCAATATCCTACCCTTCTTGGGTAATCTATTATTCCTCACTCCATTTTTTCTCCATTGTAGGAGGGTATCAACCCTCACCTTTCCTAATAACTACCATACAAAACCAACCTATACATGAGCCCCCCCACCCTCTTCATTCCCCTGCATGACATACTATTAAGGGGGATTCAACCTCGCTAACCAAAGCCTCTACTATACAAGTTGCTAGGCAATTAACCACCTCAACTAGCCCTATCATCTCTCCAAGAGTATCCAACCCTTAGCTAGAAATTGTTATGATAACCAACCCTATGGTTTATGAATAGATGATGTAGAAAATACATATGACAACATGACAAAAAGAATATAAGAAACATAAATAAGAAGAAACAGTGAGATTCCTCTACAAAAAAATCCTCAAAATCAGGTGATGAAATATTGCTTTCTTCATGAAATATTATTTTTAATGAACACTAGTTGGTTGACTCAGGATGCTCATATCAAATGACTCATCATAAGGAGTGATTTTCCACATATGAAGAATATTATGGAGGTGAAGTCTACCCTGGGGATAACAATTAGATATGATAGTTGGATGAGGCAAGGTACAATTGTGTTTCAGTAATTGGAGGATAAAAACTCTCCATGGTGTTTTACATATTCCTGGATTGGCTAGAAATTTAATTTTGTATCTAAGTTAAATGAGTTGGGAATGCATGTAATGTTTGATAAGCATGGTTGCATACTGGTAAGAGGGAGCTTGGTGATAGCAAGAGGGACAAGATTGGGAACTTTGTTTAGGCTGAATGCCACTACTTTATGTAAATCCACCAATGTGACGAAAAAATCTAAAAATACATGCATGTTGTGGCACCATAGATTGGGCCACACAAGTGAAAAAGGTTTAAAACCCATTATGAATAAAAAGTTGCTTGACAATTTTTCCTATTCTAATGAGTATTTTTTGTGACCATTATGTTTTTGGGAAACAAAATAGAGCATCATTTCCTTCAGGAAGTAATAAAGCAAAGAGTAACTTAGAAATTATTCATATGGATGTTTTTGATCCTATGGATATTGATTCTATTGGAAAATCTTAATATTTTGTGTCTTCCATTGATGATGTTTCAAGGTTTACCTAGATTTATTTTATGAGACATAAATATGAGGTTTTCACTAAGTTTAAGGAATTTAAATTCTTAGTAGAGAATCAATTAGAACATAAGATAAATGTTTTAATAGATAACAAAAGAGGGGACTATTGTTCTAAGGAATTTGATTAGTTTTGTAAGCATGCAAGTATCATAAGGTAAAAGACTACTCCTTACACACCTTAATAGAATGGGATTGTAGAAAGAATGAACCAAATTATAATGGAAAGAGTGAGGAGTATATCAAGTGGTGAAAAATTAGATAGATGCTTTTGGGTAGAAGCTATGAGTACTGTTGTTTACTTGATTAATATATCTCCTTGAAATGCTCTTGATTCAACACCTTATGAAGTGTGGATAGGTAAGAAACCTTCTTTTTCACATTTAAGGGTTTTTGGCTGTGAGGCTTTTGTTCATGTGCCTAAATAAAAGCATTCTAAGTTGGATCCAAAATCATAGAAATTCATCTTCATTGGATATGGTGAGAATGTTGAAGGTTATAAGATTTGGACTCATCTAACCAAGAAAGTTGTCTATTCTAGAGATGTGATTTTCTGTGTTGTCGTTGGCTAGAAAAGCTTGCCAAGATCTGATACCAAATGTTAGAAATGAAGGCAAACCACTATAATATGGAAATATGAAATTAAACTACAAATCTAATTTTTAATCCATAAAATACCAAATAGAGATTAAAGCATGTAAAATTAGCAAAAATGAAAATCAACAAACTCAAGAGATTTACATATAACATAGAGATTTATGTGGAGAAAACCCTTTCGGGTATAAAACTTCACCAAGAAAAGAGGCCAAGTCTATATTATCTTCAACATATATTACAATACAATCACTTCCTTCAATCTCACCGCATCCACTCTGACAACTTCTATGTATCTATGCAAAACACTATATCTTCTACCTTCTCAAGCTCTCAATTTACAGAAAATACATGTTATTTGGGAATACATGAGGTGAAGTACCAAACATACAAAAATCCAATGCCCCACATAGGGAATCCCACCACTAGGCTAATTTTAGTCAATAATATTTCTTCTTACAACTTGCATAAATCACCAATAATGGACAAACTATCTTAGACACCCACCTTCTCATAGCTAGCTAATAATAATAGATTCCTTGCAAGATGTCATAACCACCTATTAATAGTCATCCCAAGAATAACCTCCACCAACTTGGGAACTTGGTTTACATAAATGCCCCTATTTACAATCCCAATGCATAAGATGCTTTAATACCGATAAATATTAAAAAGTTAACCACTGTTCGTAATTAATTAATTACTGTTGCTAGGGGCGTGTGCAAAAAGATGGGGGACCAAAAAGTGGTCAAACCACTTTTTGGTCCAAGGAAGAAAAAATGTGAGCACATTATAACCTGCTAGAGTTATAACATGGTTGCGTTTTAGGCTTGGTAATATTGATCCTAAAATGCGAGCACGTTATAACACAAGTGAGTTATAACATGCTCATGTTTTTTCTTACTATACACAAAAAAACACAGACCCACGACTCATTGTTTTTAGTCATAAATTCAATCTGAAGGATAAACGTGACTAGGGTTATTCCATGAGCGTGTATTGAATAAATTGGAGGAGAATCCACACAAACACTATGTTGTCATGCCATTCCCACTCTTGAGGATGTCATGCATGAGCTCCATAGAGTCCACAAGTTGAACAAGGTAGGGTTTGTATGCTTTTTCTAAATTTGAAAATAAATCATTTGTTTTTCAATGTTTTGATTGAATTTTTATTTTGAATTTTCATCCAATGAACCCCATGAAACACCCCCAAACTCTAATCCACAAAATAGACGGGATGATGACATTTGAGGTGAAGATGAGGCTCAAAACAACCCTCCTTAAACTCCTTCAATTCCTCGCCATCCTTGTTAGACACAAGTAAACTTTTTAAGGAAAATTAAGGAGAACAAAAGACAACTTGAAAGCTTAATTGAAACATTAAAAAATCCAAATGAAAGAAATTCTCATTGGAGATCCCTTGCTACATCCTTAGAGTTGATTGTTTCTCACATTGATTTTGTTACAAACCAAATCAACGAGTGGGTCGATTATAGGGATAGTTGTCAGAAATACTATGTGAATAAATTACCATACAAACAAGTGAAGGACAATAAAACTTTGAAATCTAATCTATGTTCCATATTTGTTGATCCTAGAAGTAATGAACCATTGCACGTGAACTGCAAAAGATTCCCCATTCACTGGTGTGTACACAACGAAATATCTAAAAACTTTTTGGGTAGGTGGTGGATGGTTTTTGATGATCTACCATGTAACACTAATGAGGTCCCATGGTATTTTTTGAGGAAACTCTATTACAAGTTTATCCTCAATGACATTCTAAACTATTTTGACATGCGATATTTCCAAGGTAGAGGAAGTGGCTTTACACAGGATAGGGAGGGGGCACATCATGCCTAGGACCATTCAGCTAGACCCTTAGTGAGGCCATCATTTCAGTATATCACACTCCCTTCTACTTTGAAGGAGATCATTAAGGTGGAGATGCTATATTATATTAGTTCCCTCACTGAGTCTTTATTACAGCATGGGATCCATCTTTCACAGGCTGGTGATGGTGAGACTAGTAGGCATCGTCGTTCCTTGCATCTTTGTCATTCATGTGGAGCTTTATGTGATTACGAGTCTAAGGATACTTTTGATACATACATTGGTCTAGATTCTCCACACTTTATGGACTATGCCACATAGGGGCAAGAGCAAGCACATGCCATGTCCATATTAGATAATATTGTAATAACATATGAGTTTCTAGATAGGACCTTTGGTATTGATACACATGTATTTTTTTATAAGGTTCTACACTTTATTATATTTGTATTTGAAATATCTAGTTAATTATATTAATAGATATTATAATTCAAAATTAATGTAGGTAATTGTATGCATTATGAAATTCTAGGGTCAAAGTACTCATCCTGTGTCTGTCAGTCATCTATTACAAGCTTATGAGAGGATGTTGATTCGACATGTATGTAATTTGTAACAAGATAGTAAATATAGTACATGTAAACTTTTTTTCATATATAAATGGTAATCGTATTTAGTGACAATTTGATGATGAATAGGTGGATGTTGGACCTTCAACATTAGGAAGAGTTGGTGGGGCCAGTCATAGATCAAGTTTCACTGAGGTAACTTTTACTATTTCTAATCTCTATGCATTTAAATAAAGTTATGTAGATTTTGGTCAAATAACCTTGTTCTATTTCTAGTTGATGACATATTTTTAGACTCCTCCTAATATTCATCAGTTAATAGAGGTGGGCGTTGCTACAACTATTTTGTCTTTAATGCCTTTGATTGAGGCATGAGCCAATAACATGTAAATGTAATTATGTATTTCTTATTTTATCTCAGGTCATTTAATATACATAAATTATATTCGTCTTTACTCAAATTTTCTTCTTCATGCTTCTCTCAAGAGGTCACAACTCTAGCCTATCCATCTACAAATGAAGAGACAACAAATGATAGAGATGAATTACCAGTTTGCAATAAGTGATTGATTACTTATGTCATGTTGTATATTTCATGTTTTCTATATTAATGCAGATATTATTTAATTGTAATAATAGGTGGAGATTCAAAAATCTCTATTGAGGAGGTCCAATTGATGGACAAGAGAGCATGAGTCGTCAACTGCTTCTCCATCTTCATAGCTAAGCAAGGGCCATTGGTTATTTGATAACACTCCATAGGAATTTTGATGTTGGTATATCTTGTTGTATACCTATATGGATTTGTAAACATACTTTTCTATTTTACTGATGTCTATCAATATATACACACCTATATGGATTTGTTTGTACAATATAACATTATATATACACTATATGTCATTTTCAGGATATTATGTATATGAGATTTTACATTATATATATGATGATCAATTATGGTTACAGGATAGATAATGTATCATGCTTAAATGTGACATGACTAAAATTGTATGAAAAGATCCCCTAAGAAATTCCTAATAGTCATGAAGACATCTAATCATTAATTTACAATAAGAGTTACACGTGTGATTGACGTATGTACAACCCTCATCCACTAAACTTGCATGGATGCATGCAAATAGAACACAAGCAAAGCTTACAATATTAGGATATGTTCCAGAGTGCTTGATTAATTCAAATATTTGAGAGCATCCTTGCAAAATACATTTTGTACATATCCTGCAATCATGGAATTCCATGAGATCGTATTTCTTTGAGGCATCATGTAAAACAATTCACGTGCCTTGTCTATGCTTCCACATTTTGCATACATGTCTCCCAGGGTAGTTGCACTACAACATCTAACAAAATTCCCATATCATTTATGCTTTGATGGATGTCCATACCTTGTTCCAAAGATCCCATTTTAGCATAGGCAGCGAGGATGCTGGCAAAGGTTGTGGAATTTGGCATTACATCGGCCAATTGCATTTGCTTGAAAGTTTCTAAAGAATTATCAACAAATCCATTTTGTTCATATCTTGTAATCATTGCATTCCATGAGATGGCATCTCTTTGAGGTGCTTTTTCAAACAATTCATGTGCCTTGTCTATGCTTCCACATTTTGCATACATGTCTACCAGGGTAGTTGCAACTACAACATCTGACAAAATTCCCATATCCTTTATGCTTTGATGGATGTCCATACCCTATTCCAAAGATCCCATTTTGGCACAGGTAGGGAGGATGCTGGAAAAGGTTTTGGAATTTGGATTTACACCCACCAATTGCATTTGCTTGAAAGTTTCTAAAGCCTTATCAACAAATCCATTTTGTTCATATCTTGCAGTCATTGCATTCCATGAGATGGCATCTCTTTGAGGTGTTATGTCAAACAATTCATGTGCCTTGTTTATGCTTCCACATTTTGCATACATTTCTACTAGGGTAGTTGCAACCACAACATCTGACAAAATTCCCATATCCTTTATGCTTTGATGGGTGTCTATACCCTATTCCAAACATCCCATTTTGGCATAGGTAGGGAGGATGCTGGAAGAGGTTGTGAAATTTGTCTTTACACCCGCCAATTGTATTTGCTTAAAAGTTTTTAAAGCCTTATCAACAAATCCATTTTATGCGTATCTTGAAATCAGATGAATTACATTCCATGGGATGGAATCTCTTTGAGGTGTTCTGTCAACTAGTTCACGTGCCTTATCTATGCTTCTACATTTTGCATACATGTCTACTAGGAAAGTTGCAACTACAACATCTAAAAAAATTCACATATCCTTTAAGCATTGATGGATGTCCATACCTTGTTCCAAAGATCCCATTTTAGCATAGGTAGGGAGGATGCAGGAAAAGGTTGTGGAATTTGGCTTTACACCCACCAATTGCATTTGCTTGAAAGTGTTTAAATCCTTACCAACAAATTGATTTTGTGCATATCTTGAAATCATTGAATTCCATGAGACGACATCTCTTTGAGGTGTTGTGTCAAATAGTTCATGTGCCTTGTGTATGCTTCCACATTTTGCATACATGTCTACTAGGGAAGTTGCAACCACAAGACCCGACAAAATTCCCATATCCTTTATGCTTTGATGGATGTCCATGTACCATGTTCCAAAGATCCCATTTTGGCACATGCATGGAGGATGCAGGCAAAGGTTGTGGAATTTGGCTTTACACCCACCAATTGCATTTGTTTGAAAGTTTCTAAAGACTTATCAACAAATCCATTTTGTGCATATCTTGCAACTGCATTCCATGAGATGGCATCTCTTTGAGGTGTTCTGACAAATAGTTCGCTATTATGGGCAACATTGGGTAACATCTCATTGCACTTTAATACACATGCTTACAATATTGTATCTTGTTGCTTTAGATGATGTTATCTATTCCATTATTACATTTTTATTGTGCTAACATGATCATATCTTTTACATACCACTTTTTCTCTTCTCCTCCAATTCTTTATATCGTTCACATGTAACCAATTGGAGGGGGGTGCATATAATATCACTAACATCTTTTGATGTTCATGATTACAGTGATTGTCTCATGGTTATGATGATTTCTTCATAGACCAACATTGTTATATCATCATGGCTCCTTCACAACTACATATATCAATTTTTATTTTAGGATCCTTCATAGCCACACATCAATTTCTTTGCAAGCCACTTCATAGCCACACATTAATTTCTTGTCCATGATCCTTTACAACCACATACAATGGTCTTATGTAGTCTCTTTCACAACCACATATACAATAATCTTATGTAGTCTCCTTCACAACCACATATTCTTGATTAAGTCCTAGAGCTACATACCTTAATCTGCTATATATTTTCTCATAGTCTCATTTCCTTGGCTTCTTAAGAGAAAAATTTAATAATTACTACTAGAGACAAATATAGCACACGATCCAAAGAATACAAAATAACCACTTAATATTCCACCTTTAGATGTCACTTTAGGGGGTTTGAACTTAGGTTTCCATAATATAAAATAACACTGAAACTGGTTGACCTCAACTGTTAAATTCTTCAATTTTAACACTTATTTATGAACATGTTTGTGGGTCTTGACTCAAACTCCTTGATATAATTTTACCTTATAAATTAATGACTTATTTTGAGAAAAAACCTCTTGCAATAGTTTATCTTTATTTCTCAATTGTAATTTCACTAAGTTTCTTCTTGCAATAGGAGTGAAATTTTGCATTTTTCATCTCTTGGGGCTGAACCAAATGTGCCAACATGTTGGGGTGGGTGAGTGAATGGTAGGGGAGGTTTCTTTCCAATGGCAAAGCCTCTTGGTCATTCTTGGCTACATCAGACGGAGACAGTCTCTTAAGATCCCTAAGACAAAAAAGGTGTCAAACTTTGGACTGAATGTTCTCTCAAACCATGACACTTGAAAATGTCTTCTTTTCATGTATAGGTGGATTTCAGGTCCACCTAAAAATACCTACCTCAATTTTTTAAATCAATTTTGTTTGTGTGGTGGCAAGGAACACAATGTTCCAAAATTCTTCAGTTTCATCTAGTGGAAAGGTGCTAGGAGTGAAATTTTGCATTTTGTGCCTCATGGGGCCAAATTAACTATTCCAACACATCCAAGTAGGTGGGTGAATGATAGTTTAGGTCTCTTTTCATACCCCAAATGTCTCAATTGTTCCAAACTATAGGCTTCTGACAAAGTCACTTAAGATCCCTAAGAGCAAAAAACTATCAAACTTTGACAAAGTAGTTTACAGATTCTGTGGCACCTGGGAATGTTATATTTATACCTATAGGTGCATGTGGGGTCCATATAAAATAACCTCTCTCAATTTTTATCAACTCCAAACCGTTTGACCGTGTCAAAATTAAATGCATTCTTGCAAATGCATCAGTGACATTTATCATAACCTTGCCATAAACCATATTTTTCATTCTGTGAGTCGTGGGGCCAAACTGAATGTGCCAACATGTCTAGGTGGGTGAGTGAATGCTAGGGGAGGTCTCATTTCATGCCCCAAGTTTCTCATTCATTCTAAACTACAAGCTTCCAGCAAAGTGACTTAAGAGCCCTATGAGCAAAAAACTGCCAAACTTTGATGGAGTAGTTCTTGGAGTTTGTGGCACCTAGGAATGTTTCATTTGAACCTACAGGTGCATGTGGGATCCACTACAATAATATCTCTCATTTTGTTTTAAATCCAAACTATTTGACCATGCCAAAATTAAATGTATTCTTGCAAAATGCATCAATGGCATTTAGCATAACCTTGCTAGAAGCCATATTTTTTGTTTTGTGCCTTGTGGGGCCAAATTGACTATGCCAACATGTCTGAGTGGGTGGGTGAATGCTAGGGGAAGTCTCATTTAGTACCCCAAGTGTCCCATTCATTCCATACTACATGATTCTAACAATTTCACTTAAGGGCCCTAAGAGCAAAAAATGCCAAACTTTACGGAGCAATTCTCAAAGACCGTGGCACCTAGGAATGTTCTATTTGGACCTACAGGTGCATGTGGGGTGCATCCACAATAACTATATCAATTTTTTTCAAATCCAAACCCTTTGATCATGCCAAAATTAAATGCATTCTTGTAAAATGCATCAATGACATTCATCATAACCTTGCTAGAAGCCATATTTTTTGTTCTGCACCTCATGGGGTTGAATTGATTGCACCAACACGTCTGGTGAGTGGGTGAATGCTAAGGGAGGTCTCATTTCATACACCAAGTGTCTCAATCATTCTAGACTATAGGATTATGACCAAGTATGAAATGAGACCTCCCCTAGAATTCACCCACCCACCCATATGTGTTTGCATAGTTAGTTCGACCCCACGAGGTGCAGAACAAAAAATATGGATTCTAGCAAGGTTATGTCGAATGCCACTAATGTATTTTGTAAGAGTGAATTTAATTTTAGCACGATCAAATAGTTTGGAGTTAAAAAAAACTAAGAGAGGTTATTGTGGATGGACCCCACATGCACCTGCAGGTCTAAATGAAACATTCCCATGTGCCATGAACTCTAAGAACTACTCTATCAAAGTTTGGTAGTTTTTTTTCTCTTAGGGCTCTTAAGTGACTTTGTTGGATGCCTATAGTCTAGAATGACTGGGACACTTGGGGTAGAAAAAGAGACCTCCCCTAGAATTTACCCGCCCACCTAGAAGTGTTGGTGTAGTCAGTTCGGCCCCACGAGGCACGTAATGCAAAATTTCACTCCTAGCACCTTTCCATTGAATGAAATTGAAGCATTTTGGAACATTGTGTCCCTTCCACCATAGGCAAAAAAAATTGATTGAAAAAAATTGAGGTAGGTATTTGTAGGTGGACCTGACATACATCTATACATGCAAAGAAGACATTCATAGGTCTCACGGCTTGAGAGAATAGTCGATCCAAATTTTGGCACCTTTTTTTGTCTTAGGGCTCTTAAGAAATCATCTTTGTTTGATGTAGCTGAGAATGACCAGGAGGCTTCACCACCAAAAATACACCTCCCCTGGCATTCACCCACCCACCCCAATGGGTTGGCAGAGTTGGTTTGGCCCCAGGAGATGAGGAACACAAAATCTCAATCCTAGAAAATTTGTAAGTTTGTTGAAGGGGGAATATATGTAAGAGGCTTCTTACTTGAATACAGAATGTTTT
This sequence comes from Cunninghamia lanceolata, assembly GCA_027924645.1. Lineage (NCBI taxonomy): Eukaryota > Viridiplantae > Streptophyta > Pinopsida > Cupressales > Cupressaceae > Cunninghamia > Cunninghamia lanceolata. The sequence continues at coordinate 437,775 of BSBN01000312.1, forward strand.
TCATATCCTATAGATGGATAATCACAAGGATGTTTTCATCAAATAGAAAATCAAATTTGATTGTATCTATCTTGCCATTGGTAAATTAATTGTAAAGACTAAGTGTTGGTCCACTTGGTTATTGATGAAAAAGTTTGATAGTTTGTTCTTTGGCATGACCCTACTATAAAGGTGTTCTCACTTGATCCAATGTGTTCTATGGCATCAATCAAAGGTTCTAGGGCATCAATAAATCAAGGGAAGGCATTGAAAGTAGATGTTTCCTCATAGTGTTATATGCAATCTAGTGTTTAATCTTCTTTTCATGAGTAATCTAGTTTAGATTACTTAAAATAATCTAAACTAGGGGGCCTCTCAACCACCTCCATTTCTAAATTTCTACAAGTCCTACAAATAAGCCCTAGAAGGTGCCCTATGAATTTATCAATCCACTGATGAATTGATCAAGCCTTATAAGGTGCCCTATGAATTGATCAATCTACTGATGGAAGGTAATATTCCCTCTACAACCAAGATCGTAAGAAACTACATCATCTTCATTTCGGATGTCTAAGCATGTTTCAAGACACATAACAATTATCTCTTTATTTCATACACATGCAAGGATTGTCATATATGTTGAATCATTACCAAGGACATAGAGGCTTGTTTGAAAGAGGAAGAGATGTTTGACAAGAGTAGTGGGCTTCTAGGATCGACATCTTCACCAAAAATCTTAATAATCCTAAACTAAATAATCCTATGTTAAGGTAGAGTCCTGAGTGAAGGCTCACAAGCTCAAGGAGATCCATTGTAACATTGAAATCGAGATGCTGAAGGAAGGAAAAACCTAAAGAACCAAAAAGAATGATCATTAGGACCTCAACAAAATCAAATTGATTATACAAAGCAAGAAGAGTGATGGAGGTTGACATTTATGACTATTAGCATTATGATGGTGGGTTGGCCTCTAATTTTCATCTTACTTATAACTATTATGATTGCCTTTAGACCATGATAATCATCAACTTGATAATGGAACTAGTACCTATGAGTTTTATAACAAATGAACTAGTGCTTCTTCTAGGGATAATGGTCCATTATTAGTCAAATTGTTGTTCATAATAGCCATAATGCAGTTTGACAGTCCAAAAGCTTATGATAGTCCTCTTGGTTTTGACTATCTTTTTCACTATTTTGCATCATATTTTCCAATACCCATGACTTCTATAGTACTTATCACATGAAAATATTCAAAAAATTTAATAGTTAAGACATCCTTTGTTTGACCTCACACTTCTATAACATGACAGTCATAGCTTCCCTCTTCATTAGGATTGTACTATACCTAGTGACTACCTTATAGATTTTTTTAATTTTTCTAGTTACTCACTAGGTACTAGGGATCTCTCGTATCTTTGTGACACTCCTTGAATAATGGAATAGACACCAACTAATGCAATGGTTGTATGCAAAGAGTGTAGGGTGGTTGCAATATTAAAAGATAATGAAATAGAAGTAGGACTATTGTATGGGGTTGTGATAGTCCCTCTTACTTCAAATTCAAAATGATCATCATGTGAATGTTGACAGTGGCTCCTTAGAAGATGGTAGTCATGAATGGTGATAATTTGATATTATGGTCATAATGTCCTCATAGGATATGACAAAGCTAGTTCAATAAGATGCATCTATGATTTCATGATGTAAAGATAAGTTTGATAAACCTTCAAGACCTCAGGGCCTGCAAGACAAATGAGAACTTCAATGATTTTGTTAAGAAATCAAGCATTCTCAAACAATATTAGGGCTTTCAAAGACCTAGGAATCAATTCACAAACCCCTACATGATGCAAAACCTTCAAAATACATAATAAATAATCATGAAAACCTCATTTTTGCTAATGTACCATGAAATATCAAAGTTGTACCATGCTAGGTTATGCCTACCTTACTTTCCTTCCAAAACCAACTCCATAAGGATTATGACTACCTCCATCATACTCAAATCATGCATGCAAATGCAATTGCACTAAAGGTCCTAAGGATTAAACACATCATCATGGAAGACTTGTCAAAATGACTACAACAACATGATGAAATGAGACAATACCATCAAAATCTGCCCACACAAGCCAAGAAACTAGGTGAAAACATGAAATAAAACCTCAATCTAGAGAATACCCTTCAAGCAAACATAATTCCATGACCTATCAAGTGAATGAACAATCATCAAATTGATTCAAAAGGACATATCATATCAAATGAAAGCATTCAAAGCATGACATTCAACCAAGACTTAGTTTGATCAAACCAACTCACCAATCAAGACCCTTGGGAATATCCGAATGTATCAAAAACCATGCCAATTAGTCATGAACTCTATAATCAAATCAAGTTGATCAACTAGGACCAAGGAGCATATATAATAGGCTGAAAAACTAGAAAAGCTAGGAAACTCAAGTCCAAAAGATGAGAGTAAATATCATAAGGAACATGGAATGATCATGCTATGATATGAGGACTAAAATTTTATCAACGACAAGGGGATGGGTAGAAAAATAGTAATAGATGAAGCTGTTAAAATCATGCAAGATAACAACATGAAAGATAAATAATAACAATAATACCCTTTCAATCTTTGCACAAATTCACACTTTTTATAGAACAAGGTAGCGTTCACCCAAGATCCACCAGCTTTGTTCTATGGATAATGCTTTGTGGGCTGCTCACAAAATAGCATAACTTGGCCATAATGGAAGCAAAAGACATTGAAAATAATAGCATAAACATGCACATGAAAGATTGTTGGGGGTTTGAAATTGAAATGAGAGGTTTAATTTATAGATGGAGAGGGAATAAAATGGATGGCTAAGATTAGAAGGGTGTAGTATGAGGTGGACAGATAGGATGGAAAGTTAAAATTAGTGGCTATGACACACATTCAATGAGGTTGACACATGGCTAAAATAAGAATGCGAGTGGGGGAAATGGGATTATTAAATTGATTTTTGGAGAGGAAGTGCTTATGACGCACCATTAATGAGGTTAAAATAGGGATGTGAGTGGGATAAATAATTTAAATAATAAAATTATTTAAATTATGAGAGACATGTGGCATGTGAGAGCTAATTTAAATAAATATTTAATTATTTAAATTAGTTGGAGGAATATGGAGGAAAATTAAAATTTATTTAATTTGGTGTAAAAGGGGGATAAGTAGATACAAGGGATTAGTTAAATAAATATAATTTATTAAACTAATAGGAATGATGGAAGGGGTTATGAAAGGGGCCTAGAAGAAAATATGTCACAAGGTGATGCAAGGGGACACAAGGTGATGTCAAAAGGTAATGTCGTAATACATGGTCAATTTTAGGTGTCTACATTTTGCCCCTCTTTGAGATGATGTTGCCATTAAGAGAAGTAACATAATTTTAAAGAAGATAAGGTATGGATGGAGGGAAAAGAATGTCTCATCCACTTGAAGGAGTGACAAGGAGGAATGGATGTAAGTATGGGATGCCCTCTTGAGAGGATAGGCAGGTTAGGAGAGCACGGGTATGCTCTCGAAATGGATGAAAGGGGTTGGAGAAAGTTAAGGGTTAGGAATAGATAGTTAGGATGGATTGCTAAGTTGAAAGAGATAGGTGAAATAGATAGTAGATAAAGATAGGTTGATAGGTAAATAAATATCTAGAATAGGATTTGGAAACAAATAAGTTATAGTCATAATAGATATAGTGGATAAATAAGGGATAGTTATGTTGGTATAGTATGTAGAGTAGCCCTAATTTGATATAGCAAAAGGATATTATGCACCAAGGTATAAGGAACTAGGGTGACTTTGTATCCTTTACACAGACTTGACACTACAAACAAAAGGAGTATCCTTATACTCAGTGTAAACAACCTTGTTTAGACATAAGATATGAATATTAGCTATAATGATAAGAATATCCAATAGACACAAAATGCTATGCCACATTCTCTGCTAATTATAACACACTAAGATATAAATGGATCTAGGTGGCTTTGATAAAGCAAAAGAAGGAGATAGAAAAGATAAAAAAAAAAAAACTCAATGATGACACAAGTCACACAACCATTGTATCCCTTGCCAAAGATTTTAAGTGATGTTTGGATAGGTGCTTGACTACAGAAACAATATATCCCTAGATGAGGTTGGATGATGATTGTTTGTTTGAGATCGAATGATGTGACAATTGATAAAGTGACTAGATATCATTTCATCATATAGACTAATGCTTGCGATTTTGGTTAAGGTACAATACATTGCATAAGTGTTTTTCCTTGAATGTCAAGTGTTTTATTGATGAGATGGATGAAAAGGGAGTAGAATGTTTATTATGATCATATGGAAAAGTTTATTATGGAGTGTGGAATGGATGAAGGAAAGTTTATTGCTTGGATTTTTTTGTAATATTTGATTATTTTTGGAAATTTTGAAATGTTTTAACTTTTTGGATTTTTGGAATATTTGGATTTTTGTGTTTTTTGGAAATGTTATAATTTTTTTGGATTTTTTGGGATATTTGATGTTTTTGTGTTTTGGAATGTTTTGATTTTTTTTTACTTTTTAAAGAATATTTGAAAGGAAATGCATGAGACTTAGAGACTTATTTTCCAAACGTCATATGGAAACTGAGAGAATAATCCAAACGCTATCTAGGTGTCAATAAGGTTTTATTTATGATATGGATGGGCATGGTTTGAGGTGACAAGAAATGACACTAAGTGAAAACTCCAAGCCATGATAGGATTGTAAAATGGTAGATGGATGATGGTATGCAAGCTAGATGAGAGAGAGTGGAAGTGCAAATGGATAACTAATAGATGGTGGATGTAAGGATACTACACATGGCACCTATAAAAAAAATTTCACCATGGTACTTATCCAAGGCACCACTGAAGTGGTTATAGGACAAATTATTTCTCTTTACTATTTTGATTTTTTCTCTTTTTTTCTTTCTTTTTGTATTTTTGATCATTTTTTAAATTTTTTTAATTTTTTTGTATTGTTTGAATAATTGGGATATCCCACGGGTTATGCATAGAACCTTTTGAGGTGAATTATGTTGATAGGATTTTCGAGGGGATGGCCCTCAAGTGTAGAAAGTTGATATGCACCAGACCCATAGAGGCTAGTAATGATGAAGGGGCCCAACCAATTAGTCTCAAATTTTCCTTTTCTATCTTGATCTTGAAGGTTCCTTTGTTTTTCCTTAAGAACAAGATCACCAACTTCAAATTTACACTCTTTCAGTCTCTTGTTATAGCTACAACGAAGACAATGTTTATAGGCCTTGAGATGGTTAAGAGCATTGAGGCATCTTTCGTCTAGTGTTTCCAATTCTTGCAAGCGAGCAACTCTATAGTCTTCCTCATCAATAAGATGTTGTAATGACACCCTTAAGGAGGGGAGCTCGACCTCAATTGGTAGGATAGCTTTGGATCCAAAGACAAGGGAATATGGTGTGGATCTAGTAGGTGTGTGGATGCTAGTGTGATATGCCCACAAAGAACGAATGAGTTGCAAGTGTCAATCCCAGCTAGCTTCATTGATTGTTTTCTTCAATATTTTAAGGATAGTCTTGTTCAAAGCCTCATCTTGACCATTGCTTTGGGAATAGTATGGAATGGAAAAGTGGTGTTGGATATGGAATTGATGGCAAAGGTGGTAGACTTCTTGATTTTTGAATGGCTTACCATTGTTAGTAACAATTGCTTGGGGTATACCATACTAGAAAATAATATAATGAAGGATGAACTTGGAAATTTGTTTGCCAGTTATGTAGGTAAGAGGAATAGCTTTGACCCACTTCGTAAAATAGTCAATGGCCTGGTGATAATGAATGAATGGCCATTGGATGAATATGGATGGATTTTACCAATGAGATCATGCCCCCATTATGAAAAAGGCCATGGTGTAGTGATTGTTTGTAATTCTTTTGTAGGCGCATGAATCAAATCACTATGTTGCTGACAAGGAAGACATTTTTTAACAAACTGATGTGTATCATGCTCCATAGTCAGCCAATAGTATCCAATTCTTAACAAATTTTTGACCAAGATAGGACCATTAGAGTGTGCACCTCATATACCCTCATGTACCTCATGTAAGGTGGTGTGGGCATTTTCTGAGTTAAGACATCTAAGGAGAATCCCATCAAGTGACCTCCGACAAAGTGTATCACCAAGAATGGTATAACGAGATGAATGACAGATGAAGGTTTGACATTGGGAATTTGAAAGGCTAGGTGATAAGATTTTATCATGAAGGTAGGTATATATCTCATTGTACCAAGGTGCATTAGGACCAACAAGTTCACATACAAGTTCAACTTATGGGACATCAAATGTAGGAACATAAAGTTGCTCAATCAAGAATTCTGAATGTGGACTATTAGATAGAATATCAATTAAGGAACTCATAGTTACTATGGCATTAGTAGCTTTATTTTTAATCCTTAGAATGTGTTCAAACTAGATTCATGAAAATGATTGCTTGAATGTGTCGACCAATTTCTTATATGGGATTAGCTTTTCATCTTTTGTTTGATATTCAACATTGACTTGATGTATGACAATTTGAGAATCACCATAGACCTCAAGTACTTTGATATTCCATTGGATAGCTATTCTTAGACATTTGATAAGTGCTTCATGTTCTGTAATGTTATTTATGTAAGAAAACAAGATACTATAATCTTTTGGTATAAGATCTCCTTATGGTGTGACAAAAAGGATCCCTGCTCCTGAACCATGATGTGTAAAAGATCCATCAAAGTATAATTTCCAATTTGTAGGAGATTCAATGAAAAATTATGATTTATCTGGAAATTCTGAAATAAGTGGATGATCAGCTTCAATAGGCTATCAATTGGTCAGCAATGACTTGTCCTTTTATAGCTTTTCTATCAACATATTCAATGTCAATTTCACTCAACATCATAATCCATTTTGTCATGCATCATGTCAACGTAGCTTTGGATAGAAGATACTTTAGTGGGTCAACCTTTGAGATGATCTTAGTTTGATGATTGACCATATAATATCTAAATTTTTATGAGGCAAAGACAACTGCAAGACATGCCTTTTCAATAGGTGTATAATTTAGCTCATAGCCCACAAGAGTTCCGCTGATATGATATATAGCTCTTTCCTTTCCAATGTCATCATTTTGTGCTAACAAGGCTCCTAATGTTGTTTATGTGGCTGATATGTGTAGAAGGAGTGGTTTTCCTTGAATAGGAGGTACCAAAACTGGTGGTTTTACAAGATATTCTTTCAATTTATGAAATGCCTATTGACACTTCTCATCCCATTGAAATTCTAATTTTTTTCTCAATAGATGTGCAAAGGGTTGACATTTATCTACAAGCTGTGCTATGAATCTCCTGATAGATTGAAGTTTTCCCTAAAGGCAACACAATTGATTCAAATTATGTGGTGATTTAATCTCAACTATAGCTTTGAATTTATCAAGATCCACTTCGATACCTCTTTGAGAGATAATGTATCATAAGAGTTTGCCATATGTCACACCAAAGACACACTTTTTTGGATTAAGGTGAACCTTGTATTCTTTTAAGTGGTCAAAGATGTTTTTAAGGACATACAAATGATCCTCTCTTGTGTGTGATTTACCCAAGATATCATCCACATAGTCTTCCATTGTCTTATGAAGCATGTCATGAAAGATTGTGGCTATTGCTCTTTGATACATTGCTCCAACATTCTTAAGACCAAAAGGCATTACTTTCCAACAATAAAATCCCCAAGCACATATGAATGCAGTCTTATGTTGATCTTCTTCAACAATTTTGATTTGGTTGTATCTAGAAAATCCATCCATTAAGGATAGCATCTCATGTCCTATTGTTAGGTTGACTATGATGTCAATGTTTGGTAATGGAAAATCATCTTTAGGACATGCTTTGTTCAAGTATCAGAAATCTGTACAAACATGGATGCCCCCAGTATCCTTAGAAATTGGAACAATGTTTGACACCCATTATGGATAATCTAGAGGTTTGATGAATCTTATTGCAAGTAGTTTTTCTAATTTTGCTTTGACCAAGAGAGCGATCTTGGGATGCATCTTTCTCAACTTTTGTTTGACCAGTTTTGCTCCAGGATATATTGTCAAATGATGTACTATCAAGGAAAGATCTAAGCTAGGCATATCTGCATAAGACCATGCAAAATTCTTTGATCTTTCTTTAAAAAAGGTAATGAACTCTTGTAATTCAGATTTTGATAGGGATTTGGTTGCAAATGTGATATTTGGTTCTTCAATTGTTCCCAAATTCATCTCTTGTGTTTCTTCAATAAAAAGAGGAGATCTCTCTTGATATACCTTACTATCGTGGAGGTCAAATTCCTCGTCCTTAGGTGCCTTAGGGAGGTTTTCAACTTCGGATACATCCTTTATTTTTACTTTTTTGTCATCCGAAAGTGCCACAAAGTGGTTTTCACTAGGGGACATGATTTTTATATTTCCACTTTTGCGACTAAGGAATTTGACTATCTCTCCAAAGTAGGCATTAGTGTTGAGTTCTATAGTGTATCCAATCTTTTGATCTCCAAGTGGTATTCATGATCTTAATCCCAAGAATTCAGAGATAGCCTCATCATTTTGGAAGACATCTAGAATAGGATGCCCTTGTTGGTCCCAATCAATGAGTTCGGGTTAAATGAGTTGGAGGTTATGTGATTGTGATGAAGGCAATGATATAGTGAGGGTGAGGATGGATTAATTGTATATCTTGATGATACACTTGAGTGAGTCATCGTATGCATCCTTAATAGTACTCTCAATCACAGGAAATCCTTTAGCTACCTCATCTAAGATAAATTTGAGCTCTGGTGATGCTAGCTCTTGTGTTCCTTGTTTGTACAAGCCAAGACCACCTTTTCCTTAGTAAGCCATATTTTGTGCCATGTGAAAACCTTTAGGATATTTCTCAAGGGGGAGATTATCATGTTCATTCTCTTCCTTATAAATCCATTCTAAAATAACTGCATCAATGATTTATTTTTCTAGTACACCCCATCGAGAAAATTGAGTTGGCTTAGAATTGATTGTGATAGTTGAAATAGGTCCCTCAAGACGAGGTTGTCCAAAGTTGACACAGTCATGACCAGGGGGTCTTACCAAACTACCCATTCATGTAGCCAATACCACACAATGGAAACACAAATTCATAAACAAAACAACTTCCATTTGAATTTATTCAAATCTCAATCGAGATCAACATCATATATTTATGTAAAAGAATAAGAAATATAAATCTATACAATTTCAATCTGGTTTCTTCTTTTACAAGATTGATGCCTCCTCTTCAAAAACATTTCCCATCATCCAACTCATCTCCAACAATTCTTCGCTCCTCACAATCTCCTCTCAATTTATGTCATTTCTTCTAACAGTCTACTTCTTTTGTTTCGCTTCAAAAATTTCAAGCCTTCTCCTTCGGTAGAAATGAACCCTCACCTAGGGCATCTCAATCCATCAGTAGTAGAAAACCTCCCCTTTGAATAAGAACAATGATCTCCATTTATACTCCTTAAGTGGAAGTTAAATAGTTATGGATATTTCAGTTATGAAACTGAACATTCAGGTATCCCAACAACCACTTTGAAATTTCAAATTATTGGAATAGATTAATAAAGTCATCATGTGATTACTGAAATAATTATTCTTCAATAAAATCTCACATCTATAAATCCATCAGTCAAACATGTTCTCCATGATCTATGGAATCCTTCCTTTATATCTCCTTTTCAATAACTAAACACTCCTATAAACCATCAAGTCCCATACATCAACCATGTTGGACCTTTTCGGACTTTAAATCTCCTTGTATCGACAAAGAAGGATCAAACTACCTTATCAACGTTCGTACTAGTTTGCAAACTAGTGGAAGTTCTGACACATTCACTAAAACATTCCTTCAATCCTTCCATTGGTAGTGTAAGCCATCGGCAAAATACCTCCTCCACGAACCTAAGAGTCCTTCCCCAACAAATCTATCTTTTCCTGCACCATGGAAGTCTTCATTGATGTTCTTTCAAGTTTGGGAACTTAGACATTCCCTAACACATCGACATAATAAAGAAGTTGTTGGCAAAAGTGGTACTTCACGAACTTAAGATTTCACTGACACACTATGTTGAAGGCACAAGACAACTAAGAGGGGGGGATGAATCAGTTGTATAAAAAATCTTAACTTCTTTAAACACTATCACATTCACATCCACTTATTTTAAATTCTTATCCTGTTATGAAGATTAAACATGAATAGCAGAATCAAAACATAAGCACATCTACACCATACACACATGTACACCAAATTTTAATGTGGAAAACCATAAAAGGGAAAAACCATGGTGAGTGTTAGCTCACAATATAATGTAGTAACAATACCAAATAACAAAGAGGCTCACTACCCAGGGCTCACTACCCAAAATGCTCACTGTAAAAAGGCTCACTGCCAAAGGGTGGTTCACTACCAAGGGGTGGCTCACTACCAAGGGGTGGCTCACTGCTAAAGGATGGCTCACTGCTAGTAAGGGTGGCTCATTTCCATGAACTGATATATTAGCATCTACAACAAGCTCATGTTCAGTTCCATTGAAGTGCAATATATCTCTTCTACTTTGCCTTTACAATAGACACTTTATCTTCACATCTTCGCACACTCACTACTCATTCATGGCTTCATTACATATATTTATACCAGTCATCAACCTTGGAGCAATCATCAAGGTCGACAATACAACTTACAATCATTGGAACTATCTCCATGGTTGGCATACATACATAATTCAGATTAGGTCTAGATCTAAACAAACTTGCAAAGAAAATAAATGAAGGAAAAGCACTTCATGGCTTAGCTCAAACCCAAAAACATCCTTACATGCTTCCACAATTCATGAATCATCTCCGCAACAAGTGTAAATAACCAAGTTGGCCAGAACTAGTGCAAACATCAAGAACACTTAAATACATGCTTCCAAGAACTTCATTATAGCTTGCGGATTAAGCACGCACCTTCAATACATTCTTGAGACATCCAAAAATAGCATAGAATCACCTGGGAGCTGACAAATCCAACCGCAATAGATCTTACTTGAGAACAACAAGTATCTCTTGAAAACATATCACATACAGTTCTTAACAAACACTATCGAATTCTGCTAAACAATAACTTGCTTTCCGGAGTACCAAATCATAAATCCTTTGGAAGGAAGATAGCTAAGGACTTTGTAAACTTATGTCTAGAACCACAATAAAAAAAATCCAAACTGCAAAGAAATGCGGAGCAAAATACTTTCTCCCTGTCATACTGCAAATGTTGTCAGGCACAATCTTCAAATTGGCAAATAGAACTTTTTTTGCACAATGATCTAGACCACCAAATTCTAGATTTAGCATCTTCAAATGCTTCCCTAAATCATATCCAAAGCTCATGCTCCAGTCTTCAACATAGAGGAAATGTGGAGCAAAAACTCAGACAATGTCCTTAACATGACAACTCAATCACTCAACAAACAACAATATCAGAAGACACAATTGGCACTAATGACAACACAAACATGTTGACATCAATGAAAACACCAGTTAACACATACTTGCAATAATCTCCCCCTTTGTCTTTGATGGCATATGATGTGAAAAACTAAATAATATGTTCCTCCATCAAGACATAACTTTGCATCATGACTCCCCCATTCTTTTTACACATCTAAACTCTTTCTCCCCCTGAGTTTTTCACATAATCTCTCTCCCCCTTTGACATCAATGGAAAAGGGCATCATATATCTTCCACTACACATACTTGCACACTACTACTTTGATCAGTCTGAAATCATTCTTTACTCCCCATGACTGCAACTATCATCTCAAACCACTACCTGCTCCCCCTGAGAGGTAGCTTCCAACATCAGTCCAAAAAGGAGAAATGTACTTTGAGGCACACTGGACTGATATATCTCCTTATGCATCTAGTTTAAGGTGAAAGGAAGCAAGGTATGCAGAACACACTTCCTATGCTAATCTAATGAGGGAAGTATAGTGCACATTCTTTTAAATCCTTACAATTACAGTGTTATCAACCCAATAACAGAGATATTGCAGCAAACAACATACACATAGAATGACACAGAAGAAGAGAGAGACAAGATTTAACGTGGGGAAAACCCTTTCGGGAGAAAAACCCCACACTCCAAAACCTGCACAATGTATTAACAAATCTAAATGTTGTTTACAATACACTTGCAATGCAAGCTCTTAAGAGTCTTTGACACTTGTATCTAGAGGTATTTCGGCAACATAACAATACCTATCAATCACATAATGCAACTCCTCCTCAAAGCACTTATTTATATAGAAAATACAAGACAAAATTGCATCTATCTTGGAATGGGCATCCAACTTGGCCTCATGGCCCAAAACCCACACCTATGGACACTTGGTCAACATTGTAAGACTCTTCTGACACTTGTCCACACACCCCATCCCAAAGAGGTCACCTATTTCCAAAATGGGCTATGACAGATGCTCTTATGACCGTCATAGAATCTATCATAGCTGTCATAACTTATAGTTGTAAGAGAATCTGTCATATACAGGCTATAAATACCATATTCTCTTACAACATGTCATAGTCCACCTTGGGGCACCCAAAGATGCTCTTCGACACATGTCTTCACCTATCATAGAATCTCCTATTTTTGACTCTTACATGTCATAACTTCGTTATAGGAATATGTCATGACCGTTTCAGTCAATATTCCCTTACACAACATCCAAGATGCTGACACATGGAAAAATACTCCTACCACAAAGTGGGATGCCTATCTCCTCATGTGAGGACAAAATTACAAGTTATCATCTTCCATGTAGGATGACACATCACCGTGCCACATCCCATAAGATGACAATATGAATTTACAATTTAATTTACAACATAGGCAATAAATAAATAAATACAATGGAAATAATACAAGGAATTACCAAGGTTGAGACACCTTAATTCCCAACATTCTCCCACTTGTCGAACAGCTTGTAAGATCCAATAGAATTAACAAGATTTAACTGCTATAGGTCGAGAGGCCCATAGACTCTGAACACCATCTGAACTTCTATGTGCCCACTGGCTCCGTTAATGCATCTGCAACATTCTTCAAAGTATCTACCTTCTCCAAATTTACCTTCCCATCCTCTACCATGTCTCACACGAAGTGAAACTATACATCAATATGCTTTGTTCTAGCATGGAAATTTAGATTCTTCGCAAGGCAAATCACACTCTAACTGTCACAACAAATTTTAATTTATCCTGGATCAATACCAATATTTGAACACAATCTCTTAAGCCAAATGGCTTCCTTGCAAGCATGAGTTTCTGCCATGTACTTAGATTCTATCATGGACAAAGCAACCACAGGTTGTCACTTACTCATCCAACTAATTGCACCACCAAACATTGTGAACACATGCACTGGTGGATCTCCTACTGTCAATGTCACCTGCCCAATTAGAATCCACAAATCCATGAATACAAACTGAATGCGAAGGTCCTATAACATTACCATGATAGCATATGGAATACTCGGAAGTACCCCTCAAATATCTGAACACTCGCTTAACTGCATCCCAATGTACCCGTCCAGGATTAACCATAAATCGACTAAGGACTCCCATTGCTTGGGCAATGTCTGGTCTTGTGTAGACCATAGCATACATCAAACTGCCAACGACACTAGCATAAGGTACTCTGCTCATGTCCTCCACCTCACTAAGAGATTTTGGACAATCATTAACAGACAACTTTGTCCCCAAAGAAACAAGAACACACAATGGTCTACAATCTGCCATGATGAACCTATCCAACATGATCTTCACATACTTACTTTGGCTTAACCAAAGTTTTATGTTAGTTCTGTCTCTTTTGATTTCCATTCCTAGAATGTACCTGGCTGCCCCTAAATCTTTCATTTCAAACTATGCTACCAACTAAGACTTAAAATCATAAATAATATTCTTACCCTTCCCAATCAGCAACATATCATCAAGATATAATGCAACAATGAGAATATGATCACCATCAAAATTATAATACACACAGTGATATGATTTCGATCTCACAAATCCAATTGACAACACAAAGGCATCAAACTTCAAGTGCCACATCCTAGGAGACTGCTTCAAACCATACAAAGACTTTTTTAATTTGCAAACCAAATTTTCTTTACCTTTCACTATGTAATGCTCTGGCTATGACTTGTAAATATCTTCCTCCAAATCACCATAAAGGAAAGTTGTCTTCACATCCATCTATTCTACCTCTAAATCATAAGCAGCTGCAAGAGATAACATAAATTGAATGGATGTTAGCTTTGCAACAGGAGAGAAAATTTCACCATAATCAATTCCCTCCACTTGTGAGTACCCCTTCGCAACCAATCTAGCCTTGTACTTTTCAACACTGCCATCTGCACCGAATTTGTTCTTGAACACCCATTTGCATCCAATGGGTTTCCGTCCATCAGACAAAAGCACCAAGTCCCATGTTCTATTATTTTACAAAGAAGGCATCTCATCTTCCATGGCCTCCTTCTAGGAACCTGCATCTTTCATCCCTATAAACTCTTTCACAGTTCTAGGCTCATCAGTGTTAGTAAGTAAAGCAAAAGCACAACTAGAATCAAGCAATGAATATCCAAACTTATCGGGTTGCTTTCTTGTTTGTGTAGACCTCCTCAATGGCTGAGGTTGAGGTTCTACTTCTTCTTCTGAGCTTTCAGAGATACTAGAGCTCCCCTCATCATCAGGCCTCACAGGGTCTGTCTGTTTAGTCTTCTCAGGGGTAGAAGGAAACTAAACCGCATCCTCTTTCTTTTCTGTTTGTTCTGGCTATAGAACAATGAAAGATGGTGTTAGCTCTCTGAAGATAACACTTCTGCTATACAACACCTTTTTAGCCACAGGATCCCAAAGCTTGTATCCTTTCGAACCAACACCATAGCTAATGAAGATACACTTAACAGCCTTGTTCTCCAATTTAGACCTTTTCTCCCTAGGCACATGTGCATATGCCTCACAACCAAAAACATAAAGATGTCTAATTGAAGGCTTCTTACCAAACCACACCTCTATAGGTGTCTTACCAACAAGAGCTGATGTAGGAGATCTATTTACCAGATAGCAAGCAGTGGCTACAGCTTTAGCCCAGAAATTTTGTTCGAGGCTTGCTCCACTAAGCATACTCCTAGCCTTCTCCATTAGTGTCCTGTTCATCCTCTCTACAACTCCATTTTGCTGTGGGGTATAAGGAGTTGTCTTATGTCTTTCAATCCCTTGCTCTCTATAGAACTTCTTGAACTCTGCCAAACAAAACTCACCACTGTTATCAATTCTCAAACACTTAATCTTTTTACTAGTCTGATTCTCAACAAAAGCTTTAAACTCTTTGAACTGACTAAAGACTTCAAATTTGCTTCTAAGAAAATAAACCTATGTCCTTCTACTGTAGTCATCTATGAAAGATACAAAATATACAGATTTTGAAATTTAAGGAACATTAACATGACCAAACACATCAAAATGAATAAGATCCAATAAACCAGAAGACTTGTGAGAACTAGAGTAAAACTGAACACGATTTTGCTTTCCATAAATGCAATGTTCACAAAAGTTGAACTCGAGATTACAATCATTTAACCCCTCAATGAGGTTTTTCTTTTTTAGGGTATGCAGACCCTTCTCACCAATATGGCCATATCTCAAATGCCATAACATAGTCTTTTCAGCAGGAAGCTTAGCTTCCATAGCATGTGCACTACCATAAGAACTAGTTACAACAGATTTCTTCACTACTCATTTAGATGGTGGGGATGAAGTGACTACAACTCTTTTCTTCGAATTAGAAGAAATATTGCACTGTGAAGTGCATGCCTCTAGCTGAAATAGAGTACCTCTCCGAGTACCCTTAGCAAGCACCATAGATCCTCTAGTCATCTTGCATCCATCCTTTGAAAAGACAACTTGCACATCTGCATCATTCAACATACTTACAGAAAGCAGGTTCCATGCTAGGACTAGGATGTGCATAACCTGAGTGATCCCCTTCACTCATCCATCATGGAATCGAATTGAGACTCTTCCACGACCAATAATCTTTAGATGAGAATTGTCACCCAAGTATACCTTTCCACCATCGAACTCTTCATACTTTGTAAACCAGTCTTGATGTGAGGTCATGTGGAATGATGCATCAGAATCAATCAACCACACATCATCAGATGCATGGGTGGCCAGGGATGCAATGAAGGCATCACCATCATCTTGTGACTTGTTAGAATCTGAATCAGGAGCTTTCTTCTTCTTTTTCTTCTCCTCTTTGCACTCCTTTCAGAAATGCCTGGTTTTGCCACAGTTCCAACAAAGAGCCTTGGACTTTCCAGGAGATTTGGATCTCCCATGGGATTTGGATTTGCCCTTCTCAACTTTCTTGTCCTTCTTTTTCCCTTTCTCCTTGGGTCTTCCACGAACCACAAGAGCCTCTTTGGCTGCTTCAAAAGACTTTCTCCACATCTCTTCAGATAACAGCGAAGATACCACTTCATCCATTGTGAAAGTGGATGTGGTGCTTCCAATAGCCATCACAAGATGATCCAACGAGTCCAGCAAAGAAAAAATCAAGGTCATACAACAATCCTCCTCCTCCATCTTCACACCAACTGATGTCAATTGAGCAATTAACATGTTAAAGGAATTCAGGTGATCTGCAACAGATCCTCCATCCTCCATCTTCAAAGAATACAACTTCTTTCTCAAGAAAAGTTTGTTCACTAGGGATTTAGCCTAATAAACATCAACCAACTTCTTCCAAAGGTCTTTTGTGCTCTTCTCCTCATGGACATTTAACAGGACAGAATCAACTAAATTGAGTCTTATGAGACCCTTAGCCTTCCGATCTTTGAGATCCCAATTAGCTTGTGCCATAGTAGCTAGTTTTACATTGGATACGGTTTCCCATAGGTCATGATCAATAAGTAGGTCTTCCATCTTGAGTTTCCACAACTCAAAATTAGTACCATTAAATATCTCCACCTTGATTCTTCTGGATGTGCCTGCCATCTCTTTCCTGCAACAAGATTACAGAATACTCTGCATAGGACTCCCACTCAAACTAAGATCAGCTCAAAAAACCCCTACCCAACAACTAGGACCAAAGGTGATCAAGCTTTGATACCAACTGAAAGGAAAAAAGGTACGTGGAACACACTTCCTACGCTAATCTAATAAGGGAAGTATAGTGCAAATTATTTTAAATCCTTACAATTATAGTGTTATCAACCCAATAATAGAGATATTGTAGCAAACAACATACACATAGAATGACACAGAAGAAGAGAGAGACAAGATTTAACGTGGGGAAAACCCTTTCGGGAGAAAAACCCCACACTCCAAAACCTACAAAATGTATAACAAATCTAAATGTTGTTTACAATACACTTGCAATGCAAGCTCTCAAGAGTCTTTGACACTTGTATCTTGAGGTATTCTGGTAGCATAACAGTACCTGTCAATCACATAATGTAACTCCTCAAAGCACCTATTTATATAGAAAATACAAGGCAAAATTGCCTCTATCTTGGAATGGGCATCCAACTTGGCCTCATGGCCCAAAACCCACGCCTATGGACACTTGGTCAACATTGTAAGATGCTTCTGACACTTGTCCACACACCCCATCCCAAAGAGGTCACCTATTTCCAAAATGGGCTATGACAGATGCTCTTATGACTCTTACGACCATCATAGAATCTGTCATAGTTGTCATAACTTATAGCTATAAGAGAATCTGTCATACACAGGCTATAAATAGCATATTCTCTTACAACATGTCATAGTCCACCTTGGGGCACCCAAAGATGCCTTTTTCAAAGATGCTCTTCGACACATGTCTTCACCTGTCATAGAATCTCCTATTTCTAACTCTTACATGTCATAACTTCATCATAGGAATCTGTCATGACCGTTTCAGTCAATATTCCCTTACACAACATCCAAAATGTTGACACATGGCAAAATACTCCTACCACAAAGTGGGATGCCTATCTCCTCATATGAGGATAAAATTACAAGTTGTCATCTTCCATGTAGGATGACACATCACCGTGCCAGATCCCACAAGATGATAATATGAATTTACAATTTAATTTACAACATAGGCAATAAATAAATAAATACAATGAAAACAATACAAGGAATTACTAAGGTTGAGACACCTTAATTCCCAACACAATGAAGGAGGGGCAACAACCCCTAACTTCTCCCAAATATATTCAAATGTATCCTTTGGAAGAGCCTTAATGAATATATCAGCAACTTGATCTTTTGTAGGCACATAGTCAAGCTTCATTTCATTCTCTACAACTTTCTCCCACAAAAAAGTGATAATTGAAATGTGCTTTATCTTTGAATGCATCACTAGATTCTTTGAAATATATATGGCACTTGTGTTATCAAAAAGAATAGGGATTGGCTCATCATACTCAACTTTGGTATCCTTCAAGGTCTGTTTCATCCACAACACCTGAGTACAACATGATGCTGCAACAATATATTCTACCTCTGTAGTAGACAAGGAAATTGATTCTTGTTTCTTGCTATGCTAGGACACCGCCCTATCTCCAAGGAAGAATGCACCTCCACTTATACTTTTACTATCATCAACACATCCTGCCTAATCTGCATCTGTATAGGCACTTAAGGAAAAGTCATTATTCTTAGGATGCCACAAACAATGATCCGAAGTGCCCTTTAAGTACCTGAATATCCTCTTCATAGCCACAACATGTGATTCTCTGGGATCTTATTGAAATATAGCCACAAGACAAACTGCATGCATGATATTCAGTCTAGTAGCAGTCAGATAAAGCAGTCCTACAATCATTGATCTATATTTTCTCTGATCAACCTTAGGAGATTCATCATTCTTGCTCAACTTACAACTAATAATCATAGGAGTACATATCGGTTTAGAGTCCTCCATTCCAAACTTCTTCGACAATTCTTTAACATACTTGGATTGAGAGATGAAAATACCTTTATCAGTTTGATTGATTTGCAATCCAAGGAAGAAGTTCATTTCACCACACATAGAAATCTCAAACTCTTTTTGCATCTCATCTACAAACTTCTTACACATACCTTCATTTCCACTGAATATCATGTCATCAACATAGACTTCAACAATCAGGATTTGATCTCCACTTATCTTGGTGTATAAATTACTATCTACAGACACTTTACTAAATCCTTGCTACAACAGATACTTATCTAGTCTTGCATACCAAGCTCTGGAAGCTTGCTTCAATCCATACAAAGTCTTCTTCAACTTGCATACGATGTCTGGTTTACCTGAT
This sequence comes from Cunninghamia lanceolata, assembly GCA_027924645.1. NCBI lineage: Eukaryota > Viridiplantae > Streptophyta > Pinopsida > Cupressales > Cupressaceae > Cunninghamia > Cunninghamia lanceolata. The sequence continues at coordinate 457,221 of BSBN01000312.1, forward strand.
AGCTGGAACCCATCCGGTTACTCTATGTAGACTTCTTCTTGTTGGCAAGAGACACTATATGTATTCATGGTTGTTGTCATTAATGGCAACAAAGGTCATCCCACATATCCGTAAGTCATGGGGTGTCTCTACCGAAAGTCAGAATGAAGATTGTTGTGGTCCGGTGAACAAGAACAGAGCATGTGGCAAGGTTCGACAGATTGGTCCGGATCTCTCAGAGGAAGTGTCTTGGTGCAGTGCGGATTTGGGGAAGTCAAGAGGACTACCTTGAGTAGTATATTCCAAGGATTTAGCCTCCGGTGATGGACAAGGAAAAAGATATGAATAGTTGAGTACCGGATTCCTAAAAGACAGTGAGAACAGAGGAAGAACTGACTGACAGAGTATCAGACTATTTTCTGGATGTGCTACTGTTGATGGTAAAGGTTAGGAAAGCATGAATCATGTTTGGCTGACATGATTAATGACATCTACAAGTATATGCTTGATCCACATTACTTGATATGCAAGGATTCAGCCGACAGAACAGAGTTTGTGAGAAGATAGACTATTCCGGGTGCCGACTAGAAAGATAATGAAATCACTAGTGCGGATATAAATAGAGGATGGATTTTGTTGTGAGAAGGTGTGTTGTGTGATAACATATGTGAATAAGTGCAGAGCAGAGCAGAAGTAATAAGAAAGATCTGGTATGTGAAAGGAAAGCAGAATAAAAAGCAGAGGGAAGATGAAGTGCAGCAGATTAGTATACTGAGCTTAACCAGAACTGAACTCCAGCATATGTGGATGCTTCCAATCAGTTCAAGTATTGTATAAACATTCTTTTGTAGACAGTGTGTCTCCTTGTAGGCAGTGTGCCTCTTTGTGAGCAGTGTGCTCGGGCAGTGAGCCCTAATTGGCAAGTGCCATTTTGTAATTCCTTATTCTTCTAACAGAGAATAATCTTTGGGTTAATCACCCTGTGGTTTTCTCCCTTAACCGGGTTTCCACGTCAAAAATACTATGTCATGTGTTTCTCACTTCATGGTAATGTTTGTTTGTTTGATTCAATGCTGCTTTGATTAATAAAAAAGTTCAAAAGAAGAAATAATTAGGATAACTGATTCACCCCCCCCTCTCAGTTATCAACAATTGGTATCAGAGCTAAGTTCCTCCTAATAGAGCCTAACAGCTTGAGGAAGATCTGGGAGTTCAAATGGATGCATATGGTTTAAGGGAGCAACTCAAGACTGCCCTTGAGGATCTTGAACAGTCAAACTCTGAAGTCAATGAATTAAAGGAAAGACTCAAACAGGCTGATGAATTCATGAGAGAACTAAAGGACAAATTAAGTCTCTCTATGAAAAAGAGAAAGGAGCTGCTCCAACAATTGGCAAGACAAAGTGAAGAAATCAATACAAATGAAGAATTGACTGAGAAAACCAAGTTATGTGAAAAGTTATCAAAAGAAGTCATTATGTTAAGACATGAAATGGAATCAGGAACTATAAAGTTTACTCAAGAGATTGAAGAAAAAAGAAAAGCTGAAGACAATCTAAGACAATCTCTTAAAGAGAAATTAGAAGAATGCCACCAGATGGACAGGATTATCAGACATCTTGAATCTAATCTTGAAGATGCCAAAGATAATGAAGAAAAACTTGAGGATCAAATTGTCTCTCTCAAAAGAGATCTTCAAACAGCAAATGAATATAAAGAAAAATTCAAGATAAGTTCTGCCCAACTTGAAGTACTTCTTGGAAGTCAAAAGAGGATAGATGACAAGTATGGTTTGGGATATGAGAAAGGAGAAAGCTCTGGATCCGGTCAAAAGAATTTTGGATCAGAAAATCCAAGGAATAGGCCTAGAAGACCTCCGGTAAGACAGCCCAATGCTCAAAGATATCCATCCTTCAATGGATACTACCACAGCTGCAATCACTTTGGTCACAAAGCTAATCAGTGTAGGAAGAGAATGAATCATACTAATTCATCCTTCTTCGGATAGTGCTTTAACTGCAAAAGGTATGGACACAAGTCTCATGAATGCAGAAATATGCAAATAAACAAATCATTCAATGGTATATGCTTTGCATGCAATAGAGTAGGTCATATGGCTAATCAATGCATATCAAGAGGTTATCAGTCAAATATGCAAAGAAATGTTATTTGCCAAATCTGTAATAGGTCCGGTCATAATGCAAAAGTCTGCAGAAGCAAGAACCAAGACAAAAGAGGTCCGGTATATAATCAGAATCAAGACAAGGGTAAACAAAAGATGAATGTGGATGAAGTTAGGAATCAGATGAACAAGATTTGGGTGAAGAAAAGTTCAGAGAATATAGAGGTTGGATCCGCACCAGACTCTGGTGCTGATATTTCTTCCAGAAATTAAAAAGTGAGCTCTAGCTCAGGGGGAGACTCAAAGAAAATCCTGTTCCCCCAGCCAATCAAGTGGTGCCGGATGTGGTACAAGATGCGGAGTAAAGGGTTTAAAGATATATGTCTTGAGATGATCCAGATAAGATTTTAGAGGTCTGCATGAAGATGTAAAGAAGTTGTGATCGATCAAGTAAGACCTGTTCCGGGAGATGCTCCGGAATGACAGAGGATTACAAAAGGGTCCAGAGAGATCCGGAAGTGCATTGTCTTATTCTGTGGATTGGACAGAGTGTTTGGGATATTCTTGTAATGTGTCATCTTGATTTGTTCATGATTGGAAGAATCCGCATGATGTTCATAGATCAGGACTGATCCGGTACTCCAAGCTATCCAGATAAGGCAAATCGAAATAATGTAGGTCGAGCATTTATTGCCATCAGATATTAGGGTTTGCGGAGCAATATAAGGGATTTCTCATAAAATCACTTGCTCATTCTGCACTCAAGAAGAAGCAAAAAGTGGAGCTCTGCAAGAAGATTCATCAAGCTCACCAAAGATCTCCCGCCGAAGTCATTACATACAGAAATCAATCCAACCACTCCGTGTAACCGAAGACGCATAAGGTACTTTCCATTTTCGATATCTTGCTACAAATCTTTTGAGAAATGGCTACTCCAAATATAGTAAAAATCTCAGATAGGCCCTGACCTGAATTTAAGAAACATCCATACAAGTCATTGGAGGTAGATCCCTTAGGAGCATTCTCTAGTGTTCCTCATGGCATTTTACACATAGAAGACGTTAGGGTTTACATACATGCAAGCATTGAGGAATTCGAGGAATTCAAATTGAGAGATCTCTATCACAAACAACTGATAGACAATGCTTTTGAGCTTAAACCAGAGTATAAGGGTATCTAGAAGAAACAGTTTGATCAATTCATTCATTTCCCCTGCTTTGAAGAAGATGAATGGGTCCGGTATGTATTGAGCAGGATGCATGACAACTTCCTATGGCTGGATAAACCTTGCAAGATCACAAAAGAAGCAATTAGGGCAGTAACTGGTCTATACTCTTCCGGAGGGATACCTATCCTCAAATCTGTCAAAAATAACATTGTAACTGAGGCCACCGGATCAAAATTTGATAAGAGGGCAATGACCATTGAAGATATTTCTGATCCGGATATCAAGTATGCATCCATGATAATAGGATACAAGATCTATCACTACAGCAGGGAGAATTTTGTATCCGGAACTGCAATATATACTGCCTATGAAATGCTAAGGAAGAATGCAGATTATGATCTCTGTGAACTTCTCTTAAGCTAATTAATGGAAAATATATAGAAAATCAAGAAGGACAAAAAGAATTCTTTTAAGTATGGTACTCTTATATTATGTCTATTTTTCTACTTCATGAATGAGCTGCCCGGATCAAGTGGATGGGCATGGCAGAATGACAAACCTGTTGCAGTCCAGATAAGAGATTATTTACATGGGCTTGGGGATGCCAAAGCAAGAAATACAGCCCTATGGGGATACTTCAAAAACTTCCAGAGCACGATGCAAGCAAGAGAAAGAATTCCCCAGTCTCTTGTTGAAAAATACAAAGACTCAGTTTGCTTTATGGTGGATACTGATCAGTGCCTAATGGAGGCAGTGGAGCCAAGGACTATCTGGATCGTGCCCATGGGGTATGAGGTTGATGAACAGATTGTAGAACTGCATGTTCAACACATGCTTAGTCAGCCCAAAGATCCAAACGCAGAAAGGTTCGGAACCTTTGAGGAGCTAAGTGTGAAGATCCATGTGGAACTCAGGGAACCTGAGATAAAGAGGAAAGTGAGAAAAGAAGTAGAGCATATTGCTCAAGGCCTAGGCATTCCAAAGGAGGCACTTGATGCCAACCAGGAAAAGAGAAGAAAGGATGAGGAAGAAAAGAAAGAGGCAGAAAAGAAAAGCAAGAAAAGTGCTCCGGTGGAAACCTCAACCCGGACCAGATCATCAAAAGGATCTACACCTGTCAGAACCAAAAGCTCAAAACCAGAAGTCCAGGCATCCGGTAAAAGATCTAAGACAAAAGCCTCAAGAGCTTATGAAAGCCAAAAGGATGAAGAGGAAACTGAGTCAGATGAGGGAGTAAAAGAAATAAAGAAGCAGAAGAAGAAAGGATCCGGTAAACCCTCCACAGGCCAAGACAAGGAAGAAATGGCAGAAGTAGTTGTTGAAAAGCCCACCCTGTCTCTAGAGAGTGTAATCAAGTCAGTCACGGTGGATGGAAACCTTCAACCAATGACTGAATTCTATGATGACTACAATGAGGCTGACCAAAAGATTCTGCAGGAAGCCACAGTCAAGTATCTGAACATATACAATAAGGCTTTCATTGAGATCATATCTCTAATTTCTAAAAGCCTAGAAAAGGAATTAGAAATAAGAAAGAATAATGCTTAGGCAAAAGATCTTGAGATCCGGGAGCAGATAGCTATTTAGCTATATCCTCAAATTGATCCCAAGACAATGAACATGATATTCAAAGACTGCAAAGATGAGTTCAGGAGTAAAGCAAGAATAAATCAACTCATGCTTGGTGAGACTGACAAGGTGGCCATAGAGACAGAAGAGATCCTCCGGAAGGCCTTCAAAAGGTTTAATCTTCCTATTGTAGAGGACTTAGGTGCAGAAACAGCTGTGGACTTGGAATAATCTACTCCGGAAGAAGTGCCCCTTGAACAGACTAACATCTCTCCTCTAGCTTCTCCTACAGTCTCCGGATCCCAAGAAGAAGAGAAATTACAGGAGAAAGAAGCAGCAGTAAAAGAAAAAGAGGTTGACAGCACTAAGGATGCAGAGAAAGAGAAGATTCCAACAGAGAAAACCACAACTGAAAGTGGAAAGAATGTAAAGACTCTAAAGGACAAAACTGCAGAAGAGAAGAAACATCTGTCTCCGGCAAGAGACACTGCACAAACTATTCAAAAGTTTCTGAGCCAAGAAACAATAGAGATTGATGAACCGGAGCTTCTAAAAGGTCCATTCAACTTTGACTCCCTCTCTCCGGTACAGACAATGAAGATAGCTTCATTTGCAAATGCTAAGGCAAATGAAAAACTCCTAAAGTCTCATATGGAAGACTGTGAATTGATAGAGGCTACTTCTGGAGTGCTTGAAAAGATTATGCCATCAGTCCAGATAGATCCGACAGCCTCCTCTTCCGGTAATCTCAAAACCTTAGTCAGCAGTGTTGATACACATTTTGATTCTCTAGAAAAATTAGCTGAAGAAAAGGTCCGGAAGGAATTTTTGGATAAGAGATTTTCAGAAGTACTAGGATTAATCTCTAATGATAGAAGAAATATGAGTATTGGAATAAAGAGCTTAGAAAATGCTCTTAAGGATGGCAGTGACATCTACAAATTTTGTATCTCCTGGTCAAAGGCAACAATAGAAATTGATAAGAAAATAAAAGAGGAACAGGACAAACTACAAAGTTTATCTCAAAGTTTTGATCCTCTCTCTTCCTCCATAGTGAATCAAGAATGTCAAACTATTGCAATCACAAATGCAATAAAGAACTTTGAGAAGGAAAGGAAGAATATAACTAACCGGATGGAAGAACTTAGAAGGATTATAATCCCTAAGTTAGAAACTATGCATGAAGCCATCAGTGATGCTCAGACTACCGCCCAAACAAATGATCCGACAGATCTCAAAAGGGCAGAAGCTTTTGCATTTTTGTTAAGTGGTCACATTTCAATTTTGGACAGAATGAAGCAAAGCTGGGCTACAGAACTGGTCCAATTGAAGACATCCTTTGCAGACATTCTTCAGTTTATGTGAGTATGTAAATATGCGGCTATGTATAGTAAATCTTTAAAAATTTTGGTGCGGACCCTACCCTTTGCCATTGATGTCAAAGGGGGAGTGAGGAGCAGTGAAAAATGAGGAATCCAACTAAGGGGGAGTTCCAGAAATTGTATATAAAGATAGAGCATCAGCCAAGGGCGAGCACAGTGTAAACACTTAGTCATTTTTCACTAAGTGTTGCCATCAATGCCAAAGGGGGAGATTGTTGGCAAGAGACACTATATGTATTCATGGTTGTTGTCATTGATGGCAACAAAGGTCATCCCACATATCCGTAAGTCATGGTGTGTCTCTACCGGAAGTCAGAATGAAGATTGTTGTGGTCCGGTGAACAAGAACAGAGCATGTGGCAAGGTCCGACAGATTGGTCTGGATCTCTCAGAGGAAGTGTATTGGTGCAGTGCGGATTTGGGGAAGTCAAGAAGACTACCTTGAGTAGTATATTCCAAGGATTTAGCCTCCGATGATGGACAAGGAAAAAGATATGAATAGTTGAGTACTAGATTCCTAAAAGATAGTGAGAACAGAGGAAGAACTGACTGACAGAGTATCAGACTATTTTCCGGATGTGCTACTATTGATGGTAAAGGTTAGGAAGGCATGAATCATGTTTGGCTGACATGATTAATGACATCTACAAGTATATGCTTGATCTGCATTACTTGATATGCAAGGATTCAGCCGACAGAACAGAGTTTGTGAGAAGATAGACTATTCCGGGTGCCGACTAGAAAGATAATGAAATCACTAGTGTGGATATAAATAGAGGATGGATTTTGTTGTGAGAAGGTGTGTTGTGTGATAACATATGTGAATAAGTGCAGAGCAGAGCAGAAGTAATAAGAAAGATCCGGTATGTGAAAGGAAAGTAGAATAAAAAGCAGAGGGAAGATGAAGTGCAGTAGATCAGTATACTGAGCCTAACCGGAACTGAACTCCAGCATATGTGGATGCTTCCAATCAGTTCAAGTATTGTATAAACATTCTTTTGTAGACAGTGTGTCTCCTTGTAGGCAGTGTGCCTCTTTGTGAGCAGTGTGCTCGGGCAGTGAGCCCTAATTGGCAAGTGCCATTTTGTAATTCCTTATTCTTCTAACAGAGAATAATCTTTGGGTTAATCACCCCATGGTTTTCTCCCTTAACCGGGTTTCCACATCAAAAATACTGTGTCATGTGTTTCTCACTTCATGGTAATGTTTGTTTGTTTGATTCAATGCTGCTTTGATTAATAAGAAAGTTCAAAAGAAGAAATAATTAGGATAACTGATTCACCCCCCCCTCTCAGTTATCAACACTTCTTCTAACTCACCATTCAAGAAAGCAAACTTCACATCCATCTAGTATACCTTAAAATTTTTATGTGCTACAAATGCCAAAAATAGTTTGATAGCTTCCAATCTTGCCACCAGAGAAAAGGTCTCTTCATAGTCTATTCCTTCAACTTGTGAGTAGCCTTTACACATAAGTCTTGCCTTGTTTCTCACAACTTCTCCAACTTCATTAAGTTTGTTCCGGAATACCCGCTTTGTTCCAATCACATTATTGTTTGTAGGCCTAGGAACAAGTTCCCAAGTCTTGTTCTTCTCAATCTGTATTAGTTCCTCTTCCATTTCTTTGACCCAATGTTCATCATTGCATGCTTCATTTACTGTTTTAGGTTCCACCTTTGAGAGTAAACAAAGATTAACTTGTTCTTCTGCAGCTCTGCTTCTTGTCAACACACCTTTCCTTTTGTCACCAATAATCAGCTATTTAGAGTGATCTCTTTGCACATACCTAGGGTTTTAGGAATTCTTTTTAGAGCTTCAACTTGAACTTCTTCCGGAGCAGCTTGGACTTCCGTCTGAACTTCCTTATTTTTGTCTTCTTTAACTTTCTCTGTATCAGCCAATCCATATGAATCATATCCAATTGGCTCTAAGGTCTTCTAAAAATATTCATCTACCTTCACATTTGCACTTTCAATGATCTTTCTCAATCTTTTGTTATAGCACCGATAGGCCTTGCTCTTATTAGAATACCCAAGGAATATATCTTCATCACATCTAGCATCAAACTTTCCTAATTCTTCATCTCTTCTGATGTAACATTTGCTTCCAAAAACTTTGAAATATTTGACAGTAAGAGTTCTTCCATACCACAGCTCATAAGGTGTCTTTGTTCCTTTTTCTCTAACTTGCACTCTGTTTTGAAGGTAGACAACAGTGTGTATTGCTTCTTTCCAATATACTTCTGGTAGGTCTTCTTCCTTGATCATTGTCCTAGCATCTTCTTGAACAGTTCTATTCTTCCTTTCAACCATTCCATTTTGTTGAGGAGTCCAAGGGGTAGACAAATGTCTCTTTATTCCATGTTCTTCACAAAAAGCATTAAACTCATTTGAAGTAAACTCACCACCTCTGTCAAATCTCAAACACTTGATTCTCAAATCCAACTCATTTTCAACCAAAGCTTTGAATGCCTTGAACTTATCTAGAGCTTCTGATTTTTCTCTAAGAAAGGTAACCCAAGTCATTCTTGAATAATCATCAATAAGAAGCATGAAGTACCTATCACCTTGTAGACTTCTTGTTCTTGTGGGGCCACATAAGTCTGTATGCATGAATTCCAACAAACCGGTAGAGAATTGTTCCTTTCTTTTGAAAGTAGTCTTTGTCAACTTCCCAAACTGACAATCTTTGCACATAACATTGGTAGGCTTTACAATCTTAGGCAATCTCTTACAACTTGCACTACGCTTATTCTCACCAAATTGTCAAAGTTAATATGACACATCCTCCTATGCCATAACCAATTTTCACTTGTCTGAGCCAACAAACAATAGTTGTTAGTACCTTTCAAATGATAAACATTACCATGAATCTTCTTATGAGAAACAATTATATCTGAAGCTTTTCCTTATCTCACATCCATTGTCCTTAAACACTAGATTATACCCTTTGTCACACATTTGACTAACGCTTAGAAGATTATGCTTTAAGCCTTTGACATAAAGAACATCATCGGTATTATGCTTGCCATCAAAAGTAATTGATCCCTTTCCACAAATCTTACCAGCTGCATCATCACCAAACCTAACTAGTCCTCCATCATATTTTTCAAACTTAACAAACTTACTCTTATCTCCTATCATATGATTTGAACATCCATTGTCAATGATCCATTCATCTTCTTTTTTAGCATGAAATGCAGACAACTCTCTTGGACTTCCTTCCTTCACACAGCTTGCAAGGTTAGCAGAAATAGGTTCTTCTCTAAGTGCAATAAACAAGAATTCACTACTATTACCATCATCAGAATCAAGTTCATCATCAGTTACACCATCATCATCTCTAACATAATAACTCATTCTTACCATCTTTCCTTTATTTTCATTGTTTTTGATCCTCAAAGTTCTGTCAGGACATCTTGAAGTACAGTGACCAATTTTACCACAATTGAAACATTTGAAAGGTATCTTACCTTTGAACTTTCCTTTGTTGCCCCTTTTTATTCTTCTTGCAAATTTTGCCTCAAGCTCTTCAAAATCTTCTTCATTTGATTCTACAGCATATTTATCTGATCTAGCAGTCTTTTCTTCCTTGGCCTTAAAGGCAGTCTTAGTTTTCATAGGACCATCAGTAGTACCAAATTCTCTCATCTCAAAGGTAGTCAGTTTACCAAGAAATTGATCTTTTGTAAGCTTGCCCATATCAAACAATTCTTCAATGGAAGATACCTTGTGACTATAAGATTTGGGAAGAGTTCTGAGTATCTTATCTACAACATCCACATCCTCTAGATTTCCACCAAGACCCTTGATGCTTCTAACAACTTCATCAATCTTTTGTATGTAACTTGTTATGTTCTCATCCTCAGCCATTCACATGGTTTCATATGTGGTCTTCAAATTCTACAACTTAGCCTTCTTGACAAATGCATACCTTCATAGATGTTTTTCAATTTGTCCCAGATCTCATGAGTAGTTTCCAGATCCACAACTTTCACCATTTCAGTGTTAGACAAAGCATTTAATAGAGCATTTTAGCTTTGTGATTAGTCTCATAATCCTTAATCTCTTCATCAGTCTTCAGACCATTTTCAGGTACTGTGTATTTATCTTTAACCATTGTCCAAACATTATAAATAATAGAAATAAGATAACTTTGCATTCGTACCTTCCAGTAGGCATAGTCAGATCCATCAAATTAAGGAATGTATTTCTTGTGTGCCATCCAGGATCTACCTTAAGTTGTTAGGCTTTCTTCCAAGGAACCTTGCTCTGATACCAATTGTTGAAGGCACAAGACAACTGAGAGGGGGGTGAATCAGTTGTATCAAAAATCTTAACTTCTTTAAACACTATCACATTCACATCCACTTACTTTAACTTCTTATTCTATTATTAAGATTAAACATGAATAGCATAATCAAAACATAAACACATGAACACCATACACACATGAACACCAGATTTTTATGTGGAAAACCCTAACAAGATGATGCTTCTAAAATTGGCCGAATTAATCAGAATTTGCCTCCTAAAGCAAAAGACTAAAACCAACACAAGAGAAGACAAAACACAACAAAACTAAAAACCTGAAATATTTTTTAGTGATGTTGATTGCTTATGGACCTGGATGCTCCTGCATCAGACATACTGGGTAGGAAAAATTTGTGAGTAGGACTCACAAAATGGAGTTGAGTAGTGGGACTACTCTTCTAGGTTGAAAATCACCAGCATCAAACTCCATTACTATATTAGGCTTAGAAGACTTCTTCCACCTCTTCCAGCATCTTTCCAGGACACTTCTCATCCTCCTCCACCAAGTCTGCGGTGTACTCTTATTTCCTCTTGTGGACCTATGTCCACCATAGCCCAAACTCCACCAATAGCTTCCTTCTCTTTTCTCTTCTTCTGTGGGATCCATCCCACCATATTCTGACCTCCTCCACCAATTTGCACCATTCTGTGCATTCACCTCCTCATCCATCTTCAACATCATATCTGCACACCATTCAACATTATTTTCAAAACCGCAAAAAAAAGGAATCATTACTTCATTCTCTTTTCCTTTTGTTGCAATATTTTCATATTCACCAGCCACTGCTACCACCATCTTCATGTCCTCCAAAGGACTCACAATTGTTGTAACATTATCTTTTTCAACTGCTGCAACATATGTCTTCTCACTATCTCCTGCAATCTCTTCATCTACGTAAAATGCACTCTCATCTTCATCATAAAAATAAAAAATATTATGCATTACCTCTTTCTATGCAACCTTTTCATCACCAATGTTTTCTGCCACATCTTCTTCACCTTCACTTTCAGCTACAATTTCACTTTCCAATACCTCTACATCCTCGAAAGGACTCTCAACCACTGTTGCACTCTTCTCTTCTTTCTCAACCTCTATACTTTCCTCTTTCTAAATTTCTTCTTCTATGTCTTCATCATGGCATACTATTGAATATTCAATGCCTCTAGTCTCACCTCCACTCTTCTTAATCCCTCACAAATTGTTTCTTCATCTTCTTCCTCATCCTTCTTTGCACACAAAAATTTATCTTCAATTAAATAATAATTATAAGAATAATGGGACTGCATTTTACCCATGTTCTTTTCTTCCTTCCTCTTTTCCATCTCTCTATTTTTCTTTATCTTTATACTTTGATCCAAGCCATCCATGCTTCTGAAAATCTCTGCACGTTCTTGAATTATTTCCTCATCCAACCTTTTTTACCATCTTTCAATAAAATAAATTCTTAAGGCCTTACCCCAGACCAAACTCATACTCTGCTTCTTCTTTGATATTTCTACAAACACTTACCACATACTCTGCAACCTGCTCATACAACTCTCTCTGCAGCTTCTCAGCTCTCAATTGCTCAAGACTCCTTGCACAATTGCAACAATTCTTTCAAGCTCTTCAACGCAATAGATTCCACCCATAGATCCTTATGTAGACTCTACACACTCAAGAACTTGCTCTGATACCACTTGATGCAATCATGACTAGGGGTCTTACCAAACTGCCCAGTCATGCAACCAATACCACACAACAAAAACACAAATTCATAAACAACACAACTTCCATTTGAATTTATTCAAATCTCAATCGAGATAAACATCATACATTTATGTAATAAAATGAGAAATATAAATCTATAAAATTTCAATCTGGTTTCTTCTTTTCCAAGATTGATGCCTCCTCTTCAAAAATATTTCCCATCATCTGGCTCATCTCCAACAATTCTTCACTCCTCACAATATCCTCTCAATTTCTGTCATTTCTTCTGACAGTCTACTTCTTTTGTTCCACTTCAGAATTGCCAAGTCTTCTCCTTGGGCAGTAACGAACCCTCACCCAAGGCGTCTCAAATCCATCAATAGTAGAAAACCCTCCCTTTGAAAAAGAACAATGATCTCCATTTATACTCCTTAAGTGGAGTTAAATAGTTATGGATATTTTAGTTATAAAACTAAACAATTAGGTATTCCAATGACCACTTTGACATTTCAGATTACTGGAATAGATTAATAAAGTTGTCATGTGTTTACTAAAATAATCACTCTTTAATAAAATCCCACATCTATAAATCCATCGGTCAAACATGTTCTCCATGATCTATGGAATCCTTCCTTTATATCTCATTTTCGGCAACTAAACACTCCTATAAACCATCAAGTCCCATACATTAGCCATGTTGGACCTTTTCATACTTTAAATCTCCTTGTATTGGCAAAGAAGGATTCCCATGAACTACCTTATCGGCGTTCATACTAGTTCATGAACTAGTGGAATTACCGACGCATTTACTAAAATGTTCCTTCAATCCTTCCATTGGTGATGTAAGCCATTAGAAAAATACCTTCTCCATGAACCTAGGAGTCCTTCCCCAACAAATCTATCTTTCCTACATCATGGAAGTCTTCATCAGTGTTCTTTCAAGTTTGGGAACTTAGACATTCCCCGACACATTAGAATGAAGAAGTTGTCAGTAAAAGTGGTACTTCGCGAACTTAAGATTTCATCGACACACTGTATCAGCAAATTATTTGGTTCACAAACTAAAAAGTTTGTTGCTATAATGCCTTCATCCATTAAGTCTTCTTATTGGTAAAACTTACCTTTCACAAACTCCTTGTCAGCATATCGGCGACTTTTGAAAATTGTAAACTTACCGTCACTTCAACTTTCCTTCCGTCAACCATATTCCCAATTGACGAACTAAGAAAAAATTAAACTCCAACCTTTAAATATTTTATCAGCAAAGTGATTCATCAACAAACCTAAAGGTTTGCAAACCGGTGATTTTGCCGACACAAAAACTTGTCCACAAAAGACATAGTTTTCAAACTTCAAACTTTGCTGACCAAAGGTTCCCTTTCAACAAACTTGGAGAAATGTGAACTTGTCTTTAACACTTAGTCAGTGAAATCACTTATTGGCAAACTAAACTATCAGATCAGAGAACTAAACAGTTCATGAAATAGAAAATTAGCTAACTTTTTCTAACTTAGCCATTTTTTACCGAAACTTCACCAAAATTGAACTGGAGATACCCAATTGGTTTTTTAACAAGATGATGCTTCTCAAATTAGACGAATTAATTAGAATTTGTCTCTTGAATAAAAAGACCAAAACCAACACAAGAGAAGACAAAACACAACAAAATTGAACTAAAACTGAAGCTAAAAACCTGAAATATTTTTGAGTGATGTTGATTGTTCGTGGACCTAGATGTTCCTGCATCAAAAGCTCTTAGGATAAAGTGGGAGTTTCCCCACACAAAAGGCTCCTTATAGAGTGTATTCTTCTAATCCTTTGTCAATAATCTTAGCCTTGATCTCAAGATGGGTAGTGGATGAAGAAGCAAGTGTGGATGGTTCAATATATGATGAAGATGGTTTGACAACATCATTGGTTGGGCAATAATTAGCTTTGTGGTATAGCCCTTCCTATAGGTGACAATACTCAAAGGGATGTGGATCAATGTATATGGTAACTTCTTGATTATTATAGGGAAATTTGATGCATTGGTGGTATGTGGAAGGAACAGCCTTCATGGCATGGATCCATGGGCATCCTAATAGGATGTTATATGGGAGATCAAGGTCTAAGATTTGAAAAGTAATTTCCATGATTGTAGGACCTAGTTGAATAGGTAGCTTAACTATCCCTTTTGATTTTCTCTTAGCTTCATCATAGGCCTTGATTGTGATAGAATTCTTTTGATCAATAACCTCAGTGGAGTATTGCAATTGTCTTATTAATCTTAAGGTACATAGGTTTAAACCTGATCCACCTTCTACTAGGATCATTTTGACCTTGTGTTTGTGGATAAGTACTTCTAGATAAAGAGCTTCATTATGAAATGAATCATTGGTAGGTGTGTCTTTATTAGTGAAAATTACGTGATGAGTTGATGTGAGGTTCCCTACCATGGCTTGAAATTGTTTCACATTAATATCATTAGGGACATGAGATTCTATCAAGGCTTTATCTAATATCTCTCTATACATGGGGGATGTACAAAGAAGCTCAAATATTGAGATTTGTATGGGACTCTTCCCTAGATGGTCAAGGATGTTATATTTAGGAGAGGATATGGATGATGATGACATAGATGAGGATGGGGCTCCTTGAATAATGATACAGCCATGATGAGTAGTAACAACATAATCAAGGTTACGAGCCCTTATGGTGATGGTGGCTACTTGTGAAGAGCAAGCTTCAATATGACCCACAACAAAATCATATGAAGGGAAGGAATTGTCATTATTGGTATGGTTGTTGTTGGAAGAGAAACTACCTTGACCATGTTGTGGGAATGGATCTTGCTATGCTCTAAATTTATCATTAGACGACTTTGGAGTAGGTTCATCGATGGTGACATCTCCTTGATCTATAAGATCTTGGATAAAGTTCTTAAGCCTCATGCAATTATTTGTTTTATGGGCCTTGATCCTGTGAATTTTACAATACTCATTTTCATTGTACCAATGGGGTTTAATGGAATTCTCATCATAAGGTTTGATCTTGAGAAGTTTAATAAGGCCATGGTTGAAGAGTTTTTGAAAGACGGATTCCATAGGCTCTCCCAAGTTTGTGAATTTATGTCTAGGTCTTAATCTTGGTATAGGATTATTCTTGGGAAGAGTAACATTTTTGTTTGATGATGATGATTATAGGGCTAATGGAGGGTTTTGAATATTTTGAACAAGATTAGAATCCATGACACCATCATTGACAATGTTTTTATTCTTAGCCCAAAATCATGGTTTTTCTGGATTGATTGTTATTGGAGTCCTTATTTTCTTTAAAGATTTTAACAAATTGTTTTTCTACTAGAGCTTTTTCTATAATTTTACCTTTATCATTGATTTCCTCAAAAGAGTCAGCACATTGGACTTGTAACTGAAGGGCCATTTCCTGGTTTAGGTTTTGTATGAAGAGATTAACAAGTTGTTTCTCTGGAATGGAGATTAGAACCTTATTGGCAAGATTTCTCCAATGTTGTAGGAAGGTGGTAAGTGATTCCCCATTTCTTTGTTTGGTATTGGAAAGGTCAGTCATAGATATCTCATATTTAATGTTATATGAAAAGTGTGTTATGAATTTTTCGGTGAGCTCTTCGAAAGTTTTAATGCCATGAGGAAGATGGACAAGCCAATGTGGCTTGTCCTCCTAGGATATGAGGAAAAATTCTCATCAAGTAAGTGTCATCGTATGAAACTTCCATGCATGCTATGAAGAATTCTCTTAGATGGTCTCTAGGATCACCCTTTCCTTTGTATTTATCAAATTTTGGTAATGCAAAGTTTGGAGGAAATGGGTTCATGACTATAGATTTGTCATATGGGTATGGAAAAATTTCTTCAAAGGTGTATTTCTTCTTTTGATTCCCTTTTTGCATGTCATCAAACATTTGTTTCATGAGTGTTTGCATGTTAGTTATCGCATTGGGTGATGTGGTAGATGGGTTAGATGATAATTGTTGTTGATGTTGTGGTGTTTGAGGTTGTGGCTATTGTGTTTGAGATTATTGGATGGTTTGAAGTTGAAGAATGGCTTGTTGTTGTTGTTTTTGTTGTAAAAGGAATTATTGGAGTTGTGAGAGGGTGGGGTTTTGATTATGTGATGATGAGGATTGAGTTTGGACTTGTGAAGTTTAGGGCATGGACACTTGGCTTGGGTATGAACATGAGGTGTAGTGGATGATATGTAAATGGGGTTGGATACTTGAGTAGTAAGTGGTGGAATGACTACACCACTAGTAGGTGGGATGATGACATTAACTCTTGGATTTGACATAGGTATAAATGTCATGTATGGAGGGATGGATGGGTCAATAGGAGGGATGTGTGATGTCATAGAGATAAATAATGTAGGGATGGTGGATATCATAGGGATGTTTTGATCACTTCATGGGGGTATGGTTGATGTCATAGGGATGGTTGATGTTTTTGATTAGGGGTAAAACAAGTTTTGAAGGGACTTAAAAATTTTTACAACCAAACATTGTCAAACAAAATAATCATAGTCAAATGATAGAAAAAGAATGCCAACAACAAACCCACAACAACAAGATTTGAGAGGACCCTGGAACCTAATACAAATAGCCAAACATTATCATACTTGATGCTAACCCACACATAAACAACAGCAACACTGCAACCAAGAACAATTGTTAATGAGAAGACTCACTAGCACCAACTTCATAAATCATCTCCTTCTTCACTAAATCACTCTTATTGTTAGAACAAGAGACCATTGGCCACACACTCTCTAGGGTTTGAAACCCCTTGGCCATTTCACATATTTTGAGGAAACACTTTTCCTTTTGGCCTAAGATCTGAAAAATATCAGATCTAGAACCAAGAAACTTACCCAATAGAATGGTGGCTCCACTGCAGGAAACCCATTAAGATTTAAATCAACCGCTGGGACATGACCCAAGAAACTAACCCAACCAAGCATTCTCCCACCTTCAGACCACTTGAACAATAAAGGTGACTCCATCACAAGAAAACCAACCAGCTTTAAAATAGTTGCTGGGACATGAATAAACTTGGTCATCCAACCCTTAGTAGGGTTGGACAAACATCCATCATACCCACCATCAGATGTGTCCCCAATCACACCTCTTTGTTTCTCCTCATGCAACGTATAATCATAGGGCTTCCATTTTCTTCTGGCCAACAATCTAAAAACATCAATATTGTGTTTGTTCCCAAACATGGAAAACCTCCTCTTGAAGATAAAATTCTCCACAATAGTATCACCCAGAGTCCCACCCAAAGTCTCACCCAAAGAGAGAGTAGAGATCATCCTAGCCATGTCCAAATCCTGGATATTTTGGCACTGGGGAATAGCCAAAAACCCCAACCCTAAAACCCCACCACCATCATCTGTCTATTATCCAGCATAGGTGAGATAGGAGGCAATCACTCCTTTGTCTTGCATCACCTTGTCAGTTGCAATTGACACCAAGCACGCACTCTCCTTGGTTGACTTCTTGAAACAAGTCTATATTTTTTGTTGAGTAGAGGAAGCCTCTACAAGGTCACTAAGGCCCAAGGGGAAACCATCCTCCGTGGGGATCATGACTGCACCCTTTCCTGATGGAGGACCTTGATACACATACCTCATGTGAACAAATTGGTAGGCCTCCACCTTGAAGGCCTCCATCTTTCAACAAAGAACTAATTGTTCTCAACAATGTATGGGGACCAAACTTGAATGTACCTCTAGAGAATCAATTTCCTGTCCTAATCCACATCTCCCTCTCCATCCTGCTCTGTGCTAGAACTACCAGCATTCTCATTCGTGGTCCTTCTCATTTTGCACTCCTCCTCTGCCTCCTAGTCCTAGGAAGTACAAGAAAGATAAGATGTTATTAGGGATGGTTGAAGTTATAGGGATGTTTTATGTAGGGATGGTTGATGTTATAGGGATGTTTGATGTATGGATGGTTGAGGATGATGGAGGTATCATATTAGTTATACCTTGCGGGATGGACAAAGGCATGCTAGGGATAGGTTGTGACACACCTATTGAAGAAAGGGGTTTAATGGTTGATGTGTTGATGTTAATATTTTTCATGGCATCTAAGGTTTCAACAACATGTGGTTGGGAAGGTCCTCCTAATGGATTAGCAATATAAGTATAACCTTGAGGGAATAGAAGGGACACAACAAAGTCCAAAGGTATTATAATCCCTCGATGAAGTAACCTTTGAAAATAGGCTTGGGGATTTGTATCAATGATATGGTTTACTAATTCTTGGTTCTCGTGTTCTTCCAAAAAATCTTGAACTCTCCCATCATAGTCAAGAGACTCATGGCTGGAGTTGGTTGGACTTTTAGGCTCTTGCATAGGATTATCAAATTCTTGTTGATATATAGGATTTAATGATGGTTTAACAATTCCCCTATAAGCCTCATGTATGAATGAGTTGGTGGGCATTCCGGTTGTAGGAAGGAAATTAGGGTCCAAGTGTAATGGGAACTTTTGGGAAGTGCACTCTTGATGAGATTGTTCTTATTGATGGGATTCTTGTTGGGATTGCTCCATGTTTCTTTTAGCTTGTGATCTTGTAATGGGCATAAATAGGGTGACCTTAAGATGAAAAGATGAAAGATATGGACTTGGTTATGTTTTCGATAAGGCCTTAAGTGACAAGATTTGGACCAAAAAGATGTGAAGATGATGACAACGATGTGAATATGAGTAGGATATGAGATTGACAACCAAGATAATGATAAGGATGACACCAGGGATATAACAATGATATGGATTGACCAAGATATGATGATAGGATAAGATAAAACCAAAATAGCTCAAGGATCACCTAGATCTTTTGTTATGGATAAGGATGGGGTTTTCTTCACTACTTAGGGTTGATAGATGCCTAAGAAAGGAGAGGGATAATGATAACCTTTCTACTTGGGGTAGATAAGAGCCCAAGCAAAAAGAACGATAGGTAAAAATAATGATAAAGGATATAGGCTAGGATTAGGCAAGTTTTGGATTTGATTGGTCAAAAGAATGATTGATTGATAGATGACTTGTAAATGACAAATTGGATAGGTTGGAAAATTGATGGCTAATTAGGTTGACAAAGTTGAGATCCAAAGGCAGGTTGATTGGCCAAAAGATGGGTAGGTACTCACAAGTCCAAAATCAATGATATGGGATTGTTTTAGGTCAATATTTTACCCTAGGTTTTTTTTGGATTTTGAGATTTTTTTAGTTTTTTTGGATTTTGAGATTTTTTGGTTTTTTTGGATTTTTGGATTTTTTGGTTTTTTTGGATTTTTGGATTTTTTGGCAAGAAAAACAAACACAAAACACAATGGTTGACTTGACTTAACAAGGACATTGGTACAAATTGCTTTGTGGCTAAAGTGGCTTATACTAGTTTTACACAAGGAAAACATGCCAAGCACATGAACAAACCTAGAATTATTCAAGTAGGAGTGATTTCATAGTGTAGACCCACACAATAGAATGCCTATCCATATTCTTACCTAACTAAGAACACTTCACCCTAAGTGGATAGCTATGGATAAGGGCATTGCACCCAATACCCCTTTCCTTGGAGGCTTTTATGCCTTACCCAAAGAAGACTTCTATCTCCACTTCAAGAAGACACGATGGTAAATTTAGGGGGTGGTCCACATCCCTTATATCACACTAGAAAATGGATGATGGTCTTAACTAGGCTTTATGAGCTTCTAGGTGATTCCTCCAAATACACAAGGTATGATGAGGCCCAATTCTGTGAACACTAGCCCGTTGAAGGAATGTGGCATAAGTGATTAAGTAAACACCACTTCACCTTGTGTCTAAAATCACTTGGGACCCCAAGGTTGTCCCAATGACTATGTGACTAGATTGAGGTGCAGCTTTCGCTCTCCCCCTATTTGATATACCCCACCAGAACACGTGGTTGAGGTCATCCCTAAAGGTGATGAAATCTCCTAAAAGGAAGAAACACTATTAACTTTTGATCCCTAGGCATGCATGAAGCACAAGGGGAGAGCATACGTGAGATAATGTTCCTGGGATTGAACAAATAAAAACAACCTAGATAATGAAGGGGATTTTGATCTCCAAAGTCACCAAAAGGCACGAGGAGAGGGCATACACCCTTTTCAAAATCCGAATACAAAGCAAATGTAATGTTCAACTACTATCCCCCTAGATTAGACTAAGTGCCTAGATTAGTGATAAAATGACTTCTTTGGCATGCAAATCTATAGGAATCTGTTAGTAGTTTCAAAGATTTCTTTTACATGTAAACTTGCAAAAATTTCTGAGTAGTTTCAATGATTTTGATCTTTGGCAAACAAAAGCTACAAGACAGGTGTTAGGCTAAAAAAGATAAATCTAGTAAAATCTAAAAATGATGAACTGATATAGAAAAATGGATCAAATAAGTAGATTCTACATGAAATTATAAGCATTTTCAAAAAAATCATCAAATTTCATTAAGATTTGCACAAGTTATGCTCAAACGAAGTTTACAAACAAAGTTCAACTTTAAGCAATTATACCTAAAAATATGATTAAATCTATTGATGAAGTTGACACTGTTGTAAAGATAGGCAAACCAACTTTCCAATGCCTCCTAATTTTGTGAAAATCTGACCTATTATGCAAAAAATAAAAAAAGACCCTCTTTAGGGCTTTTGAAGGCAAGAGGGTATGGCTGGGTGGTCAACTAACTGTTAGCGGTCAGAGATGAGTGGTCACATGTTACATTTTACTGGTGGTTTAGGTGATGTTTAATATTAGCGGTTAGAGGGAACATAGCTCTTGGTCACCAATGTGACCAAGGGTCGGGAAAATAAAGAAACATAAAAACCAAAATAAGGGCTTAAAGCCCAACAAAGGGGGTCTGGTCATGCGGGGGTCAGCAGAGGCAACAAAGGGGTTTGGGAGGGGCCACCTAGAGATGACACCACTGGAGGTAGTAGCTGAGGCGGAGGTGGGGAAGCGGTGGTGGAGGTGGCATAGGGAAGAGTGGAGGGAAGAGTGGGCGGTGGCGGGAGGTGTAAGGTAGGGAGGGCAAAGGGAGGGCAAAGGAATGCAAAGGGCAGAGGCTTGTAGGAAGGGGTGGAGTGGAAGTGGGTAGATAGGGAGGGAAGAGGGAGGACAGAGGAAGGCAGAGGGTGGAGTGGAGGTGAAGGACCCAAGAGTAAGCAGGCAGAGGGTTGGAATCCTGAGCGTAGGCCCTTAAAACTATTAAAACTTATAATTTTTTTTGAAAATTTTTAATTTTATTTATTTATTTCATCCTTAATGTTAGTGCAAATCCATACGGTATGGACTTGTAAGGGGGCAAAAACTAAAAAAAATCAAAAAATTCACAGATTCCAAAACATAAGGTATTTAATATCAATTTTCACCTGCGAGCTACTCCAAACTTAATGACAGAGTCAATTTCAGTGTAGGAGGCCATATGCAACAAGTGACCCTTAGATCTTGACCAAAATGAACCTAAATCTACAACAAAGAGCCTCAAAAAATTGCAAAAAACAAGGTTAAAACTGGGTGTGCCAAAAATGAAGTTGTAAAAATCATGCAACATAACAACATGATAGATAACAATAACAATAATACCCTTTCGATCTTGCACAAATTCACACTTCTGATAGAACAGTGTAGAGTGCACCCAAGCTCCACCATCTTTGTTCTATGGATGATGCATTGTGGGTTGCTCACAAAACTAGCATAACTTGGCCATATGGAAGCAAAAGATATTGAAACTAATAGCATAAATGTGCACGTGAAATATTATTGGGGGTTTGAAATTGAAATGAGAGGTTTGATTTATAGATGAAGAGGGAATAAAATAGATGGATAAGGTTAGAAGGGTGTAGTATGAGGTGGAAGGATAGGATGGAAGTTAAAATTTATGGCTCTGACGCACATTCAATGAGGATGACAGGTGGCTAAAATAAGAATGTGAATGGGCGAAATGGGATTATTAAATTGATTTTTGGAGAGGAAATGATTATGATGCACCATTAATGAGGTTAAAATAGGGATGTGAGTGGAATAAATAATTTAAATAATAAAACTATTTAAATTATGAGAGACATGTGGCATGTGAGCTAATTTAAATGAATATTTAATTTATTTAAACTAGTTGGAGGAATATGGGAGAAAATTAAAACTTATTTAATTTGGTGTAAATGGGGGATAAGTAGATAAAAGGGATTAGTTAAACAAATATAATTTATTTAACTAATTGGAAAGATGGAAGGGGTCATGAAAAAGGCCTAGAAGAAAATATGTCACAAGGTGATGCAAGGGGACACAAGGTGATGTCGAAAGGTAATGTCGTAAGACATGGTCAACTTTAGGTGTCTACAATAGTAAAATTAAGAATCAAGAAAGGATGAAAGAAGGGAGGCAATATGGGATGTCAAATATATAGAAGGTGAGATTAAGGTAAGAAAAAATGTCAAAAATATAGAAGGTGAAATGAGGATATGTACTAGTTTATTGTTAATCTTTAAAGCTTCTCTTTGCTTCAATAATATAAAATTATCTACTAATAGTACCAACCACGAGAAGGTGGAATCTTGTTTGGTACCACTAATCTACATTAATAACATTACTAGAAATAAATAAATAGAAGAAAAGCAAAATGTAATCAAATCACAAAACTTTAGAAATGTACATGACTTACCTTTGTGTCATTCCACTAATTCAATCCAATAAATTCTCTACTCTTTATGTTGTCAAGTATTGCTTCATGGTCAGACTCGTGAACTTTTCACAAGCTTTTATTCAACGGTCTACCCCCATATTTTATCAATTGAACATTTGATGCCATAACAAGGTTAGAATAATGAAGAATTTTCCAATGTGTGTCAAAGTCCTCGAACAACCACACATCATACTTCTTCATTGGATACCTTCTAAGCCATGCTCTAGTAACAACCACCGATCCTATAGGATACTCAATGTTTTCTCCATCTATGACAAGGGTTGTCAATTTATTTTTTGCCTCAACACAATGACATAAATCATAATTCCTTCCTTCATTGTTATCTTCATCCGCAATAACTGTATAAACATTCCCTACATTAAATTGCACAGAAAAGATTAATTCAATAAATGATACAAAAATACTACAACATAATCAAAAATATATTAATTTTTATTTTAAGTAATGCATCTATAATACCTGATTAAAATAGATCTGAAATGTGGTCAAAGTCAATTGATTATTCCATCTACATGAGTTGTAGTGCTCTTGGAAGTTGATACATCTAAAGTGTGCTTAAAGTTCTATCTTAAATTCATTGACCCATTCTTTTGACTCACACTCATTCCAAGAACAATCTATACATGATGACCAAAAACATACCATCTACCTCGAATGAATAGTCCATGAAGTTGAATTTGAGCTTCTAAAAGAGTGGAACTCACTTGATCATGTCATTGTATAACAATCTTCATATTTTGCAATGTTAGCTTCTTCTATCAACCAAAAAAATCTACGAATTGTAGACTTACCATCATTACCTGGACCCATTGTAGAGTTACACCATTCAACAATAGATGCTGCATCTGTCAACTTTGCACTGTCTTTGTACTTCAACTCTTCTCATGCTAAGGCTATTTTAATACATGCTCCAACACCATCATGCTCCTCTTTTCCATGCCCAGTCTTAAAGAAACTCCATATATGTTGAACACCACTTAATATATGCATCCTACTCAACCAATAGAACATCCACAAATTCTTAAAATGTGATGCATAATTATCTGACCATATGATATGATGACCAAACATGATGTTCCTGCTACTAAAATGACCATAAAACATTTGAAAGCAAGCTTGCACAAACTCTGTAGAATGTGTGTGATCATCACTAATATAAAAATGAAACTCCCTCAATATCTTTCTATCTTCCTCCGTATTGTTGGGTGCATGAATGAATGCTATATGCATAAATATAGCAACCTAAGTGGAGTTCTAGTACTATGATTAAACCTTATTCTATGATTGTAGTGTATAATTCTCTACAAAGTCTACAATTGACACACTATCGTATGAAGAGGAAATGTGTCCTTGCATAACTTG
The DNA here is from genome assembly GCA_027924645.1 of Cunninghamia lanceolata. Lineage (NCBI taxonomy): Eukaryota > Viridiplantae > Streptophyta > Pinopsida > Cupressales > Cupressaceae > Cunninghamia > Cunninghamia lanceolata. The sequence goes on from BSBN01000312.1 coordinate 481,547, forward strand.
AATTGCAAGTCCAACCATCGAGATCTGTGTGTATGCCTTGCATACTCATAAACTATCTTTTCTAAAAAATTAGGTATAAATGCAAATATTGGTATTTATTCACTCACTAACTCACACCTTTTTGCTTCTTTATCATATTTTAGACTATACGCCATTGTCTTATATTTCCCAAAAGGTACTAATTCATTTCCAATTATATGCATATTATCCATGTGTACACAAGTTCTCAAACATTGCAAATGGCCACAACTATCACATGTTCCATCCAAACATGATTTTTTATAAAAATATTTGTCCGTCTACTCTTTCAAAAAAATGCTTGAAATGAAATCTCTTCCCGATTTAGGTAGAGCTTCTATCATACACTCCTGAAAAATATCTTTAGTATGCAAATATGCATATATTTGTTGATAAACATCATAATGCATAGATAATTCCATGTGAACTCTACAACAACAAGTTGTGCATGTGTGATTTATTTTGACATAATAATATTTTTCCATTTCAAAATACCTTCAAGACTAATTTGAATTTGAGGATAACTCTCTAAAAATTTGGAAAAAAAATATGTTTGAGTCATATGTAAAAATGCTTTGGATGTGGCTCATGGTTTTGACAACCAATTCTTCTTTTTACAACATCCCTTTGATTAGGATACACTCTTGTGTTATTTCTCCAAAACTCCTCAATTAGGGATTTTTAGGCTTCAACTATGGCTTTATATTTCCATGGGAGTCTACCAAAAATTGCCCATAGTTCATTGCTATTCGGGTCATCAAATCTTTCACGCCTCCCAATGGATTTCATCAATATTTTTCTACTTATCTTTAGTGCTTGACTTGTTTTACTTATCAAGCAAGATTTCTTTGTTTGATTGCTCACAATAGTTGATGTAATGACACATCATGTAGCATTATTATCTTTGGTGCATGAGGTGGAACCAATGCTTTGACATGCATTGATTAGATTTCTCACAATAGATTTTTTACTATTGCTATTTGATGTTCTTAGGCCAAGAATCTTCATGATTAGCCTAAACTTAAGATTTTTTATTATTTCAACAAATAATTGGCATCTTCTAATTTCACTTATGTTTTCAAAAAACATGTTCCATATCTTATTCACATTTCTTCTACAATTATGTTCAAGAATATTATTATACATTGGTTTTAGAATACTCTCATTAATTTCAATAAAAAACTTAGGCTTCTTACCCAAAATTCTAGGTGTTCTCAATGGAAAAATTGAATCACAAGATAATTTTTTCTCATTCAACACTTGATCAATTGGTGTAACATCTAAATTCACATTTACAAATGCATCATCATTTTCAATCGGTGATTGAAAATTTTCTACAATATCAATTTGAGATGGCAAAGATGGCATACCTTCAACTCCTACATTTGATTTCTTACTTGCATGAAGTTTTTGCATTCATTCCCTTTGTTTTCCAAATCCTTCTCTCTCTTGGATGCTTCATGATCCAATTCAATTGGAAAAGATACTTGATTTTCATTTGTGGAGTTCAATTTCTTATTTTCACAAAGTTGTCTCATTCATTCTCTTTTCTTTGCATTTTCGGCTTCACGCTCCTCTGTTGTTTGAGTTTTTAGTCATTTCCTTGGCATGGTATTGAATTCTATATCAATCTAAAACAATGGTCAAAATAACACAAGAAATATTTGATAATTTATCAAATTATAATACAAAACATGCATAATTAGAATTTTTTTTGTCAATGTAAGACCAAAAAACTAGTTAATTTGTTCAATCAAGTGTTCCAATTCCTCAAAACATGTAAACAATGATTTTCAATATCAAATTTGATTTAAAAATATGTATTTGAATCTTCTATATCGATACAAGAACAAAAAGTGAACTAATTTTGTCAACCAATCATTGGAGAACCTCAAAAACATCAAAAGTGTCTTTGCATGTTAGAAAAAGTGAAGAACAAAAGAATAAAATAGAGCATGTGGGCCAAAATCACATGATATCCCTTTTTGCAGGCCATTCTAGTCAATATTTTATCTAGTTTAAAATGTGCTCACATTATAACACGAGCACATTTCTTACAGCTTTTAGCATGTCTATCATCTTATCTTTTGCTCTCTCTCAAACTCTCTTTATCTCCCCCCAAATAAACTTATAATGTCAAATGTATATAGAATGTGAATCTAAGGTAAGGAGAAATGTCAAACATATAGAAGGTGAATGTTAATCATGCCAAGCATCTCTCTCTCTCTCTCTCTCTGATGTAGAGGCACTTGGATAGGTAGAAGGATTTGACAAAATAACAAGGTTTACTCATGCTCTAAAGCCCAAATTTGATGATCATTATACAAAAGTGGGAACATCAGTCGATAGTTCTAAAACCATCATGAAAAGGTTGACTAGACATGATATGGGACCCATTCCAACCATCAACAAAGACATATTAAACTCAGAACTAGCACTTCCTTCAGAAACCCAAGATATGGCTTGTAGCCCTAAAAAAGTGAACAGTTATGAATAAATTTTGTTGCAGAACTTCAAATGCAAAACTTGGACAATCAAGAGATACCCATTTGGACTCCCTATCACATATCCAAAACTAGGTATAGGTTGTTTTGGATGGTATACTCCAACCTATAACTCCTCTCAATGGCCTAGAGCCCCAATTAGGCCAAAAATACAAAGAGACCCCTCTAAATATCGTGCACAGAACCCAACTAATGATTTGAACACTTAGTATTCATGTTAAAACTGAGGATTATGTGGGTTTTGGGCCCCCAACATGGACTACAACTGATTGGTCCACTATTGTTCCCTAAAATGCATCTAGACATCACCTAACACATGAAGATGTTAGGTTGCCTCAAAGAAATATTCTCCTTCTCAAATTCCCTGCACAAAACTTGTCATAATATACTAATACAGACTTACTACAATCCATCCCACTGATCACAAGTGAATCAAATCAGTGGAATGGAAAGGAAAGGCATGATTTCTATCAAAACCCTAGTCTAGGTTATGACGGACAGTTTTCAGAGAACAACAGATTACTCACACACAGAAAAGTCTCAAGAACTCTAACTAAATTCAAAGGAGACTTAGTTCATACCTCCATTATCCCACCAACTCATTCCTTATGACACTGCCGTACGGAAGAGTACCACGGGTTGCAACAACGTTTTACACAGGAAGAACAAGAAATTTGAGTTTCTTTATTGTTTTTTCTTCCACACAAAGTCTTCTCTCCATACAATCATCATGGAAGGGCTTTAAGAAGCCTTCTACAACCCTTTGGATAGTTAGAAGGTAGTTGGGTCGATGGGACTATATGGTAACCATCGAATTCCTCTCTGCAACTAACTGTTTTAGGACTGCAACTGTCTTGTCTTAAAATTGAGACTAATTACAACTGTTGGCATAATGACATCGATTGGTTTATGACTTTTCAACCTCTTTGACAATGTCATCAAACCTTTGACAAGACTTTGACATGCCTTCTAACACTTTGATATGCCTTAGCAAGGCTTACAACATGAGATTGTATGACTGTCCCTTAGGACTTTTAAGGCTTACAACACGTGATTGCATAAGTGCCTATTACAACATGGCATCATGATCCTTATTACAATATGAGAAGATGGTCTTTAGGACCTTATTGAATCAACAAAACAAAATAAAAAAAAAATAAGACATAAGTCCTTTAGTCTTCTTGGTGCTCCTGCACCATACTCCTCAGGTGGAAAGAGAACTCAAGTCTCTTGAGGAAGTAGATCAGCAATTGTGACACCATGCTTCAAGATGTCTTCTTCACTCATCCAAGTGGCATCTTCAATGGGAAAGCCACTCCATTTGACAAGAAACTGTTTGTATGTCTTCTTTCTAGTCTTCTTCAAGACCTTGGTGTCAACAATGCATTCCAACTTCAATGGTTGATTGGGTGGAAGACCCTTAACCCATTCTTCATCTCCTGCTGCTGTCATATCTGCCTCTGAACTTGCATTATGATCACCTTTGAAAGGGAACAAGTCTGAAACATTAAAGATAGGAGATATGGCCAAGCCTTGAGGAAGTTCAATCTCATAGGCATTGGGCCCAAATTTGTGCACAATCTGGCATGGTCCTATCTTCTTCATGAGGAATTTGGTTTGCTACCCCTTTGGAAGTCTTTCCTTCTTCAAATGTGCCATGACCAAATCCCCAACCTTGTATTGTACATCTCTCCTTCTCTCATTGGCTTTCTCCTTGTACTTGTCATTGATCCTTTGAAGAGTTTCTCTTACATTATCATCGATGTCCTTCATGGCCAATGCAAAGTCCTCATCTTGAGCACTCTTCCTCTCCACTCCATGGAGATCTCTCAATTCAAGAATACCTCTTGGGTGAACACCATAAACAATCTCAAATGGACACCTTCTTGTGCTTCTATTGGTGGAATCATTGTAAGCAAACTCAGCTTGAGGGATGATCATATCCCATGCTTCTCCATAATGTTTAGAAAGACACCTGAGAAGATTTCCCAAGGACATATTCACCACTTCAGTTTGGTCATCAATCTAAGGGTGATAGGCTGAAGTAAATGACAATTGAGTGCCCAACTTCTTCCACAAAGTGCGCCAAAAGTGGCCTACAAACTTTGGATCCCTGTCAGTCACAATGTTAAGAGCCAAACCATGGATTCTAACAATTTCCTTGAAGAACAAACCAACAATGTGTGAAGCATCATTAGTGTATTTACATGGCAAGAAATGAGCCATCTTACTAAATTTATCTACCACAACAAATATACTATCAAAGCCTCTTTGAGTCCTAGGAAGACCTAAGACAAAATCCATTCTAATACTTTCCCATGGCCTATTAGGAATAAGAAGTGGCTGCTATAGACTAGCATTAGATGAAGTACCCTTTGCCCTTTGACAAATACTACAACATTCAACAAATTTTCTGATATCTGATTGCATTTTAGGCCAAAAATAAAACCTCTTCACCTGATCCAATGTTTTATCCAACCCAAAGTGACCTCCTAGTCCACCACAATGTTTTTTCCTTTATGATGTTCTCCCTCATGGAACACTTAGGAATACATAGTTGGTTGCCTTCGAACAACAACCCCTGCTGCAACAAAAACTCAGAAAAATTAGAATGATAAGAGTCTGAAAATTGTGAACAAACTTCATATACCTCCTTGAAATCTTCATCATCCTGATACATATGTTTGAGAGCATCAACCCCTACACTTTGCAACTGAATTTCTTGAACCATACATACCCTTCTACTCAATGCATCTGCCACTTTGTTGGCCTGCCCCTTATTGTGTTTGATTGAAAAAGTATAGGCTTGGAGTTGTTCAACCCATTTTATGTGCCTATGGTTGAGTTTCTCCTGTGAATTCAGAAAACTAAGTGCATGGTTGTTAGTATAAACAATAAATTCTTTAGGCAAAAGATAGTGCCTCCATTTTTTCAAAACTTGTATCATTGCATACAATTCCAAGTCATAAGTAGAGTACTTTCTCTTAGCATCATTCAATTTTTGCTAAAGAAAGCAATAGGCCTGCCTTATTGACTTAGGACAGCCCCTATAGCAAGGTTACTAGCATCACATTCCACCAAAAACAACTTGTTAAAGTTGGGCAAAACAAGAATGGGCTGTTGTGTTACTTTTTGTTTCAGAATTTCAAAAGAATCATTGGCTACCTTTGTCCAAAAAAACATACATTTCTGCCCCCCTTTGATGGTATCCAAAATTGGTGCACAAATATGACTAAAACCCCTTATGAATTTCCTATGAAATGTTGCCAAACCATGAAAACTTTTTACATCACCTGCTGTTTTTGGAGTTGGCCATGACAAAATGGCCTCTACCTTTGCTGGATCCATCTTCAAACTACCTTGGGAAATCACAAAACCAAGATAGGTGAGTTCTTCCTTCATGAAGACACTCTTTTCTATGTTGATCATCAATTGTTCATCATGTAACTTCTTCAAAACCTAATCCAAATGTTGCAAATGCTCTTCCTTAGTCCTGCTGAAAACAAGAATGTCATCCAAATATACCACAACAAATTTGCCAATGAAATCCTTCAACACTTCATTCATGAGATGCATAAAAGTACTTGGGGCATTAGATAGACCAAATGGCATCACCAACCACTCATAAAGACCCTCATTTGTTTTGAATGTTGTCTTCCATTCATCCCCTTGCTTTATCCTAATTTGATGATATCCACTCTTAAGATCAATCTTAGAAAAATATCTAGCCCCTCCCAAACAATCCATTAGGTCCTCAATGCTTGGCATAGGGAACCTATATCTTATGGTAACCTTGTTAATGGCTCTAGAATCCATACACAACCTCCATTTACCATCCATTTTAGGGGCTAGGACTATTGGGACAGCACATGGGCTAAGGCTCTTTCTTACCAATCCCTTATCCAACAATTCTTGCACTTGCTTGGAAATCTCTTCATTTTGGGAAGGTGTCATCTTGTAAGCTGCTTTGTTTGGCAAAGTAGATCCCGGTATGAAGTCAATTTGATGGATTATGTCCCTAATAGGTGGTAACTCATTAGGCATCTCTTCTACCATAATCCCCTTATACCTCTCTATCAATTGCTGCACCTCCTTAGGAACCTCTTCCTTACTAGGATCATGCAAACTAGGACTATTTTTAGGCTTCAAAATCAGAGCATGCCCTTGGGTTCCTTCCTCCTTAAGGGTGTCTCAAAACTCTTTACCACTCACAATCATGACACTTTATCCAACATTCTTCTCTACATTCTCATCAGGCAATGGATCCATTCTATACTTTCTACCATTCTTGGTTATAATGAAAGAATTAGTTTTACCATCATGTTGGGATTGAACATCATATTATCATGGATGTCCTAACAGAAAATGACAAGCATCCATGGGAATTACATCACACAAAATCTTGTCTTTATATTTCCCTATCTCAAATTCTACCCATGATTGTTCATCTACCAAAACTTGTTGCCCCTTATTCAACCATGATACTTTATAAGGACTAACATGAGGAAGTCTTTTCAATTTCAACTTGTCTACCATTTCAATGGAAACCAAATTTTTAGTTGAGCCTAAATCAATAATTACCTTGCAAATCTTACCATAGGCCTTGCATGTTGTCCTGAACAATGTCTTCCTTTGAGGGGGTTCCTATGTTTGAGGCACCTTCAACATGGTTCTTCTCATCATCAAACTTTCTCCTTCATGGACTGGGGCTGCACTTCCAATTGGTGAGTTAACACTTTGACAATCTTCCTCTTGAATCAATTGGTTCCTTCTCTCTCCTCCATGAGAGCTTGAGGCTTGCCTTTCAGGACATTTGAAGGCTGGATGTCCCACTTGGTTGCAATTGTAGCACCTTCCTGTGAAGACATTACGACCTCTTCCTGGTCCACCAAATCTACCCCTTCCATTGGGACTCCTTCCTCTAAAGCCTCCTCTAGAACCTGATTCTCCACTTTGCTCTTGGGAACTAGATTCCCCTTGACTTCTTTGGGACTAATTTCTGCCTCCAAAACTGCCCCTACCTCTGAAATTTCTGCCACCTCTTTCTCTATTTTGTTGCTCACCTTTCCTCTTCAACTTCTCTTCAGCCCTTAATGCCACTTGAAAGGATTTTTCCACGGTTTCAGGGGTTAATAAACTAATTTCATCTTGGATATTAAACCTCAAGCCATTTAGATACCTTGCCACTTTACCTTTTTCATCTTCCATGTACCCACAACGAAGAGAGAACTTGTGAAACTCCTCGGTGTAGGTCACCACATCCAAATCTCTTTGCTTGAGATTTTGCATCTTCTTGTAGATCTGCACCTCATAGTCTAATGGAAGGAATTGGGACTTGATCCTCTCCAACATTCTGCTCCATGAAGAGATCATACTCTTCCCATTTTTTATCCTCTCACCTTTGGTGTAATTCCACCATGTAAGGGTAGCACCTTTGAGTTTAGTTTTTGCAAACTTCACCCTCTTGTTCTCAGGAACTTCTTTGTATTCAAAGTAGTTGTTTAGGGCCTCAATCCACTCCATGACTTCATCAGCATTCATCTTGCCACTAAACATGGGAATCTCCATCTGAGCCTCTGAAGAGTCCTTGCCAATTGCCCTGATGGCTTCAAGGAAACGCTTTGATCTGTAGGTACCTCTACCTCTTCTTGATCTTATTCTTCCTCCTCCTTTTCTTCTTCTTCATCAGACCCTTCATCTATCCTCTTCCCTATCCTCAATGCCTTCAACTCTGCTTGGAGTGCTTCCTTGACTCCACTTTTGATCTTTTCTTCCATCTCCTTGAACCTCTTAACCACTTCAGTGGTCATCCCCTTTGGAGGCATATTGCTAGCCTCTCCTTCACTCTCCTCTGCTAACATATACCAGGTCTTACACAACCAACAACAGAACCTTTTATGGCTCTGATACCACTATGATGTAGAGGCACTTGGATAGGTAGAAGGATTTCACAAAATGACAAGGTTTACTCAGGCTCTAAAGCCCAAATTTGATGATCATTATACAAAAGTGGGAACAACAATTGATAGTTCTAAAACCATCATGAAAAGGTTGACTATACATGCTATGGGACCCATTCCAACCATGAGCAAAGACAGATCAAACTCAGAACTAGCACTTCCTTCAAAAACCCAAGATATGGCTTGTAGCCCTAAAAAGTGAACAGTTATGAATAACTTTTGTTGCTGACCTTCAAATGCAAAACTTGGACAATTAGGAGATACCCATTTGGACTCCCTATCACATATCCAAAACTGGGTATAGGTTGTTTTGGACGGTATACCCCAACCTATAACTCCTCTCAATGGCCTAGAGCCCCAATTAGGCCAAAAATACAAAGAGACCCCTCTAAAATTCATGCACAGAACCCAACCAATGATTTTAGTACTTAGTATTCATGTTAAAACTAAGGATTATGTGGGTTTTGGGCCCCCAACATGGACTGCAACTGATTGGTCCACTATTGTTCCCTAAAATGCATCTAGGCATCACCTAACACATGAAGATGTTAGGTTGCCTCAAAGAAATCTTCTCCTTCTCAAATTCCCTACACAAAACTTGTCATAATCTACTAATATAGACTTACTACAATCCATCCCACTAATCACAAGTGAATCAAATCAGTGGAATGGCAAGGAAAGGCATGATTTCTATCAAAACCCTAGTCTAGGTTATGGCAGACAGTTTTCAGAGAACAACAGATTACTCACACATAAAAAAGTGTCAAGACCTCTAACCAAATGAAAAAGAGACTTAGTTCATACCTCCATCATCCCACCAACTCATGCCTTATGACACTGCCGTACGGAAGAGTACCACGGGTTGCAACAATGTTTTACACAGGAAGAACAGGAAATTTGAGTTTCTTTATTGTTTTTCTTCCACACAAAGTATTCTCTCCATACAATCATCATGGAAGGGCTTTAAGAAGCCTTCTACAACCCTTTGGATAGTTAGAAGGCAGTTGGGTCGATGGGACTATATGGTAACCATTTAATTCCTCTCTGTAACTAACTGTTTTAGGACTGCAACTGTCCTATTTTAAAATTGAGACTAATTACAACTGTTGGCATAATGACATCGATTGGTTTATGACTTGTCAACCTCTTTGACAATGTCATCAAACCTTTGACAAGACTTTGACATGCCTTCTAACACTTTGATATGCCTTAGCAAGGCTTACAACATGAGATTGTATGATTGTCCCTTAGGACTTTTAAGGCTTACAACATGTGATTGCATGAGTGCCTATTACAACATGAGAAGATGGTCTTCAGGACCTTATTGAATCAACAAAACAAAATCAACAAAAAAACAAGACATAAGTCCTTTAGTCTTCTTGGTGCTCCTGCACCTCTCTCTCTCTCTAAATATATGGTAGACCCATAGAAGATGAAATGAGGATAACCAATCTATATAGTTTATCTAATTAAATCTAAGTGTGCTATACATTCCTCATTGCCCTTATGCTTTTCTAAGATGTCATTGATTTTCCATGTTGTGTTAGTTCTACTTATAATTTGCACCATGAATAGCTTGGTTGAGGGGCAATTATAGAACTCCTTGAAATAGGACCAAGCATCTTCAATTATTGGAGAGAGGGTGATCTCCACCGTATCAATCTCTTTCTTCACCATATCACTTAGAGTCTACACCATATGGTCAAGCAAAAAGATAGAGATAGAGCAACAAGGTATTAATATGGTTAAGCAACATAGAGAGAGGGGGAGAGGGAGAGATAGAAAGTGGGGGAGAGAGAGAGAGAGAAAGAGATAGAGATAAAGAGAGGGGGAGATGGGGATATATCTAGATAGAGAGATGGGGAGAGGGGAGATAGAGATATAGGGATATATATATAGAGAGAGAGAGGGGGGGACATAGAGATATATTCCTCCTCATCATCACCTAATAATATAACAGTTGTCTCTTCCTAGACATGAGGCTACTCTAGAGTGAAAGATGATAAAGGGGTGACATCAATTTTCTAAATCATTTTAGCTAATCATCCAAAGGATTTTAACTAATCTAAAATGTGAGTGTGTTATAGTGCGCTCGCATTATAGTGTGCTCACATTATAACCTGAGTACATTTTTCCCTACTTTGGGAAATTCCAACGCTAAGGGTTGGATTTGCCTTGGGCATCCAACCCAAAGGATTGGACCAACCTTTTGGATGCCAAGGACATGTTTTCAACAAAACCTAGAAAATCAACCAAATCTTGAGCATGCTCTCCATCAGGTTTACATGTTTTTTAATGTCAAAACAAAAAAATGCCAGGATGACTTCAAAATTTTATTAGCTTTCTAACCATGTATTTTTTCCAAAATTTGATAACATTAAGGTTTCCATCTTGAATTTCTTTTGTTAATGTGTTCTATTTTTCATAAAACCTATGTCTAGTATTTTTGGTGCCATTTTTTAATGTGTTTATCAAAATTTGAAAAAAATTACATTTTTAGATTCTAGACTCTATTTTATACACATTGAAAAAAATGATTTTTGATTAGTTTTCAAAAAATTTAGGGAGGAGAACACTCAAAATTTTGTTTTTTAGGATGTCTCCACTTTCAAAATTCATAAAAAAACGTATATTCATTAAAATTTTAATAGAAAAATTAGGCATAAACTACATGATGTTAGCTAATTTTCCACTGAAGCAATTTGTGAAATACTTAAAATAAGTCAACATTTTAGGGGGAGCACACCAAACGGATGTTATATTTTTTTGACAAAAATAGGAGCACTTTGTGTGCTACCCCTATTTGAACCTCTTAATCTCCACCAATTTTAGAAAAAAATAATAGTTTAAAACTAGATTCTGAGCACTACAAATCTTGTTCTTATCACATCTTCTAATTTCAAGTCTGGCTATCTTTAATTTCTCATCCAAGATCATTTTTTACTGATTTCAAAAAAAAAAAGTGGTCACTTTTGACCCCCTTTTGGTCCCCCATTTCCATGCACATACCCCTAGTAAATAATTAATTACCATACCAATAAAAAATTACCACTGTCGGTGAATCCTCCATCCCTTATGAATGCATTTATAACTAATATTTGAAATAATTAAATACATAAGATTTACAAGGTTGATGACACCTTAATCCTAACATTTTAAATTCTAATAAAACATTAATATATATATTATATATTTAAAAATATTAAAAATAATAAAATTAAAAACAAATCCAACTAACAAAATAACTCTTCAGTAAAAAATTTTGTTTATTATAAAACCTGGTTTAGGTCTAAGAATCTTTCAGAAATGGGTACATACCCAGAGTCCAAACTGTGCATATAGCATAAACTATTAACAAGACATCAATAGAGACATACTATATAATATGGTCATTCTAACTTATATTAGTCTACCCACCACCCCTAACCAGACAGATAAAAATAATCAAACCCACCCTAACCCATTCACCAAACTGGGACCAAATTAAGTAAAAAACTAGACCTAGGGGTCAAGAAAATTACACAAGCCCAAATCCTCAACATTAACACAATTACAATTTTTACATACCCCAAATTTCTTGGATTCAGAACTCTCCTCTTTGTCGATATCATCCTCTGATTCACAGCGCCCAGAAAATAATGGGATGGCCTCCTCCAGAAGAACCACCTACAATTTTTAGCAATACTCTCCACAACTAGTTGCAGACAAAACTGCCTACGTTTTATTGCATGCATATGCTCTAGAAAAATGTCAAAGTGAGTTTCCACATGTTGAACAATATCACCAATGTCGTCATGAAGAAGAAAATAGCATGCCACCACTGAAAGCATGGACACCGAAGACAAAGATTGGGCAACATTGAACACATTTCACCTCCCACATGAATACCCAGGGTTGAGAAGAAAATTTGCTATTGCTTAGCAAATTCCAACCCCTGGCGAACCATCCATCTTCTTCGAAAGTTCCCACACGCGTACCTGCCACCACCTCAACGTTGAATCCTTAATCTCCTAATCAACAATGGCCATGAAATCAACCATTGCTTCCTCTCCAAATACCCATCGCTTCCTCCACTTTGGCATAGTTAGGTCAACATTCTTCCCCCTGTCACTCCCTCCTTCCACCTTTTTTTGCCCAAATGCCTCTTACCTGTAGTATACGCCATGACCAACAATACCCACAAAACAACACTCCTTAAAACAAGAAATCCCAACACTACAAATGACTATACACAACTATGCGGTCAAAAGCATACCCTGTATTAAATACCCACATGAATGACATCATTACCCAGTTGTCCAAACAATCTCACCTCCCTTCTAACTGTATCACCTTAGCCTTTTCCATACACCCTAATGATTATTTGATATTAATTAACATACCTATTCCATCCCATTATGGGGTTTAAGTAAATAAAAATAAAATAAATAATACAAATAAAATAAAACAATTCTTTAATAGTTCTAAAGTAAAATAAATAACTCAAATAAATAAAATAACTCATAAGTAAATAAGAATAACTCTTCAAATCCTTCATCGAGAGGGTCAGTGGTATCCTCCTCCCCAAGGAATTCTGAAGGTAAATACTGATGGGTCTTCTAGAGGGAATCTTGGACATGTAGGGATTGGTGGTATTAGCAGAGATAGTGTTGGGGATGTTGTGTTTTTCTTCTCTACTTATAAAGGGTTCCATACTAACAATTTTATGGAAGCCCTTGATATTCTTAGTGTTGTTGAATGGGGTTGTTCCCTTGGTTGGAAAAAAATCATTTGTGAATTTGATTCACAGATTGTGGTAGATATGTTGAAGGAGCAAAGGGTGTATGGTGTTAATTGATAGCTGGCCATTGTGGTTAAGAAGATATTGGATCTTTGTTGCTCTTTGGATTATGTTTCCTTTTTCCATATTCCTCATGAGAGGAACAAGGTGGCAGATTGTCTGGCTAAGTGGGCCTCAGAGCATATGGAGGGATGGGATGTTGGGGATTGGGATCTTCTATCACCAGAGCATACTCTGGTTTTAGAAAAGTTAATTACTAAGGACAAGAATATGTAGTTCGCTTTCTTGGGGTTCCTGGTGGGGCCTTTTTCTTTGTATTCTTTCTATGTAGTTCAATAAATTTTTACCCCCTTTTAAAAAAAAACTCTTCAAATAAACATGAATTCAATAAATAAAACAATTCTTTCATAATTTTGAAGTAGACTAAAATAACTCTTAAGTAAATAAAAATAGCAATGTAAATAAAATAAAATAGTCTCATCTTAGTACACTATAGTGTGGTGTGCTATTTTTTATCCAAACATATTATATATAAGTTAGAATTATATTACTCATTGTAGAATCTTACCTTCATTATTGCTTATAAGAGTTGATACATATACTAAGAAATTGGAAGGAAATACTCAATATTCATGATAGAAAAAAACATTGTTCCCCATACAGAGTTGGTGAAAAGAATTAACATGAAAAGAACAATACAATCATACCTCCATATTGGCACAAAGTGCACACTAGATATTGATTCAAATATTTTATACTTATAAATTCTTAAACATTGAAAGATAAAATATTAAATCATAGATCCCATAGAGTGAACAAGACAGAAGAAAATGAAGGTGACTAAGTTAAAAGGCTCTCATAAACAAGTACTCAAAGCCAAGGATATCACCTGTATATCTATATTAGTGACTTAGATAATCACGCACAACAAAATTCTCTTTATAAAACTAAACAATTGGAACAAAATGTGAACTCCATCCCAAACAATGCTAATACACATGTGTAGATCAAAAACACACGAATACATCTAATTACTTTATAAACTTTAAAGTGCTTAGCATTCACATGTTTAGCATTTGAGAAGATGACTGGTTAAAAATGGAACAATGAGATGTAGATGTTGCCACATGATAGCAGCAATACATACAAAGCTGAAACATGACAAATAGCTTAAGTACTAAATTATTCAAACATATATGAAACAAAACATGCTAAGACTAGACAAAAAGAGATGGGATGTATAGAAAAGAACAAACAAATATGAAGCTAAAATACATGCAGTGTTTGGTGTAGAATTATGAAATAGAATATTGCTAATCTTTGTAGAATGGTAAAATGTGAAACTAAAAAAATCAATAAAATTGAATGGAACTAAATGATGTTAACATGCCTAAAGTAAAGTTTTTGGCAAGGACAAATGTTTATGAGTTTATGCTATATTTTCCCTCAAGCAAAAAAATATTTATGATTGTGAAACAATATTAGCAAAAGTCAAAAGTATTTATGGTTCTAAGTTAAAACTAGTGGTAACAAAAAATATTTACAAGTTTGAGCTAAAATCAATCCTAGGGAAAACACATCTAATCATCATGCTATAACTGCTTTGTAGACAAAAATATTTACAAATGATATATCAGAACATTTAAATTAAGCATGTGTAGATTTCTATGATGTAGAAAGAACATAATAGTGTTGATACAACATGATGCACATTGAAGACACATGAGCTATATGTTGCAAAAAGACATGGCTAGATTGCTAGAAAATGACACCTGACTAATCTGCAAGAAAGTTGTAAAGCTAAATTAAATTTAAATAATGTGGGGTCAAAAAAATTGAATGTAAAAAATAGAAATTAGATAAAAAATTATATACTTGAGAAGAGGATAGCTTTTTAGTGTTGATTTTCTTGCAACTCAAGTATGTTTTTGATATTAGTAAGCTACAAACCCAGGTGCATATCCTGATAACAAAAGCCAAAAGGCAGCAAAACAAGCTCAAACAACCAAAAACCAACAAATTAACAGTAGTTTAACAACATAACCAAAAAATAGAGTTCAAGTAATTAAAACATAAACTAAGGAAAAAACTAACTAAGAAGTTCCTTCCAATCATCATTTAGCACATTAAACATATTTTCCTTATTCTCCAATAGAGAATCCATGCCATTGAACCAATCGTCCTATAGAACTGAGAAAGCAACAACAACCTTGTGAGAAGACTTCAGCACCAGATTGATCAACACCTTAACTTTAGTCTCCATTGCTGCAAGACGGGTCTTGACCTCTATCAATTCCTTCTCCAGTCTCTTATTGTCCATCTCCATCCTGGTGCTCATCACCTCCTTGTCTGAGGTTTCTAGAATCTCAGTGTCTTCATTGTTGGTGTCATAGAAGGAATTGTTCATGGACTCAAAATGGCTAGTTCTCTCTTGATCCTAAACCGGGGCAGTCTTTACATTTTTAACATTAACCTTCTTATCTAAGTCCTCCTGATCAGAGGCAGAAGAGTAGTCAACAATCTTCAAAACTTGGGGCTTATCCCCCACTAGTCTGGAGGATCTTCTGATACTTGGTCTTCTGATAGCACCTTGTATACCCTTGGCCCTTTCCTTCACCACCTCAACTTCCTCTTCCAACTAATTCTCCTACGTATCCATCATCCCCTGAGTCTATTGATTGACATTGCCACACTTCTCAGTGCTTCTACTGCAACTTTTCCCATCACCTTTGCTCGGCGCAGGATTCCCTCTTTTGCATATTTTACTACCTTGTTTAGGAGTATTACTTTTTAAGTTGCAAAGGCCCTCAATTGCTTCCACCTGGGACCCCCCATGGGAACCCTCCATACTAAACGAAATAGGGGCCCGTGGAGTACGACTTCCAAAATGGGATTTAGAAAGAGAATTAGCCTTGGAAATAGAAGGGCTAGGAATAGGGGCCGAAGAGCTCAAAGGTAGGTTAGTGGGAGAATTAGGCGTCAAAGGCACAGGGGTTTTCAGCTTGGTAGGATTTCCAAGCCTCACACTAAGGGGGACTTTGTCTTCAGGGTCATTAGTGGAACTATCATCTACCAGCTGGGCAAAAGGAGGTTGGGAAGGGCACAGAGCAAGATGGAACTGGTAGAGACGGAAAATGAGCCCCTGATGTAGAGGCAAGGTAGAAACGTCAGGGTTGCCCTCGTAGGTTTTTTTGGATTGAATCATAGAAGCCTCTAGACTAGAGAGAAGAAAGGAGGGAAAGTTGATCTCAATTTTATGTTAGAAATGGTTAAGAAAAGAAAAATGATAGTGATAAAAGACCTTGTATCTCCCTTCCAAAGTAAAATACTTCATGACTAAGAAATATACCCGGTTCCAAGGGCTGACTAGGCTTTCCCTTTTGAAGCCACCTTGAAGTCTTATTTGTTTCTCTCCTTCCCTAAAGAACAGTTTCATTCCTTTGTTGTCTTGGACCCGCATCTGCTTCTTGAGCCTATTCCCAGAACAAGATAGACCTAGAGCTTTGGCAATGGCATCCTCTAAAACCACGAACTGGACACCACCCACCTTCACCATCCTGTTACCATCCCAAGAGGTAGAAAACTGGGCCGATAAATGCTCGTCAAAGCCATTCAGGCTTTCAAGATAAGGAATAACCCCTCCCTCATACACTATACTCCATACTTGTGCATCATCTGTGAATTCACCACAATTCATGGGATTCATTCTCACCTTCTCCCCACCCATCTTCCTTAACAAACAAAACTCAACCCAAAAAATGCAGTTGCAGAGCAAAGAGAAATGTCAGCTGAACAGTCTAGAAGGAGGAATTAAAAACTTTAATTTCAAATCCTTGCTCAAATTTCCATGCATGTCCTTCTCATCTTCACGCGCACTCGAATCATTATTGCCTTCAGGGGTTCGCTTGTGTGAGCCTTTCATAGCCAGCACTCTAGAGGGTGGCCGAAAAGACTTTCCAAATCTATTAAGACACCAATCTTGCTTATTATTGAGTTTATCAAACTCCACGTAGGTCTCCATCATCCATGTCACCATATCAAGATTGGTGGGGCTCCCAAAGTTATCATAGAAGTCACGTCTCCCCTTGAGGTGAGAGAAGAATGAATAAATGCAACACCAAGCAAAACTAAAAATCATTATAGTCATGATGAATTAGAGAGGTGCTTCCTTCTGTATGCTAACAATTATGTTTAATGGCAGATTGTCTATATTTTTCCAGCATCTCAGGGGATAAATATTAATCCCAATGTTAGCTAAAAGGTCGATAGTTTTGTTGCCCTCCCTATATATATGTCTCACTTCCCTTCCTTCAAAGTTTAAGAGGAGGGATTTTATATCCTACACAATATCCCCCATTTGCCAGCTGACTTTGACATTTCCTTTGACAACTTTGATCACAATCATAGAATCACCTTCAACAATGATTTTTTTTATGCCTAGAGCCAAGGCAAATTTAATTCCCCAAAGGAGAGCTGTGGCCTCCACAATATTATTGGTATTTTCTCCTAGGCTTCTAGCAAAAGCAGCACAGAGGGCACCATTCTCTGATCTTCTTAATCCCCCACCACTAGCCAACCCTAGATTAACATTCGCAGCACCGTCAAAGTTGAGAAAAAACTAGCCCATAGGTGGAGGGGACCATTTAGTGCTAGCCCTAGCTTTTTTCTTGCTATCATCCACTCTGCATATACTCCATGGGATAGCCCACTGATTAATCATATATGATTCCACAACATTTGGGGGAGTTTCCACAGCTCTTATGGAGTTGTTGATGATGTTATCTTGCAGTAGTTTGATAGCTGATTCAAACACTTCCTTAGGCTCTTTGAACTTTTCTCTGAAAAGTCTATTATTCCTTTCTTTCCATATACACCAGGAAATGATAGGGGGAACCAGGGCCTATATTTCTCTACACACAAGATTTGAGAAAGGGGGGACCAGGCTCTAATGCAATCCTCTAAACCCCATTCCAGCACCAAGATACATCTAACATAAATAAGGCTGTGCACCAAACCTCCCAAGCAAAGTCGCAGTGTAAGAGAATATGTGAGATAGTCTCCTCTTCTTTCATACAAAGGATACATCTATTGGGGATTTGAAAACATCTGATCTGGAGGTTATCTATCATAAGAATTTTATTTTGCATTGCTAGCCACCAGAAGTAGTTAATCATTGGTATTAGATTGTGATTCCAGATTTTCCTCCAAAAGAAATCAACATTTTGAGGAAGGAAAAATTATAGGAAGATTTGACTGTAAAACACCCCAAGTTCTCCTGAGCCAAGAGAATTTTATCTTTTTGAGGAAAAAGAGGAATTCTACACCCTTTTAGGGAGAGTTGGATCTCATCAGCAGCCCTAATAAGATTGACCCTACCTTGACAATAGTCAGACAATGACTTCCACCCCCTTTTGTTAGGAAGAAAATAGTCACTAACAAGCCCACCAAAATGGTACACAACAATATTAGCCAATCCCAAGGTATTCTATAGTTTCTTTAATGGTCCTCCATTAATCCAATTGTCTTCCCAAAACCTTATGGTTTCTCCGTCTCTCAACTTCCACTTAACACCCCTTAAAAGAATTGATCTACATTTCAAGATGTTATTCCATATCACCGAACCTTTTGGGAAGTCAGAAGTGAGTAAAATATCCTTAGGGACTAGATTCCCAAAGTATTTTGCATGCATAATTTTCCCGAGTCTTTGTCACCAGTTAAGAGATTCCATCCAACCTTAGTGATCAAGGATTTATTAAGAAGATTCAGCTTCCTTAGGCCTAATCCCACCTAAATTTTTGGTCTGCAGACTTTATCCCATCCAACAAGGGCCAGTCTTTTCTTACTTTCCACTCCCATCCATAAAAAGTTCCTTTGTATTTTCTCTAATCTCTAAGCTATTTATTTTGGAATTTTAAAAAGAGACAAAAAGTAAACAAGATTCCCTTGAAGAGAGGCCTTAAGTAATTGGAACTTACCTGCTTGACTCAGGAGTTTCCCTTTCCACCCAGCCAACTTCATTTGCGTCCTTTCAATAATGGAATTCTAGTACTCGGAAGGGGCATCTTTCACCAAGAATGAGAGCCCAAGATAAATAACAGGTAACTTACCCACCAAACAACCAAGGATCCCCATAAACTTATGTTACAGAACAAACAAGGTGTAAAGAAGTAAACTTGGCTTTTGTCATAATTGATGCATTGGCCAGCCGAGATAGCATAAGTTTGAAGAACCATTTTCCACTTTCTAGCTTCAATCACCGAAGATGGGCCAAACAAAATGGTGTCGTCCACAAATTGTTGAATCACTGCAGGGGTTGTTGTTGAAGCTGGTTTAACACCTTTAATTTCTCTAGAGTGTAACAGATTGAGAAAACATCTGCTAAGGGATTTAGCCAACAAGATGAAGAGGTAGGGAGACAGGGGGTCCCCTTGCCTGAGCCCCCTACCAGCATTGAAAAACCCCCTGGGAACTCCATTAAAAAGAACATAATATCTAACTGAAGTGACACAGACCTCAATAAGTTGCAAAAATTTACCTTGAAAGCCCAACTTCCTCAAGATAGTGAAAAGGAACTCCCAATTGACTCTGTCATAGGCTTTGGAGATGTCCAGTTTGAAAGCCATTCCTAGGTTTTTGCTTTTTTCCATAGAGTGACTGATATCATGAGTGGTAATGGTCGCGTTTGTTATCTGTCTGCCTGACACAAAACCTTTGTGGTAGCTGCTTATGAGTTTATAAGGAACATGTTGCAGTCTGAACACTAAGATTTTAGAAAAAATCTTGTAAACAGTATTACAAAGGCTAATGGGTCTAAAATCCCCCATACATATTGGGTCTTGTTTTTTTGGGAACAAGAGCAATGAAGGTATGATTTAGCTGCTTCAGAATCTTACCCCCCTGAAAAAGTCCCTGGAAACCTCAATGACATCCTTTCCCACAATGTCCCAATATTCCTAAAAGAAAGCAGGGGGGAAACCATTAGGTCTAGGGGATTTATAAGCACCCATAGAAAAATGATTAGCTCAGACTTCTTTAGAAATTAACCTGCTAAGTTGCACATTATCTTCTTTATTCAGTAGAGTAGGAATGATGTCAATGAGATTCTAGTTGATGCAATTGTCTTGGGCTTCAAGGAAATTTTGGAAGTAAGAAGCAACCACCTACCCAATCTGAGAGTCAGAATCAACCATGATGCCTCTATCATCCATCAATTTAGATATGCTATTTCTTTTCCTATGTTTCATTGTTGATTGATGGAAAAAGGAGGTGTTCCTATCCCCCTCCTTAAGCCATTGCACTCTTGATTTTTGTTTCCAATAAATCTCCTCCTTTAACAACAGCTCCTTCCATTCCTTCCTCAAGGACTCTTCTTCATTAGCCATGTCTTCTGAAGTATCCCCCTCCTCCATCCTCTTTTGTAGCTCCCCAAGTTTGATGTTGATTCTCCTTTTTTCATCAAAAATGTTCCCAAAGCTGAACCTATTCCATCCTTTAACCTTTTTTTTAACCCTCAGTAGCTTCTACGCTAGTCTGTACATAGGCATTCCTTGGACATCTTCTCTCCACCAGCTCATTAATTTGTCTCTAAAATTTTGATGGTTGGTCCACATAATCTCAAGATAAGGGCCTTTTCTGTTCACTTCCCTCCAAGATAGAAGCAAGGGGTTGTGATCATAAGTTATTCAGGGCAAAGATTCTAGAGAGTAGGAGCTTAAGAATTTCCAATTGGGTGAGACTAGGACTCTGTCAAGCTTGACTTGAATCAAGTTCCTCCCTTTTCTCTGATTAGTCCAGGTGAATCTATTTCCTTGGATATCCAGGTCCATCAGCCCTTCATTATTTAGAAAATCATTTAAATCCATCATGTTGTCAGTATAATCCATGATCCCTCCACTCTTCTTAGAGGGAAAGAATAGAGTGTTAAAATCCCCAGCTAACATCTAGCAGCTAAAGGGTTCACTAGCGATCAAAGAAGAGAGGAGGTCCCACACCTTCCTTCTTGGGCCCCTCTGATTAGGAGCATATATATTAATTAGGTTCCAAGTATTGTTGTTAGACTCCATTCTGACCGCTAGAAAGTTTTTGTTTCTTTCTATAATACTTCCCTTAACAGTATTATTGTTCCACATGGTCACAATTCCCCCAGAGGCCCCACAAGCATCACAGCTTAGGTGCTCCGCATTAGGCCATATATTCCTAGCAATAGTTTGGAAACCTTCACTTTTCATCTTAAACTCTTGAAGAAGCAGAATATCAATTTTATTGTCAAAGATACAGTTCTTGACTAAGAATTATTTGTCGGGGTCATTAAACCCCTGAATATTCCATGATAGGATTCTCATTTGATTGGGGCCTTCTTGGAGCCCAGCTCCAAGGTCCTCTACCTGCCCATAGCAATATCTTTGTTGATTGTCTTCTACTTAGTCTCTCTTTGAGATGGTCTTCCCTGCTTGGAATCAGCTCCCACATCTAAAATCTTCTTCCCTGGTCCTTTACCTTTCCTCTTAGCAGTAGTCCACCCCTCTAGGTCAGAGACATTGGAATTAGCCCCCGGGGTAAGGGTCTTAGATTTTCTAGGAGAGGAAATCTCCTGATTATGTCATGCCCCTCTAGAATGCACCCCTTTCCTAGAGGGCTACACACTCTAAGAGGTGCCAACTTCTCCACTAAACCTTCCATTTCTAGTATCTCCTCCTACTAAATCTCCCCATCTTCCAGCCCCGTGGCCTGCGAAGTGGGAACACCCTACCCCCGAGTAGGGGAAGAATTGAGTGTCCCCACAAGGATAGAGTTAACATGGGCAATAGGAGCTTCCTGAGGGAGGGTATCTGTCTTGTCCTTTTCAGCACTGGCCTTTGAAGGAGAATCTACAATTTTTAGTAAGTCTTCCCTGAAAGGGTATTCATCATCATTTACCACAGTCTGGTCATCCAAGGCTGGGGTAGGCTTTCTAGCCCTGCAATGAGATGCTAGGTGACCCTTTTTGTTATAGATTTGGCCAAATTTAGATTCTAGAGTGATTATTAGGAAGAACCTTGTTGATATCCACATTTACACAGAATCTAGCAAAGACTAACCTTGATTTGTTCCTGGTGGTGCTGTCAAGAATTATGAAGTGGCCAAATGAGTTGGCTATCCACCTAAAAATCCCTTCATCCCAGTACTACAGTAGAAGACCTGGGAGTCTAACCCAGCCCGGAGCCGATTTGTTGAGTTTCGTTGCACTATTGAATCCTAGTTTCCATTTACACAAGGACAAACTATGTTTCTCATACATCCGTGGCCCCCCTGCTAAAACTGAGGTAAGATCTTATCTAGTCATAAATTTAAAGAGAAATGTCCCTCCAATGATAGCATTCACTGAAACACTTGCCTTCACTTTCCATTTTGCATTCACCCATTTCCTAACAGCATCAATGTTAGGCCTGAAAGAAAAAACTTTCCTACCAGGGTGTTATCCATGGTTGAGACCACTTTTTCCACCGTGACATCTGGAAGCACAATCGCTAACCTGTTAGCCGTCTCACAAAAACTTGGAGTAGCATGACTACCCTCTAAATCATCCCCTAAAAGGGCATTCTTCCAGGCCCTAGGTCCCAACTCTTTTTTAAGCAGTGCATGAGTAGAGGAATCATAGTCCTTGTCACCAAGCATGTGACTGTCCACGTAGCTATTTGTCATGCCAGGAATGGTCATCATCCCCGCAACAATCCTCAGACACCCCAGAATTAGCGGGTCCAGGGGATCACCTGGAACCCCCTCATCCATTGAAATTCAAATTCAAACGAAGTAGTGAGTGGGAAGTTGCAGAGCAATTTTTGTGTTACCTACATGCAACTCAAGTATGTTATTATTGATCTAATGTGAAGTTTCCTTCTACTTCGAACTCACATAGAATGAAGATCACTTTTGATTTATCTTAAAGGTGGTTTTGATAAGTGGTTTAATTGTATGTCTATTTTTCAAATAAATATGTTCTAAGAAGTGGAAGTAATAACCAAAGCCACTCATGGCAATACCCATAAAAAAACAATATGGTTAAAGTAGAAATATCAACATTTGCCAATGCCAATGCCACATCAAATCATCATGCTTGGTAGCAATAATATCCCTTGCTTGGAGCTAAGCCATAATCAATAAAACATTATCTGCCACTGCCCTTGGTAGTACATCAATCTACTTTTCCCACATGACACTGGAGAGCATCATATCTCCATAATACAACCCTTTATCAAGAGAATTACAATATTAGTATGATAAAAAAATACAAATTAAAAATATTAAAATAGAGTAATGCAAATTAAAAATATATATTATAATATAATTTGTTATTTTATACCTAAATATTATAATTTTATTAATAATAAATATAAATTTTATTAATTTAAATACTACTAAAATACTAAATACTCATAAAAATAAAATTAATATTTAATAATAAATAACAAATTTATTAAATAAATTGATATTTTATACTAAAATTAATTATTATATCATAAATAAAATTAATTACTATATAATTAATAAATAGATATTAGAAATAATATTTATAAAAAATGTCCAAATCTCCACACTTAAACCTATAAAATCAATCAGGTGAAAATAAATGAAAACTAAAATAAGCTTTATACAATGTTGGAAAGTGAATTGTATGCAAAAACTAGCTAAAACTTGCTTGACAATGCAATGTAATAAATTAGTAACTAGCAATTGGACCCATAGGTTCAATGGACATGCTGATAATTTTTAAAAGAGATTGTGGAATTTGTTAGATGTATCTTGTAGAGTTTTAACATGTTTGGATTATTTTGTTCTTGTCAGCTATATGTTGTCTACACCAGCCTTTGATTGATCTCTTTTTTTTCCTACTTGACCATTGCTAACCAAGGTTCAATTCGTTGTTGGCCTCAATAGAAGACATTCATATGTTTTGACATCATCTACTAACCCAAAAGTAATAATTACACTTAATTCACATATTTGCTCAATAATAACAAGTTGTGAGAAGTTAAGTAATGAAGAAATATTCCAAAGGGAATTTTGGCATAGGTAAAGAGGATGTTGCCAAAGGTTGTGGAATTTGGATTTACATGTGCCATTTATATTTTCTTGAAATTTTCTAAAGCCTTTCCAACAAATCAATTGTGTGCATATCCTACAAACATAACAATTGACGAGAACATATCTAGATAAGACATTTTGTCCATCAGGTCATGTGCCTTGTCTATGCTGCTACTATTCTTTCCTTGTGAGAAGGTGTTCTTAAGAATACAAATCTACATTAACTTTTTCAAGAATCTTTGGACTTTAAGGTTTCAAATTCTAGAGTTTTATAAATCTGGACCAATCTACTCCTAGGTTGTTTGATCCTGGATATCAGAGTAGTATTTTTTTAGATTTTAATTCTTGAATAATTCATAGAATTTTATGAGCTTATTGAGTTTCAGATATGGATAAGTCTTTATTGCTCTTAAAAACATTTATTGAAAAAAAAGTTATATTAAGATTAAGATAAATAAAGATATTATACTGTGTTATGTTTCTATTAAATTAATAGAGTGTGAACTAATTAATTGAAATATATTTGAAGGTTTAGTTGATTATTTTTATTATAAACAAACTAAACTAAGTTAAAATTGAAATAATATATTGAATTAATAATGTTTATTAGATAAATTTTGTGTTAAAAAATAAAATTATTACTAAAAGTTTAGTTGTTCACATCTCTTGTAAATGAACTAATATTTAATAAAATTAAATATAAATTTACGTCGAGAGAGCAAGGTCACATGTTTGACTCTTTCGATGAAACCTTTAAGCTCATGTAACTTACCTATTAAATTGAAGAGATAGCCCAAGTGATAGTAATTGGCAATGTCTAAGGTTGCATTTGTTGCTAATAAGGAAGAAAAGAAAGAGGCAACACAATATAATTTCAAATATGATATAATTTTGTTTCTTGTTTATTTTGTAAAAAAATTAAAATTCATGGATGTTACTCCTTTTTAAAACTTTTCAAGAGTTCTACACCAAGTAAGTGCCATTTGTTTCTCCAGTATAGTCAGTTTGAAGTCATAATATAATTCAAATAATTATATTTGTTCCTTGTAATTCTCTTTTTAATGTAGTACATTTTATCATTAAACCACAACCCCTTGTGAGAGAGTTGGCACTCTCTATTGACCCCACCCACCTTCACATTTCAACACACTCTTGCAATTCTTTGAGCCTAAAAATGAGACCTTTATAGATATTAAATTCCACATAATATGGATAATCTTGAATATCAATCTACTACACTATAATATCTGATATTCCCCCCAAAAATTGACTAAAGCAGCTCAAATTTCCTATAAAACATATGGACTTAATAAAATATAAATAAAAAAGTCCCATCTCAATCTTTTACGTTGCACCCAAGATGTTTACAATGGCACATATTTATATAAAATAGTTCTATCTTGAATACGGCAATACCACAAAGAATATTGATTTGGACTAAAAAAGAGAGGAGGTTTGAATACAAACAAAGAAAATTTTTAAGTGGACTCATAATGCAAGAAGAAACAAGTTGAGCCAACTATGAGAAGAGCCATAGTCACATCGATTGAAATCAATGCATATGAAGTGTCATCGGGGGATTGAATGTATTTTAATTGCTGGAAGTAGTTATCATTTATGGTCTTTGGAAAAATCAATGGTTAAGATGTTTTTGATGGTAGTCTTTTTGATTTGGACCCTTCATCTATATAATCCATCATGTGCTTCTCACATAGGGAATTCTTATCAACGTAATTAGGCAAGTTTGTATTTGAAACTCCTTGAAAAAGAAAATCATGAAATCTATTTAACTTGTTTTTACAATTTATGATTAAATCGCTTTTTCTTTTCAATTTTTGAGGAAAAAAAGGTTAAAAAATCATTCCCAGAAATTTAATGATAAATCTATAATTTTTTTAATGGGAAGCATTTTTCTTAAATGTTTTTTCCATTTTAGAATTACTAAAAATAATATTTTGATTTTAACAGTAATTCACATTATATTATATTTTGGTTTCTTTTATAAGACTTAAAAATATGAGCCAATCAGAATAAGAGCTAAAAGATAAGAGCCAATCATATTATTAATAATTATCTTCTTAAACATTTATAGTTAAAAAAATTGCATGTTTAGTTTATAAAAAGTAGATATAAACTTTATATGGAAAAAATTATAACATTTAATTAGTACGTAAGTACAACTACTAATCAGTAGTTAAGTGATTTTCATTTAATTAGTGCATAAGTACAATTACTAATCACAAGTTAAATGATTTTCATCACAATGTAGGTACTAATAATAGCCATATCACTTGAGTAAGAATTATTTTGGGAGAGTCATTTAGTTGACCAACTTATTGTTTAGGGGAGAATGTTTAAACTTTAAATTTTAGTAGGACTAAAAATAAATGGATGCAATTAGCTACTTGAAATTAATTAATTAAAATTCAAAATAAAATAGTTGAGAATAAGACAATAATTTTAATTTTGAGAGAATGTTTAAACTTTAAATTTAGTAGGAGGAAAAATAAACCAATGCCATTAGTTGTATGAAATTAATTAATTAAAATTTTAAAATAAAATGGTTGAGAATAAGACAACAATCTTACTTGATATAACATAAATGTTTGGTTTTGCTATTAACAATATAAATATTAGAAGATATTTTGGAAACACTAGTTTTGAGGTCTCTAAGGAGGTGATTGGGCAAGCCACAAGGCTCCCCATCAAAGGCAAAAAACATAGCCAACGTAGCAAGGTGCCGGACCCTGAAAATATGGGATTTTTTTCCAGAGAAGGGGAGGCAGTTGTGAAACTCCATGGGGGGTTTGAAAGGGAGAAGCTGTCAGCGCCATGGGGGCAAATTTGCCTCATGATCATGAAGTGCTTCACGTTGGAGGGTAGATTCAAGGTATTGTACCATTTCCACTTTACTTTGCTTAACCACTTCAGGAATAAGATGGAGATTAGTTTCCCCTTTTTTTCTTTTGTCTTCTTTGGAGAACTCTATTAAGTCAGCCAAGGAAATTTGATGCAGGTACATCCACGGTCAATGGAAATCTTGCATCACCAAAAATATTGTTATTTTAATTTAGTTTATTTTCAATAAGGTTTATGGGCTTGGGAAATAATATTTAAATTTGCAACAAATATATTTTCTTGGGGTATATTAATAAATGTAATTCTGAAGAAAAAATACCCCAGTAATTTGTAAATTCCTCCATTAGTGGGGAGAAACTTTCCTAGGCATCCACTTGGAGATATGCATTAATTTGTATTTGGTGTGGCTGATTTGGTGGAAGATTCTGTCATAAGTGGGTCAACAACTCCTATTTTTATTTCTAAAGTTGTAACCTCCAAGAAGGCTGTGGATTTCCAAGAGGTGGTTCCAATTGATGGTTTTAGTGAAACCATGGGAAATTGTAATGAAACTATTGCAAGTATGGGTCTAACTGGTGTTGTCATTGATGTCAACATACTCTTGTTGCAGTAATGACAAGGATTGGATGAGCTATGTGCTGAGGATATTGAGAAAATTAGTCATATCAGGAACAGAGAAGAACAGTGAAGACAGTAAGGTAAAGATCCAAGTTAAGATACCTATCAGAGGTTGCGGTTCAAAGGGTTTGTAGATATGAATCTTAAGATGATCTAACCAAGATTTTAGAGGTCCGCATGAAGGTCTGAAGAAGTTATGACCACTCAAGTAGAACCAGTTCTTGCAGGTGTTCAGAGGTGACAGAACAACATAGATAGGTTCGATGAGATCCAGAAATGCATTGTCCTATTCTACGGATTTTAGGAAGTATTGAGGAAGTCTTTTTGAAGTGTTAACTAGTTTGGTTCATGGCTTGAAGGTCCAGAAGCATCTGTTCTTCTGTGATAGTGATGATAGACTATGTTCTTGAGGTTTCAGATGAAGGAAAGAAGGATTCCAGTAAGCAGATGAAGTGCAGATGTTGTTGGTGTTTCAGGAAATCTTGTGGAGGTCTCTAGATCGTGTCCAGTTCATGTTGGTGGTCCGCATTGGAGTTGGAGCCCACAATTGAAGAATAACTTCCGGATGATGATGTTCTTCCTGAGACTGGCCGATCGGATGAGTTACACATCTTACGAATGTTCTTATAGATGTTTGCCGACTTAGATGATTATTCCTAAGTTGATGTCTTGTATAAATAAGGGGTTGTGAAGTTATTTCAAAGGTGTCTTTGTGTAGATGAGTGTGTGGTAGTAAGGAAGAGAGCGAAAGGCAGAGCAGAAGTATTAGACTTAAATGGAACTGATTCAAGCATGGTGAAGATGCTATTTTCTAGTTCAAGTAGGTGATACTTATTTCATTGTAGACAATGTGTCTCTTGTAGGTAGTGAGCCTCTTGTGAGCAGTGTGCTCAGGCAGTGAGCCCTAATTGGCATATGCCATTTTATTCTTTCTATTCTTCTAACAGAGAATACAATCTTGGGTTAATCACCCCATGGTTTGTCCTTTAACCGGGTTTTCCACGTCAAAATATCAGTGTCTCATGTGTTGATGAGTTTTTGCTTTTGATTTAGTTGCATTATGTTTTGTGATTAATATACTGCTAATCACTAAGAGGATTTAAGTGTGAAATTAGAGAAAGTTTTGGACAACTGATTCACCCCCCCTCTCAGTTGTGTGCCCTAAATCTAACAATTGGTATCAGAGCCAAGTTCCTCTAAAAGGAAGCTTAACCGCTTGAGGAGATCTAGGATGTCGTCCTATAAGAAGGATAGTCCGAAGTTTGATGGAACCAATTTTAATCTTTGGAAAGGTCGCATGAAATGTCACTTGCAATGTATGGGAATGGCGTACTGGACCATGGCTACAACACAGTACACACCTCCACAGGGTGGTCCGAAAGCTGCAAATGAAATTACAGATGCTGAAAACAATCTGTGGACCATAGAAGCTCTTCTAAGTGCATTATCTGATTCAAAGCTCTCAAATGTTGTTGACCTACCAACTGCTTTTGAGATTTGGAAAAAATTGGAACTTTTGCATGAAGGAGACAAGTATGTTAAATGTGCAAGGCTACAAAGTCTAAAAGGAAAATTTGAAAATCTGAAGATGAGAGATGATGAAAATATGACTACTTTTATGCCAAGGGTAAATGAGATTGTCTGTGGAAAAAGAAATGCTGGTGGAGTCTTGGATGAAGATGAGATTGTTGGCAAAATTCTCAGATCCCTTCCTACCTCTTATAAAATCAAGATTGCTGCCATTGACGAATTCAAAGCTCATACAACTATCACTAGAGATCAATTGGCTGGAAAATTGGCTGCTTTTGAAATGAATGAGTTTGGAGATGAACCCCCCAAGACTGAATCTGCATTCAAAGCTAGTGCCTCTGTAAAGGGTAAACAAAGGTTTGATCCAGGAGAGAACTCATCAAGGAAACTGCCATGGTATGAAAAAGAAAGAAAAGACCTGGAAGAAGAAGAAGTAGAAACTGCTCAACTTGAAGCCCTTATTGCAAAGAGACTGCCAAGAGGATTCGGTAAGTATGAAGGAAAATTGCATTTTAAGTGTTTTAACTGCAATAAGATTGGTCATTTTGCCTCAAAGTGTCTAGAAAGATTTTCAAGGCCAAATCCTAACAGACCAAGGTTCCAAAAGAATTGCTACTATGTTCATGAAGAAGATGATAGTGAAGGAGTAACAGATGAATCAGAGACAAGAAACAAATCCGGAAGTGATTGGGTGTTTATTGCCATCAAGGAAGAAGAACTAATATCCTCTGAATCTGTCAATCATAAAGTTGTAGAAAAAGCTCTGGCTGCTCAAACTGAAGAAAAGGATGACTGGGTCATTAACATTGGTTGCTCTCACCATATGATAGGTGAAAAAAATAAGTTCATAGATTTGGAAAGGTATGAAGGAGGAGTGGTAAAGTTTGGTGATAATTCTGCTGGTAGAATCAGAGGAAGAGGAACTATTTCTTTTGATGGAAGAAACAAAACCGGTAATGTACTATATGTTGAAGGTTTGAAGCACAATCTTCTCAGTGTTGGACAGTTGGTAGACAAAGGCTATGATCTCCAGTTCAAGAATGGAAAATGCAAGATCTTTGAAAGTTCCAAAATAGAGATTGCATCCGGTACCCAAACTAAAGGTAATATCTTCCACTTGGTCGGTACTGGTAAAAGTTGCTTATTTGCTCAAGTTGATCAGAGTTGGTTATGGCATAGGAGAATGTGTCATGTGAATTTCGATAACATCATCAAGATAAGCAATACTCAAGCTGTAAGAGATCTTCCAAAATTGGTGAAACCTACAAACAGCTTGTGTAAAGAATGTCAGTTGGGCAAGCTGAGCAGAGTCACATTCAAGAGTAAGGAATTATCTTCTACCAGTTTATTGGACTTAGTTCATGCTGATCTTTGTGGTCCGGCAAGAACCAAGAGTGTGCAAGGTGATAGATACTTCATGTTACTAATTGATGACTATTCTTGGATGATGTGGGTAACCTTTCTGAAAGAGAAATCAGAAGCTCTTGAGAAATTCAAAATATTCAAGGCTATGGTAGAGAATGAAACCAGATTAGAACTGAAATGTCTAAGGTCTGATAGAGGTGGGGAATTCACATCCGGTGAGTTCTTAGAGTTCTGTCAGAAACATGGAATAAAGAGACAGTTATCTGCTCCTAGTACTCCACAGCAGAATGGAGTAGTGGAAAGAAAGAACCGGACCATCGAGGAAGCTTCTAGGACCATGATGATGGAAGCAAATGTTCCTCAGATCTATTGGAGAGAAGTTGTCAGTACTGCAGTCTATACTCTCAATCGAGTTCAAATAAGAAGTAATACTGGTAAGACTCCTTATGAACTTTGGGTTGGCATCACTCCTACTGTGAGGTATTTCAGAGTTTTTGGTAGCAAATGTTACATTAAAAGAGATGAAGATCTAGGAAAGTTTGATGCTAGAAGTGATGAAGGAATACTCTTGGGTTACACTACTCAAAGCAAAGCATATCAGTGTTATAACAAGAGATTGAGAAAGATAATAGAAAGTACAAATGTGAAGGTTGATGAGGGAATTGAGAAACCCTCAAGGTTTTATGAATATGATGAAGATGATCAGAATGGTGTTCTGATTCAAGGAGTCCAAACCTCTTCTGAAAGTCAGGTTTAAACTGATCTGGTAAATTAGGAAGAAGAGGTAAGTCTGAATGAGCCTGATCAAGAAGCAGAAGTGCAAGAAACTCCCAAAGTTCTAAGGTATATAAGACTGAACCACTCTAAAGATCAGATCATAGGTGACAAAAGCAAAGGTGTGCAAACTAGAAGGAGAATTGCTCAAAATTTAGATGAGTATTGTCTGATCTCAAAGATTGAACCTAAGACAATAAATGAAGCCTGCAATGATGAAAACTGGACCAAAGCAATGGAGGAAGAGTTGATGCAAATTGAGAAAAATCACACTTGGGATCTTGTTCCCAGACCTAGAAACAAAAATGTGATTGGAACCAAATGGGTCTTCCGAAACAAACTAAATGAAGTTGGTGAAGTAATCAGAAATAAAGCCAGATTGGTCTGCAAGGGCTATTCTCAAATAGAAGGAGTTGATTTTGAAGAAACTTTTGCTCTGGTGGCAAGAATTGAAGCAATTAGATTATTTCTTGCATTTGCTGCCTTCAAAGATTTCAAAGTATATCAGATGAATGTCAAGTTTGCCTTCCTAAATGGTGACTTGGAAGAAGTGTACATTAAGCAACCGGATGGATTTCAATTGTCTGATCATGGTAATATGGTCTGCAAGTTGAAGAAAGCACTGTATGGACTGAAGCAAGCCCCAAGAGCCTGGTATGAAAGATTGGATAAACATCTTTTGAAGATTGGTTTCAACAAAGGTACTGCTGACAATAATTTGTATTTCAAAATTGATCATGAAAACATATTGATTGTTGAAGTGTTTGTTGATGATATCATATTTGGAGGAAGAGATAGTATGTGTAAAACTTTTACAAATCAAATGAAAAGTGAGTTTGAGATGTCCATGCTTGAGGAAATGAATTTCTTCTTTGGTCTACAAATCACTCAAACAAAGAAAGGAATCTTCATTTCTCAGACCAAATATGTGAAAGAATTGTTGAAGAAATTCGGGATGGAAGAATCAAAACCAATGAACACTCCCTTGGCAACCGGATGCAAATTGAGCAAAGATGATGATTCTCCTAAGGTTGATTAGACAAAGTATAGGTCAATGATTGGAGGGTTGTTGTATCTCACTCAAACCAGACCAGACATAATGCAGGTTGTTGGTCTTGTTGCTAGATTTCAGGCTGATCCTAGAGAATCTCATGTCATGGCAGTTAAAAGGATTTTTAGATATCTAAAGGGGACAGTTGAGTATAGCCTATGGTATCCTAGAGATCATGATTTCTCTCTTCATGCATATACAGATGCTGATTGGGCAGGAGATGTGTATGACTAGAAGAGTACCAGTGGTGGAGCATTCTTTTTGGGGAAGAGATTAGCTTCTTGGCTAAGAAAGAAACAAGAGGCAATATCTCTGTCCACAACTGAAGCAGAATATATTGCAGCAGCAGGCAGTTGCACTCAGGTTTTGTTGATGAAGCAAATGCTAAGAGACATAAGAGTGGAATATGAGGAGCCTATCACAATATTCTGTGATAATTCAAATGCAATAAATATATCTAAGAATCCGGTGCTACATTTAAAGACTAAGCATATATCTATCAAGTTTCACTTTCTAAGAGAACAAGTGCACAAGAATGAAGTCAAATTAGAGTTTGTGCCTTCCAAGGATCAGATTGTAGATATCTTTACTAAACCTCTACCTAAGGACTCTTTTGAGTATCTCAGGGAGAAGTTAGGGGTTATTGCCCCTCCGGTGATGAACTAAGGTGCACTGATGTGCATCAGTCCGGTAGATATCACAGTCATATCTTGTGTTCTAGATTGATGATGGGGAGCTGCCACTCAGGGGGAGCAGCTGATATGTTCTTGAAGAGTTGAAGTTGCAAGTATGAGCCTTTTGCCATTGATGTTAAAGGGGGAGAGAAGACATGTGAAAAACAAGTGGTTGATGATCAAAGGGAGAGCAGTGAAGGAAGAGAAGACATGTGAATGGTTGTTGCTGATAGGGGGAGTTGTGACAGTAAGGAGAAGTTCTTGTCTTGATGGTTTTTCACATCATATGTTGCCATCAACGACAAAAGGGGAGATTGTTGCAAGTATGGGTCTAACTGGTGTTGTCATTGATGTCAACATACTACTGTTGCAGTAATGACAAGGATTGGATGAGCTATGTGCTGAGGATATTGAGAAAATTTGTCATATCAGGAACAAAGAAGAACAGTGAAGACAGTAAGGTAAAGATCCAAGTTAAGATACCTATCAGAGGTTGCGGTTCAAAGGGTTTGTAGATATGAATCTTAAGATGATCCAGCCAAGCTTTTAGAGGTCTGCATGAAGGTTTGAAGAAGTTATGACCACTCAAGTAGAACCAGTTCTAGTAGGTGTTCAAAGGTGACAAAACAACACAGATAGGTCTGGTGAGATCCAGAAATGCATTGTCCTATTCTGCAAATTTTAGGAAGTATTGAGGAAGTCTTTTTGAAGTATTAACTAGTTTGGTTCATGGCTTGAAGGTCCAGAAGCATCTGTTCTTCTATGATAGTGATGACAGACTGTGTTCTTGAGGTTCTGGATGAAGGAAAGAAGGATTCCAGTAAGCAGATGAAGTGCGGATGTTGTTGGTGTTTCAGGAAATCTTGTGGAGGTCTCTAGATCGTGTCCAGTTCATGTTGGTGGTCCGCATTGGAGTTGGAGCCCACAATTGAAGAATAAATTTTGGATGATGATGTTCTTCCTGAGATTGGCCGACTGGATGAGTTACACATCTTGCGGATGTTCTTATAGATGTTTTCCGACTTAGATGATTATTCCTAAGTTGATGTCTTGTATAAATAAGGGGTTGCGAAGTCATTTCAAAGGTGTCTTTGTGTAGATGAGTGTGTGGTAGTAAGGAAGAGAGTGAAAGGTAGAGCAGAAGTATTAGGCTTAAATGGAACTGATTCAACCATGGTGAAGATGTTATTTTCTAGTTTAAGTAGGTGATACTTATTTCATTGTAGACAGTGTGTCTCTTGTAGGCAGTGAGCCCTAATTGGCATGTGCCATTTTGTTCTTTCTATTCTTCTAACAGAGAATACAATCTCGGGTTAATCACCCTGTGGTTTTTCCCTTAGCTGGGTTTTCCACGTCAAAATCTTGGTGTCTCATGTGTTGATGAGTTTTTGCTTTTGATTTAGTTGCATTATGTTTTATGATTAATATACTGCTAATCACTAAGAGGATTTAAGTGTGAAATTAGAGAGAGTTTTAGACAACTGATTCACCCCCCCTCTTAGTTGTGTGCCCTAAATCTAACAGAAACCATGTGGGCCACAAGCTTTGCATGTTGTTGCATGTCTGGGTCGTAATTATGAAACCTAGTCTTGGTAAAATGGGCATAACTTTCTCATTTCTTATTAAAATAAAGAAATTCAAAATTTTATGGAAAGATGGGAAGGAGAGGCACAAAACCCAGAAACCATTTTAGAAAATTCCAAAAATGAGGGAGTGGTGAGAGGAATAAGTGACAGGTTTTTCTTGGAGCTGAGAAGAAGAAAATTGCTACAGACCCAGATGTTGGGGAAGGAGTCCAGAGGTGGAGAAACTTATTGTTGCACGTGTTGGATGTGTAATTATTAGAAGCTTATAAGCTTCCTAATTTGTAATGCATTTTTAGATTCAATAAAATACAAGTTGCAGATTTCTCTTCATATTTTTGTTGTAATATTTTATTTTCATCCTTCTTGCGTAGGCTTGTTTGAGTATTGTGTTGCAGATTTGCAAGGGAGAGCCTTCACTTGCATCAAAATTCATGCTAAAAACCCTAACTACCCTCTCATCCCCATTCACCAAGGCCTCATTCTAAGGTTTTATCACTTTCACTTAGCCTTGTGCCCCTCGAAACAAATCAAAGTCAGCTTGTTTGAGGATACCCCATCGACCCCGTCTCCTGCTGTTAAAGGTAAAGCCAAGAAAACTATTGGGACCCCCAAAATCTCCCCTAAAAACTTGAAGGGGGGTCCTAGAATTAAAGAATCTAGCACCCCTGTTAGGACCCCTACTCTTGATTCTAAGACTAAATCCCCTAAGAAAGACAGCGGCAAACTTGAGACCCCTAACTAGGAGATTGAGGAGGAAACAATGGTGTCTTCTAAAAGGAACCGAAAGGCTGTGGAGGACGAGGGCAATGTGCAGTCTAAGAAGGCTTAAACTAGGAAAGAGGACTCTATTAGGGCTAAAGAGCCCATAAAAGTAAAAGATTTGGACTCGGGACCTAAACAGGTAGGGAGTGGTGATGGGGGTGGTGTTGGTAAGCATGGTGTTCAAGGTGTGCGCAGGTCCAGCCGTATTGCTGGAATCTCATCCTCTAATCCCTAGGGCATGGAAATTTTTGAAGATTCTAAGTTTGTTGAGGATACCATTGGGGAGGGAGAAGATGAAACACCCACCAAATTTGTGCATGAAGTTGAAGGAGCAAGCCACTTTGTTGAACTGAACAAGCCTAGCTCGGAGGAGATGGAGGAGGCTGCTAAGGAAGCCCATGGTCAAAAGAAGGGAAGCTACTTGTTGTGTATCAAGATTGCTAATGAGCTGGTGGTGCTCAAGGGTAAGATGGACAAGATGCATAAGAAATGGAGGGTTATGACAGAATTTACTACCAAGGCTCTTCACCGTGTGGCTTTGGTGTTTGCTATTGTTAAGGACTTCGACGACAAGGTCAGAGATGTGGGGGTGGGAAGCCTCGGTGACTATAAGGATATGGTCAATTTTTTGGCCAAGTATGGGATGGCTGATAGTCCATAGTGGTTCTATTGGTTTTTGTGTTTTTGATTAGTCTTGTTTTTTCTATGTTGTTTCTATGTTGTTAATGTACTATTTCTGGCACGTTTGAGGCCTTTTTGCCCTGGGCGATGCTTTATATAGGGTTCAGGACCCTTTTTTCCTACTGAACTAATCAAAAACATTATGAAAACAAAAATAAATTCATGTGATTGGTCTATAGACTTTAATTCTTTATTTGTATTGATCATTATGATATCTTGTTGAAATAGGGACTAATCCAAATAAATATTATAACCAAATTAATAAAATATGATATTTTAAGTTATTAAAATTGTTATAATCTAAATTAATATAATTATCATAAAATAATAGTGAATATTAATTATAATTCTATAATATTTTAAATTATAATTAACAAGATTTTAATTGACCACATTATAAATATTATTATAACTAGTATATTTATATTTTAAAAAATATATCTAAAAATACGCCGAGGAATATCTTTTTTCCATAGATTGTTTGATTTTTTTTCGTTTCCAATTTCTTTTTGGTTTTATTTTTTAATTTTTTCAATTTCTTTTTTGTGGTTCCATAGTTTTCGTGATTTTCTCCAACTTTTTCCTCCTTGCAACAATTTCCAATTTCTTTTTTGGCTTTTATTTTTTATTTTTTATTTTTTCAATTTCTTTTTTGGTTTAGCTTTTTCTCCTTCAATGGTTTTTAATTTCTTTTTTGGTTTTTTTCTTTGACTTTTTTAAGTTTTATTTTTATTTCCTTTTTGGTATTTTAATTTTTTTTTATAAATTTAGGCAGAAAAAATGAGTGCTCTCATCCCCACCCTGCTGTGACTGTATAATGCCTCTCAGCGTAATTATTAATTATTTTAAATTATTAGCATATATATATAACCTAGTTTAGGATCTACGAACCAAAAAAGACTAGTCTATAATAGGCACCAAGCCACCAAAAAAGGTCCGACGAGATGTTTAACCAAAAACAAACTATAGGCTAACAACTAATACTATACTATCTGATAAAAACTATATACTATTGACTATATACCATAGAAAAAACATGGGGGGCTAATGCAAATTACGTAAGCCTCATAGCCCCTCGTGCAAGACATAGACATTTAACACAAACAAAACCTAGAGTATTCACTGCTATCTCTATCTCCTTTGGCATCGAATCCTTCATTACTTCCACCTCATCCTCAACCTCATATTCATCATAGCACTTGGATTCCATCAGAATGGCATCTTCAAAAAGAGTAATTTAAAACTTAAAGTTATCTCCTCCACCACTTTATGTGAGCATAGCTACCTCCTTTTAATGGCATGTAAATGCTCTAAATAACAATCAAAATGTACCTCTAAATGATGTAGAACATCCCCAATATCATCATGCAAAAGGAAGGAACTTGCTGCAGTGGACAACATTGAAGTGCAAACCAAAGACTGAACCGTGTCAAAGGTATTCCAATGCCCATGAGTGTATCCTAGGTCTAGTAAGAGATTTTCCATCACCTGTCGAATGTTAACCCTCGGAGAGCCATCCATATTCTTGGCCATAACCCAAATTCTCTACATCCAAAGGCAAAGACCAAGGTTTATGATGTCTCTCTCTATCATTGCCATGAAATCTGTAAGCACCTCTTCCCCAGAGACACATTTCTTCCTCTTCTTGTCAGTCTTCTCAGTCATATTGACACCTTTCCCCTTCATCTCAACTGCCTTCCTCCCACCCATTCTCTGATCACCGGCTACAAATACCATAGATAGATGTAGAGTCTCGATACAAACAAAAATAGAGTGTCAATGAAGATATCTCTACCCACTCCACATACTTGTGGATTATGTCTTTGCCTTAATGTGAAATGAATACTTGGGTACTGAAATCATCATTAGAAATTCATCTCCCGCTGCCACCTTTAATCATTGATATAACATCTTCATCCTTGGCTTAAAACAACCCATTATGAGGTGATTATTAGTATTATTTAAATTATTAAATATTCTAAATAATTTAAGATAAAAATATTAACATTATTAATATTATATTGGGATATCCTATAAAATAAGAGTGCCAATAAAAGGAATGAGACATACTAAATAGGTTACTATGAACAAATATTTAATTTTAATATAAAATTATTATATTGGTTATTGGAATTATAAGGTTTATAATGGTCTTAGAATTGTAATGAATATAATAGGGAAGAATTATTAAAAAATAAATAAAATGAAGTTATAATTTATTTATTTTTATCGATGAGTTAGGCATAAGGGAGCCGTACCCCATGTAGTATTAACTGAAAAGACAAAAAATTATAGAGTCTAAAAGGGTTGCTCCAATGGAGGGCCAAAAAATACTCATATACATTTTTGTAAATCTACATGTTTCTTTTATTTATACTATATACAAACTATATTATCACCCTACCACTATGTATGCACCTTTAATCTTTCTATTTGATATTGTCTTATTCTTCTTGCTCCTGGCCATCACCAAAGTCCAAGTCCTCAGTTTTCATCATGAAGGACCAGTCCACCCCCTTAGCATCTGACACCCTTGCAACCAGTTTCAGAAACTCTAAACCCATTTGGTCGTATTCCTGTGCTCTGTCTCCTTATCTGTAATGCCCCGTCATGCAACCCTAGAGTGCAAGACTAAAAGTGCAAAATTACAGAACTAATTTTTATTTTTTTGAAGCAAGTAAATGCAATAACAGTAAGCATAGATATCATAATACACAACGTAAAGAAAAGTGCACTTCTAACTCCTCTAGGGAAACGTAATTGCATCAGTGAAAAGAAAGTTAAAACCACACAAGAGATATACATTAAACTGCTACTACATGTAAGATCAACTTTTACATTAGCAAGATAGTTAATTTACAAAGTTACAATACAAGATTACAAGACCGATCACGTCGGTATACAAATGAA
Source organism: Cunninghamia lanceolata (assembly GCA_027924645.1). Lineage (NCBI taxonomy): Eukaryota > Viridiplantae > Streptophyta > Pinopsida > Cupressales > Cupressaceae > Cunninghamia > Cunninghamia lanceolata. Next base: position 520,680 of record BSBN01000312.1, read on the forward strand.
TACATCTAAAAGTATACAACAACTACGAAGGTGGAAAGCAATCTGGAACTGGAACACCTCTGCACAGGACTCGAATTGAATCTCCAAGAAGACCAATGGATAGCTCTGCCTCCCAACCATGTGGAACCCTGAGGTCCACCCCTTCAAACTAGGAGATAACGATTAGGATTCCACTAAGCTAAGAAAAAACATACAAAAGAATAAAAGAATGACAACTAACTTGACACAATCGACCATATCAACAAAACTGCACAAGACAAGACATCACTCCAGAGGCACAACCAAAGAATAATTGAACTACATAAGGAGAGTGTCATCGCATGGTCCTAGCATGGGTTACCCAGGCTATCTATCACCAGAAGCTGGCCCCCATCTATGGTTACCCTGGCAGCCTCTCTCTAGGCACCAACCCCATAGGGTGACACATGCGGAGCCAACAGGTCCTCTCATGGAGACAAGGAGGTCGGCCTTGCCAATCAGGCCTTCTCATCCCATCCTTAGCCTATGAGAGCACTCAAGGCATGGGTGAGGTCTCTTACTTATCTTATTAAGAGTTTTAATTCCCATCCCTCTTGATTAAGTTATTAAATTTCCACATGCTTACAACTTCCATGGGGTTACCCAGGCGGCCTCTCACTAGGCACCGGCCCCACCATGAAAGCCACTCCCTTAGCGTTCTCTGATCAAACATACATACCACAACATATAGGTATAAAAGTCACAACTTATTTCCAACCCATAACTTACGCCATTCACTAGGCCACAACAAAAGGTCCTTAGAATCCCATCAAAATTTGAAGTAATACCATTTAGAAAAAAGTACTATATCTAAGGGGCCATTCCCCATTCATAACAAGATACGAAGGTCCAGTGAAACCAATACATTGCCATGCCATAATTTGAACCAAAACCAAGAACTACCCCTCTGGAGTTAGGTACACAGACAATAAAACAATAAGTCCCCCCATCCAAAATGGGAACCATGGTTTAACAACTTGGCACTAGATTAGCAACATGTGACTCAACTAAGAAATGAAATAGACTAATTGCATCATTCTTCCATGCACATACAACCAAGACCCCCATATATGGACAAGAGCCATAAAATATGACATTAACTGAATTAAAATCATAATCATCCAAGCTTTGGAAACACAAACTTGACCACTTGCCCAAATCTTGTTACGATAATATATTGACCTACGCAAGAATACCCACATAGCAAGTCTCTACATCGCTTGGAAATAATAAGGCAAGGATGGTGAACCATAATCCAAACAACGATACTTGAACAGAACCTATAAAAGAATTTCATTACTAACACAATCCTAAGTTAGAGACACTTTAATGCCACTTAAAATAATCAAACACAATTCCTTGTTTCCAAAATAAAAGCATCAAAACATAACTCACTAATAAACATTTTCAACATCAAAATACTTGAAACCTATAAACTTTCCTAACATATGTACTGCCAAGAAAAGTACCTATGTAAAAAAATAATCTCAAAGGCACCAATACCCCCAATCAAGTAAATTGCCAAACAAGGCCATAATTGAAAACAATCTTGACATAACTTCTAAAAAGAGGAAATAATCCGTCGATCTAACAAAGCTTTTACTCTCATCGGAAAGAAATGATTTAACATATATTCTATTATTGATGTGGCTTCACCTTAGAATTCTAGTTCCCTAGGCTAGTATGAACAAATTACATTTAATGATTATACTAGCTAAAACATATAACAACATTACGCATCTAAAATTTCCTTTAAGTGCAACTTACCAAATACCATTAACCAATAATGGTTTCAAACAAAACACTAATGCATGAACATTTTTCCCTAAAGTAAACCTACTATCTAACACTTTAAAACTTACAATCCGATTCAAAACACCATTACTAGTTATGATTTCCTTAAGAACAACTGCAGTTACAATTTAATTTCATTAACTATCTACCACAAACAATAAAAATATTCCATAACAAACATAGTTTCCCTTAAGTTAATCTTCTATCTACTATCTTACCAACACACAATATCCAAAAGAAACAACTATTCTAATCAGATATATATCTTTATTTGCATTAGATCCTCCCACGGCTTCCATTAACCTCAAGACTTTCTATCGACTTCCACCAAAGGTTTATAATAAGCCGATCAAAGCTAAGGTGAAATTGTCTCCTAAATGTATGAATCTCATCAAACCATAATCTAAGTCACTATACGAGCCACTATGACTACAAACCTTAAGTTGTTAAGAACATCTACTAACCCTTCTGCTTACAACGATTGTTGTGTCCTAATTAAAACTACCCACACACCAACTACACAACATTAAGATGGCTACCGACCACAAACCAATCTACTATGACTATAACGTTGCACTACAACAGAAATTCTCAAAACTAACTACCAAAAAAACACGTATCACGCTAAAATCTTCCGACTGGCTTAAGGCCCTCTCACGGCGAACACAGTGAGACTTAAACGGACATGCAAAAGCTATAAAACTAGGTTGATAAAATATAACAAAGATATGCTATTAAAGAGACCAGTCAAGGCATGGTTAAAGGATACACAACGATTTAAAATAGGAAGTCACCTATCCATCTAAATGAAAATGATTGCAGCTATCCTCCAGTTCTACTAAGAGACCCTTGTTCACATAGTTTTAAATAACAGAATTTAAAGCTACAGCCATTCCGCTAACAAGAAAAAAAAGAAACCATGAAGCTTGATCTAAGAAATCGGTGGCAGTCTACAGAAAGAGATAAAGAAGGTGATATGGCAAAATTCGCTGCTGGAGAGTGATATCAAGATGCTGCCAGGGGCTCCAAGCGATCCATAGTTCAGGTAATGAAGTTCAAAGGCTAAGGAATAGAAAGGTAAGGGTGTCATAGCTCCGGCTTGCCCAAAGATCCTGATGCTAACACAATTATGGATGCAGGATTACAGTAGGATTCGAGACTCATCCTGATGCACGGCCACACAAAGAAGAAAAACAACAACCAAAGAGCATGGTTTAAGAACTCACTTCGACTAAACGCCCAATCTCAACATAGGAATAAAATCAAAAGAAATCAAAAGGCAACAAATTGTTCTTCTCAACGATCAAAATATGTAAAGTTCCAACAAAGGTCAATTAAGAGATTATCAAGGGGGCGATAAAGAGGTTCAGAGGACATTGACATGCAAGCTGATTAGTTCATAACTGAGGTCATAGTATTTAAGAATCCAATGTAGGTTGAGAATCTCTCTACGTGCCGGTGATTTTAGCCTGGATTGGTGAAGGTCGACACTGAAGACCCCAAAGATCACATAGGGATTAAACAATAGAAATCTGAAAGAAAGAAATCTCAAATGAACATAGACCAAAATGAAGCTTTTAATGACACATGCAAGATGATTAATTCAGATCAAATTGAAATCACAACACATCCAGATCAAGAGATGATTTCAGGCTTGAGGAATCACATTTGAGTTCATCAACTTCGATAGGGGAGTATGAAACATTTCTCAGAGTATAAAGAAGAATAGTTGGCAGGAATAGATCTATCAATGGCAGAAGCACACAGATAAAAAATAAATCCCATTAATCAAACACGTATATTTTATAATGAATAGCATACCCAGATTTCAGTCCTCTTCCAATTTTCTCCAGTTCTTGCAACCAAATTCTTTTGTTTTTGCTCCCCAATTTCTGCCTTTCTCTTTTCAACCCCCCCCCCCAACAAGATTTTTCCTCCCCTTTACAAAAATGCTTCAACTCATGAAATAGATGTAGACATGCATCCATTACCCAACAACCCACTCCTCGGAAATATAAAATTTTACTAATAATAGAGATTCCACCAAACAGAGAATTCATATTCGACAACTCAAGGCATTTATTTCACATATCAAAATTATTCTGAAACCAAAAACATATACTAATAATTACTCGTAACTCCAATTATGACATAAATACTCTAGGACAGCAGATAATTAAATCTAGTCTATTTTAAAATCCAACCAAGGTGTCAATCCGAGCTCTAAGCCAAACAAATATTATCCAATAATCATAATAGGAGCATTATTAGTTAATAATAAATCATTAAAGTATTTTCCAACCACACATATGAGCATAAATAACACAACTCGACAATACACCACAGTACGAGATTACCAAACCTAGTAGACAAGGACCAAACATCACAACCCGACTCGAGGCTACCACAGAAGACAAGGACTGACCTAGAGGAATAGACCTTGCGTTATCTCCCATCACTAATATCCATTGGTGCAAGAGCCTGCTCAAACCTGCTATACCAAGTGGAGTCGAGGCTCAGTACCTGCAGCCTGCATCTGATCAATTGGTTGTATGCAATCAAATACATATATGTCTACACACAGAGAACCAGAGAGTTGCGGCGCAGTAGGGTACTCAAAGCAAGTAGTACTACACCATCTCCGCTCTTGAAACAATATCCTTACAACTTTTATCTGAATTCAAATACCAACAAATCAAATGACACATGATAATATTAATTCGCATCATAACTGGAATAATAATAGTGCCATCACAACTCATAACTTATGTCTAATTATGTCAGTCAAACATAGTTCATCAAAATCAAAATAAACATAAATCATATCCTACTAATCAAATGTCTCAGAATTGTATCAATGAAATGAATCACTAACAACTGTCCCTGACTGCCAGAGAGCAATGCAGAACTACCACTTTTACAAGTCAACAATGAGGGGGCACTACATTATCTCTAATTTCCTTGATGATGAAGGGCACCCATGGCCCTGAATAATGAGGTTTGATGGAAGGCCAAATACCTTGCCCCTGAGGAAACCCCAGACCTAACACCACTTCATTCAATATTTTCTTTAGATTTCCTCGTCACATTGGTTTAACCAATGTTTTTGCAACCTCCCAAATACAATCTTTTCTCTCCTAAATCCAACATTAGGACTCCTAGTATGGAGGCAATGTTTATATTCACTCAGTGCTTGTGGATTGTCAACAAGAAGATGCCACCTAATACCATTCTTACCACATGTAGAACCACTACACATTTTGTCTTAAACACCTTCAAACGCAAATCAAATATCTCTCCTCTAAGGGCAATTTGTCTCTTCTTCGCCATTAAACACATTGTTGTATCCATTTTTTCCCAATGTCGTGGCCATCTCTAACTTTCCAAAATAATCTCTCTACACAACAACCTGACAGTAGTTAACATCATTACTGCTAGTTCAATTTGCATGTCTCCTTTGGAATTCCCATGAGTGATAAGACCAAGTGTACTCTGCATCTATTTATTTTTGCATAATGTGAAGGGATGGTGAATCGCCCATGATATTCCTCTACACGGTTTCATCCTTGCCATCTATAAACTCTTCCTTTATTTCAAATGCCATGTTCGCAAGCTTGTCTAGCTCCATATTTGCTTTCCTATACACATTCTTCACTTGGAATTCATCTTGAATTTATCTATCAACTTCCGGTAGCAGTATAATATGTTATTCAATTTCTAGGTTATGCATTTCCATTTCTTATAGCATTAACAATTATCAATGAGTCCCCCTCTATAATTTCTTCAAACCAAGTTTAATTCCCAATTGGAGACCTGAATACACTGCTTGGAGTTCTACTTCATTATTAGTTCCTGTCGGTAGCTTTTTTTCTACAACTCCAATCACAACTCCATCTTGATTCTTGATTATGCATCCTGCTTCTGACATTCCAAGGTTTCCTCTTAATGCCTCGTCAAAACTTATTTTGAACCATCCTTCTTTAGGTGGCATCCATTTGGCTTCTACTCTTGCTTTCACTTTTGGATGATCCCAAGACTTCCCATGAATGAGGGATGATGTTATAATTTATTAAAAGATATAAAAGTAGTAAAATTATTAAATGTTATAATGCTATAAAATATAATTAGTGATAATAAAATTATTAATATTATAATTTTAAAGGAATATTTAAATCTTATAATATTAAATAATTATAATAGTCCATATTATAATTAATAATATTTATAATAAAGACTAAAATTGTGAAAATTAATAAAATGTTATAGTAAATATTGATATAAAATATTAAATGTAGTTATATCTTATAATTATTAATTATTATCAATTGCATAATATTGTTATTTTAATATTTACAATAGCGCATAATGTTAGTTACAATAAATTGCATAAAGGTTATATTGAATTTATTAAATCATTATAATTATTAAAAATGTTCATACTAGCATTATAATTATCTTCCCCATTTATCCTGGAATGTCCGGAATGGAGAACAGGCTTTGTTCTGGGAAGACTCATGGAATGGCTACAAAAATTTGTGTTCTTATGATGCTTTGATTGGAGCTAAACTAACTCTCTTTCTTGTTTGGGGAAAAAAGTTATAGATTATTGTGACAGTTCTCTTCTGGTTAGTGATTTGGAAAGACTTCTTGAAGGTTTTAACTTCCCTGAAGACCAAAAATAGCTTCTTAAGGACATTCTTAGTCAAAGGAAAATCTTTTTTGCTAAGGAAAATCAATTAATTTGGAGTCCCTCTAAATCAAGCCTATATTTTGCAAAACAAGGGTATAAATCCTTGACTTGTGTTAATACAAAGTAGGATTCTTGGCCCTCTAATTTATTTTGGGGAAAATTATCTTCCTAAAGCTGGTACCTTTTCATGGTTGGCCCTCAAGAATAAAATCCTTACATTTGATAGATTAATCAAACTTGGCATATATGCTCCCTTTAATTTATCTTGTGTGGTAAAGAGGAAGAACATGTTAATCACTTGTTTCTTTTTTGTCCTTTTTCTTCTCAATGTTGGGATTGGCTACAATTAAAATTAAGTTAGTTTGGTCCTAAACCTGATTCCTTGTTAATCTTGTTTCAAGGATGGCCTTCTCTCTTCAAAGACTCCATGTTCTCATTGATATGGGATGTGGCCCCTTCAATTCTTATCTGGAATGTTTGGCTGGAACGCAATAGAAGAATTTTCAGAAAATATATATTACAAATTAAGGATGTCTTATACAAAATTGAATCTTCAATTTCTGAAGCCACAATGGCCTAGGTTAGGAAAAATAATAGCTCTAACTTTTCTTATTGGGATGCTATTATTGTTAAGAACTGGCCTCAAATCAAACCAATTTCCCTAGGGTCTTTTTGGAACAAACTAACTAAAGGATCTATAGATAGAAGTCTAGTTCACTGGCAACCTCCCCCAAAAAATTGGTTGAAAGTTAACTTTGATGGTGCAGCAAAGGGGAACCTTGGCAGATCGAGTATTGGTTGTGTTATCAGAGATTATAATGGAAAGTTGGTATTTTCTAAGGTAGACAAAGTTTTAGATGGATCAAACAATGAGGTAGAAGCACAAGCCCTCTTTCTCGGATTAAAAATTGCTACACAACTTGGTGTTAAGAAACTTGTCCTTGAAGGTGATTCTCTAGTTATCATCCATGCTTTCCTAAAGAAATCTTCCTATCATTGGAAAATAAGAAACATTCTTTTTGAGGCTTGGGAGGGCATAAAGGACTTTGAGGATTTTACTTGTGCTCATACTCTAAGAGAGGGAAATAAAACAACTAATTGGATTACAAATTTGGCATGTAAAATGCCACAAAATTTCTTGGAGATATACCCAAACACTATATCTCTTTATCCTAGGCTTATTCTCTTAATGGAGATTTAATTAACATCTTTTAATTATTCCATTATGGGGGGATTTTTTCCTAACGATTTTTGTTTTGGTTGATAGGTCATTCCTTTTTTTTCAATGTGTCTCAAATTTTTATGTAGTTGTTGTATGATTGCTTCTTAAATATCGCATGGGTGATGTTTATTACTTAGTCCTTATAGCATGCAAAGTGTATATGGATTTGGGATTTTCTGTCAAAGGCAATTTTTCATTTGTGCAAGGAAGTACCCTAGTAATTATCTTCCAGCATGTGTACACTACATTTATCCCTCACTATATGGATCTCCTTCACATTCTAGTTTTGTTTCAATCTTTTTGGTGGTTTGTTTGGTAAGCTTCAATGGTGCTCCTACCTAAAAGCAAAAGGTTTCTCCTCCCGGTTCAAAATTGGGAACAACCTATTCATGGGGAAATTGATTCTAGAAGTTTATCAAGGGCTTTCATTTTGTTTGAAGATAACGTTGAAGAGGTGGTGATAGAATTTTATGGGAAAGATTTCCTTCAACAATCTCAAATTTGTTTTTCTTCCTAGTTGGTATCTCATCTCCTATCAAATGCTATGGATGTTTTTCAGTAGGCCAACTTTGTCAAGGTCATAGCTAGTAAATTCGTGCATGGGATCCCAGTTTATGTTGAAAATTTTCATACTACTTTAGCAAACTATGATTTTCATGAGGGTTCTACAAAAATAGAAGGTCTATTTGCATGCCATGACATCTTGAAATCTCTTTCTATCGAATGTGTCTATAATGCCCTTGTTTATAGCTTGCAAAACAACTTGAGTGCAACTCTCAACTGTTCTCTCAATTCGTATAATGGCCAAATCTCCACTAACTTAAGGGACAAAATTGAGGATGTTTATCATGCTTGGTCATTTCTATTTCACTTTTAGGCTCCTCAAGCACTGAATGCTAGGAATGTTGATCTGGTTAATACTTCTATTGAAGATACTACAAATATTCAAGGATCTAGGGTTTATGACTTGAATTCTATTAATCTTTTGTGATTTTTAAGCTTTGGATTCCTTTGCTTTTGCTCTTTTCTATATCATTCTCCTATTTGGAAGGACTGTTGTTATGCTCTATTTTGATCTCCTATATAGTTGGAGAGCTATTGTTGTAATGTTTTGTTTTGTTCTCCTATATAGTTGGAGAGTTCTGGTTTGTAACTCCTTGGACATCTTGCCCTTATGGGGTTTTTTGTAATATCTCTAGTATAATATAATATATTATGATGCTAGGGCATCCTTACCTATCAAGAAAAAACATTATAATTATGTAATAATTCAATTTCAACTCAAAAGTATGAGGATTGTCAAAATAATAGTGTAAATATTGATATAGTAATATTAAAGATAAATTAAGTGTATAAATATCATAATAAAAATAAATAAATAGGAATGAGAATATGAATTGGAAAAAACTTAAAATAAGAGCAAAAGCAAGATAAAGATTCAAAAAGGAATTAGGAGAAAAATATGGTGATGTCAAATAATATACACCATTTATGAGAAACAATAAAAGAAATAGACTAATCAAGAGGATCAAACTAATCAAACCTTACAATAAACAAATGGAAGGAATAATGAAACATAAGACTTGCAAGACATAACAATACCAAGAAAAATAAAGCAACTAGACCATGCAACATCGAGTGGGAAAGAGGAGGAAGACCAAGATGAAGAATGACAAAAGAAAGGACAGAAGGGGAATGAAAGGAACCAAGAGGAGAGGGGACATCAGGATGCAATGGAAAACATAAAAGGAGAGGGGGAAGGGAGGTTGGAAGAGAGAGAAGTCAAAAAGAGAAAGAATGGTCTTTGAGAAAATTACAAAGGTTGGCACACTAAACTTAAGCTCCACCCCTCATCTTGGTTGAGGATAGTAGAGTGGTTGTCAATTTTTAACTTCTTTGATTTTTCTCTTGAAATAGTTATCTTCTCTCACTATGACCTTAAGCCTCCTCCAAGTGAATGTGGTGGTTGGAATTAAAGAAGTGTTTTGCAAGGGTCAATTTATCCACCCACTCATGTCTAATGTTGACATTGCTCCTTGATCCTTGTGTTGATGGAACGACCAATCTCAACAAAATAGGGGGTTTGATCTAAGAACAATCAATATTCTAGACCCCATAATTAAGAAAAAGATCTCTCAAATATTTGGTTGAAGGGATGAGACTTCTAGCAGAAGTATGGGGCTTGAAGGCACATTTTAGGCCCTTTCTAAGAAGGTATTTATAGATCATATTAAAGAAATGTCTTCAATATAGGAGAGAGTGACAATAGGGACAACACTAGAGTCAACATCCTTAGGTTTGGGATTATAACAAGATATAGGTTGTTTAAAATCTCTAGCAATGTGCTTGATGTAGTACCCATTCAAATTAAAAAAAAATGGTTAGGTGGAAAAACTCAAGGCCAATGTGATCTGCATCACAAATTCAAAAAGCCTTGGTAGCTAGTGTCTTTAAGGAACCAAATTTTTGAGTGAGGTGGTGATGAGGGGAGGCATGGAAGTAGAGGTTGAAATGAGGGGATTTTATAAAGGTACATTAGGTATAAAGAATTGTTAATTTTTTTATGAGAAGGATATCCATGAAGCAGAGTTGGTTATTGTTTTCAAGTTCCTTAGTAAACTTGATAGAAATAAGGTCATGTTATTTAAGTGAGTCTAGAAGTCTTCTAAAGTTTCAAGACCATAGGACCATCATATGTTAGTATCATTAATATAGTGTTTCTAGCTTCTCAATTTGTGGGGGAAGGAATGGGGGCTATCTCTTTGAAATACCCATGTAAAGTTTGGCCACAATAGGAGATAGAAAATATCCCATGGTAATTTCGTTGGCTTTATCATAGACCACTTCTTGGAAAGATAAAAACATAGACTTAAGAGACAACTCAATGAGGGAAGCAAAACATTTCCTTTACTCCTCACAACAAGAGCGGTGAGCTCTACAACTTTTCTCACTTCTCTGTCATTTGAATTTGGTACTGCGCAAGAACAAAAGGTGACAGTTCGAAGGGGGGCATGATCCATCCCCCTCCCCTGACTCCTAGGGATTCTGCTACTGGCATGGGTTGTTGGGGGGATCTTGTGAATCTTCCCTTGAAACAAGGATCAAAAAAGTGGAAGGAGGCACTTGTTGGAGATATGCCTAGTGGGGTAGGTAGCTCTAGTAGTATTCTAGTTATTTCTGAGTCTGAAGGGGCTAAGGGACTTAAGCTTCTAGACCAGACTATTTTACAGGTTGTAGCCTCGATGGAAAACACCTTGGTGGGCAAATTATTTTCCTTTAGACCCAATATTGATTTGGTTCGACACTGGATTTCAGCCAAATGGGCTCTTAAGGGCAGTGTCTCTGCCAGTGCTATGCTGGGTGGTATGTTCTTGTTCAAGTTTAACTTCCCAGGAGGACCTCCTATCGATCCTGGCTGGGGGGCCATGGTTGTATGGGAAGTATTCACTTTCCTTATGCAAATGGAAGTGAAGCTTTGACCCGAAGGCAGATCTCAATCAATCAGCTCATGTTTGGGTGCGGCTGCCGGGCCTCCCCCTAGAATATTGGGATGAGGAAATTTTTGCTTGGATAGGCAACACTTTTGGAGACTATGTGATGATGGACAAAGTCACCAAAGCTAAGGTGAGGCTTGTTTATGCTCAGTTCTGTGTCAACATTGATGTCCTTAAGACCTTGCCCAATTCTATTATTTTGGAATCCAAATATGGGAAGTGGAATTAATGCATCCTATACAAGAACTCTAGATTTTTCTGTTAGAACTGCATGAAACTTGGGCACATTTTCACCTAGTGCAGGGCCCCCAAGTGCCCCTCACCCTAGGTGGTGGAGCAGGGTGCCTCAGAGAAGTATCCCTTTAAGGATGACATCCTAAAAATTATGGAATCACCCCCTGCCTCTCCGGAGAAGAATGATTCTAAGATGGCTCTGAAGGAGGTGCCCTTGCGGGAGGTGGTGGAGACTACATTGCCTGTGGTGGCTATCTAGGAGATGAATGACAATGGGTTGGCCCACGAAGAGGTGGAACGTGAGCAAGATGAAGTCTCTAAACTAAGGGATGTACCCTGTGAGGCTATTGTCAATAGTAGGGTACGAGAGGATCTGGAGGAGGGGGAATTTACTTCAACCTTTAGGGGACAGAAGGAGGTTTCCCAGCAGAGCGGGTTGCTACCACAATAATGGGTTACACTTTTTGGGACATCCTATTTTTTTCTGAAATCACATTTTTTATAAAATATAATGATTTAATCCTTGAAAGGTTCCATTTAAAGGATTGTAATTGAATAGGGTTTGATAAAACCCCCTGAGATCAAACCCCCTTGGATAGAACCCCGCTAGTTTTAAACCATACCTATCATGGAGTCTCCTCTACACCTATCAAAATGTTGATACAAAAACCACTTTTGATTTACCTTTTGGGGGATCAAATGAATTCATTTAAAATTTTATGTTTTGTAAGTATGTAGTCCTTATTATAAGCTTCCCAAAAAGTATAATTTTAAATATATTTAATTTGATTATTATATTCATTTTTTATTTCTTGTGAATGTAGGTTTTTTAATGAACATCAAGGTCTCTGTTTCATACATATGAAAAACATAGGAAAATATAGAAAAAAAAATTCTAAAAAATACGTGTCCTCTAGATATTGATGTCCTTATTCCAACAAAAAAAAATTGAATTCTGATATATAGAAAAAAAGTTATGCTTTACACAGTACACCTATGTCTAAATTGTAATTGGTTTGACTTCAAAAGTTAATTAAAAGAAAAATATTCAATAAAACATTATGAACCAAATGCAACCTCTATATATCGTAGTTAAAAATCTAAATTCAAAAAAAAAAATAGAATTTTATCCTTCATAGAAAAAAAGTTATGTTTTATACCATACACGTCACTCTTCAAAAATGTTGTTTACTATTAGAAACTAGTTATTGAAGGAGATGGAAAAGGAAATATAATTTGATTCCAAAAAAATTTAAAAATATATATTTAGAATATACTGACAAAATGTGACAAATCATTAGTTTACATCATCTTCAAATTCCTCACGATTAAGCAACTATCGGTGTCTGAAAGTGAAGATTTTTTTCAAAATGTTCATTTCAATGTCAACTTTGGCCAAAAAGTGTAACCCACTATTGTGGGATCACCCAGCACAATGCAGGAAATGTGTAGCCCAGGTAAGAAGTCGGCCCTTATGAACTTCTCCCTATCCCCAGGTGCTGGGACTAGCAAGGACTTGGAGGATCGGGAGGGTTGGACCACCACGAAAAAGAAAGGAAAAGGAAGTAGTAGAAAGACAGTTGACATGGGGGGATAGTAGTAAGGGCAAACCCCCACAAATGAAGACCAGACATAGGGAGATAGAACTGGAAATTGCTAAGGGGAAGAAGACCACCTTGTTGCCCCCTCCTAGAAAGATCAAGAAATGAAGATCATCTCATAGAACATTAGAGGGCTCAATAGTCCTTAGAAACAGTTGCTAGTTAGGAATTGCATCTTTGATAATAAAGTTGATATTCTCCTACTTCAAGAGATCAAAATGATAGAGGAGAATTTCAAGCTTGCTATTAAAAAGATCTGGCCCAGTGTGAGTTATGCTATTAGCAGAGCCCAAGGAGCTTTAGGAGGTATTGCTACTATATGGAACCATAATCTGGTAGGGAGTGTGATTTCCTGCTCTAGACATTCCATTGAAGTTTCCTTCCAAAATCACCTTGAAAGGTGGATGCTCATCAATGTTTATGCTCCTAATACCCATAGTAGTAGAAAGGAGATTTGGGATAGCTTGACTGTCAGAGTCAAGGGAGCTAGAGGCACCAACTAGATGATAGTAGGGGATCTTAATTCTCCCCTCTACCCATCTGAGAAAATGGGGGGGCTCACAGATTTCTTGGATAGCATGTCAGACCTAGCTGAGTTCTGTGGAAATACTGGTCTCATGGATATAGAACTGGTGGGACAAGCTTTTACCTGGTTGAACAGGAGACAAAGGAATAATCTTATTCAGGTCAAGTTAGATAGATTCTTGGTCTCTTCTTACTGGGCCATCATGAATCTTGTGCATCTGACCACCCTTCCTCGGGTGGGCTCAGACCATAACCCTCTTTTACTCAGTTGACACGAGGGGAGTATGAATGGCCCCTTCCCCTTCAGATTTGAAATGATGTGGGCCCTCCACCCTGACTTTAGGGACAACCTCTCTAGGTGGTGGAACATCCCTATTCAAGGGCCTGCTATGTATAGATTCACTCATAAGTTGGCTAATGTGAGGAGTAAGGTTAAAGGATGTAACAAATATATCTTTGGCAATCTCCTGACCGGGAAGAAAAACATTATGGAGCAACTTAAGGAAGTAAAAGGCATAATGGAGAAGGGGGACCTCTCAGAGGAATTGCAAACCTTAGATAACACTCTTTCTAAAGAATGGGTGCAGACTCTCAGAGAAGAAGAGGTTTACTGGAAGCAGAAGTCAAGAGTTCAATGGCTTAAAGAAGGAGATAGGAACACTTCCTTTTTCCACCAATCCACCCTAAGGCGTAGGAAGAGGAATTCGATCCGGAAACATAGAGATGAGCATGGCACTGAGTTCATGGATGATAGGGAGATTGGGAGATTAGCTCTTAGTTAATTTGAGTTCCTGTTGGCTGCTCAGCAACCCAGTGCCTCTATGGAAGAAGGTTGTTCCCTCCTGAACTCTATACCGACCATTCTTTCTGAAGAGGACAACTACCTCCTGACCGAACCCATCTTGGAGGAGGACGTTAGAGCTAATGTCTTCTCTATGGGTGCCTTCAAAGCCCTTGGCCTTCTTCCAAACCTTCTGGGAGATTTTGGGGAATGATGTCTTTCAAGCGGCCAAGAATTTCTTCCGAACTGGTAGGCTCCTACGGCATTTGAACAGCACATTTATTTCTCTAATCCTGAAGAAGACGGAAGCCAATCTTATGACTGACATCAAGCCTATAAGTCTCTATAACACGATGTACAAGGCCTTCACTAAAATTCTAGTTTTCAAGCTTCAACCCCTCCTCGACAAACTTATTTCACCTAATCATAAGGGTTTTGTCCCTGGGAGACAAATCCTCAATGCGGCCATCACTACTCATGAGATTATCCACTCAATCTCCAAGAGCAACTCCTCAGGTATGATCTTTAAATTGGATATCTCCAAAGCTTATGATCGTGTTAACTGGGACTTCTTGCTCAGGGTTCTAAGGAAATTTGGCTTTAATGAGAAGGTGACTAATATGATAAAGGAGTGTATATCCACAGTT
Organism: Cunninghamia lanceolata; assembly: GCA_027924645.1. Taxonomy (NCBI): domain Eukaryota; kingdom Viridiplantae; phylum Streptophyta; class Pinopsida; order Cupressales; family Cupressaceae; genus Cunninghamia; species Cunninghamia lanceolata. Next base: position 535,686 of record BSBN01000312.1, read on the forward strand.
CTCTTCTCTATCCTAGTCAATGGTTCTCCCAAAGGGTTCTTCCCCTCTAGGAGGTGCCTCAGGCAAGGCAACCCTCTTTCTCCCTATCTCTTTATCTTGTTGGCTAAAGTTTTGGGTAGGAATGCTTGCAACCTTTTAATGCAGGGGGTTCTCTAGGGTATCAAGCCTGCTTCCTCTGCTCAAAGGTCGGTCATACAACAGTTTGTCGATGAAACTATACTGTTCAAAATTGTCTTAGTTGTTGAAGCCAGAAGATGGAAAACACTCCTTAAGGCTTATGAAGGAGTCTCTGGTTAGAGTATCAACTTTGAGAAAAGCCACATCTACTTTCTTAATACTCAGGAGGATTTGCAAGGAAAATTCACCTGTGTCCAGGGTTGTCTGAGTGCAAGGTTCCCAACCACTTACTTGGTCCTACCATTTACTATCACTAAGGTCTCATCTGACTTTTGGAATGGATTACTTGAAAGAATAGAGAGTAAATTGGCTAGTTGGAAATGCGCCCTCCTGAGCCAAGCGGGGAAATTCCAACTCCTCAAAGCTTCACTTCAAGGCATGCCAAACTACTCCCTAAGTCTGTTCAAAATACCTAGGTATGTGGTAGAGAAGATTGAGAAGATCCAAAAGAAATTCCTTTGGTCTGGAGTGGAGGAGAAATGGAGAATTGCCCTGGTTGGGTGGGACAAGGTTTGTACCCCTAGATGCTATGGGGGATTAGGATTGAGAAGAATCCAGCTCATGAATCGTGCCTTCTTGTCCAAGGCGGGATGGTACCTCATCTAAGGGAACAAAGACTGGGGGAAATTATGATGGCTAAGTATCTCAATGGGGATTGGGGTGGTAAGTTTCTTTCAGATGTCAGCCTGCCCAAAGGCTCTGTTATTTGGAATGGTACTCTCAAGACCCATGGCCTCCTTCGCCAAGGAATCTAGTGGAAGATTGGTGATGGCAGGGATGTTAACTTTTGGGAGGGCAAATGGCTGAAGGATAAGCCACTTAAGGAGATGGAGTATGGCAGAATTGTGGATAAGGCCTGCAGATTCTTTGGTCACTAAGTGGCTAACTATTTTGGGACTCACAAGGGGTTCAGGAGATGGAGGGATATGATAGATTGTGTCCTGGAACATGATGAGGACAGGATGCTAGCTATTCAACTTCAAAAGAACCTGGAGGACTTCAGACTCCCTCTCTTCCCTAAGCAGAATCAAACAATTTGGGACAAGGATTGTAAAGGTCGGTTCTCTGTTAGAAGTGCTTATGGTCTGTTGTTAGACCCTAGGGAGGAAGTTCTGGGGGAAAGTTTGGATTCCTAAACTTGTTCCTAAAATTAATTTCTTCTGGTGGACTCTGATGCACAATAGAATTTTGACTATAGATAACCTAAAAAGGAGGAGTTTTCAAATGCCTAACAGGTGTGCCCTCTGTGGGACTAAAGAAGAGACACCCAATTATGTTTTCCTTCACTACATTTTTTCTTGGGAGGTTTGGGGCTTGTTATTTCAGAATCTTAATATAAGTTGGACCTTGAATAGTAATCTTGTGGCCCTGATCTAGGATTGGAGGCCCCCTTTTAGCCTAGTGCTCCCGATGACCAAGGAGCTATGGTTACAATTACCACCCCACTTGGCCTGAAATCTTTGGAAGGAACGTAATAATAGAATATTCAGAGAGAAATTCAGAACACATGTGGAAGTTTTCCAGAGTTGCCTCAAACTGCTAGCTGAGAACATCAACTCTTGCAACTTCAAAGCTGCTGATAGGCCCCCTAGATGGGAAGAACAGTGTTTATTAAAATACTAGAACATTAGCCCTAGTAGTTGCCATATATATGTTTCTAAAAGGATTGCTAGGGCTAATACCAGGTGGGTCATGCCTCAAAAAGGTTGGGTTAAGCTTAATTTTGATAGAGCTGCTAAGGGGAGTCCAGTGGTGGCCAGCGGTGGAGGAGTCATAAGAACTGACATGGGAGCCTTTGTGGCTGCCTACTCTGGAGGCATTGGGTTTAAGAGTAATAATGAGGTTGAAGCTTTAGCCTTGCTATGGGGAATTAAGTTGGCTATCTCCTTGAACATCAAATTTCTTCATGTGGAAGGAGACTCGATGTTAATTGTTAATGTTGCCCTAGGCTCAGCTCAGTTTGGATGGAACTTAGCTGACATTGTGGGGGATATTAAGTTGTTGCTCAATGGGTTTGAGGAGTTCAAGATCTCTCATGTTTACAGGGAAGGGAATGTGGTTGCCGATGCTATGGTAAACTTGGGAATCGGTAGCAAAGGATGGCGGTGCTAGAGGAGTATGACTTGCCTGCCCAATGAGATTCATACTTTCACAAAGAAAGATGAAGATAATAACAAGAACTAGATGGTTCAAGGCTATGACCATCTTCTTTTTGTGGCCGGGTGGTGCCATGGATTATGTGCATCTTGAGACCCATCTAAATGGGATCAAGATTGATGGTATTGGTTGGATCAACAAGTTTGGTGGGGATAAATTTTTAAATTTTCAAAATCAGCTGAGTGGGAACAAGAGAGCCTTAAAGTGGTAGTTGACCATTCTTAGGTGGCACAAGATGAGGGTCGTTGGGGGTTGAGAGTATAGCCAGAGAGCCAAAGACCCGATGATGAGGGTCGGCGGGGCTTGGGAGTATTGCCGGCAGGCAAAAGGTCTGGTGGATGGCTAGCGTGTTGACGAGATGATAGGTGGACAGGTCATTAGGCAAAAGAGCCTCAATTTTTGTAATGATGCAAGGGACAGATCTAGTGGGGCCAAAAGGACGCCGCTGTGGCCCTTGGCAGGGGTACGGATGAGGTGTAGGACGGATCCACCTACGGGCAATAATATTTGGTTCATCTATGTGGTAGGTGACATTCATTTCTGCACAAGGTTGCAGCCGAGTTCTTTTCCCAAGGTGATTATGCAATGTGGTATTAGTTTGACATATTCCCACAATAATTATGATGTGATTAATGATCTTACTTCATGGCCTTTCCATTTTCTTGAGTTACTTTCTAATCACAATAGCACAAACCTTAGCATCCTTAAGCTCTGCAACTTGTGTGATATTCAAACTGCAAAGATGGGGGGAGAGATTGTTAAGATTGAGCTAACCACGATGGAGGAGTTTAGATAGGACTAGATTGTCTAGCATCTAATCCAAGAAGGGGGAGTGGTTCCCTTTCTTGAGGGTATGATTAGCCATGACAAAAATTTGTCACGCTAATTTGCAAAGTCATGGAATGAGGACACCAAAGAAGTCTGCGTGGGGGGTATTGGCTTCTAGGTGTTTGAGGAGGTGATTAGCTAGGTCACAGGGCTCCCCATGAAAGGGAAGAAGCATGCCAGACGTAGCAAGGTGCCTGACCCTGAACACATGGGTCTCTTTTCTAGGGAGGGGGAGGTGGTCGTGAAACTGCATGGTGGATTTGATAGGGAGAAGCTTCTAGATCCTTGGGGCCAAGTCTGTTTAATGCTTATGAAGTTCTTCATGCTGGAAGGGAGGTTTAAGGTATTTTACCATTATCATTATGCCCTTCTCAATCACTTTAGGAACAAGATGGAAATTAGCTTTCCTTTCTTTCTTTAGTCCTCCCTGGAAAATTTGATTAAATTTGCTAGAGAGCTTAGGGCTAAAAACCCTAGTCACCCTCTTGTCCCTATCCATTGGGGCCTCATTCTAAGACTCTACCATTTCCATCTTGCCTTGTGTCCTCCGAAGTAGATTAAGGTCAATTTGATTGATTACACCCAGACGTTTGTCTCTCCTAGCTCTAAAGGTAAGGTGAAAATGTGTGTCGGGACCCCTAAGATCTCTAAAATGGCCAAGGGGGGCCTCTGCAAGCCCCCATCGAGGACCCCCACCCCTGAGTCTAAAACGAAATCCTTGATAAAATCCCTTCTAGAGACGGGGAAAGATAAAACTAGCTCGGGCAAAAGGGAGAGGATGGTGGCTAAGGAGGAAGGGACTGTGTAGGCTAAGAAAGCCAAGACTGGTACTGAGGAAGAAGGGATGGTGACTGGTTTTGTGAAAATTGTTGAATTGGATGTGGGGCCTCTTCAGACTGGAAATGGTATTGGTGAGGATGTTGTTAAACATACTAGTTCGAGGGTTTGTTGTTCTAACCGTATTGTTGGGAAACCTTCTACTAACCCGAAGGGTGTTGATATTTTTGATGACTCAGAATTTATTGAGGAAACTATGGAGGGGGAGAATGATGCCCCTACTGAATATGTACACAAGGAAGAAGGGGCGAACCATTTTTCTTCCATGAACAAATCGAGTTCAAAGGAACTGGGTGGTGTTGTTGAGGAAACTAGTGATTTGGATAACAAGGGTAGTTGCTTGCTGTGTGTCATGACTGCCAAGGACATGGGGAGACTCAAGCTACAGATGGAGAAAATGCAGAAGAAATGGAAGACCATGGCCGAATTCACTACCAAGGCCTTGCATTGGGCATCGTCGATCTTTGTTGTTGTGAAGGAGCTGGATGACAAGATTAAGTAGGTGGGGATTGACAACCTTGGTGACTACAAAGATATGGTCAAGTTTTTGGCCAAGTTTGGGACTACTGACAGTTCTTAGTTCTTGTTTTTCTTTCTGCTATTTTTGGTTAGTCATTTTTTGTCAGTTGTTAGTGTACTGTTAATGTACTGTTACTGGCATGTTTAAGGCCTGTTGCCGCGGGGGTTGTTTTGTATAAGGTTCTAGACCCTCTTTTCTAGCTGAACTAATCAAAAACTCAATGAGGGAAGCTATCTCATCATTGGTATTATGTCTTACAATTTCCATGGAGTCATTAATAGTGACTTTGGTAAATAAGGACACAACACCAATGCTAACCAAGATGTCACTATTTTATACCTTTTTATCCTTGATGGACTCAACAAAATGGGTAGATTTCTTAATCAAGGAGTTGGATCAACCCACTACTAGTGAAATGATCTTAGCATGGTAGGCAACTAGTTTGTAGGTCAGGGAGTTGATTATGTCCACTATTGGCCTAAGAGGAATACTAGCCTTGTGAATGTTTTGTGTACTATAAATGCAGGGAGTGACTTATTTATTTGGCATGAGTTGCTTCTTGGTGATAACATCAAAGGAAGAATGGGAAATGATATTTTTAACTTTTTCATGATCTTTGATATGGGATTGAGGGTTAGGGTTTTATAGCTTTTATTCTTGGTAAGGTGGTTGAGCATTTTGGTGACAGTCTAATTTTTTGAAGATGATGGTACTGTTACCTTTATTCTCTTTAACAATGACAATATTTTTTTTATTTCTCACTAGTCTCTTGAATATGCCAAGCTCATCCTTTGGAATGCTAGACATAGGGGGTTTTGCATACCTCAAAGAGACCACATGGTCTTGTCTAAGCTCATTAACCATATCAACAAGTAACAATCTCATGATATTTTTTTATTTCAATTAAAAAGTCCACCTAAGTTATGGAAGACATGGTAATAAAAAAGCCTAATCCCATTTTAAGAAAGTTTCAACCTAGGGTCTCAATATGAATGTTAGAGAGGTTGATAACTATTTTATCTTCCTAATCACAAATTATTTTTAAAGAAAAATTTTTGGTTCTTAGGTTAAGAAGGGGTTGCGAGATGACATTAAAACTGATAGTATGTGAGACCATGTTTGAGAAAGCAGGTAAGGATGGAGATAAAATGGTGTGCATTCCAAGAGAATTGGGAAAAATGACATAGAGGGTGGTGAGGTCTCGGTGAGATGCCACCACAAACATAGTTTTGGGGATTGGTGAGATACTTGTTGGAAAAGGAAGGGATGATAGAGAAGGGAAGTTGAAAAAACCAATATTGGATGAGTCATGGTTGGAGGGGGAATTAAGGGAAGTTGACAACAAGTCAAGACCTATAGGAGGTGCATAGGAGAGACATGGGATTTCTATGTTAGGTACAAGATCTGAAGGATGGGTAGAATAGAAAAGAGTGGATTGATGAGTACTTAGATTAGGCAAACCATTACCAATGAAATAAATATGACATGTTAAGAGAAATAGGTTGAGGAGAAACAACAATGGACAAGCACATATCAAAAATTGGTCACTCTATATGATAATCTTTCTTGTACTCAACATTGGTTCAACTAACTCTTGTAGAGGTGAGATGTCTTTGTAACAATATAAGGTAGAGGGGTGCGCAAGTAACTCATGAACAATAGGAAAAAGAGAAATCTAAATGAATAACTGTGAGTAGAGGTAGCTTTTTCCAATACAAAGATAGTGGAAGAGGCATTTGCCACTAATAAATGTTTAGGTGTATTAACACTGACAATCAGTTTGGTTCCTATAGGTGGTGTGAACAATTTTCTAGGCTAAATATCATGGTCCATATAGTTCAAACAAGGGCTCGCCATGCAATATAATGCTACAATTTTTTTGTGAAGGTAACTTTCAAAGTTTGGAACATATAAATCTTTAGATGAGGTGAAAGGATTGATTGCAAGCTAGACATGAGAAGCAACATCACTAATCACCACATAGGGAAGAGCACTTTGGTGATGTTTGTTGACAACAACTATAAAATTCATTTTTTGCTTATGCTCAAATTTGATTTTAAGACCATTGACTCTCTCTTGTGAAGATGTGTCCAGATAGGTCTAAATGTTTAGATAGAGAGATTTGAATCCAACTTCAAATGAAGGTATAAAACATGAGAAGAAATATTATTAATAATAACTTTAGTAGTTTTGATGACCGATATCAAGAGAGAGGTAGGCACATTGAAAGATATGATCCATGTTAGGGGCTCCAAAGACTTCACCATGACATTAATATACACATTCCTTTTATTTATAGTGTGTTGATTAACTTAGAGATGATTGATTTGCTTCAGTTGGTAGGTGATCTCTTTGTTTGTCTTTAACATTACCTATAATTGAGAAGATAGTGATGCAATCTAGAAAAATATGTTAGAGTAAAACCTTGAAATTAGAGTTTCTAGATGAACATAAGAATTACCAAACACAATTGAATATTTGATTCTCCATAAGTGCAAAATAATAACATGTATAACTAATTCAGTAATCACATTATTTTTTAGCCCCATTTCAAATGAAGCTTCATTCCATATCAAATGATGAGCAAATAAATTAGGTAAATATCTTAATAGAGTAGACCATCTTTTAGCAAAAATGTAGCCCTAGAATAATTATTCCATAGTTTCATTAAAATGTAAAAGGGGAATTTAACTGGTTGAACACACAATAATTCTAGTCTAACACCAATACGCAATTTGTAGTGTAGGATTTTCCAAGAAAGCATTTGAGCATCTGTATCAACTTTGGATTTCCAAATTTGTGCACTCAACTTGACCCAATATCTGTGGCTAAATTTACACTTCTATTTCATGTTGAGGAGGGTGCTAAAGAAATTTTGGGAAGGAGGAGATATATTTGTTATAAGGGGAAGCATGATAAACATTGGGAAGAAAGCCAATGCTAGTCCTTGAAGAAATTACTTAGGGTATGAGTGAATGATTTAATTGCTAAATTAGGGGGGACCAAAAGATTACACAAAATTAAGAAACCAATTGGATTTATTATTTAATCCAATAAATTCTTTAGTGACCTACCAAGGAAACCAATGCAAGGATGTGAAGTCGCATATATCACTAAATTGTTGAGCTCTTTTCTTGAACAAGTGATAAACTTGCCTAGAAAAGCTAATGGCTAAGGATTTATCTTGATATTGGATATGCTTATTCCATAGATGGAAGACAAAGAAAAGTTGAAACCATGTTGTAATGAATACTCTTTCTAATTTAATAAATGACATACTTGCTGAGAAGCTTTCCAAATGGATTGATTATGAAATGAAGATTTAATGAAAAAGAACGGTGTAAGAAGAATCAAATAAAATTGAGAGATTGAAACTGCAAACACAAAAATAGCAAAAATTTATCCATATTGAAACTACACCAAGATTATACAGATTAATGGAAATATTAAAAACTATATTATGCTATCAAGATTTCATACATACATTTCATTCACATTACATTTTATTGGCTTATAAATCCTTTGCTTTCCCTTACTAACTACCCAAACCACTTACAGGAAAGTAACTCCCAAAACTAACAATTTAATTAACAATAATATTTAATTACTAACAAGTCACTAAGGTGAATATATTTCTAATGTATTCATTGACTAACTATAATCTAACTATATACTATTGATGTAATATATTTCCAACATTCCCTCTATTACATCAATCTAAACAAAGGACAGAACACTACATGGACTGGACATAGCAGCCCATCTAGAAACTTGATAAAGCATCTCCACCAAATATCCTCACTCACCCAAGACACACCAAATTGAACTCATCAATGGATGTCCTGACTGTCAAACCTATAAATCCTCAAAATACTTGTGAATTGATAGATACTAAATTATTCACAAGTACACCACTCCTTTGGTGAATCGAGACAAACTCAATTATCCACAATAAAAACACCAACTAACTATGAATTGAGACTTAATTATCCACAGTAACACACCTCCCTTTGTGGATTGAGACAAACTCAATTATCCAAAAATACAACCCTGAAAAATCTATGGATCAAGACATACTCAACTATCCACAAACCAAAACAAAACTACCATGCCCCCTCTTGCTCCATGAAGGGACTCAAAATGAAACCAGTGATTCTTGTGCAAAGTATCATCTCTGAGAGAGAAGCTAGCTCAAGATGATAATGTACCTCCATCCTTTGATGCCTCTAGCCTCCAATATGATATTTCTACACTTTATCCATTTGATGCCACATTAGACTCTCTAATAGCACACGCATGTGAATCTCTTAAATCTCTATTAGGGGTAGCATGGATGGATTTGAGAACACAAACATCATATGTAGCCATGTTCAAATGCCAAAAATAACGATGTCAATTTGGACCAATGATGCACCCATACACTAGTCACCTTATATCTCCAATTACAAAGCATGCCCTTATTTTTCTTATCACTCCAATCCATACAAATATTTATATTTTATTTTATTTTTATTTTTAAAACAATAATTCAAAACCCCAAATGAATAATTACATACACCAAAAAGGTTTGAAACTATGACCTCTTAAGTTACCAAAGTCTCATACTTAGGATAAATCAATAACCCTACAATCCACTATAGTTGTATTGTTCCTACTTTGGTTCCATATTGAAATGACCATATATATATTTGAACACCTTATGTTTGGTAGAGAATTGGTATGGTGCTTGATATTGTATGCCTCCCTTCTATGCAATAGAACACCTATTCTTCTTCTTGAAAATGTGCAATGGTCAACCTTATTTCTCTAAACAGTGAACATGCCCTCCAAGCTTCGGCTGCACATGATCTATTTTTTTGGAATGATCAAACAACAATGACCATTTATTTGATTGATTCTTCCACACTAGAAAAGGCTTTCAACATGCTCAAATATCCCAGAAAAATTTCCAAAATCAACCTTATAGATCCTCACACTCTATTATTTATTGGATGTTGCAATCTGGTACTTCTTTCTAGATGAAGTGCCAAGGAATGATTTGTTGTTGTAGGGCACATATGCAATATTCTTTACTATGTAATACACAATTATGGAGAGACTACAATCTTGGTGCCAATTCATAGCCTGTGATGCATTCTTTACAAAAGATGACAAAATAGAAGAATCCTACCAATATCACAATAGATTGCCCTTATTTCATCTTTCATCACCTCACACTCCTTCAAATAATTGTAGTGCTTTCTACACTTTCATTGGAGCTTTCTCTTGCCTAGAATACCACAATTTACATTGGAGGCAACATAATTTCAAGTGCATGCTAAGAAAGTTGGGAAGGAGAAAGTTAATTCAGCCAAAATGGATAGATAGGAGTTGGTGGAGGAAGGGGTTGTGCATGCTAAGAAAGCTAAGGCCGGTAAAGAGGAAACTAAGAAGGTGATTGAGACTATGAATGCTTTAGACCTGGGGCACAAGCATACTGAAAGTGGTGAAGGGGAGGAGGCTGCTAAGCAAGCCAATCTGAGGGTTTGCCGGTCTAACTGTATTGCTGGGAAACCTTCTGCTAATCCCCAGGGTGTTGAGATTTTTGATGATTCAGAATTTGTTGAGGAAACTATGGAGGAGGGGAGGAATGAAACCCCTACTGAGTCTGTGCAGGAGGAAGAAGGGGCAAGTCATTTCACCTCCATAAACAAGTCTAGCTCGAGGACTTGGGTGTTACTGCTGAGGAAGTTGGTGGCCCAGACAATAAGGGTAGTTATTTGTTGTGTGTTAAGATTGCTAAGGACCTAGGGCATCTCCAACTCAAGATGGAGGGAATGTAGAAAAAATGGAAGATCATGGACGAATTTGCTGCTAAGGCCTTGCATTGGGTGGCGTCGATTTTTGTTGTTGTCAAGGATTTGGATGACAAAGTCAAGCAGGTGGGGATTGATAGTCTCGGCGACTACAAAGACATGGTCAAGTTTTTGGCCAAGTTTGGGATGACTGGCAGTCCTTAGTTTCTACTTTTGTTTCTCTATTGTTTTTAGTTAGTTGTTTTTTGTCTATTGTTCCGGTGTTGTCAATGTACTATGGATGGCATGTTTAAGGCATGTTGCCCTGGGGGCTATTTTGTATAGGGTTCTAGACCCTCTTTTCTAGCTAAACTAATCAAAAACATAATTTCAAGTGTGGCACTCCTTGTCTTCATAGGCACACAGATGTGAACGCTTTGATATTAAAATAAAATTAATAGATTGAAACTGTAGACACAAAATATAGCAAAAATTTATCCATATTGAAACTTCACCATGATTATAGAGTAATGGAAATATTAAAAACTATATTATGGTATTAGGATTTCATACATACATTTCATTCACATTACATTCTATTGGCTTATAAAGTATTTGCTTTCCCTTACTAACTACCCAAACTACTTATAGGAAAGTAACTCCCAAAACTAACAATTTAATTAACAATAATATTTAAGTACTAACAAGTCACTAAGTTGATTTTATTTCTAATGTATTTATTTACTAACTATTATCTAACTATATACTATTGATGTAATATATTTCCAACAGAATATTGCCTAACCAATTGATATTTTACCATTTCCCTTTAACGTTATCTATAACAATTATGTCTCAATAAAATTTCCCATGGTTCATCACCTTTAATATCTCTAGAAATCTATTTAGCAACTAGACATAATTCTTGAGTCTTAGGTTCTACAATTCCCATACCCCCTTTGGACCTAGGTTAGATGCAACAAGACCAAGAAGTGGATCTAAAACTAGCAATACCATCCACTTGGTCCAAAAAAATTGTTTGATTAATTTGCACAAATATTCATAACCTTTATTATACAACATCCAACAAGAAGAAAATTACACATTTTGCAAGAAAGATTCTATTTACCACCTAAATTTTCTATCCAATGAAGGAATTTTTTCCCCAATGAAATAATTTATTCTTGTCTATTTAGATAACAATTCCACATCTCATTAAGAGATAACTCTAAACCAAACAAAATGCTAAGACACTAAGTTATTTCACCATGTTTGATCTCTTTCCAGTATTTGGGAATCCAATGAGGAGTGGGACTAACTTGAGACATTAAGAACTTTTTTTTACGATTATCCAACTAAGATCCTACCTAGAGCAGTATATATTTAAAATGTCTAAGGTATTGTTCGACTATTTTCTAAGTTTTGCCTAAATAGTAGGCTATCATTAGCAAAATGTGAATTAATCACAACAACATTTTGTGGAATGGAAATGTTAAAGTCACTAAAAAGACTAACATGAGAAATAAGCATCTGCAACACCAAAATAACCTTCCACACAAGAGAGAAGCAGTGAAAATGCTATAATGCCAATACACATATGTAATAGCATATAATGCAATAGAAAAAAAGCGAAGTGTGCATAGAGAACCTTGTACATATAGGCAAGGGTGAGACATAAGACAACATGAGATTATGACAAGTGTCATGATCCCATGACTTGAGACACAAAAAGTAAATGCCCAAAGTAAACTTAAATAGCTAGGTGTGAAAAGGGCTTAGAGGGGAAATTGGTTAGGTAATGTGTACCCTATTCACACTAACATCCCCATTAAGTGCAACATAGGGAGGAAAGAGAAAAGACCAAAAATATCAAAGATGGGTCCTAAAAACAAGGATTGATGAGGTACTTGTGAACAAAAGATCTCTCACAAATGAAGAAAAGGAGAAGAAGTTGTAGGAAGAAACTCCTCCCCAAAATAGAGAAAACATGAAAATAAACATGCACAAGTGAAGGAAGGAGGACTCAATATGACCCCCCAAGGATAACTTCCTTCACCCCAAGAATTGATCACAAGTTAAGATAACGAGGTGAAGCCAAAGGCTTAGTGAAGATGTCTCCAACCTACTCCTCAGTAGGCAAATACTCCAAGTAGAGAACACCATCCTAGATGAGTTTCCAAATAAAGTGCATGTGGATCCTAATATGCTTAGTCAATTGATACTCCACTAGGCTGCACAAAATGTGTATGACACTCTGAATATCACACCAAAGAGTAGTGGGGTGATTAGGAGGAAAGACAATCTCCATCATCAACTAGTGAAGCCAAAGAACCTCCTAGATAGCATGAACCACACATTGATACTCAACCTCTGTAGATGATCGTGCAATAGTTGTCTAGTTCTTAGAAGACTAGAACCAAGGCAATAGAAAAAACTAGAAATATACTTCTAATAACCAACATCACCAACCACATCTAAGTCAATGAAGCCCACAATCTGAAAAGCTCCTAACGTGTAGTGAATGCCAAAATGTGATGTGCCCTAGATGTACCTCAAGATACATTTGGTTTCCTTAATGACTCTCATGAGGATCCTAAGAGAAATAGGATACAAGACCAACCACAAAGGAAATATTAGGATGACTACATGATACCCAACTAAAATGGAGTGGGGGTAAGATGGAAATCAACCATGCCAAATCTCTAAAGCAAATTAAGAGAATGCTTCTACTAAAAAGTGGAAATCCCATTGAAAGACTAAAGAAACTAAAGACCAAGGAAGAATGTAAAATCCTAAGATCAATCATATCAAACTAATCCATGAAATATCTCTAAATACCCTGGATCATGGAGGTGGAACTACCTATGAGAATAAAGTCATCCACATATAAAACAAGTATAGAAATATCCTTTCCATGTCTTTGAGTGTAAACTGTTAGATCAAAATGGTATCAAAAGAAACTAGAAGAAAGCAAGAATTTATCTATCTTTACATACCAAACCTTAGGGGCTTGTTTGAGAATATACAATGAATGATGAAGCCTATAAACAAGTGAAGACTTCTACACAAAACTTGGAGGCATGTCCATATAGATCTTCTCATGAAGAACACCATGCAAGAAGGCACTCTTTACATTCATCTAATAAACTAACCACCCACATGATGCAACAAAATAAAGTACACTAATAATAGAATCCATATTGGAAATAGGAGCAAAGTCCTTGGAATGATCAATACTCCCAACCTATGAAAACCCCTTAGCCACAATATGTGCCTTGTACTTGTCAATGGACCCATTAGTTGTTGAAATCATAAAAATCATACAAGACAATGAAATAAAACATGCAGATAAAACAATAAAGCATTACCTTCAAACCTTGCACAATTTTAGACTTCTGATAGGACGGAATGGAGTGCACCCAAGCTCCATTAGATTTGTCCTGTGGATGTATTGTGGGCTTCTCACACAACCAGCATAACCTTGATAAAAAATGATATGAGATATGAATGTGCGTACAAAATTTGATGAGAGAGTGTGAGGGTTTGAAATGAAAATGAAAGTTTAATTTATAGGAGAGGGAATCAAATGGATGGCCAAAATTAGAAGGGTGAGGGATGAGGTGGATGACTAGGATTGAAAGCCAATTTTAGTGCTCATGATGCACCCTAAATGAGGATAACAGGTGACTAAAATAAGGATGGGAGTGGGAATAAATAGGATTTTTAATTGATTTTTGAGAGGAAGTGCTTATGACGCACAATTAATGAGTTTAAAAATAGGGATGTGAGTGGGATAATTTAAATAAAATTATTTAAATTATGAGAGACAAGTGGCATGTGAGAGCTCATTTAAATAAATATTTTATTTATTTAAATTAGTTGGAGGAATATGGGAATTAAATAAATAGAATTTATTTAATTTGACTAGAGGGGATAAATTAGTTAAATAAATATAATTTGTTTAACTAATTGGAAGGGGTCATGAAAGGGGACCTAGGACAAGGTGTTGCTAAGTGTCGCAAGAGGATGTAAGGGGATGTCGAAAGACAATGTTGTAAGACATGGTTAGTTTTACGTGTCTACATTTTGACCCTCTTTGATATGATATTTGACATCATTTCAAAGAAGAAAGGTATGGATGAAGAGAAAAGGATGCCCCACCACTTGAAGGAGTGACAAGGAGGAACAATGTAATGATGAGATGCCCCCTCGAGAGGATAGGTAGGTTAGGAGAACATGAGTATGCTCTCGAAATGGATGAAAGGGGTTAGATAAATGCAAGAGAAACGATGGATAAGGTTAAAGGTTAGGAATGGATAGATTGTTAAGGTGAAAGAGATAGGTGAAATAGATAGTGGAAAAAGATAGGTTGAGAGGTGAAGAATCATAATGGATATAGTGGATAGAGAAGATATAGTTATGTTGGTATAATGTGTAGAACAATCCTTATTTGATATTGCAAGAGGATATTATACACCAAGGTAGAAGGAACCAGAGTGGCTTTGTATCCCTTGCATGGACTTGACACTGCAAACAAAAGGAGTATCCTTAAACCCAGCGTAATACAACCTTCTCTAGACACAAGATATGAATATTAGCTATAGTGATAAGAATATCTAGTAGACACACAAAATTCTATGCCCCATTCTCTGCTAATCGTAACACACTAAGATATAAATGGATCTAGGTGGATTTGATAAAGCAAAAGGAGATAGAAAAGATAAAATTAAAAACAAAGGACCAAATGATGACACAAGTCAAACAACCATTGTATCTCTTTCCAAAGAGTTTAAGTGATGTTTAGATAGGCACCTGATGATGGGAATGATATATCCCTAGATGAGGTTGGATGATGATTGTTTGAGATCGAATGATGTGGCAATTGATAAAGTGACTAGATATTGTATTATCATATAGAATAATTCTTGCAATTTTGGTTTAGGTACAACGTGTTGTATGAGTGTTTTTACTTGAATGTCAAGTGTTTTATTGATGAGATGAGAGTGGAATGTTTATTATGATCAAATGGAAAAGTTTATTATGGAATTTGGAATGGATGAAGGAAAGTTTATTCTTGGACTTTTTGGAATATTTGTTTTTTTGGAATTTTTGGAATTGTTTTGATTTTTTTGATTTTTTGAAATGTTTTGATTTTTTTGGATTTTTGGAAATGTTTTGATTTTTTTGGATTTTTGGAAATGTTTTGATTTTTTTGGATTTTTTGAAAACATTTTGATTTTTTTGGAATTTTTGGAAATGTTTTGATTTTTTTTGGATTTTTGGAAATGTTTTGATTTTTTTGGATTTTTTGAATATGTTTTGATTTTTTTAGATTTTTGAAAATGTTTTGATCTTTTTGGATTTTTGGAAATTTTTTTGAAAGGAAATGCATGAGACTTAAAGATTTAATTTCCAAAGGTCTTATGGAAATTGGGAGAACTATCCGAACCCTAACAAGTTGTTGGTAAGGTTTTATTAATGGCATGAATGGGCATGGTTCAAAGGTGACAAGAAATGACAGTAAGTAAATAATTCCAAGCCATGATAGGATAATGAAATGGTAGATGGATGATAATATGCAAGCTAGACTAGAGGGAGTGGAAGTAGAAATGGATAACTAATAGATGGTGGATGCAAGGCTACTACACATGGTGCTTGTAAACAGGTTTTCACCATGGTACTTATCCAAGGCACCATCGAGGTGGTTTTCACCATACTTGACAAATTATTTCTCTTTACTACTTTGATTTTTTTCCTTTTTCTCTTTTTTTTTGTATTTTTTGAATAATTTGGATACCCCACGGGTTAGACATAGAACCTTTTGAGATGAATTATGTTGATAGGTTCATCAAGGGGATGGCCCTCAAGTGTAGAAAGATGATATGCACCAGACCCATAACAGATAGTGATGATGAAGGGGCCCAACCAATTAGGCTTAAATTTTCCTTTTTTGTCTCAAACTTGGAGGTTCCTTTGATTTTCCTTAAAAACAAGATCACCAACTTCAAATTTGCACTCTTTGAGCCTCTTGTTGTAGCTATTACGAAGATGATTTTGGTAGGCCTTGAGATGGTTAAGAGCATTGAGACGTCTTTCGTCTAGTGTTTCCAATTATTGCAAGTGAGCAACTCTATAGTCTTCCTCATCAATAACATGTTGTAATGACAATCGTAAGGAGGTGAGCTTAACCTCGATTGGTGGGATAGCTTTAGATACAAAGACAAGGGAATATTTTGTGGCTCCAATAGGTGGGTGGATTCTAGTGTGATATGCCCATAAAGTAGGATTGAGTTGCAAGTGCCAATCCCAACCAGCTTCATTGACTATTTTCTTCAATAAATATTTTAAGGATAGTTTTGCTCAAAGATTCATCTTGACCATTTCTTTGGGATAGTATGGAGTGGAAAAGTGGTGTTGGATATGGAATTGATTACAAAGGTGGTGGACTTATTGATTTTTTAATGGGTTACCCTTGTCAATATCAATTGCTTAGGGTATACCATACCGGCAAATGATATAATGAAGGATGAACTTGGAAATTTGTTTGCTAGTTATATAGATAAGGGGAATAGCTTTGACCCACTTCGTGAAATACTCAATGGTGGTGATAATGAATGAATGGCCATTGGATGAAGGTGAATGAATTTTACCAATGAGATCGAGCCTCCACTGTGAAAAAGGCCATGGTGTAGTAATTTTTTGTAACTCTTGTGCAGGTACATGAATCAAATCACTATGTTGCTGACAAGGAAGGCATTTCTTAACAAACTGATGTGCATCATTCTCCATAGTCATCTAATAGTACCCAGTCCTTAACAACTTTTTGACCAAGGTAGGACCACTAGAGTGTGCACCACATATACCCTCATGTATCTCATGTAACGAAGCTTGGGCATCTTTCAAGTTAAGACATCGAAGGAGAATCCCATCAAGTGACCTCTAATAAAGTGTATCACCAAGAATGGTATAACATGATGAACGATGGATGAAGGTTCGGTGTTGGGAGTTTGAAAGGTTCAATGGTAAGGTGTTATCATGAAGGTAGGTATAGATCTCATTATACCAAGGTGTATTAAGACCAACAAGTTTACATACAAGTTTAGCTTCTAGGACATCAAATGCAAGAACATAAAGTTGCTCAATAAATAATTTTGAATATGGAATATCTAATGGAATATTAATTAATGAACTTATGGTTGCCACAGAATCATCAAATTTATTCTTTATCCTAGGAATTTGTTCAAACTGGAACCATGAAAATGATTTCTTGAATGTGTCGACCAATTTCTTATATGGGATTATCTTGTCATCTTTTGTTTGATATTCATCATTGACTTCATGTATGACAAGTTGGTAATCGCCATAGACTTAAAGTACTTTGATATTCCATTGGATAGATATTCTTAGACCTTTGATAAGTACTTCATATTCTGCAATGTTATTTGTGCAAGGGAACAAGATACTATAAGATTTTGGTATAAGACATCCTTGTGGTGTGACAAAAAGGATCCTTGCTCCTGAACCACAATGTGTAAAAGATCCATCAAAGTATAATTTCTAATTGGTAGGGGAGTCAATGACAAAGATTGATTCATATAGAAATTATAAAATAAGTGGATGATCAGCTTCAATAGGTGCATCTTCCAATTGGTCAATAATGACTTGTCCTTTTATAGCTTTTCTATCAACATATTAAATGTCAAATTAACTCAACATCATAATCCATTTTTCCATGTGTCCTATCAATGTAGCTTTGGATAGAAGATACTTTAGTGGGTCAACCTTTAAGATGAGCTTAGTTTGATTAATGGGCATATAATGTCTAATTTTATGTGAAGCAAAGACAACTACAAGACATGTCTTTTCAATAGGTGTGTAATTTAGCTCATAGCCCACAAGAGGTCAACTGATATAATATATAGCTCTTTCCTTTCCAATGTCATCATTTTGTGCTAACAAAGCTCATAATGCTATTGATATGGCTGATATGTATAGAAGGAGTGGTTTTCCTTGAATAGGAGGTACTAAAACCAGTGGTGTTGCAAGATATTCTTTCAATTTATCAAATGCTTGTTGACACTTCTCATCCCATTAAAATTCTACATTTTTTCTCAATAGATGTGCAAAGGTTTGACATTTATCTCCAAGTTGTGCTATGAATCTCCTGATATATTGAAGTTTTCCCTAAAGGTGATGCAATTGCTTCGAATTCTATGGCAATTTTATCTCAACTATAGCTTTGACTTTAGCAAGATCTACTTCAATACCTCTTCGGGAGACAATGTACCCTAAGATTTTTCCAGATGTCATACCAAAGATGCACTTTTTTGGATTAATTCAAACCTTGTATTGCTCTAAGTGATCAAAGATGTTTGTAGGGACATACAAATGACCCTCTCTTGTGTGTGATTTACCTAGGATATCATCCACATAGTCTTCCACTATCTTATGAAGCATATCATACAAGATTGTGGTCATTGCTCTTTGATATGTTGCTCTGACATTTTTAAGACCAAAAATTTCCATCAATAAGCTCCCCAAGCACATATGAATGTAGTCTTATGCTGATCCTCTTCAAAAATATTGATTTGGTTATATCTAGAAAACCCATCCATTAAGGTTAACATCTCATGTCCTATTGTTAGGTCGACGATGATGTCAATATTTGGCAATGAAAAATCATCTTTAGGACATGCCTTGTTTAGGTCTCAGAAATCTGTACAAACACAGATGCCCCAAGTATCCTTAGAAACTGGAACATTGTTTGACATCCATTCTGGATAATCTAGAGGTTTGATGAATCTGACTACAAGTAGTTTTTCTAATTTTGCTTTGACCAAGAGAGTGATTTTGGGATGCATCTTTCTCAACTTTTGTTTGATCAGTTTTTCTCCAGGATATACTATCAAATGATGTACTATCAAGGAAGAATCTAAACCAAGTATATTCGCATAACACCATGCAAAATTCTTTGATATTTCTTTGAAAAAGGTGATGAACTCTTGTAATTAAAATTTTGTCTAGGATTTGGCTGCAAATATGATCTTTGGTTCTTCGATTGATCCCAAATTTATCTCTTGTGTTTAGTCAATAAGAAGAGGAGATCTCTCTTTATATGCCTTACTTTCGGGAAGGTCAAATTCCTCATCCTTAGGCACCTCAAGGAGGTTTTCACCTTCAAATACATCTTTTTTTTTAATTTTTTGTCATTTGAAAGTGCCACAAAGTGGTTTTTACTAGGGGACGTGATTTTTATATTTTCACTTTTACAACTAAGGAGTTTGACCATCTCTTCAAAGTAAGTATTAGTGTTGAGCTCTATAGCATATCCAATCTTGTGATCTCCAAGTGGTATTTCTTATCTTAATCCTAAGAATTCAGAGATAGCCCCTCATCATTTTGGAAGACATCTAGAATAGGATGCCCTTGTTAGTCCCAATCAATGAGTTCAAAGTAAATGAGTTGGAGGTTATGTGATTGTGATGAAGGAAATGACATAGTAAGGGTGAGGATGGATGAATCATATAGCTCGGCGATACACTCAAGGGAGTCATCGTAGGTATCCTCATTAGTACTCTCAACCACGGAAAATGCTTTAGCTACCTCATCTAAGATAAATTTGATCTCTGGTGATGATGGCTCTTGTGTTCCAAATCCTAGTCCCAAGTGTTTAGCTATAATGGGTTCAATAGTTCCTTATTTGTGAAAGCCAAGACCACCTTTTCCTTGGTAACCCATATTGTGTGCCATGTGAAAACCTTTAGGATATTTTTCAAGAGGGAGATTATCTTGTTCATCCTCTTCCTTATAAAGTGATTCTAAGATATCTGCATCAATGATTTCTTTATCTAGTACACCCCATCTAGAAAATGGAGTTAGCTTATAGTTAATTATAATAGTTGAAATAGATCTCTCAGGACTTAGGAGAAAGTGGGAGTTGTCCCACACAAAAGGCTCCTTGTAGAGTGTATTCTCCTAATCCTTTGTCAATAATCTTAGCCTTGATCTCAAGGAGGCTAGTGGAAGAAGAGGCAAGTGTGGATGGATCAATATATGATGAAGATGATTTGACAACATCATTGGTTGGGTAATAATTGGCTTTGTGTTATGGGCCTTCCAATAGGCGATAATACTCAAAGGGATGTGCATCAACGTATATGGTGACTTCTTGATTATTATAGGGAATTTTGATGCATTGGTGGTATGTGGAAGGAATGACCTTCATGGCATGAATTCATGGGCATCCTAAGAGGATGTTATATGGGAGATCAAGGTCTAATACTTGACAAGTAATTTCCATGAGTGCAGGATCTAGTTGAACGGGTAGCTTAATTGTCCCTTCTAATTTTCTCTCAGCTTCATCATAGGCCTTGATTGTGATAGAATTCTTTTGATTGATAGCCTCAATGGAGTATCCCAATTTTCTTATTAATCTTAAGGTACACAGGTTTAAGCCAATCCACCATCTACTAGGACCCTTTTGACCTTGTATTTGTGGATGACTACTAAATGAAGAGGTTCATTATGAAATGAATCGATGATAGGCATGTCTTTTTCAGTGAAAAATAGGTGATGACTAGATGTGAGGTGTCCTACCATGGCTTGAAATTCTTCCACATTAATATCATTAGGGACATGAGATTCTGTCAAGGCTTTATCTAATATCTCTCTATGTATGGAGGATGTACGAAGGAGCTCAAATATTAAGATTTGTGTGGGGTTCTTCCGTAGATGGTCAAGGATGTTATACTTAGGGGGATTTCTTGATGATGATGGCATGGATGAGGATGGGGCTCCTTGAATAGTGATGTATCCATGACAGGTAGTAATGACACAATCGGGGTTGCGAGCTTTTATGGTGATGGCAGCTACTTGTGAAGAGAAAGCTTCAATACGACCCACAATGAAATCATATGAAGGGGATGAATTGACATTGTTGGTATGATTGTTGTTAAAAGAGAAATGACCTTGACCATGTTGTGGGAATGGATCTTGATATGCTTTCAATTTCTCATTAGACGACTTTGGAGTAGGTTCATCTATGGTGACATCTCCTCGATCTATAAGATCTTGGATATAGTTCTTAAGCCTCATGAAATTATTTGTTCTATGGACCTTAACCCTAAGAAATTCAAAATACTCATTGTCATTGTACCAATGGGGTTTAACAGTATTCTCATCATAAGTTTTAATCTCAGGAAGTTTAATAAGGCCATGATTGAAGAGTTTTCAAAAGATGGATTTTGTAGGTTCTCCCAAGTTTGTGAATTTACATCTAGGTCTTAATCCTTGTATAGGATTATTCTTGGGGAGAGTAACATATTTGTTTGATGACGATGATTGAAGGGAAAATGGAGGGTTTTGAATATTTTGAATAAGCTTAGAATCCATGACACGGTCATTGACAACGTCTTTATTCATAGCCCAAAATCATGGTTTTTCATTGGATTGATTATTATTGGAGTCTTTATTTTCTTTGAAGATTTTAACAATTCCTTTTTCTATTAGGGATTTTTCTATAATTGTACCTTTGTCATGCCCACATTTCCCATGTGGTCACGACACACAACACAGATGTCATGTCCACATTTGCCATGTGGTCATGACACAAGTTACGAAAATTTTTTCTACCTATCCCTAGGAACCCCCTCACACGCATCTGCGTGCTCAGTGCCAATACACATAAGGCGTAAACATGTCAACATAATTCAAGGAAGTGCATTGTCCTATGCAGTCCCCTACATGATGATAGCCATCTAGGGGGTATGCGACACGAAGGGTGTCACTTTTAGGGTTAGAACGATTTAATCCTAACCCTAAGTTTCCTAGGTGAGAAGGAGATTTTGCCAGATTCGAAACCAAAACCTAACTCAGAACAAAAATGAAATCAAAATAATGATTAAGAAATAATGGCATGATGGATGCATGATAAAGTGGAATGGTAAAATAAAAGTTAATAAAATATCGTAAAATTAAAACCCTAAAATCTAGGAAAAATTTGACAGCATAACGCGTTTTCAATAATCGAATTAAAAATTTTAAAATAAAACACCAATAAGAAATTAAACAAAATTTAAGAATAAAATTTAAACTTAAGAACAAACTAAAATTTAAATACTTCACCAAGTCCAAATAACTCGACTTGCAACAAAATATTAAAACTCGAATTTAAAATAATAAAATAACTAAGTTATACCAAATTAAATCTCAAAATTGAGTCCGTTAATAAATATAATTTCGGCATTATATTTATTTACTAACTCAAAAATTAATAGAGAAGGGGGAAAGATTAAAATACTTTCCCATAAAATAATAATCAAATTGCTAGATAAATAAAACGACTAAAATGTAGAAGGGAGAATGATAAATATCCCAAATAAAATGATTTAATCGCAAAGGGAATACACTTCCCATTAACAACAAAAACCAACCCTCCCCTCTTTAAACTACAAATCATAAGGCATT
Organism: Cunninghamia lanceolata; assembly: GCA_027924645.1. Lineage (NCBI taxonomy): Eukaryota > Viridiplantae > Streptophyta > Pinopsida > Cupressales > Cupressaceae > Cunninghamia > Cunninghamia lanceolata. The sequence continues at coordinate 558,444 of BSBN01000312.1, forward strand.
AAACAAAAATACAAAACCCCAATTAAATTTAAACAATTTAAATGTAGCACAAGAAATAAATAAAAGCAAAGGCAAAATAGAGAATGTGAAATAAGGGATAAAACAATTCCTCACATTCTCCTCTCAACAAAAAAAATATTGGTTTTCTAATATGAAAAGCCCTATGTTTATTTTAATGTTTTCTCTTTTGACCAAGAAAACCCTAGCATTATTCTATTTGTTTCCTTATGGGAACTGTAATCCTTCTTTGTTTGTCTCTCTCACATTTTGTTTCCTCTTCTTTTGTTTCTTTTCTTTTTTTTGTTTGCAGGGTTGAAGATCTCCTCCACAATGGCTTGGCAGCCCTTAAAATACCTCATGGAGGTTTGCATTCTATTTGCCAAGAGATTCCTTTATCCATTTATTTATTCTGTATATATATATTTTTTAAATACAGACAGATATATATATATAATGTATATGTTGAAATTTTATTTTCTGCAGAGTTGAATGGATAACACAGAGCGCCGCCGCTAGATGCCAAGGAAAGGCTTGGAGGTAAGTTTTATGGGCCACGCTGAGGATCGGCGGAGGGGCGACTGCTGCGGATGGGTGAAAGTTGGCGCAGAGCAGAGTTGTGTTTGGGGTTTGGAGTTGGGGGTTTGGGCTCTGCACGGGGTCTAAGGCAGGGGAAGGGGTGCAGAGCTCACGGGAAAGGGGGTGTGGGTCGAGGCATAGCCTCCTCCCCACACCCACTATACAAGCTAGAGACTGTGGCAGGGAAGACAGTGGGGTCTGGGATGGGCACCGTCGCCCATCTCAATCCCTAAATTTTTTTTAAATATTTTTTTTCTTTTCTAACACTGTTGTGCATACACAGCCCCCTTAGGGTTCGGTCCATTGTATTTCTTTTTTTATATGTAATTTACTTTGATAATTATTCCTAATAGTAATAATAATAAAAAAACCGTTCTGTATATATATATATATATACTTTTTTTAAAAATACTTCTATATATATACTGTAATAAATATATACAGAGACACAAAAAAAAATAGTAAGTTTGGATTGCATATAATACATGATGCAGAGGCATCCACACTATAACCTTCGCATATAGCATGAATGTCTGCAGACCAACCTCATCATCATCATCTTCGCCATCATCATCATATTCCCTAGAACTACCAACAGCATCATCATGTTCTGCGTTACACAGTCAGCATCATCATATTTCGGACGATCGCAAACATCCGCCTGCCGACTACTGTTCACCTCCGCTTTCCTTCTAACATCATCATCATGATGTTTAGCGGGCGCACACATCCTCCTGTTCCACTGTTCATCGGGCTCGAGACACTATCGTCATCATCATGACCTTCGACACTACCTTCGTCAGCAGGATATTCAACATCCGGTTGCTCCAAATATCCTGATGACGATCACCTTCAGCAGCTTACCTTCGACGCTCCGCTACCCGACGATACAAGCAACAGCATCATGATCTACTTTATCCGGTTCTCTTCGAAACCTCCTGATGATGATGTTAACACAACTTCCTGCCACGGACTTCCGCCGATACCCAAGCACTTAACGACGGCAGGATCCACATGCATAGGGGGATATCTCAATATCCTGATGACGATGACGTCATATCCTGATGACGATGACGTCACCCAATATCCTGATGACCTTCTCAACACTTAGTCAAAAATCCGAACTTTCTCTCCCGCATCTACTCACGATACGCGGATGTTGGCACTCCCGATATGATGATCCTGATGCCGATACGCTCCTTCTCGGCTCCTCCTGCTGATGATCACCCTGACGAACTCACACTTCATGCAATCGACAACATCATGCCGATCTTCTCCACTTATCCGGATGACGATATCCGAACTGTCTGCAGGATATTCACCAAGATATCCTGATGATGCCGTCTTCACGAACTTCCTCACTTAGCGAAATTTCCCTTCGCCGATCCACCAGGGACGACCCGATCCAGTCTTAGGGTGATCTCTCTCAACTTGAACTTCTCAACTTGACCTAGCACATGAGGATGCTAGGGTCTTCAACATCTCTTGACCGCGATCCTGCACACCTGCATGCAAACAAACAAACTACAATCTAACCTACTGTACATTACCATTCCACCGATCAGATGAGTCAACCGGTGGAATGGATCAGGAAATCCATGACACCCTCTCAAACCAGCAGATCAATCAAGTAATGGAATGCAACCAGAGCAAGAACACAAACAGGATCACTTTATTGATTTCAAAGATGCAATACAATATGATCAATCTCTCTCTCAGTCTCACTCAAGCTCGATCGATGATATCTGTCTGTCTGTCCAACATCAACCGATCTCATGCTTATAAAGACTTTCCCTACGAGTACTACTGACCCGACTCCAAGCGGCTGGGAACTCTCCAAGCGGCTGGGAGATCCCACCGAACATACATCATGACAGCTGTTATAACTAACTAGCTAAAAATAGCAAAAGCCTGGTCAGCATGATCTTATCATGATCAGCATGACCTTATTACATGCAATTGGTCTAACAGACCTTCTTGGAAACACAAACATGACCTAAACTACTAACTGCCTCATCAAGACCAGCTGTCAGGTAGGTGCTCCTGCACCATACTCCCCAACAGAAAAGAACTCATGTCCCATGAGTTGAGTATGGGGAAGTCTTCCACCTCTACACTTTGCTTTGTCAATAGTCTGACCTGCTCCAGCTTTATCCTCTGCTGGCTCTTGGCTGCTCCAAGACTTCTGAACTGTAACTTGCTTTCTGGCAAGTAAATCTGCATGCCTGTTGATGTAGGCCCTTCCCAGGTTGTCCCTGTGTTTGTCAGATTGTCTGACCAGAACCTCTGTCTGAACTGCTTCTGTAGGGTTCACCTGTATCTTCCTTTCAATCTTTATAGGACAAGCAATAGTCCCAACTATGACAACATCCTTGTCATTCCTTTCAACTGATGGTTGGTTGCACCCCTGTTTCTGAACCTGCTGCTGACCTCTGTCAGTCACAACTGAAACTTTCTTCAGCTTGTTGTCTGTAACAACTCCTTTCTCTGCAGTGTCCTGAACTGCCTTCATGCCTGCTCCTCTAGGCATCTGCACAAACTCCTTCTTTCCCATTAAAATGATTTGAGCTGCCTTCTGTACTGCAGCTTTTGCCTGCAATGGCATCAACTTAATAATCTTCCCATCCTTCTTGATGGTGTAGGTATTAGCATACCCATCATACAGTACTCTTCTGTCAAATTGCCATGGTCTACCTAGCAGTAGGTGACAACATTCCATAGGCAATATATCACACAAGATTCTATCCTGATATGGTCCAATCTGGAAATCCACATATGCCTGTTCAGAGACAAAAAGTGATTGCCTATCACTCACCCAAGATGTCTTGTAAGGGTGTGGATGTGGAATCCTTTCCAGCTTCAATTTATCCACCATTTCCTGGGATACCATGTTATCTGTTGAACCAGTATCAATGACAACCTTACATACCTTACCTTTGCTCTTACATGTGGTTTTGAAAAGAGCTCTTATTTGCATCATATCCTTTGATGCCTGCAAACTTGTTTTCCTTAACAGCAGTGATTCTCCACTCTCTGGATATCCAAAATTCTCAGGACCTTTGTTTGAACTCTGTGCACTTTCTTCTTCTTTCTCTTCTTGTACCAATTGTACTCTCTTGTCACTTGTTCTATCATTTCTGGATGATGAACCTTTGTATTTCTTGAAAGATGGATGACCAAACTCTCCACAGGTGTAACACTTTCCTGAAAATGTAGCAGAACCTCTACCACCTCCAAATCTTCCTCTATTACCTTTCCATCCACCTCTGAAATCAGACTGTCCTTGTCCTTTACCAGTGTCTTCTTGACTCTCACTGATTTGCTTTTGTGCAGGGGCTGTTCCTCTTCCCCTATTGTTTCCTCTTCCTCTCATGGACTTATCATGTCCTCTATTCATCTTTTCTTCAATCCTGATTGCCATTTGATAACAATCCTCCACATTCTTAGGGTTAGCTAAAACTAACTCATCCTGTATGTTAAACCTCAAACCAGCCAAGTACCTAGCCACCTTTTCTACCTCATTCTCATGATGACCAGATCTCATACTCAACAGATAAAATTCCTCAGTATATGATTTCACATCCCTGTCTTTCTGCTTTAAAAATTGCAGCTTCTTAAACATCTGGATTTCATAATCCCTTGGCAAGAATTTCCCTTTGATCCTTGCTACCATCTTATCCCAAGAAGTGATCTTAGACTTCCCTTGTTTCCTTCTCTCAGATTGTACATAATCCCACCATACCAAAGCATGACCTCCTAACTTGGTCTTTGCAATCTTGACTTTCTGATCTTCAGCAACATCTTCACATTCAAAGTGATTATCCAGTGCAGCAATCCAATCTAACAACTCATCTTCATTCAAGCTTCCAGTATACTTGGAAACATCAACCTTTACCTTAGGTTTTTCACTCTGTACTGCCTTTAGCAGTTTTGCCAGTCTCTGGTCTTCAGCATCCAGATCTTCAGCTACCTCTTCATACTCTTCAACAGTATCTGCATCTTCTTCAGACTCACTGTCTTCCACTTCCCTCTTTTTGTTCTTTTCCAGGGCTGTCAGCCTGGCTTGAAGTGCTTCAGCAAGCTCCTTCATCTTCCTCATCTCTCTAGCATGTTTCTCCTTCAGTTCCTGCAACTCCCTTGCAGTACCACTACCTTTAGGAGGCATTTTGTCAACCTCACAATCAACACACAACTCAACTCTATCTCTACCTCTGCCCTTTCGGTGACAGAATCAACACACAACAGCCCAGACCTTTTGCTGAGCTCTGATACCACTATGATGCAGAGGCATCCACACTATAACCTTCGCATATAGCATGAATGTCTGCAGACCAACCTCATCATCATCATCTTCGCCATCATCATCATATTCCCTAGAACTACCAACAGCATCATCATGTTCTGCGTTACACAGTCAGCATCATCATATTTCGGACGATCGCAAACATCCGCCTGCCGACTACTGTTCACCTCTGCTTTCCTTCTAACATCATCATCATGATGTTTAGCGGGCGCACACATCCTCCTGTTCCACTGTTCATCGGGCTCGAGACACTATCGTCATCATCATGACCTTCAACACTACCTTCGTCAGCAGGATATTCAACATCCGGTTGCTCCAAATATCCTGATGACGATCACCTTCAGCAGCTTACCTTCGACGCTCCGCTACCCGACGATACAAGCAACAGCATCATGATCTACTTTATCCGGTTCTCTTCGAAACCTCCTGATGATGATGTTAACACAACTTCCTGCCACGGACTTCCGCCGATACCCAAGCACTTAACGACGGCAGGATCCACATGCATAGGGGGATATCTCAATATCCTGATGACGATGACGTCATATCCTGATGACGATGACGTCACCCAATATCCTGATGACCTTCTCAACACTTAGTCAAAAATCTGAACTTTCTCTCCCGCATCTACTCACGATACGCGGATGTTGGCACTCCCGATATGATGATCCTGATGCCGATACGCTCCTTCTCGGCTCCTCCTGCTGATGATCACCCTGACGAACTCACACTTCATGCAATCGACAACATCATGCCGATCTTCTCCACTTATCCGGATGACGATATCCGAACTGTCTGCAGGATATTCACCAAGATATCCTGATGATGCCGTCTTCACGAACTTCCTCACTTAGCGAAATTTCCCTTCGCCGATCCACCAGGGACGACCCGATCCAGTCTTAGGGTGATCTCTCTCAACTTGAACTTCTCAACTTGACCTAGCACATGAGGATGCTAGGGTCTTCAACATCTCTTGACCGCGATCCTGCACACCTGCATGCAAACAAACAAACTACAATCTAACCTACTGTACATTACCATTCCACCGATCAGATGAGTCAACCGGTGGAATGGATCAGGAAATCCATGACACCCTCTCAAACCAGCAGATCAATCAAGTAATGGAATGCAACCAGAGCAAGAACACAAACAGGATCACTTTATTGATTTCAAAGATGCAATACAATATGATCAATCTCTCTCTCAGTCTCACTCAAGCTCGATCGATGATATCTGTCTGTCTGTCCAACATCAACCGATCTCATGCTTATAAAGACTTTCCCTACGAGTACTACTGACCCGACTCCAAGCGGCTGGGAACTCTCCAAGCGGCTGGGAGATCCCACCGAACATACATCATGACAGCTGTTATAACTAACTAGCTAAAAATAGCAAAAGCCTGGTCAGCATGATCTTATCATGATCAGCATGACCTTATTACATGCAATTGGTCTAACAGACCTTCTTGGAAACACAAACATGACCTAAACTACTAACTGCCTCATCAAGACCAGCTGTCAGGTAGGTGCTCCTGCACCATACTCCCCAACAGAAAAGAACTCATGTCCCATGAGTTGAGTATGGGGAAGTCTTCCACCTCTACACTTTGCTTTGTCAATAGTCTGACCTGCTCCAGCTTTATCCTCTGCTGGCTCTTGGCTGCTCCAAGACTTCTGAACTGTAACTTGCTTTCTGGCAAGTAAATCTGCATGCCTGTTGATGTAGGCCCTTCCCAGGTTGTCCCTGTGTTTGTCAGATTGTCTGACCAGAACCTCTGTCTGAACTGCTTCTGTAGGGTTCACCTGTATCTTCCTTTCAATCTTTATAGGACAAGCAATAGTCCCAACTATGACAACATCCTTGTCATTCCTTTCAACTGATGGTTGGTTGCACCCCTGTTTCTGAACCTGCTGCTGACCTCTGTCAGTCACAACTGAAACTTTCTTCAGCTTGTTGTCTGTAACAACTCCTTTCTCTGCAGTGTCCTGAACTGCCTTCATGCCTGCTCCTCTAGGCATCTGCACAAACTCCTTCTTTCCCATTAAAATGATTTGAGCTGCCTTCTGTACTGCAGCTTTTGCCTGCAATGGCATCAACTTAATAATCTTCCCATCCTTCTTGATGGTGTAGGTATTAGCATACCCATCATACAGTACTCTTCTGTCAAATTGCCATGGTCTACCTAGCAGTAGGTGACAACATTCCATAGGCAATATATCACACAAGATTCTATCCTGATATGGTCCAATCTGGAAATCCACATATGCCTGTTCAGAGACAAAAAGTGATTGCCTATCACTCACCCAAGATGTCTTGTAAGGGTGTGGATGTGGAATCCTTTCCAGCTTCAATTTATCCACCATTTCCTGGGATACCATGTTATCTGTTGAACCAGTATCAATGACAACCTTACATACCTTACCTTTGCTCTTACATGTGGTTTTGAAAAGAGCTCTTATTTGCATCATATCCTTTGATGCCTGCAAACTTGTTTTCCTTAACAGCAGTGATTCTCCACTCTCTGGATATCCAAAATTCTCAGGACCTTTGTTTGAACTCTGTGCACTTTCTTCTTCTTTCTCTTCTTGTACCAATTGTACTCTCTTGTCACTTGTTCTATCATTTCTGGATGATGAACCTTTGTATTTCTTGAAAGATGGATGACCAAACTCTCCACAGGTGTAACACTTTCCTGAAAATGTAGCAGAACCTCTACCACCTCCAAATCTTCCTCTATTACCTTTCCATCCACCTCTGAAATCAGACTGTCCTTGTCCTTTACCAGTGTCTTCTTGACTCTCACTGATTTGCTTTTGTGCAGGGGCTGTTCCTCTTCCCCTATTGTTTCCTCTTCCTCTCATGGACTTATCATGTCCTCTATTCATCTTTTCTTCAATCCTGATTGCCATTTGATAACAATCCTCCACATTCTTAGGGTTAGCTAAAACTAACTCATCCTGTATGTTAAACCTCAAACCAGCCAAGTACCTAGCCACCTTTTCTACCTCATTCTCATGATGACCAGATCTCATACTCAACAGATAAAATTCCTCAGTATATGATTTCACATCCCTGTCTTTCTGCTTTAAAAATTGCAGCTTCTTAAACATCTGGATTTCATAATCCCTTGGCAAGAATTTCCCTTTGATCCTTGCTACCATCTTATCCCAAGAAGTGATCTTAGACTTCCCTTGTTTCCTTCTCTCAGATTGTACATAATCCCACCATACCAAAGCATGACCTCCTAACTTGGTCTTTGCAATCTTGACTTTCTGATCTTCAGCAACATCTTCACATTCAAAGTGATTATCCAGTACAGCAATCCAATCTAACAACTCATCTTCATTCAAGCTTCCAGTATACTTGGAAACATCAACCTTTACCTTAGGTTTTTCACTCTGTACTGCCTTTAGCAGTTTTGCCAGTCTCTGGTCTTCAGCATCCAGATCTTCAGCTACCTCTTCATACTCTTCAACAGTATCTGCATCTTCTTCAGACTCACTGTCTTCCACTTCCCTCTTTTTGTTCTTTTCCAGGGCTGTCAGCCTGGCTTGAAGTGCTTCAGCAAGCTCCTTCATCTTCCTCATCTCTCTAGCATGTTTCTCCTTCAGTTCCTGCAACTCCCTTGCAGTACCACTACCTTTAGGAGGCATTTTGTCAACCTCACAATCAACACACAACTCAACTCTATCTCTACCTCTGCCCTTTCGGTGACAGAATCAACACACAACAGCCCAGACCTTTTGCTGAGCTCTGATACCACTATGATGCAGAGGCATCCACACTATAACCTTCGCATATAGCATGAATGTCTGCAGACCAACCTCATCATCATCATCTTCGCCATCATCATCATATTCCCTAGAACTACCAACAGCATCATCATGTTCTGCGTTACACAGTCAGCATCATCATATTTCGGACGATCGCAAACATCCGCCTGCCGACTACTGTTCACCTCCGCTTTCCTTCTAACATCATCATCATGATGTTTAGCGGGCGCACACATCCTCCTGTTCCACTGTTCATCGGGCTCGAGACACTATCGTCATCATCATGACCTTCGACACTACCTTCGTCAGCAGGATATTCAACATCCGGTTGCTCCAAATATCCTGATGACGATCACCTTCAGCAGCTTACCTTCGACGCTCCGCTACCCGACGATACAAGCAACAGCATCATGATCTACTTTATCCGGTTCTCTTCGAAACCTCCTGATGATGATGTTAACACAACTTCCTGCCACGGACTTCCGCCGATACCCAAGCACTTAACGACGGCAGGATCCACATGCATAGGGGGATATCTCAATATCCTGATGACGATGACGTCATATCCTGATGACGATGACGTCACCCAATATCCTGATGACCTTCTCAACACTTAGTCAAAAATCCGAACTTTCTCTCCCGCATCTACTCACGATACGCGGATGTTGGCACTCCCGATATGATGATCCTGATGCCGATACGCTCCTTCTCGGCTCCTCCTGCTGATGATCACCCTGACGAACTCACACTTCATGCAATCGACAACATCATGCCGATCTTCTCCACTTATCCGGATGACGATATCCGAACTGTCTGCAGGATATTCACCAAGATATCCTGATGATGCCGTCTTCACGAACTTCCTCACTTAGCGAAATTTCCCTTCGCCGATCCACCAGGGACGACCCGATCCAGTCTTAGGGTGATCTCTCTCAACTTGAACTTCTCAACTTGACCTAGCACATGAGGATGCTAGGGTCTTCAACATCTCTTGACCGCGATCCTGCACACCTGCATGCAAACAAACAAACTACAATCTAACCTACTGTACATTACCATTCCACCGATCAGATGAGTCAACCGGTGGAATGGATCAGGAAATCCATGACACCCTCTCAAACCAGCAGATCAATCAAGTAATGGAATGCAACCAGAGCAAGAACACAAACAGGATCACTTTATTGATTTCAAAGATGCAATACAATATGATCAATCTCTCTCTCAGTCTCACTCAAGCTCGATCGATGATATCTGTCTGTCTGTCCAACATCAACCGATCTCATGCTTATAAAGACTTTCCCTACGAGTACTACTGACCCGACTCCAAGCGGCTGGGAACTCTCCAAGCGGCTGGGAGATCCCACCGAACATACATCATGACAGTTGTTATAACTAACTAGCTAAAAATAGCAAAAGCCTGGTCAGCATGATCTTATCATGATCAGCATGACCTTATTACATGCAATTGGTCTAACAGACCTTCTTGGAAACACAAACATGACCTAAACTACTAACTGCCTCATCAAGACCAGCTGTCAGGTAGGTGCTCCTGCACCAATACACACACACACACACACACACACACACACATATATTCCATATATATACATATATTTATATATATACAAAGTAAACTAACTTTCTCATTAACTCAAACATAGAATACTAATTTTTTTTATTCTGTATCATAAAGAGAAAATCCAGTATTAAATTTTTTTTTGAAACATAAATAAACAAAGATATGTTTTTTTTTAAATGAACATATAACGTAAATATTACAACTACCTCTAAATTTTCAACAACCTATATTCCTGAACAGCAACTATTAACATAAAATTTCAAGCAACTTAACAGAAAATAATTCACTTAAATTTCTATCTTCTTTTCTTTGTATGCAATAAAATTTATACAACAACTGATGTATAATTTTTTTTGTAAAGAACAATGACAGCAAATATATATAATTTCACATGCATTTCTCAAAACACACCAACTCCACAACTTAGAGAATAAACAACTTTTTAATTAAAAACATAAAGACTGTTTACATTGCAAACACTTATTACAGCCAACACCATGGGTAGAATAACTTGACAAAATTTACAATAGGGCCACAAGGGCCATGGCTCAAACAGCCAACAACATACTACTAAAGCAACACAAAAATGGACTTCTCCAAAGCTCCATTTCTTCAATAAGCATTTGCAATAAATACACAACAAAAAGGGAAACCCAGCCACTTCGAAATGCCCTTCTCCCTACCGTAGACTCGCAAGTGGGTCACCCCCGAGCTAGGGAGGTAAGGATTCACACGGTTGCAAACACACCACAACAAACATCAAAGCAACAACAACACAAAAATTAACCCCAAGGATAAACACATAACACAACTCATGAAAATGAGTTTGATGGGGGTAGGGAATGGACCCCTCTACTCAAAGGACACACCAAAAATACCAAAACACCAAGTCTCATGGCCTCAAACTGAAACCTCCAAAACCACAACTCTTCAAATACCTCAAAATAAACTTCCATGGCACTCTTGCCATCCAAATAATCTCAACACCAACTAAAAAGCCCTCAAGGCCATAAGTAACACAAAATATGGGGGTGACCTCGAGGAGGTTCCTTTCCCCTACCCCAAAAAAGTTGAGCCTTACCTCCAAATGGAGGTGCTCTCACCAAACTCCCATCTCACACAAAAATGAAACAACAAACAACAAATCTACAAACACATCATATTAAATTTGTAAGGGTAAAGAACATAGTCATGAAGCTTACCTTCAAAAGCTCTATAATGGAAGCACATTTGGTGATGAGCTCCAAGCTTCTCCCAACCTTCCAATCTCCAAAAATCTCTCTAACTTCCCCAAAAATTTCTCAAAATAGAAAGAAATCTCCCAAAATGCAAGAACCCAACACTCCTCAACAAGAGGAGGTAATATAGGCCTTCTAATTTGGCCTTGACGAATGAGAAGGTGTCACTTGTCACCTTCTCCTTCCTCCTCCTATGCCACTTGCAAGGGAGAAGAAGTGTGAGGGTGACAAGTGTCATCCTCCAATTCCATCTCATTCCTCACCTTATCCACTTATGCTCTCACACATGTGTGAGAGAACAAGTGGTGAGGTGGCATTCCCCTCCAAGCCTCCATGAGGATAAGGGATGCCATATGGCATCCTCTTATTCTGTAAGAGAGCCATCTTCCTCCAAGATGCTCTCACACGTGTGTGAGAGTCTTGGAGGAAGATCCCACACACTTGGGAGTCTTGGAGACCTCCCAAGTCTTCCTAGAGAAGGGATTCCCAAACTTTGGGATGGGAGATGAGTCTTTCCCAAAGCATGACTCATCTCCCACCCTTATCTAATTCAAATTTCGTCACTTTGACTAAACCTCGGTTTAGAGTGACCACAAGTGAGTTATCCCAAGGTTTAGTTAGTCAAAATTGACCCTAGACCCATGGGTAACCACCTAAGGTAAATTTTGGGACACTAAGGTTCACTTAGGGAGTCATAAATCCACTTTAAATGGCCTCAAAAAAATAAAAACAATACCAAGTGGTATAAGTCAAATAAAAATTATACAACACATGATATAATTAATTAAACAAAGGGGTACTAGGCCAAAATGATTAAAATTAAGCAAGCACTTAATCAACACTCAAATCAAACGTGATCCTCATCCCTCTTGGGAATGGATCGGTTTCACAGGGAATAACATATGTGTGAATACTACCTCCAATTTCCCGTGGCCTGGGAATGTAATCCTACACATCTCGATCAAGTGTCAATCATATCATGAATAATCATAGCCAAAGCAACTAAAATTAAATTCATGCCATTGAATACAACATTAATCATCTATAACATAATTCCATATTAGACTACATTTTTCTATCTAATATCAAATAATCATCATCGCATAAAGAACTAAAAATCGCATCACAAAACATCATCTAATATATCTCGCATATCTAGTCTCAACATAGCACCAAAATATGATCAAATCGAACCATCATATGTCTAATCAATGTCATATCAAATCAGGAGATATAATCAACTCTGCATAATGAAACTATAGTCTCTAAAAGTCTGATAATGTCACCAACTAAAATGCAAAATGATCAAAATAAGGAAGGAAAAATAATCAGCCTTACATCCTCCCCCCCTAAGACTAAACTTCCTCCTGGAAGTCATCAAAAAGGTGAGGATAAAGTGCCCTCAAACTAGCTGCATCATCCCAAGTCGCTATGACCTCATCATAACTATCCCACTAGACCCTAACTTGGTCCAGCTCTCGACCTCGAAGGCCTAGCGTCCGACGAGCCAATATGCAAATTGGCTCCAAAGCCAACTACCCGTCTGCCTCTACCTATAGAGCACTCTAGTCCAATACATGAGATAAATCAGATATATATCGCCTCAATACAGAAGTATGAAAGACATTGTGGATACGTGACAGGCTAGGTGCCAATGCTAGATGATAGGCAACAGGCTCTATCGGCTCCAAGATCTCAAAAGGTCCTACAAACTGTGGTGCGAGCTTAGAGCCCTTTCCATAACGGATTGGACTCTTGTGTGGCTGCACTCTAAGGAATACCCTGTCACCCACTGAGAAGCTTTGATCAGTCCTCTTAGCATCAGCATACTTCTTCTATCTATCCTGTGCCTCCTGAAGTCTCTACCTAATTAATGTGACCTGCTGCTCCATATCCTAAACTAACTCCGGACCAATGGCAACCCTGTCCTCTATCTGATCGCAACTCAATGGTGTCCTACATGGTCTACCGTATAATGCCTGGAAAGGAGGCATACCCAACAAGCTGTGATGCCCATTATTGTAGGCAAACTCAACCAGCTACAAATACTCCTCCCATCTAGACTGATGGTCCATAACATACATACGAAGCATGTCCTCCAACACCTGATTCACCTGCTCTGTCTGTCCATATGTCTCGGGATGATAAGCAGAGATAAAGTTGAGCTATGTGCCCAACACCTGCTGCAAGGCTCTCCAAAATGCTGAAGTGAACATAAAATCCCTGTCAGAAATGATGCGGCGAGGTACTCCATGTAATCTCATAATATCGTCTAAGAATACTCTCGCCACTGCTGGTACATTGTACGTCATGCGTATAGGTGAAAAATGTGCCACCTTGGTCAACTTGTCGACTGTCACCATGATGGCATCATGGCGACGCAAAGACATAGGAAGACCAACAATAAAATCCATGGAAATGGTGTCCCATTTCCACTCAGGTATCTCATGAGGGTATAAAAGACCTGTTGGATGCTAATGCTCGGCCTTGACCCTCTGGCACTCAAGGCATCGAGCAACAAACTCTGTAATATCCCATCTCATACCCACCTAATGGTACAGCTGTCGTAGGTCAGCATGCATCTTCTTCACCCCCAGATGTGCCACATATGGTGCTCTATGAGCCTCTGATAACACTACAGTACGTAGGTCACCTGCGCGGGGTACATAGATGCACTATCAATGAAGAAGTAACCCATCTGCCTCAAGTGAATACCCTGTAAACTTGCCCACAAGGGCCCTCTGTGAACTGATCTCCTGCTGCACCTCAAGAAACCACCCATCCTCTAGCAGATGCTGAATAATGCGTCCTCTCAAGCCCACACTCAGAGTCAAGGTCAAGAGCTCATGGCGTCTCTGACTCAATGCGTCAGTAACCACATTCTCCTTCCCTTTGATGTAGTGGACATCAAAGTCATACTCGCAAAGAAACTCCATCCAACGCCACTGACGGGCATTCAGATTTGGCTGTGTAAAGATATACTGAAGACTGTGGTGATCTAAATGAAGCTCAAAGCGACGACCCAATAAGAAATGTCTCCAATGAACTAGGGCATGAACCACTGTTGCTAACTCCAAGTCGTGAGTGGGGTAGTTCAGCTCATGGGTCTTGATCTTTCGTGACTCATACGTGATCGCTCTACCACCTTGCATAAGTATGGCTCCTAAACCCTCAAGTGATGCATCCATGTAAACCATAAAATCTACTATAGGATTAGGAACCACAAAAATGGGAGCACTGGTGAGACACTCCTTGAGGACCCCAAAGGGCCTCTCACACTGCTCAGTCCATAGAAAGCTCTTCCCTTTCCGCTGAAGGGAAGTGATGGGGTGCGCTATCTGAGAAAAACCCTCAACAAAGTGACGGTAATAACCAGCTAACCCCATAAAACTCCTGACCTCTGTCACACTGGTGGGTGTTGGCCAATCTCTGATAACCCTAATCTTCGATGGATCTACTGAGATTCCATCACCAGATAGGTTATGCCCTAGATACTGTACCTCTGCCCTGAAAAATGCACACTTTACCAAGTTCCCATAAAGATTTTGCTCCCTCAAACACTGTAGAACCTGATGTAGGTGATCCTCATGCTCCTCCTCGGTTCGCGAATAGATCAAAATGTCATTGAGGAAAATAATCATGAACCGATCCAAGTAGGTACGGAACACCCCGTTCATGAGACTCATGAACACTGCAGGGGCATTCGTCAAACCGAAGGGAACCACAGTGAACTCATAGTGGCCATATCGAGTTCAGAAGGTGGTCTTATGGATGTCCGCCTCTGTGATACGTAACTGATGGTAACCAGACTTCAGGTCAATCTTATTCAATGTCACCTTATTCAACTACCTATAATCCATGCATAATCGAAGAGACCCATCCTTCTTCTTCACGATGACAGGAGCGCCCCAAGGTGAAACGCTCGGTCATATGTGCCCCTTCTCGAGCAAGTCCTCAAGCTGTAACTTGAGCTCTGTGAGCTCATGAGTGGTCATCCTGTAGGGTGCACAAGACACTGGCTCGACACCCAGCACTAAATCAATATGAAAGTCTACCTCACGACAGGGTGGCATCCCCGGTAACTCTGCTGGAAACACATCGGTAAACTCTCTAAGGATGGGATGATCATCCAAAGATGCCTCAGGCTCGTCATCTGATCTGTCACTCACTGTGATAGCGAACATCTGGCATCCCTTCCACATGCAGCACTTAAGCTATTGAGCAGATATCATACGCACTTTTGTGGGCTTCTGTATGCCCACTATCTCAACTGATGTGCTGTGATCGTCTAAGCAGCTAATCACCTTTCAGCAATAATCTAGCTGGCTCGATGAGCCACAAGCCAGTCCATACACAAAACCACATCGTAGGATCCTAATGTCATAACTCTAAGGTCACATACTATGGTAAAGGGTCCCAAAGAAATCTCACAGTCGTGGACTAAGGCATCTACTAACATCTTGGCCCCTGAGGCCAACTCAACCACCCACCTATCACCCTGCCTAGAGGCCACTAGCCTGTAACGCTCCACTAACGATGGAGATATGAACAAGTCAATAGCACCAGAGTCAAAGAGAATAGAAATGGGGACACCCCCTATCATACCTGATGTCTCAATCACTGATGCCTAAAAATTAGCTTGGCGGTTATCAACCGCTGTAAACATATGATGGGACCTACCCACATCTCCAACCGTCTGCTCTGATCCTCTTGCACGAGGCTGCCCCTGCTATAAAGCCTTGTGGACACTCTCTGGCTAGATGTCCTACTCCACCACACACATAACATGGGTCCCTAGCCAGTACCTGTCCAGTCTGAGTCCTACTCGACTGATGTTGTCCAGATCTACCTGTGGACCCCTGTGAACCCCTGTATGACTACTGTGACCTCGCAGGTCCCACAGGTGGTCCTTGCTGCCTCTGGTCTCTGCGCGGGCCCTACTGCTGCCAACCTCAAATATGCCCCCCATGTGCCCTCTATTATGTCCTGGCTCTCTGCTGCTGCTGTGGCTACTGCTGCTATGGAGGCCTAGGAGGTAAGGGTGCGAAACTAAATCCTCTCCTATGAGGTGGCTGTGGTGGTCTGTGGTAACTCTGCTGATGCTGCTACTACCCATGATCCTGAAACTGAGGGCATGAACTCTGCCCTCATCCCTGCATCTCCTCAACTATGTATGCCTTCTCGACAGTATCACTCAAAGTCTGGTGGTCTGCCATGCGAACAGGCCCTGCTATGCTATGGTTCAATCCTTTGATAAACTTATGAACTAGGAGTTTCTCGTCCGTGAGATACTCTGCATATCAAGACAACTCAGTGAACCTACCCTCATACTGAGCAACCGTAAGTCCTCTCTGCTGAAGGTCATGAAAATTGTCTATGTGACATTACCTATAGTGATCTGATAAGTATCAAGCATTAAAGTGCTCAATGAAGGTCTCCCATGTGAGTGTGTCTAATATAGATGGCGCTTGCACTCCTCAGTGCGCCACCAA
This sequence comes from Cunninghamia lanceolata, assembly GCA_027924645.1. Lineage (NCBI taxonomy): Eukaryota > Viridiplantae > Streptophyta > Pinopsida > Cupressales > Cupressaceae > Cunninghamia > Cunninghamia lanceolata. Next base: position 575,405 of record BSBN01000312.1, read on the forward strand.
GTAGCTATTGCATCTCGCAATAGGTGAATTGACACATGAACCTTCGTGTTGCCCTCGTAAGGATGCAATGCGAAGCATCTGTCTAAGCTGATGATCCAGGCCTCTGCCTCTACTCCCTCTGTGGTCCTGACGAAAGTAGGAGGGTTCATCCTCAACAAATCCCTGATGGGATCTCCTCAGTCTCTGTGCCCATCTGCATAATAATCATAAGGCCTGTGAATAATATGCTCCACTCGTACTGCCTCCTCACGCCTAGCATGACATGGAGGGCTCCTGCTACGAGCCTTGTTAGCTGATCCAACCTCCTCTGCCATCGTATCTAGTACCTCAACATAAGGCTCCACATGTTGTGCCTCTAGTAGCTCAACGTGGGGCTCCACACGTGGCTCGACACCGGACTCTGCTCATGGCTCCACGCGTGGCTCCTCTCGTAGATCATCGTGGGGCTCAACACGTGGCTCTATGCGTGGCTCAACTACAGCCTATAATGCATGTAATATCTATGGCCCAATATTTGGTAGGGCTGGTGGTCCCTGCGGTACCTGTGGGGCCGGTGGTCCCTGTCCCTCAACTGAAGAAGCACTGTGCACCTCGCGAACGCAGTGTGGTGGGACTGCGCTTGCTGAACTCGTCGGGGAGGCATCCTACAAAAATGAGGTAACCATAAATTAAATCAAAGTTGTAGAAATAATAATGTGCCCTAAGCAAGCCCAGTGTTTAAACTTGGGCTCTAATACCAAATGTCATGCCCACATTTCCCATGCAGTCATGACATACAAAACATGTGTCATGTCCACATTTGCCATGTGGTCATGACATGAGTTACGAAAAACTTTTCTACCTATCCCTAGGAACCCCCTCGCACACATCTGCATGCTCGGTGGCAATACGCATAAGGCGTAAACATGTCAACATAATTCAAGGAAGTGCATTGTCCTACGCAGTCCCCTGTGTGATGATAGTCGTCTAGGGGGTATGCGACACAAAGGGTGTCTCATTTAGGGTTAGAACAATTTAATTCTAACCCTAAGTTTCCTAGGTGAGAAGGGGATTTCACTAGATTCAAAACCAAAACCTAACTCAAAACAAAAATGAAATCAAAATAATGATTAAGAAATAATGGCATGATGGACGCATGATAAAGTGGAATGGTAAAATAAAAGTTGATAAAATATCGTAAAATTAAAACCCTAAAATCTAGGAAAAATTTGACAGCATAACGCGTTTTCAATAATCGAATTAAAAATTTTAAAATAAAACACCAATAAGAAATTAAACAAAATTTAAGAATAAAATTTAAACTTAAGAACAAACTAAAATTTAAATACTTCACCAAGTCCAAATAACTCGACTTGCAACAAAATATTAAAACTTGAATTTAAAATAATAAAATAACTAAGTTATACCAAATTAAATCTCAAAATTGAGTCCGTTAATAAATATAATTTTGGCATTATATTTATTTACTAACTCAAAAATTAATAGAGAAGAGGGAAAGATTAAAATACTCTTTCCCGTAAAATAATAATCAAATTGCTAAATAAATAAAACGACTAAAACGTAGAAGGGAGAATGATAAATATCCCTAGTAAAATGATTTAATCGCAAAGGGAATACACTTCCCATTAACAACAAAAACCAACCCTCCCCTTTTTAAAATACAAATCACAAGGCATTAAACAAAAATACAAAACCCCAATTAAATTTAAACAATTTTAAATGTAGCGCAAGAAATAAATAAAAGCAAAGGCAAAATAGAGAATTTGGAATAAGGGATAAAACAATTCCTCACATTCTCCTCTCAACAAAAAAAATATTGGTTTTCTAATATGAAAAGCCCTATGTTTATTTTATTGTTTTCTCTTTTGACCAAGAAAACCCTAGCATTATTCTATTTGTTTCCTTATGGGAACTCTAATCCTTCTTTGTTTGTCTCTCTCACATTTTGTTTCCTCTTCTTTTGTTTCTTTTTTTTGTTTGCAGGGTTTAAGATCTCCTCCACAATGGCTTGGCAGCCCTTAAAATACTTCATGGAGGTTTATATTCTGTTTGCCAAGAGATTCCTTTATCCATTTATTTATTCTATATATATTCTTTAAAAAAAAATAGACAGATTGATATAAATATATATTGTATATGTTGAAATTTTATTTTCTGCAGAATTGAATGGATAACACAGAGCGCTACCACCAGATGCCAAGGAAAGGCTTGGAGGTAAGTTTTAGGGGCCGCGCTGAGGATCGGCGGAGGGGCGACTGCTGCAGACGGGTGAAAGTCGACGTAGAGTGGAGTTGTGTTTGGGGTTTGGAGTTGGGGGTTTGGGCTCTACGTGGGGTCTAAGGCAGGGGAAGGGGTGCGGAGCTCACGGGAAAGGGGGTGTGGGGAGGAGGCTGTGCCTCCACCCACACCCAATGTACAAGCTAGAGACCGCGGTGGGGAAGACAGTGGGGGCTGGGATGGGCGTCGTCGCCCATCTTAGTCCCTAATTTTTTTTAAATATTTTTTTTCTTTTCTAACATTGTTGTGCATACACAGCGCCCTTAGGGTTCGGTCCACTGTATTTCTTTTTTTATATGTATTTTACTTTGATAATTATTCCCAATAATAATTAAAAAAAACCATTTTGTATATATATACAAATTTAAACACACAGTTTGCCCAATGATTCTAAATATATATATATACTTTTTTTTAAATACTTTTGTATATATATACAGAGACAAAAAAAATAGTAAGTTTGGATTGCATATAATATATATATATATATATATATGTTTATATATATATACATATATTTATATATATACAAAGTAAACTAACTTTCTCATTAACTCAAACATAGTATACTAATTTTTTTAATTATGTATCATAAAGAGAAAATCTAGTATTAAAATTTTTTTTGAAACATAAATAAACAGAGATATGTTTTTTTTTTAAATGAACATATAAGGTAAATATTACAACTACCTCTAAATTTTCAACAACCTATATTCCTAAACAACAACCATTAACATAAAATTTCAAGCAACTTAACAGAAAATAATTCACTTAAATTTCTATCTTCTTTTCTTTGTATGCAATAAAATTTATACAACAACTGATGTATATTTTTTTTTGTAAAGAACAATGATAACAAATATATATAATTTCAAATGCATTTCTCAAAACACACCAACTCCACAACTTAGAGAATAAACAAATTTTTTAATTAAAAACATAAAGACTGTTTACATTGCAAACACTTATTATAGCCAACACCATGGGTAGAATAACTTGACAAAATTTACAATAGGGCCACAAGGGCCATGGCTCAAATAGCCAACAACAACTACTAAAGCAACACAAAAATGGAATTCTCCAAAGCTCCATTTCTTCAATAAGCACCTACAATAAATACACAACAAAAAGGGAAACCCAGCCACTTCAAAATGCCATCCTCCCTACCGTAGACCTGCAAGTGGGTCATCCCCGAGCTAGGGAGGTAGGGACTCACACGGTTGCAAACACACCACAACAAACATCAAAGCAACAACAACACAAAAATTAACCCCAAGGATAAACACATAACACAACTCATGAAAATGAGTTTGATGGGGGTAGGGAATGGACCCCTCTACTCAAAGGCCACACCAAAAATACCAAAACACCAAGTCTCATGGCCTCAAGCCAAAACCTCCAAAACCACAACTCTTCAAATACCTCAAAATAAACTTCCATGGAACTCTTACCATCCAAATAATCTCAACACTAAGTAAAAAGCCCTTAAGGCCATAAGTAACACAAAATATGGGGGTGACCTCGAGGAGGTTCCTTTCCCCTATCCCAAACAAGTTGAGCCTTACCTCCAAATGGAGGTGCTCTCACCAAACTCCCATCCCACACAAAAATGAAACAACAAACAACAAATCTACAAACACATCATAATAAAATTTGCAAGGGTAAAGAACATAGTCATGAAGCTTACCTTCAAAATCCCTATAATGGAAGCACATTTGGTGATGAGCTCCAAGCTTCTCCCAACCTTCCAATCTCCAAAAATCTCTCTAACTTCCCCCAAAAATTGCTCAAAATAGAAAGAAATCTCTCAAAATGCAAGAACCCCACACTCCTCAACAAGAGGAGGTAATATAGGCCTTCTAATTTGGCCTTGAGGAATGAGAAGGTGACATTTGTCACCTTCTCCTTCCTCCTCCTATGCCACTTGCAAGGGAGAGGAAGTGTGAGGGTGACAAGTGTCATCCTCCAATTCCATCTCATTCCTCACCTTATCCACTTGTGCTCTCACACATGTGTGAGAGAACAAGTGGTGAGGTGGCATTCCCCTCCAAGGCTCCATGAGGATAAGGGATGCCATATGGCATCCTCTTATTCTCTAAGAGAGTCATCTTCCTCCAAGATGCTCTCACACATGTGTGAGAGTCTTGGAGGAAGATCCCACACACTTGGGAGTCTTAGAGACCTCCCAAGTCTTCCTAGAGAAGGGATTCCCAAACTTTGGGATGGGAGATGAGTCTTTCCCAAAGCATGACTCATCTCTCACCCTTATCTAATTCAAATTTCGTCACTTTGACTAAACCTCGGTTTAGAGTGACCACAAGTGAGTTATCCCAAGGTTTAGTTAGTCAAAATTGACCCTAGACCCATGGGTAACCACCTAAGGTAAATTTTGGGACACTAAGGTTCACTTAGGGAGTCAGAAATCCACTTTAAATGGCCTCAAAAAAATAAAAACAATACCAAGTGGTATAAGTCAAATAAAAATTATACAACACATGATATAATTAATTAAACAAAGGGGTACTAGGCCAAAATGATTAAAATTAAGCAAGCACTTAATCAACACTCAAATCAAACGTGATCCTCATCCCTCTTGGGAATGGATCGGTTTCACAGGGAATAACATATGTGTGAATACTACCTCCAATTTCCCGTGGCCTGGGAATGTAATCCTACACATCTCGATCAAGTGTCAATCATATCATGAATAATCATAGCCGAAGCAACTGAAATTAAATTCATGCCATTGAATACAACATTAATCATCTATAACATAATTCCAGATTAGACTGCATTTTTCTATCTAATGTCACATAATCTTCATCACATAAAGCACTAAAAATCGCATCACAAAACATCATCTAATATATCTCGCATGTCTAGTCTCAACATAGCACCAAAATATGATCAAATCGAACCATCAAATGTCTAATCAATGTCATATCAAATCAGGAGATATAATCAAATCTGCATAATGAAACCATAGTCTCTAAAAGTCTGATAATGTCATCAACTGAAATGTAAAATGATCAAAATAAGGAAGGAAAAATAATCGGCCTCACAACCTTTATCAATGATTTCCTCAAAAGAGTTAGCACATTAGACTTGTAAGTGAAAGGCTATTTCCTGGTTTAAGTTTTGAATGAAGAGATTAACAAGTTGTTTCTCAAGAATGTTCCAAGGTACTTTGCTAGCAAGATTTTTCCAATGTTGTAGGAAGGTTGTGAGTGTTTCCCCATTTCTTTGTTTGGTATTACAAAGGTCAGTCATGGATATATCATGTTCAATGTTGTATGAAAAATGGGCGAGGAAATTGTCAGCAAGCTCTTTGAAAGTTTGGTTTCCTTGAGGGAGATGGGTGAACCATTCAATGGCTTGGCCTCTGAGAATACAAGGGAAAAGCCTCATCAAGTAAGCATCATCATATGCTATGTCCATGCATGCTATGGATAATTCTCTTAGATGGTGTCTAGGATCACCCTTTCCTTTGTATTTATCAAATTTTGGAATTTCATAGTTTGGAGGAAAAGGGGTCATGACTATAGATTTGTCATATGGGTATGGACAAATTTCTTCAAAGGTGTATTTATTATTTTGTTTCCCTTTTTTCATGTCATCAAACATTTGTTTGATGAATGTTTGTATGTTAGTTGTATCATTAGGGGATGTGGTAAATGGGTTAGATGACAATTGTTGTTGATGTTGTGGTTTTTGAGGTTGTGGTTGTTGTGTTTGAGATTGTTGGATGTTTTGGAGTTGTTGGATGACTTGTTCTTGTTATTGGATTTGTTGTTGGAGTTGTAAGAGGTTGGGGTTTTGATTGTGTGATGATGAGGATTGAGTTTGGACTTGTGAAGTTTGGGGCATGGACACATTAGCTTGGGTATGGATACGAGGTGGGGGAATAGCTATGCCACTAGTAGTTGGGATGATGACATTAACTCTAGAAATTGATATATGTGTTGTAGGGATGTATGAGCTCATAGGAGTGGGTGATGTAGGAATAGTTGATGCCATAGGTATATTTTGACCACTTGATGGGAGTATGACATTGGTTATTTTTTGAGGTTGTGACACACCTATAGAAGAAGTAGGTTGATTGGTGGATGTGTTAATGTTGAGGTGTATCATGATATTTAGGGTTTAATAAACATGTGATTGGGAAGCTCCTCTTAATGGATTAGAAATATAATTATAATTAGGAGGAAGAAAGGGGGTTATATCCAAGTCTGAAGGTATTTGAAACCCTGGACGAAGTATCTATTTAAGGTATTCATTGGGATTGGTCTTAATGACATGGTTTACTATTGTGTGATGTTTAGGATCTTCCATCCATTTGTGAACTCTCCCATCATAGTCTTGAGACTCATGGTCAAAGTTAGTTGGAATTTTGGGTTCTCACATAGGATTCTCAAGTTCATGTGTATATAGAGGGTTTGATGATGGTTTGACTATGCCCTTATAAGGATCGGCTATGAACATGTTGGTGGGAATTCCAAACTTAGGATGAAATCCGAGGGTGATGTTGGATGGTATAGCCCCTCTACCATAGGAAGTAGACTCTTGATGAGATTGTTGTGAAGAATCTTGATGGATTTCATGATGGGTTTGTTTGTGAGGCTTGTTGAACTTGAGGGAACTCTTGTTGGGATTCTTGATGAGATTTCATGATTATCTTAGTTTGTGACCATGTAGTGGGCATGAATAGGATGACCTTAAGATGAAAGATATGGATATTGGACTTGGTTATGACAAGATTTTGCACCAAAAGATATCAAGATGATGACTAGGATATGGATAAAATGACAACCAAGATGATACAAAGATATGGATATGACTAGGATATGAGGGTGACAACAAATATAACAACAAGGATGACACCAAGGATATGAGGATGGTGTGGATTTGACCAAGATATGATGATAGGATAGGATAAAACCAAAAGAGCTCAAGACTCACCTAGACCTTTTGTTGTGAACAAAAATGGGATTTGCTTCACTACTTAGGGTTGATAGATGCCTAAGAAAGGAGAGGGATAATGATGACCTTTCCACTTGGAGTAGAAAAGGCAAGATAGGATTAAAATAATGATAAAAGGATCTAGGCTAGGCTAAGGCAAGTTTTGGATTTGATCGATGGTTTGATTGATGACTTGGTTGACAAATTGGATAGGTTGGCAAATTGATGGGTAATTAGGTTGACAAAGTTGAGGTCCAAAGGTGGGTTGATTGGCCAAGAGATGGATAGGTACTCACAAGTCCAAAATCAATGCTATGGGATTGTTTGAGGTCACTATTTTACCTTAATTTTTTTGGATTTTGAGATTTTTTAGTTTTTTTGGATTTTTAGAATTTTTGGCAAGAAAACAAACACAAAGGACAAAATGGTTGACTTGACTTAACAAGGAAATTGGTGCGAATTGTTTCGCGACTAAAGTGGCCTTCACTGGTATTACACAAAGAAAACACACCAAGCACATGAACAAACCTAGAATTATTCAAGTAGGAGTGTCATATCCTATGGACTCACTCAGGTGTGACTTCAATCTCCACTATTAGATAATGGCAATTTCCATCCCCTTAATACCATTTACCATTGCTTGGATAGATAGGGAATGCAAGATCATGTACCACCTTACACCCCTTACCTTGGAGACTAAAGTCTTGCGCAAATGTCACGTCTCAAACTTTGATGCATTATGAACTTACTATAATTGGAACTATTTTATGGATAATTGTGTGTGGATTAGATAAATATTATTTTATTTTGAAAAGATGAGATAAATGAATATTATTTTACTTTGAAATGATGAAATATAGTGAATATTATTTTATTTTGAAATGATGAAATATAATGCTTCGGCTATTTGGACACTAACTTGTTAATGGAAAATCTGAGTTTCATGAGTTGCAAGTTATCAAAGACAAGGGTGTGGTTAAGGTAGAGGGGGTTAGCTACCTAGCAAGGTTAGGATGGATTGGACTCTCTCTTGCACACATATACACTTAGATGTCATATAGTTGCATTATTATTGCATAAATTAATCATATTAATATATTGCTTCTTATTTTACTAGAAAGGAAAATCATTGTTATGTTATAGTTGAATATTTAATTAATTGTTAGTTAATATTAGAAATGTTCATAGTAAAATAAAAGGTAATTTAAATTATTCATTGATTTTTATTTGAAGTTAGAATTGTTATTATTTATTATTTTAGAAATAATTGTGTTGCAAAATTTAGTTAACAAAATTAAATTAGTTATTAAATATGTGTTTTCAAAAAATAGAAATATGTGTTTTATTTGATAAATTAGAAATAAATCTTAGAAAAAGAAAACAAAACAAAAAAAGATAGAAACAAATAGAAAAATAGAAAAAGACTTAAATTTAGAAAAAAAAACACAAAAACAAAGCAAAAATAAAAATAGAAAAGATAGAAAGAAAGAGGTGAGAAGAAAGAAAAGTTAATAAAAAGAAGTGTTGGTGTAACGTTGACTATTTTTATGTAGTCCAATCTTTATTGTTTGTAACGGTTTTGTCAGCCCACTTCTCCCTCTTATTGCATCAACCAAGTTGCATGCCATTTCTTCCACGATGAAATTAATGTAAGTGAGGATATTTTTATCTGTCTATTGTTAGACTGTGAGAGGAGAGGAAACTTATTAAGAAGGAAAAATCCTCTCATTCTCACACTCACAGGATTCATTCACAATTTTCATTCTCAAAAATGAAGAACAGGGAAGAAAAGATTGGAGATTTTTGGCAAGGAAGCAAAAGAGGGATAGATAGAAAGAGAAAAGACTCAGACAAGATCTAATCATCGGGAAGCATATTTTACAGGTTTTTAATCAATCCTAAATGTCATATTTAGAATATAGGAAATGGTTTTACCATCTGAGATTGTATGGCTGAATGATATCATTATATTTGATTTATCAATTGTAGTTATTATTGCAATTTGCTATCATTATTATCATTGGTCTGTATATCATAATACTATTATGTCTGTGATTGTATTGATGATATTATAAATGTATTGTTGTATTCACGCTATATGCCTGCTATGGGTCTAGATTTTAATACTGTAAGTATTATAGATTTCATAATCTTTAATGTAGTATATATGTATTTTATGCTGTATGTATTATAGAAAATATGGTAGTATTATATGTATTTTATATATGGTATGTTATATTACTATTAATTTATCTTACTATATACATCTCACACTATATACTGATTTAGTTTTATTTATTTTAAACTATTTATAAAAACTTAACAGTGATTAGTAATCACTGATATACCATATTATATACTGTCACTTAATACATTTTAAACTGTGTATAACAAAGAAAATTTGTAGCCAATTTTGTTTGAGGCTGATTTACAGCCAAGAAATGCCATGGATGGGCTGCTGTTGTTCCATAAAGTGACCCCCATATGGAGGTCGTCACCTCCCATGCTATTGCCTTTTTGTTCTTTTAAATTTTAACTTTGCCCTTTAAAATATGAAATTTCTTTATAGTTGTTCGCTGTTTATGAATCATGTATATATCAATTAAAACACTTTTAATTACTGTTTATGCGACCCGCCAGTCGCTGCCATATGGAGATGTTTGTATAATATATATATACTTGTTGTGTATGTTACAATTGTTGTATATAAATCTTCAGTTGGACAGTGTTGTGTATGTAGTTTAATATTAAAGGAGTATTTATATATGTAGGATGTACAATATATATGTATATTTGTGTGTGTGTGTATATATATATATATACTGTAATTTGGATTGAAGGTACAGCTGTAATTAGAGCAAATACGTTAATTATATAAATTTATTGCTTGAAAAATTCTTTATATTAGATTCCATATAAAAGCATATTTTATTGTGATTACACTTGACAAAACCAAGCATTTACCTGTAACATATACCAAAACCACTAAAATGAAAAATAAACCGGTAATGAAGGAAACTAGTAGATTCATTTTTGTTCAAACAATTATTCCATATCAAAACTAGAAAACATCTTTTCATTGTTCAAAAGATCATTACATACCACCAGAATTGAAAACTTAGACAAACATGCAAACTGGAATAATGAACTTTTGAGTAAATTCTATCTTCCGAAAGAACACATTTTTAGCAAATGGATTAAATCTTAAACAAAGTTATTCTTTTGAATTAGGTGAAATGGTATTTTTATTTTTCTATGTAATTACTTCTAGGATAGGATGTCGAATGTGGGCTCCCAGAGACAGTAATTTAATTTTTCTAAATTACCACTTTTGTTATTGCTTTGGCCAAAGCTACATGTACCATTGAAATAGATGGATTAGAAAAGCCTAGATTTTATGTTATATACATCTCTGCCACATCTTGCATGCAAGAAATATGTCATTCTAGTTATTAGGAATGCATATAGGCATCAAGCTTGCATCAAGAGTTCCCTCCTTCCTTTACCGTTCCAGGTTGCTAGGCTCCTCATGCAGGATCTGTGCTTTCTTCGAGTTAGGAAGAAACCCGAGTCCAGTACTTTGCGGTTGGGTGGAAAAAGTGCCTTAACCACACTCTTGGCCTCGGCTTGCGGAAGACCATTGGGGTCATGGCGGTTGAGGATAGAGTTGTTATTTGATTCATGATGTATATTCCATTGTATTATTCATTGTATGGCTTGCATAGCCAATCTTTAATTGTATAAATACTCTTATTGATGTAATTGATGTACTATCTTGTACTTGTAACATTGAAACAGATGTAATGTAACACTCTTTGGTGTATGTAATTGAAATACTTTATTTGGAAACTTGCCATATTTGTGCAACCATGGATATTTGATGAATGAAATGTATCACTTTCCTTATTTGGAATGAGTAATGCTTTTTGGTTTACTATTTTTAGTATGTGAGTTTTTCGTACTTTACATTTGGTATCAAAGCCAAGTTTCAGCATTGGGAGCTCTGGGCTGTGTGTTGCTCAGTTTGTTCGAGCATGTGTGGGTCCTTGTGTGTTGGAGTGTAGTGAGTAGCATGTGCCTTCTTTTGTATGTCATCCTCGCATGTATGTGGCAAGTAATATGTTGTTATGGGTTAGATAAACCTTGGTGTTTGTCGAGAAGTTGTTTATGTGTATTTTCCTTCTTGATGCCCTGAATGCTTGGCATGAACCTTTACATTGTGTGAGAATGCTTGAGTGACCTTTGTAGGGTCATGTTTGTGCTTGTGTGACCACCTATATGATAGTGGAGTTATGAGGACCTTTGTGTGAAAGTAAATACCATGTTCCAAGCATGATCAAACTTGGTTTACTCTTTTAGGAGTTATGCACTGTATGTGGACAAGAGGATGTTTTGATCATATGCTTCATATGTGAAGAATATTGTTGTAATGAACCTTGTTGTATGCAAGAGCAACATATCCTCGTAATGCTTGCCTCTGTATAGCACGACTGGTAATGCTTTCTTGACATGCATATTGCATTGCCTTTTTGAGAGCATGTCCCTAGGTATGGATTAATTATGTGGTTGTAAGTTAGATAGTGTTGCATCACATTGCTAGAATAGATCATTTGGGTAATGCATTATATTCCAAGATTACATTTTTGCTAGGGTTCATCAGGGAACCTGGGTGTAATTATTGCATTGCATTATTTGAAGAGTTAAAGAGAAAAAGGGGTTGTGAAGAGGGTCTTTTGCATAGTCCTTGTGATGTTTAAAGTGTTAGAATCTTGAGTGAATTAGAAAACCCTACATCTTGTGACCTGAGTTATGATTTCATGTAATGCCCTGCCATGAATACCTCAGAGAACATCACATTTAAGTTATATGCAACAGGATAATTTTTTTTTTTTAAGATAGAAATAACAAAGTAATATTAACACATCATTTAAACTAATGACTTGTCCTCTAAGATAACATGGCTGCATTACTTGACAAAACAATTAACGTAATCTAACACACATCATGAATTAACATCAGTAACTCATTGTAAACCTAATGTACTAAATCAATAAACATTTACATCTTCATATCATATAAGTATTCATCAGGATCTAATACATAGTCACAATTTCTCCCGACATCTGAATACAACATTACATCGTTACATTATCATCTTCTGAATACACATGAATACATACTTAATGAATCATCTAATACATAGGCCAAATCATGAGCATAATAACTATCTCCATAAACAGGTACACGATCTGAATCTGCTACAGGAGTTACAACCTTCTTGCACACGAAAAAAGGCAAGAAAAACCAATGGAGATAAAACACATCCACCTGACCGTGTGGAACCCTAAGGTCCACCCCCCATGCTAGGAGATAACATAAGGTCCCAAAACATCATACAGTCAGGTAGACAATTGCCTAATAGGAACAAAGACTAATCATGACTCCATTACAACACATGACAACATCACAAGCAACTCAATATCACTTCCAAAGGCAACACAAGACAAATGGGGAGAGTACAACTCAGGAATGCTAGGCTGCAATAGGGAGAGTGTCATCGCATGGTCCTAGCATGGGTTACCCTAGCAGTCTCTCTCTAGACTCTGGCCCCCATCTATGGTTACCCTGGCAGTCTCTCACTAGACTCCGGCCCTATAGGGTGACACATGCGGATCTGACACATCCTTTCATGGAGACAAGGAGGTTGAACTTGCCAACCAAGCCTTCTCGATCCCATCCTTAGTCTAAACAAGCACTACAAGCATGGGTGAGGAATCCAATTATCTTGTTTAATGTGAATTACTACCCAACCCTCTAATTCATTAATTAGGTTATCACTTGATTATTAACTTTCAATGGGTTACCCTGGCTAGCCACTTTGGGTGTCAACCCCACATTGAAAGCCACTCCCCTACCTGCATCTAGAAACCCTAACCATCAAGCAAGACAATGACTATCATACTGATAAGTGTATATAAACAATGCAAGGCATTTACCTTCTTGCATACGGAACATAATAAATCACCAGAGCAAGGCATGGGTCCTCTTGCTCCAACATTTCAACCATAACAAGGTGTAATCTAGAGCAAGGCATGGGTCCTCTTGCTCCCAAACTCAATCCTTTACACAGACCAACATAGAATTTTAAGACAAGCTCAACACAATATGGAACCACAACCTTCCAGAAGAGCTCAACAACATGGATTCAAGACATAACAACAGGACTAGATATACTGAGCAAGGCATTATCCCTCTTGCACAGTCGTGAAAATCATATAAACCATAAGCAGAGGGAAGTCAACATCACATAAAACCAAAACATGCTCATTCTTCAACCAGAATGCAACAATGCAAGGATCAAACCCACAACTACCCTTACTGGCCTCTAGAATAAACTTTCACTAGATATCAGTGAAACACAACAATCCCCACATTAACATTTACTCTTAAAAACACAACTCCTTCAAATAGACCAATCTAAATACATACCCTAAGTGCAATATATAAGATGACATACTAACCATGGGTCTTCAAAGCAGTACCGTACTCATAAGATGCCCATGAATCAATACAACATTCACTTCAATTATTCTACTATTCCTTGCAACAAGACGATATAAACAACAACATAATTTATTATATCAAATAGGATCCATGAATGTGGACTTCATTATGAATGCAAACATCAAATCATCCAAGTCCAAAACACTTATAACAAAGAGTTAGCACTTATTCTCAACATTTAATTCACTACTAGGAAAAGTTAGCAATAACCATTACTCGACAAGACACTTGACGAGCAACACTTAGAACTAAACTATCTAAAAAGAGATCACAAATGATTCTATTCTTAATTCAATAACATGATAAGCATATCACTTTTAAACTAAGATGCGATACTCACTAAGAACCTCGAGACCCAAACCCTACATCCTACCTTATTTATGATAACTAAAGTTCTCATACAAGAGACATCATGTTCTTACAACATCAACACAATACTAGCACACCTATCCACCTGATTGCATGTACGACATACTAAGCCTCTAGACCAAGTTATCTAAATTCTCTTCATTATGTTTCAAAAGGTAGATCACAAGGTTTTAACTACAAGGTTCATTTAATTATAATATTAATAGTCTCAATATCCTATCATATACTAACCGATAAACAAAATCCGTATCTTCCGACCTTATTTAATTTCTTCCAACTTTAGATAAATCTAATGCTTTAATCATCAAAGCTTCAAGTTAAGCAAATTACAAAAAAGGTAATAAAATACACAATAACAGATGATAACATCTTAATTTATCTATATGTTTAATAATAACTAAAATGCATTTATTTTCCTATATGATTAATAATAACTAAGGATACATTTGTAATATCTCCCAAGTGCCTTTGTAAAATAATATATATAGATATTTTAAATATGAACAAAGAAGAATTGTCTTTCAATCCTAGTGTAAGGTAGCATAATGAAACCCATTTCTTTAAACTCATGCAAGTAAAAGAATATATGAATGGTTTAATCCTTTTAAATTGAATAGAGCATAAGAGCATTTAACTTTCATATTCTAATTAGAATCCAAGAATATATGCAAGTATTAGTTTCAAGAGGATATAATTCTCTCATAAGAGTCCTACGCATTTAAACTTTAATACAAAGCATAATATACTTATTGCAGATTACATGCAGTAAGATAAGACACAACATACCTGACAAAATAATCTAACAATATGCTCATTAATTTATATAAGGATATATATCTATATAAGTAAATCTTTACCTAAGTAAAAGTTAAAGCCCTAATATTACCTAAACCCTAAAATTTACTTATCAACTATAGATTTGTTTGAAAGGACTTTAAAAACTTGCAACAATAAATCTACAAGTGTAAATTCAAATTCCTCAATCTGGAAGATTTAAATCAGAAATGGACATCCATCAACGCATATAGGATTGAAGGAATTTGATCAGATTTTATAGTTGAAGATGCTTGGATGGCCAGGTAAGCAAAACTGGGCACATAGACTGGCATACAAACCCTATTACACAACGGCCTCAGGGAGATGTCTTCTCCTGGATTACAAGGATTGGAGAATGCACACTTAATAGATACGTTGGGCAGGCCTTAGGAAATTTCAAGCAAAGCAACTGGCAGTTCAACGCCAATTGAAATGGGAGGTCTTAGTAATTTTCAAGCAATGCAATTGGCAGGTGTAAAGCCAGATCTACAACCTTTGCCAGCATTGTTTCCAACCTATGCCAAAAGTGCACTGGGAACATATATGAACATCTTCCAAGTCATAACGGAAGGAAAATGTAAGTCAGATGTTGAAGTTGCAACTGTCGTGCGAGATCTGTATACTAAATGAGGAAGCATGCACAAGGCTCATGAACTATTTAACCAAATACTTCAATCACAAATATAACCCTTATTGCATTATGCCTACATTTGATCATTCTGTGAGCGTGGTTGGCCTTGAGGAAACCCTAAACTTTGACACATGATGCTAGCTATAACCTGTGGTCTATGGATGATATGCATGTAAAATCTAAACACAAAGACAAAGCACACAAACTATTTACTGATGCCTCTGAGAGATAATCTCTTGGGATGCAACGATTGCAGGATATGCACAAATTGGATTTGTGAAGAACTACACAAATTTCAAGTAGGTGCAATTGAAAGATTTACAAACAATCCAACGACCTTGCTAGCATGTTGCCAGTGCATGCCAAAATGGGAGATCTGATATAGTTTATGATATCCGTTGAAGCATAATGGAAATCAAGAGATAAAATGATCGATTCCCATGAAAAAAAAAATAGAAAATAAAAATAACGGAGAGTATAAGGTTATGGAGATCGACCATAAGCACTATATATATAGTTCAAAATGAGACAGAGGTCATTCTTTGAAGGCAGTTTGTTAATGAGAGGAAAAATAGAATAAAAGACCTCTTTTGTTATACTTCCCAGACCGATCAAGGAGGACGATCCAAGAGAAAAAGAGAGTCTGTAAAACTATATAAACCAAATCAACAACCTTCGCTAGCAACCGCTCAGCGTATGACAGAATGGGACCTTTGGGACAGATAAAGGACATCCATCGACATACAACAGAGGGTGATTTTGATCAGAAAATGTGTTGGGACTACTCGGGTAGACATGTAAACAAAATGTAGACGCATAGATAGGGAAAGTGAACTATTTGACAGACACCTCAAAGAAACGTCATCTCAAGGATTTCAATGATTGCAGAAAATGCAAAAAATGGATTTTTTTTGAGAAGGCCTTTGAAACTTTTAAGCAAATGCAATCGCAGGTGTAGGGCAAAGTTCCACCACCGATGCCAATGCCAAGATGGGAGCCTTGGGATAGCGTGTGGACATCCTTCAACGCATAAGGGAAGGGGAATTTTGTTCAGATATTACAGTTGGAAATGCTCTGGTAGACATGTATGCAAAATTTGGACACATAGACAAGGCACATGGGAGCAGGTTTTTGCCCGAATGCCTCAAAGAACACAATGCTTGCAGTCAACAATGTTTTCAAATTCCCCAATGCCGATGGTTGAGGTTTAAAACTACCACTTGCACCCATTGGAGATTCAAGGAATACGCCGATAGGACAGCTAACGAGTTTAGAAAATTTTTAGTTTGAATTTGTTTATGATAGGCAGTTCAAGGAATATGGCTGATAGGGGCAATCAATGAGTTTAGAAGAATATTCTAGAATGAATTGCAAATAGGAATAATAGACGAATATAGAAAACTGATCCGTGATCTTTATCAGCAGCTAAGACAACTAAATTACATGCTATTGACCAACTGTATCTCTTTTTCTCTCACAAACCTACTTCGATAGAATCACCATGCGAAGGACAACCAGAAATCAACCATTATCCAAGAATGTTTCAGAAACCTAAGGTCACCTTGAGAACTCAAACCTGTTTGACCACAAAGACATCAATGTTCTGATTCAAAAGTACAGAAGTTTATATTAATTTCTTTGCCTGGCTTACGGAATCAAGAGCATTCTAGTTTAGACATAAACAACTAGATGATGAATGTTGAGAGCTTCATAGCTTAAGAAACAGTTATTCAAAATATTAGAAGAAATAATTAATAGAATTGCAAGGCAGGTAGATTGACTGGTTAGTTAATAACCGACAACAAGAAACTTATGAATAATAACCCTACAACAATTTCAAAACATGACACAGGATTTCTATCCAAAGAACAAAACTGGAATCACTGTGAAAACATTGATTCTATTGTATTGAAAATGATTGAGTAAAAGATTTGACAACATGACAAAACCCTAAATTTATATAAAATGCACTAATTAAAGATCAAAGACAAAACTATTGCAATAATAGATGTTACTGAAATGTATCAAATTGTGGTCGCTCAAAATTTTCGCATAACTCCCATGTAATTTCTCCAAGCCCCCAAAATCCCCCCCCTTTTACAGCAAAAATCTTTCTTTTATATTTGCAAGAGTGCAACCACCAAATGGGAAAACCAACTAACTCAACTAATTACAAAATATTAAATTTATAAAGCTCATAGTTATAAAATAATTACCCAATCTAATTTTATTCACGTAAACGAGTAATTTATTTACCCCCACATTTACACATATGAACAATTAATTGTTTACCCAATTGCATACAACATAATATTATTATCATTAATAATAATAATTATTTAAAATAATATTATACTACACATTAACAATAATTTATTTAAACAACTTATTAAATCTTAATAATAATAATAATATTATATAACCTTGTTAAATATTATAGTGGGTTTAATAATAGTATACTATATACTATAATAATTTCTATTACACCACAACAAAATCTAGGCACATATCATTAACCCACTGAGCAAGAAAGATCTCGAATGCCAAATCAATAGAAGTTCACAACCCAGGGCCAAACTCGCACTTAACCAACAGGCTCCATCCAATATCAATCAGTTGCAAGACCTGACATACTGACAGAACTAACAGGTTGAACTGGACATGTCATGCATCCTGATCAAGGATGATGACTTGGGATGTGGGACCTTAAGTTATCTCTGGAACAACTTATCCATTGGGTTTAGGGCACGCTCAGACCTGTTAATTTAGGTGGAGTCGATGCCAGATACCTACATCCTGCAACAAATGACACAGTCAAGCATGTATAGATGCATATAAGTGGACACTAGGTGAAAAAGGAATCACAACATCGCAGGGCACTCGCAAGCGAGTGATGCGACATCGTCCTCTCCACATCATCTCAATCTAGATTAGATAACACGTAATCATAAACAAATCGAATCTATCTCATTATCTGAATAGAACCATAGTCATAAGTACAAATAAATCTAACAGAATTAATCGCATGAGATCCATTCTAACATATAACAATGTCAAAGCCTGCATTATCAGTGTCGTAATGGAGATTATCAATAAAACACATTAATTATCATATGAAACCACACGTGGATGAAACATCTATCTATATTATACAACATCAATTGTTTACCTTACCTTAATTATTCCTGTTATTTTACCTTCATCTTCATGCGCCTTGATCAATTCACCTGTACATCCAAGGTGGGAACGAAGGGGCACTACATTTCACATATCTTAGTATGCATTTAGTATGCTTGTCATCATGTTGTGGAGGAGTTTAGCATCTTGTGAAAGGAACGTTCGGTAATTGCTTAACCCCAACTTGATCCTCCCTCCCGTTTTATTTTATGATATATTGGTGAATCCTTGATTGGTAAGAGGTGTTAACCGCTGCCTATTGGAGAGATTGATGTGCTTAGATATCTCAGTTGTGGACCTGATTTTGTCTCAGCTTAGTCTTGATTGTTGGTTGGGTGCTAGTGGATGACTATGTGTGTCTTTATGTAGTGATTGTATGCAACTTTTGGTTGCTTGGCATCATTGAGTGATGTTTGTGTGGTTAAGTAGAAATAATCTTTTGGTATAGATGTGATTGGAGTCTTAGAAGATTCATTTGTTTAATGTGGTTGAGTGTATTCTCTTACTCACCTCGGATCCAGGTGTAGTGTAGCATTGTACTCCCTCTCTAGTGGCTAGAATTAGTCACGTAGTTCATGTAATGTGGAACTTTTGAACTTTAATACCTTATTTTATTTGACTTTCATAAATTTTCTAAACATTGTATGGGCCAGCATTGAATTTTTATTTTTATTTTTATTTTATAAATAAGTATAGCCATCAAAGTTTAATATTTATTTATCTTGTGACCTTTACAGTCACGTTTGATTTACTGTTGAAACTGAGCTCATTTTATACCTTATTGTTGAAAATTGACTTTTTTTCCACTTTGATATTTTATTATTTATTTATTATTGATGGCTATGCTTGAATGTTTTAATTGCTGGTCATGCATCATGTTATGTTGTGTATTGTGTTATGTTCTCTATCATGTCCATGATGGGCCTCTGATGGATTGTATGAGGGAGTAGAATGTGGAGAATATACTATTACCTGATATGTGTATCACTAGAACTATGGTAGATTAAATTCCTTTGTTGATAAATGAAAGCGACTATTGTGTGAATGTTGAGAAATGGTTTTGTGTTTCTGTGAATGACTTGATGAGAAATGTATTCTTGTATGAGCTTAAATGTAGATTCATGATTGTGTAGAGAACACATTGGGATTGAATCTTGCTTTTAGTTTAATTGGCCTAATGTTGGCTTAGTCCACCAACTTTAGTTATTCTTGCTTGTCTCATTCCTGTTGGTCTTGAACACGATGCCATGTCCCTAGTGTTTGGCATTGGTAGAGTGTATGATGTTGTATGTAAGTTCCATATCTACCTTCAAGTTTGACATAGTGTAGGGTATGATGGATCCTTAGTTAGTGCATGAGCATGTAATGTATATAGATATTTATGGTATTATAGTTGTCTTTTTATTCTTGTTGAGTTGCCAACCTTGGAAATTAGGTTGCTTCAGGAGTTTCTTCTTAGTAGTTGGAGGTTTTCTAGCTTGATGCTAGATGGGATAAGTTGTCCTTTGTATTCCATTTATGGATACTTGGTGTTAAGCCATGAAGAAGCCTTGTGTTTCTTAGTTGGTCATGAATTTGTGATCAAGTTGTGTTGTTTGACCTTTTGGTCTAGCTTAGTTAAGAGAAAATGGCAGTATGGTGGAGTAGCTTTACTCCTTGTTAGTGTGTTTCTATCATCTTAGATGTGCTCCTAGTGAGTAACAAGTTGCTAAGCCTTGCTTTATAGTAGTGTTTACCCCGTTAGAGGGTGTGGTTAGATTCTTTCCTCTAAGAATCTGTTTGGTTGGTCCTAGTTTAGGTAGTGTAGAGATAGAGTGTTAAAGAAACCCTCTCTTTCAGGAGTGGAGCATGAGGAAGTATCTCATGTAGGGAAACTGTGTCTAGAGTTGAGACATGTGGTAGTGGTGCCTATAACCTTTTGAGTTAGCTTACCTGATCCTTGAATTCTTTTGTTGTGGGTAGTGCCTGAGGAAGCACTGTTGAGAGAATAATCTTTTGTTGCAATTTTCCTTAAGAGTAGATATGGTAGCTTTGTGAGTCTCCTTAAACTTAGTTGAGAGCTTGAGAGATTATTCTAGCATAGTTGTGGTCCTAAGTTTTTTGGACTTAACTTGTTGTTGCACTTTTTGGGCTAGAGCCTCTTCTCATTGCAGTGGCAGTTGGAGGATGGAGTGGTGTAGTCTCAAAGGAGTTGTATGCACGATGGTTGGTTTTTATCTAGTTGGTGTACCTTTGGAGATTTGTTTTGATATAGGAGATCTCGACCTAGTGTTGGTTAGGAGAACTGATTTCTTGGAATTATGTTATGATTTCCATTGCATGTGCATTATGATGATTGATTCATGCTTATATGTGTCTATGATGGACTAAGATTTGCCTCATTTGGTGTGCTTTGGTGGTAAGATTATTTTTCCTTATAACTTCATTTATTGTGATGATAATTTGATTATGATCTGACAAGAGTGCCATATGTTACTTGTATGGAATTGGATGGTAGTGTAGACACCCAAAATTGTCCCAAATTTGTTCATGTCTTGCAACACCTAGTCAAATACCTTACTTAGACATCATGTAGCATTTTGTCCTAAATCCCACTCTTAATCCCATTTATCCATTAGCCAATTAATTAAATAAATTTTATTTATTTAATTAAAATCTCATTTTAATCCCATCCTAATCCCACTTTCCAATTAATTAAATAAATTTTATTTATTTAATTAATTTCCCAATCATATCCTAATCCCACTATCCAATTAATTAAATAAATTTTATTTATTTAATTAATATCCAACTCATATCCCAACTAATTCAAATATTTTATTTGAATTAAGTTCCCCACTATCCAATTAATTAAATAAATTTTTATTTATTTAATTAATATCCAACTCATATCCCAACTAATTCAAATATTTTATTTGAATTAAATTCTCATTATAAGCCGACTTTCCAATTAATTAAATAAATTTTATTTATTTAATTAATTTCTCTTATCATTTAGCCGACATGTGTGCCTCTTTCATTTAAAAAGATAAGTGGTACTACACCCTTTTATTTAATATCTTTCATATGTAGTACTTTTTATGTACACAAGCACACATGAGCCCTATCCTTCCTCCACTTGTCAAATGACTACAACTCCCTTGAAGAGTGGGATAACCAAATCAATCCTAGCCATCCACATCAATCATTTAGCTTTTTAATCTCAACCATCCATTTGAACCAAGCCTTTTCTATAAATCAACCCCCTCACAAGCCATTAGCATGCATTGAGCGTCAAGTATCCACATGCTGTTGAAATGTCATTAGAGCCTTTGCATCCTTCATCTATCATTCATTCTAGCATCTTCATCTTAATGTTATGCTACAGAAGTGAGCACCCAACATTCTTCCAACAATAATCCTTCAAAATCTTGCATGCTCATGCGAGGTGGACAAGAGCAATGGAGATAAATCAAGCATAGCATGGAGATCAGTTTGCATTTACATTTGTTATTTTGATTTTTATGTTGTCTTGTGCTTCATTGTGCATTGCTAGGGTTTTTATCATTGTTGTTTATTCATTTGCCCTGATTTACAATTTTACCCTAACTACATTTGGCACGCCCGGTGGGACTCACTTCGCTTGATCTTTTTTCCAGGTTTTTGTAGTAAAAATTTGCATTCATATAACCCCCATTGTTGAGTTTTGTAGGTTTAATTAACTTTTTGTTGCAGATCTGCTACTTTTTGGACAAAACCCTAGGTTTAACGATTTCATCATATCTTCCAAATGGCTATGAATTTTTCTATAAGATGTTAGCAGATGTTTGTCCATGATATAAGAAAGCTACAGTAGAAAAATTTCTGGTTTATCATGATTTTTGCAGGATTTATCATGTTTTTATGTTTTTTCATAAAATCACAATTCTAGGCATAAATCAGAGAATTTTTTAGAAATTTTTACATTTTTGGAAAGCTCTTGAAATTCCAATGGGGGTCTATGTTTTACAGATTTAATTTACAGGTCATTTACAGTGCAAAAAAATTAGATCTTTGTCGACTGTACCGTTTTCATAAATCCACATTTCTGGGCGCAAATCAGGGAATTTTTCTGATTTCTTTACATTTTCAAAAATCTCTCTAAAAATTAATGGGGGTCTCTTCTTTGATTTTTTAATTTTCAAATAAAAAATGTATCGAAATAATCAAATCTAATTTAGCTATGCATCTAAAATTACAATTTTTCTTGCCTGATGAGCCTATTTTTTATGCCTGCATTATAATATCACTTTTTTTTATGTTGTAGGTGATCATAAGGAGCTGGAGCAACATTGACATCAACATCTACGGCAATTTGGATAGAAAATTAACCAGGTGCAATCATTTCATTTCTCATCTTCTAATCATTGTTTGCAAACACATTTGGATTTTGGGCATAAAATAAACAATTGTTTGCAAATTCACATCAAAACATTGGGCTAAAATGAACCATTGTCTTTCATCACATTTGGTTTTGGGCTTTAAAACAAACAAGTGCTTGCATTGTCTTCCACACATTGAATTTCTAAGGTTAATGAAACCCATGCGAGTGTGACCAAATAAATGTGTATGCTCTCTCCTTGCATCCTAACATGAACTTGGAGATCAAAAACATTTACTTGTGTTGCTTTTGTTTAGCCTTAGAGAGGCCTGCCTTGGTATCCACCCCAAGGGAATGACCTAAAGTGGTACTTTCATCTGATCCGCTATAAAAATCAGAGGATAAGGTGAAAGCCAAGTCTAACCGGTATTAGCGCTCACCATACAGTGCTAACTCAAAAGGAGGTGTACCTTGGTGTATATTAAAACTCCTAGTAGGGTTAGTTAAAGTCTTAAGTGGCTTGTTGGATGCTCGTGGGGTGCCGGTCCCCCAGATTTTCACTAGAACCTCCTTGTGATAGTGGCCTTGCCTTAACTAGGACTTGTTGAAGTGTCTTCACGTGCTTGCTTAACCATCATCGCATTCTTCCAAACTAAAACTTGCTTATGTGTCTTGTGTGAGTGATTCATGTGTGTATATGCATAATCATTTGTTTGAATATTGCCACATCAAGCTCTAAACACCCAAACACATAAAGACAAGTCATCCTACACATTCTTCCAATAACATTCAAACCCAATCACTTTCATCCCAAACATAGCCTAGTCATATCCAACTCAATTTCATCCACATCATTCAAACAATCCATATCATCATCCAAATCCCTAAACAAGCACTTGCTAAAAGGACCTAAGACAAACACTTGGTGACAACATGTCTACACTAGAGGACCTAGAAAACAAATTCCAAAGATTCCTCCAAAATCTTTATCAGGGATCACAACCCCTAAACCAAGATGCCATTGAAATATTACAATTCTTCCTCCAAAGAGCTCAACCCCATGCAAGTCAATCACCTCAACTACAACACTTCACAGCCCAAATCCAACACCTTTTAGCCACTAGTCAAGTTTGACAAGTACAACAATCCTTAGCCACTTCATATCAACCTAATCCACCTCATAGCCACATGTCATATCCATCTTCCTATCAACTTAATCCACCATACACATCAACCTATGCCACATCAACATATCAACCTCCACCTCAACATTATCCAATCCCTCATGCTGATATTCCAATGCACTACCACGCCTATCCACAAAGCAATCAAGTGATATTACAAGAACAACATCCAAGTCCTAATGGCTCTTTGTACATAAATCAAGTAAGTCCAAGTACACCTTTTCAACAAGATCACCAAGCACCATTGATAGATCTAAATCCACCTTTCCAACAAGAATCATATCCAAATCCCAATGGCCCCTTGTACATAAATCAAATGAGTCCAAGTTATCCTATGCAAGACTTAATTACCTTTGACAAGGGAGATACCAATCTAGAGTGGCCTCCACCATCTAATCACCCACCAACACATGAGCCAACTAATCCTATCCCAACACCATCATGTGATCCCATTCCTAGTCCATTAATCCATCAACCTTCCAAACCACCAAGCCCTCCATTATCTTCATCACCATGTCATTCTAATCCTTCACCAAAGGATATGGCTGAGAGAGTTTTACAAAGGATGCTTGAAGCAAAACTCATTGAACTTCCCGAAGTCAAACCATGTGAAGAAAGTCCATATGATGAACATGATTATTGTGCATACCATAGGACCAAAGGCCATGATACAAATACATGCCCCATGTTTTTCCCAATTGTTTACAAGGTGTATCGACATACAATAAGAAATCATGTCACATCATTCAAATCCCATGTGTCACACCCATCTAGTCCACATCCTAATCCATCAAACTCCATTATCCTTCCATCCAATCAAAATCTTAGTCCTACGCTTACAACATCATCCTCTATTATTGCTCATCCATTATATTGCCCATCTACACATACCCTTGCGAAGGATGTGATCCATTGGCTACTAGCTAGGAATAAACTACCTACATGTCAAACACCAATTCATGAGCCTACCAATGAACTTCCAAAGGTCATGTCCAATCCTATAATCCCATCATGTGGTCAACCTATCCTTGAGCCTATCCAAGAGCCCTCAATTAACATTCTTAGCCGTTCAAGCTCATCATATGACCCACAAGCCATCAAGCCTATTCAAGGACCTCCCATAAATCCAAGTCAAGAGTCATTATTTTCTCATGTTGTTGACCAAGAGCCTATCCAAGAGTCTTCCACTTCCATTCAAGCAACCCAAGAGGTATGTCAAAGGTTTAATCCTAAGCATGTGGAAACATTAAGCCCTAGTCCAACTCAAGATCAAATCACTTTTATGCAACCCATCCATAACATGTATCTTTTCCACGATCAAGACAATATCCATAATGAAGAAGCTATCCATGAGCACCTTGATCCTATCCATAATCTTATATACATCCATAAGCAAGATATCCAAATTGCTCCTAGTCATCCACCATCTAGCCCTATCCATAATGAGCAAACATCCACTTGTCATGATGAGACACTTGTCCCCCAAGTAAGCATAAAAGATCAAATCAATAACTTGGATCTACATGAACACAATGCTAATCAAGATCTTAATGATCCTCCTTCCACATCCACCATCAACTCCACTTCAAATCCACCATCATGTCCACTTGGTCTTACCACCCTCATACATGAGTGTTCTTCCTTAGGACAACAACAACCTTTGTCCTCCACTTCATCTTCTCCATCCAATAAAGAGCTCAAGTCTAGTTCCTGTTGCAAGTATGAGGTGAGCCAGTGTTGTCATTGATGTCAACATACTCATATTGCATTGACAAGAAGGATTTGATGAGCTGTGTGCTGAGGATATTGAGAAAATTAGCCTCAGTCAGGAACAGTGAAGAACAGTGATGAGAAGAAGGCAAATGTACTATATAGGATGAGAACCGGAGGATGCGGATTAAAGGGTTAGTAGATATGAGTCTTGAGATGCTTCAGTTAAGATTTCAGAGGTCCGCATGAAGATTTGAAGGAGTTGTGGCTGTCGGTATAGAACCGGTTCCGGCAAGTATCCAGAGGTGACAGAGGATCACAAAAAGGTCCGGTGAGGTCCGAAATTGTATTATCCTAATCTGCGGATTGGACGGAGTGTTTGGGATGTCCTTGTGATGTGTCATCTGGATTTGTGTATGATTTGGAGGTCCGGAAGTACCTCTTGCATTATGACAGTGGCGACAGACTGTGTTCTTGAAGTTCTGGATGAGGAAGACAAGAGATCCCAGTAAGTAGAGGAAGTGCGGATGTATCCGGACATTCAGACAGGATTGTGAAGGTTCTTGGATCATGTTTAGGTTGTGTTGTTGGTCCGCATTGATGGTAGAGCTCGGAATTGAAGTTATTCTTCCGGATGAAGTTCTTGCTCTGTTTAGCCGACCGGATGAGTTGTTCATCCTGCGAATGTTCTTGTGGTGGCCGACCGGATGTGTTATTCATCTTGCGGATACTCCTATGGTTGTTTGCCGACTTAGATGTTTGTTCCTAAGTCGATGTCTTGTATAAATAACGGTTTGTGAGTTCATTTCAAAGTGTGGTGTGCGGATGAGTGTGGCATAGCGAAGAAACGTGTGAAAGGTAGAGCAGAGATTTTTGGGCTTAATTGGAACTGATCCGGACATGGTAGAGATGTCATTCTCCAGTTCAAGACTGTGATTTTTATCACTTTGTAGACAGTGTGTCTCCTTGTAGGCAGTGGGCCTCTTTGTGAGCAGTGTGCTCGGGCAGTGAGCCCTTATTGGCATGTGCCATTCATTTTTCTTTATTCTTCTAACAGAGAATAATTCTTGGGTTAATCACCCCGTGGTTTTTCCCTTAACTGGGTTTTCCACGTCAAAATCTTGGTGTTCAATGTGTTGATGCTTATCTGCTCTTGTGTTTATGTATTATGCTTCCATGGATGATTATTTGATATGCTGCTAACTAACAACAAAGAATCAAGTGTTTGAAAGAAGAAGAAGTTTTTTTACAACTGATTCACCCCCCCCCTCTCAGTTGTATGCCCTAGATCCAACAGTTCCCTAAGCACACCTAGTCCTATAGTCAATCACATCCTCCAAAACATGAACTACCAAGGTAAAGGTCTAGGCCTTTATGAAAAAGGTATTTTGGAGCCAAAGCATGTCAAGATTCCTCCATGCTCATATAGCCTTGGATACACACCCCAAGGTAAACAAGGCCAAGATGTTGGTAATCCCTTCGTGCATCCTAAACCTACCACTTTCCATCACACCCCCCATCATCTACCCAAAACATATGTTGCCAATCCACCTCCATCATCTTATAAATGTCAAAAGCATGTGACCGTACACCTTCCGCCATCTAATTTGCCTCCACTTTTACCAACTCCAAATATCCCTCCATCCACCTTCCCACCATTGCTTCCAGCACCTAACATACCTAGGATTCATAAGTATCCTTACATCTCTAATCATGGCCAACAAAAGCACACATTGCCTAAACATGAAGCTTCCATTCATTCCATCCACTCCACCCACCCCATGGGATTCAAAAGTAAAAATTTTGATGCCTTTATCTATAAAGCCAAAAATCCAACTAAAACTCCTAAGGACCCTCATGCCTTAGGGTATCAATGTGAAAAGTCTCTAAATCATCCATCTTCTAAGCAAAGTACACTCACAAAGCTATCCAAGCCCATACCTCCAAAAGCAAAGCCCAAAAGCAAAATGGTTTGACTTCCTAAAAAAATAACTAACAAGTCAAATGAGGCATCCTCATCCACATCTCAAGAATCCCAACCATCTATATCCATCCAAAAGCCTACTTCCATCCAAAACTTCCATTCCCTTGAAAAATCCCACAAGCAAAACAAAAGCACTAAAAATCCTAAATCTATGTGGGTTCCTAAATCACTTCATCATCCATCCCCTAAGCAAACATCTCCATTGCTTCCTACACCACCATCTCACCAAAAGCTTCAATGTCTATCACGGTGTGTGCAACCGTTGGTCATGGTTCCCTTCCACTTTGCAGGACCTCCACATAACTACATCTCCCCATCTTCCATCCATTATCCTACATATCTCCCCCATGCTATCCCTATGGTTCATGCTTTTGCCTAAGTCCTACATAAATCCACACCATAATCCACTATCCCCATCCATCTATCCTTGCATGAACCTTTCATAATCCAATATCTACCTAATCCATCTCCCATCCATGCAATCCCTTATCAACATCTATGAGCATAATGACATGGTCCATGCAAAGACATCATCCATCTCTAATGGGACAATATCAACCTTCATAGCACTAGCCACTTGAGTCCCTCCTATCCATTACCATGGTGAAAACCTGGTAAACAGGCGCCATGTGTAATTGTCAACACATCTAAAAGCAAAAAAAAAAAATACAAAAAAAAAAAAAAGAAATCAAAATAGTAAAGAGAAATCCCTTCGTCCATCGGTGAAAACTTGGTAAACAGGCGCCTTGGATAAGTACCATGATGAAAACCTAGCAAACCGGCATCATGTGTAGGTTGATCTTCTATATCACTTACACTTGGGGGCACATTGTCTCATCCATCTAATCATGTCCTATCGAGCCATTGTACCATCCTTAGCCATTACATAAACATGCCTATCATACTGAACCCATTTATCCATCCTTTTGCCTTTTGATTTTGATGAAGACAAGGGCAAAATGTTGAAACATGTTTGGATATTTCTTGACATACCTTCTTTCCAAACCAAGTCCTATCTATGAACCTTCCATCCCATTCAAACCAATCCATCATATCATCCCATTTTCATAAGCCTTGTCATGTAAAATCCAATCCATCATGTCATCTCTTGGTCATGAACTTTGTCATGTAAAAATCCTAAGCATTACCACCTAGAATGGAGCAATTTCCTCCTATGCAACATAGCCTTTGGAGATCACATCCTAGCTCCCCATCACGAGCTTTCCATCTTATAGCTTATCCCCATCTGTTTATCATGAGCTTTCCACTACAACCTTCCTATCCATTTATCATGAGGCAAGCATCCATCCCTTATATGGCCTATCCTCTCTTCTATCCATCCAACTATCATGAGCCTTTCATCCCATTTACTATGAGCCCATCCTTTTATCCATCCCTTGCACCTAGACTTGGTTTTCTTCCTTGTCATTGGTATCTAGCACAAAAGCTACTCAATTGTAAATCCATCAACATTCAAAACATTTCAAAAAAACTACAAAAAAATTAAATATTCCAAAAATCCAAAAAATTAAATATCCAACAAAAAATCCAAGCAATAAAACCAACCATATCAATCTAAAACAATCCACTTCAACATTCAATCAAAATCAAAATCAAATCATCATCATCAATTCTTCTTATCAATAACATTCATTCATCAATTTCAATCAATCACTTCTTCCAATCATATCAATCAAATCAATTTAAGAAATGATCTTAAATCCAAGTCACATTAATCCATATCAAGCAAGCTAATCAATCAAGGAACATTATCCAATCAAATCAACAGGTTTTGATCCTAATCTTGTCATGAGCCAAATCAATCATCATCAAACATCATCAATGGGATATAGCATTCCCACATTCTTGTGTTGATCTAGGGATATAGCTTTCCCCGCAATGACAACACTATCATCATCAATCAAAAAATCAATCATTGGTTTATGACTTGACAAGGGAAATACCTTGTTTGTTTTACATCCTTTGAGCACACTAAGAACATTTGTTTATGCTTAGATTGAATTGACACTCTAATCATCACAGCATCACTATCATCATTCAAAACAATCCAATCATCAAAACAATCAACCCAGCAATAACAAACATCACAACCAAAGCACATCAAGCTAGCCATCAAAACAAATCCAATTACTTCAGCAAATCAAAAGCAGCTCAATCCACCACATCTCATCCCATCATCCACATTTCATCAAACCAAATCAATCTAATCATTTTCTCATCTTCAAATCATTCAAAATAAAGATCCAAATGCAAGTCCATCCTTAATCCATACCAATCAAGTTAATCAATCAAGCCAAGTTATCCAAACGCAATCCATGGTCTTGATCCTAGCCTTGTTGTAAGCTAAATCAATCAGCCAACTAGCCAACCAACTCAGCAAACAACCATTGTGTTGATCTAGGGATATAGCTTTCTCCGCCATGACAACACTCTCAACTATCATCATCATGAAAACAATTAATCATTGGTTTACAGCTTGACAAGGGCAATACCTTGTTTGTTTTTGAATCATTTGTGCATGCTTGCTTGCTGGCTTGTGTGTGTTATCTTTTTATCTTGCATTTGCATCATATCGGTATCATTTCCAGCTAATATTCATATCTTGTAACTAGACAAGGTTGTATTATGTTGGGGCATGAGACACATCGTCACCCTGGTCCTTATACCTTGGTGCATAACATCTAGTGATATATCAAACATCATGGTTGCTCACTTTCCATTGCAGCATAACGCATCATCCATTTCTTCTATCCATTCTCTTATCTTTCTTTCTTGACCAAGCCATTTCATTTCGAGAGCCTACCCGTGTTTGTCCAACCCGCATATCCTTTCAAGGGGGCATCATCATCCTATCTTTTCATCATCATCATCCTCATCATATCCTTACATCATCATCCCTATCGATTATCCATACCTTAGCTTCTTTGAAATGATGTTACTCGACACAAAGCTCATCATCTCGAACATCATCTCAAAGAGGGGCAAAATGTAGACACCCAAAATTGTCCCAAATTTGTTCATGTCTTGCAACACCTAGTCAAATACCTTACTTAGACATCATGTAGCATTTTGTCATAAATCCCACTCTTAATCCCAATTATCCATTAGCCAATTAATTAAATAAATTTTATTTATTTAATTAATTTCCCAATCATATCCTAATCCCACTATCCAATTAATTAAATAAATTTTATTTATTTAATTAATATCCAACTCATATCCCAACTAATTCAAATATTTTATTTGAATTAAGTTCCCCACTATCCAATTAATTAAATAAATTTTATTTATTTAATTAATATCCAACTCATATCCCAACTAATTCAAATATTTTATTTGAATTAAGTTCTCATTATAAGCCGACTTTCCAATTAATTAAATAAATTTTATTTATTTAATTAATTTATCTTATCATTTAGCCGACATGTGTGCCTCTTTCATTTAAAAAGATAAGTGGTACTACACCCTTTTATTTAATATCTTTCATATGTAGTACTTTTTATGTACACAAGCACACATGAGCCCTATCCTTCTTCCACTTGTCAAATGACTACAACTCACTTGAAGAGTGGGATAACTGAATCAATCCTAGCCATCCACATCAATCATTTAGCTTTTTAATCTCAACCATCCATTTGAACCAAGCCTTTTCTATAAATCAACCCCCTCACAAGCCATTATCATGCATTGAGCCTCAAGTATCCACATGTTGAAATATCATTAGAGCCTTTGCATCCTTCATCTATCATTCATTCTAGCATCTTCATCTTAATGTTATGCTGCAGAAGTGAGCACCCAACATTCTTCCAACAATAATCCTTCAAAATCTTGCATGCTCATGCAAGGTGGAGAAGAGCAATGGAGATAAATCGAGCATAGCATGGAGATCGGTTTGCATTTACATTTGTTATTTTGATTTTTATGTTGTCTTATGCTTCATTGTGCATTGCTAGGGTTTTTATCATTGCTATTTTTTCATTTGCCCTGATTTGCAATTTTACCCTAACTACAGGGAGTTGTACCATGTGTCGGTTATATGCTTGTATTGGCAGTTGGTCAATGTGTGTTGTTTATATTGATTGACATGCTTTATTGGACCTAGAAGTGGTGCTGGTGGAGCCCACTCGAATTCTTGATAGATGCAAAGGGCATTAGTAAGATACTTTTATTATCTTAGTACATGTGTAGTAAATGTGTAATAAAGATATTGCTCAGTACAAGGTCGAGTAAGACCAATATTCTGTGGACAGTGCCACCTGGGAGAATGCGAAGGATATAGACAAAGCTTTCCCGCATCTAAGATTTTAGCATATTTTTTTTTTATTTTCTGCATAATTATGACTTATTTATTATATTGATACTATATGTGTAAGAATTTTATGTTGATGTTTTGTGTAATAAGACATCAAGACGATGTCTCTTCCAAGTGGGGAAGGATGTCACGTCTCAAACTTTGATGCATTCTGAACTTACTATAATTGGAACTATTTTATGAATAATTGTGTGTGGATTAGATAAATATTATTTTATTTTGAAAAGATGAGATAAGTGAATATTATTTTACTTTGAAATGATGAAATATAGTGAATATTATTTTATTTTGAAATAATGAAATATAATGTTTCGGCTATGCTCCGGCTATTTGGACACTAACCTATTAATGGAAAATTTGAATTTCATGAGTTGTAGGTTGTCGAAGACAAGGGTGTGGTTAAGGTAGAGGGGGTTAGCTACCTGGCAGTGTTAGGATGGAGTGGACTCTCTCTTGCACACACAGACACTTAGATGTCATATAGTTGCATTATTATTGCATAAATTAATCATATTCATATATTAGTTCTTATTTTACTAGAAAGGAAAATCATTGTTATGTTATAGTTGAATATTTAATTAATTGTTAGTTAATATGGTAATGTCAAAAAATTTCCCCTTGGAGGCTTTTCCCTCATAAGGTTTAGCTCCCGGTCTTTTAGCTGCATTTAGGACATCTTGCATCATATTTTGACATCCCGATGAAATGAGCCCTAAGTTTCATGACAAATGGGACCTAGGGGGATCCCTTGAACCTAACCCTAACCAAAATAGGGAGGGAGCCCTAGTCCTACCCTCGCCCTAGTCCTGTCCTATTTTGGGCCAGTCCCAAATTTTGAGTGTCAGCTTGTGACCGTTATTTGGGTCCTATGGCGACACAGTAAGTTTGAATTACAAAATTCTTGGCAGGAGTGTTTGTAGTTGCATATATAATTATGTTTAGGCATTCATTTGTAAACTAGATGGACATTAGATGGCTATTGTGAACTTTATGCATTCTAAAGGTGATTCAAGGCATTCATTGTGTTGTGTTGTTTATGTGTTTGTATTTGCAAATTTGAGCATCCATATCCTCATGGCATGAAGAGCTTCTTCCTTCCATGAGATCTTCACTACAAGGTGATATCATTTGTGTTTGCAAGCATTTATCATTTGGTTTTTTCCTCTGTCCTCCAAGGGCTCGCACTCTCTATCTGACAACGGTGTTTGAAAGACTTGAGTGTCTCTCCGGGGCTTGACTGAGGCAAGCCTCTAAACACCACAACCCCCTCCCCATTTTCCCGTGATTGTAGGTTACAGGTTGAAGAAGCAGGAAAATTGGAGTTGTAGAGGAGTGTTGCAGAGTGTCAGAAATTGTAGATCAAAGTTGAAAATAGGGACTTGGACTTGGATGCCCACTCGTTAGTCCTCCAGATCTCGCAATAGAAGAATCTTTGAGACAACAGGAACAAGTTCTATATAAAGTTCCCAGATCCTAATAAAATGCATGGCACTAGACTAGGGCGCCCACTCATTAGTCCCTAACTATTTTGCTTCCCGAACTTTAGAAATTGGTACACATTTTTCTATAATTTTACATCTTTCTATAGCAACATTTTCTGGTATTCATTCGTTTGCTTCCGTATTTGCATAATTAGGGGTTTAAGCATAATTGGGCATAATCAAGAAATCAAACCACACAAATCCAATTTTCCCAACATTCTAAGTAACCAAGGGCCTAATAGTAGAGTCTTACTCGACCTAAGGTCCTTGAATGCTTTAGGGTGAAAGGAGGATACACACAAACTCATCAAAAACCAACTATCCAAATTTTACCCTAAACATTTTGGTGAACCTGACATCTTTCATGAATTTTGCACCTTGCTGAGTGTGTTAATTCAGATTTACATTGATTTCATTCATTCATATCATCATTCATCTTATTGCATTCGAAAAATTACAAAAAAATTGAAAATTTTGATAAAAATTGCATTCTAGGGTTTGCATTTTCATATAATTTTGCATCAATTAATTTGAATTTAATTAAATTTATGATTTTTACATTATATCTGAGATAAATTGCAGAAAATTACAAAAATTCAGTCACTTGCATTGCATTTTCATTATAAAATTGCTAGGGTTTTGTTAGAAATTTTGAGTTTTTCATATAACCTAGTAATTTCAAAAACTAGGGTTTGTAGGTAAAATCTTGTTTCAGATTTTTCTACTGATATTAGACACTCATTAAAATTTTTATTTGGCTATAGTGTTGCATTTTAGTGTAAATTAGTGTTGATAACTGAGAGGGGGGGTGAATCAGTTATCTTAATTATTTCTACTTTCTGAACTTTCTTAATAATTAGTGCAGCATCAAACAAGCAAACATAACAATGAAATGGAAATACACATGACACAATATTTTTGACGTGGAAACCCTGTTAAGGGAGAAAACCATGGGGTGATTAACCCAAGATTGTATTCTTTGTTAGAAGAATAGGATTACAAAATGGCACTTGCCAATTAGGGCTCACTGCCCGAGCACACTGCTCACAAGAAGCACACTGCCTACAAGAGACGCACTGTCTACAAATTATAAAAAGTGTAATACAATACTTGAACTGATAAGGAGCATCAACATATGTTGTAGTTCAGTTCCGGTTAGGCTCTGTATACTGATCTATTGCACTTCATTTTTCCTCTTCTTTTGTGCTGCTCTTCTTTCACATACTGGACCTTCCTTTCTGCTTTTATTTAGTTCTCCTTCTTTTCTTCGCACACTTTCACAACACACCACACTTCTCATAACTAAATTTATCTTGTATATATATCCGCACAAGTGATTTCATCACCTTTCTAGTCGGCACCCGAAATAGTCAATATTTTACCTAAACTCTAATCTGTCGGCTGAATCCTTGCTTACCAAGTAATGCAGATCAAGGATATACTTGTGGAAATCATTAATCATGTCGGACAAACATAATTTATGCCTACATAACCTTTACCAACATTAGTAACACATCCAAAATAATGTCTGATGTTCTGCCAGTCGGTTCTTCCTCTGTCACACTGCCAATCAGGAACCCAATACTCAAGTATTCATATCTTTTTCTTCATCTATCACTAGAGGCTAAATCCTTGGAATCTATCACTCAAGGTAGTCCTCTTGACTTCCCCAAATCCACACTTCACCAAGATACTTCCTCTGAGAGATCCGAACCTGACTGTTGGACCTCGCCACATGCTCTGTTCTTGTTTACCGGACCACAACATTCTTCACTCTGACTTCCGGTATAGACATACCATGTCCTGTGGATGTGTGGAATGAACTTTGTTGTCATCAATGACAACATTCATGAATCCATATAGTGTCTCTTGCTAACAATCTCCCCCTTTGGCATTGATGGCAACACTTAGTGAAAAATGACTAAGTGTTTACATTATGCTCCCCCTTGGCTGATGCTCTATTTTTATATACATTTTCCGGAGCTCCCCCTTAGTTGGATTCCTCATTTTTCACTGCTCTTCACTCCCCCTTTGACATCAATGGCAAAGGGTAGGATCCGCATATCAAAACTTTCAAAAATTCAACTATACTTAGCCACATAAGTATATACATATGGCATACTTACATATACTGAAGTATGTCTGCAAAAGTTGTTTTCAATTGAATGAATTCTGTAGCCCAACTTTGCTTCATTCTATCCAAAATTGATAGATGACCGCTCAACAGGAATGCAAACACATCTACCCTTTTTAGATTTGTTGGATCATTGGTCTGGGCTGTGATTTGAGCTTCTTTTATGGCCTCATTCATGGCCTCTAACTTAGGGGTAATAATCCTTCTAAGTTCACCCATCTGGCTAATTATGTTCTTCCTTTCCTTCTCAAAATTCTTTATTGCATTTGTGATTGTGATAGTCTGACACTCTTGATTTACTATGGAGTATGAGAGAGGATCAAAATTTTGAGACAGACTTAATAGTTTATCCTCTTGGTCTTTTACTTTCCTCTCAATATCTTTGGTCACTGTGGGCCAAGATCAGCAAAATTTGTACATATTTCTGCCATCTTTAAGAGCATTTTCCAAGCTCTTTATCCCAATATCCATAACTCTCCTATCATTTGTTATCAGACCTTGTACTTCAGAGAGTCTCTTATCTAAAAACTCCTTCCGAACCTTTTCTTCAGTTGACTTCTCTAGAGAATCAAAATGTGTGCTAACACTGTTGACTAGAGTTTTGAGATTACCAGAAGAGGAGGCTGTGGGATCCTTCTGAAAAGATGGCATGATTTCTTCCAACACTCTAGATGCTACCTCTAAAAGCTCATAGTCTTCCATGTGAGATTTCAGTAGTTTTTCTTTGACCTTCGCATTTGCAAATGAAGCTATTTTCATTGTTTGCACAGGAGATAGAGAGTCAAAATCTAATGGCCCTTTTAATAGTTTCGGTTCATCAATCTCCATAGTTTCTTTTGTCAAAAAGTCCTTGACTGATTCTGCAGTGTCTCTTGTCAGAGACAGATTTTTCTTTTCTTCTGCAGTCACAGAACTGTCTTTTGGAGCTTTCTCCCCTTCCACAACCTTTGTACTGATATCTTCTTTTCCCTTCACCTTTGCTTCTTTCTCCTTTATTCTTTCTTCTCCTTTGGATCCGGAGTCAGCAAGGGAAACCGGAGGAGTGATGTTGGTCTGTTCATGGACCACCTCTTCCGGAGCAGAGGATTCCAAGTCCTTAGTTGTTTATGCACTGGTATTCATTACCTCTTCTGTTATTTTTTTAGTAGACTCTTCTGCAACACTTGTGGTCGAGGGGTCAGTACCCAAGTCCTCTATAATAGGAAGATTAAATCTTTTGAAGGCCTTCCGAAGGATCTCTTCTGTGTCCTTGGCTACCTTGTTAGTCTCACCAAGCATAAGTTGATTCATCCTTGCTTTGCTTCTGAACTCATCCTTACAATCTTTGAATACCATATTCATTGTCTTGGGGTCGATTAAAGGATATAGCTGAATTGCTATCTGTTCCCAGATTTCTAGGTCTTTAGCTTGGGCATTGTTCTTTCTTGTTTCTAGTTCCTTCTCCAAGCTTTTAGGGATTAGAGATATAATTTCAATAAATGCTTTGTTGTAGATATTTAGGTACCTGACTATGGCATCTTGCAATATTTTCTGATCTGCTTCACCATAATCATCATAGAACTCAACCATTGGCTGAAGATTTCTGTCCACTGTGACTGATTTGATTATGTCATCAATGTGAAGAGTAGGTTTTTCAACATATTCCTCTGTCTTTTCTTCTTCCTTCTATCCGGTAGAGGGTTGACCAAATGTTTTCTTCTTTTTCTTCATTTTCCTAATTTCTTCATCAGATTCAGTCTCCTCTTCATCCCTTTGACTGGCATAAGCTCTAATAGCTTTTGTCTTTGTTCTTTTCTCTCCTTTGCCGGATGATTGTGCTTCTAGTTCTGATGTCCTTGAGCCTTTGGCAGTGGTAGGTGCAAATCTCTTTGATGATCTGGTCCGGGTGGAAGGTTTTGCCGGAGCACTTTCCTCATTTTTCTTTTCTGCCTTCTTCTTCTCTTCCTCAGCCCTTTCCATCTTTTTCCTGTTGGCATCAAGTGCCTCCTTTGAGATGCCAAAGCCTTTGGCAACATCTTCTACTTCTTTTCTCACTTTCCTCTTGATCTCTAGCTGCCTTAGCTCTGTATGAATTTTCACACTTAGTTCTTCAAAGGTTCCAAATCTTTCTGCTTTTGGGTCCTTTGGCTGACTGAGCATGTGTTGAACATGCAGCTCTACAATTTGTTCATCGACTTCATACCCCATAGGCATGATCCAGACTGTCCTTGGCTCTACTACCTCCATTAGGCATTGATCAGTGTCTACCATGAAGCACACTGTATCCTTGTATTTCTCAACTACTGATTTGGGGATTCTTTCTCTGGCTTGCATTATATTTTGAAAGTGCTTGAAGTAACCCCACAGAGCTGTATTCCTTGCCTTAGCATCCCCAAGTTCATGCAAGTAATCTCTGATCTGAATTGCTACCGGTTTGTCATTTTGCCATACCCATCCATTTGATCCGGGTAGCTCATTCATGAAGTAGAAAAATAGGCATAATATTAGTCCACCATATTGAAAGGAGTTCTTATCCTTTTTGATCTTCTGTATGTTTTCCATTAATTAGCTCAAAAGAAGTTCACAGAGATCATATTCTACATTCTTTCTCAGCATCTCATAGGCAGTATATACTGTAGTTCCGGATACTGAATTCTCCCTACTGGAGTGATATATCTTGTATCCTATTATCATAGATGCAAACTTGATATCCGAGTCAGTAATATCTTCAATGGTCATTGCCCTCTTATCAAATTTTGATCCGGTGGCCTCAGTTACAATGTTGTTTTTGATAGATTTGAGGACAGGTATTCCTCCAGAGGAGTGTAAACCAGTTACTGCCCTAATTGCTTCCTTGGTGATTTTGCAAGGTCTGTTAAGCCATAGAAAGTTGTCATGTACCCTACTCAACACGTACCGAACCCATTCATCTTCTTCAAAGTAGGGGAAATGAATGAACTGATCAAAATGTTTCTCTTGGATGCCCTTATATTCTGGTTTAAGCTCAAAAGCATCGTCTATCAATTGTTTGTGATAGATATCTCTTAGTTTGAATTCCCCAAACTCTTCAACATTTGCATGTATGTAAACCCTAATATCTTCTGTGTGCAAAACACCATGCGAAACACTAGAGAAGGCTCCTAGGGGATCTACCTCCAAGGATTTATATAGATGCTTCTTAAATATGGGGCGAGGTCTATCAGAAATCTTTACTATATTCAGAGTAGCCATCATCAAGGAATCTTACTGAGAGATATCAAGAACGAAGAATACCTTTTATGCTGTTTAGGGCACACACGATGAAATCTGGATTGAGCTGTATGAAGAATCATCTTGATCTTTGGGAGAAGTAGTTGCAGAGCTTCTTTTCTCTTTTCTTCAAATGTGAGTGTACAAATGATGAGCGAATGAACTCTTTTATTTCTGAGAAGCCCTAATTTTCATTCTACAATAAATGCACAACCTAATTCATTCTGGTTAGCCTTGTTTACCTTATTCGAAAAAAAAAAAACTTTTCAGATCACTGAGACAGATTTTGAAGTTATTCTAGGAGAGTAGTGATAATCTATCTTCCTTTCATTACTCATTTGATCTATCTGTAGATCAAGATACCATAGTTTGAATCATACCGGACCAAACTTGTAAAGAATCTATTTTTACTGGAAGACTGTTTTACCAGATCAATTCTGGAAGGATTTGATTCTACAAATCTTCTTTCAGATCTCTCAAAACTTTACCATACCCCTTTTAGATGTTTCTCTTATGAGCCCTTTTTTAATCCGCAACTCTCCTTATGCTAGTTCCGGCACCAATTGACTGGCTAGGGGAACAAGGTTTTCTTTGTGTCTCCCCCTGAGCCAGAGCTCACCTTTTAATTTCCGGAAGGAATATCAGCACTAGAGTCTGGTGCGGATCCATCCCCTACATTCTCTGTACTTTTCTTCACCCAAATCTTGTTCATCTCACTTTGAACTTCATCCGCATTTGCTTTTTGTTTTCCCTTATCTTGATTCTAATTATAATATACCAGACCTCTTTTATCCTGATTCTTGCTTCTACAGAATTTTGCTATATGACCGGATCTATTGCAAATTTGGCAAACAACATTTCTTTGCATATTTGATTGATATCCTCTTGATCTGCATTGATTAGCCATATGACCCATTCTATTGCATGCAAAACATCTACCATTGAATGAATTGTTC
This sequence comes from Cunninghamia lanceolata, assembly GCA_027924645.1. NCBI lineage: Eukaryota > Viridiplantae > Streptophyta > Pinopsida > Cupressales > Cupressaceae > Cunninghamia > Cunninghamia lanceolata. The sequence continues at coordinate 615,547 of BSBN01000312.1, forward strand.
ATTTGCATATTTCTACATTTATGAGATTTGTGACCCTACCTTTTGCAGTTGAAGCATTGTCCGGAGAAGGATGTATTAGTCTGATTCATTCTCCTTCTGCACTGATTAGCTTTATGACCAAAGTTATTGCAGTTGTGGCAGTATCCATTGAAGGATGGATATCTTTGAGCATTAGGCTGCCTTACCAGAGGACTTCTAGGCATGTTCCTTGGATTTTCTGATCTAAAATTCTTCTGACCAGATACGGAGCTTTCTCCTTTCTCATATCCCAAACCACACTTGTCATCTACCCTCTTTTGGCTTTGAAGAAGAACTTCAAGTTGCGCAGAACTTATCTTGAATTTCTCTTTATATTCATTTGTTGTTTGAAGATCCCTTTTGAGAGAGACAATTTGATCCTCAAGTTTTTCTTCATTATCTTTAGCATCTTCAAGATCAGATTCAAGATGTCTAATAATTCTATCCATCTTGTGGCAATCTTCTGATTTCTCCTTGAGAGATTGTCTTAGATTATCTTTAGTTTTTCTTTTCTCTTCAATCTCTTGGGTAAACTTTATAACTCCTGATTCCATTTCATGTCTTACCATAATGATTTCTTTTTATAGCTTTTCACATAACTTAGTTTTCTCCTTTAGATCTTCATTTGTATCATTGGCTTCACTTTGATTTGCTAATTGCTGAAGTAGCTCCTTTCTCTTTTTCATAGAGAGACTTAATTTGTCTTTTAGTTCTCTCATGAAATCATCAGCCTGTTTGAGTCTTTCCTTTAACTCATTGACTTCGAAGTTTGACTGTTCAAGATCATCAAGGGCAGTCTTGAGTTGCTCTCTTAAACCATATGCATCCATTTGAATTCCCAGATCTTCCTCAAGCTGTTAGACTTTTGTGAGGAGGAACTTAGCTCTGATACCAATTGTTGATAACTGAGAGGGGGGGTGAATCAGTTATCTTAATTATTTCTACTTTCTAAACTTTCTTAATAATTAGTGCAGCATCAAACAAGCAAACATAACCATGAAATGGAAATACACATGACACAATATTTTTTACGTGGAAACCCCTTAAGGGAGAAAACCACGGGATGATTAACCCAAGATTGTATTCTCTGTTAGAAGAATAGGATTACAAAATGGCACTTGCCAATTAGGGCTCACTGGCCGAGCACACTACTCACAAGAAGCACACTGCCTACAAGAGACACACTGTCTACAAATTATAAAAAGTGTAATACAATACTTGAACTGATAAGGAGCATCATCATATGCTGTAGTTCAGTTCTGGTTAGGCTCTGTATACTAATCTGCTGCACTTCATTTTTCCTCTTCTTTTGTGCTACTCTTCTTTCACATACTGGACCTTCCTTTCTGCTTTTATTCAGTTCTCCTTCTTTTCTTCGCACACTTTCACAACACACCACACTTCTCATAACTAAATTTATCTTGTATATATATCCACATAAGTGATTTCATCACCTTTCTAGTCGGCACCCGGAATAGTCAATAATTTACCCAAACTCTAATCTGTCGGTTGAATCCTTGCTTACCAAGTAATGCGGATCAAGGATATACTTGTGGAAATCATTAATCATGTCAGCCAAACATAATTTATGCCTTCATAACCTTTACCAACATCAGTAACACATCCGGAATAATGTCTAATGTTCTGCCAGTCAGTTCTTCCTCTGTCACACTACCAATCAGGAACCCGATACTCAAGTATTCATATATTTTTCTTCATCTATCACCAGAGGCTAAATCCTTGGAATATATCACTCAAGGTAGTCCTCTTGACTTCCCCAAATCTACACTTCACCAAGATACTTCCTCTTAGAGATCCGGACCTGACTGTCAGACCTCGCCACATGCTCTATTCTTGTTTACTGGACCACAACATTCTTCACTCTGACTTCCGGTATAGACATACCATGTCATGCAGATGTGTGGAATGAACTTTGTTGCCATCAATAATAACATTCATGAATCCATATAGTGTCTCTTGCCAACACTTACAACACCTTTTCTTTCACTTATTTGCATTAAAAAAGTTGAAAAAAAAGCAATTTTAGGTCATTTTCATACATAGTTCTGCACTTGTCTTTTGCATAATTTTTGAAAAGATTTTAAAATCTGATTTTACATTGATGTTACAAGACATTTCACCATTTCATATTCATCTCATTACTCTTTGGTATCTTTACATGCATATATCAAAAACTTTGAGAGTTTCTACAAATTTCTTAATATGAATCCTCATGTTATTACCTACTTACAAGCTATGTATCACAAGGATATATTTAAATGCTCTTAATTTGAAATCCTTGACTATGTATCTGATTATCACAATTTCATGTCTCTCATGAGTACATACCCTTGGGTAGTAGAAGATTTAACAAGACACATTAAGAATAATGAGTGCAAAACTCCTCTTAACACATTGGAATTCATAGCTAAAACATATGATGATGACATAGAAAATGATTCCTCCTATGAGGATATACTAACACAAGAGGATGAAATCATTGACACATTCTTGAACATCACCCTACCCTCTTTGGAAAATGAAACATTAGTGGATAAAGGGCTCCCTCTCAAGAAGGATTCTTCATGGGTGGAAAAAGACTATTCACCTAATGATAATTTGGTGCATGAGACCTCTACGAATAATCCATTAGACCTTCCACCTTTGATTGAAAACTGAAGAACCTTTCATGAGAAGACTATGGATAGCTACCTAACAACACCATACCTTCCTCTCATCCCACTACTCTTCTTGGCCAAGATGTAGCATTAGTGGATGAGAAAATATATCTCACATTAAATCCTTTAGGGATGGATGTTGGGTGCAATCAAGAGGGAAACAATGTTAATTCAATATTCATTAATAGACTTTGTAGCAATATTCCTAAGATGATTGTCCGAGGGGCACCTAGTGCACCCTCTTGCTTAAAACCGGTGATTATTGTTCAAGGTTGACCCCCGGATCACATCTAAAATATGCACAATGAATTGCTCAACCGAGTCAAGGTGTTCAAAATGTGTTACAACAACCACACCACAATGTGATCGCTCACACATACAACACCCGTAATAACAAGGAAAGTAAGAAAGTACCACATGTGCCTATCTCTCTTGCATGTTCTCAACCTATGCTTCCTCCACCACCCCGTCTTACTCAAAAAAGTGGTCAAGAGTGTGATTTTGTCGAACAACTTTGTGCTCCTCTGGGTAAGATCTCTCTTTGGGATTTAATACAAACATCACCTACATATCATGGAATGCTCCAAGAAGCTTTACAAAAGATGATTGTGCCACCTGTTGTTAAGCCGAATGATGTAGCATCTATATTAGATTGTATGCATGCGACAAAAATGGATATTCTCTTTCAACCACATGAATTAAATTAAAGTTCAAAACCAATACGATTCACTTATAATCTTTGTCACAATAAATAAAATGTTGGTAAAACAAGTTATGATTGATAATGGATTAGCTCTGAATGTTTGTGGTATGGATTTGTTACATAAGATTAAGGATGACACATCTTTAATCAAAGCAAATAGCATTAGCATTCGTGGCTTTGATAATGTTGGATGATAATCCGTAGGCACTATAACTCTACCTATACAAGAAGGATCAGTGATTGTGCCTACCCTGATTCATGTCATGCCTTGTTCTCTATCTTACAACATGATTCTTGGTAGACCTTGGATTCATGCATTGGGGGCAGTTCCTTCTACTTTACATCATTCAATTAACTTCATATTCAAAGATAAGCTACACACTATTCATGCTAATCCTGAACCAGATAACTGTTTACATATCAAAAAGCAAAAACTAGTTTACAATCATATGATCTTAAACAGTTTACAAGGTGATCCATCAATGCCTCTTGCCATGGATAATGTCATGCAAGACTCTAAACCATTGAATGCACTTGTTGGTGATGATTGGGGTTCATTAGATTTTACTCCTTCCTTTAATGGGGACTATAAAATTAATAACTCTGATACATCCAAAGTTGCATCAATCTCATCTAAGCGGTCTTTTGAAACATCTGAGAAATGTAAAATCTCCTTGGTAGAAAATAAAGATAATACTCTCGCTTACACTACAAATTATGATACCTACAAGGCTTCACCTTCTTCTAAGGAACTAGACTCTCTATATGGTCGTGGATTCTAAATTTTGTACAAAAATAATGACTATGTAGGTAATGGTTGCGGTGTAAATCAACAAGGAATAAGAGTACCTTTACAAGTTGCTGGAATTCATTACATAGCCAGTATTGGATACCATTCTTTGAAACCCACCAAAGCCTCTAGTCATTCTAAACTCAATATTAATACAATTTCAACAGGACCAGATCAACATGTGAGATATCTTGAGCTGATAGGCCACACTCATTGTAGCAATTATTATAGTTGCTCCCAAGAGTTGCCTCCTCCTAGATATGTATGTTCTTAACATTGGGATGAACCAGGTAAGTATTTCTAACCCTTTATGTCTCGTGATGTGTTTCCCCCGTGATGTGTTATGTGTTGTTTAGGCCTCCTGGGATGACCCCTAATTCTCTTGTAAGGTCTGGGATACCAGGAGACCGCCTCTATTGTGACATTCTTCTATTTGTATCATCATTCTTCTATATTGCCTCTCTCTATTTTCATTGTTGTGTGTTGTGTCTTATAGACATAGCATTGTGGTTGGTGACTTGGGGGCACCCACCTACATGACTGTCCCTAAGACACTTGTTTCTCCTCTCTTATTTATTGTTTACCTTCCTCTAGTGTTTCTATCTAGCGAGAAGATGATGAAAAACATATTATACTGATGCGGACCTAACATCCCTTTAGTGAGAAATCAAAAATTGGACTTAGTTCCTAATATGACAATGGGGTTGTATATCTTATTCGACGCTTGGCTAGTAGAAGCACTCATGCTTTTTGCGTAGTGATTTTGATGATCTTTATCTCACTTACAAACTTTAACAATACTGCTACTCCGTGTACTTTGTTTTTCTTTGAATCTCACCTTGGTGACACTCGGTTCTAAGATTTTCGTGATATAGCCCCACGATTATCCTCGATCTCTAAATTCGTAGTATAACCTTGGCTCTTTGTGTGATTAATCATATGCATTGATGTTGTTGTTTATCTGATGCAGGAGCATCCAGTGGTGTAAGGGCAATCTTACATCACCCAAAAAGAAGTTAATTTAAAATCATTGCAGTTGTTTTCATTTCTTTCCATAATTAGTGTTTCTGGTTCCATAATCTCTTGAATAATGATGTAGGACTTTCAATTTTTCCAAACTGCTAAAAATAGCAAAATGCTACTTTTAGAAAGTTTAACTGCCAATTTAGGAAAGTTTGCATTTGGGCATGGATTGAAGTGAAAATTTAAAGAAAGCTTCATAAATGAAATATAAGACCTTTGGCAAAGGAATCAGGCAAAGATCATTTGTGAGCTGAAAGATATTAAAGTTTTTGTTTTCCGAAAAGCCCCTAAAAATTTTTGAAACGAGATATGAGGAACTAAAACATCCCATAACATCCTGAAAAGTTGACAAAAATCCATTTATAGATTTCCAACGTGATATTTCACATCGCGAGCTTTCTGGCACTTAAAACAGTTCGTCAATCAGACACTTGGATCAAAAGTTATGCTTCTTGGAAGTTGACCTACTTTTGGAGGGAGTTGCAAATTTCAAAATTTAGCTGGAGGCCACCAAAAAGTGCTATTTATGACTATTTTGGGAACCATGGGTGGTAGTAGAGTTAAGGGGGAAAGTGTAGAGTCAAGAATGGGTGGGAAAATAGAAACCCTAGCTGATTTAGGGTTACAGAAGGTAGAAGATTCTAGAGCCTAGTGATGTGTAGTTGTAGTGTGTTGCAGTCTATGGAGGATTGATTCCTCTGATTGTGATTGAGCTTTTGTAATGTAATAAGTTGTTCAAATCAATAAAGAAATATTCTATTTTCTGTGTGCCATTTCTATTGTGTGTTTTATGATTTACCCCCTTCACCAAGTGGTATCAGATCAAGGGTTCCTGAGTGTGTAGATAGTTCGCCAACCGTGAGGCAATTTGCACTAGGACCTGAGGTTGTGGCTCTGCTACGGAGATCAAGATGCCTCCATGAAGAAATCGTATTGGGAGGAATGATTTGACAGAAGAGGGTTTTAGAGCCCTGCAAAGGCAAATTGATGCATTGCAAGAGGAGCTACAAAGAGGGTTTGAGCTGAGAACAAGAGAAGAAAGTGAATATGAAGCTGAAGAAGAGCTATCTGAGGAAGAACAACAAGCTGCAGGAGATCCTGTAGAAGTTAGGTTGTTGAGGGCCATTTCTAAGATTGGAAAGAGGCCCAGGATCGAAGTTTCTACATATTCTAGAGATTTGAATCTGGAATAACTTATTGATTGGATCAATGACATGGAGGAGTATTTCGAGTATGAAGACATGGAAGACCCAAATTAGGTCAAGTTTGCAAAAACAAAGTTGAAGGGCCATGCAAATATTTGGTGGAAGGAGGTCCAGTTAGAGAGGAATAGAAGAGGAAAAGGAAAGATCACCAGATGGGATCAGATGGTGGAGAAACTGAAGAAGCAGTTCATTCCTGTGGACTATGAGATGGAGTTGTTGAAGAAACTGCAAGGACTGAAGCAAGGTAACAAGTCTGTTAAGGAGTATATAGAAGAGTTTTACAAGATTACTATTAGGACAAGTCATGCAGAGGCCAACAAGGAGAAGGTAGCCCATTACATTAATGGGTTGAGGCCAAGTATTCAAGAGGAGCTGAGACTGGTCAGAATGACCACCATAGAAGATGTGTACCAGTTTTTCATAAAGGTGGAAGAGAAGCTAAATAAAAGATTCAATAGCAAGCAAAGGGGAAGAGGTCAAGGTAGAAGGACTAGTGGAAGACCCTATGGAGGCTGTAATGAAGATCAAAAGAAAAGTGAAGAAGCTGGCACCAGTCAAAATTAGAGAGGGGATAATGCCTACCGCCCTCGTGACCAGAATAATGGTGAGCAAAGAGAAAGAGGAAGGGGCTAACCTGGGCAAGGACCTGAAAGAGGAGGTTTCAGAGGAACCTGTTTCCAATGTGGAGAAGGGCATCAAGCATACGAGTGTCTGCAACATCAAGGAAGGACAAATAGAAGACCTGAAGGTAATGCACGAGTTGCACATGTAGATGAAGATGCACAGTCTAAGCATTCTAAAGATGTTGAAAGGGGAGAAACCCTAGTTGTTAGAAGAACTTTGTTAAATGAGAAGAAAGAACTGGTGCAGGAGCACCTACCTGACAGCTGGCCTTCATGAGGCAGTTAGTAGTTTAGGTCTTGTTTGTGTTTCCAAGAAGGTCTGATAAGACCAAATCCATGTAATAATGTCACGCTGATCATGATAAGATCATGCTGACCGGGCTTTTTCTATTTTTAGCTAGTTAGTTATAACAGCTGTCATGATGTATGTTCGGTTGGATCTCCCAGCCGCTTGGAGTCGGGTCAGTAGTACTCATAGGATAATCTTTATAAGCATGAGATCGGTTGATTGTAGATCATCGATCGGCAGTCTAGTATTGCATTAAGCAGAGGAGTTCATTTGTTCTATGTGAGGAACATCATACTGTATTGCATCTTTGAATCAATAAAGATCCTGTTTCGCATTCTGTTTGATCTCCTTGTGTAATCAATTTGCTGGTTTGAGAGGTTTTCATGGACATACTGATCCATTCCACCGGTTGACTCATCTGATCGGTGGAATGGTAATGTACAGTAGAGTAGGAGGTAGTTTGTTTTCTGTTTGTATGCAGGTGTGCAGGATCGCGGTCGACAGATGTTGAAGACCCTAGCATGGGTATGTGCTAGGTCAAGCTGATAAGACAGAGTGTGGGAGATCACCCTAAGACTGGATCGGATCATCCCAGGAGGATCGGTGAAGTGAAACTTCGCAAAAGCTGAAAGTTCGTGAAGACGGCATCATCAGGATATTTCTGCAAATATCCTGCAGTCGGGTTAGGCATCGTCATCCTGATAAGTGAAGGAGAGCATGATGTTGTCGATTGCATGAAGTGCAAGTGTGTCGGGGTGATCATCATCTGGAGGAGCCGAGGAGGAGCGTATCGACATCAGGATCATCATATCGGGAGTGCCAACATCCGCATATCGCGAGTAGATGCGGAAGTGAAAGTTCGGGTTTTTTTTGGCTAAGTGTTGAAGAGGTCATCAGGATATTGGGTTACGTCATCGTCATCAGGATATGACGTCATCGTCATCAGGATATTGAAATATCCCCCCTATGCGAGTTTATCCTGCCGTTGTTAAGTGGTTAAGTATCGGCATCGGCAGAAAGTGTGAAGCATCATCAGGAGGTTTCGAGACAGCCGGATAAATTATATCATGATGCTGTTGCTTGTGTCGTCGGCTAGCGGAGCATCGAAGGGAAGGTGCTGAAGGTGATCGTCATCAGGATATTTGGAGCAACCGGATGTTTGATATCCTGCTGACGAAGAGAGTGTTGAAAGTCATGATGATGCCGATGGAGTTCGGTGCCTGATGAATAGTGCAACCGGAGGATGTTTGCGCCCGCTGAATATCATGATGATGATAGGCGACTGGCAGAGGAGGTGAATAGTAGTCGGTAGGAGGACAATTGCGAGTGTCCGAAATCTGATGATGCTGTTGGTTTTAGGAAATATGATGATGATGGCGAAGATGATGATGATGAGGTTGGTCTGCAGACATTCATGCTATATGCGAAGGTTATAGTGTGGATGCCTTTGCATCAAGAACCTAATCAGAGGAAGAGTTTATTCTGCACAAGGTGCAAATGTGAAGGTAAGTGTTGTGATATTATTATTGACAGTGGAAGTACTAACAATCTTATTTCAGAGGAGATGGTTGACAAGCTGAAGTTGACAAGAAGAAAGCATCCACATCCATATCGGATTGCATGGTTGCAGAAGGACCATAGAGCTTTGGTCAATGAGTAGTGTTTAGTGAAGTTCAAGATTGGGGACTACCATGATGAGGTGCTGTGTGATATCATATCGATGGATGCATGTCATATGATGTTGAGGAGGTTGTGGTAGTATGATAGGAGTGTTGTCCATCATGGCCATGCAAACACATATTCCCTAACAAAGCATGGAGTTCATCATAAGTTGAAGCTCTTGAAAGAGGTGGAAGAAAAGGTATGTAGTACTGCTAGAATTTGCTTGGTAGATGGTAGGAAATTTTTGGAGGGTATGAAGCATGAGCGTCATTGCTTTGCATTGATTCCTAAGATTAGTTAAGAGAATTGTGAATATGTACCAGTAGAAGTTTCAGATATGTTGGAAAAATTTCAGGACATTATCTCTGATAATGTACCAGAAGGTTTACCACCAGTGAGGAAGATAAGTCATCAAATGGATTTGATACCAGGAGCCAGTTTGCCAAATAAGGCAGCCCACAGAATGACTCCAGCAGAGAATGAAGATTTGAATAGACAAGTCCACGAGTTGATAAGGAAGGGACTGATAAGGGAGAGCCTGAGTCCATGTGCAGTACCTACAGTACTAGCACCAAAGAAAGATGGACAGTGGAGAATGTGTACAGATTCTCAAGCCATAAATAAGATCACGACCAAGTACAGGTTTCTATTGCCAAGAATGGATGACATAATGGATTGTTTGAGTGGAGCCAAGTACTTTACGAAGATTGACCTGAAGAGTGGGTATCACCAGATCCAAATCAGAGAAGGAGATGAATGGAAGACAGCCTTCAAGACAAAGGAGAGTTTGTATGAGTGGTTAGTCATGCCATTTGGGCTAACCAACGCACCGAGCACATTCATGCAGCTCATGAACGAGGTACTGAAAGAATTTTTGGGAAGTTTTGTTATTGTTTATTTGGATGATATTTTGATTTTCAGTAAGACTTGGGATGAGCATCTGATGCATATCAGAAGAGTTCTAGAGAAGCTGAGGAAGGAGAAGTTGCTGATTAATCTAAAGAAATGTAGTTTTGCAAAGAAGGAGTTGGTATACCTAGGATTTGTTGTCTCAGAGGAAGGTCTTAAGATGGACCTAGAGAAGGTGAGAGCTATCCTTGAATGGCCTACACCAAGGAGTGCCACAGAGGTACGATCTTTTCATGGTTTGGCAAGTTTTTACAAAAAGTTTATTAGGAATTTTAGTAGCATTTGTGCACCCCTAACTGAGACAATGAGAGGGGATAGAAAAGAGTTTGGATGGACTAAAGGAGTAGACAAAATCTTTGATACATTGAAGCATAAAGTCACAAAGCAACCTATTTTGGCACTTCTAGATTTCAATAAGGTGTTTCAAGTAGATTGTGATGCTAGTGGTAGTGTTATAGGAGTTGTTTTGAGTCAAGAAGGTAAGCCCATTGCCTATTTTAGTGAGAAGCTTAATGATACCAAGAAAAAGTATTATGTTTATGATCAGGAATTTTATGCTATAGTTCAGGCTTTGAAGAAATGGAGACATTATTTGTTGCCAAAAGAGTTTGTTTTATATACTGATCATCAGGCTTTGCAGTCTCTTAATAGTCAAGGAAAGTTGAACCAAAGGCATTTAAAATGGGTTGAGTTTTTGCAGAGTTATACTTTTTTTTTAAGCACAGGAGTGGGAAGTCCAACAGAGTTGCAGATGCCTTGAGCAAAAGGCAAAATTTGTTGATAGAAATGAAGATAGAGGTTGTTGGGTTCGATGAGCTCAAGAGTTTGTATGATCCAGAAGATCCAGATTTTACAGAGGCTTGGAAAGCTTGTTTGGAACCTGTTACTTTAGACAGGACAAAATGGTTGGATTTCATAATCTAAGATGGCATGTTGTTTAGAGGAAGCCAGTTGTGCATTCCAAGGAGTTCCATGAGAGAAAACTTGATTAAGGAGAAGCATAGTGGGGGATTGGCTGGACACTTTGGTCGAGATAAGACCATTTCTATTGTTGGTGAGAATTATTATTGGCCACAATTGCAATAAGATGTGAGGAAATTTGTGTAGAGTTGTAGTGTGTCAAATGGCAAAAGGAACAAGTCATAATACAGGGCTATATCAGCCATTACCTATACCGGAGAAGCCATGTGATGATATTAGTATGGATTTTGTTCTTGGTTTACCAAGGACACAGAGAGGGCATGATTCCATTTTTGTGGTGGTGAACAGATTCTCAAAGATGGCACATTTTATTCCTTGTAAGAAGACTAATGATGCTATTCATATTGCAGAGTTATTTTTCAACGAAGTAGTGAGACTACATGGTCTACCTAAGAGCATAGTTTTAGATCGAGATACCAAGTTTGATGGTTATTTCTAGAGGACATTGTGGAAGAAGTTGAAAATAGATTTGAAGTTTAGTTTTGCACACCATCCACAGACTGATGGATAGACATAAATGGTGAATAAGAGTTTGGGTAACCTGCTATGATGCTTAGTAGGAGACAAGCCCAAGGGATGAGATTTGATTTTACCATAGGCGGAATTCGCTTACAACAATTCTATCAATAGGAGTATTGGTAAATCACCATTCCAGATTGTATATGGCAATAGCCCAAGAAATGCTTCTAAGTTAAGGAAGGTAGATAAAGGAGAAAAGACAAGTGCTGAAGCTGAAGACTTTGCAGAACATCTGAAGAATTTGCATGAAGAGGTGAGAAAGCACATTAATAAGATGAATATTCAGTACAAGGCTAAGGCAGATCAGAAGAGGAGATATAAGGAGTTCCAGGTAGGAGATGAAGTCATGGTTCACTTGAGAAAAGAAAGGTTCCCAATTGGAACATACAATGTTGAAAATGAAGAAATTTGGACCATGCAGAATCCTGAAGAAGCATGATTCAGGAAATGCATATGAGGTAGAACTGTCGAGTGGGATCAATATTTCCCCTGTGTTCAACATTGCTGATTTAACATAATATCATGAAGGTGGCACAAAGGATGGACCAACAGAAGGACTGTGGAGTATTCTGGCATCTACTTCAATAGAGGAGATAGAGGAGATCTTGGATAGCCATGTGGGAAGAAGTACTCGGAATAAGCAATATGAAAAATATTTGGTGAAATGGAAAGGAAGACCTGTTGAAGATTCTTCTTGGTTGTCTAAGGCAAAGGTTGATTGTTTGGATTTTCCTCACACAAACACCTGAGACGTGACAAGGTCACTTCTCAAATTACCCTGGGTGTCTGATGCAGGAGCATCCAGTGGTGTAAGGGCAATCTTGCATCACCCAAAAAGAAGTTAATTTAAAATCATTGCATTTGTTTTCATTTCTTTCCATAATTAGTGTTTCTGGTTTCATAATCTCCTGAATAATGATGTATGACTTTCAGTTTTTCCAAACTGCTAAAAATAATAAACTGCTAGTTTTGGAAAGTTTAACTACCATTTTAGGAAAGTTTGCATTTGGGCACGGATTGAAGCAAAAACTTACAAAAAGCTTCATAACTAAAATATAAGACCTTTGGTGAAGGAATCAGGCAAAGATCATTTGTGAGCTGAAAGATATTAAAGTTTTTATTTTTTCTAAAAAGCCCCTAGAAGTTTCCAAAATGAGATATGAGGCACTAAAACATCCCATAACATCCTGAAAAGTTGATGGAAATCTATTTATGGATTTTTGGCATGATAGTTCACATCGCAAGCTTTCTAGCGCTTAAAACGGTTCGTCAATCGGACACCTGAATCAAAAGTTATGCTTCCCGGAAGTTGACCTGCTTTTGGAGGGAGTTGCAAATTTTGAAATTTACCTGGAGGCCACCAAAAAGTGCTATTTATGACTATTTTGGGAACCCTGGGCAATAGTAGAGTTAAGGGGGAAAGTGTAGAGTCAAGAATAGGTGGGAAAATAGAAACCCTAGCTGATTTAAGGTTACAGAAGGCAGAAGATTCTAGAGCCTGGTGATGTGTAGCTGTAGTGTGTTGCAGCCTGTGGAGGATTGATTCCTCTAATTGTGATTAAGCTTCTGTAATATAATAAGTTGTCCAAATCAATAAAGAAATATTCTATTTTTTGTGTGCTATTTTTGTTGTTGCGTGTTTTATGATTTACCCCCTTCATCATTATCATAATTATGTAGACACTAACATGTTTCTTGTAGGTATGTGTTTGTGGGAACATTTGGCAATCGTAAAGTACATGTCATCTCCGGGGGGCATGGGATTTGTGAGAGTCTGTGTTCCCTTGTGTGTTTTTTTTCCTACTTTAATGTGCTTGATATCGATGCGTGATATCAACCACCTTAAGGTGGGGGCATATATAAGGTAAGCTATCTATTGTAGATGTTAGCAATGTGCTTGTTCTCATGTGTAGTTTAAAGACTGGTGGCGATGAGTCCCTCCTGCATTCTGAGTTTGTTTTCAATCAATCATCTTAAGCCCTCTGTGGAGGCGGGGATAGTGTATTTCTCAGAGCAAATTACATCATCCTATCATTTTCAAAAGTCCTCATCGGGAGGTGGGGAGCAGTTCTGTGACTAACTCAACCCTTAAGCGTGTCTTTGGTGATTGTTGTGGCAAAGCCCAATTGTCGGTGTGTGCCTGTAATGTGCCTGAGATGGTGATGAACCTAGAAATAGGAACACTCCATCACTTATCTGTCGTGTTTTCTCTGTGTCTTCAAAGTGTGTGTGTTTGGCGTGCTTGCTTTGTTTGGCATGTTTGTTGCCCCATTTGCAGTCTAAAGACCAGTGTGATGAGTGCTTCCTGCATTTTGGGAGGTTTGGTGTGTCTTCCGTGTGTGTTGTCCCATATATGTAGTTTAAAGACCAGCGTGATGAGTGCTTCCTACATTATGGGAGGTGTGTTTACTTTCCTTGTACTTGCATCTGCATTTCATATATATGAGAAAAAGAAAAGAAAATAAATCATTCATGTCTTCTATGCATTAACTCTCCTCTATGCATCTACTATCTTCTTCATGTTTTGTGTGACTGTAACTATCTTCTCCATGTTTTACATGCCTGTCATTGTCTTCAATGTGTTTGACATGTTTTCTCCATGCTTGGCGTCTTTGTTGTGTTTGTTGACTGTACTTTAATTCATGTATTGGCCTCACGTTTATACATACATTAAAGTGGGGGCTAAATGTAACATCAGAAAATGTCCCCTTGGGGGCTTTTCCCTCATAAGGTTTAGCTCCCAGGTCTTTTAGCTGCATTTAAGACATCTTGCATCATATTTTGACATCCCGATGAAATGAGCCCTAAGTTTCATGACAAATGGGACCTAGGGGGATCCCTTGAACCTAACCCTAACCAAAATAGGGAGGGAGGACTTCGGCGCCCACGCCCTAGTCCTGCCCTATTTTGGGTCAGTCCCAAATTTTGAGTGTTGGCTTGTGACCGTTATTTGGGTCCCATGCTGACACGATAAGTTTGAATTACGAAATTATTGGCGGGAGTGTTTGTAGTTGCATATATAAGCATGTTTAGGTATTCATTTGTAAACTAGATGGACATTAGATGGTTATTGTGAAATTTATGCATTCTAAAGGTGATTCAAGGCATTCATTGTATGGAAAGAGCAGATATTGTGTTGTTTATGTGTTTGTATTTGTAGATTTGAGCATCCATATCCTCATGGCATGAAGAGCTTCTTCCTTCCATGAGATCTTCACTATAAGGTGATATCATTTGTGTTTGCAAGCATTTATCATTTGGTTTTTGCCTCTGTCCTCCAAGGGCACACACTCTCTATCTGACAACGGTGTTCGGAAGACTTGAGTGTCTCTCCGGGGCTTGACTGAGGCAAGCCTCTAAACACCACAACTCCCTCCCCATTTTCTCGTGATTGCAGGTTACAAGTTGAAGAAGTAGGAAAAGTGGAATTGCAAAGGAGTGTTGAAGAGTGTCAGAATTGCAGATCAAAGCTAAAAATAGGGACCTGGACTCAGGCGCCCGCTCATCAGTCCTCTGGATCCCGCAACAGAAGAATCTCTGAGACAGCAGGAATAGGTTGCAGATAAAGTTCCCAGATCCTGAAAAAAAGCATGGCACTGGACTAGGGCACCCTCTCATTAGTCCCTGATTGTTCTGCTTCCCAAACTTTGGAAACTGGTACACATTTGTCTATAATTTTACATCTTTCTGTAGCAGCATTTTCTAGTATTCGTTCGTTTGCTTCCGTATTTGCATAATTAGGGTTTTAAGCATAATTGGGCATAATCAAGCAATCAAACCACACAAATCTAATTTTCCCAACATTCTAAGTGACCAAGGGCTTGGTAGTACAGTCTTACTCAACCTAAGGTCCTTGAATGCTTTAGGGTGAAAGGAGGATACACTCAAAATCATCAAAAACAAACTATCCAAATTTTACCCTAAACAAATATTAGAAATGCTCATAGTAAAATAAAAGGTAGTTTTAAATTATTCATTCATTTTTATTTGAAGTTAGAATTATTATTATTTCTTATTTTAGAAATAATTGTGTTGCAAAATATAGTTTAAAAAATAAAATTAGTTATTAAATATATGTTTTCAAAAAATAGAAATATGTGTTTTGTTTGATAAATTAGAAATAAATCTTAGAAAAAGAAAACAAAACTTAGAAAACAATACAAAAAAAGATAGAAACAAATAGAAAAGTAGAAAAAGACTTAAATTAAGAAAAAAACACAAAAACAAAGCAAAAATAAAAATAGAAAGGATAGAAAGAAAGAGGTGAGAAGAAAGGAAAGTTAATAAAAAGAAGTGTTGGTGTAACATTGACTATTTTTATGCAGTCCAATCTTTATTGTTTGTAACGGTTCTGTCAGCCCACTTCTCCCTCTTATTGCATCGACCTCTGCATGCCATTTCTTCCAAAATGAAATTAATGTTAGTGAGGATATTTTTATCTGTCTATTGTTAGACTATGAGAGGAGAGGAAATTTATTAAGAAGGAAAAATCCTCTCATTCTCACACTCACAGGATTCATTCATAATTTTCATTCTCAAAAACAAAGAATAGGGAAGAAAAGATTGGAGATTTTTTGCAAGGAAGCAAAGGAGGGATAGACAGAAAGAGAAAAGACCTAGACAAGATCTAATCATCGAGAAGCGTATTTCACAGGTTTTTAATCAATCCTAAATGTCATATTTAGAATAGGAAATGGTTTTACCATATGAGACTGTATGGCTTAATTATATCACTATATTTGATTTATCAATTGTAGTTATTATTACAATTTGCTATCATTATTATCACTGGTCTATATATCGTAATACTATTATGCATGTGATTATATTGATGATATTATAAACGTATTGTTGTATTCGTGCTATATGCCTTCTATGTGTCTAGATTTTAATACTGTAAGTATTATAGATTTCATAATCTTTACTGTAGTATATATGAATTTTATGTTGTATGTATTAATAGAAAATATGTTAGTATTATATGTATTTTATATGTGGTATGTTATATTACTGTTAATTTATCTTACTATATACATCTCACACTATGTACTGATTTAGTTTTATTTATTTTAAACTATTTATAAAAACTTAGCAGCAATTAGTAATCATTGGCATACCATATTATATATTGTTGTTGAATACATTTTAAACTATGTATAACAAAGAAAATTTGTAGCTGATTTTGTTTGAGGCTGATTTACAGCCAATAAACGCCATGGATGGGTTGTTGTCATTTCATAAAGCGACCCCCATATGGAGGTCGCAGTCCCTAATGGGGATTGCAGCACCCATATGGAGGTTGTCGCCTCCCATGCTATTGCCTGTTTGTTCTTTTAAACTTTAACTTTTCCATTTAAAATATGAAATTTCTTTATGGTTGTTCGTTGTATATGAATCATGTATATATCAATTAAAACACTTTATATTACTGTTTATGCAACCCGCCAGTCGCCGCCATATGGAGATGTTTGTATAATATATAATATATATACACTTGTTGTGTATGTTACAATTGTTGTATATAAATCTTCAGTTGGACAATGTTGTGTATGTAATTTAATATAAAAGGAGTATTTATATCTGTAGGATGTACAATATATATGTATATCTGTGTCGGTGTGTGTATTTCTATTGATTGTAATTTGGATTGAAGGTATTGCTGTAATTAGAGCAAATAGGCTCATTATATAAATTTATTGCCTGGAAAATCTTTATATTAGATTCCATATAAAAGCATATTTTATTGTGATTACACTTGACAAAACCAAGCATTTACCTATAGCATATACCCAAACCACTGAAATGAAAAATAAACCGATAATGAAAGAAACTACTAGATTCATTTTTGTTCAAATAGTTATTCCATATCAAAACTAGAAAACATTTTTTCCTTGACAGATCATTACATACCACTGGAATTGAAAACTTAGACAAACATGCAAACCAGAATAATGAACTTTTGAGTAAATTCTATCTTTTGAAAGAACACATTTTTAGAAAATGGATTAAATCTTAAACAAAGTCATTCTTTTGAATTAGGTGAAATGTTATTTTTATTTTTCTATGTAATTACTTCCGAGACAGGATGCTAAATGTGGGCTCCCAAAGACGGTAATTTACTTTTTCTAAATTACCACTTTTGTTATTGCTTTGGCCAAAAATACATGTACCATTGAAATAGATGGATTAGAAAAGCCTAGATTTTATGTTATGTCTCTGCCACATCCTTAATGCAAGAAATATGTCATTCTAGTTATTAGGAATGCATATAGGCATTAGGCTTGCATCAAGAGTTCCCTCATGCCTTTACTATTCCAGGTTTCTAGGCTCCTCGTGTAGGGTCGATGCTTTCTTCAAGTTTGGAAGAAACTCAAGGAAGTCCAGTACTTGGTGGTTGGGTGGAAAAAGCGCCTTAACCACACTCTTGGCCTTGGCTTGCAGAAGATCATTGGGGTCATGGCGGTTGAGGACAGAGTTACTCTTATGTTATTTGATTCATGATGTATATTCCATTGTATTATTCATTGTATGGATTGCATAGCCAATTTGTAATTGTATAAATATTCTCATTGATGTAATTGATGTAATATCTTGTACTTGTAACATTGAAATAGATGTAATGTAACACTCTTTGGTGTATGTAATTGAAATACTTTATTTGGAAACTTGCCATTTTTGTGCAACTATGAATATTTGATGAATGAAATGTATCACTTTCCTTATTTGGAATGAGTAATGCTTTTTGGTTTATTATTTTTAGTATGTGAGTTTTTTGTACTTTACACCAAAGTTTATTCCATCTCAAACAATGGAGGTAATAGCATGAGCTCTTCTCCCCCTACTACAGTGATGCACCACAGGATATGATGGTTGAAGGGTCTTAACTAGGCTTTACAAGATTCCAAAATGAAATTATAAAATTCATACAAGACAATGAAATAAAACATGTAGATAAAACAATAAAGTATTAATTTCAAACCTTGCACAATTTCAGACTTCTGATAGGACAAAATGGAATGCACCCAAGCTCCATTGGATTTATCCTGTGGATGTATTGTGGGATGCTCACACAACTAGCATAACCTTGATAGAAAATGATATGAGATATGAATGTGCGTACGAAATTTGATGACAAAGTGTGAGGGTTTGAAATGAAAATAAAAGTTTAATTTATAGGAGAGGGAATCGAATGGATGGCCAAGATTAGAAGGGTGAGGGATGAGGTGGATGGCTAGGATTGAAATCCAATTTTAGTGCTCATGACGCACCATAAATGAGGATGACAGGTGACTAAAATAAGGATGGGAGTGGGAATAAATAGGATTTTTAATTGATTTTGGAGAGGAAGTGCTTATGATGCACAATCAATGAGTTTAAAAATAGGGATGTGAGTGGGATAATTTCAATAAAATTATTTAAATTATGAGAGACAAGTGGCATGTGAGAGTTAATTTAAATAAATATTTTATTTATTTAAATTAGTCGGAGGAATATGGGAATTTAATAAATAGAATTTATTTAATTTGACTAGAGGGGATACATTAGTTAAATAAATATAATTTGTTTAACTAATCGGAAGATGTCATGAAAAGGGACCTAGGACAAGGTGTTGCTAACTATTGCAAGAGGATGTAAGGGGATGTCGAAAGGCAATGTTGTAAGACATGGTCAGTTTTAGGTGTCTATAGCTGCATATTTGGTTTTGTACACCCACTTACACTGAACCAACTTTCTTTCCTTGAAGAGGTAGAAGAGACCATGTGTAATTCTTCATCAAAGAAGAATACTCCTCATCCATAACATTTTCCCACTCTAGAATACCTACATCATATGAAAACCTATGAGAATCATCTAAAATTGCATGACTCAAAAGACTAACACTTGATGTCTATTCAAACAAGTGTGGCTAGAATCTGTAGGATCACCAACCAAATGTCCAACCTCCTCAAGAGTAGTGTGGTCCCAATGATTCAAAGATTGTACACTTAGAGGTATTAGATTAGGACCATCATCATCATAGTCGTCAAGAAGCAAAGTGTCCTTAAGAAGCAAAGAAGGAGTAGGTAGTGTGGGAGTAGGTGATGGTGTAACCATCTAAGTAAATTACTCATCAAATTAGGCATCTCATTTATAGAAGACATCTAGAGTAACAAGATCAAACAACCTATAATCCTTCACATCCTTGCACTAGCCAGCAAAAATTAAAGGTTGACGTTTCTTCTTCATAGACTTACATCAACCATTTGAAATGAATGCCCAAGCCTCACTACTAAATACTAAAAAAGAAGATTAATCAAGCTTGAAATGAGACCAAGCCTTTTTAGAATTCATATTTCACACTACCTTGTGGGGCATATAGTTCTAAATGTAATTAACATAAATGACTACTTCAGCCCAAAATGTTGGTGCCAGGGACATAGAATGAATCATGCAATTGGCCATCTCCCATAAATTAATATTATTCCTCTTGGCCACAACATTCAACTAAGTGTAAGGAATTGTGCGCTAATGTTGAATACCATTCTCTCTATAAAATCCTAAAATGCCTGGTTCACATACTTTCCCAATTATCTATGCATATCTACTGAATAGAGAGACCAAACTACTCCTCAAATGATTTGAAGGTCTTGAAAGTTGTGAAAACCTCACTCTTCTACTTGAGAAAGTACACCCATCTCCACCATGAGAAGTCATCAATAAAGGTGAGCACATACTTGGCCCCTAAAAATGATGGAGTCATAAATGACATAAGATTACTATGAATTAACTCAAGGGGTGCCTTACCATGAGAGGCCTTACCCTTGGGAAATGGTTCATAATGATGTTTTCCAAGTACACAACCTCAACAAAATTCATTAGTGCATGAAATTTTAGAGAGACTAGTCGTCATATCCCATTATCTCAATTGCTAAGATACATATAATTTAGATGACCAAATTATTCATGTAAAATCCCACTCAAAGAATCAACATGTGTAATGAGGAATGATCTTAAAGAAGACTCAAAACCATCAAACCTAAGTGTTTGAGTAGGGGATTTTCCAAGCAAGCATTTGAGCATTTATATCAACTTTGGATTTCCAAATTTGTGCACTAAATTTGACCCTATGTCTATGGCTAAATTTACATTTTTATTTATTTTTGAGGAGGGTAACTAAAGAAATTTTGGGAAGGAGGAGGAGATATATTTTTTATAGGGGGTATGAGAAACGTTGGGAAGAAATCCAATGCTAGTCCTTGAAGAAATTGCATAGTGTAGGAGTGAATAATTTAATCATTAAATTGGGGGGACCAAAAGATTACACAAAATTAAGAAAGCACATGGAGTTATTATTTAATCCAAAATGTTCTTTAGTGACATACCAAGGAGACTAGTGCAAGGAAATGAAGTCCCATATATCATTGGACTTTTGAACCCTTTTCTTGAACAAGTGATAAACTTGCTTAGACAAGATGATAGCTAAGGATTTCTCTTCATATTAGATAAATTCTTATCTCATAGATGGAAGAGAATGCAAATTTGGAATCATGTTGTAATTAATACTCTTTCTAATTTAACAAATGACATGATTGTTGATAGGCTTTCCAAATGGATTGAATATGAAAGAAAGATTTAATAAACAATAATGACATAAGAAGAACCTTGCTCAACCAATTGGCATTTTACCATTTCCCTTTAACAATAGCTATAACAATTATGTATCAATAAAATTTTCCATGGTTCATCACCTTTAATAGCTATAGTAATCCATTTAGCAACTAGACATAATCCTTGAGTTTTAAGACCTATAATTCCCATACTAGATTTGGACCTAGGTTGGATGCAACATAACCAAGAAATGTCTCTAAAAATAGCAATACCATCCACTTGGTCCAAAAAAATTGTTTAACTATATTACACCAATCTTCAATACCTTTATTATATAACATCCAAGAAGAAGAAAAATACATGTGTTGCATGAAAGATTCTATTTACCACCTAAATTTTTCCAACCAATGAAAATAATTTTTCCCCAATGAAATAAAATTTATTCTGGTCTATTTAGATACCAATTACACATCTCATTAAGAGATAACTTCAAACCAAAAAGAATGCCAAGATACTAAGTTATCCCACCATGTTTGATCTCTTTTGAGTCTTTGGGAATCCAATGAGAAGTGGGACCAACTTGAGACATTAAGAAATTTGTTTTATGATGAACCAATTAAGATCCTAACCAAGAGAAGTGTAGATTTAAAATGTCTAAGGTATTGTTTAGGTATTTTCTAAGTTTTTCATAAATAGTAAGCTATCATCAAAAAAATTTGAATTTAATACAACATTTTGTGGAATGGAAATGTTAAATTCACCAAAAGGACCCACATGAGAAAGAACCATTTGCAACACCAAAATAACCTTCCACACAAGAGAGAAGCAATGAAAATGCTATAATTCCAATACTCATATAATAACATACAATGGAATGGAAAATAATGAAATATACATAGAGACCCTTGTATATATAGGCAAGGGAAAGACATAGGACAACATGAGATTATGACAAGTGTCATGATCTCATGACTGGAGACACAAGAATTAAATTAACTAACTAGGTGTGAAAAAGACCTAGAAGGGAAATCAATTAGGTAATGTATACCCCATTCACACTAGCACTCCCATTAAGTGCAACTTAGAGACTCAATTTAGTAAAGAGAAAAATCTCAAAGATGGGTCCTGACAACAAGGTTTTATGAGGTACCCATGAATAAAAGATCTCTCAAATTTTGTAGGAAGAAACTTGCCCCCAAAATAGAGAAAACATGAAAAGAAACATGCACAAGTGAAGGAAAGAGGACTCAAGATGACCCCCCAAGGATAACTTCCTTCACCACAAGCATTGATCACAAGTAAAGATAATGAGGTGATGCCAAAGGATTAGTGAATATGTCTACAACCTACTCCTCAGTAGGAAAATACACCAACAAAGAATACCATCCTAGATGAGTTGCCAAATGAAGTGCATGTGGATCTTGATATGCTTATTCCATTGATATTCTATCAGGTTGCATGAAATGGGTATGGAACTTTGATTATCACACCAAAGAATACTGGGGTGATTAGGAGGAAATCCAATCTCTGTCATCAACTAGTTAAGCCAAAGAACCTCCTAGCTAACAAGAACAACACATCGATACTCATCCTCTATAGATGCTAATGTAGTAGGTGTATCCTTCTTGGAAGATTAGAACCAAGGTAGTAGACAAAACCATAAATAGAGTTCTAATCACCAACATCACTAACCTAACTAAGTCAATGAAACCCACAATATGAGAAGCTCTTAATGTGTATTGAATGTCAAAATGTGATGTTCCCTAGATATACCTCAAGATAAATTTGATTGCCTTAATGACTTTCATGAGGATCCTAAGAGAAACAGTAGACAAAACCAACCATAAAGAAAATGTCAAGATGATTGTGTGACACCTAACTAAAATGGAGTGGGGGTAGGCTTGCAATCAACCATTCCAAATATTTGAAGTAAATTAGGAGCATACTTCTACTAAAAAATGGAAATCCCCTTAAAATACTAAAGAAATTCAAGACCAAGGAAGAAATGCAAAAGCTTGAGATCAGTCATATCAAACTACTCCATCAATACTCTCTAGACACCCTGTATTGTGGAGGTAGAACTATCTATGAGAATCAAGCCATCCACATATAAAACAAGTATAGAAAGATCCTTCCCATCACTAGTAGAAGTATGGCAAATAAATGACTAGGTGACTAAAACTTTTAGTCACGTGACCAAAATTCTACTATTTTTTTGCAACACAGCTATAAATGACTAATTTGGTCATCAGGCAAAAAACACAACTAAATAATTGGTCAAACAAACTGGATAGATATTATTATTATATATATAATATATAATATATTATATATTATATATTATATAATATTATATAATAATATAATATTATATAATATTTATATTATAATATAATATTTATATTATAATATAATATAATATTTATATTATAATATAATATTTATATTATAATATAATATAATATTTATATTATATAATATAATATTATATTATATTATATTATAATATTATATAATATTATATTATATTATATTATAATATTATATTATATTATATTATATTATATTATATTATTATATTATTATATATTTAATATTATATAATAATATAATATTACAATATATTTAATATTATATAATGATTTAATATTATAATATATTTAATAATATCTATTGTATAAAAGCCAGAGATTTATATATCTTAAATTTTTTAATTTCAATTCCATTTTGAAATTTTTTTAGCGGGCAAAAATAGGCGGGCATAATGGGCGGGCAAATACCCTAATGGGTGGGCAAATCTTGGCCATAATTTTCATTTTAAAAAATAGACTCCCCGCCATGGATTCTGAAGTAGAGCTTCCCAAGAACATGCCCGAGGATGAGGATGTGAACGCTGTGCCTACGGCTCATCCTGACATCGATGGATGCAGGGAGTCGATGCCAAGCAGAGATTAACTAATGGCCATGCCATTTTCACTAACTGATTTTTGGCCTGCAGTGATAGACAAGGGTCATATGATGAGAGCTACAACAATTGCAGACGGATCCGCAGGTCAAAGCGCTTCGCATTTAAATTCTGGATGTGTCATCGTGCGGGGGCCAAAGGTCATAGCAGAAGGCTTTCTGCATGCCCAGGGGGGGAAGAGCACTGAAATACAGGCCCTGGAGAAGGCCCGCGAGCATGCCAAGGGGGCTACGATGTATCTCAATCTGGAACCCTATACGACTGAGGCCATAAATGCCCTATGCGATGCAGGAATAGGCAGAGTAGTGGTAGGGTTACAGAATCCATTAAAGGATCTAAAAGGAAAGGGGATTCAAACCCTAAGAAGCGTTAGGGCCATAGTGGATGTGGTAACGGACCAAGGCGTCATTAAAGCGTGTCGATCTGTGAATGCATCGTTGCTCTACAATAGCCTTTATGAGATCCCATTTTCGGTGCTCAAGTATGCCATGACTTTGGATGGTAAGATAGCTGTTAGTGGCAGTCACATGGGTCATGTGATGAGAAATGGTGAAGTTGGTGAGCCATTCCGACGCAAGGTAGCCACAGGTGCCGCACATGGTAGTGAAGGCCTGTGATTCATCTCTGCTCAGAAGTTTGGCGAGCTCAAAATCTGAAACTTTTGTCTTTGATTTGTCGGCAAGGAGGATGTTTTCAGGCTTAATGTCACAGTGTATGATCTTTTCACAGCAGCCGTGGTGGAGATAAGAGAGCCCCGTGGCGGTGGCCAAGGCAATTTCATGGCTCTCCTGCCATTCCAGGACTGGGCCTATTTTTAATATGATATTTTTAAAGTTTTTAAAATTAGTTTTATTTATTTTATCTTCATTACAAAAAATTTACATAATAAATCATGATCCTAAGTTAAAAAAAAGGATTGCATACCAACAGTTAAATTATGATTTCATTATGTTGGAGATGGTACATGCAATTGTGGATTGTTTACTCATTTTTTGTAAATGGAAATTTAATATAAAAACTTATATTAATCAAACTATAATTGAAATAATTGTAAAGTTTCCAATTAAAAAGTTGATTGCATGGATTGAGTTTTCTTAAAATAAAGATGCAAATGAAGTAGTGGCAGTGACTGCAATTTTTAATCATTTATTGTTTTTTTAATCAATGACCAGTTAACAACAATCAATGACTAAATACAATACCAAATTGATGACTAAATATACTACCAAATTAATGACTAAATATACTATCAAATTAATGACTAATGTATACACCTAAAAATGACATGACTCTACTTAAATAAATATTTTTAATATTTATTTCATCTTCATTTTCCTCTATCAATAAATTAATTAATTAATTTATTTATTTGATTCATTTCCTCCCACTTGATTAAATAAATTACATTTATTTAATTAATTTCATCTATATCAACTTTATTCTTCTAAAAATTAAAATTTTAATTATTTAATTAAATATTTCATTCTTCCAAATTTAAATAAAATACAAATTTATTTAAATAAAATCTCCAAAAATAAAATATATTTAAATATTTTATTTATTCCTCCAAATTATCTACAAGTAATTAAATAAATCTATTTATTTAATTATGCTTTCTTATCTTCTAGAAAATCTTCAATATCTTCTAAAAATAAACTCTTGTTGTCATATAAAAGCAAAAGCGGAGTTAACTGATTTAAAGCAAATCTATTTTATCAATAAAGCTCTTAAATTAGAAAAATATATTCTAATTTAAGAAAATGAAAACTCGTCCTCATCAAGAAAGCAGTTAACTCAACAAAGCATCTTTTTGAATGACACATGTCCTTCTTCTATTTGTGCACGTTCTCTTGAACATTCTCCTCCGTTGAGCTTCTTATTTCTTTTCCACCGTTGATCCTCTCTCACACAACTCTATAAATACAACCCACTTCTTCTTCATATATAATCCATCATTTAAGTAAACTTATGCTGCAGGAACTATAGCACGCCATTGGCACCCCATTTTCATATCATTCATCATCCATCCATTTCATAGTGTGTTTGGATTTCATCTTCAAACATACCAAGTATCAAAGCCACTTCTCCTTGTCATCTTAAGGAATCAAAGCAAGGAAGCAAGCTTTTTGAGGGCCATCTTCATCACCACAAGATCAAGAAAGAAAAGGTGAACAATGGAAGTCACAAGGTAAAAGGTTGTGAGTATCTTCTCTCCTTTATTTTAATCTCCTTTTATCTTCATATTCCATTGATGTTTGGGTTTTTATTATTCAATTGATTATCCCATTTTTACCCTTACATTTATGTCGCCCACCGTGGGGCCCTTGCCCCTAATCTAACCAAAATCTGAGTTTCTAAGTGACAAGTTCCATACAGGTGTCGTACAGGTTCTGATAGCTTCATCTGGTGCATACCTCCTCTGTTACGGTGCTTTTACCTCCTGTTATGGTGCATATAGTCTTCTGGCACATACATCTTCCAAGCCAGCACATCTGCTCACTATTCCAGTTGCTTTTACAAATACGGCGCATATGTCCCCTGTTCTGACACTTTTACCTCCTGTTTTGATGCCTGCGTAATTCCGGCGCATGCATCCTAATACACGACGCTTTCATAACTTATTACGGTGCATTTGTTAATTTAATGCATTTACACCTTCTTCCTGCACTTTTGACATCTGTCTTAACGCATCTGTACAACAACGCATACAGACTGTTTCTATGCATTCAGACTGTATTGCAGCACATCTGATCTATCACTGTGGTTTTTAGGATTTCTTGTGATTTTTTCTGATTAAGCTAACATTTGTCTTGCAGGATTAGAGGCTGGAATAGATCATTTAGCTGCATTGATTAATTCACTTAGATTAATTAAGGGAAAAAGTTTTAAAAAAAAAATGCATACATACAAATCTCACGTAGCCTTTAACTAGGAGGATAGTAACTGAACCACTGCTATCTTTGCATATTGCTATCTTTCTTAGTTAGAATATTGCTATCTCGCAAACGGAATGAACATTGCTATCTTTTAAACACTTCAAAGTTAAACAAATGTGTGAGTGCACAAGTAGATAGCACATTTAGTTTTTTTCCTTTTAACTAGGTTTGGATTAATCAGTGTCTTCTGTGACTGTTGAATGACAATAGGCTTATGCTCTCCCCTTTACTAGGTGACCAGAACGCTAGACTTGTTATTCCCTTTGTATAACCTTTAGAGGGGCCTACCCTTGGATGCCCACCTGTCCAAGTGGGAACAACCCTGAGTGGTAACAGGCTAAAGCCAAGCCCTACCAATCCACTTAAAATAAATTATGCTTGAGGTGAAAGCCTCCTACAACGAGTGCTGCTGTGTTACACCGACAGCCAACCTCCCCCAAAACCCTCCAAGGCATAACCCTTGGAGGCTGGGAGACTCCATAATGGAGAGTAGTGCCTCCGCACGTGTAACCACTTGAACAGTTGCCTTGACTACTTAGCCACTTGTTTAGTATACCAAAAACCCCTATTTGTTGACACAAAAGGCGGAGCCTTTGAAGCAGCCCTGATTCATGTGATTCTTAGTAGAGGTAGCAGGGACAATCCTAAGGTTCGGTGGGGGTACGAGCCTAAGGAAACCTGGATCTGGTATGCATGAGAAGTGAGTGCCGTGGAGGGGAGCCGATTTTACCAGATCCTGGAGCTACATGCTTTGAATATGCACAGCCAGGGGATTCAACAAATACTGTCCTATCTAGCCTAGGTTGTAGTACTTGTTCTTTGAGTCAAAAAGTCTAAAAATACAAAAAAATAACAAAAAATAAAAATCATGAAAACTTCTATGCGCTTTCTGTGTCTATTGCCATAATTGGAAATCAAAATTCAAGAAAAGACCAAGTTTTCACCCAAAAACAATTTTTTTTGAAAAATGTTCCAAAAACTCTGCAATTTCAAACTGAAAACCAGATTGGCGCATGTACTGCGACCTATAGCGCATTTGATCTGACTTACAGTGCATTTAAACTTTGTTGCTGCACATTTGAAAATTTCCAGAGTTGCGCATTTGATCCGACCTGTGGCACATTTACACTCTGTTGCAGCACATTTTTTCTTACGCATCCAAAACAGAAAGCTATTCTGTACCTTCCAAGAGAAAAAAAATTCAACTTTTTAGAAACCATTTCAAACTTGTCTCGATTGTTCCAAAATCTGATTAGAATCATGCAAATCAACCATTTCCCTCTTTTTCCACTCCATAACTGATTTTCGTCATCCAAAATCTCACAAAATTCTTCCAAAATCCAACAAGGTTAGAACCAAGCTATTCTTGATCTCATCACAATCTCAAACAAACCTAGTGAGTCTCCACTATCAAGGATCACTTATCCTTCTCTATCGGAACTCCACTAGTGGCTTGTGTAAGACTAGTCCACATCAAGTAAACGGATTTCTATCATCCTTACTTCAACTATTGTTTTGTACACCCAGCTTGTTTGACACCAATTAGATCTAAGGAGAACCTTGCTAAAACCTTGGCACATTTTAAAACCTCCTTTTCAAAACTTTCAAGATCATTCCATCCCATCTCTTGTCACCTTGCATGGTCTTAACAAGATTACAAAAACAAAAACAGATTGAAATGGTAGAGAAAGCTATCCCAAACTCTCATGACTGTGATGAGGAAATTTATATGGAAGAAGTCCTCCAAACGTAGCAAGACCAAAGATTTCAATGCATAATGGATAAGGTACTTGCCCAAGACCCTACCAAATTCTTTCTACACTTAGCACATCTAGGAGTCAAGCTCCCTAAAGATTTTGACGTAGAAGCTCTAAAAGAAACTAAGGAAGAAAGACACCCTGAGGGAAGCACACATGAGGAAACACCTTCAGACAAAAGCAAAGCGACCATTGATTCCACAAACACCTTGAGCTTAATGACCCAACAGATACAAGCTTTACAACAACAATTCATGGACATGCAAACAGGAGCATCAACTAAACATTATTTCCTAGAAGATATTTCACCATATCCTTTTGATAGGACCTTGATCATGATACCTTTCCCCTCTAAGTTTGAGGTGCCAAAATTTGATAAATATCAAGGAAAGGGTGATCCAAGGGACCACATTAGGGAGTTCAACGTTGCTTGTCTTGAAGTCACACACAATGATACTTACCTTATGCGACTATTTCCACGAAGCTTGGGAGGACAAGCCATGGAGTGGTTTTCTAGACTACCACCTGGCATTAGAACATTTAACGAACTTTGTGGACAAATTTGTTACACACTTCTCCTATAATATTGAGCACGACACCTCAATATTAGATCTTTGTAACACCAAGAAAAAAGGTGGAGAATCTTTCGCCGCCTTCCTACAAAGATGGAGACAGCTGGCAAGTAAGTGCCCTCATCAAATGCCTGAAAAACAAATGCTGGAAATGTTTGTCCATAACTTACAAACTGACCTAAGCTATCAGATATAAGTCCAATGTCCTACTTCCTTTAGTAAGGTCATTGAGATGGGTCTAATCATCAAAAAATATTTAATCACAAAAGGTCAAATAAAGCTCTATAAGGACACTCCTAGTACCAACACCAACATAGATAAACCAAGATTCTAGACAAAGAACAAAAACATTGTGAATGATGGGGTGGTAGATGCCAAGAATGCGGCACCAAAACAACCAACATTCAACTTATCAACTCCTCAAAACAACCCCCCACAAAACAAACCAAGAAACACTGAATCACAGTTTACAAATTTTTAACCTAGGAGAAAATTCACACCTTTGGGAGAATCATTAGAAACCGCCCTATGGAAGTTAATCACAAGTAAGATCATAACACTTCCAACAGCGTGAGAATATGAACCAAAAGTTAAACCTCCTTGGTGGAATGACAATGATTTCTGTGAGTACCACCGAAACAGGGGGCACAAAACCAACGACTGCATTGCACTCAAACACACTATCCAAGATTTGATCGAGAAAAACAAAGTGTCACTTGATGGACATACCTCTAATAATGATCACCAGGCATTCAAGGATCCTCTTCCCAACTATGAGCAAGGAGGGCCTTCCAACTGAAACAATAGTGGAAATAACAACGCCAATTACACAAACGTCGCCTTTGACTATGTTGTTAACCACATCTCGGAAGGTGACTCACACATCAATGTGATCATTATAAACAAAGATCCGAATTGTAATTTTACCACCCATAGCAATAGAGTCACTCTTAGAGGAGCCTCCACCACTCTAGCCAATCAGTTCAATATCCTGGATCAACTTCACAAGACACCTGCACATATCTCCATTCTGGAACTTCTGCGTCTGTCCCCGTCCCATAGGGCCATACTTGACAAAGCTCTTTCCGAAGCTTCCATCCCAATGAACCTCACTGAAGAATAGTTTCAAACCATGGTAGGTCACATTACCTCACCTCACTCCCTATCATTCACTGAAAAGGATGATATGTCAATCACCCAACCTCATAACGCCTCTCTTCATATCGAAGCCTTCATTCACAAACACAAGATAAAGAGGGTCCTAATCAATGGAGGAGCTGGTTTGAATATTTGCACCTTGAAGCTAATCCTTACATTAGGGTTTTCAAAAAAATCTATAGATCCGAAAAAGAAAATCACTATAAAAGCCTATGATGAGGAGGAAAGAACTTCTGAGGGAATTGTTACTTTACCAATCAGAGTGGAACCTATAGTAAAAGACGTGGCTTGCCAAGTCCTCGATATGGAGCTAGCATACAACATTCTTCTTGGGAGACCATGGATACATGCTCTGAAAGCAGTGCTGTCAACATACCACCAATGTATCAAATTCCCTTACGAAGGTCAAGAGATCACCATCCAAGGTGACCCCAACCCATTTCAGTATTGTAACTCCATTCATCCTAAACTTGAAGTGGTGATTCCTAACAACCGTGCCTCTGCTTCATCTTCATCCCGTGTTGACCCAGCTTCACTTGCTTCCACTTCAAAAGCTTCTCAACCTAACCTTAGACTCAAAGATAAGGGCTTGGGTGATTACACAATCTCCCAATCCCTTTATTTGGCACAACTTCCCCTATCTCCAAGATCATATGGAAGACCTACTCTGAACAAACCCAAAGTAGAAAAAACTACCAAAGGTCCATTTATCAAATGGGGAATCCTTGAAGATGAGAGTGATGAAAAGATATCCTATAATGGCTATACAAGGATGAAGACAGTTCATCAACACAACAAGACCATCACACTATACAAACTGAACAATATGGTCAAGGATTCCAAATGCTACAAAGAATGGGGTATGAAGGACACGGTCCACTCGGTTCATGAAAAGATGGTATCACTGAACACATCCAACCTCATACCTTGACAGCCTGAGACACCACAGGGCTAGGATACACTGGCACATCAAGAACCAACAAAGCAAAGAAGAACAAAGGCAAACTACTAGAATCATCTACTAGTAATCTGATTGATCGAATTCAGCAACTGAAATTGGGGAGTAAGATAGATTCCAATGAATATGAATGGGATAGCCTCTCAGAGCTATCTTGTGATGACAAAGGCATCAATGTTGTCCACGAGTATGACCCAACCCATGCAAATGAGAGACAAGGTCCAAGGGCTAGACCACTAGAGTCCAACCCGCGTAATAACAATAGTGAAAGTTGTGAGGAAAGAATGATACCCCCCTTGATGGATCTGCTAATAGAGAGTACCATTGTAGACTTCGTTCATGCTTTTAACAACTCTATCTTAACCATCAACACCATCGAACTGGACCAACCCGATGATCCCTTACCATTGGTGCACCCTGAACTCATAGATTGGGACTTACAAGGTACCACCCCTGAGCTTGATACCTTTGAGAATGATGAAGCCATCATAGACTACCTTGAGCTTAGAGATCATATACCCGCAGGGGACCACAGAGCTAGCTATGCCATAGAACTCAACGAGAAGGCCTATTTTGGAGAGAGTGCCAAGCCTTTCATTCTCAAAAATGTCAAAATCAAAGAAAGATCTAATGGTGAAAACCACTCTGCGGCAATGTTAGATCATGAAAAAAGAAAAAATATAGACATATCCAATGGTGAAAACCTCTCTGAGGCACCGAAGGATGAAAGGCTTGACCCTCTACCCAATCTTACACATCATGAGAGATCTTCAATCTTGATAGAACAAGCAGAACCGATCAATGTCAGTACAGGTGATGATCCCAGAATGATCCACATGGAAAAGTCTTTAACAGAACAAGAAAAACCAACATTCACCAACTTCTTCAAGAGAAAACAAATCAACTTTGCTTGGACATATGCAGACATGCCAGGACTAGATCTGAATCTCATAATGCATCACTTATCCTTGGCTTTGGGAGCTAAGCCAATAAAGAAAAAACTCAGAAAGATGCACCCACATGTGGCCCTCATGGTGAAAGAAGAGCTAAATAAACTCTTGGATATCGGATTCATCAGACCAATCGACTATCCTGAGTGGGTTTCAAACATAGTACCAGTTGCCAAACCAGATGGTAGAGTCTGAATATGTAATGACTTCAGGGACCTGAACAAAGCTTGTCCTAAAGATGATTTCCCCCTGCCAAACATTGACATGATTGTAGATCTCACGGTAGGACATGCTATCACTAATGGATGGTTTTTCTGAATACAACCAGATAAAAATTGCAGCTGAAGACCAACACAAGACTGCATTCACATGTCCTTGGGGCACCTATTGTTGGTGTGTCATGTCGTTTGGTTTGAAAAATGCCAGTGCAACATATCAGAGAGCTATGACCACAATCTTCCACGACATGATGCACACTATAATGGAAGACTATGTTGATGACATTCTGGCAAAATCACTCACAAGAGAAGGACACTTGATAGTACTGGACAAAATCTTCAAAAGACTGGAATAGTTTAATGTGCGCCTCAATCCAAAGAAGTGCGTGTTTGGAGTCACCTCAGGTAAGCTACTTGGATACTTCATGTCCGCCAATGGAATCGAAATCAGCCTAGCTAAAGTGAAGGCAATCATGGAAATGCCACCTCCTAAAAATCTCACTCAACTAAAGTCTCTATAGGGAAACTACAATCTATCAGAAGATTCATCTCTCAATTGGCAGACAAGTGCCACCCATTTTCTCACCTCCTACATAAGAATGTCCCTTTCAAATGGAATGATTCATGTGAACAGGCATTTCAGTAGTTAAAAGAGTATCTCATGAAGCCACTTGTATTGATGCCACTGATTCAGGGTAAACCTTTGCTACTATATATCTTGGCCACACCAATAGCTCTGGGAGCTCTCCTCGCACAACAAAATTATGACGGGAAAGAACAAGCAATCTACTATATCAGTCGAACACTTGTTGGATATGAACTGCAATACACACCAATTGAAAGAGCATGTCTCGCTGTAGTCTTCACCTCACAAAAGTGGAGACATTGCATGTTGTCACATTCTGTCAAACTGGTAGCAAAGATTGATCCACTCAAGTATTTACTCAACAAAGCAGCCCTTACAGGTAGATTGTCCAAATGGGTCATGCTTCTCAGCAAGTTCGATATCGAATATGGAGACAGGAAAGCAATAAAAGGCCAAGTACTTGCAAATCAACTGGCAGATGCACTTCTAACGGATAACAACCCTTTGAGCTTTGAATTTCCAGATGAATCTATCTTTCACATAAACACAGCAACCTGGAAAATGTACTTTGATGGATCATACACTCAGCATGGATCAGGAGTAGGTATTTTGTTGATCACACCTAGTGGTGACACCATTCCTAAATCATACAGACTACTCTTTCCCTGCACTAACAACGTGGCAGAGTATGAAGCCCTAGTCATTGGCATCAAGTTAGCAGTTGAATGGAATATCCAAGAACTTCAGGTATATGGTGACTCACAACTGGTCATAAATCAAGTAAATGACGACTACCAGACAAAAGATGAGAAATTAATCCCTTACAAACGAATGGTAGACGACTTCAAAGAATACATTGTCAAGATCTCTTTTGAACAGATACCAAGGATTGAGAACAAAGCTGCAGATGCCATGGCAACGATTGCATCTCTCCTCAATATTCCAAATAATCAATTTCACGTTACGAGTTCTTGGTAGAGCTAGTGTCCCATCCTGCATATGACACTCCCGAATCCCATATCATTTGCCACATTGTTGGAGCCGATTCCCCCCTCTATGGAAAAATATTTGCCTATCTTAAAGAGAATACCCTCCCACCTGATCTCTCAAGTGACCAAAAATGAACCTTCATCTGTCAGGCATCCCGGTATGCCATTGTCGCCAATACCCTATATCGCAGAGGTCTCGATGGTACTCTCCTTAGATGTCTCAATAGTGAGGACTATCAAACTGCCCTGAGTGAAGTGCACGACGATATATGCGGGACCCACTCTAGTGGCCCTACCCTAGCCAAAAAACTCATACGCATGGGATACTACTGGCCAACCATGGAACAAGATTTCTATCATTTTGTAAAGAAGTGCAAAAAGTGCCAAATCCATGGGAACCTGATACATGCACCAGCACAGGAGCTGCAGCCATTAACGACTCCTTGGCCTTTCTGTCAGTGGGGACTTGACCTAGTGGGCAAGATTCACCCTTCTTCTTCCAACGGCCATAAATTCATAATCACCGCCACTGAGTACTTTACAAAGTGGATTGAATTCGTGCCCTTAGCCAATATCACAAGCAAGCAGATTGCCTCTTTTATCTTGAACTATATCATTTGTCTCTATGGTATCCCTTCGTCCATTATCACGGATAATGGATGACCCTTCAAAAATCAAGATGTCAAGGAACTATGTGACAAATTCCATATCCAGCATCGCTTTTCAACCCCCTATTACCCCCAAGGCAACAGCCAAGCTGAGGCATAAAATAAAACTATCTTGAAAATCCTAAAGAAGACTATCAATGATGCCGGCTGTGATTGGCATGTTCAATAAAACCCCACACTATGGGCCTACCGTACAAGTATCCGCACACCCATAGGTGCAACACCATACTTCTTGGTCTACGGATCTAAAGCCATCTTGCCCATTGAAGTCAAGATCCCATCCTTGCAAGTTTCGTTAAAAGGCCTCATATCTGATGAAGAGTACAGAGTGTCTAGACTTCAAGAATTAGAGCCACTTGACGAGAGAAGGAAACAAGCCTTTAACCACCTCAAAGCTTATCAACAACGGATGTCCAGAAGTTATAACCATAGGGTAAAGCCCTGAGTATTCCAAGTTGATGACCTAGTCCTCAGAGAAAATCCCAAAAATCAGCAAGATCGAGAAAAGAAAGGCAAGTTTGAACCTAACTGGCTAGGTCCCTATGTAATCATTGTAGCTTATGGGTCAAGAGCATACCAATTGGCTACATCTGAAGGTGAACTGTTCGATGATCCTATCAATAGCATGCATCTTCGAAGTTCTATACCTAAAACCCCAATGCAAGGGAGTCCTTACAAATTCAAAAAAATTGAAAAAGTGATCAAAAGACAAAGCAAAAAAAAACCAAAAAAATTAAAAAATAACAAAAAATTCATCCTTTGGTGAAAACCTAGCAAACAGGTGCCTTGGATAGGTACCATGATGAAAACTTGGCAAACAGGCATCATGTGTACTTTTAGCTTTCATGCAAATAAAAGCAAGTGGTGAAAACCTGGTAAACAAGCACTATCTGCGATGAACCACTTCCTCCATCTGTTGTAACCCCATATCTCTTGTGTCCATCATAACGTTCATCTTGAACCAGTCCTTTGAACCATTGTTGAACTACATCACCTCTGAGCTATCACATAGGCACGACCATTCTCAATGCGCCCCCGAGGCTCCACTCCGCTCCGCCCCCTTCTCTTCTGTCCATTCCGTCAAGTGTCGTCTGTCCTGCTGTCCGTACCATTTCTACATCTTTGCCATCACCTAGGTCCTAGGTCCATCAGGTTCACCCCGAACTACGTTGCCTCTACGTCATCATGTAGGCAAGGCCATTTAGAAATGAGCCCCTGAGGCACTAGGTCAGTCCCTTAGGGTCCGTCTCTCCATGTCTGTTTGTCCTATCGCCCATAATAAGTTGATCCTTTGTCTACACTAGGGGCAACTCCTCAACCTAGTTGCAGATTTGGATTCTTGAATGCCACTTTTTCTAAGAGGATACCAATAAAGGATTGTGATACCTTTCGCTAGACAAGCACATGCAACAAAGTAGAGCTTTCCAAAACAACAAAATCTTGGCACAAAAACATCAACCTGTCTGAAGCAGAGCACCATACCGAAACACTCAAACTGACTCTATATTAATTATGGCAAAAAGACATATCTAATGCAGAATGTTTTGTGAACAAGTTAACTTACAAAGTCTTGGATTTTTGTCATTATGTCTTTCTATGCTACTCAAGGATGCCAAAAGCTAGAGATGCTATGATGGGGGCATAATCATTTTCTTTGTCTGTTGTTTGTGATTCAAACTTTAGTAATGTGATGACTTTTGTTTAATGACATGATCAGCAAAAGATCATCGAGGACTTCCGAGGCTTGAACATGAAAAAGGGCAATCCTTGTCTGTTGAAACGCAAGAAGTACTTAGGTCGTCTAGATTCAAGTTTGAGTAGATGCTTGTATCAACTTGCTATATCAAAATCCATGTAAGAAGTACTCAGGTCATCTCGGTTTAATTATACCTAGATGCTTGTATTTTATTACAACATTTCAAAAAGAGAAAAGAAACAAAAAGTACCTAATGATGAAAGCAAAAGACTTGCAAATATCAAGATGACAATCCACATCCATCCCATATCCAGCAATCCATATCAGCCATGCAATAAGAAATCCTGTAGTATATCAAATGAAAGCCTATATTTCTTCATCTCTTCTTCCTCCTATCTATATCATCTCGGTGTCGATTGAGTACATTTGGACATATCAAAAACATAGCATAGATCGCATATCATATCACATGAGATAGTCATTTACATGATTAAATCATTTCCATACATAATAAGCGCATTAGGTCATCCACATACATTTTGCATCCATATATATTATCAAAAATTAAAAAAACATAAACAAAATACATATAGAGATGCATAAACATATCAATAACATGCCACATCTGTATTGCATATCAAATCATCCCAAATCCATCTAAGTATGGATCACATGTACAAACCATCATAAGATAGATTGCATCCATAACATATAAGCATAGAGCATGAGCATATAGAACATCAATAACTGCATCATCATATAAGCATAAAAACATGTCCAAATGTACAACATATCAAAAATATATGTCCATCTCTCAGAGTCATATCATAAAATGTATACAAAGTACAACAAGATGGTGATACATGTCTCAGGGCAAAATAGTACATATACAGGCTATCTCAGTCATCAAAAATGTGTACATAAACTCAAAAATTGGTACAAGTGTCTAGGTCTATCTAACTCTACTATCATGGAGCACTACTCCCTGCGCTGCCCTCTCCTCTGTCTCCCCCTGACTGCTAGGGGCCCCTCACTGATCCTACAGATCGAGACCCACTTGCCCTTTGAGATGCCACAGACTGGCTCCTGAAGCTGGGCTCACGCTGATCCGCTAACACTGCCCCGTGGTATAAGCCTCTATAATACTGAGCCTGAACCTGCGCTCTAGCAAGCTCACCCCGTACCTAGGCCAGTTGTGTTTATGCCTGTTGCACCTGTGATACCAAAAAGCTAGAAGTACCATCTGTACCCATAGCTGCCACAGTTGCATCTCTCTCTTCTCTCATCGCCCTCATGCTAGCCAAGGCTGCTTCTCTCTCTGGATATCTCTGATATATGTCTTGCATCCACATCTCTCTGCAACTCTGCTACTCTCAGATGGGCCCTCAGCTGCCTAATCTGACCCTGTAACACCGCAAAGGCCTGCTACTGTAAGTCAGGCTGTGGAGCCTGCCTTACCTATCCTTGTCCCTATGCCACCTGCTGTGCTGGCACCTATCCCTGCACCTATTGCTGAGCCACCTACTGTGGTGGCGACATCTGTCTTTGTGGAGCCACCTATTGTGCTGGTATCTACGCCTGCCCTGCAGCCTGCAGTTGCGCAACTACCTGCTGACCTGAAGGTCCCTCCCTGGACCTCCTCCTCTGTCTAGGTCTGCTGCCTCCTCCTTCGTCTCCTCCTCCTCCTCCATCTCCTCCATCATCCCCCTGATCTTCTCTCCTCCTCCTCCATCCTCTCCTCCTCCTGCCAACTCCACCCTCGTCATCT
The DNA here is from genome assembly GCA_027924645.1 of Cunninghamia lanceolata. Taxonomy (NCBI): domain Eukaryota; kingdom Viridiplantae; phylum Streptophyta; class Pinopsida; order Cupressales; family Cupressaceae; genus Cunninghamia; species Cunninghamia lanceolata. The sequence goes on from BSBN01000312.1 coordinate 653,756, forward strand.
GAATCCTCCTCGTCTATACGAGGAGCCAACTCTCCAGGTCCTGAATATCTGGGAAATGGATGAGCGACGAACCACTCCTCATAGTCAGGTGTCATACCTGCATCTACTATGTCCCTCCTCATGGACCAACCCACATGGGGAATCTGCTGAAAGTCTACCAAAGCCTCCTCGTATGATGCCACGATACCCCACCTGAATCTCTCTGCATGATTCCTTGCAAATCGTGCCTGACCCTGTGGTCTACCCTACACTCTACCAAATTGTCTCTGCACTCTGCTCACAATCTGCCTCTCTAATATGTACCTGGTCCTGCCAATGAGCCATCGAGTCTGGAAGCAGTAGGGCAGCTCATTAGCCTCATCATCCCATACCTCGCAGTCTAGGTATGGGTGCCAGATAACTACATCCATGTTATCCAATGCATGTCACTAGTACTCGAGCTTCCCCAGCTTGTGCTGGGAAATCACACCTGCATAGCCATAATTGTAGGGCTCACCCCTCTGCCTATGAATACACATATTGGTCGTGTGATAGCTATGTGCTCCCATAACCAAAACTGCAATAGAGACACGCCTGCTGACAAACTGGCTCCTTTATGATACACAACTTGGTGCATATCCCTATATAAGTGTGCTAGCATGCACACACCTCATGCATACAGAGTCCCATTAGTGATCATGCTCTCCAGCACCCTCCCCCAACCAGTCGGGAACCCATGTGACCTCCTATCGCGGCATACTACGCCGCCGATCAATCCCGCCACTATACCCGGGAAGTAGTCATAGCAGTCATGAATGTCCTGCCACAAAATCACCTACTCAACTAACTCTGGGTCATCAAACACTCGTCTACACTTAGCCAGTCCCGCATCACGCTATGACTCATACTCTACCAACTCTCCCTGAATAGGGAGGTGCAGAATCCTGTATACGTCCTCAAGAGTGATCGTCATCTCCCCAGTCGGTAGATGGAATGTCCCATCCTCGCTGTGGAATCACTCCACCGCTACAGTCAACAACCCGCGGTTCGTGTGAACCTCAGGCATGAAGCAAATATAATGCAAACCCATCGCACCAAGAGCCTCGTGGTCAATCTCTGTCAACATGTACCGCTGCAACAATGGCAAAGGGAACTGCTCTTGTGACATCAGGGTATCCCAGATATCCTCCTGCAACCAAGCAAAGCATAGCATCAAAGAAATCCATATCCAAGCAAACCTACTCAAAGAAATCAAAACTATCCTATCATTGACTTAACACATCAAATTAATCAAAATAGCATATCATCTCTTGACTAGATTCTCGGCAATCTCAGAGATCGCTTATCAATTGACGCATCGATCAATATGCCAATTGGGTTAATTTTGTTAAGTCAACTAATTTTCCTAGTGCAAATGCATCGTTCCAGGTGGCAAATGCGCTGATCCATATCATATGCGCCGCTTCACCGTGAATGCGCCAATCCTTGACGTGTATGCACCGTTCTGGCACATGTGCCACTTCTTGTGTCACATGCGCCATTCCCTAATGGATGCACCAATTCCCAGCCTATATGTGCCAAACTATCATATGCACCGTAAGATCTCTCAAATGCGCGACTTCACAGCATATGCGCCATTTCAGAGAGCATATGCGCTGAACTACAGTTCGGCGCATCTGTCCTAGTTTTTTTTCCTAAACATTTATTGGCCTAATAAATGACTTTTAGCGAGTTTTATCAAACTACATACCGGTGGTCCTACCTCAGCTGGTCGATCGAACCATCGGACTCACTCAAACTAGTGCTCCTCGCGCAGAATATCCATCTCTCTGTTGACTGCTCTAGCTCCCATACTCTCCTAAGCTCTCAAAGACCAATCAACTAAGGACAAGTGTGCAAATGAATAGAACTTGTGGACCCAGCTCCTATATATAGCAAGTGAACCATGGCTGACTGTGTGACAACTATGACTACTTCCCATGTCTTTTCCTCCAAACCATGTCCTATTTTTCTCCATCCTAACCTGTTCTTCCATCTTCTTCTTTGTGAGATTGTCCGTCTCACGCTTTCTACCTTCTTCTCGTCTAATCTCCCAAGGGGGCATCCTGTCGTTAAACTTGTACCAAGGGCAAACTGGGGCATGTATCATTGTCAAAAATTCTTATTCTTTGAAACAACATGATAAAACACATTGCATCAAAGAGGGGCAAAATGTATACACCTAAAAATGACATGACTCTACTTAAATAAATATTTTTAATATTTATTTCATCTTCATTTTCCTCTATCAATAAATAAATAAATAAATTTATTTATTTGATTCATTTCCTCCCACTTGATTAAATAAATTATATTTATTTAATTAATTTCATCTATATCAACTTTATTCTTCTAAATAATTAAATAATTTTAATTATTTAATTAAATCTTTCATTCTTCCAAATTTAAATAAAATGCAAATTTATTTAAATAAAATCTCCAAAAATAAAATATATTTATATATTTTATTTATTCCTCCAAATTATCTACAAGTAATTAAATAAATCTATTTATTTAATTATGCTTTCTTATCTTCTAGAAACTCTTCAATATCTTGTAAAAATAAACTCTTGTTGTCATATAAAAGCAAAAGCGGAGTTAACTGATTTAAAGCAAATATGTTTTATCAACAAAGCTCTTAAATTAGAAAAATATATTCTAATTTAAGAAAATGAAAACTCATCCTCATCAAGAAAGCAGTTAACTCAACAAAGTATCTTTTTGAATGACACATGTCCTTCTATTCACGCACGTTCTCTCGAACATTCTCCTCCGTTGATCTTCTTATTTCTTTTCCATTGTTCATCCTCTCTCACACAACTCTATAAATACAACCCACTTCTTCTTCATATATAATCCATCATTCGAGTAAACTTATGTTGCAGGAACTATAGCGCGCCATTGGCACCCCATTTTCATATCATCCATCATCTATCCATTTCATAGTGTGTTTGAAGTTCATCTTCAAACATACCAAGTATCAGAGCCACTTCTCCTTGTCATCTTGATGAATCGAAGCAAGGAAGCAAGCTTCCTGAGGGCCATCTTCATCACCACAAGATCAAGAAAGAAAAGGCGAACAATGGAAGTCGCAAGGTAAAAGCTTGTGAGTATCTTCTCTCCTTTATTTTAATCTCCTTTTATCTTCATATTCCATTGATGTTTGGGTTTTTATTATTCAATTGATTATCCCATTTTTACCCTTACAACTAAATTAATGACTAAACTTTGTTTAGTCATAAATTTGGTCGCGAGATAAATGGCCGGCAATAAACTACCAATGGTCATGTGACCAAACTAATGGTCACATGACCAATTTTTGGTAGTTTATTTAGTCATTTATTTCTATTTTTCTACTAGTGCATGTATTTAAGTGTAAACCATTAGATCAAAATGGTAGCAAATGAATCTAGAAGCAAGCAAGAAGCTATCCATATTCTTATACCAAGCCCTACAGGCTTGTTTGAGACCATACAATGAATAATGAAGCCTATAAACAAGTGAAAATTCCTACACAAAACCTAAAGGTCTATCTATGTAGATCACCATGCAAGAAGACACTCTTGACATCCATTTGATAAACTAACCATCTATGTGAAGTAGAAACAAAAGTACAAGAAGAATAAAATCCATCTTGGAAATAGGAGCAAAGTTCTTGGAATAATCAATGCCCTCAACCTATGAAAATCCCTTAGCCACAACATGTGCCTTGTACTTGTAAATGGACCCATTAGATGCATTTTTGGTTATATACACCCACTTGCACTGAACCAACTTTCTTCCTTTGAGAATAGGTACAAGTAACCATGTGTGATTCTTTATCAAAGAATAATACTCCTTGTCCATAGAATTGTTCCACTCTAGAATACCTGCAACATATGAAAACCTCTAAGGATCATTCAAAAGTGCATGACTCAAAATACTAACACTTGATGTCTATAAAAAAGTGTGGCCAAAATTTGTACAATCACCAACCAAAGGTCCAACCTTCTCAAGAGTAGTTTGGGTCCTATTGATGCATGTTTTAGCACACCAACAATTTGGAACAATGAAAGTTCCCTACTTGAAAGGAAAAATGCCCCAAGAGTATTCTTTTAATATTCTCTGAATAAAAGACCAAAATATCTTAGTAGATGAGATTTAAGCTATTTCAAGGGGCTCTAGTGGATCTTTCAAAGATTCCAAACCTAGAGGGGAAAATCCAAAATTTTAGAATAAATTTTGCTATAATCCAAATTTTAGATTTCAAGGAAAAATTATAATAATAATCAACCACAAAAAGTTTCCACAATTTAATTATAACCACATTAATTGATTTCAACAATTAATCTAATCAAAAGTTCATTAGAATACCAATAATCATGATAGGAATATGAAGAGTCACAAACAAAAAAAAATTAGAAACAAAGTTTCACTCCTCAAATTTATGCAATGATTGATCAAAGAGATTTCATGAATTAATTTGCACAAAACCCATAAAATCAATTTAAAAATTCATACAACTTATTTGCAATACATGAAAATTTGAAGATATTAACATTAATGCTCACAATGACACTCTTTATAAAAACTCTAAGGCTAATAAAAATGCAAAGAAAGGAAATATAAGCTACTCCTACTCTAACCACAATTTCAAAAAAAGAGAGAGAGAGGAAGAAGGAAAGAGGGAGACAAATCTAATTGTGCAATCCCTATCCTTCACAGATCATTATTTTAATGGATAAATTCAATTAAAATCATTCTTCGCGTGACCCATCACCACAATCACTACATAGGAAGGCGCGATCTTCAAAGGAAAAAATTAAGTAAATGAGATAAAAATATGCTTTAGCATAATAATGTGTTTCAAATTACCATATAGAATGCCTAACCATCATCCAACTATCAGTGGCTCTAATACATCTCAAACTTATCAACAGTCAATGAACTAAGCCCATGAAAGATAGGTATATGTCTAGAGTTTGAAAAACTTGAACAAAGAGGGAAAATAACTACAAGGAAGTTGAAAACAAAATTATATTACTAACAAATGAGTTTCCAGCCCTTTATAATGTCAAATACAAAATTATTTATAGAGCAAAGGAGGGGGAAAGCAAAAATCCATTCCCTTCAAACTTTAGAAAATGAGAGAAATTTAAAGAGACACTTTTGTCTCATAGCACTTTTATTTTTTTGCTCCAGTACATTCAAGATACGATTTGACATGCAAATGACCATCACAAAGCATTTTCTAACTAGCTACTCTTAGCAGCTTCCTTCTCCAACTCTTTCAAATAAAAAACATAATGATCCAACACTACCTTCACCAATCTCAGATCATGACCATTTGAATGGGTGAATTTAACATCGATCTTCATAAAAATCTCTTGGAGTTTCTTCAAAATATCTTTGAATTCCACCATTATGAGCTCAAAACCTTCACAAGTACCCTTTATTTTCATTAAATTATTGACAAAATTCATAGCAAAGATAGGGTCCTTGGGAGACTCCCTTTTCACCAATTCTTCAAACCGGTCCTTTAGAACTTGTAGCAATTGGATATTTCAATTCTCATCAAAAAAAGAACATCCCAACTTTTCCATAAATTCATTCAAGGCATTGTACACATTTGGATGAGTGATTGTGTCTTTCAACTCTTATTCTAACATTTCCTCATGATTTTCATCTGAAACTTGTATGCCAATTTCCACTTTTGATGCACATTAAGCTCCTGGTCATTGAGAATACTTCCATCCACCAAATAGGGAAAATCCATGTCCACCATTTGAGCTATTTGGGGAAATATATTATCTATTGCCTCTAATTTGGTTTTTACGCCTGCCATCAAAGCCTTAATAGCCCCCATTCATTTAGATAATGTTGTAGTGATCTAAATCATTTCTTGCATTATCTTGTGACTCATGTTCACCAACTCTACATTATAGGCATGAATGACTCTCATTACATTCCCTAATTCTCCTACAGGAGGAATTTCCTTTTCAATACTAAGAATGTGTTGGGGAACTGTATCTATCAAAGATGAAGCAATAGGACCAAATAAATATTCAGTGTAGGTCATAAGGTGTGCAACTTTATTCTTCAATTCTTCCTTAGTAGCCTTATCCTTGTCCATCTTCTAAATGAGCCAATCAAATGAAGATCTAGTGAGTTGTTTCCCTTCCTCTCTTGATGGTTTTCCCAAAGCAATGGTCATGATTGTATAATATAATGGTTGCACATAAGCTTTAGGCATGTCTAGTAGTGTTGTAATGATTTGTGCTTGTCTATTTCCATAACTATCAATTGTGATGGAGGATCTTATTCTATCCATTTTTAGGAGACTAGGTTTTGGAAACAGGGTGACTAACTGAGAAGATGATCCAAAGCTAGCTTCACAACCCTCTTTATCTTCTGGATAATCTAATCAAACCACTGTGGTGTATCTGTAGTCTATGCTTCTCCTGTTGGGATACTAGCTTGTGGTCATTATGGCATGTTTTGATCATTAGAAAGACGAGGTGGGGAAGGAATTTTGGGAGCATAAGGATCTTTATTAGGTACCTTCTCTAGATATTGAATTGGGGTTCTCTTTGAAACATATCTTGGAGGACTTATAATAGAAAGATTCAATGGTTGAATGATAAGAGGTGAATTTTGGCGAGATTCAAATGATGATATAAAAATTTCTTCTAGAGGTAAAGGTATAGGTTCATTGATTTGGGTTACTTTGGCCTATCCACTTTGAGAAGGAGCTTTAGAAAAAACATTGCAGTGACCAAGGGAAATATCCATATTTTGTGTATGCCCCTACTCTAGTTGATTCAAATTTGAACACACAAATCTCAATTTGGGAAACTTCTTTTTTCAAAATAGCTTCATTTGCTCCTCCTCTTGTGGTTCTTCTTCATCTCCACCTATAGTCACTACTACAACAACATGGATTTCTTCATGAAAATTCTGCAATGTCTCCTCAAGCCATCTTTTGCTCCTTCTAATAACCGAGGAGGTCCTTGCTTCTGGATTCTTAAATTCTCTCAAAGTCCAATCACTTGCTAGTAGAGGCTGATCAAAAACCTTGTTGGCCTCATATGAAGGATCTATAATGTCTCTGGATTATTCTTTAATCCTTGAGGTATCACAAATATCTGATACATTTTCATTTGTAATGTTGTCATATGTGAATAAAACCTCTTGCGATCCTCAATGTCATCAACACAATTTTCCTAGTAGTCTTAAAGATGGGGTTTATGTATAATGGTGGGTTTCAACCCTTTCACACACTTCCTAGGGTTGAAACATGGCCTTGCTTCATATGGTATCAATGTCAGGAGTAACAATTCTACTTTTATATTTCTAGTTGTCTACTTTGTTGGACATGTATATCTTCTAATTGATAAAAGGAAAGGAAGACCTTTCACCTTTTTCTTAGAAATTCATTACCTTGTATGCATACTTCCAACAAAGCTACCCAATCACTAACATAAGAATGGAATCTTAATGGAGCTTCTATAAAACTCACAGTTTTGATATAAGTAATAGTGGAAAACTGGTACTACCAATTTCCCTATTTTTGAATCTGCTCCATGGCTTCTAGAGACATTCTCTTCACCGTATCATTCTATAGCATTCTTATGATATAGAATAGAAAGGCATCATTCACCCTTCTGAAATGCTTGAGACTTTTCTTTATCTCCAATTGACAATAGTATTGGTACACCAATTGCTAACCTAAACCCGTGACACCAATTTTCTCAAGTCCAATGAATTGTTGCCTTCTTTCCAAGGCATACACCAAATATGAATTCATGTAAAATTGCTTAGATTGAATGAATTCACTTAGTTTCTTGTGGAGGTTGCCACTTATGATGGGTGCCCAATCAATGAACTCTTTGCTAAAAATGACTTTAGTAATAAATTGGAACATCCATGGATGAAACTCCTTAGAAATATCGAGTCCTATGACTTGACCCAAGATTAATTACATCATTAATCCCCTCATTAAACTCACTGTGAAATAATTTCTTTGGAAACCTAGAGATTTCTACTCTTGGCTTGGCTAACCAGTTTTTATTAATGACATCTATGCATTGATTAGAATCAACTTTGAAATACTCTCTAGAAGAATCCATTGATAATTTATAAAGGCCTCCCTTTCTGGAATATTCAACATTTCTTCAATATAAGGTGGCTGAATTTGTATGATCACATTTATATCAATCAATCTAACCACCCTATCCTTTTTATTATAAAACATTGCACATGTTAAGACAAGATCTAGAGATTGAAATGAAACTGGAAAGAAACCAGCCTCAATGAGGCCACTTAATTTAATATGTTGTAACATCTTATTCTTCTTAGTTTCCAACAATCTTTTATGAAACTCCTCTAGTCCCACATGCCCAAAATCTATATCAGATATGTTGTCCAGTTCATATACCAACTTTGTAGGTGGTACCACACCTTTGTATTCATACTTCATTCTTGGTAGTGAAGACATTCTTGATTAGAGTTCCTACCACAATTAGACATGCCCTAGTATCAACACAAATCATTATCTTACTAGATGCAATTGGTGCCAAAATTATTCACAAATTACTAAATTGCATCCACTTGGGAGAGTTTTGGATTTCACTAGAAAAATGCAAGTTATAAACCAAAGTTTGGGTCTAGTTTGTAGCTTGTATCAATAACTAAAACTACAAAATACTTTCACACTATGAACTGTGCCTAGAGTTTGGACTCTAATTACAACTTTCACAAACCTACAACTTGCAAGTAAGCTATGACTGCTAGCCAAAAATCAGATCCGATTTGGAATGAGCAATAACTTGCAAACTGTAAAAAAAAATTGATTTTTCAAACTGTAACCAAACTTTGAAGTCCAATTGCAGTCTACAAAATTTTTCAAACTACAAAATGTTATAGGAATGTGGAATGCAACTAGAGATTAGACTCTTACTACAATTTACAAAAACTGTAAATTGCAAGTGAAGTGCAAAATGTAGCCAGACTTTGCAACTAGATTGTAATATGTAAAAACTTGCAAATCGCAAAAGTTTTGGGAATCTAGAAATTAAACAAGTTTTTAATAAATTACTCCAAATTCTCAAAAACAACTAAGGAAACCATCAAAATTTAGAAAATCACAACTATGAATCTAGAACACACATTCAAGATGCAGGCCCCCTAAAGAAAATGAAAACATTTGAAAACTCATGAACTTGCAAGAAAACCCTATCCAAGGAGGGAAAAAGAAATTTTTAATCCTCAATACAAATCATGTGAACCAACCTAAAAGATGGTCACAATCTTGCACAACAAAAATTTCAAGAAAACCTAATTTATGCAAGTGAAAATGGAAGATGAATCACCATAATGAAGGAAAAGGTGTAGGATAATGAAACACTACCTTGTGGGACATACAAGTCTAAATATAGTTAGCATAATTGACTACTTCATCCCAAAAGGTTGGTTCCATGGACCTAGACTAAATCTTACAATTGGTCATCTCCCATAAAGTCATATTCTTCCTCTTGGCTAGACCATTCTATTGAATGTAAGGAATTTTGTGCTAATGTTGAATACCATGTGAGCACTGCAGAAATTGTGAAATGTTTGATTCACATACTTCCACCATTATCTATGTGTTTCTATTGAATAGAAAAACTAAACTACTTCTCCTCAAATTCTTTCAAGGTCTTGAAAGTGGTGAAAACCTCACTCTTGTACTTGAGAAAGTACACCCATGTCCACAATGAGAAATCATCAATAAAGGTGAGCACATACTTGGCCTCTAAAAATGATGGAGTCAGAAATGACATAAGATCACTAAGAACCAGGGTACCTTGGCACAAGAGGCCTTACCCTTGGGAAATGATTCCTAATGATGTTTTCTAAGTACACAACCTCAACAAACTCCCTCGATGCAAAATTTTTTGGGGAGACCAGTCATCATATCCCATGTACTCAATTGCTAAAGATACTTATAAGATGACCAAAGAATTCATGCAAAAGCCTTCTTAAAGAATAAACATGTGCAATGAGGAATGATCCTAAAGAAGACTCAAAACCATCAAACTTGTATAAACAATATCCATGATCAACACTCCTTGTAGCAACAAAAATCTATGGTGCATGTAGCTCTTGCATGGATACCTCATGTGGTGAATTCACCCATCTTTCCCTCACTGGAATGATAATTTTTATAGATGGAAATAAGGTTAATAGAAATCTCTCAAACCAAGAGAACATCATTGATGCACCCATTTTCCAACTATATTGTATGTGATCCCATAATATTAGGAATCTGTGAAGAGTCTCCCACTGTAATATGAGAAGTACTATTGTTAGAAAGAGAAAAAAGTAGATCATGTGAATGTGTCATATGGTGAGAATCACCTAAATCAAGTGTCCAATCATGTGAAGATGAACCCTACAAAACCCATGTAGAAAGGGCTTGTCCTTTACCCGTGGAAGAGGTCTTGAAGATAAAAATCTTATGTCAATATATGGCTTCTTCAAAAGCCTCTAACCTTTGCCAACATCCAAAATCATCATGTCCAAGATTGCAAGAAAAAGTACAAGGATGTCATGTCTTCTTCATCATCTTAAAAGAAGACCCGCCTAACTTAAAAGAATTAGAGGGAGGTGTGGAATTCTAAGTGTTCTTCTACTTCAATTTAGAGGGAGATTCACCACTAAGAGAAAATTCAATCTTAGTTTTTTTTTCTATTCTTACCTTTGCACTTGGATGATTGAGCCATAAATGCTTGGATTTTAGAATGAGGAAGTGCATCCAATTGAATAAGCTTGACTTGTTCCTTATTAAGATGCTCACAAAACAACTCAAAAGTGGGCATCTTAAAATCAATCACTAAGGCATCCATGTTGGAGTAGAAAGTAGATGAGAACACCTAAAATGGGTCCTTTAACTTATACCAAATCAAGAAGATACATTCTTTATTTGTTTTATCTCGTACACAGCCTTTCAACTGTGATAATAAAAAAGTGAAATTTGAAAGGAATTCCTCAATAGAAGGAAAATCATTTGGAGAGATTTATGTCAAATCTACCTCTAATTCTAAAACATCAAACTCATTAATGGTGCTAAACAATCATAAAATTTATCCCATACTTGCTTAGGTGTAGTAAAATCTATAATGTGAAACAACAAATTATTTGATGTATGCAATCCAATTAACCCCCTGGCTTCATCTAACTTGTTTCTATATGCATAAATTTCAAGCTCCTTAGTGAATTATAGAGGATTTTCAACCAACATTTCCATAGTCCTTTAGATTGTAGTAGTTGGCTCATTTTTAGATTCCATGTGTCATAGTTGTGTAGAGTGAGGAGCTCAATAGCCTTAGGTTTTTCCTTAATTAGCAACTAACACCAAGAGAGTAAAAAAGATACTAGACACTTATATAATGCCTTACACCACCCAAAATATATTAATGTTGTTATTGCAACCCTCAAACAAATAACAATGGGAACTTAAGTGTAATTTGTACAATAGACAAGCCCAAATTGATCACTTCTAATGAGATGATTTTTACAAATTTTAAAAAAATCTTGCCAAACAAAAAATTAGAGGTTACAAATAGATTCCTTGTAATTTTATTAACCTCCAAAATTGCATGCATAGTCAAGGTTGTATTTACATATAGTTTCTTACCAACCATAGTACTAGTTTTATTTATCACTTCTTACATCAAACTTGTGTGTGTGCACTACTACTAAAAAAAACATACCATTTAATCCATGCATAAACTCTTATGGCCACAGTGCACCTGACATGAAGATATATTTGATTTAATTTTATAGAATCAGGCTTGAGGACTATTGACATTTGGGACTTGAGTAAAGTTCACATCTACAAAACAACATAACCTAAAATCTTCTCATTTTACCATATTCACTTGATAAATATTTAGAAAGCCAACAATGGGATTATGTAGACAACCATCAAAAGGGAATCTAGAAGAATAGTGAAATAAGATTATTGGTTGCACAAATGAACAATGGACAAATACCATGACTAGTGGAATGAACAGGTAGTTGAATGAATGGTTTATGTGTTTCTATATTGATAGACATAGACCAAGCCATGCATTAGTTTGGTTAACAAGAAGGTTATTTTTATCTCTATATCAATTATATTGATATAGAGATTATTATATTTTGGATTATATATGGTCTTATTAATTTTTTGGATGGAAATATAAATTTTTAAAATAATAGAAATAAATTTAAGATAAACATTTTCAAACTTATCTAATTTAAAAAGATATTTTTAGAAATTTAAATAAAAACAAATCCAAAACCTTAAAAAAAACCACTCATCTTCAACTAAACAACCATTATATTAAAAATTTATTTTAATTAAGCTACAATTTTGTGTTATAAGAATAATGCCTCGTAATGGTGTATCTTAGGAATAAAAAATTGTGATATTGAGTTTCAAGTTAAAAAATTTAAGTAATATTTCCCACCATTGGCTTGCATTTTGAACTTTTTCAATGTAAGTGACTCGTGAGCGTAGAGAATGAATTTTACTTCAATACATTTTAGAAAATAAGAAATATCGAGATGGTCAAGATTATCCAAATGATTAGGAGAAAAGTGAAGATCAAAATTATAGTAATGAAATAGGTGTGAAAAAAGGTTTTCCATGATAGTGTGAATGAGCAAAGATTGATGATGTTTGAGGGAAGAGAAAGAATTTGAGATCCTATGAATGGGTCTTTTGCAATCATCAATAATGCTTAGTTTAAAGTGGTTGAACTGCAATTACAATTTGCTAACATGCAGGACAAGTTGGATAGCATTCCCCTAGAGCATGCTAATCTTGTAGCCACCATCAATAGTTATAACAATGCTTTGCCTCAACATTTCTTCTTCACATCATCTCAAGACAATTACCAGAGAGACACCAACTATCAATTTGATACACAACATCAGCCATGGGAATCCCTTTGGAAATGAACTTATATTCATTCTCTCAACACTTTTTCCTATCTTCCCTCACTCCTATTCTTCACGCTTCTACTCTTTATTATACAATAATAAATAGAACTAAAAAATAACTCCTATGGAATAAAAAAGTGTTGATCCTCAAAATGATGACTTGGGTACTAAAATGGCCATTAATCTAATGTGATGAATTATCAACTATTATGAAAAGTAATTCCATCCCCCAAAAAACTCATTGGTACAATCACTTTCTAATAAGCAATGGTTAAACTCAATAACGACCATCTATGAGTCACTCCCATCACTAGTGCTCACCCAAAATCATGATGTTTCAAGTACTATTAGCTAACTATCATTATATAAAAAACTAGAATCTATGTCTAGATTCAAAAGACCCAAATTTGGTGTCTCATCATAAAAAATAGATGCAATCACTCTAATTATCTACAACTAATGTGCAAAGTCATCAGTGGTCACTCCTCATGCTCCTAGTGGTCTTAGTGTTCATCATATCTAAGACAAATGCACCTTATTCATGAAAAATCTATCAAAAAGAGCCAATCTAAAAAATATGGCCTTCATCTTTGTTAAAATGGGTCATTTCAAAATGTGGCCAATATGAGTAGTCACTAGGTAATCATCTAAGACAACTTTGAATTGTCACTAGAAAGGTCTAGTCCTCATAATTTGACATCCAATCAAACTCTAAAGAAGCATCATTAAGTACATCAATACTATTCAAGACAAACAAAAGCACTCACCAAGTACAAAAATATGTGCAACCAACTAAAATAGATTCACAATCAAGATGAACAAGTATACGTCCATTGTCCACCAACCATAAGAAATCAACCATCAAGAAGTACAATCATCATATGTATCCAAATAACTAAAGTCTAAAATCACCAATCTAAACCAATTTGAGGGAGCATGTGCATCAATTGTTTTCTAAATATGAACATTCGATCAAGGTGTCAACAACAATCTGCAATCCCTGGAATGCACCAACATGAAGTGCATCAATATGGAAATATAGCCAACAAGTTGTATCAAGAAGCTAATAACAAGCTACATTAAGAACCCAGTCTCTAGTAAATCATAACACAACATTTGATCAATGTATTACAAGGCATAATCAAATGTAACACATCATCACATGCAACTCGAGAACTCACACACAATCAATATGTAATACAATATGCCATATATAATAAACATCTAGAGTCAATCTAAATCATGAATCAACTCTGAAGAGAACAACACAAGCCCTCTTTGCAACATCAAATATTATTTTAGGTAGTCCCCAATTGAGTTTGGCATGCACAAGATTTCCCCTAGCAAATGAGAGAGGAGAACTCCAATAATATATCCCTAATAGAACATGTCAACATTGAAAAACTACTCCTATGGAAGAAAAAAGTGTTGATCCTCAAAATGATGACTTGAGTACTAGAATAGCCATTAATCCAATGCAATGAATTTTCAACTACTATGAAGAGGAATGCCATCTCCAAAAAATGGCTAGTCTAGACTCCCAAGATCAATAGTGCAATCACTCTCCAATAAATAATGATTAAACTCAATGATGTCCATTTGTGAGTCACTCCATCACTAGTGCTCACCCATAATCATGATGGTTCAAATAATATCAACCAACCATCACTACATAAAAACTAGAATATATATCTAGAATCAAGAGACTTAAATGTGGTGTCCCATCATTAAAACAAACTATGATCACTCTGTATAAGATACAATTGATGTGATTAGTCATTAGTGGTCACTTCTCATGCTCCTAGAAGTCTTAGCTTTCATCATATTTGAGACGACTACATTTTAATCATAAAAATCCATTTTAAAAAGTTTGGAATCTTCAAATGTGGCCTCCATCTCTATAAAAAAATGGTCATTTCAAAATCTACCCAATATGAGTAGTCTCCAGTTAATCATCTAAGATAACTCAATCATTACAAAAAAGGGCCATTCCTCATAATGGCATCCACCCAAACCCTAAGAAGCATCATCAAGTACATCAATACTACTCAAGGAAGATAATTGAACACTTGTCAGACACAAAAATAAGTGTAACCAACTAAAATATGTGCACAATCAAGAGGAACAAGTACACATCCACTATCCACCAACCATAAGGAATCAACCATCAACAAGTGCAATCATCATATACATCCAAAACACTTAAGTCTAAGATCACTAATCTAAACCAATGTGAGGGAGCATGTACATCAATTATCTATCAAATCTGAGCACCATATCAAGGTGTCAACAACAATTTGCAATCTCTAGAATGCACCAACAAGTTGTATCAAGAAGCCAATAACAATCTGCATTTAGAAGCTAATCTCTATGTAGTCATAACATAACATTTGTGTAACATGCGCAAGGACATAATCAAATGCAACACATCCTCAGGTGTAACTCAGGTGCTCACACATAATCAATCTATGATAGGTGCACCATCAATCAATCTATAATATGTCACATATAAGCATCATCTAGAGTCAATCTAAATGATAAAGCATCTCTAAAGAGAACACAAATCCTCTTTGTAACATCAACTATTATCTAAAGTAGATTCCTCACTAGAATTTAGCATAGACAAGACTCCCCTTGGTAGATGAGAGAGGAGAACACCAACAATATATCCTTGATGGATAAAGAGTAACTTCTAAAGAAAATGTCCCTAAAGTAGAAGTACCAAAACCCATTGTTGAAGTAGAGATCATAAGTGCACAAAATTGAATGGCACCCTTTCAATTTTTCATTATAAGTTTCCACTAAGTCACACTTATGGGTTTTAAACTTAATGGGAAGTTCCAATTAAGCTACTCTTTTAGGTTTTCAACTTAACATAACATGTGCACACATATAAAGAATAACAAAAACTAATCAAGAGGCCATGCAAAAATTCACCAATGTCAACACTCTTATTTCTGAAATCTGAGCACACGAATAAATCACACCAAGTGTTGTATCCAACAACCTATAAATCATAATGGAAAATAGGATTAGGAACAAGTATAAGAAGGGAATCAAGTACTAAAATTCCCCCATACAATACCAAATATTGTCACATCAAAAAATAAGATCTTCCTATGAAAGATCATCCACATCACAATCAAGAGCATATTTCACATTATCTATATCTAGAATAGGTAGCACATTTGTAACTTTTGTAGTATTAATAGCATCCCCAAAAACAAGTACAAATAAGGGATTGGTGACACACTACGTGTAATTCTTGATACATTCTTTTAAAAACACTGGGAAGAAGTATGTGTATGTTGACCATAGAGAGAAGACATGGATGTACATCAAAGCAATGAACTAACTTAAGTCCATAATTACAACAATAAAAATATTGTTTAGGTCAATTTGTGGACAACTAAGAGTGTTAGACTCCATGAACACAAACATGTGAAAAATCAATAGGACATGGATTAAGGGTACAACCAACAACAAATTAGATTGGTTTAGAATGGTTTGAAACATAAGAATCCACATAATCTTTGTATTTGAGACCACATTTTCCCTGATTAGTTTTTTGAGACTACTAGACCTATATAATGGATTTTAACTAAGAAGTAATAGCAAACACCTGATTAGACGTATTGTCAAGACTACACTTTGATTTTGACACAATAAGTTTCTTTTTCTAGGACACATGTCTCTTGTGTTTTGGTACCTTGGGTTTAGACACAACATTTTTCCTTCGTGACACAAACGAGACACAAAATGCTTTTTCTTGGTTTGGGATGTTAAATTTCTCTTTGTTCCACCTATCCTTTGTGTCAATGTGATAGAGGACTAATGCCTTCTAGTAGAGGGTACATCAACGATCATCAATAGGAGATTGTTAATTATCTTGAACAATAACACATTGTAACCAATCTTGAAACCTATTGACTTCTATGTGTAACATGTAGCACGATTACAATATTATGTGAAAGATGGTTTAGATTTTCTATAGCACTTGAATATCATCTCTAACTCCTATTTTATGTTTACATTAATGTCAAGAGATAATATGCCATTAGTGTATATCACGAACATGGTTCCAAGAAAAAATGCATAACACAAAAAGATCACACAAACAAGATAGAATCTCATACATCTAAACACAAACAAGTTGAGTAACACCAAAAATAGCCAAGAATAAAAATAAGTTTGTCAAATATTTACCTTTGACCATGCACAAGAAATAATTTCATAAAAAACACCTTATATCACCAAACACCCAAGTTATCTCTCCTTTATGTCATCTTACAATTTTATTTTTTAAACCTTATTTCTAAATAAACAAAACCTTATTTTTAAAATTCACGATCAAACTTTAGAATTGTAATATCAAAAATTTCATACCTTGCAATTATTGAATATTATGTTTTGAGCTCACTTTAGTGTCTACCTCCCCTAGCATGTTCTAGGATTATTTTAGCCCATCCTTGGCCTTCAACTCACTCCTAGTCCTAGTTTTGTAGATCCAAGACTATCTTTGTGTGTTACTGTGTGCCCCTCGTGTATGTTTCATCCTCCTCCTTGTTCTCCAACAGCACTCAAGAAGTTACCATCCTACAAAGTTTTTGAGCACACTGTACTCGAATGCTAGCATGGCATGTAAATTTATGTGTGGCACACAATCATCCCTTGACTGTACAATCATACAACATCCATTTTTTGACATGTTAGTAACCTTTTATCCTCCAAACATTCCTTTGTAACTGTCATATTCCCAGTGCGTGGAATTCCAACAATTACCTTTGCATTTCAAATGACTATTTGGCTTCCCTCTCATTCTTCCAACATTAATTTTTATTTCCCCATGCAAGCTTGAGCTCTCCAAGATAGTCTATAGTAATTTCTTTATCTCTTGATTGCACATTGCGACATTCTAGCACTTTGTTATACATCCTAAGCTTTGTGAGCATCATCCATCATCATTGTGAAGATCGGTGAAGAGTGAAAAAATGACAAGAGGAAATACAAAAGATAATGCAATAAACACAGTATTTTTCACCTCAAATCACTCTTACTTCTCCTAGAGCAGAAGTAGAGTGTGTCTTGTTAGATTTGGCTATGATTGGAGCCACCTAGGATCTAGGACTTCATGAAAGCACAAGAGAGATCAAAAGAGAGAGTAATTATATTATGTCAATGAATGCAAAAAGATTGTTCTAAGATTGTTACAATGTACATGATATGCCTTTCTTATAAAGACAAGGATGAAATGTAGGATGTTGTAGTCATGTGACAAGTGTCTTAATCCTATGACATGTAACAACTATAGGATAAGATGACAACTATCAACAACTAGACACAACTAGAAACATCTAGTAGACTCACTAAGTCAACTTAACATGTGAATTATGTGTGATGTGTGAATATTATTTAACTAATAAATAGTTAAATAATATGAATTATTCACACAAGGGTAAACATGATAGGTAATAACCCTATTCACCAACACCCCCCCTTAAGTGCAACTTAGGGACTAGTTGACTAAAGCAAGATGCAATGATGGATGGGTCCCAGCTACAAGGCCATGTTAGGTACCCATGTACAAACAAATTTCAAATGGAGAAAAAGAGAAAACCTCATGGGACAAAACTCCTCTCCAAAAGTGAGAATGAATAAAACATGAAAGTGAAAGAAGAAGTGATAGTAGGAGGACTCAACATGACCCCCCAAGGACAACTTCTATCACATATATACAATAAAATACCCCCCATAGGAGAGCAAGTGTGAGACTATAAGTCCCCCCACAATGAAGTAGCTCCTATGCCAATGGTGAATGCCTAATGAAGAATGCTAAAGAGAATCCAATACTTGCAAACAACATTTCTCCCCTTAGGAAGAAACCAATCCAAAGGTTGATGTAGAAGAAACTCCACCTCCAAGAAGAGATATGAGGGAAGATGTCTCATGATGGGTGTCTCTGAAAACTACTGAAATGTCCACATGTCAGAATCAAAGAATGACACTATGCAATGAGGTGTGACCAATTTAAAATCCTGGGTAGACTCATGCAGAACAACCTCCAAAGACAAAGTAGATGGGATAACAGTTGTACTATAATTGTCACCAAAGAGGAGAGATATCCCCTCAAGTATGTCCTCTAAATATGCAATATTGGACTCACAAAACAAGTCTGATATACCTGCCAAGAAAGTATCCCACAAAGCTGTGTCTAAAAGAATTGAAGTATCCTGCTCAACTAGAAGAAACCATGTCGATGTCGATCTCTGAAGAAGCAAGAGGTTGAGGTGATGGAAGCTCAGCACTAGTCTCATGAACCAAATTTGATGAAAGAACACCAAGGTTCAAGTGACCAAACTTCTCCTCATAAACATGATTCACACTTGATACATGAGTGTGAATATCAATCCATGGATCTATAACATCAAAAGAAGAAAAATGGGAGAATGTATACAAGTGAGATGCATGATCAACCATCCCAACAACAATGATATCTCTACTCTCCAAGTCTCTTATGATCATTGAATTAGGAGTGAACTCAATTGTCTTGCCTACACCATAATGAGTAATCTAGTAGATGGAAAGGAGATTGGTTGACAAGGAAGGTACACACAACACATTATTGAAAATGCCCTCACCAATATCAATGGTTCCTTTACCATTTGCATGCATGTATGTATTGTTACCCATCAAAATAGGTGGCAAAGTATGTATGACTCAAATGAAGAGAACATCCCTTGTGAAGACGCCATATGATGAGAAGCTCTAGAATCAAGAAGCCATCTCTTTGACTGAAGACTTGTAGAAGCAAAGAGTGCCTGTCCTTTTCCCTTATTTGTCCCATTAGCAATGTCTGTTGTTCCTGTCTGTGTAGATGATGATGGTGTCGAAGAAGAGGATGTACTAGGTGATGATGATGGCATTTTGATATTGTGATTTTAAATAATTTGAGTCAACTCATCAGTTTTCTTCTCATAACACTTATGATCATCATGTCCTAGTTTCTTTCAATATGCACACTTTGGTCTCTCCTTCTTAGAAGATTCCTCTTTAGAAGAGGATGAGGAAGTTTAGTTAAATTATTTGACTCCTTTGCTTGCTCATTGTTCTTGAAATCCTTATTTTTCTATTTCTTTCTTTTGCTAGTTGAAGCCTTTTGATCCTTTGTACCTTGATTAGCAAGAAGAGATTGAGGTTTAGGAGACTTCAATGTGCCCATGTGTACTAACTTAGCTTGCTCCCTTGTGAGTGATGTGGCAAACTCATCAAGTGAAGGTATTGTGAAATCTTTCCCAAGTGCATCCATATTAGCATAAAAGGTAGAAACAAAAATTGGATAGTAAGGAGGTCAAGCTTGGCAAGGATTGAAAGAAACAATTGAGTGTTGTCTTTCTCAATTCCACATTGTTTGAGCTGCAATCTAAGTGATTTTAGCTTTGTGAAGAAGTCTTGGATGCTTGCAAAGTTAGTTGGATTCAAACCAATTAATTCATTATCCAATTTGAAACCTCTCATAGTATCTTGCTCACCAAAGAGATTCTCTAAGGTAGTCCACACTTCATTAGGTGTATTACAAGATTCAATATGAAAAAGAAGATCAGGAGAAATAGACAAGCATAGTGTTCCATAGGCGTGATCACACCTATTGTACCACATTCTCTTTTTTGCAGCTGTTGTTGGTTCAATTTCTATACCCATTGCTACTCTATGAATTTTCAAAAAAGAACAGAGGAAGTTTGTTTAGATCCATGACATAAGAGTACAAAAAAGAACACAAGTACAACCCCCCTTTTACTCAATCAATGAGATCAATGCCCTAGTAAAAAATGATTGTGGGACTTTATAATCAGTCCAATTACAATTGCCATAAGCCAAAACAACAAAGATGTCTATGATTTTGGTACAATGCCAAAGCCAAGATTAGGCTAGAACTAAAAGTATTATTTCTAAAAAATTAGATCAAACTGATAGCATATTTTAAATGTACTCAAAAAATCATGCACTTTCAAAAAACATTCACCAAAAAAAATGTTATCATATGAGCCCAAACGAAGCCTTTGAAGTTTTAAAAACGGGAACTGCTAAGGTATAGGTGAGAGAAACTATAATTTCTAGAAAAACCAGGCACCAAAATCAAAATCTGATTCCACCATTATGAAGCCTGCAAAATTCTAGCCCAAATAAAAAAAATACATGAAAAATGAAGCAAAAATGAGCCAGATATGAGCCTCCGAAGTTGGATTGTCAAATCAAAAGCTCCAATGAGAGGGGGACCAAATTGGGCCAAGGGGTGCTGACGTTAGCATGAATCTTCAGAGGGAATCTTTGAAGATTTACCAAAATATTCCCTAGAATCATCGAAAAGATGATGTCATAGGTCAGAAAGATGACGTTAGCAACCTGCTAGAAAAAGATGACGTTAACCCTGTGTAATGATGATGTCAGCAGAAAGCAGTGATGGAATCTTCAAGATACATCAGAATATTCTCATATGGTGTCAATTTATGATGTCATGTTGATGTCAACAGATGCAAAAAATGAGATTGCTGGAATATTCCCATATTCCTTTGTAGATTCCAATACTGCTGATATTTTTCCTCGAAACTACCCTTTTTGCTGAAAACTGTCTGTTTTAAGGTCTATTAAAACTGCATGTGCTTTTTCAAAAACTGCCGATTGATTTGGGAAAACCACTTATTGCTATTTGTAGGTTGTTTTGCATGACGAAAGGAGGTTTATCGACGGAAAACCAACAATGGTTTTCAAGGAGTTGTTGGTGGAAATGATTTAAGCTGTCGAAGGTTTATGTATAACCACTATGGTAACTGTGGTTGCCGGTGGTTTTGTAAAACCCCATGAGAATTATAACCATTGTTTTGTTTGCAAATCATCTGTGGATGAAAGCAAATCCGCCAGCAATTGAAACTTGTCGCTGGGCGGTTGAAATATGTCAGGTAGTGGATAAAAAGCCACCAAGAAGATTTCGAAAGTTGTTGACTGTTATATGAGGCCGACAATGAGCGGGTCATGTGCCACATGGCACTGGTCAATTTGCTGTTGGGACTTGCCACTATGCAGGTACCTATGACCCCTGCAAAAACTTTTATTTGCAGAAAATTTTATTTAACCTGTAGAAAGAAAATTTAACCAGTGAACAACGAATATACATAGAGGATAATGCGATGCACCAAGATTTTGATGATGCAGTACAATGTTGTAGAATATTCTGTTGCACAGGGAATATTCTCTGCAAATTTTGTACAATGTCGATTTGCAAAAAAAAATTGCGTTTTGTTGCAACTTTGTCCGATTTCAATGAATTGACAGTCAATTTTGGGGTTATTGGGCCTCTTGAGTGTGATGGCAAGGTCAGATTTGACCCAAACTACTCTGAAATATTAGGTACCTATTGGATCTGGCATGCACCTCCCAACTTCAAACCCTCATAGATTTGGCCTTCGATGTCTGATTTGAATGAAACAAAAGGTGATCTTGACTATCTTAGACCTCCTAAACATAGTGGTGTGCTCAGATTTACAGTAGCATACTCCAAAATAAACATGTAATTTACTAGGCCACAAAGAGGAAACCCTCACAAATTAGGTATTTCCTTCAAGTCTATGATTCTCCAAGTCATCATTCGATGCAAGAGAAGAGCATACTCAACTATCAAGATCCACCGTGAATTGCACTCAAAATCTCTCAAAAAATGACAAACACAAAGTGATTCTTCCTAGAGCTCTGATATCATGTTAGAGTTGGCTATGATTGGAGCCACCCAGGATCTAGGACTTCATGAAAGCATAAGAGAGATCAAATGAGAGAATAATTGTATTCTATCAATGAATGCAAAAAAGATTGTTCTAAGATTGTTACAATGTACATGATATGCCTTGCTTATAAAGACAAGGATGAAATGTAGGATGTTGTAGTCATGCGCAAGTGTCTTAATCCTATGACATGTGACAACTATAGGATAAGATGACAATTATCAACTATCAACAACTAGACACAACTAGAAACATCTAGTAGACTCACTAAGTCAACTTAACATGTGATTTGTGTGATGTTGTTGATAGTTGATAGTTGACTTAACATGTGAATTAATAAATAGTTAAGTAATATGAATTATTCACACAAGGGTAAACCGGATAGGTAATAACCCTATTCACACCAACATGTCTTTGTTCTACTTGATATGTTCTCTTGATATGATGATATTTGCTCAAATGTGGATTGCTTAATAAACCAACATAATCAATTCTTCATTCTAATCTCCATTAGTTCAAATGAGTTGATTGAAGGAGATGTTTATATGATCTTGGATGATAGGATGGATGCCTAGGATTAGATTAGAGCTGAATGATTGAGATTTAATGAGACATGGATCAAGGATGAATGGTTGTGATTAAGTGTGAATGAATGGATGAGATGAAGTGAGGATGCATTGTGGAAAGGATAGGACATATCCTCATGTAATCAGCTAGGATTAAAATGAAGAGTGTCGATGGAGTTAGTTATTTTTAGATTTTTGTGCAAGTTAGGTGAAGAATAATTAATTAAATAATAAAAATTATTTAATTAATTATAAGACATGAGTGATGTAGGAAAATTAAATTAATTAAATAAATATAATTTATTTAATTAATTTAGTGATGAGAGAAATGGGTTTAATTAAATAAATAAATATAACTTATTTAATTAATTGGACATAGATGGGTCCTAAGATGAAAATGTCACAAGATGGTGATGTTAGTAGTGATGTAAAAGCCAGGTCGATTTTAGGTTTCTACAATCAGTTTTCTATCCGTTATTCTTTTTCTCTTTGTTTACATTTTAGTATTTTATTGTTTCCTTTGACACTATTGGAGCTATCACCTCCTACGTCCATTCATACACACTAGGGCATTGATCCTTGTAGACTTAGGATTTAATACTCATAGATTTACTTTGCTTTGTTGTTCTTAGTCCTAGATGCACATAAGCTAAGCATACACTCTCTTCAATTTCATCTTCCTATTTGACTGCTCATGAAAGTTAAAAGACCAAATCAAGGTCTTGACCATTCTTGGAAAAACTCCCAAGTAGTCACAAACATTTTTTTGTCCTAACTACACAAGTACTCAAGACATTCAAACGCACAAGGGTTTGTTATTCTCTCTTCCTCTTTTTTTTTTTAATTTAAATTAGTTAAGTTTAGATTGGTTTTTAACATTTATGTAGCTTTTTGTTAGTTTACAGAATATCCTTCTATGTGTATTTACATCCTTATGTGTAGACCGCATAGGTTTTGGATAATAACTTAAGGTTTTGGATAGTGAGCTTCTTAGATTGATTTGTAGGTTCTTCATTATTTTTTATTTACTCTTCTACAACTCGTTTTGCAATTTATTCTTTTGTTTCCAACATTTCTTAATTTTCTATTTACCAACTCACATAATATAATTTAAATTTAACATAGCTTAAATGTACTTTTAGAGGAACAACTTGCCTCCCCTCTCTCCTAGAGGAGGCAAAAAACACTTTAATAAATATCACCCCTTTCTCCTTTTCTTAAGTTTAAAGTCCCCCCTTAAAAAATAATCTTCCACTTTCTTGTTTTAAAACAATGCAAGCTCCTTTCCTTAAAATATTAATCACTTCCCTTACGAATTTTCATGCAATAAAAAACTAAGACCCTTTCTCCATTAACTACCTAATGAATACGAGGGAAAATGAAAATATACCCAGTCTTCTTCCACGCTAACTCATGAAACACCACTGGAAAAAAAAAAATTGTTTGCATGACCCCATCACTCATCACTTTATGGAGAATAAAGCATTTAAAAGCACGACATGATTCACCATCAATGGCGACACTTTCAAAAAAAAAAATCTCTGATTGTGCAAAGATCTAGAAGGTCTTAAGCCACTTTTATGTGGTAAACGTTCGCAGTACGTGGATCTTTCACAAAAATTGGCATCATTTTAGTTACTGCATATGGCAGGCAGGCACAATCAAATCTTTATGCCGTATGACTATGCGTATTAATTATAATGATCGTGCCCTGTTAATGTCTTCCTGCCATACGTTATAATCTATTAACTCCTTTCACCAAACAATATATAACCTATGCCTAAATCTGGAAACGTTGGTCACACGGCATATCCCTGGATTTGATCGTGCTTGTTCATGTTTGCCTACGTGCCTGTTAATGGCCACCTGCCATACGTTATCATATGTAAACCTCATATCAACAGCCCTTAAACCAAATTAACTAAAATCATAGCTTTACTCTGAAAATCGGGCCTGTTAATCAATTAAAATGATAGCTTTACTTTTGAAAGACGGGATATTTTTGTAATTAATTGTAAAAAATTGGGCTACAATTTTTTTTGCATCGACATTTTGGATCACATTCTATGATCCATAGTCAGTATAGCTTATTTGCATTGATCCATCGCCAAAATCCAAAACAAAAAAGTTACACCAATTTTTTTACCAAAATTCTTACAGCTTTACTTTTCCCAAATGTCAACAGTTAAACTAATTCTATAAAATTAAATCAAATGTATCTCTATGTTGAAACAAAAGACTAAGTTTGATGCTGTCCCTCCTTGATTATCATTGGATCATATTTTCATTGTATAAAACCGTTCAGGTCCTCCATGTCATACTGTGTTTTATTGAATAATGTGAAAATCCAATAAAATATGTAGTTATAAAAGTTAAGAATTTAAAATTAGAACATAACTAAATAAATATGGATATACAAAATATCATTAAAAAGGGGTTAACATATTATAGAGTAAGTTGTTAACAAAATTATACAAATTTTAGTATGAGAGAGTACTTTTGAATTTAATTGCGTAATTGTTTTTAAGATCAACATTTCAGTGTGATCTATCGTCAAGATAAAGAAAACTTTAGTTAAATTGCAGAGAGATCTCCTTAAAAAAGTTGAGAAATAGATGGGGAATAGACCACGAGAAAAGGGAATAAAAAACTAAAAAGGAGATTAATAACACTAAATTAAACTGAAACAAAATGCAATATTTTTTTGATTATGGGTAAATGCTTTTGATTGAAGTTGGGAATTAGAAAGAGGGATTTTAAAAGGGCCCCGCCTTTGGACAAAGATTAGAAGAGACAAATCAAAGAAATCAATACATCAACATGGAGCAACTACAAGGAACAAACAACAAGAAGCACCCCACTAGTAGGGGCAAAAAGGAACAAACTAGACAAACTGTCCAAAAACAATAGCAAATCCATCACCTCAAGGCGGCTTGAAGCTTAATCTCTTCAAGGAACTCTAAGTCAAACCAATAGCCTTATCCTTTGACTCAATCAAATCGTGATGCTCTCTAACAAAATTCCCATTTCTGAGAGCTAAGCATGAATCTAAAGGGAGTAAGGGGTCCCTAGAGTGCTTCTCATCCTGAATCATCTTCCTATTTTCCTTATTAAAGGCTAACTTGGCGAACCAATGTTGAGACCCAAGAGAAGGGTTAAGGGCAAAAACCTCACCTAGGCTCTCCCTACCAGTCACTTTCTCCATACCAATCTTCTTTGAACTTCTCTCCATAGGATGAGACTTGCTCTCAAATACAAGAATAACATCATCTGAATTTGTCTTGTCTGCAAGAGGACCAACCTCCTCTCCTTGACGCCCTAAGGGAAGCACATCTAGGGCCCAAGGAAGAGATGACCTCAATTGATCCTGATGCTCCTTGGGACATTGCCTTCCTTTAGAAACCCTGAACCCAATGATAGCATGGCTAGGCATGTGACTATGTTTAAAAAAATCAAGGAATCCTCATACATGATTGGTCGCACCCAATCACCCAACTTAGAGGATAAGGTGAACAAAGAGGGAAGCACCTTATCAACGACAATGTTAACACAAAACCTCACAAAAAATAAACAAATGTTTGGGTTTGGTCATATTGTCAACAACAATGAGTTGGTTTAAGGAGCTAGCAATACCAAACCACACTTTCTCCTCCCAATATTCTAGCAGTAAACCAGGTAGTCTAACCCAAACATGGACACTCTTAAGGAATTCCTTGTTTGAATCAAGGCATAGTTTCCACTTCTTAAGGAAGAGCCTAAAATTGTGAATGAATGTTGAGACCCAAGAGAAGGGTTGAGGAAAGAAAAAAATGCAATATTAAGTGAAGTAAATGTAACCTAATTATCAAGAAAAGATTCAAAATTATTATTGTAAAAGTCCTCTTGAAATAAGAAATAAGTTATTATTTTATCATATTGTTAGTATTATAAATAAGTGTCGTGTAGCGACTAGCCCCTGGTAATGCAATATAGTTGAAAATATTGTTAATAGTAATTAGTTAAAGGATTAGTAAATGTTGATTAGTCTAGTAATCTATTTGCTCTAAAATTTACAATACAAACTCAAAGAAAAATTAACATTTTACTTTGTCAAACAATTTTTATTTTGTGTTGACAAATTTGAATTTTCACATTGAAAGAACAAGCATTGACATTGTGAGGAAAAAACAATTCATTTGATTTATTAGCAAGAATGAATTTGCACTTATTTGTAACAATTTTGTACAAGTATCATGTTAGAAGGTGGAAATTGGGAAATAGCAATTTGCAAAATATTTTTTGAGATATGTTGTTAAGAAACTCACATTTGTACACTTCAAGAACCAATATCAACAACATTGGAAGGAAATAACTATTTTTATTAACAGAAATGAAATTTTTTCTTTTATTTATATTATTGCTATAATGTGCGTGTGCATGAATATGGGGGCGAAAAAGTGGCCACCCCACTTTTTTTTTTGCTAGGAAACATAAACACGATCATGTTATAACGCGATCACGCTTAGGCTTGATAATACGTCTTGGGCACTTAGTGCATGAAAAGAGACCTACCCTTGTGTTTACCCACCCACCTTGACATGGTGGCATAGTCCGTTGGGCCCCACGATGAGCAAAGCAAAAAATATGGCTCTTGGCAAGGTTGTGATGAATGTCACTGAAGCATTTTGGAAGAATGCATTTAATTTCAACACAGTCAAACATATTGGAGTTGAAAAAAACCAAGAGAGGTTATTGTAGAATGACCCCACGTGCACCTGTAGGTCAAAATGAAACATTCCCATGTGCCACAGATTTTGAGAACCGCTCCGTCAAAGTTTGGTAGTTTTTTTCTCTCAGGGATCTCAAGTGACTTTGTTGGTACCCTGCATCTTGGAATGTCTAGGGCACTTGGCACATGAAAGGAGACCTCCCCTAGCATTTACCCACCCACCCCGATGTCTTGGCACAGTCCGTTGGGCCCCACAATGAACAAAATGAAAAATATGGCTCCTGGCAAGGTTGTGTTGAATGCCATTGAAGCATTTTGCAAGAATGTGTTTAATTTTGGCATGGTCAAATGGATTGGAGTTGACAAAAACCAAAAAATGTTATTGTGAATGGACCCCACACACACCTATAGGTCCAAATGGAACATTCATAGGTGCCACAAATTCTGAGAACTGCTCCATCAAAGTTTGGTATTTTTTTGCTCTTAGGGATCTCAATTGACTTTGCGGTAGCCTGTAGCCTGGAAAGTCTGGGGCACTTGGCGCATGAAAAGAGACCTGCCCTAGCATTTACCCACCCTCCCCAAAGTTTTGGCACAATCCATTGGGCCCCATGATGAGAAGAACAAAAAATATGGCTCCTAGCAAGGTTGTGATGAATGCCACTGAAGCATTTTGGAAGAATGTGTTTAATTTCAGCACAGTCAAAAACATTATAGTTGACAAAAATTGAGAGAGGTTATTGTTGAAATACCCCACGTGTACTTGTAGGTCCAAATGAAACATTCCCATGTGCCACAAATTTTGAGAGCCAATCCGTCAAAGTTTGGCAGTTTTTTGCTCTCAGGGATCTCAAGTGACTTTGTTGATAGTGTAGCCTGGAATGTTTGGGGCACTTGGCGCATGAAAAGAGACCTACCCTAGTGTTTACCTACCCACCCTAACATTTTGGTATAGTCTGTTGGTCCCCACGATGAGCAGAACAAAAAATATGGCTCCTGGTAAGGTTGTGTTGAATGTCACTGAAGCATTTTGGAAGAATGCATTTAATTTTGTCACGGTCAAACGGATTGGAATTGAAAAAATCAAGAGAGTGTACAGACCCCACATGCACCTATAGGTCCAAATGAAACATTTCCATACGCCATGAATTCTAAGAACCGCTCCGTCAAAGTTTGGCAGTTTTTTTCTCTCAAGGATCTCAAGTGACTTTGTCGATAGCTTGAAGCTCGAAACATCTAGAGCACTTGGCACATGAAAAGAGACCTCCCCTAGAATTTACTCGCCCACCCTGACATGTTGGTGTAGTCTGTTGGGTTCCATGATGAGTAGAACAAAAAATATGGCTCCTGGCAAGGTTGTGTTGAATGCCACTGAAGCATTTTGCAAGAATGCATTTAATTTCAACACGATCAAACAGATTGGAGTTGAAAAAAACTAAGAGAGGTTATTTTGTACAAACCCCATGTGCACTTATAGATCTGAACAAAACATTCCTAGGTGCCACAAATTTTGAGAACCACTCCATCAAAGTTTGGTAGTTTTTTGCTCTCAGGGATCTCAAGTGACTTTATGCTTGCAACCTGAAAAGTTTGGGGCACTTGGTGCACGAAAAGAGACCTCCC
Source organism: Cunninghamia lanceolata (assembly GCA_027924645.1). Lineage (NCBI taxonomy): Eukaryota > Viridiplantae > Streptophyta > Pinopsida > Cupressales > Cupressaceae > Cunninghamia > Cunninghamia lanceolata. The sequence continues at coordinate 683,389 of BSBN01000312.1, forward strand.
CTAGCCTTTACCCACCCACCCCGATGTTTTGGTATAGTCTATTGGGCCCCACGATGAGAAGAACAAAAAATATGGCTCCTAGAAAGGTTGTGTTGAATGCCACTGAAGCATTTTGGAAGAATGCATTTAATTTTGGCACGGTCAAACAGATTGGGGTTGACAAAAACTGAGAGAGGTTATTGTGGATGGACCCCACATACACCTCTAGGTCCAAATAGAACATTCATGTTCCATAAATTCTAAGAATCACTCTACCAAAGTTTGGAATTGTTTTTCTCTCAGGGATCTCAAGTGACTTTGTTGGTAGCCTATAGCCTGGAATGTCTGGGGCACTTGGCATATAAAAAGAGACCTCCCTTAGCATTTACCCACTCACCCTGATGTGTTGGCACAATCCATTGGGCCCCACAACAAGCAAAATGAATAATATGGCTCCTGGCAAGGTTGTGTTGAATGCCACTGAAGCATTTTGGAAGAATGTGTTTAATTTTGGCATGGTCAAATGGATTGGAGTTGACAAAAATAGAGAGAGGTTGGGCTCCACAAGGTGTGGAATGCAAAATTTCACTCCTAACGTCTTTCGATTGCATGAAACTAAAGCATTTTGGAACAATGTGTTCCTTGCCACCACAGATAAACGAAATTGATTTAAGAAAAACTAAAGTAGGTATTTGTAGGTGGACCTGAAATCCACCTATACATGCAAAGAAGATGTTCCTAGGTGTCATGATTTGACAAAACATCTGGTCCAAAGTTTGACACCTTTTTTGTCTTAGGGCTCTTAAGAGATTATCTCCGTCCAATGTAGTCGAGAACGACCAGGAGGCTTCACCACCGAAAAGACACCTCTCCTAGCATTTACCCACCCACTTGGACATGTTGGCACTGTCTATTTGGCCCCAGGAGATGTTCAATGCAAAAATTCAGTCCTAGCACATTTCTAGTAGATGGAAATTGAGTACTATAAAGGTGTTTTCACTTGATCCAATGTGTTGTAAGGCATCAATTAAGGCTGTCCTTACCACTACTATCAATTCTTAGCACCAAATGTGAAGAAAGACATGAGGGTTTGTAAGATGAAATCTTTGTCATTAAAACTCATAGTAACATCATGATATTATTGTCTTAATCTCCTCATAGGATATGACAAAGCCAGTTTGAAATAAGATCCTTGTATGATTTCATAATGCAAAGATAAGTTTGATTTATAATTTGCAACTTTGGTTTCTATGAATGAAACCATAATGTAACATGATGAAACAATCTTTGAAGGAATCCCTATCACTATGATGCATGAAGAACCATGGCTGCTCCCAAACCTGATAGAAGATATTTTGGCCAATAATGCCACCATTGGTATTATGAAACCTTCAAAATAGCAAGGCCTACAAGACAAATGATAACAATCATCATGAAATAATCATGAAAACCTACCTTACTATCTTCGGTGTGTGAGGTGGAACCAATGCTTTGATATGTATTGATTAGATTTCTTACAATAGATTTTTCACTATTAGCACTTGTGTTCTTAGACCAAGAATCTTCATGATTTGCCTAAACTTTAGATTTTACATCATCTCAACAAATAATTGGCATCTTCTGGTTTCACTTATGTTTTGAAAAAACATGTTCCATATCTTATTCACATTTCTTCTATAAGCATGTTTGGGAATCTTATCAACCATGATTTTAGAATATTCTCATCAACTTCAATCAAAAACTTAAGCTTTTTATGCAAAATTCTAGGAGGTGTTCTCAATGGAAAACTTGATTCACAAGATAAATTTTGATCACTAAACACTTGATCGATTGTTGTATCATCTACTACACCATTTGTAAATGCATCATAATTTTCAATTGGAGATTGAACATTTTCTACATTATCAAATCTAGATGGAAAAGATGGCATACTTTCAAGTTCTCTCACATTCAATTTCTTACTTGCATGAAGTTTTTTCATTCATTCCCTTTGTTTCTCCAATTCCTTCTCTCTTCAATGCTTCATAATCCAATTCAATTGACAAAGACAGTTCACCTTCATTTGTGAAGTTCAATTTCTTATTGGCATGAAGTTGTCTCATTCGTTTTCTTTTCTTTGCATTCTCAGCTTCATGCTCCTCCAGTGTTAGATTTTTTGCTTGTTTCCTTGGCATTGTATTGAATTCTATATCACTCTAAAACAATGGTCAAAAGAATATAAAAAATATCTGATAATTTATAAAGTTATAATACAAAACATGTTTAATTACATTGTTTTTTGTCAATGTAAAACAAAAAACTAGTTATTTTATTCAATCTAGTGTTGCAATCCCTCAAAACATAAAAAAAATGCTTTCCAATATCAAATATGAATTTAAAACATGTAATTGGAATCTTGTGCATCTAAACAAGAACAAAAAGTGCATCAATTTTTTCAACCAATGATGGGAGAACCTCAAAATCATGAAAAGACTCTTTCAATGTCTGAAAAAGTGTAGAACAGGGAATAAAATAGAGCATGTGCACTGAAAATCATGCGGCACACCTTTTTGCAAGCTTTTACACATCATTTTTACTAGTTTAAAACATGCTCACATTATAACGTGGTCGCGTTATAAGGCGTTCGCGTTATAACGCGAGCAAATTTTAAACTAGCTAAAATGTTATTTATATCCCTCTGTTCTATTGTTTCACAAACTCTTTCTCTCTCTCTAGCTATCTCTTTCTAACTCTCTCTATCTCTTTCCATTTGTCCCTAAACCCTAACCCCTAAACCTTCATCTCCCTCTCTCTATCGTCCCTCTATCTCTCAATTCCCTAAATATGCCCACCCCACACTTAGGGTAGGTCTAATTTCCCAAAACCCCAACCCCAACCCCTATCTCTCCCCTATCTCCCTATCTCTATCATCCCTCTACCTATCAATCTCTCTCCCTATCTCTCTGGACATCTCCCTCACTCTCTATATCCCTATATCTCCCCTATGTCTCCTCTATCTCTCCCTATCGGTCCTCTTTCTTTCTAAACCCTAAACCCCTAACCCCTAAACCCTAAACCTAAACCTGGGCAACCTTAAACCCCTACAACCTAAATAATACCCGTAAACCCTAAACCCAAGAAACCCTAAACTTCTATCTCCCTATCTCTCCCCTATCTCTCTATCTCTATTATCCCTCAACCTCTCAATCTCTCTCCCTATGTCTCTAGATGTGTCCCTTGTTAGTGTAGGTTTTTATTTCCTAGTTGGGTTATTTATTTTTTCCTATATTCCTAGGTTTTTCCTACACTTTTATTAATCTCGCTTAGGTTAATAAAGCATGTCTTATTAGGTGAGAGGATTATGAGGTGTCACCTTCCTACATGTGAGCATCCATTAGCTATCTTGGGAAGATACTTTGCTATCTTTAGTCCGATAGATGGTTGTTCCTGATTGGTCGGTGTTGCCACCTCCTCCCTCTCCCTAGTCTATATAAGCATGCTACCTGGCTTGTATTTTGTATCTTTTACTTTTGCATCATCTTAATGATATTTTGCTTCTAGCATTTGCATTAGTCTCTTGGAGACTAACTCTATGTTGCTATTTTGATTTTGTATCATTTGCATTCATAGTTTAGATATCTATTCTTTTGCACTAGTTTTCTGGGTTATTAATCTTTTCAGATTCTAACATGGTATCAGAGCTTTTCTATGTGCAAGAGTAGATTTTAGTTTCTTTATTTGAGAGATTCAGGGGGCTAATTAAGCTTATTGTAGTTTTGCAAAAACCCAATATGCTCTTCTCTTGCATCCTCGGATGATCTGGAGAATCAAAAAAGTTTGATGGAAACATTTTTAATCTCTAGAGTTTACAGATGTGTTTTATGAAATCTGGGTGATTGCAGCATTTCTGATTATATTGGCAACATTTCTGGCTATTCCAATGCATCCAAGAGGCTTGAGAAAGTCATATTTGGTTTTCGTTTCACCAAAATCAGAGATTGTCATACACGGTTATAAAACTGGGGTTTCAAGCTAAAATCTGACAACCAGCTTGCATATTTAGTGTTTTCAATCAATATTGAAGATTCTAGCACGCCATTCCTTGTCTTAGGTAGCTGATTCAGTCTTTGCATGTCATTATTTGGTTGCTGGGGTTGTTTTTTGTATCTAAAGGCGTTCTGTTTAAACTGGATGCACATCTTTTGTACATCAGAAAGAAAAATGCCTTCTGGGTTTTGTTTGTAGCATCGAAAAACCATCTAGGTATGTTTAGTTTTTGCATTCAGCACATATATTTTGTAGAAACACACTTAGAAAGCTATAGTAGGACCACTTTCTGTTGGCAGTTGTAGTTTTGAAGGCAGTTTTCAAATGCATCGTCCTTGCTCATACGGATTCCGTTTCCCACGAATTTTTTTTATTTTAGCTATTTTTTCCTGCTCTATGCACTAGTATAAACTTTTTTTGATTTTGATGCAGAGATTTTTCAGAAATTGTAAATTCTCAGTCGTGATACTACACAGTTCTCGTTTTGGGAACTTCGAAGGATCATAACTTTCACATACAACCTCATATTGAGGTGATTCTTTTTTTGAAAGTGCATGATTTTTCGAGTAGATCATAGTGGTGCTTTTTATTTCTCTAGGTATTGTGCCAAAGTTGTATTTTCAGCATATGCTCTTCATGAGGGTTTTGTAATAGATTGATATCAAGACCACTTAGTATTTCTTGCTAGTGGCAGTTGTAAATGCACTAATAAAAAGTGCCAAATCATATTTTCTTAGGGGGGTTTTTTGATTGAGTGAAAAAATGGGTGTCTTATGTGCTCTCTTTGAGTTACACTTTTTATGGGGTTATTGTAATCATTTTTGGGGTTCATCATGGATTTCTGTTATTTCCATCCTTCTGTTGTTAAGTTAACCTCAGAGAACTATTTGTCTTGGAAACAAGGGATAGAGAATCATTGCCTTGAGCAAGATCTATTCCCCCATCTCCTTGGACTCGTTCCTAAGCCAAGTGACTATGAAAAGAAGAATGCATGGTTTAACAATAATGACATGGTCTATGGACTAATATGCATTATTGTTTCTGAGGATATTCTACATCACATAGAGCACACTGAGTGCCCTTTCACTTCTTGGACAATAATCTAGCAGTTGTGTGGAGACTTTGGATCTTCATCTGATAGTGATGTTTCCTTGGATGATCAGGGTCTTGTGGATGATACTAAGACTTCTTTTGCCCCATCTTGTGTGACATACATTGATACACCATCTTTAGATACAACACCTATTGCTTCATCAGATTCCAAAGATGCTTCTTTGAGAGCTTCTAGTGATTCTTTGCAGCAAGATTATTACAGTCTTCCTGGTTGGGATTCCTATATATCAGACATTGTATCTTTATTTGTGGAATCTCACATTTCTAAGTTGGAGGACACATTTGAGGGGTTATCTCTCCTCTTTCATGACAGTTCTTTTGTTCATACGCCTGTTATTACTTCAGAGTTCAGAGTTGCTTCTTTGACAGCTTCCAATGATTCTTTGCAGCAGGATCAGATATGTCTTTTGGATTCACTTCATTGGGACCAATTTCTACCAGACATCTCTTGTTTGTTTGTAGAGTCTCACACTTCGGATCTAGATGACACTCTTGAGGACATTCAACTCCTCTTTGATAACAGTCATTTCATCACTGTTACCCCATCTTCCTTGTCTTTGGATCTTGTACCTCTTGGTTCTACACATGGGATTGGATTGCTTCTACCTTCGTGCATTGAGGCATCTTTTGGTATTCACATGGGGACACTTGAGTAGAGTTCTAAGACAAGATACATCTTGAGACTTCCTTCCTCACCTTGCTTCTTTGAGTGGGAGTTACTTCGGCATTCACCATTGGAGTTGTTTCTTCCCAAGGGGAGAAATGTCATTTGCCACAAATGGATCATCTTCGGCATTCATATATGGGCATCCTCCTTTGACACCGGAGTTACTTCATTGTGGGGGGGTTTCATAGTCTCTTTCACTCTCTCTATTTTAGGGGGGATTTTCTCTCTTTGGGGGAGAATTTTATGTACATGGGTACCTCATCAGGCTTAATTTGTCAGGACCCATTTCTACATACACCTAAGCTTCGCTTATGGGGGTGTTGGTGTAGGTTTTTATTTCCTAGTTGAGTTATTTATTTTTCCCTATATTCCTAGGTTTTTCCTACACTTCTATTAATCTCGCTTAGGTTAATAAAGCATGTCTTATTAGGTGAGAGGATTATGGGGTGTCAGCTTCCTACATGTGAGCATCTATTATCTATCTTGGGAAGATATTTCGCTATCTTTAGTCCGATAGATGGTTGCTCCTGATTGGTTGGTGTTGCCACTTCCTCCCTCTCCCTGGTCTATATAAGCATGCTACCTGGCTTGTATTTTGTATCTTTTACTTTTACATCCTCTTAATGCTATTTTGCTTCTAGCATTTGCATTACTCTCTTGGAGACTAACTCTATGTTGTTATTTTGATTTCATATCATTGCATTCATAGTTTAGATATTTATTTTTTTGCACTAGATTTCTGGTTTATTAATCTTTTCAGATTCTAACATTGTATCAGAGCTTTTCTATGTGCAAGAGTAGATTTTAGTTTCCTTATTTGAAAGATTTGGGGGGGCTAATTAAGCTTATTGCAATTTTTTAAAAACCCAATATGCTCTTCTCTTACATCCTCGGATGATCTAGAGAATCAAAAAAGTTTGACGAAAATATTTTTAATCTCTAGGGTTTGCACATGTGTTTTATGAAATCTAGGTGATTGTAGTGTTTTTGGTTATACTGACAACATTTTTGGTTGTTCCAACGCATCCAGGAGGCTTGAGAAAGTCATATTTGGCTTTCGTTTCACCGAAATCAGAGATCATCTTACACAGTTACAAAACTGGGGTTCCAAACTCAAATCTGCCAACCAGCTTGCATATTTGGTGTTTTCAATCAATATTGAAGATTCCAACATGCCATTTCTTGTCTTAGGTAGCTGATTCAGCCATTGCATGTCATTTTTTGGTTGCTAGGGTCATTTTTTCTAGCTAAAGGCATTCTGTTTACACTGGATGCACATCTTCTGTACATCAGCAAGAAAAATGCCTTCTAGGTTTTGTTTGCAGCATCGAAAAACCATCTGGATATGTTTTAGTTTTTGTATTCAGCGCATATATTTTGCAGAAATGCATTCAGAAAGCTACAGTAAGACACCTCTACGTTGGCAGTTGCAGTTTTGAAGGCAGTTTTCAAATGCTCCGTTCTTTTTCATACGGACTCCGTTTCCCACGAATGTTTTTTGATTTTAGCTATTTTTTTGTGCTCTATGCACTAGTACAGACGTTTTTTAATTTTGATGTAGAGATTTTTTAGAAATTGTAGATTCTTAGTCGTGACACTGCACAGTTCTCATTTTGGGAACTTCAGAGGATTATAACTTTCACATACGACCTCGTATCGAGGCAATTCTTTTTTTGAAAGTACATAATTTTTTGAGTAGATCGCAGTGGTGCTGTTTATTTCTCTAGGTATTGTGCCAAAGTTGTATTTTCAGCATATGCTCTTTGTGAGGGTTTTGTAATGGATTGAAATCAAAACCACTTAGTATTTCTTGCTAGTGGCAGTTGTAAATGCACTAATATAAAGTGTCAAATCATATTTTCTTAGGGGGGTTCTCTGATTGAGTGAAAAAAAGGGGTGTCTTATGTGCTCTCTTTGAGTTACACTTTTTATGGGGTTATTGTAATCATTTTGGGGGTTCATCATGGATTTCGGTTATTTCCATCCTTTTGTTGTTAAGTTAACCTGAGAGAACTATTTGTCTTGGAAACAAGGGATAATGAATCATTGCCTTGAGCAGGATCTATTGCCTCATCTCCTTGGACTCATTCCTGAGCCAAGTGACCATGAATAGAAGAATGCATGGTTTAACAATAATGACATGGTCTATGGACTAATATGTATTACTGTTTCTGAGGATATTCTACATCACATAGAGAACACTGAGTGCCCTTTCACTGCTTGGACCATAATCTAACAGTTGTATGGAGACTTTGGATTTTCATCTGATAGTGATGTTTCCTTGGATGACTAGACTCTTATGGATGATACTGAGACTTCTTTTGCCCCATCTTGTGTGACATACATTGATACCCCATCTTCAGATACAACACCTATTGCTTCATCAAATTCCAAAGATGCTTCTTTGAGAGCTTCCAGTGATTCTTTGCTGCAAGATTATTATAGTCTTCCTGGTTGGGATTCCTATCTATCAGACATTGTATCTTTATTTGTGGAATCTCACATTTTTTATTTCGAGGACACATTTGAGGGGTTATCACTCCTCTTTCATGATAGTTCTTTTGTCCTTGCGCCTGCTATTACTTCAAAGTTCAGAGTTGCTTCTTCGAGGGATTCTAGTGATTCTTTGCAGCAGGATCAGATATGTCTTTTGGATTCACTTCATTGGGACCAATTTTTACCAGACATCTCTTGTTTGTTTGTAGAGTCTCACACTTCGGATCTAGATGACACTCTTGAGGACATTCAACTCCTCTTTAATGACAGTCATTTCATCACTGTTATCCCATCTTCCTTGTCTTTGGATCTTGTACCTCCTAGTTCTACACATGGGATTGGATTGCTTCTACCTTCATGCATTGAGGCATCTTTTGGTATTCACATGGGGACACTTGAGTAGAGTTCTAACACAAGATACATCTTGAGACTTCCTTCCTCACCTTGCTTATTTGAGTGGGAGTTACTTCGGCATTCACCATTGGAGTTGTTTCTTCCTAAGGGGAGAAATGTCATTTGCCACAAATGGATCATCTTTAGCATTCATATATGGGCATCCTCCTTTGACACCGGAGCTACTTCATTGTGGGGGGTTTCATAGTCTCTTTCACTCTCTCTATTTTGGAGGGGCTTTTCTCTCTCTTTGGGGGGGAATTTTATGTACATAGGTACCTCATAGGCTTGATTTGTCGGGACCCATTTCTACATCCACCTAAGCTTCACTTATGGGGGGTGTTAGTGTAGGTTTTTATTTCCTAATTGGGTTATTTATTTTTCCCTATATTCCTAGGTTTTTCCTACACTTCTATTAATCTCACTTAGGTTAATAAAGCATGTCTTATTAGGTGAGAGGATTATGAGGTGTTACATTCCTACATGTGAGCATCCATTATCTATCTTGGGAAGATACTTTGCTATCTTTAGTCTAATAGATGGTTGCTCCTGATTGGTCAGTGTTGCCACCTCCTCCCTCTCCCTGGTCTATATAAGTATGCTACTTGGCTTGTATTTTGTATCTTTTGCCTTTGCATCCTCTTAATGCTATTTTTCTTCTAGCATTTACATTACTCTCTTGGAGACTAACTCTATGTTGCTATTTTGATTTCATATCATTTGCATTCATAGTTTAGATATCTATTCTTTTGCACTAGTTTTCTGGGTTATTAATCTTTTCAGATTCTAACATGGTATCAGAGCTTTTCTATGTGCAAGAGTAGATTTTAGTTTCCTTATTTGAGAGATTCAGGGGGGCTAATTAAGCTTATTGGAGTTTTTCAAAAACCCAGTATGCTCTTCTCTTGCATCCTCGGATGATCTGGAGAATCAAAAAAGTTTGACGGAAACATTTTTAATCTCTGGGGTTTGCACGTGTTTTATGAAATTTGAATGATTGCAGTATTTTTTATTATACTAGCAACATTTTTGGCTGTTCCAATGCGTCCAGGGGGCTTGAGAAAGTCATATTTAGTTTTCGTTTCACCAAAATCAGAGATCATCATACACAGTTACAAAACTAGGGTTTCAAGCTCAAATCTGACAACCAGCTTGCATATTTGGTATTTTTAATCAATATTAAAGATTTCAGCATGCCATTTCTTGTCTTACGTAGCTGATTCAGCCTTTGCATGCCGTTTTTTGGTTGCTAGGGTCATTTTTTCTAGCTAAAGGCGTTCTATTTACACTGGATGCACATCTTCTGTACACCAACAAGAAAAACACCTTCTGGGTTTTGTTTGCAGCATCGAAAAACCATCTGGGTATGTTTTAGTTTTTGCATTTAGCACATATATTTTGTAGAAATGCACTCAGAAAGATACAGTAGGACCCCTCTCCATTAGCAGTTGTAGTTTTGAAGACAGTTTTCAAATGCTCCGTTCTTGCTCATACGGACTCTGTTTCCCATGATTTTTTTTTTATTTTAGCTATTTTTTCATGTTCTATGTACTAGTATGGACTTTTTTTTGTTTTGATGCAGATATTTTTCAAGAATTGTAGATTCTCAATCGTGACACTGCACAGTTCTCATTTTGGGAACTTCAGAGGATCATAACTTTCACAAACGACCTTGTATCGAGGTGATTCTTTTTTTAAAAATGCATCATTTTTTGAGTAGATCGTAGTGGTGTTGTTTATTTCTCTAGGTATTGTGCCAAAGTTGTATTTTCAGCATATGCTCTTCGTGAGGGTTTTGTAATGGATTGAAATCAAAACCACTTAGTATTTCTTGCTAGTGGTAGTTGTAAATGCACTAATATAAAATGCCAAATCATATTTTATTGGGGGGGTGGGTTTCTTTGATTGAGTGAAAAAAAGGGGTGTCTTATGTGCTCTCTTTGAGTTACACTTTTTATGGGGTTATTGTAATCATTTTGGGGGTTCATCATAGATTTCAGTTATTTTCATCCTCATGTTGTTAAGTTAACCTTAGAGAACTATTTGTCTTGGAAAAAAGGGATAAAGAATCATTACCTTGAGTAGGATCTATTGCCCCATCTCTTTGGACTCGTTCCTGAGCCAAGTGACTACGAACAGAAGAATGCATGGTTTAACAATAATGACATGGTCTATGGACTAATATGTATTACTATTTCTAAGGATATTCTACATCACATAGAGCACACTGAGTGCCCTTTCACTGCTTAGACCATAATCTAGCAGTTGTATGGAGACTTTGGATCTTCATCTGATAGTGATGTTTCCTTGGATGACCAGGCTCTTATGGATGATACTGAGACTTCTTTTGCCCCATCTTGTGTGACATACATTGATACCACATCTTTAGATACAACACCTGTTGCTTCATCAGATTCCAGAGATGCTTCTTTGAGAGCTTCCAGTGATTCTTTGTAACAAGATTATTACAGTCTTCTTGGTTGGGATTGCTATCTATCAGACATTGTATCTTTATTTGTGGAATCTCACATTTCTGATTTGGAGGACACATTTGAGGGGTTATCTCTCCTCTTTCATGACATTTCTTTTGTCCTTGCACCTGCTATTACTTCAGAGTTCACAGTTGCTTCTTCGAGGGCTTCTAGTGATTCTTTGCAGCAAGATCAGATATGTCTTTTGGATTCACTTCATTTGGCCCAATTTCTACCAGACATCTCTTGTTTGTTTGTAGAGTCTCACACTTCAAATCTAGATGACACTCTTGAGGACATTCAACTCCTCTTTGATGACAGTCATTTCATCACTATTATCCCATCTTCCTTGTCTTTGGATCTTGTACCTCCTGGTTCTACACATGGGATTGGATTGCTTCTACCTTCGTGCATTGAGGCATCTTTTGGTATTCACATGGGGACACTTGAGTAGAGTTCTAACACAAGATACATCTTGAGACTTCCTTCCTCACCTTGCTTCTTTGATTGGGAGTTACTTCAGCATTCACCATTGGAGTTGTTTCTTCCTAAGGGGAGAAATGTTATTTTCCACAAATGGATCATCTTCAACATTCATATATGGGCATTCTCCTTCGACACCGAAACTACTTCATTATAGGGGGGTTTCATAGTCTCTTTCACTCTCTCTATTTTTTTTTTTTGGGGGGGGGGGGGTTTCTCTCTCTTTGGGGGGGAATTTTATGTACATGGGTGCCTCATCAGGATTAATTTGTTGGGACCCATTTCTACATCCGCCTAAGCTTCGCTTATGGGGGGTGTTAGTGTAGATTTTTATTTCCTAGTTGGGTTATTTATTTTTCCCTATATTCCTAGGTTTTTCCTACACTTCTATTAATCTCGCTTAGGTTAATAAAGCATGTCTTATTAGGTGAGAGGATTATGAGGTGTCACCTTCCTACATGTGAGCATCCATTAGCTATCTTGGGAAGATACTTTGCTATCTTTAGTCTGATAGATGGTTGCTCCTGATTGGTTAGTGTTACCACCTCCTCCCTCTCCCCGGTCTATATAAGCATGCTACCTGGCTTATATTTTGTATCTTTTTCTTTTACATCCTCTTAATGCTATTTTGCTTCTAGCATTTGCATTACTCTCTTGGAGACTAACTCTATGTTGTAATTTTGATTTCATATCATTTGCATTCATAGTTTAGATATCTATGCTTTTGCACTAGTTTTCTGGGTTATTAATCTTTTCAGATTCTAACATCCCTCACTCTCTATCTACCTATCTCTCCCCTCAATATCATCTATCTCTCCCTATTGGTCCTCTCTCTAAACCCTAAACCTCTAAACCTTAAGCCCTAAACCATAAACCCTAAATGTAGCGCCCCTCCATTCTCACCTTGGATGTGCAAGTAGTTTGGCTAAGGAACCTGATGATGAGGATGGAACAAGAGCTTCTGTTAATACTTTTGGGAGCATGATGCATATTGTTATTATGCAAAGATTTATTTGGATAAGGTGATGTAGTAGTATGTTGTTAGGACAGGTGGAAAGGGTGGCATCATACCATTGGACGTATGGGTGACATACGAGTATGAGATATGATTGCTAGAGTCCCTTCCCTAGTGCTTTGGCTATTATGTACATGTGCTCTAACTTGTATGTTTGAGTGAACAGGTACCAGGCATCGACTCCACCTGAATTGACAGGTTTGAGCATGCCTTGCACCCAATGGAAGTAGTTGACTAGAGATAGCACTTGGTCCCCCACCCTAACCATCATCCTCAAAGAGGATGAGTACCTAGTTTGATACCTTGTCAAGTACTATCAGTGGCCAGTCAGTGTTGCTTGAAGTTTTGCCTTTTGACCCTGGTTAGTGGTTAGATAATTGTTTTGGCTTTTGGTTTAATTTGTCTGATAATATGCCTTGGTTATCTTATGCATTAAAATGGATTGATAAATAATATAAATAATCCTAGTTGATAATAAAATAAAATTATAGTGTAATATTATAATTAAGAAATAATAATAAAATAGTAAATAAATAGAATATTATAAAGTTGGTTATATAATTAATTATAATATGTGAGTGAGTGTGGGTAAATGGTTTTACCCGTTTGTGTAAAATTATTTATTGTGTGTATGTTTAAATTATGTTGGTTGCATATATTTTATTTATTTTTAATAAGGGTTAGTAGGTAGTTAGTTGGGGTAGTTGTAAATTTATTTTGTACGGGAGTGGGAAAAATAACTTCCCTCCCTTCATTATTTATTAAATGGGGAGGGGGAATTTTGACTTGGAGAATTTGGGGGTTTTTTAATCTTTTTAGAAATTACTTTATTGGGAACACTGTGCATTATAAATTTCCATGGAGTTTTTTTAAGAGGTGGCTGCAATATTTTAGACCCGAAGAACAGAAGTTAATTAAATGGTAAGTGCATTATATTTTATAGATTTTGTCACCAATTTTTACTTATGTTTTCTACACAATGAAATTTAAATTATTATCTTTTCATTGTTGTTTATAATTATATTTTGTTAGGGTTTAATATAGTGCTATAAAATAATATTTTATACTATCTTTTAAATTTACCTCACTCTATTTTATTTACAAGTGTGGTACAATATTTTATATTTTATAAAGGTTATTTCCAACACTACATTTTATTTACTGTAAAGCTGGTATAAAATATACTATTAGGGTAAAATATACTAGTTTATTAGGGTTTATTTCCAGTACTATATTGTCATGTCCCCATATTAAAGCCTTGTTTAAATTGAAGATTTAAACAATATATTTAATTACACATAAATATTAATAATTAAATATTAATAAGTTATATAATATATTATCATATTACATGAATATAAATATCAAATATTATTATTATTATACTCATAAGTTATTAATAGATATAAATATTATTATAATATATATTATTAATAGGAATTAATTAATTAAATAATATATATATTAGATATTAATATTATGTATGTGACTCTTTGAAGAGTCACCATTCTTCGTAAGAGGCATAATGGAACATATATAATATAAATAGCAGCAGCAAGGAAGGAAAGGGGATCAGATTTGGGGATATAAGAAAATAAGGAAGTCTAAAGTAAGCAAACAGAAGTCTTTAAATATGAAAGTCAGAAAGGATGGAATAACGGTAGCTTGCATTTAATTTAAGAGGAAGTATTATAAATATATGGGAAATAAATAAAAAGGAATATCGACATTATAAATAAATATAATTAAATCCACATTATATTTATATATTTAAATCTACATTTTATATATATATATATTTCTAAGTCATAAGTAGGAAAAATATCATAAATACATATAGGGAGGAATTATTCAAGTAAAAATAAATAAATATATATATATATATATATATATATATATATATATATATATATACAATAATATTAATAGCATATATAATAATATAATATAGAGATATTATTAATATTATAATAAATACTATAATATATAAATATTAAAGAATAGACGAAAGAGAATAGAATCCAGTGAGCAGATTCAACAAGACAAGCAGCATAAAGAGGTACGTGCACTTTCCTTTATTAATAGGTTAGGTAATATAAATGTTGTAGATGAATAATATGAATATAAATAAATGAATACTACTTATATCAGCATAATAATAATTGGAATATATTACCATCATTGATGTATATACATTCATTATGTATAAGTATGCATACAGAATAGGAGTGTAGAAATAAGGTAAATCTGCTTACATGTATGAAAATGGATATAAATATGAATATGAAAGTGAATATAAAAATTATTATGAATATGAAAATGGGATTATGAGATCATAAGCATAAGGACATAAGTATGAAAGGATTTTTAACTGTGTACTTATCAATTAAATCAAGCTTTTAGTGATGAATAAATATATTGGTCAGTGGATTGATTACTTCTTATAGATAAGTCATTGAGAGTTGGGGACATTTAAAATAAATAAATAAATTACATTATGTCTAATTATAAACTTTGTTAGGAATAAGTAGTTATAACGTTTCTTATACCATTTAAACAATGTTTTGTTTATTTTGATTTCTCATTAAATGTTCATGAGATTCAGTTAGGAATAAATGGAAAGGTTATATTCTTTATGTAGAATAAATTATTTATAGATGACAATTGAAATGTATTCTTCTAGTTAGAATTTACAATATACCAGTTGCAAAGAAATTAAAACCATGATAAAAACATACAACTCTAGAGACTTAAGTTCCAAATTAAGGCTTAGTTGATGTTTTAATTGAGTAGAGTCATGTATAGGTAAGAATAGTAAGTAGTTAATCTTAATTAGATTTTAATTAATTATGAATTATCTTTTTATATGTTGTCTTTGAATAAAGAGAGAAAGAGTTATCATAGAAGGATCTCATGTTTAGAATATAGGATTTTCTTAATTTTCTGTTATAATAAAAGTTGGCTCTTTGTGTTAAGTAAGAATAGATTATTGTGAAATAATTACATATAGGTAATTGTCTTTTATGTTTACTATCTACTTACACTGTGCATAGAATTATGAAATTGGTCTATTCTAAAATTGAGATTGGATAATAACCAAGTTACAATCTTAATTGATAACTTTGTTATGATAAATTCTCTGTAGTAACCAATGTATCTAGACTATTGAATTAAATGTTCATGCTTTTGTTATAGTGGGATGTAAGTTCTGTGTCATTGGGAAGTTGGATTGTAGAGGCTAAGAAGGGTGTAGTTGTGTGTATGGTCCTTGTGATATGTAACCCTAAAATGTTGTCTCCTACTCTGACATGAACTCATTTAATTGTGATGAACATTCAAAGATGATTAATGCCTTGTTTGGTGTATGGATTATGTGGTTATGATGGTTGTGCAAGATGGTCAATGCCTTGCCCAGTGTAGGGTTTACTAGTTGCAAAGTAGGGGGAGTGGCTCTCAATGGGGGCCGGAACCCATAGTGGTGTCCAGGACAACCCATTGAAGGGTTTCTTAATCCAGTGATAACATTAATAATGAAATAGGGGAATGGGTAGAATTCACATTAATCAAGATAATGTATGCCTCACTTGTGGCTCAAATGCTCATTTAGGCTTGAGATGAGATGAGAAGGCCTGGAATGGTAAGATCAACTACCTTGTCCCCATGAAAGGTACATTGATTCTGCATGAGTTTGTATGGGGACCGGGTGTAGTGCCCCTCCGTTCTCACCTTGGATGTACAGGTGAACTGATCAAGGCGCATGAGGATGAAGGTAAAATAATAGGAATAATTATTGGTAAGGTATACAATTGATGTTGTACAATATAGATAGATGTTTCATCCATGTGAGGTTTCATATGATAGTTAATGTGTTTTATTGACAACCTCTATTGCGACACTGATAATGCAGGCTTTGACATTATTTTGCATTCCAATGATCAAGATGTCGATCTTACTACAATTGTTATATGTTAGAATGGATCTCATGGACTGATTCTATTTGATTTATTTTTTATGATGATGCTTCTGGGACTATTCTATGTCATGCACCTGTATGTTTAGTGTATGGTTCTGTTCAGATAATGAGGTAGATTCAAGTGGTTATGATCACGTGTTATCTAATCTAGATTGATATGATGTGGAGAGGACGATGTCACATCACTTGCTTGCGAGTGCCCTGTGATATTGTGATTCCTTTTTCACCTAGTGATAGCTTTGTGCATTTATATATATGCTTAACTGTATCATTTGCTGTAGGATGCAGGTATCTGGCATCGACTCCACCTGAAATAACAGGTCTAAGCGTGCCTTGAACCCAATGGATAAGTTGTTCCGGAGATAACTTAAGGTCCCACATCCCAAGTCATCATCCTCAATCAGGATGCATGACATGTCTAGTTAAATTGTCAGTTCTGTCAGTATGTCAGGTCTTGCAATTGAGGTATATTTGATGGAGCTTGTTTGGTTAAGTGTGTTTTGGCCTGGCTTGTGAACATGTTTGATTCGGCTTTTAACGGCTGTCCTACTCAGTGGGTTATGTTGTATGCTTATATTGCATTATATAGTCATGCTATTATTTGATCCACTATAATACTTAACATGATTACATCAATTATCATTATTAATATTAAATAAGGTTAAAATGATAGCTGATAATTACCTAGCTCAAGGTAATTATCCTAAGTTGTTTGAATGTGAATTACTGTTATTAAATTGAGTTATTTGGGGGTAATTATAGATGTAAATAAGTTTGAGTATCTTAATATTTTATTATGATTTCGCAATATTTATTTTAGTTTAGGGAACAATATTTCTCATAGTTATGTTTGTAAAAGGTTCAGATTATTACTCAGGTTATACTAAATAAAATACATAAATTAATATGTGTCTTGGTTCAAAGGTTATACAAATAAGGTATAAATAAGTATAACATATATGATAAATATATATATATCTATAGTATAATATTAAAATAAAACATTATAGTGTTTAGTTGAAAATTAAACTATGAGCTGTAAGGAGATCAAATTTAATTAATAGTTGTTATAGTTGGCATTGGATCATGTGCCAAGCCTTCTACAAAGGTGGGAAAAATCTGGAAATAAGGGGAGATCTCTCTCTCTCGCTCTCGGGGGAAAAGGGGGAGGAATGGAGGAGAAGGAACGACAAGCAGGGGAGATTGGTTTAGGTTGCAGCCGAAGAGGTTTCGGCATCAAATTCAGAGGGTTTGGGCAATCACAGGAAGAGGAATAATATTAAACCAGGTATGTGTTCTGATTATTTATTACAGTAGAATACATATTTATATTTACTTGCTCCCGATTTTGCTCTTGTTTTGGTTTTGTGATAACTGTTTTTAGAGCTCTTGACATTGCAACCGTGTGATTAAAATATGATTTGATCGCCCGTGTCCCCAAGATTTTTGAAGGTTTATTTACATTGAATTTGATAAGGGCAAGGGCGCGGGGTATTCGTTATGTATATGTGTGTGCGCAACCTAGTTATTGGATTCGTAGCTCAGAAAATAATTTATTTAAATCTATTATTGTAGAAATGAAAACTTATTTTAATTTTGATTAGCAGAGTAAATCGCTTGGTTTGTTTAAACCCGGGTCAGTCGGGATCTGAGGAAGAACTTTTACGGAAGGGCAAAGGTTGTGATTTTATGTATACAAATAAGAGCTTAGCTCCCTTTATGCAGCTCAAGGCTTTTTAATTGATCCAAACCTAGTAGGATTTGGGAACAGTAACATAATTGTTATGACCTAGGTTAGGTTACGGCCAAGTTAAACGCCATATTTGCATGCGAGACATTAACTTCATTTGTGAAGCATG
The DNA here is from genome assembly GCA_027924645.1 of Cunninghamia lanceolata. Lineage (NCBI taxonomy): Eukaryota > Viridiplantae > Streptophyta > Pinopsida > Cupressales > Cupressaceae > Cunninghamia > Cunninghamia lanceolata. The sequence goes on from BSBN01000312.1 coordinate 701,864, forward strand.
GGATTAGATTTGTCTCCTATCAGATTTGACAGGAACTGCTTAGTATCATATAAAGGTGAAATTGAAGGCTGAGATGTTTTGTTTGTAGCCGTCAATTTACATGGGGAAACCTTATTTGCCGGTGAGGGAGAATACAAAGGGTTGTGATTTTAGGTTTTGTCAAGGCTGTGATTTTAGACTAAGAAGATCCCTGCACACAGTTCTAAACCTCCTAGACCAAGCTCATAGTAAATCGTAGGGAAACTACCAAATCCCAGGGGTTAATGATCAAGCCTTGGATCTATTTTCGCATTATCTTGACTGGAGGTATTATTCTACCAAAATAGAGTACCTTATGAGCGGCAGGAACCCAGATTTCATAGTAAGAAATGGCAAACTGTATAGCTTCGTTTATATCATACCATTTGACCCTGCATAATAAATAATATATCTTTCTCCCGTCATCAGTGTGGTGGATAATGGTAGACAGTTCTAGGGTTCCAAAATTAGCGAAGGAAGACGGTTAAAGATGAAGTTCATCGTATGAAATTAAATTAGCATCTAATGTGTATTCGAGTGTTTAATAGTAGATAATTCACACGATTTCATCTGCATTGGAATCATACATTTTCCTAGTCCCATTGTCTCAGCATCTCTACAAGAGAAATATGAGTGATATGATGTACTCTTATATATGAAGGACGATGGAACTTGATGCTCATGTTACGATATATGAAAGGAACACTAGATAATTATATCTCTTGGTTGAATGAAATGGCAGGCTCATTGTGGCGAGATTGCAGTAAGGTTTGATTTACATCAAAATTAGATGCGATGTCATTTTGGCATTTGAAATATCAAACTTGAAGCAACTTAATAAAAAGCTGGCAAAACAATGTTTTAAGTGAATGTTCTTGATATGATTCTTGACTTGAAACAATTAGAATATCTACCTGGATATTTATGCAGTGAGGCTTGTGGTTTTATGATCTTGTGTACGGACAAGTATTTGGATGAATGTGTTGTATAACTTGCTTTCATATTTGAAAGTTGAAATCTTTTATTGTTTGTCAAATGCACACATTTGTCCAGCCTGCAGAGTAGTCAAACTTGTGATCTTTTGGGTGGCACCGACTACATGTCATTTTCGTTGAGTTATTGTCAACCATATGCTCTTATGAATCGTTTAAAGCTGAAGTGCAATAGGAATGCTCATGTGAATGTCCAGCTCTTTTTGTCTGTAAACCATCTTCTGTACCCCTCGTGGATGTCCATACGATGTTCCAAAGCTCCCATTTTGACGCATGAGGAGTGGATGCAGGCATAGGGCAGGGAATATGATTCGCCTTGCCCATTTCAAAAGTTTTAAAAATCTTTTTCTTTCCTCAGCATAGTTTCGGGTGCCTAATATTTGTAAGTCTGCCCATAAAAGATGCTTAGGGCAGGCCAAGCTAGAAATTGATCTTTATTAAAATTTAGGGTTGCATTTTCCCATAAATTAGAATTAGATCTGCATATATTTTTATGTCTGTCATATATTAGCAACAGGTATACGTATATCCTAACGTTTATGTTTGCCATATATTGGCGATAGATATTCCTGTATCCTTGAGCTAATGCATGCCATATAATGGCGATATTTATTCTCAAACCCTAAGTTTTGTCAGCCATAAATCGGCATTAGTTATTCTCATAACTGAATGTTTGTGTATACCATATTTATATTAATTTCTATTTGCCTTTGATAAGTATTATACCCTGAGATGCCAAAAACTATAACCTCTTGTCTGATTAATTTATCTCAACATGTTAGTCTGAGTATATCGAGTTTTGCATGAGTAATTCTTTAATCTATATCTAGATTTAGAATAGTTTGATGTATATAAGTTTAATATTTTTTTTATGATTGTATTATAGTCATTGATGAATTGACCTCAAGGTATAGCCATAGGGTTACATTGTGGATCTGAAGTCTATTACGAATGTGCATATTTAATTCATTTAGGAAGAACGAAAATTGCCTTAGGTTATACTGTGATACGTGAGGAAGAGAAGTAGGTTGCTGAAGGGACGTCATTGATGATCATTAGTATCTTCAAACACATTTCAATAGTCGATTTTTCTGCTTAACCATTCACATGACTTACAGTTCAAATCTGTGCACCAAGTTCAGTGTCACACTATGGGAAATTAGTTTTGCATGCATGTAGGTATGCCAAAACCTTGTGTCCCATCAGTTTAGGGTTTGATATCATGATCTTTCCAATTAAAGAGCTATATAATGATTGTTTTTATTACATTGGAATAATTTATTAAGATAATTATAATGCATATGCTCTAGATAGATAAATTATGTATGATGCATGTAATATTCAGTTGTTAATAAATTTAATATTGTAATTGAATTTATTATGACTTCTTGATAATGATTTGTTAAGATTGGGAATTGGATTGGTAGGTTGGAATTAGAGGTTTAATCATTGTAAGAAGTAATCGATTTATAAGAATTTTGTAACTAATATTACCTATGCATTTGTTTAGCTTGAAGGTTATGTTTATATGTAATTGATGACTAATTTATTATATCAGATAGAATTAATATTTATTAAACTAGATCGAAGATATATGAATTCTTGTGGAGATATTACTTGTATTTGGTTGTTAATATGATTAAATGTAAATTGATATGATTGAATAATTAGTGTGGATGAAATTTAATCTAGGTTGATTGGTTTGGTAAAGATCTTTTCATAAGGCTTTTGTTAAGTTGAAGTTGGGTTGAAAGCTTGGAGTTAGGTGAAACAACAATGGACTTGAAAATTTTAGCCTTATAAGTGAAACCTATAGGTAACTGAATAACTAAGAGATTGAAATTCTTTTGTAATAAAAATTTATGTTGTCAATGAGTTGATTAGTTGAAATCTCTTATTGCAAGCAAAATTTTCATGAGAGTGGGTCTATGTGAAAATTGTCAAGTTTAGGTTCCAGAGGCGTAAGGTAATAGGATTTGTTCGTATGTATTCTATTCATAGTTGTCTTGAAATGAAGATGTTGTAAGAACATGATGTCTCTTGTCGGTGTATGTGGGTCTTGGTAAACAATAATGTAAGATGATGTACATATTGTGTCATGAATTTATTTCAATGGGCTTAAATTTCCTTCAGGTATGTGTTGATATCAAGCTTGTGATTAGTATGGAAATGGGGAGATCTTGTAATTGTAATGAGAAACTATTTTGGTTCATATCTGTGATTGGAAGAGCAAGATGACCCATACCTTGCTCTGGATATGTGTTATGATTATTGTGATTGATGACTGGAAGTTTTTGGACAATGATCTAAAGGTTGGTTATCGTGACTATGCTTTGTATGCAAGAAGGGAAATGCCTTGCATTGTTTATATATACTTATCAGTATGAAAGTGATTGTCTTGCTTGATGGTTCGGGTTTCTAGATGCAGGTAGGGGAGTGGCTTTCAATGTGGGGCCAGCGCCCAAAGTGGCTGTCAGGATAACCCATTGAAAGTTGTTAATTAAGTGAAAACCTAAAAATAAACTGGGGGGAAAAAGGGTAAAATACACATTAACAAGATAATTGGATTTCCTCTCCCATGCCTGTAGTGCTCGTTTAGACTAAGGATGGGTAGAGAAGGCCTGGTCGGCAAGATCAACTTCCTTGTCCTCACGAAAGGAAGGTTGATACCGCATGAGTCACCCTATGGGGCTGGCGCCTAGTGAGAGGCTGTCAGGATAACCATAGATGGGGGCCGGCGCCTAGTGAGAGGCTGTCAGGATAACCCATGTTACCCATGTTAGGACCATGCGATGACACTCTCCCTACTGCAGCCTAGTATTCCCTAGTCGTATTCTCCCCATTTGTTGTGTGTTGCCTCTGGAAGTGATATTGAGTTGTTGTGATGTGGTCATGTGTTGTGATGGAGTTAGGCTTAGTCCTTGTTCCTGTTAGGCACTTGTCTACCTAACTGTATGATGTTGTGGGACCTTATGTTATCTCCTAGCACGAGGGGTGGACCTCAGGGTTCCACATGGTCGGGTGGATGTGCTTTATCTCCATTGGTTTTTCCTTGCCATTATTCGTGTGCAAGAAGGAAGTAACTCCTGTAGCAGATTCGGGTCATGTACCAGTTTATGAAGACAGTTATTTATGCTCATGTACCATCCTATGTATCAGGTTATTAATAATGTTTGTAATTCCAATGTAAATGAAAGTTGGTGATGTAAACTATATTATGTTGTATCCTCCTATGTATGAAAAACTATAGTTGTATTTGTTATGGATGATTATTTATTTGATGTCATGGAAATGTATAAGGTTATTCAATTAATGTAATAAATTTAGAATGAATTATTGTTGTCAAGTTAATGTGTAATGTGTGAGAGAACATGATAGTAGTTTTGTCAGTAATGCAGCCATGGAACCTGGGAGAATGTTACTTGGTATAGATAAGTTAAATGTTACCTTGTTATTCCTTGTATTTAAAAAAAAAAATTGTCCGATTTGTTTAGTGTAATTGTGTTGTTCTCTAGTGTTTCATGGTGGGGCGTTACACTGGGGATCGGGAGAGGCTACCAAGACAACCCAAAGATGGGAGTCGGGGCCTAGTGAAGTCCACCAGGACAACCCATATCAATCCATGTGATGACACTCCTCCCTATTGCAGTCTAGCACTCCCTAGTTGTATTTCCTCCCTCAATTGCGTAAGTGCCTCTGGAAGTATAGTTAAGTATGTCAGTGATGTTTAGTGTGGACAGTTTGATAATTGGTGTCATTTATAACCCTACTGCTTGTGTTAGTCTATTGTTCTCCTTACTATCTGTGAGTGTGGGATCTTGTGTTATCTCCTAGCTCGGGGGGTGGACCTTAGGGTTCCACATGGTCAGGTGGAAGAGCTTTTATTTCCATTGGTTTTTCCCTTGCCGATGTTCGTGGGTGAGGAGGATGTATCTTGTGCATTAGATATCGGATCTTGTACCAGTTTGAGGAAGATGATTATGCATACTCATGGTCTAGCCTTGTGTGACAGTCGATTCATAATGTATGTATTCAAAAAGGTGATAATGTAATCAATGTAATGAATTACTCATGTGTATAGGAATTTGTACATTCACATGTAATCCTGATCATGTCGATTATTCATCTGATGTTATGATATGGAGATGTATATGTTTATTCATTTAATGCTATAGATTTAGAATGATCTACTAATGTTAGTTAATAATGTATGTTGAATTATGTTAATTGATTTGGCAAGTAATACAACCATGAAATCTTAGAGGACAAGTCGTTAGTTCAAATGATGTGTATAGATGTGTTAACATTACTTTGTTATCTTATTCATATAAAAAAAAAATTATCCTGCTTTGCATAGCATAGATATGTTGTTCACTAAGGTGTTCATGGCGGGGCATTACACTAAACCCTAAATAATTCCCCTAAACCCTAACCCCTAAACAATAAAACTGAGCAACCCTAAAACCTAAATAATTCCTCTAAACCCTAAACCCCTAACCCCTAACCCCTAAACCCTAAACCCAAGCAACCCTAAACCTCTATCTCCCTATCACTCCCCTATCTCCTTATCTCTATCATCCCTCTACCTCTTAATCTCTCTCCCTATGTCTCTAGATATGTCCTTCACTCTCTATCTCATTATCTCCCCCCTTTGTCTTCTATATCTCTCCCTATCAGTCCTCTCTCTCTAAACCCTAAACCCTAAATCCCTAAACCTTAACCCCTAACCCTAAACCCTAAACCTGAGCAACCTCAAACCCCTAAACCCTAAATAATGCCTCTAAACCCAAACCCCTAACCCCTAAACCATAAACCTGAGCAACCCTAACCCCTAAATCCTAAACCATAAACCCAAGCAACCCTAAACCTCTATCTCCCTATCTCTCCCCTATTTCCCTATCTCTATCATTCCTCTACCTCTCTATCTCTCTCCCTATGTCTCTAGACATGTCCCTCACTCTCTATCTCCCTATCTCTCCCCTCTGTCTCCTTTATCTCTTCCTATAGGTCCTCTCTCTCTAAACCCTAACTCCTAAACCCTAAACATGATCAACCCTAAACCATAAATAATGCCCCTAAACCCTAAACTTGATCAACCCTAAACCATAAATAATGCCCCTAAACTCTAACCCCTACACCCAAGCAACCCTAAACCCTTGAACCCTAAATAATGCCCCTAAACCCTGACCCCTAACCCCTAAACCCTAAACCCAAGCAACCCCTCCTCTCTCTCCTCCATCTGCCCCCTCTCTCCCTCGTCCTCCCTCTCCCTCTCCCTTATTGACAAAGAAAATGGAAACAAGAAAACTAGGACGTGCAAAGAGGGATGAGGATATAAATTGGGAGGATAAAATGGAAACAAGATAAAATTAAAGTTAATTGGATGGGAAAAATGATGAGAGGAGAGATGGAAAATCGTAAAATAGGGAAAAATTGATGGGATCTAAAGGAAAATTGGAACAGAAAAGGAAAACTAGGAAAGCTAGGGTTAAGAGGGAAAAAGTGAGGGGAGGAGGTAGAAAAAGAAGTCAAATGGACACAAAGTGATGAAGATGAATGATTAGAGAGAGAGATAGAGAGGTAGATAGAGGAGAGGGGGTCCATAAAGAAGACAAGATAGAGAGAGGGAAAGAGATATATGTGTAAAATTCATTTTAATTGTTTTATAACGCACTCACAATTTTTCCTGCTTTGGGAAATTCCAACCCTAAGGGTTGGAGATATCTTTTGGATGTGAAGGACATGTTTTTCAAAAAAGTTAGAAATTTCAACCAAATATCATGCGTGCTCCCCCTATGGTTTACACATTTTTCAATGTTGATATGAAAAAATGCTAGGACGACCTCAATTTTTTTATTAGCTTTCTAACCATGTATTTTTTTCAAAAATCTGCTAACATTAAGGTTTCCATCTTTAAGTTATTTTGCTAATGTGTTCTTTTTAAAAAAAAACCTATGTCTAGTATTCCTAGTGTCCTTTTTTACACGTTTATCAAATTTTGAAATAAATTACATTTTTAGATTCTAGACTCAATTCTATACACATTTTAAAAAATGATTTTTGATTACTTTTCAAAAAAATTGGGGGCGGGGCGGGGGGGAGCATGCAGTATGTGTCCACTTTGAAAATTCATAAAAAAATCATATATTCATAAAAAAATTAACAAAAAAATAAGCATAAACTACATGGTGTTAGCTAATTTTCCACCGTTGCGATTTGTCTAATACTTTAAAAAATCAACATTTAGGGGGAGCACACCAGACACTATGTTATATCTTTCTAACAAAAACAGGAGCACTTTGTGTGCTTCCTCTATTTGAACCTCTTAATCTCCACCATTTTTAGAAAAAAAATAATAGTTTTGAAACTGGACTCAAAGCACTACAAAACTTGTTCTTATCACATCTTCTAATTTTGAGCGTGGCTATCTTCAATTCCTCATGCAAGGTTAGTTTTTTCTGATTTCAGAAGAAAAAAAATGGCCACTTTTGACCCCCTTTTCGTCCCCCATTTTCATGCAGTTACCCTAATATGACCTAGTATATTAGTCATGTACAAAATGATATCATTACATCCAAAATAAAGTAACATTCTACTTGAGAATCTCTATTGAAATCTCTTGGTCATTGGTGTGAAAGGTCTAGTACTATGATACAAAACCACAAGAAAGATAAAATTTACATATTACCCAACACTCTATTTCATTGGCTATGATAGATCTGGACTCATTTTTCTGTTTAAGAAGGAATTGCACTATTTATTTTAAAAAAATGAAATATAGGTACATGAATATGATTTATGTACCATTTATTTTAATATGAATTTTAACATTTCTAGAGTGAATTACAATTATTTTTAAGTAAAAGTATAAAAAGAAAACTGATAACTTTAGTCTATTATATATTATGATTTTTCTAGTTTCAGGCATTCTTCTTAGGAAGTCCATGATGAATATGCTTTGTTAAAAAATGAGATGATACAAGTGTGGAGTGTTAATCTCTATATCCTTATTGAAAATTTTAGATATATTGTACATTACACATCCTCTAATATATTTTGCAAAAATCAACTTCATCTTTGGTCAGTGTGCATACCTTTGTAAATTCTAGAGGGTTTTACTTGTTTGAAAGTGTTTGGTCACTTTGAAAGTATGACTTGCGAAATTAATGGTAATTTGCTCTCTAACTTAGGAGCACAAGTTTTATCAAATCCATAAAACACTCCATCTTTATCTTCTCTAAGCTTGCCAAATTAATGGTAATATGTACTCTCCTTTAAGAGCATTTTTTTAATCAAAACCATATATAACATTCCATTAAATTACCTTGAAATTAGTTGTCGGTCCTACTTGATCCATGGAACCACAAAAATTGAACTAAAATGTCTATTTTTTTACTCACTTCTATGAAATTTGAACCTCTTTAGGCAATTATAAAAAAAATAGTTAGTTTATATCACTACATATATAATATTTTGAAAAGAGAAGCTTCACTCAAAATAAGTTATAATACATTAAATGTTAAACTAACTATTTTTAGTGTATGCTAAGTCAAAGTAGTTGTTTCAACAAATTTTAGTCCCTAGCTAATAGACACACCTTCAAAGTCTTCACCTTAGTAATCAAGATAAATATGATAAACACTCCTCCTAGTTTACTTTGTTCTTCAATTCTAGTTTACATCTAAAATTTGTCATGTACATGTAATGTTGTGAGTTCAAGCTATTTACATATTCAAAACTCTTCTCAACCATAAAATAATGAACTACCTTTACTCTTATCTATTTAAAAATAAAAACATAAGACCCATGATATAAGAAAAATGGATTAATGAATACCAAAAATGTAATATAGACTTCAACTTCCAATACAAAAGGAATTTTTGTGGGCTACGCTTAAAACACCTTATTTTAACCCTATTTTATATCTACAAGAAAAATAGAATAGTTTCATTTAAAATATGGCTACCAATTTATACTCTCAAAAATATTTTCCAAGTTGCAAGAAAATTTTGGTAAACTGGATATTTCATGTTTATATGAGACATTGTTACATAGGACTCTGCAATGTTAATTGCTTGAAAAATTATTTCCATCTAACTAATTCAAACTCACTTCAGTTAACTCATAAATGTTGTCCACAAACCTATCAAAATATTCTTTGGAAAAAACAAACCTAAAGTAGAAAAAACATATCCAAGTGGCCAAAAATCTACAACTTGCATAAAGCCTTTTCATGGAGACTCACACTTATTCAGTACAAGAATTATACTTTTTCCCGAATGCCCTTTCCATAGCTAGTCTATAATTTCAATATCAATTATTGTGATTAAACATTAGGACAACACATTGATTTTCACAAAGCCATTGAAGATGGAATTACGTAATCTCTAGCTCAATGGAGCTTGGGATTAGTACAAGTTGTCTTGTGGTTTAGAGAAAAAACAAAGACTTATTATGGACATTAACATTGTGTTGGTCTATATATGTAGAGTACAAAGATAATATTCATTACCTCCAAAAGCCCCTTTTAAATCCCTATATGTAGGTAAGAGATGATGGGAGCCTTCATGCCTCCTTAAATATTGTAATGTTATTTATAAATATAATTTTTATGGCTCGTTTTTCTTGTGAATTTTAGATCCAAACAACTTTTCTTGTATATTTTAATGGTTTGTCTGAAACAAAGAGCATGGAAATATAGTGACTAAAAATATGTGTAATGCCCCCCATTTTGGCTTGTGATAGTTGGTATTTTTAGTTTGCATTCTAATAGTTTTGAGACATTTGAGTTGTTAGAATTATGGTTTATGCTCATGCTGGACTCTGTTTGACTGAGGTGATTATTGACTTGTGATTGACATAATTAGTAATGATGCTTATGTGGTTTGTCGGTATCTAACTTATAGTTATAGGTATTTTTGTAATGCTTTCAGACAGGGGACAGTGTAATATTGTTCATCCCGAGCACCCTACTATGTTGCGAATCCCTAACTCTGTGTGTGTGCTATATATGTATATACTCGAATGCAACATATTGTTTGGATGCAGGTTGCAGGTACCGGGCCTCAACTCCACCTGACTTAGCAGGTCTGAGTGGACCCTTGCACCAATGGATAACGTTGATGGGAGATAACATGAGGTTTGCCCTAGGTCAATTCCGTTTTCAGTCGGTGGTCGTGAGTTTTGTTGTCACTTTATGGTCCTTGCCTTGGTTATGGTCGTTATTGGTATGCTTTGGTTTCAGTCTTTGTGTATTGGTCAGAAATGAATTTATTATTATTATGATATTAATAGCATTTTATAGTCGATATTTATTAATGTGAAGCTAGGAGTATGTTTAAGTGATTAAATTATTGATTTTTATGGATTCTAATTGATATTGTCCTAAGTCAGGGATAATATTGTATGATTAATACTATATGGTAGTTTGAAAATATTTTTATTTAATAATTTATTGTTGTGAGTTGTCGAATGAGAATTCAATTTTGGAGAATCTCTCCGTCAAAGAAAATTAATTGTTTTCTGATTTTATTGAGTAGTGGGATTCTCTATAACGGATTTTGGGGGTCATGGAAATTAATGAGTCTCAGTTATTTTTTATTCTGGAGTTATATTTTGTGTCAGTGGGCATTTAGGCTTTTGGCTATTTTTGCTTCTGGGTTATTGTCTTGAAAAGAAAAATTGGAGAGGAATGGAAAAGAAAAAAAAGGAAGAATCACAACTTCCATCAAGGAATATGGAGAAAAGAGATGGTTTACAAAAGCCCAATCGGGGCATTCTGCTTGAAAGATATCAATGTCGGGAAGACTGTACAAGTAGCAATGTCATAGGTTCGAAGGTCATTCTGAATACAAGCCATTTGAGGTTGTACCCAAAAGAAAGTGTTCCTCCTCCAAGCTTACGAGATCAGCCATTGCCTTGGGAGAGTATATAAAAAGGAGCCCAAGTTCTGGCATTAAAAGCTATAGCATCTAAATTCTGTGCGTACAGAAGGAAGGATGGAAGCATCAAAGAAGGGAGGAAGGAAAGGAGGCACCAAGATGAAGGCGGTGTCCAAGAACAAGAAGACCTTCATTGATACGGCCTGACGAGGGTATTGTTATGGATTCATCTAACTGGCCACAAGTAAAATTAATCAATTTTCCTAGTTTCGAAGACATTTCTGCAATCAAATTTTCATCTGGGTATCTGTGACTTTTTTTCCCATTAAGATGAGATACATGGTTTTGTTATGAAAAATTCTTATACCCACAAGGTCTAAGACATTATCACTTGGTTTGTTTCTTAAACAAAAGAGAAGAAAATCAGCATGTTAGTTATAATTTGCATCTGGTGTCTGATTTGATCCCATTATTGCAGTTGAGATGAGATTCATTGTTTTGTTATTCAAGGTAGATCATCATACACAATCTAGTTTTATTTGAACAATGCATATAATTTTTCATTTGGGCATCTGAGATTTTATCCCATTATAGCAGTTTAGATGAGATTGATAGTTTAGTTATGAAAACTTCATATACCCATATGGTCTAAGACTTTACCTAGTTTATCACATATCTGATTAAGATCACCATCCTCTTTTTATTTTTATGTATATGCCCCTCTAGATGTCTCTGATTGGAGCCGAGATGAGATTCATGGTTTGGTTATGAAAAATTCTCTATTTCATCTCTTTTCTTGCTATTTTGCAAAGTACATTTATATTCCGCTAAGAATGTCAAATAAATACAGAGTAAACCCTGCACCTTCTGATAGAATCTAAACAAGCATCCTGAAAACCCTTATACTAGGGAAACATCACTAACGTGTTACACTAGTGGTAAAGATGGATCAGATTTTATCTATATCTTCATCTTCAAATTCAATATAGTCATCACCAGCACCTTCATCATCTTCGTCCATACTAGCAATACCTTCATTGAGCCTAACATTATCAAGAAGCTCATCATAGGCCTTCAGAAACCTGGCCTCATCAGGGACGTATTTCAGGATAAACTATTTATTTGTTGCTATAGCTTGAAAGTGTTGTAAGAATTTAGTAGCATTCTGAGAAAACATCATGTTAATTTATAAACTATTTACCAACAGTAAAGCAAATATGTTTTAGAAACAAATTGATAAATGCCAAACTATATATCATTTTTGCATGAGAAAGAATTCAGTGTTCGAAGGAACAGAACAGAAGTAGGTTCACAAGAATACACAGGCAGACCATTCCTTTTATGTGCATGGGTGTTAGAGGAGATTGTTCATGAACTAGCAAATAACAAGAGTTATTTGGATAGAAAAGCATTAATAATCCATGACTGGTAGTGCTACTATATGTACATAGTCCTTTTATGTACTCTCTTTCAGGAAACTATTGTCGCAACTATAAATAAGAGTAAGAGTCTAAATACCTCTGCATTTTGTGATGGGCAGTATGATCTATTTCTTTGCATAATTCTATTATTTCTGAGTTTCTACAGTTCTGTTATTTTACTTCGAAGTCTCAAATCTCATCTAGTTCAAAATACTCTCTGATTTCTGATGTTAACCATTCCAACTGTAGAAGCAATCAAAATCAGGTTTATGTAGTGCCGTCTGGCCCAACACGTCTGGTGCCCCAACATAATTGTTGCGCTCTTGTATTGAAATCACTTTCTATGAAAGAATCTTTTCCACCATTTTTAGGTTGCCTCTCGCAGCACCCACCTGCTAAGGCATTGTTTGATTGTCATCGTTCATAAAAAACTTTATCGTCGTGAGCTTTTCCATCATTTTGTATATTTCTATATCAGAATTAGGTAGATTTATTGTCTAATTTGTTGTTTTATTTTGAAGGTTTTGGTACTTCTAGAATATTTTGCAATATTGGGCAAGAATTTCCATTAAAGTAATTTATGGAATATTCCTATAATTGCATAGTTTTATTATTATTATTTTAATAATAGTATATTTAATTTCTCTACTTCGTATTGGCAAAGAAAGTGATATTACCTATTTAGCGATGGAATAGAGATTTTCTTATTGTCTTTTTTTTATCCAAACTCATACCTTGCCAGACTCCCCTTTCTTGATACTTAGATCTCTGATATGATCGCTGAATTAATATCTGATAAATTTCTTTCTTGTCTACCTCTCTAGTTATTTCTCATTGAATAGTATTTATGCTTCAAAACTGTTAAAGATTTTAGCTAGGGTTTGTTTATAGTGTAATAAAAAAAGTATGTAAATCAATTCTTTTGGAAAGCTTCTAATTGGGAATCTTCTTGAATGCTTAGTTAGGAAATTACGTTGAGAATGAGTTAACTTACTATATTGATGCTTATGCTCCACTCATTCTAATATTATGAATATAGAAAGTTTCTTAATAAAATTTAGTTCTCTTTAATCACATTTACTTGAACTCCATAAAGGACTAATAAGATTAGAATCTTTCTTTCAATTCTATATTATTTCATCCAGGTGGATATTGGAGCATAATAAACTTTTCAATAGTTTATGTTAGCTGACTTCTAGGAAATTGTTATTAGGTGTTAATTTAACATTAGAGATTTTATTATTATTTCTTTAGTTATGTTATTAAATCTATCTTTTGAATATATATTAGGAAAATTATTTCAAAAGTATAGTCAAAATTTACTATTGTGGGAAGGCTAGTATTATGTAGGATAGAATAGTATAAAGTGTTCTAAGTCAAATGTTTAAGTTAGATGATGATTCATTATCGTTGTTTTGGTTATCTCATTCAATTTGTTATAAAATTAATTATAGTTAACTATGTTAGGATAGGAATCAAATTGTTTTTTTTATCACATTTTGGCACTTATTATGCGACTAGTAGTCTTAATGATCTAGGTAGAAGACTTTGATATTAAGGAAAATGTTCTTCAAGTTTTATTTAGGATAATTTTCTTATGCAATTAGTTGGAAGGCATATTTGAATCCATTAGAGTAATGCTCTTAGGGATTTAATTATTCATGGTGGTAACTTATTTGTTTGATGTGTGTAACTTAGTTGATTATGATAATATGGCAGATCCTATGTATTTCTCTTGTTTTATGTGTAACTAATCCATTTGTTATTTTGAATAACCAATTTAAAGAAAGCCTAAATGATATATTAAAAATTGATATTTTGCTAGGAAAAGATTGGTGTAGAGATTTACGATTCTAATGTTTCAAAATTGATTAAGGGTAAGAAATGCAACAACTTTTTTGCATAGTTAGTAACTTAAGATTGGAATAAATATGTTTTGGAATAGTCATACTATCATCTTGTTTGTTTATTAATCGGATCCTATATAGCTATTTTATTTGTAATTATGTCGTGAAAGATTAGTAGCTTGTAGGATAAGGTATTACAAATTTTAGATCCATGATGTGAATCCTTTCCTAACAGATGTTGAATGCTTCTTTGTATAAAATTATAGATCTTGAATTTTTGAATAGAACATTGTTCTCTTAGGAAAGTTTATGGTTAATTAGATAGAAGTCTTTTATTGAATCCATGTCAATAGTTTGAAAAGTGTTGTGGTACTGGTTATATATATTCCTTGTAGTTTATTGTTGATTTTGAACCAATGTATATCAATGATGTGATTGGGTCATTTCGTTTATTTTGGTATTGAGTTTTGCTGATAATTGGTGACCATGTTAGTTTCATGGGAGTTAAGGTTGTTAAGCGTCATGCTTTGGATAGTTGCCTTTTGATATTTGTGTTGAAATCTTTAGCTCCAGAGGCTTGTTACCTTGGAATTCAGTATGATTTTTGTGGCAAGGGTGTATTGGTGATGTGTATTGGGAAAGATTGTTACTTTAAACTTGATAATTGCTAATTAAACGTTTTATATGATTGGGATTTTTGAAATGGACAGGGGAAGGTTTCATGGTTGACAGTTTGGATTTACAATGATCTATGTAATGTTTTGGTTTGCAAAAAGTTTGATGCCTTTCAATCCCTTGTCCATGCATGTTATTGGTTTATGGGTGATGGTTAAGGCTTGCTAGATGTATGTAGGAGAGTGGCTTTCATGGTGGGGCCGGTGCCCAAAGTGGCTGCCTGGATAACCCCATGGAAGTTGTAATCAAGTGATAACTTAATAATTTATCTAGGTGGGTTGGGTAGTAATTCACATAACAAGATAAGTATGATGCCTCACCCATGCCTTGAGTACTCTCATAGGCTAAGGATGGGATGAGAAGGCCTGGTTGGCAAGGTCGACCTCCTTGTCTCCATGAGAGGATGTGTCAACTCCGCATGTGTCACCTTATGGGGCCGGTGCCTAGTGAGAGGTTACCAGGATAACCATAGATGGGGGCCAATTTCTAGTGAGAGATAGCCTGGATAACCCATGCTAGGACCATGCAATGACACTCCCTACTGTAGCTTAATTACTTCCTCTTTATCTTTTGTTGTAGCTTCTGGAGTATTGTCTTGATAAATTGACTTGTCTTGAAGATTTGTCTTGATGACTTGACTTGTCTTGATGAATTGACTTGTCTTGATGATTTGACTTTTCTTGATGATTTGACTTGTCTTGAAGATTTGTTTTAATGATTTGACTTGTCTTGATGTTTGAGTAGTCTGGATGATTTGTGATGATCTAAGTTGTTTGTGTCAAACCTTTATATGTTTGCTTGTATCTTTGGCTTAGTGGAATCGTCATTGTTATCTCCTAGCTCAGAGGGGTGGACCTCAGGGTTCCACATGGTTGGGTGGCAGAGCTATCCATTGGTCTTCTTGGAGAATCAGTTCAAGTTCAGTGTAGAAGTGATCCAGTTCTAGATTTGCTTTACACCTTCAAAGTTGTTGTATACTTTTATATGTATTCATTTGTAAACTGATATGATCGGTCTTGTAATCTTGTACTGTAACTTTGTAAAATTAACTTTCCTTGCAAATGTAAAAGTGGTCCTTATCTATAGTAGTATGATGTTTATCACTTGTGTTGTTAAGACTCTTATGATCAATTGATGTAGTTATGTTTCCCTAGAGGAGTTAGAAGTGCACTTTTCTTTATGATGTGTATTATGATATCTTTGGTTACTGTTATTGCATTTACTTGCTTCAAAAAAAAAATTATTTCTGTAAATTTTGCACTTGTTGGTCTAGCACTCTAGGGTTGCATGATGGGGCATCACAATATGTATTTCCACGTGGGCGGTAGGGTGGGTGCCTTGCCACCCTAGATAGGGTGGAAAGGTCGAGTTTCTTCATTGAGTGTGGAAGACTTCGAGAGATATAGCCCTCATGTGGGTAGTTCCTTGATTGAGATAGCTGGAAGGTAGCAAGGAAGATGTTAGACTTAGTTGTTTTGGTATGATTACGAAGATAGTTGGAGATAGTCAAGAGATAGGATGGGAAGTTGTGAATTAATCCGCATGATTCAAGAGTCTTCTCAAAGAGAGTGAAAGTTGTCTAAGTATTCATGAGAAGGGTTTAATTTTAATTATTGTTGCAGAGCATCCCCCAGTGAACTCTAGAGCAAAGTTGCTCCACCCATGCCTTCTCAATTCACGGTCATCTTCTCGGTAGAAGCTATTCAGTGTGGAGGCATGGATACACTTATTAGACTGGTCAGTAAAAAAAGGCAAATGGCCTTTTTAGGATAGGTCACAAAGCTTCGATTGCAAAGGATTCTCCAACAAGTTGATCCATTAATGGTGGGTGTTGTTCATATGATTATGGGCAAGAAGTACCTAGCGGATAGTGAACGCTATAGAGTCAATTCAGATATACCATATAAACTCTTGGAAATGCTTCTAGAGATGAACACTCCCAAGGTAGAAGTGAAGGTTATTATGAGGGGTCTTTTCATACCAGAGCTCTTGGGTGATCTAGAGGTGATTTTGCAAGCAGCAACCTTGGGCATTGGCATCCCTAGGCCAAGAGACATGGGGCTTCTTCATGATCCAGGTGAGGTAATAAAGCTCTATCCATTCCTATTGGATATCAGAGGTCTCAAGCTCTTAGCTCTAAAGGAGAAAGCACAGGTCATAGTGGACTTCATAAAAAGGATGCTTGATTTGGTGGCAGAAGAAGGGTATTAGTTGGTGACTGATTTCAACCTTCAGCTGATAGATTTCAATAAGGAGTAAGACTGTAAATGTTTTAGTGTTTTTTTTTTGCAATTGGCTCTTTTTTCCTGTCAAGTTTGCAAGCTTCATTTTGTTACAAGAAAGCGTCTTTATATATAGTATAGAAAATAGACGAAAGCTTGACCCTGTGTGGTCATACATAGACACTTAGCTTAGATTCTAATAGGGCCAGTTTGACATTTTAATCTGCCATGAACAGTATGCTATGCAGCTCAACATTAGCAGATGTATTTTCTTTTTCAAGTTTAATACAAAATATCATTGGTACGGATTTAAAAAAAATTATATTTCCACTATTTTAATCTATTTTATATGTTCTAAAAGTTGTTCTTTATGTAACTACCATTTCATTCAATATAATCTTAAAAAATTACCTTACAATTCTTCTATAAAAGAATAAGTATAATGTGAAATATATCTACTCCTAACAATTGCCTAACACAAAAAATATCTACTCCTAAAAATTAGTTTAGAATTGTAAATATCATTTTAATTGTAAAATGAAAAAATAGAATAATAAAAAGAATACAAAGAAAAATAACTAAAACAAGGGATAAACAAAACATATGTTTACAAAATAAAATTCCAACAAAGAAAATTTAATAGATTTAATAATAATCACATAATTTAAAGTAAGAATTATTTTTAAAAAATCATTCGCTTTAATCAAGTAAGAATTGTTTTTAAGAGAGCCAATTTCTTGACTAACTAATTTTAATTTATCAAGAATGTTCAAACTTTAAATTTTAATAGGAGAAAAAATAAAGAAATGTATAGCTAATAGTTAATAGTAATACTTTCAACTATATCTAATAATAGTCATATCACTTGAGTAAGAATTATTTTGGGAGAGTCATTTACTTGATCAACTTGTTAATTTAGGGGAGAATACAAACTTTAAATTTTAATTGGAAGAAAAATAAATGGATGTTATTAGCTATTTGAAAATAATTAATTAAAATTTAAAATAAACTAGTTGAGATTAAGACAATAATTGTACTTTTCATTCCCTATAAACCAATCAAATATCACATAAATATTTGTTAATACGATTGTTTTTTTATTATGGTAAAGAGGTTTTGAAAGAATCCCCACCCTTTTACGTAAGAATAGCCCACAAAATGGGCTCCCATTAGGTGTGGGATGCTAAAAAAGGAATAGCAAAACATAGACAACAAACACCAAAAGGACAACCCCAGTCAAAACAACACAAAGAAAGAATAACTAGCCTAGCCCAGAAGCCGCTTTCAATTCCTTAACTAGTTATTACTATTGTTAACAATATAAATCTTAGAAGATATTTTTGAAACATTAGAAAAAGAAAAATAAAAATCAATTAGTATATAGACTTAAATTATTTATTTGTATTGATTGCTATGATATCTTGTTAAATAAGAACTAATAAGAAATATCAAAATATAATATTATAACCAACTTAACAAAATATAATATTATAAATTATTATAATTGTTATATTCTAAATTAATATAATTATTATAAAATAATAATGTATATTAATTATTATAATTTTAAAATATTATAATTAACAAGATTTCTATTAACCATGTTTTTGATATTATAAGGCTGCAAACCCAGGTGCAAATCCTGATTAACAAAACCAAACGGTAGCAAAACAGGCACGGGGCCTCAACAGCCAAATAACGACAGTTCAACAACATAACTAAAAAACTAGATTACGATTCTTAAAACAAAAACTACAGAAACAACTAAGGAATTCCTTCCACTCATCAGTGAGCAAATTAAACATATTCTCTTTATCCTCCAACAGAGATTCCACTCCATTGATCCGGTCGTCCTATAGAATCAAGAAGGCAGCAGCAATCCTATGAGAAGACTTCATCACCAAATTGATTAACACCTTAACTTTGCTCTCCATAGCAGATAGGCATGTCTTGACCTCATTCAGTTCCTTCTCCGATCTCTTATTGTCCATCTCCATCCTGGCGCTTATCACCTCCTTCTCTGGGGTCTCCTAAATTTCAGTGTCCTCGTTGGTATCATAAAAAGAGTTGTTCATGGACTCAAAATGGTTGGTGCCCTCATAATCATGAACTGGGCCGGTCTTTCCTTCCTTGTTTTCAACATTCTTCTCAATTTCCTCCTGCTCCAAGGCAAAAGAGTAATCAACAATCTTCAGAACTTGGAGCTTATCCCCAGCCAATCTGAACGATCTTCTGATGCTCGATCTCCTCGCAGTACTATGTTTTCCCATAGCCCTCTCCTCAACCACCTCCACATCCTTATCCAAATGTTTCTCCTATTTGTCCTTATTCCCCTGAGTTTGTTGAACATCTTTCCCACTTCCCTCCACACTTTTATTGCAACTTTTAACCCCACCTTTGCTAGGAGCAGGATTCCCTCTTTTTCATATTTTACTGCCTTGTAAAAATGTATTATTTTTTAGATTGTAGAGGCCCTCCACCACTTCCTCTCAGGACTAAGCATGGGCACCCATTTGCACCCCCAAAACAGGGGCCCCTAAAATGTGGCAACTAGAACGGGTTTTGGATTGAGAGGTGGCCTTAGAAATAGGGGTCTAGATAAAGGAGCCGAAGGACTCATAGGTGGGTTAGATGGGGAATTAGGCACCGAGGGAATAGGGGTTTTTAGTTTTGAAGGCTTCCCAAGCCTCATCCTAAGGGGGACCTTGTCATCAGGGTCATCGTTGGAACTATCATCCACAAGCCGAGCAAAAGGAGGTTTCGAAGGACACAGAGCAAGGTGGTACTGGTATAAATGAAAGATGAGTCCTTGATGCAAAGGCAAAGTAGAAACCTCAAGATTGCCCTCATGAGCCTTTTTGGATTGGGACACAGAGGCCTCCAGGCTAGAGAGGAGGAAAGAGGGGAAATTGACCTCAATTTTGTGTCAAAAATGGTTAAGAAAAGCAAAGTGATAGTGGTAAAAAACCCTGTATCTCCCTTCTAGAGTAAAATATTTCATTATTTAAAAAAATACCTAGTTCCAAGGGCTGACCAAGCTTTCCCATTAGAAGCCACCTTGAATTCTAATTTGCTTTTCTCCTTCCCTGAAGAACAATTTCATTCCTTCATTGTCCTGGACATGTGTCTGCTTCTTGAGTCTATTTCCAGAACAAGGCAGGCTCGTAACTTTGGCAATGGTGTCGTCCGAGACCACGAATTGAACTCCTCCCACCTTCACCATTCTATTACCATCCCAAGAGCTAGCGAATTGGGTTGATAAATACTCGTCAAAGACATTTAGGCTTTCAAGAAAAGGGGTCACCCCCCCTCATAGGCTATGCTCCAGACTTGAGCATCATCTTTGAATTCACCATAGTTCATAGGATCCATTCTAACTTTCTCCCCACCCATTTTCTACAGCAAACAACACACCACACTGGAAATGCAGTTGCAGAGAAAAGAGAAGTGTCAGACAAACAATCTAGAATGAAAATAATTAATTCCATTCTAGAACTCAAATTTCCATTCATGTCCTTCCCAACTCTACATGCGCTTAGATCATTATTGCCTTCAGGCATTAGCCCGTGCAAGCCTTCTGATGCCAGCACTTCCTGAGGTGACTGAAAAGACTTACTCAATCTACCAAGTTGCCAAAGAAACATTTTGCTGACTTGGTCCATAACACTGTAGGTCTCCAACATCCACGTCACCATATAAGGGTTGATAAGGCTCTCAAAGCCGTCAAAAAAGTCATGGCTCCACTCAAAGTGAGGTAAGCTCGGAAAGATACTACACCAAGCAATCCAAATTATTATTTATAGTCATGATGAATTAATGAGGCACCTCCTTTTGAATGCTAACAATAATGTTTAAGGGGAGATTGTCTATTTCTCTCCAGCATCTTAAGGGATTAAGGTTAATCCCTAAATTAGCTAGGAGATCTGCAGTTCTATTGCCCTCTCTATAAATATGTCTCACCTCCTTGCCTTCAAAGTTTAAGAGTAGGGCATTTATATCTTGAAAAATATCCTCCATCTGCCAGCCAACTTTAATATTACCTTTAACTGCTTCAAACACAATTTTAGAACCACCTTCCACTATGATATTTTTTATGCCTAGATCCAAGGCAATTTTAATACCCCAAAGGAGAGTAGTAGCCTCCAAAATATTATTGGTATTTTCACCTAGGCTTCTAGCAAATGTAGCCAAGAGGGCACCCTTATCCGATCTTATTAAACCCCCACCACTAGCTAGCCCAGGGTTACCCTTAGCAGCACCATCAAAGTTAAGAAAATACCAGCCCTCAGGGGGAGGGGACCAATTAGTGTTAGCCCTATCTTTTTTCCTTCTATCATCAACTCTGCATAAACTTGACAGAATGACCCACTGCTGAATTATATTTGATTCCAACTCATTTGGGGAGGGGGGCTTCCACCACTCTTATGGAGCTGCTACTGATGTTGTCTTGCAATAGTTTGACAACTAAGCCAAACACTTCCTTAGTCTCTCTAAACTTTTCTCGAAAAAGTCTATTGTTCCTTTCTTTCCATAGGCACCAGGATAGAATGGGGAAAACTAGGGCCCAAATTTCTCTGCACATAGGGTTGGAATAAGGGGGGGACCATGCTCTAATGCACTCCTTTAGATTCCCATTCCAGCACCAAGACACACCTAACATATTCAAGGCCATACACCAAACGTCCCAAGAAAATTCGCAATGTAAGAGGATATGTGGAACAGTCTTCTCTTAACCATGTTAAATGTTATTATAATTATTAATTATTTTAAATTATCAAATATTCTAAATAAATTTAGAAAAAAATATTAACATTATTACAATTATATTAGGATATCCTATAAAATAAGAGTGCCAATAAAAATAATTAGACATAATAAATAGGTTACTATGAGCAAATATTTAATTTTAATATAAAAATTACTATGATGGTTATTCGAATTATAAAATTTATAATGGTCTTTAAAGATTTATAAATTTATTGTAAATTTATAATGGAAGAAGTATTCAAAAAAATAAATAAAATGAAGTTATAATTTATTAAAAGATATAAAATTCATTATGGTATAAAAAATAAAATTAGTGATAATAAGATTATTACTATTACAATTTAAAAAGAATATTTAAATCTTATAATATGAATGTTTGATAATTAAATAATTACAATAGTCTGTATTATAATTAATAAATATTTAAAAAAGATTAAAATTATGAAAAGTAATAAAATGGTATGGAAAATATTGATATAAAAATATTAAATGTAGTTATATCTTATTATTAGTAATTATTATCAATTGTATAATATTATTATTTCAATAGATAGAAAGGGCAATAGTGGAAGTGGTGAACAATGTGATTAGAAACTAGACTGCAAAGGGAGGTCGTTTTTGGCATGGGATGGACTTATGAGAGATATTTGGCCAGGTCTACATGTCCCCACCATTCAAGGGGCATGTTGGGATAATCTGAAGGAGAGCAGAGTCAGAGCAAGATGGAAAGCCCCAGACGGAGGTTGGGTGAAACTAAATTTTGATGGAGCTTCCGAGGGAAACCCTAGGCAATCTTCCATAGGATATGTTATTAGGGATGTGGTCAAGAGATTTCTTGGGACAACAGTTAAGAAGATCGGGATGCATACCAATAATGAAGCAGAGATGCAAGCTTTCATTATGGGTCTACAATTAGCTCTTTCTTTAGGTGTGGGGAAATTACATGTAGAAGGGGATTCTCATATTATTATAAATGCAATCATCAATAAGAAAACCCCAAACTGGAAGCTAAATAACTCCCTAGTCAGGGGGTTTGAACTTATGAGAAGTTTAGGGACTTTAAGATTAATCCTACTTTTAAGGAGGCCAATAGGATTGCAGATAGGTTAGCTAATCATGCCTTTGATATGAAGGCATAAATCTTAGTGTGGCATTCAGTGGAAGAAGTGGAAAAGGTAGTTCCTAATTTGATTGATCTCCTTAACAAAGACTTAAGGATGAATAAGGTTGGAGTGGGTCCTAAAGGTGATAATGAGAAGGTCGGAGGAGAAAGCTTAGTTTAAATTTTTAAGACACATGGGAATTTAAATACAGTTGGCTTTGAGGAGAGTGATGGGATGAGAGGACATGGAGGGGAGTCTATCATGTCCATCCTAACTGGTAGATCCTATATAGGTTGGATATCATAAGGAGAGGTACTTTGGCTCATGAGAGATGGCTAAAGAAATAATGGTGCTTTTAATCTCAAGCATGTGAGGTTGAATTGGGAGCAAGGATAAGAGGATACTTGGGGTGGAAGATGGTTATGCGGTTTCAACAAGATGGAATCGACAGTGCCGTTATTGGGGGTAATAGGCAAATGGCCTTCAGGGGCCCAATATTAGATAGCGGGTTAAAGGGAGTGTTTGTAAAAACAGTCCCAAGATAATAAAAATAGAACAACAATAGCAAAATAGAGAGAAAACAGGGCAAATAGAGTTGAATAACTCAGAAATATATATTCATCTAACTTGCATTACATCCAAAATGCTTGTCCGACAGCTCTCTCTAAACACATATATATAGTTACAGAAGCTTTGAGGCCTGGAAGCTTCTAGCATTCTAGATGATTCTAAAATCCTAGAATGTTCTTTTCTAGAACAGCTGGAAGTTTCTCTTAGAAAGTTCTTTTCTAGAACAACTGGAAGCTTCTTCCTGGAATATTCTTTGGAAGACTTCTAGAAACATTCTAGACAATCTTAATAATTCCTAACATCCCCCCTTAAGATTGGCTAGAATAATACAAACATAATACAAAAGGAGAGGGGAAATACAAAGGAGAGGGGAACATTATACTACTATCCCCCCTTAATGTTCACCTCTAACATACCAAGCATGCCTCTTAATTTTAAGAATTTGGCTTCAGTCATACTCTTAGTGAATATATCAGCTACTTGTTCTTCACTTGGACAAAACTGAAGATTGATAATAGATGCTTGAACAAGATCCCGAATGTAGTGAACATCTATCTCAATGTGCTTTGTTTTAGCATGAAAGACTGGATTGTTGGCAACCTGTATGGTACTTTGATTGTCACAATACAGAGTGCTGGCTGAACTTTATAGAAAACCAATCTCAAATAGAAGATTCTGAATCCAAACTGCTTCCTTGCCTGCTTCTTTTGCTGCTCTATATTCTGCTTCACATGAAGATAATGATGTAGTTGTTTGTTTCTTGCTACTCCATGTAATAGGGCCTGATCCAAGATTGAAAACATAACCACCAGTAGATTTTCGATCATCTATATCACCACCCCAATATGAATCAGTAAATCCAACCAAAATAATTGAAGACTTATAGCCATAGTAGATTCCAAAGTGTATGGTTCCATGGATGTATCATTAAATTCTCTTAGCAGCCAGCTAATGAGTTTATTTAGGTGCCTGCATAAATCTAGATACAAGATTGACTGCAAAACAAATATCTGGTCTAGTATGAGTTAGATAAACCAAGCTACCAACAAGCTGTCTATATAAAGTGGCATCTACACTCTTGGAAGTACATTCTTTAGTAAGCTTGACACCGGATTGAAACGGGGTAGATGCTGGCTTGCATTCAAGCATGTTAAACTTTTCTAAAAGGTCCAAAGCATATTTTGATTGTGAGATGAACAATCCATCATGTAATCGACAAACTTGTAAGCCAAGAAAATAGTTTAGTTCACCCAAATCACTCATATGAAATGTCCTCTTAAGATTTGATTTTAAATCATTGATTAACCCAATATTTGGTCCAGTAATGAGTAAATCATCTACATAAAGTGCAACAAGAAGAATATCATCTTGAACTTTCTTCACATAAAGATTGGGATCTGACTTACATCTCTTAAATCTATGAAGCTGAAAATACCTGTCAATCTTCTCATTCCATGCTCGTGGCGCTTGTTTAAGACCATAAAGTGACTTCTTTAATCTGCAAACAAGATTAGGATGTTGCTGATCCACAAAACTTGGTGGTTGATCCATATATATTTCTTCATATAAATCTCCATTTAAGAAAGCATTTTTGACATCCATTTGATGAATATGCCACCCAAGACTTGCAGCCAAAGAAAGAATAATTCTAACTGTGTTCATTTTAATGACAGGAGCAAATGTTTCTTCATAATCAACACCCTCTTTTTGATTGAACCCCTTAGCAACCAATCTAGCTTTGAATTTTTCTATAGCACCATCTAATTTAAATTTAGTTTTGTAAACCCATTTGCAACCAATAACATTCTTACCTTTAGGCCAGGGCACAAGTTCCCAAGTTTTATTCTCTAACAATGCATCATATTCCTCTTTCATGGCTTGCTCCCATTCCTTCTTTCCTCTAGCTTGCTCATATGAGATTGGGTCATTTACTTGTAATACTTTGGCCATGAGAGCACTACCATTCCTTCCTTGGATCTTTGAGCCGTGTCTATATATTTCTTCAACACTCCTTGTCTTTTGTCTAGCTGAAATGTCACCTTCTTCATCATCACTTCCTACAAAAAATGGCTGATTACAAGCATTAGTAGTTTCATTTTCAATAGTATTATCGTCATCAGTAGTGCTCACCTCATTCTCATCAATATTGGCTTCATTTCTTTTTAAAATATCTGAAAAATCAGAAACATTTGCTGTTGTAGAGTGAGAGGAAGTGGCTGTAAGTTGTGAAAGCTCATCAAACTTTACATCTCTACTAACAAAGACCTTTCTTGTTGTCAAATCATATAACCTGTAAGCCTTTGATTCTTCACTATAACCCACAAACAAACACTTATGACTCTTTGGTTCTAACTTTTTTCTCTTTTCATCAAGAACATGTGTCCAAGCAATGCACCCAAATACTTTAAAATACCCAATGTGGGGCTTTCTACCACTCCAAGCTTCTTCAGGGGTGATATTTGGGAGGGCTTTAGTGGGAATTCTATTCACAATATATGTAGCACAAGAAACAGCCAAACCCCAAAATTGATTATGCAAACTTTTAAAATGCAACATACAATGAGCCATTTCTAAAAGAGTTCTATTCATTCGTTCAGCCACCCCATTTTGTTGAGGAGTATAAGGAACTGTTCTTTGCACCTTTATACCATAATTTTCACAAAATGACTCAAATGCATAATTGCAATATTCACCCCCATTATCTGTCCTTAAACACTTAATTCTTTTTCCACTTTGATTTTCAACTAATGCCTTAAACTTTTGAAAAACTTTGAATACTTCATTTTTCCTTTCAAGAAAATAAACCCATACTCTCCTACTGTAATCATCAATAAAAGTCAGAAGGTACCTGGCACCTGAAAGTGAAGGATATCCTGGTTCACATAGATCACTATGAATGAGCTGCAATGGATAATTAGCTCTCCATGCTTTCCCTGAATCAAAAGGATCTCGATGATGTTTTCCTAACACACATCCTTCACACACACCTTCAGATGCTGAAATTTTTGTCAATCCACTAACCATATCCATTCTAACCATATCTTGTAATTTTCTATAATTTATATGTCCAAGTCTAGCATGCCAAAGTTTTGACATATAATCAGCCTGAGCAATAAAAGCATGAGAGAGTGTATATTCATCATCAACAAACCCCACAAATTTAAATAAACTCTCTTTATGATCAACTCTACCAATAGCAATTATATTGCTTGGGTCTTTTCTATCTCTAACAATAACTTGATCAGCGGTGACAACAAACTCATATCCAGCTTGAACAATTTCTGAAATAAGATTCACCCCTAATCCTTCAACCAGTAGAACATTTTTCAAAGACCCATTCGTTACATTAACAGTGCCTGTTCCTAAAACTGGAAGTCTCATTTTATTGCCAATAGTAATTTCTTGATCTGAATTCTTCCCTTCATAAAAATTAATAAACAAAGATCTATCCCCAGTCATGTGATATGATGCCCCTAAATCTAAAATCCATTCTTTATTAGAATCTAAAGCAAAGTATCCCCCCTTAACACTACTTTCAGGTCTACCAATTACCTCCTTATTTGATTTCTCTAGCCTTTTTAGAGAGATGGCTACGAAGCTATGCCTATACTTCTTGCCATCCTTGAACCTTTTTTGCTTGGGCTTGTATTGCTGCCTTTCATTGTCCTTCTTCTTCAAACAAAATTTCTCCATGTGATTTTCACCTCCACAATACCTGCAAATAATTGATTTCCTTCCAACTTGCTTTTCTGCAGAATCATTTCTAGAAAAATGGTTAGAACCGTCATTTCAAAATTTATAATTTCCTTTCCAATTCTTCTTTCCATCATATCTAGAAAATTTACTCTTGGTTGCATATGCATGATTCTTCTTAATATGCCCTTCTTTAATAAGCTGAACCTCTTCATCTAAAACAGACTTACAAAATTGATCAAAAGTTTGCTGGGGGGCATTGGGAGTTAGTTGGAGAACCCTTTTCCTTGATTCCTTAAATACCTTGTATGGCCGGGGAAGCTTACTTTCAACCATTGCAATCAACTAAAAATCTTTTTTAGCATATTCAGCACCTATTTTCTTCAGCTAAGCATTTAAAAATGTAACTTCATTAAAGTAATTAGACATTTTTTCAAAATCAGAAGGATTTAAATTCACCAATTTTTCTTCTATGCTAAACATGCTAGCAATATCTGCATCTTTATAATCTTTTTCTAAACTCTCCCATAGCTCTATTGGATTATCAGTATCAACAAATCTTCTATTGAGATTGGGGCTTAAAGCTTTACCAATAATACATCTAGCTTGTTCCAACTTGCATTTCCATAGCTCCTTTTCTTTTTCACTTTGGGGTTCTCCAATTTTCTTGTTCACTATCCTCCATAGAGCCTTTTCTCTCAAAGCATTCTTGACTGCACTCTTCCAATCTACAAAACCACTTCCATCAAATATTGGCAACACTTCATTTGTAGAGCCCATGTTAGCCAAAAAATCAATCTTCAAACAAGTATCACTCTGCAAACAAATATCACTCTAACAATATATTAGCCCTGTAAACAAATCACTTCAGCATTATATTTCCAACCGAGCCTCTAACTGAATCTCTAGTTGAACCTGAAAAAAAAATCTAGCTGAACCTGGCTCTGATACCATGTAAAAACAGTCCCAAGATAATAAAAACAGAACAGCAATAGCAAAACAAAGAGAAAACAGGGCAAATAGAGTTGAATAACTCAGAAATATATATTCATCTAACTTGCATTACATAAAAAGTGCTTGTCCGACAGCTCTCTCTAAACACATATATAGTTACAAAAGCTTTGAGGCCTGGAAGCTTCTAGCATTCTAGATGATTCTAAAATCCTAGAATGTTCTTTTCTAGAATAGCTGGTAGTTTCTCTTAGAAAGTTCTTTTCTAGAACAACTGGAAGCTTCTTCCTAGAATGTTCTTTGGAAGACTTCTAGAAACATTCTAGACAATCTTAATAATTCCTAACAGTGTTTAAGATAGCCTCCCTAGTTGGTCTTCAGGCTATTGGGGCAATCTTGGGAGGGACCTTCATGTTCTCAGATCAGAAATACTGGGTGAATACAGAGATTGCAGCGATGTTCGTGGGGGTCCTTTTGGAGCTAGGTGAGTCCAAAGATTCAATTTGGGCTTTATCTTGAGCTTTGGTGAAGGCAGAGTGGAGGGGAGGTTTGAAGGAGGTGTTG
This sequence comes from Cunninghamia lanceolata, assembly GCA_027924645.1. Taxonomy (NCBI): domain Eukaryota; kingdom Viridiplantae; phylum Streptophyta; class Pinopsida; order Cupressales; family Cupressaceae; genus Cunninghamia; species Cunninghamia lanceolata. Next base: position 730,568 of record BSBN01000312.1, read on the forward strand.
GATTTGGCTATCCCTAGTATGGGTATTCTCCCAGAGAAAGAAATATGCCCAGATATTCTCCTGACTTATAACAGGCCATGTATTCCCTTTGTTATCCCTGCAAAGGGAGTGAACAATGAAATCAAAAAGTAGGAAGCACGAGTGAGTGTGGCCTTTATAAAGTCGCTAGTAAGTGTGGATTATGTTGAGGTTGGATTGGTGCTGGAGGCAATGGTCCAGAAGCGTCGAGAAAATAGGCACCTAGGAAGAGGGGTTGTAGCTGGAAGTGGAGATGGGTTTTGAGTAAGCTAGCAGATAGAAATATTTTTGGAAAATCACTAGTTTAATATATGTATGGCCTTATGTAAGAAGATAATATGTGAATGATGATGTATATGTATAGACTTTACATTTAATAGCATTTTAGCCCTCAGTATATGAGCATCTGTTTTGGTTCAGGATCTTTTTAAATGGGTTATGGCTCCCTAAGCCATATTCAACAATAAAAAAAAATTATTATTTCAATATTTACAATAGTGCATGGTGTTATTTACAATAAATTGCTTAAAGGTTATGTTAACTTAATTAAATCATTATAATTTTATTAAAAATTCTCATATTAACATTATAATTAAATAATAGTGTAAATATTGATATATTAATATTAAAGGTAAATTAAGTGTATAAAAATTGCTAATTTCACATTATAAAAATGAATAAATAAGAATGAGAGAATATAAACATAGAAAAGACTTAACATAAGAGTAAAAGACAAATAAAGATTCAAAAAAGGAATTAAGAGAAAAAATATAGTGATGTCAAATAACATGCACCATTAATGAGAAATAATAAAAGAAATAAACTAAACAAGAGGATCAAACTATTCAAACCTTACAATAAAAAAATGGAAGGAAGAATGAAACACAAGACTTGCAAGACATAACAATATGAAGGAAAACAAAGTAATCAAACCATGCAACATCGACTGGGCAACAAGAGGAAGAGAAAGATGAAGAACAGACAAAGGAAAGGAGGGAAGGGGAATGAAAGGAACTAAGAGGAAATGGGAGAGGAGGACACAATGGAACACAAAAAGGAAGAGGTGGGAAACGAGGTTAGAAGAGAGAGAAGTCAAGAAGAGGAAGAATGGGATATGAGGAAATTACAAAGGTTGGCACACTAAACTTAAGCTCCACCCCTTGTCTTGGTTGAGGTTAGTAGGGTGGTTGTCAATTTTAATGACTTCTTTGAGTTTTCACTTGAAATAGTTATCTTCTTTCACTAGGACCTAAGCCTCCTCCAAGTGAATGTGGTGGTTGGAATTAGATGAGTGTTTTTCAAGGGCTGATTTATTCACCCACTCATTTCTAATGTCAACATTGTGCGTCTTGATCCTTATGTTGATGGAATGACCAATCTCATCAAAATAGGATGTTTGATCTAAGAAAAATAAATATTAAAGACCCCATAATTAAGACAAATGTCTCTTGAATATTTGGTTGAAGGGATGAGACCTCTAATAGAAGTATGGGGCTTGAAGGAACATTTTAGACCCTTTCTAAGAATGATTTTAGAGATCTTATTAGAGATTCCTTCAATATAGGGTAGGGTGACAACATGTACCACACTAGAGTCAACATCCTTATGTTTGGGATTATAAAAGGATTTAGGTTGTCTAAAAAGCTCTAGCAATGTGCTTGTTGTAGTGCCCATTCAAATTAAAAATTTTGGTTAGGTAGGACAACTCAAGGTTTATGTGATTTGCATCACAAATGTAAAAGAGCCTAGTAGCTAGTGTCTTTAAGGAATCAATTTTTTTGGTGAGGTGGTGATGGAGGCATGGAAGTAGAGGTAAAAATGGGTGGCTTTTCTAAAGACACATTGGGTCTAAAGAATTGTCAATTTTTTTATGAGAAGGATACCCATGAAGCAAAGTTGGTTATTGTTTTCAAGTTCCTTAGTAAAATTGATACAAACAAGGTCATGTTGTTTAAGTGAGTCTAGAAATCTTCTAAAGTTTCAAGGCTATTGGGCCATCATGTGTTGGTATCATTAATGTAGTGTTTCCACAATCTCAGTTTGAGGGGGAATGAATTGGGGGCTATATCTTTGAAATGCTCCATGGAAAGGTTGGACACCATAGGAGATAGTGGAGACCCCATGGAAACTCCATTGGCTTGCTCATACAATGATAGAAAGTAGAAATACATAAACATAAAATAAACAATATACCATAACACAAGTGTACGTGGGGAAAAACCTTTTTGAGAGAAAAACCCCACACACCAAAGTAGCCCAATGTATTATTTAGTAAACAATACAGTTACAATACACTTACAAAGAAAGCCTTTACAAGAGTATCATCAACATTCAAATCTAGAGTGATTTCAATAGCATTATGATACCTACAAATTAACCCATACAAACTACAACTCCAAGCACCAATAAATAAGGAAGGTTCAAACTAGAAGTCGTGAATGGTTTTGAAAATAAATAAGAAATACCAAAGAAGGTATGGCATCCAAACCAAGACACCAAATTCCAATGCCCTCCTTGGTAAAAGATCCTCCAGGCTATTTTTAGCATATTCTCTTACACTCTTACATTGTCATAAAATGTCATATTTGACCACCCAAAATTGGGTGCCCTAATTTATCCTTATTCAACCCATTCAAAGATGCTCCATGACAAGTCTCCACACCTACCATAGTGTTGGGAAAGATTCCAATGTAACCTCCCTCTTATATGCTCTTATGCATCATAGGAATTTGTCATATTCACAATGATCTAACAACTCCATAAGATGCCAACACATGGACAAACTATGCCACCTCAAAGTGGGACACCTACCTCCTCATGTGAGGAAAAAATCCACTAAAGATAAATTCCATGTCACCTCCAAATGGGATGCTAACTCTCCCACAAGAAGATAAAATACACAAAAGATGAAATAGTGAATGCATACAAAAGTATTAAAAATGAACATTAGGAATGCAAGGTTGAGGCACCTTTTCCCAACACCTAAAAGGTATGTAATACTTATTTATTCTCACTAAATCAAAGAAAATCTTCAAAATTCCTTTTTCCTTAACCTCCACTATTACAAACATAGTTAAGATTGTAGTCATGTACAATTTGTTTTGGACCATAGCACTATTTTTGTTTGTCATTTCTTGCATCAAAAATATTTGTGTGTGAATTTCTACTGACAAAACCTACCATTTAAAGTCATGCATAAACTCTTATGACCATAGTGCATTTGACATGAAGATATATATGATTTAATTTTATAGAACTAGGTTTAAGGACTGTTGACATTTAGAAAGACTAAAGTTGAGATCTGCAAAATAATAGATTCTAAAATCTTTTTTTGACCATATTCACCTGATAAATTTTTAGAATGCCAAGAATGGGATTATATAGATAGCCATCAAAAAGAATTCTACCAGAACATTGAAAGAAGCTTCATGGTTGCACAAAGGAACAATGGACAAATGTCATGATTGGTGAAATCAAGAGACAGTTGAATGAATGATTTATGGGTATCTAGATAGATAGAAATGGATCAAGTTAGGCAAGGAACAAGTTTCTAATTTATAAAATGTAAAATTGGTACTCAACTAAATTAATTTACATATTTTAACTATTGTATAGACATTCAATTTTAAAATTTGGTTTTAATATTAAAGTAACTTGTTTAATATATTGCAAAGATAAGCTAATAATACTTGCACTTAGATAAGCATGATGATTTTTTTTAACCCATGCTTAATCCATATTGATTTTTGTTTATCATTTATTTTGTAGAAACTAAAAACACAAGATCAGTGGAGGAGGAAGATGGAGGAGAATGAAATATCAAATAAGAAACACACGTATGTGGATTGATGAAAATTCATTCGCCATTATAAATCGATGTATATAATAGTATGTATGAATACAAAGAGGTGGTGTAACTATCATCCAACCACCCAAGTAACCACTCCTTAATTAAGTGTAGTTAACTAATAATCAAGAGACATAACGATAGAAGGAAATGAACCATAAACTAAAGTATGTGAGCCTATATCCAATGGCCCCCCTATAATCCAAAGTCATTAAAGCATAAGATTATCCATGAGACATGTGAACATGCCAATAATCCCCCTATAATATGAAGCACAAATCAAACTACAAAAATGATGAATGCCTCTAGTGTATCCATCTCATCACCATGTGCTAAAGAGAAAATAATCTAAAAAATAAAAAGATAGATGCTGCCCACAAATATACACTAATACACCTATGTACCAATCAAAGTGATGGCACCAAAGATCTCAAACCAATGATGGAACATGTCAACACTAAAAAACTACTCCTTTAGAAGAAAAAAGTGTTGATCCTCAAAATGATGACTCAACTACTAGAATGGCCATTAATCCAATGTGATGGATTTTCAACAACTATGAAGAGTAGTGCCTTCTCTTAGAAATGGTGAATATGCACTCCCAATCATTAGGGTAGTCACTCTCTAATAAGAAATGATTAAACTCAATGATGACCATCTGTGAGTCACTTCCATCGCTAGTTCTCACCCCAAATCATGATTGTTCAAGTAATATCAATTAACCATAAATACCCCCCAAAAAAAGAATCTACATGTCCAAAGTAAAGAGACCTAAATGTGGTGTCTCACCATTAAAAAACATAGTTGTGATTACTCTACATAAGCTACAACTGATGTTAGCAATCATTAGTGGTCACTCCTCATGTTGTTAGTAGTTTCATCTTTCATCATATTCAAGATAGTTGCACCTTAATCATAAAAAATCCATAAAAAAGGCCAATCTCAAAACATGGTCTCCATCGCTATAAAAAAAGGTCCAATCTAAAATGTGGCCAATATGACTAGTCCATTGCTTATTATTTAAGACAACTTTAAATCATTATTGAAAAGGGTTAGTCCTCATACTGATATTCAACCAAACTTTGGAGATGCATCATCAAGTACATCAATACCACTCAAGGTAGACACAAGCATTCATCGGGTACAAAAGTAGGTGCAACCAATTAAAATAGGTGCATAATTAGGAGAAAAAGGTACACATCCAATGTCCACCAACCATAAGGAATCAATCATCAACAAGTGCAATCATCACATGCATCCAAAACACTCAAGTCTAATATCACTAATCTAAATCAATGAGAGGGAGTAGGTACATCAATTGGCTGCAAAAGTTGGGCACCATAACAAGGTGTCATCAATAATCTGCAATCTCTATAATGCACCAACAATAAGTGCATCAATATGGCAATCTCTAGCCAACAAGTTGTATCAAGAAGCCAATAACAAGCTACATTAAGAATCCAATCTCTATGTAGTCATAACACAACATCTACTCAACATGCGACAAGGAATAATCAAATGCAACACATCATCAGGTGAAACTCAAGAACTCACACATAATTAATCTAGAATAGGTGCACAACCATTCAATCTATAATATGCCACATATAAGCAACATTTGGAGTTAATCTAAAATATAAAACATCTCTAAAGGGAAAAACAACACAATTCCTCTTTGTAGCATCAACTCTTATCTAAAGTAGTCCTCCACTTGAATCTAGCATACACAAGATTCCCCTTTGACAAATGAGAGAAGAGAACACCAATAATATCTCCCTAATGGAGAAAGAGTAAAGAGAAGATATACCCCTAAATTGGAAGTACCAAAACACATTTCTAAAGTAGTGATTGTAAGTGCACACAACTCAATGACACCCTTTTAATTTTTCATGAGTCTCCACTAAGCTATCCTTCTAGGTTTTCAACTTAATGGGAAGTTTCAGTTAGATTGCCCTTTCAAGTTAACTTAATAGAACATGTACACACACATAAAGAATCACAAAAACTAATCAAGAGGCCATGCACAAATTCACTAGCCTCAACACTTTGATTTCTAAAATATGAGCACTCACATCAATCATACCAAGTGTTGTATCCAACAACTTCTAAATCACAATGGCAAAGGGGATCAAGAACAAGTACAAGAAGGGAATCAAGCACTAAATATTCCCCCCATACAAGACCAAATATGCTCATATCAAAAAATAAGATCTTCCTACAAAAGGTCATCCACATCACAATTAAGAGTATATCCATCAATATCTAAAACATATGGCACATTTGTAGCTTTTGCGATAATAGGAGCATTCCTGACAACATGTAAAAATAGGAGATTGGTGACACATGACACATGTCTCAACGCATTCTTCTTAAAACACTGGGAAGAAGTATGTGTATGTTGAACATAGAGAAAACATGGTTGTATATCAAAAATGAATTGACTAGCGTCCATAATGACCGCAATGAGAACACAATTTGGATCTATTTCTGGACATTTGAGAGGGATGAACTCCATGAACACAAACATATGAAGAATCAATGGGACATGGATTAAGGGTACCATCAAACACAAAGTGGATTGGTTTAGAATAGTTTGAAATAACCCACAAAACCTTTATATTTGAGACCAAAATTTCCCCTATTAGTTTTATCAGACTCTTAGACACACAAAATGGATTTTGACTGAGAAGCAGCAGCAAACACCCAGTGAGACACATTGTTAAGACTAACCCTTTAATTTTGACACAACATGTTTCTTTGACTTGTACACAAGTTTCTTGTATTCTAGGAACATAAGTTTAGACAACATTTTTCCTCTATGATAGAGTATACACAACATGTGTCTTGTGTTTTTGGACCACATGTTTAGACAACATTGTCCTCTATAATAAAGGAGACACAACATGTTTTTGCTTGGTCTGGGATGCTACATTACTCGTTGTTTCACCTATCCTATGTGGCAAAGCGATAGGAGACCAATATGTATTAGTTGTGGGTACATCAACAATATCAATAGGAGAATTATTAAATGTTAACACATTGTAACCGATCTTGTAACATCAATTTCCATGTGCAACATGTAGTGATTACAAAATTAAATGCAATATGGTTTATGTTGTCTCTAGCATTCAGATATCATATTTGATATCTAACTCTTGTTTTGTGCTTACATTAATTTGAAGAGATAATATGTCATTAGTGTATATTGTGGACATGGTTCCAAACAAAAAACACACATAACACAAAAGAAAATCACACACAAGATAGAATCTCATACATTTACACACCCAAATCGATAATGCCAAAAATTATTTGAAAATAAAAATAAATTTGTGAAATCTTTACCTTCAACCACGAACAAAAAGAACAATAACTTTTATAAAAGACACTTTATATCACCGAACACCCTTATTACTCCTTTATGTCACCCTATAATTTTTTTAAAAATACCTTCATTTCTTAATAATAAATAACTTGCCTCCTTTCTCTCATGTCACTGGATAAAATAACATACCTAAAAGATATTATTTTGTTTGCTTTATCACTCATCAATGATCACTTTGTAGAGAATAAAGCACGACATGATTTACCATCCATGGCAGCAGTTTCAAAACATCGTGCCTGTTAATTAATTAAAATGATAGCTTTAACTTTCCCAGATGTCAACAGTCCTTAAACCTGATTCTATAAAATTAAATCAGAGATATCTCTATCTTGTAGCAGAAGACTAAAGTTTGATGCATCCCCTTCTCGATCAGCATTAGATCCTAAAAAAACTGTATAAAATTGTTCACATCCTCCATTAATATTTTGGTTTAAATGAACAATGTTGAATTACAATAAAATAAATAGTCAAAAAGTTATGAAGAATTTAAGTTCAAAAAAATAATTGAAATATAAATATATAAAATATTATTACAAAAGAGATATTGATATCATGTAGAGCAAGTTGCTAATAAAAAGTATACAAACTTTATCATGACATTGTAGTGTACATAATTTTATTTACAATATATTAATTTATTTGGAGATGATTGATTTGCTCCACTTGATGGTTCATCAATGTCTTTGTTTGTCTTTAGTATTACATATAACGAGAATATAGAAATACTTAGAAAATATGTTGAGTAAAGCTTTGAAATAATGGATTCCATATGTATATAAGAATAAGTAAACACGATTGAACATCTAATTCTTTATAAGTACAAAAGGATAGCATGTCTAACTGAATCAACAACCACATTAATTTTCAAACTCATTCCAAATAAAGCTTCCTTTCAGCTCAAATGATGACCAAATAAAACAAGTAAATCTCTACAAATAGCATGCCATTGTTTTAGAGAAAAAATGTACCCTTAGCATAGTTTCATTGGAATGACAAAAGGGGCATTTAACTAGTTGAACACATAGGTATTTTGTAATGTAGGATTTTCCAAGCAAGCATTTGAGCATCTATATCAACTTTGGATTTCTAAATGTGTGCACTTAATTTGACCCAATATTTATGGATGAATTTGCACTTCCATTTAATGTTGAGGTGGAGAACTAAAAATATTTTGGGAAAAAGGAGGAGATATATTTGTTTAAGGAAGGGAGGGGGTATGCCAAGAAGAGAGCCAATGGCAATCCTTTAAGAAACTACATGGTGTAGGAGTGCATAATTTAATCATTAAATCAGAGGGGACCAAATATTGCACAAAATTAAGAAACTGCTTGGAGTTATTATTCAAGGTAAAACGTTCTTTAGTGACCTGCCAAGGACACTAGTACAAGAAAGTGAAGTCCCATATATTACTAAACTATCAAAGGGTCCTTTCTTAAACAATTGTTAAGCTTGCCAAAGAAAGTTGGTGGCTAAGGGTTTCTCTTGAAATTGGATATGCTCATTCCACTAGATGGAAGATGAAGCTCGAAGCTAAAACCATGTTGTAATGAATACTCTTTCCAATTTAAAAAATGTATCTTATGTCTACACTCAAAATAATGGTTGGATTTATGGATAATCTTAATAGAATCATGACAAATTTTTTGGGGGAAGGAACAAAAGACAAAAATAAAATCCCTTTGATTGTCATGGATGTAGTTTGTTCTAAGAAACATGAAGTGGAGTAGGCTTGAGAGTTTGGAAAAATATATAGGACGTTGGGGGTGAAGTTGGTTTCAGGAATGTTTGCCAACCCAATGTCAAAAGGTGCAAGCTACTCTCGAATAAATATTTGGAATCTGATGACCTGAATCAAATTTTTACAACTATAAATCCTCCTCAAGGTTTGCACTTGTGGAACTTTCTATTACTTTACGAATCCATTATCACATATCACCTCTCTTGGGAAGTCAGAAGTGGAAGAAAGGATAAATTTTGGGATGAGTCATAGAATGGTTATCATCCCTTTATTGAAATGAAAGATTTAAAGGATGCAAAAGATGACTTGACTAAGTTATGGCGGGATAGAGAGGTGAAAGTTCAAAATTATGTTCAACTTCAGGTCAACTTATTAGCATTAATGAATTTAAACATTTTCAACTAAAAGTCAATTTTGGTCAAGCATATGTTCTACCTGAATTCATTTATCTAAATTAGATCTAGGCCACAATTTTTTTGGCTAGAAGTGTCCATTAGATACATATGTAGGATCACTTTGGGGCCAATTTATTAGAAAAAATAAAATTATTTGAAAAACTTATGTTTTCACAACTCCTCATGTAAGTCATTAAAAAATCTAAAAATACCTTTTTGTAGAACTTTTATTTTTTAATATTTTAATTAGTGATATATTTTGTTTTTTATTTTTATTAAAAGTAGGTCATTAGCACCAAAATATAAGGTTGATTGTTTTCTCAAGAAAAATTACTAAATTTTATTAAAAAAAAATTAAAAAATGATGCACTAGAGGAGATATTCCATGTCAAGATGATATAATCATTTTCTATTTTGAATAAATAGTTAAGACAAAAAGTGGAGGCCCATCAAAACAAATTTTTTTTTTAGTACACACAACTCTCAAGATTTATTTTTAAAAAATTATTGAAATGGGAAAAAATTAATCCATGCACTAAAGTTTCAAGTTACAAATGCAAGGAAAAAAAATTACTATATAAAAACTAGAGGCCCACTTAACCTCATTTTTAAACATTTTATCAACAACTAGGTTATAGTGTCAATTTTACAGAAAACTACATTCAATTTTTTTTTTATTTTATAAAGAAATACAAACATAAAATACACTAAAAAATATACATTTCATTAATTTACATCATTTCAAAATGTGATATATATATATATAACTTTCTAGTGATTCAAGTTTAAAAAGTTAGATGAGTGTTGGCCATTTCCTTTATAAATTGGGACACAACTTTGAACTTTCACCCAAAATTAAAGATAATATCACTATTCAACAGAGGTTTGAGGAGATGAGTGTGGCCTAAAAGGACTTGATTTTCACGAATCTTCTCTAAGAAAAAAATTGTTATTAAAAAAAAAGTTTGACAATGAACATTGGTAATTGGTATAGAGGACAACGAAATAAGATGGGCTCATTCTAAGTCTAGATTTTATTTGGTTAGATTGGGGTGTTTGGTAGTTTTAGAGCCACAAGATAATTTTTAGATTGGCTTGTTGGAATAAAGCTTGCCTCCCTAAGGCAAGTGCCTTCGCATGGATGAATTTACATAGGAAAATATTGATTGCCGATTGTCTAAAGAAGATAGGAATTGCTAGTCGTTCAAGATGTAGTCTTTGTTCGACAAACAAGGAATCAACTGATCATCTTCTTGTCCAATGTCCATTTATGATGAAGTGTTGGACATGGTTTTGTGTGGAGTTAAATTGGTCTAGTGCACTTCCAGATAACATTATCAATCTTTTTAGGTACTAGCCTATGGTACAAAAGAAGTAAACATTCTCAAGTTTGTGGATTACCAACCCTTCACTTCTCATTTAGCATATTTGGCAAGAATGAAAACAAAGAATTTTTTTTCTAGTGAGGAAGTTATGATTCACTTAAAAGTAGCAATCTCTAAAGCAGTGATGACCAATGTAAGAGAATAGTCCCAAAAATAAAATATTCTCCTCTTGGGATAGTGAAATGTTAGGAAACTAGCCCCAATTGAGCCTCCCTCCATTCATAGGGTTGGTGGAGCTAAATCTGGTAAGACCATAAGAATGATGAGCAAATGGATTCCTCCTAACATAAATGTCTTAAATGTAGATTATGATGGTGCCTCAAAGGAAATCCAGGGCTATTTGGGGTTGACTATATAATCAAAAACCATCTTAGTAAATTGGTTTGTGCTACAAGAAAAAAACTATATAACACAGGTGTAATGTCCCCTTCTAGCAAGCCAAAATTTTTGCACCCTTGCAAACAATTTCAACTTACCAAAAGAGAACATTAGTATTCCATTTTTCATTTCCTTTTAATCTTGATGATAATCATAAACATAACCATATACTATTTGCCATTTCATAAATTCATTTTTCCATACATCATGATTCTCCTCGGGTGAGATAATCCTTAGGCCTCTTATTAACCTCACCTTCCACCTTGTGAGAGAAGATTTGTTAGGTAGGTGATGTCATCTCAATCCTATGGGTCCATTAATATTATTCCTTAGTTTGTCAACCAATGCCCATAATTCCTTAGTTCGTCAACTAAGGCCTATAATTCCTTAGTTCGTCAATCAAGGCCCATTCCTATGGAATGATCAATACCTACCATAACTATCTACCCCACCTTCTTAGTGTTAGGTGGTTAATTAGGAAGTCTCGTATCTACCCTTAGGAATTCATGCCTTTATTAATCTTTAGGTTTTAACCTAAAGCCTTCATTAATCTTTAGGTTTTATCCTAGAGCCTTCTCCCTAGGTTTTACCCTAAGGCCTTAATTAATCTTCATCTATACATATACATACTTGTTATCCCTCATATGTCATTTATTAACAACTTAAGAATTCAAATCATACAAGATACATATTTAAAATATAAATGTCAGACATAAATGTATATATCACATATATCAATTTCTACTTAATAACCTTATTATTTATATCTTTCAAGTCATAAATTGAATAAGTAAATATAAATACTTACTTACCTGCTTTACCTAGGATTCCTTACCTATGCTGCGGTAATATAGTCTTTATTGTATTGATGTTATAAAATGCAGATCTAAATATATGTATTTATCCCATACTCTTTTTATATTTTCTCCCAATGATCCTTTTCCTTGGTTGCCCTCGTGTCTTCCTTATGATATTTTCTTGATGTGTCTTTGATGAATTCAAATGATGTTTCTTCTTTATTACCTTTATTGAATTCACAGCTATTTATTTATTTCTTTTTATTACTTCATTCTTTCGATGATGATTTCCTTCTATCTCACAACCTTTATTTATTTCCCTTTCAAGGGATATGTTCGAAGAGGTATGTCTCTTATTATTTTTATTACTTTATATTAATTCCCTTTTGTGGTAAAACTAGTTCTAACCATACGTAACTCCCTTATCATAAGAGGATAGGTTAAAAGATATTTATTATTATTTATTTACCTTATTTGTATTTATATTATATCATTATAATAAATGATATATTATTTATATTTATATTACAATATAAGATAATAATAATAATAATATTTGTATTTATATTATTAGATATATTTATAATATATTATTTATTAATGTGCTGCACTTATAAATATCTTCCTTCGACCTCCCCTTAATCTTTTTAAAGTACATTATTTATATAATATATATAGTATAAATAAATACTTTTGTTATTAAGTACGGGAGCTCTTTTATTTTATTTTATTTCCAAGCATATAATATGGTGGGATAATGTTTGTCTTATTAGACTTTTATTTTTATATGATTTTTTTTTTAATTTAACCTTTTGTTTAACTGTATTACTTTGTCTTATTCCAAATTACTTTACTTTCTAAATTACTTTATTTTCTAACTTTAATAGGTAAGACTCTTCATAATATTTATTTTTATATATAATAATATATCTTATTAATTACTCACATAAATATTATATTAAAATATTTATATTTATAATATATCTAGTTAATTAAAATATAAATATATATATTTCATATATTTTATAATATTTAAATTATATTAAATTAATAATATTATTTATTAAATAATACATATTAATAATATATTTTAAATAAATATATTATATATTTAGTTTATATAAGGCTAACTTATTATTTAAATAAACAATTCAATTATAAATCATTATAGGGACATGACAACCCTCCCCACTCAAGATTGCTTGTCCTCAAGCAATTATAATTAGGTAACCTAAAGTAATATTTAATAACATTATCTTTTATTAGGTTTCCTTATATAAAATAAGGTTTCACTCACCAATAATATAAAATAACCTCTAGAAAATGTAACAAATTATAAATAATATAGGGGCCTAAAATGATAATTTATAAATTTGGGTTTACCCTTTTAAATTTTCAGCACTAAATTTGCATAAAGGCATTTCTATTTATTTAATTATCAAAAATGTTTTAATGACTACTAATATTATTTTAATGCCATGATTAACCAATAGCATCAAATGAACAATCCAAACCAAATAACCAAATGTCAAACATACCTGACACAACCAAAGTGAAAACAGAGGGGCACTACATCCTCCCCCCTAAAACTCGACTTACTCCTAGAAGTCACAGCTAAGGTGGAAACATTACAAGTTAGTAACAACATTAAAGCTGATTTATTTCATACAATAATACACACTAAAATATAAACTTATATACTCCATTTCAAAAATAATCTACACAATCAAAGCTTGCAATTTCAAAAGTGGTTTCATAATGCATACACCACTCCCAATCCTTACAAGTTAGCATCGACACCCAACCAGTTTCTTCAGAACAAGGAAAACATTGCACCTTTTTATTCCTAACTTGTAAAAATTATCATATCATAAACATATGAAGCATTCTATTTCAAATACACCACCATTGTAATTTCTCTACCAATCTGCTGTTAAGCAAACCATAGGTCAGAATGCTACATTTTCACAAAATATCAACATATTCATACACCTAAAACACACCTTTTTCACTAAATCTCATAGCATCTTCAACAAGATCATGAATTTCTTTCACCTTTTGAAGCATGGAAACACACTTTATCATTTCATAAATCCATTTTTCATGATTTACCATATATTCTTCACATACACACAAATTAACATTACCGGGATTCACATCACAAGGCTACATAAGGGTTCATCTGGATACTGGAAACAACATACTAATCCATGATACATAATCCATGAGCCAAGAGCCAAAATCCATCTCACCTAAACCATACCTCACACTCAGTGGTTTGTTAGTGTTAGGCCACACACACATGGTGAGACCATCCAAACAAGACCACAATGACCTATCTCTTGTTATATAAGGTAGTTAGCCTCCAAGAGATAGTCATCACACATAGGTGGGTAGTGGGTCCTAGCTGTGTAACAACCTCACATACCCCCATCCTCAAGGTTCCCTACATTTGCTTCCTCGTATACACTCATCAAGTACACCTCATACGTCCTTGGAGAGGGATCACAATACGACACATGGCCGACATCGAAAATAATAAGGAAAAACTAGTTTAGCCACCAATGTCATAAAGAAAGATCAAATAAAAATTCAATTTCAACAATAAAGAAAGAAATGCGCACAATTTCAACACTAAATCAAATGTAACCACAATGGCTACATGCAAATAAGATCACAAGGTGTGGCTAAACCATCACAATTAAATATAAACAAAGTGTCAGCCTTCACAATCAATAGAAAATCATCAACAACCATTAAGAAAGTCCACAATCTTCAAAATTGCACTGTACAATACTGCGTGACTAGATACTAGCCACCAAACGAGGAAGGAGGGAAAAACGTCAGGCTATAGCAGTAGCCCTCATGTGGTGTGGAGTGAGCACGCCATCCACATGGCTCAAGGTGTACTCCTCGGCTACACCCTACATCGCGTCGTCACGCAACATGGACTAACCAAGTGGTCCGCACACTCCTTGGCTGCCTGCATGGAACGTACACCTCGGCCACATCCCGCATTGCATCTTAGCACGGCATGGTCATACACCAGCCGGAGAAGGCACGTACTGGCCGTATGTCACATGGCAGTGTGTCTGTGGCTTCACGGAAGTAGTCACGTGTAGAACACACCCCGCATAGCGATACCTCATGGAAAAGGCACACGCAGGTACTCACCGTAGCTAGAGGTATACATGGCTAGGACCTACCCATATGCTAACCGACCCAACACTGTCGAAAGCATACATGGGTATCCCTCTACAAGTGTGCAAGGCCCCATTATGCTCATCACACAAGTAGGCTATGACATAATCTCATAGTACACCTTCACGTGGCTATGCACATGGCATCGTGTCCTCGAGCCCAGCTTGCTACCATCAGCAACACGGCATCATCACCAACACTATGTCGAAACATTAGTGGGGTGTGGCATCGTACCTATTGCATCATGTCAGAACATGTACAGATACGGAATCATTCTCAACATGGGTAACAAATCTCCCTCCACATGCTAGACCTCAAATATACATGGGGCACATGGTCTCACTTGGGTTATCCATGCAGGTCCTAGACCTTGGCCCCCAAATGACGACTCATGTCATTGCATAGTTCCAGTTGGGTTATCCTTGCAGGTCCTAGACCCCAGCCCCCAATTGACAACTCATGTGGCATATCATACCTTTCGTGAAGACAAGGTAAATAATCCTCCAAGAAATACCATCCAAATGCTCAGAAACTGTGGGGATTAGGCTAACACATATGAATCAATTACCCTGATCCATCATAAGGGAAAGTAGTGAGTACGTTTCCTCAGGTTCGGTTGAGCGAGGGACCGCTCTGCGCCGTCATAAGCGTATGCTGTACACTCCGCCCAAGGAACTTTGTGGCTGCTACTACCCCTTCACAGATTGAGGGACTAGTGAACCAAAAGAAGAGAATCTATGAATCTAACTTTTGGCTACTCTTTTATATATATGTTTTCAACCATGCAAGGGTTGGCCCTCAATCAGGTAACAAACATACAAACACACATAATGGTATGGTTGATTCCACACCTAAAATACACATTTCCCCATGGATGGGTACCCAGTATCACCATCTCAAGGGCACACAAAGCAAGTATGGGGTATTCACAACACTCAACCAATGCACAATTACTGGTTTCACACTTTTACATGGGAAGATTACTTTTATATACACAATTCCATTACTACCAATATGATTCCTATTTGCAAAATCATAACATTACCTGTTATCCACTTCCCTATTCCAGTTTCCTTCCACTCTACTTTTCTGCATATCACACGATGCTAAATCTCAATCTCATGATCATCTATCCAATACATCAATCTAGGTGCATAGATCAAGCATAGTATCCTACTTAGAAGTTTCCTACCACTTGCATAAAAAGTACTACTATAGATAAACATGGGCGACAACATTAATCCAGAGGTCCCAATTCTAAAACTTCGCTGTGATACCAAATGTAATGTCCCCTTCTAGCAAGCCAAAATTTTCGCACCCTTGCAAACAATTTCAACTTACCAAAAGAGAACATTAGTATTCCATTTTTCATTTCCTTTTAATCTTGATGATAATCATAAACATAACCATATACTATTTGCCATTTCATAAATTCATTTTTCCATACATCATGATTCTCCTCAGGTGAGATAATCCTTAGGCCTCTTATTAACCTCACCTTCCACCTTGTGAGAGAAGATTCGTTAGGTAGGTGATGTCATCTCAATCCTGTGGGTCCATTAATATTATTCCTTAGTTTGTCAACCAATGCCCATAATTCCTTAGTTCGTCAATCAAGGCCCATTCCCATGGAATGATCAATACCTACCATAACTATCTACCCCACCTTCTTAGTGTTAGGTGGTTAATTAGGAAGTCTCATATCTACCCTTAGGAATTCATACCTTTATTAATCTTTAGGTCTTACCCTAAAGCCTTCATTAATCTTTAGGTTTTATCCTAGAGCCTTCTCCCTAGATTTTACCCTAAGGCCTTAAGTAATCTTCATCTATACATATACATACTTGTTATCCCTCATACGTCATTTATTAACAAATTATGAATTCAAATCATACAAGATACATATTTAAAATATAAATTTCAGACATAAATGTATATATCACATATATCAATTTCTACTTAATAACCTTATTATTTATATCTTTCAAGTTATAAATTGAACAAGTAATTATAAATTCTTACAAATCATAAATTGAATAAGTAAATATAAATACTTACTTACCTACTTTACCTGGGATTCCTTACCTATGCTGCGGTAATATAGTCTTTATTGTATTGCTGTTATAAAATGCAGATCTAAATATATGTATTTATCCCATACTCTTTTTATATTTTCTCCCCATGATCCTTTTCCTTGGTTGCCCTCGTGTCTTCCTTGTGATATTTTCTTGTTGTGTCTTTGATGAATTCAAATGATGTTTCTTCTTTATTACCTTTATTGAATTCACAACTGTTTATTTATTTCTTTTTATTACTTCATTCTTTCGATGATGATTTCCTTCTATCTCACAACCTTTATTTATTTCCCTTTCAAGGGATATGTTCGAAGAGGTATGTCTCTTATTATTTTTATTACTTTATATTAATTCACTTTTGTGGTAAAACTAGTTCTAACCATACGTAACTCCCTTATCATAAGAGGATAGGTTAAAAGATTATTATTATTTATTTACCTTATTTGTATTTATATTATATCATTATAATAAATGATATATTATTTATATTTATATTACAATATAAGATAATAATAATAATAATATTTGTATTTATATTATTAGATATATTTATAATATATTATTTATTAATGTGCTGCACTTATAAATATCTTCCTTCGACCTCCCCTTAATCTTTTTAAAGTACATTATTTATATAATATAGATAGTATAAATAAATACTTTTGTTATTAAGTACGGGAGCTCTTTTATTTTATTTTATTTCCAAGCATATAATATGGTGGGATAATGTTTGTCTTATTAGACTTTTATTTTTATATGATTTTTTTTTTAATTTAACCTTTTGTTTATCTCTATTACTTTGTCTTATTCCAAATTACTTTACTTTCTAAATTACTTTATTTTCTAACTTTAATAAGTAAGACTCTTCATAATATTTATTTTTATATATAATAATATATCTTATTAATTACTCACATAAATATTATATTAAAATATTTATATTTATAATATATCTAGTTAATTAAAATATAAATATATATATTTCATATATTTTATAATATTTAAATTATATTCAATTAATAATATTATTTATTAAATAATACATATTAATAATATATTTTAAATAAATATATTATATATTTAGTTTATATAAGGCTAACTTATTATTTAAATAAACAATTCAATTATAAATCATTATAGGGACATGACAACCCTCCCCACTCAAGATTGCTTGTCCTCAAGCAATTATAATTAAGTATCCTAAAGTAATATTTAATAACATTATATTTTATTAGGTTTCCTTATATAAAATAAGGTTTCACTCACCAATAATATAAAATAACCTCTAGAAAATGTAACAAATTAATATAGCTAATAAACTATAGTGCTATAAATAATATAGGGGCCTAAAATAATAATTTATAAATTTGGGTTTACCCTTTTAAATTTTCAGCACTAAATTTGCATAAAGGCATTTCTATTTATTTAATTATCAAAAATGTTTTAATGACTACTAATATTATTTTAATGCCATGATTAACCAATAGCATCAAATGAACAATCCAAACCAAATAACCAAATGTCAAACATACCTGACACAACCAAAGTGAAAACGGAGGGGCACTACAATAGGGGTGGTTTTGTTTGCGTGGAAGTAAAATGTTGCGAAGGACAATTGGCCAATTTGTGGTCTGAATATGTATTAATTATTAATGAGCATGTTCTATGATTGTTGTTGTGGAGATAACTATATGACTAGAAGGGTCACTAGTTCTAAGTCTCATGTTGGGGTTTTGTAAGTTCCAACACCTAGTGCTAAGATTGTTTTCTTCGTTGATTATCCTAAGGCATTCATAATATGTTCTCATGTGCTTGAATGACTTGTGTGTTGTTCCTTTCCTGAAAGACTCTAGGAGTGTGTTCTTGTTCTTCAACCGTTTGTGGTGTATATTGTTGTCTAGGATGGATTGCATCTATCTCTTCGAGAATAGATTTAACCCAATCCCTCTAATCCTTGAGCACATCGAATGCTTGGGTGAGAGAGAGAGAGAGAGTTTGTTGTGTTGACTTAAGTTGACTTTAACTTTGAGATGACTTTGTGTTGTAATCAAAGGTTTGCTACACTTTTGTTTGATTGTCAACCTCATGATGGAACTAAGGATTTTTTGAATTCTTTTTGTGTTTTTGTTTTGTTTTCTATGTTTTTGTGATTTTTTATGTATGCAATTATTTATGAATGCAAAACAATATTTTTGTTCTTTTTCTAATTTTTGAATGTTCTAATTACTATGAAGTAAATATGAATGCAATCTAAGATGATTTTTCTTATCCAAAGTTTAACCTATGTTTTTGTGTTTTCGTGAATCAATTTTCACATCTAAATTAATGAAAACAAATAACAACTAACTTAAATCAATGAAGGAAATTTAACTAGGAAAGTAAATAACAACTATGCTAAGCAATAGAAAGAAATTTTATTCTAACAATGCAAATCCTATCAAGAGAATAGAAAATTTAATTACTTTCCCAAGAGCAAATTGGTGATCTAATTATTTACTAAGCATATGAAAAACTTGGCATGAATTCAGCGCATGATCCCAACGTATCCTCAAAAGTCCTTCTTTCGTGGCAACCTCCTCTCCTCTACAATAGTTGGGTCCTCCTCTTGGCAATAGGGATGAACATAGAAGTAATCAATTCAAGTATGAATTGAGAAATGATTCTATGATGAGATGAATCGAGCTATGGGAGCTATGAGAGAACTATGGCTTGGGATTTTGAAATCAATTAGAGAGCATAATGTTGCTATGAAGTTGTTGAAGATTGGGCAACTAAGCTAAGAAGAAACCAAAAGGATCACAAAGTCCTACAATGAGCATATAAATGCTATGGAGAGCAAAAAGAAAATATTGAATGAATGTGCAACAATGAATGAGAGTAGAAAGAGATGAAGGAGATACCAAATTGTTGCCAAAAAAAATGAAGTAAAAACAACAACACTTGACTCCATTCAAAAACTCAACTCCATAAACATAATTGCCTTCAAGAAGAATACAATATGCCAGGAAAGAGAGAACTTTCAAATCAAACCATGTCTTTATACCACACTAACATGTGCCAAACTATGTAAAGTAAGACCTCCTTCAACACTCTAAAACTGAAATGATATCAACATCTAACATTCAAATTATGATGAAAATATGGCAACAATTGATGTAAACCTCTCACATGAAGTAGATCAAACTGTCCAAACATTCCCATAACAGAAGAGAATATGACCAATGCCACTAACCATCTCATGTACCTCTCCTAACAAATCCTTAGAACTAACTCAAGCTCAAGATTACAAGGAGAACAATGGAAATACATAAAACCATGCATCTACTTCTCAACAAGCCTTCAAAACTCAACAATCAAGACTAATGCACAAGAGAAGACAAGATACATATAAAGAATGCATCTAATAATTAGGTAGGCAACACCTCTTAGATCATTCACCTGTCGAGTAGACCAAGAGTGGGATACAAGATTATCCTGTGCATACAACACCAAGCAATATAAGCCTTCAATAAAGACAACCTTCTCATCAAGTCTATGATGGACTCACGTCCATTTCTAGGTATAGGCTCCTCGATCTTTACTGCTAAAAAACTTCATAATAAGTAACCATTCCAACACATATCTCTAAGTACGAGAGATTTTTAGCCTAACTCAAATCTCTCTAGTATCCATGAGTATCCACCAATCAATCCATGCCAACTTCAAATGCAACATGCAATATCATGAAGCTCCAAGAAAATGATTAAAACTCAAAACCAAAGAGAACTACATCCTATCCAAAGGAAGAACAATAACACCGTTACCAAAGACTCTAAGAGTCCTCCATAAAATAAGATGTTAACACCTCTTCAAATAACATGAAGATTAATCATCTTCTATCAATAGAACTAAAGATGTCAATAAATTCTCACTGCAAGCTAAGGGCAGAATCCAAGAGCTTCTTATGACACCAACAATCATTGCAAAAGATCATTTATATTCTAATCAAATATTATCCATGGCTCTCATATAGTTAAATTATACACTACAACAACAACAATTTAGAACCAAAATCGTGAAACAAAGAAAATAGAACACACCATGTAACTACAATAAAACTCCCATTGAAAGTGATACCAAGCTATGCATGGTGTCATGACCAACATCATTACCAAAACTCCACTAAAAGTGAACTAAGTTTCTCATGCACCATAACTTATTGCTCTAGATTTCAATGAACAACTAAATCAGGTACTCCAAACCATCCTTTTGTCTCACTATAATAAATATACCAATGCAATCAAGGTGACCAAGAAGAGGCCTACCAAATAGAATCCACATCTGCTAATTCACAAGATCTACACACATGAAACATCTCATAGGAGAAAAACATGATCAGTGCTTCAACCTCAAATAATGGAATAAATAGATTCAACCCCACATCAGTAACATTAGATTCTAAACACTCTAGACCTAATTTTCCAAATAAATCCACACAAGAGTAATTATAGATCAATTTACAACCCAACAAGCAGTCATGCAAATCTGTAATTGTTTCCTCCCAGAAAGCTCTTAGATTCTAAACACAATCTTTCCACATATCTACAAACCACAAATTTTGGTTAAAATATAAAACCTGCAAAACCATTTCTTTATAAATCTGAAACCACTTAAACATCCAAACATTCACACCAATGAACACCATCAAATATGTCATCTAAAATAATGGAATACCACAAATCTATGAACCCACAATCTTTTGAAATAGGAAAACTGTAAAACCTACATATTCAAAATAATATGACTATGAAAAAGGGAGGAACCAGGTTGTTCATAAGTGTCAAGGTCACAAAAAAAGATCAACTCCACAACCCACATATAACTAGTGGCTAATCATCTAGTGCTTTCATGTAACCAAGGGCTGAAACCATGAACCCAATATAAGCACTCCATATTGTAATCCAAATAGTGAGTGTTTTTCCATGTGATCAAGGTACCAAAAGCAACCATCCAACATAAACACCCTTTCACTGCACATGACCACAAGGTAAAGGAATATAACCACCAAACAAGAGAATACACATATTGTCAAAATGGAGCTCTGAATCACTACCATAGGACCAACTCCATACAGATCTATAACCTTGAGACTCAAATGCCCAAACATAGATTCTATTGACAATATTCATCTGATAGTTACCTACCATGGCTTCCAATCTCACATATCTATAAAATAATGTTAACATATAGAACATCCAATGCAGCCCAAAAACATTCAACACTTAAAAGAAAGGTGTCCCTCTCTCAACATAAGCATTAGCTTTGATACCAAATGTTGGGAAAAAACAAGTGTGAACAAGGTAAAATTGCAGCTATGTTGCTTTTAATTATTTTCAAATCTGAAAATTAATCATGTGTGGTGTTGTAAATCTGAAAATTACTTTCAAGATTATCCAATTTAGATGTATTAGTGTTTAGAAAATTTAATCAATATGGTATGAAGAAATTATGCATAACACGTGACACAAGATTTATGTGGAGAAACCCTTACAGGAAAAAACTCCATACTCAAAGATATCCAATGATTGTATTAACTTTGAAATGGTTTGAACAATACAATAATTCCTCTCTAGATTTTGGTAGCACTTCATTACTCCTTCAACCTGTAAAAGCCTCTCTATTTTCTTCACCAAAAAAAGCACCCAATAAATAGAAGTTGTGGATTGGAGAAAAAAGCAACTTTGGTTTCTCCAAAACAAGTTTAACATCCACTTGAAAAAACCACATGCCTTCATCCTTGGACAACTCAACAACTGGTGATCAAAACAAGGATTAACTGATAATAACAATGTAGAACTGAAAGTCTCAACATGGGCACCCAAGAAGTCCCAATCAAACTCAATCAACAAAAGTGTTAAGTGACAACAACAATGTAGAATTGAATGTCTCTTCATGAGAGCCTAGCAACTCCCAATTAAACTTAGTCAACTGAAGTACTCCTCACACCAATGTCATGCAAACAACATCCATTACTTGGTGTACCCAATATGGATCTATAACAACCTGCTTGTATCATGGAAGAGTCATGTAACAACCTGTAACATCAAGCAAGAGTCATGCAAAGCTTGGAACCTGAGTTAGAGTGACTTGTAATACACATGCATCAGGTCATATAAGTACATGCAACTTACATGCAACAACATGCAAGCACATGTAATTCACATGCAACAACATGCAAGTCCATCTGCTCATACAAGTGACATGCAACAATATGCAAGTCTATGCAAGTAACATGCAACAACATGCAAGTCCATACAAGCTCATACAAGTTGCATGCAACAACATCCAAGTCCATGCAAGTAACATGCAACAACATGCAAGCTCATGCAAGCAACATGCAAGTATCATGCATCTATAACTTCAATGTTAACTCCCACATAAGACTCATACAGCATACTCCACTCATGTAAACCAAAAAACTAATTGCAAGTCTACATTGGATTCTTCTCCAAAGAGAGCACCCTTGATGTGTCCCACCTCCTAGAAGTTATCTCCAATTCAACATGGAATTCTAGAAAGCAACTCCAAGTCTCCATGGGCTCCACTTCCAAAGTGGGCACCCATAAAGGGTCCCACCGCATAGAATGTATCTACAACATGTCCAAATGAAATAATTAATAAATAATTTGTCCCTCAATTGTCTATGTGTTCAAGAACACTTTCCAAGAATCATGGAGACACATAAAATAACTTAGGACAAAAATGTTAATGGAACCTTTTCCTAACAAGGGTCGCCCCTGGGAGATTTAGAAGTCAAAGTGGGAAACCCAAAATTGAGGAAATGGGTGTTCAAACTAATGACTGGAGATGGTTTGGGAGGTCATTTGGAGGCCTCTAGAGGGTTGAAATTGTTGAAAGGGGCTTAGGGAAAGTGAATTTCCCATCTTTTGATGCAGGTAGGTCATGTTGACAGGGCTAGAAAGTGATAGAAATGAATTGTCGACATAGGGTACTTGATGAAGATGTAGGACCTTAGAATGTTAGCTAGGGGACATGGGAGGTACAAACAAAGTGAATAACATCAATCCATGTGTCGCCAAGAGGAATACTACTGAGAGGTCATATTTACACAATGTACATGTTTAGGACTACAACTCATCATCAGATTACCATGTAGGCTCATGCACTTTTTTAGTGCTTATAGTTAGTACCATCATATAAGGGGATCATGGGGGCTACTAGAAAGATTGCCAAAGTGATATATGAAAAAAATTAGCTTGATAAGACAATCATAATGGGTAGGTGCTCAAATGATGTGAAAGATATATAGGTTGACCAAAAAGGGTTCCCAAAGTTATATACCAAAATAATCAACTTAAAGCAAGGATCACAAGGGGACAATTGCTCTAATGAGGTAAAAATTGACCTAGATTTTTTACAAATAGTATCTTATGTGTAGATTTTTTAGATGAAATTATCAAATTCTTCTTGGTTTGAAAGAAATTTTCCTAGAACTTTTAAATTGATAAACTATATGGAAGTCAAACCTTGACACACAATTGCTTCAAATCTGGCTATCTAAAATTAGGAACCCATTGACCATGGTATTTCTAGATAGTTATACTCTATCAAGCCAAATTAGATCTACCAATGTGGTTGGGAGCAATCAAGTGTTGGTGGTATTGTCCAAATACAAAAGATAGGATTATTCTAAGAGGGAAGGTTTTTATAGGGTATGTCTGGTATGTGAGCTCACAAATATACTTATCCCATTTTTAAATAATGTCGAACCAATATTCTAGATCTCTAACTATGGAGGATTGAAGCATCTTATAGCCCATTATCACATCTTTGAGATACATCATGAGTAACTTTCTAAGGCTAGTCGCTTATAAGTGCACCATAAATTATTGATGACTAAAGGTTTCTTAGGGATAGGTTTTAGAAAATCAATGGGGTCTTCTAATATGCCCAAGGGTATCTGGAAGATCAAAGCCATATATAGATTTTAGTTGAGTCTTGGGCATTAGAATTTAACCACCCTTAGTTCACTAGATCCTTTATGGGGATTTTAGCTTAGCCAAAAACAATGCTTGTTTTGAGGATATATGAAAACCCTTGGCATAGGGTTTCTTGCCTAAAACTAAAAATAAACTATTATTAATGGAAAAATAATTTGGTAGATTTTGGGCAAGATCTTAGGACCACTGCTTATGTAGCCACTTCTGATCACCAAGATCTTAAGAGGGCAAGGTGAGAGCATATAGTAGATAATCATAGAAAGCCCTAAGTTTTTTATGCTCTACAAAACAAGACCCTAGAAAGAGCTTTGATACTAAATGTTATCATCCTTCTTGCAATATATTGGTCCAATAACACCAATATAGTGAATATGAATTGTAAATGAAAAAAAGAGAGCAATATTGTATTGAAATCACATAATCACATTACAAAATATGGTAGACCTCTTCCAGGGGACAACCTTCTTTGAGCAATGCTCAATATAAAATTCTCAATGGACGATCCTTCCTCTTGCCCAAGCCCTCTATTTAAACTTTCTATTTAAGAGAACAACCACTTCCCATACATATGAGATAAATACAATTAGCTAAAGGGATGACGTACGAAGCATATGCATCCAAAATTTTATTATTAATGCCTAATACAAAATTCAATAGTTAAGATGAGGGTGTCCTAACATTATCTATATCCTTTATATGAGAGCTCTGTAAGCACTAAAAATGTGCATGGGCCTACATGGTAATCCAATGATAAGCTGTAGTCCTAAACACATACATGTAAGCATGTAAATATGACCTCTCAGTAACATTCTTCTTGGTGACACGTGGATCAAAGTTATTTACTATTGTCAGGTATTTTTTCTTCAGGCCAAATAGCCCAAGGATCCCTAAAATTTCTAAGTGTTTTCCTTTTAAAGTGCAAGGAAGAAGCCCAAAAAGGCTAATTCCAAGGTTTCCTAGTTTTTTCCTTGTGTTTTCTACCCTTTTCAAAACCCTAGAAAGAGCTTTGATACTAAATGTTATCATCCTTCTTGCAATATATTGGTCTAATAACACCAATATAGTGAATATGAGTTGTAAATGAAAAAAAGAGAGCAATATTGTATTGAAATCACATAATCACATTATAAAATATGGTAGACCTCTTCCAGGGGACAACCTCCTTTGAGCAATGCTCAATATAAAATTCTCAATGGATGATCCTTCCTCTTGCCCAAGCCCTCTATTTAAACTTTCTATTCAAGAGAACAACCACTTCCCATACATATGAGATAAATACAATTAGCTAAAGGGATGACGTACGAA
Organism: Cunninghamia lanceolata; assembly: GCA_027924645.1. Lineage (NCBI taxonomy): Eukaryota > Viridiplantae > Streptophyta > Pinopsida > Cupressales > Cupressaceae > Cunninghamia > Cunninghamia lanceolata. The sequence goes on from BSBN01000312.1 coordinate 757,092, forward strand.
GCATATGCATCCAAAATTTTATTATTAATGCCTACTACAAAATTCAATAGTTAAGATGAGAGTGTCCTAACATTATCTATATCCTTTATATGAGAGCTCTGTAAGCACTAAAAATGTGCATGGGCCTACATGGTAATCCGATGATAAGCTGTAGTCCTAAACACATACATGCAAGCATGTAAATATGACCTCTCAGTAACATTCTTCTTGGTGACACGTGGATCGAAGTTATTTACTATTGTCAGGTATTTTTTCTTCAGGCCAAATAGCCCAAGGATCCCTAAAATTTCTAAGTGTTTCCTTTTAAAGTGCAAGGAAGAAGCCCAAAAAGGCTAATTCCAAGGTTTCCTAGTTTTTTCCTTGTGTTTTCTACCCTTTTCAAAGCTTCGAAGTTCAGGATTCTCTCTTCTGTCATGTCATTTGCATTAGCCCTGAAGGCTCTGCCTCAATAATTTAAAAAATTATTTGTCTTTCAAGCATCGGAGGTCAGGAGGTTTCTCTTCCTCTTTCCTTTTTGCAGGAAGCATGTGGAAGGCTCGATCGTCGAAGTCTGCCCAAGCTCCAAAAAATTGCCTAAGCCTTTCAAGCAGGTGATGGTCTTCTTTCTTCTTCCAGGTAGGTAGCCAATGGGAAGCCCGGTCACTGAAGTTTAGCGATCTTCAATTTGCCTAAGTGTTTTCGGTGTGGCAGGTTAGTGTTGTGGTCTTCCTCTTTCCTTTTAGCAAGTGGTAGGTGGAAAGCCCAATCGCCAAACTCCACCGAGCTCTAAAGTTCTAAGTCATTCAAATGATGATGATCAGAATTTTTCTATTCCCCTTTCTTGTTTGAAGGCAAAAGGGAGAAGGTCTAAGGCCTGATCCCTTACAAGCTTCATAATTTTTATAAGTCTTTCGAAGTCAGGGTTGGGTGGTTCCTTTTCTTCTCTCCAAAATGCATAATGCATGGTGAAGGCCCAATCTCTGAAGCTTGACGGTTTGCCTTCATTCCTTTTAGGCTTTGGAGATCAGGGTTTCCTTCTTCACCCTTTCAAATGTCAATTTCCTGGTGGAGGCCCGATCGATAGAACCCTGATTGGTCAAGGCCCAACTATTTTTCCCTCCTTGCTCTTTCCACTGTTCAAAATGCAATGGGACTGCTCAGCAACCTTCTTGGCCACCATTAATGCTTCTTTAGAGCCCAATTGCTTGTGGAAATGGATTTCTCACCCCTATTCCATTGTAGCTACTATTGCATTGAATTGCACCCAGGGCATGGGCGGATGTTCTCCTTTAGCAAATTTCCAGGGTAGAGCCATGTGGGCACGCTCCAAGGACACAGAGATGAATTTATTGCAGCATGGGTGATTGGTTTTCCTTATCGACCACTCTTCCCCATGTCCATGGTTGCTACAGTGATTTGAAAAGATATATATACATGTATTGAAGATATATTTATGTTAGTTGGTTAGCTATTCTGGGTCATTATTCAAACAGAGAGATTCGTTGCAGGTTCAAACCTTGTGGTATTTTCTAGAACTGGGTAGATTTGATGAGTCATGTTGTCTTCCAGGCCTTCTATGTCTCTGTATTAGTTCATCAATGAAGGAGAGTCTATCATTTTGTGTCTATTTCACACCTGTAATAAGTCTGTTATCTCTTTATAATGGCTATTTAGCATATATCATCAATATAAACTGATACTTTTACCTCTCTAATTGTTCTTACACTATGTTTATTTGATAGATGTAAGTTGTGTATTATGGATAAAATGGTCCCTTTCATAGTTTTATCTTTCTACCTTAACCTCTATTTGAACTTGCATGAGTCTGTGTGAGTCCCTTTCAGCATTTGAGATCATTATTGTGCTATGTCAATCCTAGCTAAACACCCTAAATCTGGTGCATCACCCCCTTTTCCCTTTCAATTTTCCTTCTCCCTTTCCCTTAATGACTAGTAGCATAGGTTTAGTTATTTTCTCTAAACCTTTAGTTGAGAATGAGGAACCGGCCTTCTCTAGAGGTTCGATTGCATCTGCAAGGTCCTACACCTTGAGATCAGACCCATTGTGTCATTGGAATGCTTAAACAGGCTTCAAGCAGGGTGCAATTCCAAGTGATAACAATTTTTGGCATGCCCGGTGGACCAATTTGATGATCCTTATCATCCATTGAAGAGTTTTGGCGTGCTCTTCAATGCATCTTTCCATTCAAGGCAGTCTCTCCAACACCATGGTGACTTTGCTAAATAAATCTACTGGTGCAGCTAGTTCAAGTGCTTACAATTTCATCAAATATCAGAGTTCAGTGATGCTCTTGGTCTTTTCCATCCTTCAGGGCTCTCAAATCACCTGGTGACCCTTCTTGGTATGTATCCATTTTTCTTTTAATGCACACATCTGGTGCAGGAGCTTCAGTTTAGTCATTTTTTCAAATATAACATTTTGTGACCTTGTTAATGTTGGTTTTTCCTAAGGCTTTGAAAGCCATTTTCTTGTTTTGTAATAAAGACTTAGTCATTTGATTGACTAGTCTAATATGGAGTTAACTTAGGCCTATTTTATAGGAGGTTTTCTTTTAGAAACTTGTTTTTTATGAAAAACTGCCATTTCGATCGGTTCACTGCCTTTCTTGGGCAGTTGTATGGACTGTTGGGAAGTGGAAACATTGGGGAAAGTTTCCTTTAAACTTTAGTTTTGTAAAACATGCCAAAATGAAATGAAGGAGTTTATTAAGAAAAAACTCTGTTTTCTGCCTTTTTAGTGAAGACAACCATTCTATACAGCCTAGTACGGACTGCCAAGGGAATAAGGTTTGAAAAATGTTTTAGTTCTTTGAAGTAGCTCTCATTTGCACATGGTCTGAGTTCTTGAAACATTATGTGGTGTTTGTTTCATTCCATTTTGCAAAAACTGGTTTAAACCCTCCTTATCTAGGGTTTTGAGATAGAATGGAGCATTTTTCTTCTGTCCTCTGAAGATGATCAGTCATCTTTCGGTGAGATGGAGGAAATTAGAGTAGTTTTCATGTTTTTGATGTTTGTTTGGTTGTTCTCCTTCCTTCATGGCGGTTGGTATGCCTCTATCTAGTCAAAACAGTGACTAGTTAGTGAATAAAAGGTAGAAGACAGCAAGAGTGCAAGAAAACAGTCATAGCTTGATCAAATGGTGTTGATCTCGGTGTTGTAGAAGGAAGGCAGACCTGCACAAGATCCCTACTAATCCATACAAAGGGTCTTTGATACCCATCTTTCCCATAACCTCAAATTAGATTGTTCTCTAGAAGAAAGAAGACAATCTGCTGACAGAAATACAGCCTGCTGTTCATGCACGTGGGGTATAGTACGGTCTGTAAATTGATGAATGATATATACTCAATATAGGTACTTGGATTGTATAATCAAAGGTAAAGGTCATGTGGAGTCAAGGAGGGTTAGGATTGGTTTGTATCTATTCCCATTTGCTACAAGGTTAAACATTCTTGAAATGTTGTTTCTCTATGACAGTCATAAAATAGTCATTGTCTCTATCAGAGTAAGTACAGTAGTATGTACTGTGTAAGTGGATCCTGTCTTTGGTGAATGCATGTGGTGTTTGAGGAGAAGATCTTTATTGATCTAGGATTATAATGCTAGTTTGTTGTTCTTACAGGCTACAAGCTGTCAGTTTAGTACTGTCATAGGACAGTCAAGCTGCTATTGCTGTCCATTGCCTTAGAGAATGTAGAAAGTAGTCTTTTGGTTAGAGACCTCATGACAGTCATGATTCCTTGACAAGTAAGTGTTAATAGTTATAGATAGACACTGTTGGTAGAGGTGTGGGTAGTAGGTTGTGAGTCCTCAAAAGGTGGATTGTGTATAAAGTTTGGATTGAGCAGTGACTCTCCAAAGTGAGTGGTGAGTAGCCTAAGTGGATGACATCAGTAGGTGATCCTAGGCTAAGTTGATTCCTGGAATAGCCTTGTGTAGGCTTGTAAACACAAACACCTTTGTAAATCTCTTGGAGGAAGTTGAGTGACTTAAGTTCATTGAGTGAACTTCTACAACAACTCCTTACCTCTGCATCAACATGTTAGCCCTATCCCAAAATAATATTTTGATGTATCTCTATTTTTCAATGCTCTAGTATGTCACACTATTATGAAAGTCATGGCCTTTTCCCTCCATTAAGAATAGGCTTCCATATACCCATCATAACTTTCACACCACTGTCATGGCTCTACCAAGAAATAGAACCTTTGTGGCCTTTAATGTTGGAAACCCTCTTGACCTTGCAAAATATGATGACATCCTAGTTTCATCTCTAAATGCTATTCCCTTTTTCACTAGAGAAAATTCCACTACCCCTGTTGAGCATATCCAAGACCTTGCCAATATATGCTTTGTTCACAATTTTACCCAAAACAATGTCACGATAAGGATCCTTGCTTCTTCCTTGAAAGGAAAAGCTCTCTAGTGGTAAAGAGGTCTACCAGCTAACTCCATTCATAATTGGGACAAGTTAAGGGATAGGCTTTATTAGTGTTTTGAAGATAATGGTGATCATTTGTCCCTGATAGAGCAATTGGCTACTATTAAAAGGGCTCCTTATGAATTCATGGTGGATTTTAACTTCAGGTTTCAAAAGACTTGGTATAGAATCCCACCATTGATGAGACCTTCCCCTAAAGCTACCTTCTTACACTATTTGATATCCCTGAACAATCATATCATTATCATGATCCAATCTCTAGGAAGGGATGTGCTACCTAATGCCTATGAGGTAGCTATTAGGGCAGAGAATTGTTTAATTCTGGACAAAAAGATTACTCACAGGCCTCCAATGCCATTATTCCTAGAAGCCCCAGTCATTCATCCAATTATGACATCACTTCCTACAGCTAATGGGCCATACCAAGCTCCCAATCAACCCTATCAACCTAGTGGGCAACCTTGTCAGGGGAACAATCAAAGACAAAATCAACTAAGCTATTTTAGGCCCCTGAACTCCATAAACTCAACTGTTGCAAGTACATCAGGAGTACTTGTTCCAATTCAGAACAACCTGGCTTAGGGTTATGAGTGGCACCATCCATGAAATTAGTCTCGTAGCCAAAACACATGCCAAAATGGAGAATTTAATCAAGCCTCAATGGTCCAGAATCTGTCAGCAGTTCCAAAACAACAAATTAGACCTAGTCGGCAAGCCATGGGAGGACAAAGGCAAATGCATGCTGAATTTGTGTTTTTGAATTGGCAAGAGCATGAGGGCAATCCTACTTTGAGGAAGGAAGTATCTAAAGCAAAGGATTTGCAACATCATGATAGCATTGAAAATGACAGCGAGGTTCTAGCTCATGAAAAGGAGCATATGGACACCCCTATATTGGGAAGTGGAGAGGCTAATGATGTAGACCTATTTGAGGAGCTCCCATCTTTCATAGAAGATAATGATGTGGAGATTGAATATGAGCAAGAGCAAATTGAAGATTTGTTCTTGATTATCTAGCAGGGATACCGACTCCTTGGTGAAGGAGATTTCACCATTGAGCAGGTTCAAGGCTACTTTTCAAAGCCTATTTCAAATGGCCTCCTTGAACAGCATGATCACAAGGTGGAGGCAACCATTTTTCCAGTTGAGTCACAAGGGCTAGAACATTCAGACTAGCATCAAGAGGTTACAGAACAGAGGCATGAGATCAACTCTTCTAATCTACATGTTATTTAAAGGGGATGTCCTATAAGGTATTTAACTCAGCTAGAGACATGTGAGAAAGATTCACCACTTGTCATGCTTACCTCTGAGCATGAAGTTGAGCATCAAAATGAGCAAGATCAACCCATTTATCCACTTCCCAGCAACTACATTTACAATTAGTTCAAGTGGGTAAGTGAGTTTGTTCCCATTCTTGGGGAAGTGTTTTTCCAATTTGTTGAATACCCATCCCTTCCCCACCTCTTGTTAGCTACCCATAAACTGCAAAGATATGTTAAATTGCTAAGGAAGCATAGTTATTTTGAAACATCAGTTAATGTCTTTATTTAAGTCAGTTTCTTGGTTGGTTAGTTTAGGTTTAGGTTATTTATGTTTCTGTTTTAGGTTTCCTTTCGATAAGTGCCCTTGCATAGGCTGCATCCTCATTAGGAGCTTGTTTTCCCTCTTTGTTTTGTTTTGTTGTGTTTTGTGGAGGCATGTTTAGTTGTGTTGGTTTAGCCCATCCCTGCTTCAGGTGTTTTTGTAGTCCCTTTTGACTCTCTTCCCAATGGATTAATAAGGCCACTGGATCCTTGTGTTTAGCAGGCAAACACCCCTGCATAGTCGCCAAAATGTTGTCATATTTTGCCTTCAGCCCAAATAGCCCAACAATCCCATAAATTTCTAAGTGTTTTCCTTTTGAAGTACAAGGAAGAAGCCCAAAAAGGCCAAGTCCAAGGTTTCTTGGTTTTTTTCCTTGTGTTTTCTGCCCTTTTCGAAGCTTTGGAGTTCAGGGTTCTCTCTTCCATCATGCCATTCCCATCAGCCCCGAAGGCTCCGCCTCAATAATTCAAAAAATTGTCTAAGTCTTTTGGGCATCAGAGGTTGGGAGGTTTCTCTTCCTCTTTCTTTTTTGTGTAGGTAGCATGCAGAAGGCCCGATCACCGAAGTCTGCCCAAACTCCAAAAAAATGCATGTCTTTTGGGCATCAAAGAATAGGGTGATGGGCTTCTTTCTTCTTCCAAGAAGGTAGCTAGCAGGAAGCTCGATCGCCAAAGTCTAGCAATCTTCAATTTGCCTAAGTCTTTTAGGCATTGGAGGTCGGGGTTGCGGTCTTCCTCTTTCCTTTTAGCAAGCGGTAGGTGGAAGGCCCGATTGCCGAAGTCTGCTGAGCTCCAAATTTCTAAGTCATTCGAACGATGGTGATTGGGGGTTTTCTCTTCCCCTTTCTTGTTCAAAGGTGGGCATGAGAAGGTTCAAGGCTCGATCCCCGAAAAGCTTCATAATGTTTTTGTCTTTCAGAGTCAGGGATCAGGTGGTTCCTTTTCTTCTCTCCAAAATGCACAATGCATGGTGAAGGCCTGATCTTTGAAACCTGATAGTTTCCCTTTGTTCCTTTCAGACTTTGGAGATTGGGATTTCCTTTTTCACCCTTTTAGATGCCAATTATCTAGTGGAGACCTGATCATTGGAAACACGATTGGTCAGGACCTCATGTTTTTCCCTCCCTGCTCTTTCCACTGTTCAGAGTACGATGGGACTGCTAAGTGACCTTCCTAGCCATTGTTAGAAGGATACAGGGCATGGAGCAAAACCAACTATAAGCTAGCACATACATCATGTGGAGGTTGGGAGTAAACCTAATATGCTAAAGGGCACATCCCTATATGTAATAGATATAATATATATGTAGGATAGAATAAGTAAGATAACATATATGTAGAAGTTAGATAAAGTATGTATTTAGGATGGTGAGGCAGAGACTTAGACCTACCAGATAATGGATATATGAGGTTTGGTTACTGAATATATGTATATATGTGTGTGTGTGTAGAGGTCAGTTGGTACCAGATAATTCTTTGGTGTCTTATTGTTATGATATGTCTATGATAATCTGCATATGTTATTCTTGGTATTTTGCTATCAATCTCTAACTACTTGCCTGGGGTATAAACTGACTACAAAGAATTGGTTGAGGATCGGATCTCTGGACTGGTATACCTCTCCATTTCTTGCCAAGATTTGGTTCCATTGCTGGGACCTTGGAAGAGGGTAGTTAAAGATTGAAGTGGTAAAATATTCAAAGAAGTAGTGCATAGTATTGGAAAGAAGAGAAGACTAGGTTGGCGGATAAAATTTTCAATTTGTGGAGAAATCTAGTTCTCCTTAAGTTACTACCTCTGTGAGAGGGGGACAGGCACTCAAGGGGATGGCAAATGGAAAGGGGGTAGGATCCACAAGGATCTTTCAAATGATGTGACTCTTCAAATAAGGATAACATGGGATATAAGAGGACTAATGGAACACCAAATCAAGAAAATCCATGGCAAAAGGGGAGAAGCGAAAGAAAAAAGTGATCAACGAAGACATCAAAACTGGAATGCAGATAAGCAAGGAAGAAAGATTGAAGAAAACTCAGGAACAATAGGAACGTTACCGCAGAAGGATGGAAAAGGCACAAGAGATTAGAAAAGATATGATAATAAAAGTTGCAGAAGGAAAAGAAGAACAATTCGTGGAGCGTACCACTGAGAGTGCTACTAGAAGGGAAGAAGAAGACCAGCTTGTCATGGAGGATGCCGCTGGGTGTGCCATTGGGGGTGCTGCCAGAGAAAGGAGATTAGAAGGAGAAGAAATAGAGCACGTCATGGGGGATGCTGTTGAGCGTGTCATTGTGGGTGTTGCAAAAGAGGAAAGCAGAAGGGAAAAGGAAGAAAGAGGCAAACTAAAGTTCTTGCCATAGACTGCCAAAAATTCTGAATTAACACTGAAAACTTTGAATTTGAATGAAGAATACATAAAGGAGCTAATTTTCCAAAGCATAGAGAAGATAAGGGAAAGAGGAGAAGATGCGGTAAACATTGAGAGGAGTTCCAAGGATTTTAGAAGGTTATTTTAATCATCACTTGATGCCAACATGATGTCATTTACAAATAGAAGAGTATCCCCTAATTTGAAGAGACACTATGAAGAAACACAACCCATGGACCATGAGTCACCCCAAGTGCCATATAAAGCAAGAAGAATTTTTGAGGAGGAAAATATTCAAGCAAACAAGGAAGCAGACATAACAGTAGAGATCCAGAGTAATTTTAAAGAAGTTTTAGGAGAAGAGTACTTTGATAGCTGACTACACAGAGACAAGGGAAGAAAGAAAACAACCTGAGTTGATAGAAGACAACCTAACAAGAAGAGAAAATCAGAGGAAACCTACCTCAAATTACCAGAGAAATTGAGAAGACCAATCATGGATATTCCTATTAAGTTACCAGTATTTGAGAAGGATACTACTGAAGCATCAGAGCACATTTTTGTTTTGGAGTCTATTTGGAGCCGGAATGGGGTAACACAGAATGATATCAAGTTGTTTGACTTCATAGGCACCTTGTGGAATGAAGCATTGAATTGGTATAGGAAGACATGTCCAAAAAGTGATAAGAAATGGGATGAAATCAAGCAAGAATTTTTGGAGAATTTTGGAGTTCTGGATATTCCTACAGAAGGGGTCAGTAAGATGTGAGATTTGATGCAATTGGACAGAGAATCAATAAAGGACTTTGATAAAAGATTCAAGGAGACAACTAGGAAGTTAGAGGAACCACTAACTGAGAAGCAAAGGATAAAATGGTTCATTTCTAGAATAAGCCCTGAAATAAGATCTACCTTGGATGGAAGAACATTTGAAACATATGCGGAAGTAGTGACAATAGCCTGCTGGATAGAGTCTCAATCCTGGCACAGACAAGACAAGATGAAGGAAAACCTAGAAATAGAGAAGTTGAAATTGGAATTAGAGCAATTAAAGCTAAGACAGGAGATCTTGGCCAAGTAAGAGGAGAATACACAAAAGCAAAGACCTAATATTTGGTGCTCATACTGTACAAGGGAAGGTCACTTAAAAAATGAATGCCCTAAAGTAAAAGGTGAAAGGCAATTCACTACAATGAAGGTAGACATAAAAAAAACAACAAAAATAATAAATACAATATATTGCAGATTGTGCGGAGAATGGGATGATCATGAAACACCATATTGTCCTTCATAGAACTTCAAGAGGAAAAGAGATATTGATGATGAAGAAGATGAAACATGGTATAATGGAAATAACACAAACTCAATGGAGAGAAACAACATGACATATGTGAAAGGCATAGTAGAAATAAACTCAAATTATTAAGTCTACAAGAAACCAAATTGGAGAAACCAGAGAAATGTCAATGTAATACAAAATTCAAACTCTAGCAGTCCATCTTATGGGAATAGCTACAATAATGATGATAGAGAGTAGTTTGGAGGCTACAAATGAGGTTGAGGCCATGGAAGAGGTCAAAGAAGGAGAGAGGATGCCACATGTTTCAAATGCGGTAAGCTAGGACACTTTGTTAATGAATGTTGGGGCGAAGGAAAAACATAGTGTTCATTCTGTAGCAGTATAGAGCATGACCTATTTTCTTGTGATAGCGCACAATAGTAATTCCAAAATGCACCATCACAATCTAAGAGTGATGAGTTATAGAACCTGAATGCACAAAAAGGGGCTAGAATCATAAGAAGGGAACCTAAGGGTCAAGGAGTAAGAACTTGTTGAAAGAACAACAGGGAGGAAACAGATACATCTTTAACAAAATCTACAGAAGAAGAAGAATATTACTAGATAAGCAAGTCAAAACATACAGGAAAAGATAGAAGAAGAATGAAGGAGAAAGCTGCGGTACTGACAAGACAAGGAACAAATACCGGAAGACATTACACCATTGAAACTGAAGAGGAAGATAATGAGGAGGAAGAAGAATTTGTTCCTACTAAGAAACAACACAAGGAAGTTTTGCAAAAAGATAAATAAGAAATAAGAAAGGAACAAGAAAAGGAGAAACAATACAATCAGTTTTTGACCGAAGAAGAAAATTAGAGGCTCTCAAGCAGTTAGCCCAATTGACACAACAACACAAACTCATTGAGAAACTTAAGCAATTTTCTAAATACTGGAATAAGGAGCAAGGTCAAAAGAGTCGACTCTGAAGGATGGGAAGGATAGATAGAGAATGGAAGGCAAATCCACTTATGGTGGATGTTCATATAAATCACAAAAAAGTCTAGAATGTCATGATAGATCTGGGAGCAGATGTCAACATGATGACAAAGAAGCTTTAGGAATAGTTAGGAAGACCTAAACTGACAGAGACAACTTACAATATAATCTTGACAGACAAATCCAATATGCATACAATTGGAACATGGAAATAAGGGGAAGTTAACCTAATTGGGGTCGAACAAGTCTTATATACTTTGTGGTGGTAGCCATGAAGGATCAAGGGGAAGCTTTCAATGCACTTTTGGGTTTGAGATGGTTCGTAGATGAAAACGGTATCATAGACTTCTAGAAAGAAGAGCTATCATTTTCTAGCGATAACATAAGTGTCAATATTCCTTTGAGATCATAAATGGAAGAAGCATACACAGAAGAAGTCAATCAGACAGAAGATAGTGATAAGGATTCAATGAATATCTACACAATTTCAAGGTTGGAAGCAAAAGAAACAACATAAGAGACCAACTCTGAGGGAGAAATGGAGATAGAGGATGATCACTGCAACACATATAGCGAGGAAGTTCTAGAAGCCTAGTTAAGAAAAGAACCAGAACTAAAAACATGTAAAATGGTTTGTTACTAGAGGATATTCATGATCAGAATTGGCGAGGAAGACATACCGCAATCCTCCGTACTTCATCAAAAGACATCGCAGATCACTTGCAACACATTTAGGAAGGACAAGGAGGCTATATCTCAGAAATCTCACCAAAGGAAGCAAAGGAAGAAAAGAAATTGACATACCAATATGACCGAGTTCCTAGAGATACAAACAGGATAGTTATAGGAAAAGAGGAAGAAGACTCTCTCACACAAAGGATGGAAGAATTAGAGAAAATGGATGAGGACAGATTAATGGCAGCATACAATATGAACTTGGAAAGGAAAATACAGAAAGCTTGGCATGATATAAACTTGAGAAACAAGACATTCAAAGAAGGTGACCTAGTACTCCTATATGACAACAAATTCAAGAAGCAGGGAAAAATGAAAACAAGGTGGTTAGGACCGTTTTACATTGAAGAAATTGTAGATTCAGGTACAATCAAACTAAGAAAGAAGGAGGGCCAAATATCATCTAGCTATGTCAATGGTGCTAGACTCAAGAAATATTTTCACCCAGAGCAGCGCATGTCTTGAGGACAAGACATAATTTTGAAGGGGGCATGATGTTAGCAAGATATAGAACATGGAGCAAAACTGACTGGAAGTTGGCACATACATCATGCGGAGGTTTGGAGCAGGCCTAATATTGTAAAGGACACATCCCTATATGTAATAGATACAGTATATATGTAGGATAGGATAAGTCAGATAACATATATGTAGAAGTCAAATAAAGTATGTCTGTAGGATGGTGAGGCAGAGACTTAGAACTATCAGATAATGGATATATGAAGTTTGGTTGCTAAATATATATATGGAGATCAATTGGTACTGGATAATTATTTGGTGTCTCATTGTAATGATATGCATGTGATACTATTACAAGTATGTGCTAACTGGTGTTGTCATTGATGTCAACATGTTTGTGTTGTCATTGGTGCCAACTGTATCTTTTGATATTGTTGTTTGTTGATTGATTGAAGAACATTGTCTGAGTATTTTGCTCCACATTTTCTCTGTATTGAAGACCAGAGGATGAACTTTGGATATGATTTAGAGAAGTGTTTGAAGATGCTAAATCTAGAATTTGGTGGTTTGGATCGCTGTGCAGAAAAAGATCTATTCACCAGTTTGAAGACTATTCCTAGTAATGTTTGCAGAGTGACAGAGATATAGTATTTTGCTTTGCAATTCTCCATAGGTTGGAGTTTGGTCTTGTGGTTCTGGACTTAAGTTTATAAAGTCCTTAGCTATCTTCAACTCAAAGGATTTGTCATTTGGTACTCCAGAAAGTAATTAATTGACTAGCAGAGTTTGATAGTGTCTGTTAAAAAGTAGTCTATGATGTATCTTCAAGTGATATCTATTGTCTTCAAGTGAGATCAGTTGCGGTTGGATTTGTCAGATCCCAAGTGATTCTATATTGTTTGTAAATGTCTCCAGAATGTATTTAAGGCACATGCTTGATCTGCAAGCTACAATGAAGATCTTGGAAGCATGTATCTAAGTGTTCTTGATGTTGTGCACTTGTTCTGGCCAACCTGGTTATTTACACTCGTTGTGGAGATGATTCGTGGATTGAAGAAGCATGTCCAAGTGTGGGAAGATGTATTTGGGTCTGAGCTAAGCCATGAAGTGTTCATCCTTTATTTATTTGTTCCACAAGTTTGTTTAGGTCTAGTCCTAATTTGATTTATGTATGTATGCTGACCTTGGAGATAGTTCCAATGGTTGTAGAATGTAATGCCGACCTTGATGTACATTCCAAGGTTGATGATAGGTATAAATGTTTGTAATGAATTCATGATTGAGGTGTGATTGTCCAAAGATGTGAAGATAAAGTGTGAGTTGTAAAAGCAGAGCAGAGCAAAGGAGATATTGCGCTTCAATGGAACTGAACTCAAGCATGGTGTAGATGCTACTATATTAGTTCATCCTAGCAGTGAGCCAACCCCCAGCAGTGAGCCACCCTTTGGCAGTGAGCCTTTCATTTGTCCAGTGAGCCCTTTTGGTAGTGAGCCTCTTTTGATATTCGGTATTGTTACTACATTATATTGTGATCTAACACTCACCATGGTTTTTCTCTATTTAGAGTTTTCCATATAAAAATATGGTGTTTATGTGTGTATGGTGTTGATGTGTTCATGTTTTGATTTTGCTATTCAAGTTTAATATTCATAACAGAATAAGGAGTTAAATTAAGTGGATGTGAAAGTAATATTGTGTAAGGAAGTTAATTTTTTTGATACAATTGATTCACCCCACCTCTTAGTTGTGTTGTGCCTTTCAACAATTGGTATCAGAGTGAGGTTCCTTGGAAGAAATCCTAACAGCTTAAGGTAGATCTGGGATGGCACACAAGAAAGACATTCCTCAGTTCGATGGATCTGACTATGCCTACTAAAAGGTACGAATGCAAAGTTATCTTATCTCTATTGGTTATCATGTTTGGATAATGGTTAAAGATAAGTACACAATGTCTTAAGATGGTCCACAGTTTGAAGAAGAGATTAAAGATTTTGAGGCCAATCACAAGGCTAAAAATGCTCTATTGAATGCCCTATCTAACATTGAAATGGCAAAAGTTGTGGATCTGGAAACTACTCATGAGATTTGGGACAAGTTGAAGAAAATTTATGAAGGTGATGCATTTGTCAAGAAGGCTAAGTTGCAGAACTTGAAGACAACATATGAAACCATGCAAATGTCTAAAGATGAGAACATAACAAGCTACATATAGAAGATTGATGAAGTTGTCAACAGCATCAAGGGTCTTGGTGGAAAATTAAAGGATGAGGATGTGGTGGATAAGATACTCAGAACTCTTCCCAAATCTTATAGTCACAAGGTATCTACCATTGAAGAATTGTTTGATATAGGCAAGCTTTCAAAAGATCAATTGCTTGGTAAATTGACTACTTTTGAGATGAGAGAGTTCGGTACTACTGATGGCCCTGTGAAAACCGAGTCTACTTTCAAGGCCAAGGAAGAAACTAAGACTACTAGATTAGAGAAATATGCCATGGAATCAGATGAAGAAGACTTTGCAGAGCTTGAGGTAAAATTTGCAAGAAGAATAAAAAGAGGCAATAGAGGAAAGTTCAAAGGTAAGTTACCTTTCAAATGTTTCAATTGTGGTAAAATTGGTCACTATGCTTCAAGATGCCCTAACAGGGCTTTGAAAATTAATGAAAATAAAGGAAAAATGGTAAGAAAGAGTTACTATGTTAGAGATGATGATGGCGTAACTAATGATGAATCAAATTCTGATGATGGTAATAGTGGTGGATGCTTGTTTATTGCACTTAGAGAAGAACCTATTCCTGCTAATCTTGCAAGTTGTGTAAAGGAAGAAAGTCCAGGAGAGTTGTCTACATTTCACGTTGAAAAGGAAGATGAATGGATCATTGTCAATGGATGTTCAAATCACATGACAGGAGATAAGAGTAAGTTTGTTAAGTTTGAAAAGTATGATGGAGGGCTTGTTAGGTTTGGTGATGATGCAGCTGGTAAGATTTGTGGAAAAGGATCTATTACTTTTGATGGAAAACATAATACAAATGATGTTCTTTATGTTAAAGGCCTAAAGCATAATCTTCTAAGTGTTGGACAAATGTGTGACAAAGGGTATAATCTTGTGTTCAAGGACAATGGGTGTAAGATAAAGAATAGCTCTGGAACCTTAATTGTTGCTGGTAAGAAGACTCATGGTAATGTCTATCATTTGAAAGGTGCTAAAAATTGTTGTCTGTAGGCTAAGACAGATGAAAGTTGGTTATGGCATAGAAGAATGTGTCACATTAACTTCAATAATCTGGTGAGAATAAACATTGTTCAAGCTATAAGAGATCTACCTAAGATTGTGAAGCCTGCCAATGTTATATGCAAAGAATGCCAGTTTGGAAAGATGACAAAGACTACTTTCAAAAGCAAAGAACAATCCTCTATCGACTTGCTGGAGTTGGTGTATACAGACCTGTGTGGTCCCATAAGAACAAGAAGTTTGTAAGGCAAAAGGTATTTTATGCTTCTTATTGATGATTTTTCAAGAATGACTTGGGTTACTTTTCTTAGAGAAAAAATAGAAGCATTAGAAAAGTTCAAAGCATTCAAAGCTATGGTTGAAAATGAGTTGGATTTCAGAATCAAGTTCTTAAGGTCTGACAGAGGTGGTGAGTTTAGTTCAAGTGAGTTCAATGCTTTTTGTGAAGAACATGGAATAAAGAGACATTTGTCTGCCCCCTGGACTCCTCAACAAAATGGAGTGGTTGAAAGGAAGAATAGAACTGTTCAAGAAGCTGCTAGAGCAATGATCAAGGAAGCAAACCTACCAGAAGTATACTAGAAAGAAGTAATACACACTACTTTCTACATTCAGAACAAAGTGCAAATCAAAGCAGAAGAAACAAAGACACCTTATGAGATGTGGTATGGTAGAACTCCTACTATCAAATACTTCAAAGTTTTTGGAAGCAAATGTTACATCAGAAGAGATGAAAAATTAGGAAAGTTTGATGCTAGATGTGATGAAGGCATATTTCTTGGGTAATCTACTAAGAGCAAGGCTTATTGGTGCTATAACAAAAGACTGAGAAAGATCATTGAAAGTGCAAATGTGAAGGTAGATGAAGATATCCAACCAGATGGATGTGAGTCAAATGGACCTGCTGATACAAAAAAGGTTGAAAAGGGGAAAGAAAAGGAAGTTCAAACTAAAGAGCAAGCTGCTCCGGAAGAAGAAGAAACTCAAGATGAAGCTCTAATAAGAATTCCAAAAACTCCCAGGTATGTGCAAAGAGATCATTCTAAAAATTAGATTATTGGTGACAAAAGGAAAGGTGAGATGACAAGAAGGAGGGCTGCAGAAGAACAAGTAAATCTCTCTTTGCTTTCAAAGGTGGAACCTAAAACGGTAAATGAAGCATGCAATGATGAGCATTGGGTTAAGGCAATGGAAGAAGAATTACTATAGATTGAGAATAACAAGACTTGGGAAC
This sequence comes from Cunninghamia lanceolata, assembly GCA_027924645.1. Classification (NCBI taxonomy): domain Eukaryota; kingdom Viridiplantae; phylum Streptophyta; class Pinopsida; order Cupressales; family Cupressaceae; genus Cunninghamia; species Cunninghamia lanceolata. The sequence continues at coordinate 773,430 of BSBN01000312.1, forward strand.
TTGTCCCCAGACCTGCAAACAAGAATATAATTGGAGCAAAGTGGGTTTTCTGGAACAAACTAAATGAAGCTGGAGAAGTTGAGAGAAACAAGGAAAGACTTGTGTGTAAAGGCTACTCACAAGTGGAAGGAATTGACTATGAAGAGACCTGTGCTTCAGTGGCAAGAATGGAATCTATCAGACTATTTTTGGCATTTGTAGCACATAAAAATTTTAAGGCATATCAGATGAATGTGAAATCTGCTTTCCTAAATGGTGAGCTAGAAGAAGAGGTCTACATAGAGCAACCAGATGGGTTCCAATTATCAGACAAACTAGACATGGAATGCAAGTTGAAGAAGGAATTGTATGGATTGAAGCAAGCTCCCAAAGCTTGGTATGCAAGACTAGATAAGTATCTATTGCAACAGGGTTTCAGTAAAGGGTTCGCAGTTAGTAATTTGTATATCGAGGTAAGCAAAGATCAAATCCTGATTATTGAAGTCTATGTAGATGATATCATATTTGGTGGAAATGAAGAGATGTGCAAGAATTTTGCAAATGAAATGCAAAAGGAATTTGAGATGTCTATGTGTGGTGAGATGAACTTCTTTCTTGGACTGCAAATCAATCAGACAGATAAAGGCATTTTCATTTCTCAGTCAAAGTATGTTAGGGAATTACTGAAGAAGTTTGGAAAGGAGGACTCTAAACCAGTATGCACTCTTATGGTTACTAGTTGTAAACTAAGAAAGAATTATGAATCTCCTAAGGCTAATCAAAGCAAGTACATATCAATGACTGAAGGACTGCTTTACCTGACAGCTTACAAAACAGATATCATGCATGCAGTTTGTCTTGTGGCCAAATTTCAATCAGATCCCAGAGAATCACATGTGATGGTAGTAAAGAGGATATTCAGGTATTTGAAGGGCACTCCTGATCATGGCTTGTGGTATCCTAAGAACAATTTTTTTTCTTTAAGTGCCTATAGAGATGTAGATTGGGCTGGATGTGCTGATGACAAGAAAAGAACAAGTGGAGGTGCATTCTTTCTTGGAGATAGGGTAGTGTCCTGGCATAGCAAGAAACAAGAATTAGTCTCCTTGTCTACTGCAAAGGCAGAATACATTGTTGCAGTATCATGTTGCACTGAGGTGCTATGGATGAAACAAACCTTGAAGGATATCAAAGTTGAGTATGATGGGCCAACCCTATTCTTTATGATAACACAAGTGCCATAAACATTTCAAAGCATCCATTGATGCATTCAAAGACAAAGCACATTTCAATTAAGTATCACTTTTTGAGAGAGAAAGTTACAGAGAATGAGGTGAAGCTTGAGTATGTGCCTACAAAAGATTAAATTGTTGATATATTCACCAAGGCTCTTCTAAAAGACACATTTGAGTATCTCGAGGGGAAATTAAGGGTTATTTCCCCTCCTTCCCTAAACTAGATGCACAAAGAAGATATATCAGTCTAGTGTGCTTCAAAGTACATTTCTCCTTTTTGGACTACTGATGGAGGCTACCTCTCTGGGGGAGCAGGTAGTGGTTTGAGATGATTGTTGCATTCAGGGGAAGTAAAGAATGATTTTAGACTGATCAAAGTAGTTGTGTGCAAGTATGTGCATTAGAAGAGATGTGATACCCTTTGCCATTGATGTCAAAGAGGGAGAGAGATCATGTGAAAAACTCAGGGGGAGTAAGAGTTCAGAGGTGTAAAAAGAAAGGCGGAGTTCTGATGCAAAATTGTGTCTTTATGGTGGAACATGTTTTTCACATCATATGTTTCCATCAATGACAAAGGGGGAGGTTGTTTCAAGTGTGTGCTAACTAGTGTTGTCATTGATGTCAACATGTTTGTGTTGTCATTAGTGCCATCTGTATCTTTTGATATTGTTGTTTGTTGATTGATTGAAGAACACTGTTTGAGTATTTTGCTCCTTATTTTCTCTGTATTGAAGATCGGAGTATGAAATTTGGATATGATTTAGAGAAGTGTTTGAAGATGCTAAATCCAGAATTTGGTGGTCTAGATCACTATGCAGAAAAAGTTCTATTCACCAGTTTGAAGACTGTGCTTGACAATGTTTGCAGAGTAACAAAGAGATAGTATTTTGCTCTACAGTTCTTTGCAGGTTGGAGTTTGGTCTTGTGGTTCTAGAATTAAGCTTATAAAGTCCTTAGCTATCTTCATCTCAAAGGATTTGTCATTTGGTACTTCAGAAAGCAAGTAATTGACTAGCAAAGTTTGACAGTGTCTGTTAAAAAGCAGTTTGTGATGTATCTTAAAATGATATATGTTGTCTTCAAGTGAGATCAGTTGCAGTTGGATTTGTCATCTCCCAAGTGATTCTATATTGTTCGTAGATGTCTCTAGAATGTATTGAATGCACGTGCTTGATCCGCAAGCTACAATGAAGATCTTGGAAGTATGTATCTAAGTGTTCTTGATGTTTTGCACTTGTTCTGGCTGACCTGGTTAGTTACACTGCGGAGGTGATTAATGGATTGAAGAAGCATGTCCAAGTGTGTGAAGATGTATTTAGGTCCAAGCTAAGCCATGAAGTGTTCATCCTTCATTTATTTGCTCTGCAAGTTTGTTTAGGTCTAGTACTAATTTGATTTATGTATGTATGCTGACCTTGGAGATAGTTCCAATGGTTGTAGAATGTAATGCTGACCTTGATGTGCATTCCAAGGTTGATGATAGGTATAAATGTATGTAATGAATTCATGATTGAGGTGTGATTGTGTGAACATGTGAAGATAAAGTGTGAGTTGTAAAAGTATAGCAGAGCAGAGTAGATATTGTGCTTCAATGGAACTAAACTCGGGCATGGTGTAGATGCTACTATATCAGTTCATCCTGGCAGTGAGCCAACCCCTGGAAATGAGCCACCCTTTGGCAGTGAGTCTTTCATTAGGGCATTGAGCCTTTCATTTGGGTAGTGAGCCTCTTTTGATATTCAGTATTGTTACTACATTATATTGTGAGCTAACACTCACCATGGTTTTTCCCTGTTTAGGGTTTTCCACGTAAAAATCTGGTGTTGATGTGTTCATGTTTTGATTATGCTATTCATGTTTAATGTTCATAACAGAATAAGGAGTTAAATTTAGTGGATGTGAAAGTAATATTTTGTAAGGAAGTTAAAGTTTTTGATACAAATGATTCACCCCATCTCAGTTGTCTTGTGCCTTTCAATAGATACTCTACATATGTTATTCTTGGTATTTTGTTATCAATCTCTAACTACTTGACCCAGGTTTAAACTGACCTCAATGACTTGGTTGAGGATCAGATCTCTGGACCGGTATACCTCTCCATTTTTTGCCAACAGTCACAATTAATGCTTTTTTAGAGCCCGATTGCTTTTGGAAACAGATTTCTCGCCGCCCTATGCCATTGTAGCTCCTTTTGCATTAAATTCTTCTACCCAAGGCATGGGCGGATGTTCTTCTTCAATGTATTTCTAGGGCAAAGCCATGTGGGCATGTTCCAAGGACACAGATGAATTTATTATAGCATGGGCAACTGGGTTTCCTTGTTGACCACTCTTCCCCACATCCATGGTTGCTATAATGATTTGAATATATATATAAATATACATGTATTGAAGATGTATTTCTGTTCGTTGGTTAATTGTCCTGGGTCATTATTCATACAAAGAGATCCATTGCAGGTTCATACCTTGTGGTATTTTCTAGAACCGGGCATATTTGATGAGTTGTTCTGTCTTCCAGGCCTTCTATGTCTCTGTATCAATTCATCAATGAAGGAGAGTCTATCATTTTGTGTATATTTCACACCTATAATGAGTATGTTCTCTCTTTGAAATTAGTATTTAGCCTCTATGATAAATATAAATTGATACTTTTGCCTCTCTCATTCTTCTTACACTATGTTTATTTGAAAGATGTAAGCTGTGTATTGTGGATAAAATGATCCCTTTCATAGTTTTATCTTTCTGCCTTAACCTCTGTTTGAACCTGCATGAGTCTATGTGAGTCCCTTTCAGCATTTGAGATCATTATTGTGCTATGTCAGCCCAAGCTGAACACCCTAAATCTTGGTGCATCACCCCTTTTTCCCTTTCAATTCTCCTCCATTTCCCTTGGTGACTAGTAGCATAGGTTTAGTTATTTTCTCTAAACCTTAAGTTTAGAATGAGGAACCAACCTTCTCTAGAGGTCTGATCTCATCTGCAAGGTCCCACACCTTGAGATCAGTCCCACTGTGTCATTGGAATGCTTGAACGGGCTTCAAGCAGGGTGCAATTCCAGGTGATAAAATTTACCTTGTTTGTGTCTCCCATGTCCCCTAGCTAACCTTCTAACCTTTTTTGCCTTCACTATTCACCCTTTGTTGACAAAGCATTTTGTCAATTTTGAACCTTGTCGATTTGACCTACTGACATCAGGGTAAGTCCAAGAAGATGGGGGGGCAAAAAGGGGTCTTAAGTGGCCACTTTTTTTCTGAAATCAGGAAATGTTGGCCTTGGATGAGAAATTGAGCATAGTTACACTCAAAATTTGGAGATGTAACCAAAATAATGTTCGTAGTGCTTCGAGTCTACTTTCTAAATTGCTTTTTTTTTGAAAATGGTATAGATTAAGGGGTTCAAAAGAGGGAGCCACAGAAATTGGTGTTGTTTCTGTCAAAAAAACATAACATAGCATGTTTTGTGGCTCCCTCAAAAGGTTAACTTTTTTTTTTTGGTATTTTTAAAATCACTTCAGTGAGAAATTAGCTAACAACATATAGTTTATGCCTTATTTTTCTAATAATTTTTTGATGAATATTTGATTTTTTTATTAATTTTCAAAGTGGACACATCCTAAAAAATAGAATTTTGGCCGTGCTACCCTTATAAATTTTGAAAACTAATTGAAAATCAATTTTTTTTAATATGTGTAGAATGAAGTCTAGTTTCTAAAAATGTAATTTTTTTGAAATTTCAATGAATGGTTAATTTACAATGAAAAAAAGACCAAACACTAGTTTTTACCCAAAAATGGACACACAAACAAAAGAAATTAAAGATGAAAGGCTTAACATTGACAAAATGTGAAAAAATTACATCGTTAAATAGCTAAGAGAAAGCCTAACATTACCGAGGTGTTTGATTTGTTTGACCTTGAAACACATGCAAGTCTGAGGGTTAGCACGAACAAAATTATGTGAAATCCTGTAGAATTTGTAAAAACATGTTTGTGGATGTTGGGAAGGCACTCCAAGCCTTTGGGTTGGAAATCCAAAGAAAATCCCAAGCCTAATTCTTGGGATTCCCAAAGCAAAATATAACATGAGTGCATTATAACGCGCTCGCGTTATGTTCTATTTTACACTTTTTCCTTTTTCACAAAAGTTTGCCTAATGTTTGTCATGTTCGACATAACACGAGCACGTTATAACACGCTCACGTTATGTCTCCCTTAGAATGTTTTATGTTCAAGATTATTTAGCATGTATGTATGTATGTATGCCCATATGTATGTATGTATGTATTGATGTATGTATGTATTGATGTATGTATGTATGCCTATATGTATGTATGTATGTATATATGTATGCCTATATGTGTGTATGTATAGTGTCGAGGGTAGAGGAGGGTAGAGATGGGGGTGAGGCGGATAGGGGAGGAGAGGGGTGGATAAGGGTTGAGGGTTTAAGGGTCAAGGGTTTAGGGTTTAAGGGTTGAGGGTTTAAGGTCAAGAGGGATTAGGGTTTAGGGTTTAGGGTTTAGGGATAAGATTTAGAGTTTAGGGATAAGGGATTAGGGTTTAGGGTTTAGGACCTTGAGGGATTAAGGTTTAGGGTTGAGGCTTTAGGGATAGCATTTAGGGTTGATGGATTAGGGTTGAGGGTTGAGGGATTAGGGTTAAGGTAGAGTGTTGAGGATAGAGGGATTAGGGATAGGGTTTAGGGTTGATGGTTTAGGGTTGAGGGATTAGGGTTTAGGGTTGAGGGTTGAGGGCTTAGGGATAAGGGATGAGGGTTTAAGGTATAGTGTCGAGGGTTGAGGGTTTAGGAATAGGGATAGTTTTTAGGGTTTAGGGTTAATGGATGTAAGGGTTTAAGGTTTATGGATAAGGAATTAGGGTTGAGGGTTGGGGGATTAAGGTTTAGGGTTGAGGGATTAAGGTTTAAGGTTGAGGGTTTAGGGATAGGGTTTAGAGTTTAGGGATAAGGGATTACAGTTTAGGACCTTGAGGGATTAGGGTTTAGGGTTGAGGATTGAGGGATAGCTTTTAGGGTTGAGGGATTAGGGTTGATGGTTGATGGATTAGGGTTAAGGTAGAGTGTTGAGGGTGGAGGGATTAGGGATAGGGTTTAGGGTTGAAGGTTTAGGGTTTAGTGATAAGGGATTAGGGATAAGGCCTTTCTTTGAAGAACCCTGAACATTATGGACCCTATCATCTAGAAAAGCACATGACAGTGAACTCTGCCCCACCTTTCAAATCAGATAAACTTTTTTATTCAATGAAAATGAAGTCACGGAATGTAAACCGACCATGCATACTAGTAAGATCAAATTCTTTGCCTTCTATTCTTATTACTCTTACTTTATTAAGAGAAGAGTGTCAAAAAGAATGGGTTTAAAAAGATAACATAAGGCAAAGAAGTTTTGTTATTACATTTTTGTGAGGGATCTCTAATAGTCTAATATAATGCAGTCTTCTATAATATGAACATCTGCATTTATGTGAATGCTAAGATTTAATAGTAGTGTATTAAATCAATGCAATCAGCGATTTATTGGGTTAAAATAACTTAGTTTTTGTAATGGTTTGGGAATGCAAGAGTTGCCAAAAATAGGTGAATGTCCTCTACAATTACCAAGAGAAAAAAGTTTAGTAGTTCTTGCGGATAGAGCCAATAAACAATGGGAGATTATTTGCCTGTTTCATAACAATAGACCTACCCTAAGTGTAGGGTGGGAATATTTTGTACGTCATAATAATATCAAGGAAGGAGACATTTGCATCTTTGAGTAGGTGGACAACAAGAAACATAGATTTATGTTTAGAGTTCATATAGATCGAAAGATAAAATAAGGATCCTTCTGAAAGAGAGGAAGGAAAAGACAGGCCAAAGATAAAAGGAGAAAATTATACAAGAAAAGATCTTCATGAGGATTGTAATATTTTGTCTAAAACAAACAAAAATTAGTTAATTAAAAATGGAAAATCAAGAAAGAAACAGTACTAAAATGTATAGTTACTAATATCTATTTTTATAAGACTAATTGATTTTTATGGCCAAAGTTGTTTATTTTACCTAGTTGATGGTTTTAATTACACCCAGACCTTATACAATGGAGCAGATGTGTGCACATTTTTATGGCCCCAATTTAAATTCAAGCAAATAGGTGGAGAGAGTATGTTGATCTTTTAAAAAAAATCTTAATGAAAAAGCATTCACTTAATGTTGACCAAGGGTTCTGATTTCAACCATTCATTGCCCACTGTGGATGTACCCCAATGCAAAGCTTTTCTCATAATGATCATCCTTTTGATTTCAGCTATTAATTACTGATTGTGGATGTACCAGACGCAAATCTTTTCTCATAGTGGGTACACCTATTGGCATAATGAACCCCAGATGGGCCAGAAAAAGATGCCATATAATTTGAATATTCACTTCAACTAGAAAGTTTTACTGATGGAGCTAGAAACAGAGAATTGACAGGGCACAATATGGCCCAAGATGTGAGATGCAAGCAAGGACATCTCTTGAATCTAAAGAGTCAAGGTGCACTTGGACCTTTCCTAATTTTAACGGATGGCATTTGCTCTTGCTAGTTAATGGTAAATGTACTGCAGTTTTGCATACTTTATTTTCATTATCCAAGAGAGAAGCATATACCATAGCACCAGTCTTGGATAGTATACCTGGTCTTCATGCCATCTTTTTTTTTCAAGACAAATAGGTTCCCATGTGCTAGGGATAGAATTCATTGTAAATAATTTTTAATAGCATTGCATAAAACCTGCCATTGGGTTCTTTGTAGTCAATCAAGTCTGATTTGCTAACCTTCTTTACTAATTAGCTAACCCCTAAAACTCAAAAAATATCCTCATGGAAACCACTTAAAATACACATAATTATAATAAATATGGTGTAAAATTCAACTATAAATTACATAAATAAATAAGATCATAAATTCATCATGGGCTAGAGATTGGAGATTTTGTTGTGTTCAAGTACATATCCAAGTCATATTTTAAGGTTAAGATATTTCAAAGAACAAGGTGTCTGAAAAATATCAATGCTCTTCAGCTTATGAATACCAACATTTATACAAATAAAAGGTGCCCTTCTTCTAACAAAGTATGCAGTTCAAGTCAACCAATGGGCAACAAGTTGCTGAATGAATTGGTTTCTGATGGGGAAAACAACAATGATGCTGAAGCAAAGGAAGAAAATCAAAATTAGGGTCGAGGGTTGAGGGATTAGGGTTGAGGGTTTGTTGGGTGAATATTTTGTCGTTAACTCGCTAACGGCAAAATGGGTATATCAGCCACAGCTATGATGAGACAAAGTCTCTCCTCTTAGCAAGGGGAGGTGCCCTCTAATTACTTAACTTTTGCAAATCAAACAACTTATCAAATTTATGTACACTAAAAACTATGTTTGTGGTGGTTCCATCTCATCTCATTCTCTTTTTTCAGAATAGATGTTTATATTTCAAACTCTTGATATAAGACTTGTAAATTACCACAATATCACAGAAACATAAAGTTTTATGTTACCTCACTTATTACTTGTAAACAGAAATATTTAAAGTAGAATGCAGCGCAAAGTCTTCACTCCTCCTCAAGATGATAAAAGTAAATCGAATATAACAACTTGTAGCACAAAGTCTCCAAACTATCGTATTCTCACAAACATGAACATATAACCCACAACCGATTTGATAACACAAAGTTTATCAGAATCGAATTAAGAACGCTCTTCAATCACTTGAAACAAACTCCACACTTCACTTATTATCAAATAAGATTATGATAGCAAGACGTGAGAACAAAACTATCACAACACAAATAATCCCAAGACAAAGATTGGAATTGAACTTGCTTTCTTGTATTGATAAATATTTGAATATTGATTTTCACATAAAGCACAAAGTCTTGATTTGCTTCTCAATTCGCCAGAGTTTTCTTGCAATAGACAAAAGATAGTATTTACAAAAGAGGTCCCCTTTATTTATAGGGAAAGACATTGAGAAAATCTAGGAAATCTACAACTAATTTGACTTATTCAACAAGAGAGTCCTATTTGACTTATGACTTCTCTTGTTTCACATGTAATTACATTTTGGAAAATTACATGTGTAGATGTCCAAAACAAAATTCCATTTACATAATATCTAAGAAAAATAAGCTAAGGCACTAGCTTCCTCCATCCTTTTTCCTTAGGAAGTTCTGATACATGGTTTGAACAACTGACATCTCGCATGCATCTGGTTTTGCTGTATTTTCAGAGATGGTGCAAGCTCAGAGGATTGAATCCTTCACGCCTTTACTGCCTTTTCATGCTTCTCTAAATTATCCTTCAGATTCTCCAGAGTCAAATGTTGATCATACAGGTTGTCCATTGAGAGCATTGAAGGAACTTCCTCTTCAAATTTCTTTTGTACCATTTCTTCAAAAGAACTTATCATTTCATGTGCTGTGAGGAAACTATGATCTTCTCTTGTCAAGGTACAAGGAAGTTCTTCCAGCCGATGTAGGAGTGTGACATCACTATCTTCACTGGCTTCTCGAGCTTGGCACAGATCTTCAAGTAGACTCTTTATTATGAAAATACGATGAGCTAGAGTCTCCTTGGTCTTGAGATATGATTCCCTGTTGGTGATGACCCCAATGGTGATCAAATTCTTTATCTTGATATTCTTCATATCTGTCCACTCTTCTAGACTCTCTTCTTGATCTTGCAGCTCTTGTGAAAGTAGATCCACCAGATTATCTAGCTCAGCTTTAGCTTTGTCCATTTTCTCCTTTCTTTCCACAGCGGTTTTCAACAGAACTCGTCCTTGGGCCAACAACCGCTCCACTACATCCCCCACTATTTTGCCTCTAGCTTGGTCTTTTTCTACCTTCTGTATCAGGGGATCTTCCACTGTCACTGCCATTGGTTCTACTATCTCTGATGACTTTACTATTTTATGAAGGATAGCGGCCAGTTGTTCTACTTTTGCTTTGTATTGCTCTTTTTCCCTTTTGGCTTCATCATACTTTTCCAGTAGAGTAGTGGCAGTGGTTTGGAAATCTGCTTTGACACCCTCATGAGTCACTTTACCAAGTTCAACCCTTGAAATGACACAACTGCTCACGTCAAAAGTATCAACTGTGGCATCTTCAGGAGGTTTGGCAATTTCGGCATATCTGATTCCCTTTTTAGTAACCAGCCTAGAAACAGTCTTAGGCTTCTTCTTTTGATTCTTAGCTTTCACAGGCAATAGCTTTTCAATGTCAATCTCATCAGGTGAGATGGCTTGTTTCTTCCTCTTTCGAGTATAGGCAGATAACCATGGAGGAAGTATAGATGCATCGACAGCTGGAGGGGGATCCACTACTTGCTTGGTTGGCTCCGTGCTTATACCCGTGATGGTGACAATTGGACTTGTGTTGGTAAACACAACACCTGTATCAATAACCTTTTGTGAAGCATCAAGAAGGTTCTCCAGAATAGTCTGTTCCCCGATATCAAAAGAAGGGGAAGATAAGCTTGGAATGGAACCAGAAGAGTCAAAAATGGTTCCAGGACTAGCCCTCATGGACTGAGGAGTATTGTCAGAAGAGACAACAAAAATGGGAGAAAGGGAAACATTTGAAATTACTAGCAAACCATCAGAAAATAGAACATGAGGAGGAGGTGTAAGAACTTGTGTATTAGAAGGAAGGTCTTTCACCGGAGTCTGTGGGGAACCATCAAGTCGCTCTACCTCTGTATCTTCATCTTCACCTTGTTCAGATTCTGTAGATACCTTTGTCTTAGACCTTTGAACATTTTGTTCTTCAGTCTCAACATCTTCAATTTCCATATGATCATCATTGGTGTCTTCAACATCTGACTTAGTGGCATCAGAAGCCTCTGTGGTTTCCTTCTTCTTTCCTCCCTTGGATACAAATTTAATCTTTGGTTTGTGTACCTTAGAGGAGGAAGGGGTGTCACTCTTGTTCTTGGTTCGGCTCTCTACTTTTTTACCTGTTTGCTCTTGTGTTCCTTCTTCAGAGCCTGTCAGGAACTCTTTCAACTTGATCCCTTTACTTTCCAACCACAAGTTGGTGTTTGCCAATATAGGTTGGAATCTTTTTCTGATGGATGTCTCCTCCTTGACTGACCATTTCACCTCTGGGAGAGGTGAAGCCTCAACATTCTTTGACTCATATTCATGATCTAGGACATTTCCATCATCCTCCATTCCATCTGGAATATCAGCTAGTCCTAGTTCTTCAATTTGGCTCAGATGAAGCCTACAGAAATCTAGTTTTCTGATCTCATTTTGGGTCCTGAGATCTGCCCATATGTCTTCGACCATTGGCTCATGAAAATTTGACTTCCTCTTGATTTTATCTTGAACCCTTCTGAAGTCGAAATGATTTCTCTTCTTGTAGGTCTTCATGGTGACTAACTGCAACTCGGAGTCAATTATTTTAGCTTTGTTGGCAGACTGAATTGAATACCTCCCAATTTCAATGGGAAACTTTATTCCTAACTTCTTAAGCTCCATCTGTTTGTTATGAACCACAATCAGTTGTCTGCAAAGCTCCATAAGAAAAATGCGATCACTGGGATACCATGGCAGCATGTAAGGGTAACCAGGATAGTATCCTACCCGAAGATAAGTGAAGGTGGGGAATTGTAGGAACAAACAACCAAAAGAATTTACAACCTGCCATGCTTCATAAAAAACTCTTCTTTGAACCAGTTCACCATTCCACAAGCACAGGAAAACTGAGAAGAACGCATCATTGACTCTTCTGTAATGATGAATTGACCCCTTCAGAGTGATTTGGGGGTAGTATTCATATACTGGGACCAATCTCCTGTCCCCTACTTGGGTCAAACCTGGAAAGTTCCTCATACTTGCAGCAGCGTAGACAAGGTAAGAGGTCATGTAAAATTTGAAGGTAGTATTGACCCTTACCAGTTGCTCGTGCAAAGCATTATTGATCTATTCACCCCAGAATATCTTCTGATTACCCTATAGAATCACCTTGATGTAAGTGTACATCCAGTCCTGGAATTTGGAAGCAGAAGGGAGTCCTCTGATGCGACTCAAAAGTGTAATCAAGTCACACACTTCCTCCACAAAATCACTCCTGTGAAGGTCTTTTGGCCACCTGGGAATTTTCAACCATTTGATGTTTATGTGTCTTCTAGCAGATTCCAAGTCATTGTCGTAGTCTTGTTGACCCTGAGCAAAATCAATCTGCCCGACATTTTCAATTGGTGGACACATGAAGATTTTGTCCATGAACTCTGCGTCCAATCTCATGATAACATTTCCCTGTGAGTCCGTCACGGCTCTAGTGTCCCTATTGTAGTGGTTGGCCACTTGTAGAACAAATTCAGGATTATGTGCACTGACAGGAAATGATGCAACCAAATGAATATTGCTGTCAATGATTTTCTGCATATGCCGGGAGGGATTTGCTTGTTTAGTTCTATCTATGAATTCAGCCATATCTACGTGTCCAATTTTAGTGTCTCTAATTTCATCAACATTCGACTGAACTGCTGTTACCGGAAAGACACCCTCGTACTTGTACTTCATGGCTCTAGACTTTGAAGGAGATGATTCTGACATGAGCCCTGGAGAAAACTGTGAATTCGAACACCACCACGAATGCTGATTGAGAACTACAAAAGGCCATGATCTCGCAGTTGGGGAAAAATTGGACAAAAGGGGTCAACTGCGTTTTGACGATCATGGATGGGAAAGCATGCGTTTAAAGGGCTTAAGCGCGTAAATTGAGGTGAGGGTGAAAGCGGGCTTTCAGCTTTGAAAAGTGAATTTTCCAGTATTAGGGAAAAAATCAGGGAAATGTGCTTGGGCGGGTGTATTGACCACTCTCGCAAGTTGGAAGGACTTCTAGGTGTAAAAGCGGTGAAAAAGGCCGCTTCTACATGCACTTTGGAAGATTTGATTTGTCATGGTCGAGCGGTCAAAATCACCGCTTTTACATGTGGTGTAAAAACTCTGAATGTTCGGGCGGGGAATTTGGCCACTCTTGCGAGTTGGTAGCGATTTTGGGTTTCGGTGTAAGGACAGATGAAAACACCGCTCATGCATTTAGGAGATTCAACGATTAACATGTTCAAGCAGATGAAATGACCACTACTGCAAGTTAAAGGGAAAATGTTAACAGATGTTCGAACGGCATGCATCGCCGCTCATGCAAGTGGGAGTGAATGAGTTTTGGTGTCGAGGCAGAAAAACCCGTCGTCTTTGCACACAACAGGAGTTGGTAGTTGGTGAAGGTTTAGCAGTGAATATGGTCATTGTTGCATACAATGGGAAGGTTGGTAAATGATGAAGGTCTGTCTGACGAAAGACACAAAGTCTTCAAAACAAAAACAAAACCCTAATCCAAATATGAATCACAAACAACAGAAAAACCTAACAAAACTTCATAAACTAACAATACTAACAGTTAATGAGTAACAATGGGGAAGAGGAACGAAAGAAACTTACACGTAAAAACTTGAAACCCTAGGCTCAACCTGCAATGCGAGATCCGTCACAACTCTGGAGTATACGATCGAGCGGTCGGAGAGAACGTTGGCGGGTCAATTAGGGTTTAGTCTAAGAAATGACAACAATGCGAGTGAAAAACACATTTAAAAGGTTTGAGATTCGAGTTTAAATGCCTAGCACGAGTGGCCATTAATGGCACTCGACGTTCAAGATTCTACAGATCTTGTTCGGGCGGGAGTTTCAGTCATTCTGACAAGTAGGGTTAACAACCAAAAGCAACGGCGGGCTTTTCGGCCGCTCTAGCAAGTTCTACCAAAAATATATGTTTAGGCGGGTGATTTAACCGCTGTTACACAACAAAAGGTTTAACATATGTAATAGCAGCATTATACGCCGCTCTTACATGTGTTAAAAACAAAAAACTTCCAAACGTGTAATCGCGGCGAAGATAACTGCTTTCACAATTTAACATAACCTTTGACATGTATGAGCGGCCGAAACCACCGCCTTTACATGTCAAAACTTCAAAAGTTTTCTAACACTTGAAATTGACTAAAAATTGACAATCCTCATCAGTTTACAACTTGAACGATCTTCGTGAATATCGAGAGAGCAATTCAAGGAAAATTTCGTAGACCAGTTTAGAATGTCAAATAACTTCGCACGAGACCAAGGGAATCTTGTCTGATTTGCGATCTTAGAGTGTAGATTCACGAAACGGACAAGTTTCGTGGGGTTGTATACAAAACAAGCGTAGCTGATTTTGAGAACAACAGGGTTTAGGGTTGAGGGATTAGGGTTTAAGGTATAGTGTCGAGGGTCGAGGTTTTAGGGATAGGTTTTAGGGTTTAAGGTTTAAGGGTTAAGGGTTGAGGGATAGGGTTTAGGATTTAGGGATAAGGGATTAGGGTTTAAGGTTTAGTGTTGAGGGTTGAGGGTTTAGGAATAGGGATAGCGTTTAGGGTTTAGGGATGAGGGATTAGGGTTGAGGGTTGAGGGATTAGGGTTTAAGGTATAGTGTCGAGGGTTGAGGGTTTAGGGATATGGTTTAGGGTTTAGGGTTGAGGGATTAGGGTTTAGGGTTGATGGATTAGGGTTTAATGTTGAGAGTTGAGGGTTGAGGGTTTAGGGATAGGGTTGATGGTCAAGGGATTAGGGTTAAAGTAGACTGTCAAGGGTAGAGGGATTAGGGATAGGGTTTAGGGTTGAAGGTTTAAGGATTGAGGGTTGAGGCTTTAGGGATGAGGTTTAAGGGATTAGGGTTTAAGATATAGTGTCGAGCGTTGAGGGTTTAGGGATAGGTTTTAGGGTTTAAGTTTTAAGGGTTAAGGTTTGAGGGATAGGATTTAGGGTTTAAGGTATAGTGTCGAGGGTTTAGGAATAAGGATAGTGTTTAGGGTTTAGGGATGAGGGATCAGGGTTGAGGGTTGAGGGATTAGGGTTGAGGGTCGATGGTTGAGGGATTAGGGTTTAAGGTATAGTGTTGAGGGTTTAAGGTTTAGGGTTAAGGAATTAGGGTTTAGGGTTTAGGGATTAGGGTTTAAGGTATAGTGTTGAGGGTTGAGGGTTGAGGGTTGAGGGTTGAGAGATTAGGGTTTAGGGATAGGGTTTAGGGTTTAGGGTCGAGGGATTAAGGTTTAAGGTATAGTGTTGAGGGTTTAGGGATAGGGTTTAGGGTTGACGGATTAGGGTTTGACGTTGAGGGTTGAGGGTTGAGGGTTTAGGGATAGGGTTGAGGGTCAAGGGATTACCTTGTTAAAGTAGAGTGTCGAGGGTTGAGGGTTTAGGAATAGGGATAGCATTTAGGGTTTAGGGATGAGGAATTAGGGTTGAGGGTTGAGGGATTAGGATTGAGGGTTGGGGGATTAGGGTTTAGGGTTTAGGGATGAGGGATTAGGGTCAAGGGTTGAGGGATTAGGGTTTAAGGTATATATAGTGTTGAGGGTTTAGGGATAGGGTTTAGGGTCAAGGGATTAGGGTTAAGGGTTAAGGGATTAGGGTTGAGGGTTGGGGGATTAGGGTTTAGGGTTTAGGGATGAGGGATTAGGGTTGAGGGTTGGGGGATTAAGGTTTAGGGTTGAGGGATTAGGGTTTAAGGTATAGTGTTGAGGGTTTAGGGATAGGGTTTAGGGTTGAGGGATTAGGGTTAAGGGTTGACGGATTAGGGTTGAGGGTTGGGCGATTAGGGTTTAGGGTTTAGGGTTGAGGGATTAGGGTTTAAGGTATAGTGTTGAGGGTTTAGGGTTAAGGGTTGAGGGATTAGGGTTTGACGTTGAGGGTTGAGGGTTGAGGGTTGAGGGTTGAAGGTTAAGGGTTTAGGGATAGGGTTGAGGGTCGAGGGATTACGGTTAAAGTAGAGTTTCGAGGGTATAGGGATTAGGGATAGGGTTTAGGGTTGAAGGTTTAAGGATTGAGGGTTGAGGCTTTAGGGCTGAGGGTTAAGGGTTTAAGGTTTAAGATATAGTGTCAAGGGTCGAGGTTTTAGGGATAGGTTTTAGGGTTTAAGGTTTAAGGGTTAAGGGTTGAGGGATAGGGTTTAGAGTTTAGTGATAAGGGATTATGGTTTAACGTATAGTGTCAAGGGTTGAGGGTTTAGGAATAGGGATAACACTTAGGGTTTAGGGATGAGGGATTAGGGTTGAGGGTTAAGGGATTAGGGTTTATGGTTGAGGGAATAGGGTTTCAGGTAAACTGTTGAGGGTTTAGGGATAGGGTTTATGATTTAAGGTTTAAGGGTTGAGGGTTGAGGCTTTAGAGTTTAGGGTTAAGTGAGACCTAGATGGCTAAGGATGGATGGAGAGGTAGACAAGGAGCGACTGAGAGACATAGAGAGGGGAGAGGTAGAGAGGTAGAGAGGTGAGGGGGAGAGACAAGTGAGATATAGAGAGGTGAGAGATAGAACATGAGCTAATGGAACTAGAGGTGAGAGATATTGCAATGGTGCTATCAAAGGTGAGATAGGCACAAATATTTATGGATCAATCTATAGCAAGATAAAACATGAGCACGTTATAACATGCTCGCATTTTGTCCTACTATACAAACAGTAAAAAGGCATAGACCCCATGATCCAGGCCCACATGCTTTGTTTTCATGTTGTTTATGTGCGTGTTCTGACAAAAAAAAGTGTTTTCATACTGTTGGGAAGTTCACATGCACATTTTGCACATTCTACCACCTTTGCATGATCTTTCCATCACGTTTTCTACTTTTCCAACTTGAGGAGGAGGAAATAACATAGTTTTCACATCGAATTTGATATATATCTATTCAAGTTTCAATTTTTGTAGTGTTGCAATGTTAAGTGTGATTGAATTTTAGGAATTTAACATTATAGATTGGTTAATAGTATTGTTGTTACTAATTCTATTTGAGTGTTATTCAATTTAACATTGAAAAGGAAGCAAGAGGTGAAAAACTCAAATTGTTGTGGAGTTTGATGCAAGAAGAAAAAAAACACTACATAATTGGGTACTCTCTCCATTCAAATCTCTATTTTTTAGCTATGTCAAGTCTTTACATGCATGTTCTCTGCATTTTCCTTAATTTTATTTGAATTACTTTATCATGCTTTATCATACATGTTTATATCACTTGTATCTAGTATGCATAATAAAAGACTATGTATACATATTTTGTGTTTATATAATAGACTATGTTTTAAATTAGTTCATGGTATGCATAATAAAATATATCTCAAAGGTCAACATTAATTAAAATAGACACAATCATGATCAAGAAAGCAGCCTGCAATCTCACATGGTGCCATGTATATTTTCTACACTTGGTCTCTTTAATAATTATGTGTAATAATGAATTAAACAGACCTTAACATACCGTGATGTCAAACTATACAAGAATAAATCCTTACAACATATAAATATACAATCCCTTAAGCATAATGAAATACTATTATCTTGTTATATTAACAGGTTAAAATAAAAAATAAATAGGTGCCAAGATCATACAAGTATGCACATGACATGATGATTTTTATGCACATATCTTGGGCTAGGACATTCCTTATGCACCTATTCATGATGATTTGTATGCACATGACACAACAATATTTCAAAATTTCCTAATTGTCCTTTGTTAGCACATGATGGTGGTTAGCTTGATCAACTATATACCATTCAATACCCTAAATTACAGAGATTAGTCTAATGATTTTTATGACAGTCCTAGGTATGTCTCCAAATATTCATGTTTCCAAGCTAATGCCCACTTGTTTCCAACTTCTTAGATGTGCAAGAAATACTTCTGAGCATTATATTCATCATTAATAAGTCACTTTTAGTCAATAGAAGCCAAAATACATCCATTTACAATCATGGATTAGTTAAGGATAGCTAGTTGGTAAATTTGTTGTCATTGGCAACTTCACAAATTTGGTGTCTTATCTTGTCCTCCTTGGTTTTTTCCATGGATCTCCATCATTGTCTTCATGAATCGTATAATTCATCATGTCATAGTGGCTTCATTATTCCATAATTATCTTCTATTTCCCTTGTAGGGTAGCAAACAGGGTTTTTGTGGTATATCTTGCAGAAAACAACTCCAACCCACAATCCAAAAGCTGTCTAGGATACCCTTTTTGGAGTTTTAAAACATATCCAAAATTTAAGGGTGGTTGTTTTGTAATACAAGACCTTAAAATTGACTGTCCCACTTGACAAGAGACCTAATTAGGCTTGTGCAAATAGGTCACTACAGGTTTTTGATCTCCAGGCTTCCAATCTTCAAACCAAGACTCCAAACATGTCAAATTGGGTCTGCCTCAACCTTTTCAAGCATTATTAACACCTTCCAAAGAGTTTCTCTACAATCCCTAACCCTTATGCAACTTAATTGCCTAAAAACATGAGTTTTCAGCATGGAATAATCTGCCTCCAAAATGCACATGATTATCTACTTGAGTTTTGCATTGCCATATTAATGAGCCTTGACTTTAATAATTGTCTCTTGATATCCCTTCTTCACCCTCTACACTAATCCAAAGCATGCCCTAGTGTGATGGCTACAATAATGCTTTGTATGGATGCAATATATTTTAGTTATTTGTATGGATTCATTTCTTAGGAACTAATATTGGTCTCTTTATCATGCTACATACAAATTATCTATCATGCCGAGGAAACGATCAATAATTAAACCAACACAGGAAGAGATAGAAGCTAAGAATGCAAGGAAAGTAGAGGCTATGAGGGAACTTCGTGAGAAGAGGAAATTGGACACGATAAATGAAGACATGCCAATTGAAGAGGAACCACAACCATCACAAAGAGATATGGTATTGGCGGCACAAAGAGAATGAATGGAAAAACTTCGTGCTATGAGAGATTTGAATATCGTAGTTGGAGACACATCCTCTATCGCAAGTCAACATATAGGGACACCATCTACCACATCTCAAGTTGAGAGTACATCATCACTCACATGTGATGAAGGAGGTACGCCATCATTCCCACCTCAACCTCAAGGTATGTCATCTATTCCATCTTCAATTGAAGGTATGCCATCTAGCCCATCTCATTTAAATATTGATGAAATTCCTAATGTTGAGATGAATTTACCTATCTTAACACCACCTAGAATTTTGCATAGAAAGCCAAAGTATTTGATTGATATTGATGAGAATATTTTGCAGCCAATGGAAGGTAAGATTCCAAAATGCACTTGTAAAAGATATGCTCACAAGATTTGGAGATTGTTCTTTGAAAAGTTAAATTAGACCACAAGATGTCAACTATTTGTTGAAATGATGCGAAGTATAAAGTATAGGTCCATCATGAAGATTCTTGGGTTGAGAACATCAAAGGCTTCAAGTGAAAAATCTATTGTCAAGAATCTTATGAGTGCATATGATAGTGTGGGTAACACATCACACACAAAAGATAGTAATGCAACACGGTGTGTGATTACATCGACGATAGTAAGTAGTAATAGGAAAACTTTATCAAGAGCCATTGGAAGGTGCCAAAGAATTGAGAACACCAATGCCAATGAATTATGGGCATTCTTGGGGAGACTACTATGAAAAGATAAACTAATTGTTGAAGCATTGAGATCACTAATTGAAGACTTATGGAAGAATTACACAAGGGTATCTCCAAATCAAAGGGATGTGGTAAGAAGGAGAATTGGTAGTTGAAACCGTGAGCCACATCCAAAGCATTTTTTGGATGACTCAAACACAGTTTTTTGGTAAATTTCTAGAGATGTATCCTCAAATTAAAATTTGTCAAATATATTTTGAAATGCTAAAACCTTTCTATGTCAAGATAAATCACACATGCACTACTTGTTGTTGTAGATTACATATTGAATTTTCTAACCATTTTGATGTTTATCAGTCTATATGTTTAGATTTGCATACTAACAATGTTTTGCAGGATTGTGGCATACATGCCCCACCAACATCTTCAAGAGACTTCATATCAAGAATTTTATGTGATAGAGGGGAAGACCAAATATTCTATAGAAAATTATGCTTGGATGGTACATGTCAGCATTGCGGTGGCTTGCAACGTATGCCAATATGTGAACATATGGAAAGAACACGTGGTTGGAAATGAACTAGTAGAGTTTGGCAAGTATAAAACAATGGCATACAATACAAAAGATGGTAAAGAAGCAAAGAGGTGTGAATTGGTTATTGAGAAGATTCCAGTGTATCAGTTTATGGCTATATTTTGTGATAATATAATGTATGAGTATGCAAGACATGCCCATAGAGCTCGATGGTTGGACTTGCAATTCAAGTTATGCAAGGACACATTTCTAGTTGGTAGCATTGTTTCAGTCATCAACTTTGTAGAGAACTACAGTCTACAACCACAGCATGAGGTGCAATCACAATACTACAACTCGACACAGGTTTCTATGTTTGTGCACATCGCATTCATGCATGCGAATGATAGTATAGAGGATGACAGAAAGATCATAAGGGAGTATCATTTCTATATTAGTGATGATCGCACGCATTCTACGGAGTTCGTGCAAGGTTGCTTTTAGGTGTTCTACAATGATTTGGCTAGAAGGGGCATACCATTCAGTCAGCATATCATATGGTTAGATAACTGTGCATCACAATTCAAGAACTCATGAAATTTCTATTGGCTGAGCAGGAGGCATAATTTTACAGGTGTTCAGCATATGTGGTACTTTTGTGAGGCCAGGCATGGAAAGGGGGAGAATGATGGTGTAGGAGCATGTATCAAAAGAGTCATAGCACGAGAAGAGTTAAAGTATAAAGACAATACAAAGTTGACAAATGCAAAATCAATCGTCGAGTGGTGTAATGCTTCCATGGGTCCAAGTAATGAAGGTAAGTCTTCAATTCATAGATTTTTTTGGTTGATAGATGATACTAACATTGCACCATATGAGGACTGTTGTACACTGACAAGCTCAAGTGAGATGCACTCTTTCAGAAGCTCAATTGTAGGTTCATGAAGTATCCATACGTGAAAAATGACATGCTTTTGTTCTTCATATACAATTCAAGCCTGGGATGAGTGCGAGTCAAAGAAGTGGGTTGACGAATGGCAATTAATTTATCTTAGCCCACTTGACATGTATCGACCCCCGACAACACTGAAACTAATAGAGATGGAATCATTAGTTGACTTTGACCACATATCAGATCTAGTTCAACCAAGTAATATATCTATTTGCATAGTTTTTGAAATTCCTAATGTTATCTTACTTTGTAGTGTTTTTGTAATATTGACTAATTTCATCTAATTTGCTACACATATCAATGTAGGGCATGTATATGCAATTATTACAGATGAAGAAAATGAAGAGGGAACAAATTATTACTTGTGTCATTGTGTTGAGGCCAAAAAGAAATTGGAGTCCCCAGTTACAGATGGAGAAAACATCGAATACCCTATAGACTCAGTGGTTGTTACTAGAACATGGCTTAAAAGGTACCCACATAAGAGTGTTAATGTTTGGTTGTTTTAAGATTTTGACACGCATCAGAAGATTCTTCGTTACTCAAACCTTGTCATGGCATCCAATGTTCATTTGATACAAAATCGGGGTAGACCTTTGAACAAGACCTTGTGGAAGGTGTGTGAGTCTGACCATGAGGCAATACTTGACACAATAAAGAGTAGAGCAGATCCGGATGGTTCATTGGATTAATTTATAAGTATTCACATTGATTTTGTAAAGTCATGTTACATTGACTTTTAAGTATGCACATTAATTTGTAAGTTTACATAGGTTTGTCTTTTTTTATTTGCTGCTGCATTTTTACACATATACACATTTTTACATCATCATGTTATGCTTCATGGGGTTAGACCTAAGTGATGGATGAAGTTGATTCTGAGAGTAATGTATAAAATATAGGTGTCTCTAGGTGTCTTGGTTTCTAACTAGATAATAGGTGTCTCTACTTGTGTCTTAGGTATATACTATATGTCAACTAGGTAGATAGAGACTAGAAAAAAGGTATTTAATCTAATCTAGGTGTCTTAGGTAGATACTATATATTAACGACCTGTCTAGAGACTAGAATAAGGTATAATCTAGAATGATCTAGGTGTCTTCTAGGTAGACACTATATATCAACTACCTGTCTAGAGACTAGGATAAGGTATAATTTAATCTAGGTGTCTTAGGTAAGTACTATATGTCAACTAGGTCTATCATAATAGGTGTCTTAGGTAGAACTATAATCTAAGTATCTAGGTGACTTAGGTCTAAACTACTATAAGGTATAAAGACTAGGTGTCTTAGGTCTACTATGTCTATAAAATCTAAATACATACTATACAACAGGTGTCTTAGGTGTCCTACCTCTACTAGAATACATGTGTCTTAGGTCTTAGATGAGGTCACATGAGCTTCCACCTTCACGTGGTTGGCCTTGTCAGTATAGAATATTTATATTTCTTGAAGCTAAGGGAAGCTCTTTTTCTTAATAGGAAAACTTTATCGACTTCAGTGTCCTCATGGTGCAAGGGCACCCAGGTTGTCATGCCTCCAAGAGGGGTAAAAAAGTGAAATTTTGTTTTGATTAAGTCAATTATATGTAATAAGGTCTTCTAAGACCATTTCATATGTTTTTGAGTTAGTTTGAGTCATTTGGGGTTAGTTTGAGTCTTTGAGTCTTGTTGCAAAAAAGTGTCAATGTTGTCAAGTTACACAAAGCAACTTTTACATTTTTTGCATTTTTGGTGTCCTGCTCCTAATGCGACCAAACTGATAGTTCCAACGCGTCTAGATGAGTACATTTAGGTTAGGCATGGTCCTGTTTCACACCTAAACATGCTGAAACAATCTGAGCTACATTGTACCAGCGATATCCCTGAAGAGTCCAAAGTGTAAAAATGCAACAATCTTTGACGAGCTGTTACTTGGAAACCATGTCACTTAGAGACATTTCGTCTAAGGCAACATGATCACATAGGGTCCCTCTACAATAACCTCTCTCAGTTTTTATATCTCTAAGGTGTTTGCCCATGGTGAAAGGTTTTCTACTACCCCAAAAATTGTCAGAAGGAGGCAGTGTAAAGTTGCAAAGGGGTGTAACTTTTGTTCTTCTCATGTGGCCAAACTGACAGTTTCAACACATCTAGATGGGTACGTTTAGGCTAGGCATGGTCATGTTTCACACCCAAACATGCCGAAACAGTCCAAGTTACATTGTACCAACAATATCCCTGAAGAGTCTAAAGTGCAAAAAGGCAACAATCTTTGACGAGTTGTTACTCATAAACCATGTCACTTAGAAACATTTCGTCTAAGGCAACATGATCACGTAGGGTTCCTCTAAAATAACCTCTCTCATTTTTTATGTCTCTGAGGTATTTTCCCATGGTGAAAGGTTTTCTGCTGCCCCAAAAATCGTCAGGAGGTAGTGTAAAGTTGCAAAGGGGTGTAACTTTCATCATGCTCTTGATGCGACCAAATTGACTGTTCCAATGCATCCAGATGGGTAAGTTTAGGTTATGCATGGTCCTATTTTTCACCCAAACATGCCGAAACAATCCGAGCTACATTGTACCGGTGATATCCCTGAAGATTCCAAAGTGCAAAAAGGCAATGATCTTTGATGAGCTGTTACTCAGAAACTATCACTTAGAGACATTCCTCTTGAGGCAATACAATCATGTAGGGTCCCTCTACAATAACCTCTCTCAATTTTTTATATCTCTAAGGCGTTTGCCCGTGGTGAAAGGTTTTTTGCTGCCCCAAAAATTGTTAGGAGATAGTGTAAAGTTGCAAAGGGGTGTAACTTTCGTCCTGCTCCTGATGCGGCCAAACTAACTATTCCAACATGTTCAGGTGGGTACATTTAAGTTAAGCATGGTCCTGTTTCACACCCAAACATGCTGAAACAGTCCGAGCTACATTGTATCAGCAATATCCCTGAAGAGTCCAAAGTGCAAAAAGGTAGCAATCTTTGATGAGCTGTTACTCAGAAACGGTGCTACTTAGAAACATTTCGTCTAAGGGAACACGATCACGTAGGGTCCCTCTATAGTAAACTCTCTCAGTTTTTTATATCTCTGAGGTGTTTACCCGTGGTGAAAGGTTTTCTGCTGCTCCAAAAATCGTTGGAAGGAGATAGTGTAAAGTTGCAAAGGGATGTAACTTTCATCCTACTCCTGAAGCAACCAAACTGACTATTCCAACACATCTGGATGGGTACATTTAGGCTAGGCATGGTCTTGCTTTGCACCCAAACATGCCGAAACAATCCAAGCTACATTATATCGGCGATATCCCTGAAGAGTCCAAAGTGCAAAAAGGCAACAATCTTTGATGAGCTATTACTTAGAAACCATGTCACTTAGAGACATTCTATCTAACATAACATGATCACATAGGGTCCCTCTACAATAACCTCTCTTAATTTTTTTATATCTTTGAGGCATTTGCCTGTGGTGAAAGGTTTTCTGCTGCCCCAAAAATCGTCAGAAGGAGATAGTGTAAAGTTGCAAACGGGGGTAACTTTTGTTCTTCTCCTCGTGCGACCAAACCAATAGTTCCAATGCATCTAGATGAGTACGTTTAGGCTAGGCATAGTCTTGCTTCACACCCAAACATGTCGAAATGGTCTGAGCTACAAGCACTAACTAGTCTTCAATCTTCAAACACTGCAAATACCATGATATCCTGCATAAAACTGATCAATCCTCATGTAGACATGTAGATATTCCTTCCAAAAACTCATATCAATGACCAAAATCTCCAATCATGTCACATAGATCTCATTCTGAAATTTATTGGCCCTCTACATCATATTACAAGCCCTAAATGATAAAATTCCTTCACAATTTCTCTGTAATTTCCTTGAAAGACACCATTCAATCATCAGTTAT
Organism: Cunninghamia lanceolata; assembly: GCA_027924645.1. NCBI lineage: Eukaryota > Viridiplantae > Streptophyta > Pinopsida > Cupressales > Cupressaceae > Cunninghamia > Cunninghamia lanceolata. Next base: position 798,477 of record BSBN01000312.1, read on the forward strand.
TCTTCACTATTCTTTTCATGCTGCACATCATCACTTAGGTAGGTCTCTGTATGCACTCAGGCTTATGAGAGTTTATTGGAGAGGCTGGTTGAGTTAGGTTGAAGGGCCGGTGAACTAATGACTTAAAGACCCTTTAGTAGGTTTACTTAAGTGGTAGTAACCTGTGATTATAAGTCAATATTAAATTAAAACAAAAGTACACTTTACACACGATAGGCAATTGAGGGTTTTAAAGTCTTAAGAAAAGTAGATTCTTTTTAGGGTTTAATGCCCAATATGCAAACCCTAACTATCAATAAGAAAGACTTAAACATTCTAACTTTCACCAAGAGATATCTAGGACATTTCAGAGACTTCAGGGACATCAGAAGAAAGACATTAGAGTATGACACTTATCATAGGCTTAGGGTTCTAAGACATGAACAACTTCACATTCGAATCAAACTCATGACTCCCCTTGCTAAATATAACTCTCCTTGATGATGACATTGAAGTATGATTATGAAAGCTTGTGTCTTCTCTGACTTCTTATTGCATGAACAAAACCACATCCACCATGAACATGAACCTTGCATCATATCAACCTTCCAAGATAGACCTTATCATGAAAACCATATTCACAACAAAACCTTGCATGAACAAAACCACATCCACCATGAACATGAACCTTGCATCATATGAACCATGTTTATCTTGTGCGACATCAACATGAACTGAGAGACCTTATCATGAAAACCATATTCACAACATCATGCACCTCATGACCATCACCTACCTTGAATCACTGTATCACCTTATCAACATCATGGCATCAACCTTGACATCAATGACAAACAATCTACAAATTGCTTTATGGAATTAGAGTCAAATTGGTAAATGTGATGACATGATACATATTAACATGGTGAGATGCAAAGTATACATTTATAATAGTAACCACATTCTCAAAGGGATTGTTGATGACTTATGGAAGCCTATAGACCTAATGTTATGTTGCATACTCAAATTAGGTAAGACTCAATGTACTCTCATAACCTCGCCTTATATGCAAGAGGAATTACATTTAATAACCATAATGGTCATCAGGTGCTCATAAGCGTATGATTTTGACTATCTTATTCAAGACAACAAACATACTCTTTGCATCCCAATATAGTATAATAACAAGAAAATAAGAAATATTTTCAATTGAGCAACTCATAAAGAATATGGATCAGCATACTCATTTGAATATTTTCAATTGAGGAACTCATAAAAAATATGAATATTTTCTATTCAACATGATGATTAATTTTTATTTTAAATACAACTTTTATCTTTTAGTTCTAGAATGAGGTTTAGGTGATACTTGAATAACAATAGCTAGCTTATTGGATCAACAAACATCCTATGTAATATAATTGGACTTTAAATATTTGAAGTAACCATCTACAAATATCCATTGAAATGTGGATTTATAATGTAAATATGGACGCCATCAATAAAAAAAGATTTGTATTAACCAAATATCCATATAGGCATACATCAATATCTATCGATATAAGTATAATATATATACAAAATAGCCATATAGGCTTACAAGAATGCCATATAGGCATAAAATGTCTCCTATATGCAATACAAAATATATGTCCACAAATGCCATATATGCATACAACAAAGGACCCCAATAAGCATTCATTCCCCTATGTTTGGTGAAGGGAATAGATCACAAGTAGCCTTTGATCTTCAGGAGGACGGAGACGTGTATGAGGTTGGTCTACTACGAACCTGAGGGTTGCTCCTCCTATTTAGTTCTTTGTGGATCTGTAGCTATTACAATAAAACGTATAGACATTAATATATAGAAATTACATATAAAAAATGAAACATTTAACAAAATGATCACTTACCGCTACCATATAATCTATCTCCTCATTTGCCTTAGTAGCAGGATTAGGTTGTGGTGATGTCATGTCCTATAGGAACCATCCATATAGAAATTAAACTTCAAATCAGTAATCACACTAAAAAAGCAGCACACAGTTTTTCCAGAAACAATTTAATTATCAACATGGACTGTGGAAAAATCATGTCTACAATCATTTGATTTTTCAAAAATAAACAACTATAACAATGAATATAATTTGAAATTTACTAATCTGCCTCATACCCCTATCAAAGGCATAGAGCTATGAATCATAGTGGACACACCATCACACCATGGTCCATTGCCCTATGAACTTCGGGAGGTGTCTCCGCAGCCTGCATCATCTAAAAATAAAACAATATTATTCAATTACGAAACTAGAATAGTGATGCAAGTCATGGCTCCTAACATACACACATGTTCACCTAAACATGGAAGTACACACAATAAAGCACACTATGATATTCAGTGTCACCAATGCATCACTATGATACAACTAGACACATAATACACATAATCACAGTGAAGATTTTGCTCTCTTGGTGATATACTATAGCTCTTTCTTATGCTTCCTCAAGTCTCCATTGTCGTTGTGCTCTTTTGGTACATGTTTATGTGAGTTCTTGGAGGATTTTGTGCTCTCTTTCATCTCAAAGAATATAGTAGTATTAAATGAAGGGTACTCATTAGAGTTAGGTGGGTTATATGTAGGATCAGATGTAGGGATGGAAGAAATTGAGCCAATAGGATTGACATAAGTTTGTAGGGAAAAGGGTTAGTGTAGATTTGAATATTTTGGTTAGGGGTGACTTGTTGCCCCATAATTAATACCTAAAACCTAGATGATGTTCGAGTCAATCATATGCTATATAAGATGTCATAGGTTGATGCCCCTCTCTGGTGTCATGTCCTGGGGTCTAATTGGTGGTAATTGGATGAGATTATTAGAGAGAATTTGTCGAAGAATAGTGTGGAGGGGATCAACAAGCTTTGGTAGACATGTATGGAAAATGTGGTAGCATAGACAAGGCAATGAGTTGTTTGAAAAGATGCCTTAAAGAAAAGTGGTCTCATGGTGATGTCCTTGTCTATGCATTCGCTTCTCATGGCATTCCATGAGAGCACATTTCTTTGAGGCATTTTTTTAAATTTAACTATATTGTAATTGAAATTTTGTCACCTATCAACATCTAGCTATTAGTTATGCAATGTCTAATAATGCTTTGAGTTTGAAAGATGTGCAATGTAATGTAATCAACGATATGAATATAAAATACAAAAATCTAGTAAGTACAATTCATTAGTTAAACTGTTTATTTTATTACCTCAGTGAAGCTTTGAACTACACCACCACTGGCAGGTGTTGCCATGAAATCTCCAAGATTAACCTATTCAACATCCAAAATCAGATATTAGAATACCATTCATATAACAATGCTATTCACATGTAATATTTATAATTGTTTACTAGTTACATACCTCAACAGTAGATGTCGTAGTGTAAAATGCAGGTGGACTACTGCTGAGAACTGCATCAATGCTATGACCTTGAAATTTCATCAAAATCATCAAATTAAATTAGTTAATCTTTCATTTCAAAAATGAAATTTAATAAATTAAATTCAATGAACTTGCTAACATTTACCTAATTATTAAGGCCGAAAGTCTCACTCAGGAGGGTATCTGTCATCACCATCTGCTCAACTGCAGATGTAGCCTGTGCACCTGTGTCCTAACTATCCATGGGGTCATAACCACAGGCTGACACGCAAGTCTGACAAGTATGGGGTGGAACCCTACTCCTCGCACTCTCCCTCGACCCATGCTGTGCTGCAGGACTGGCATGCTCTATGATGCTCTGGGTCAAGGCACTAATGGACTGAAGTGTCTCGACCTCAACACTCTCCTTTATAATGGAAGGGATAAACACATGCTCATGGGCTGGTCTGCTGACTACTCGTCTCACTGGCCGCTGTGGGTCAACACATGCCCCTGGTCTATCTTGTGCTGACCCATCATCTCTACCATGAAACTCCTGCATATCAAAATAGTTTGGCACTTTATTGAGGACAAACTCGCAGTAGAGTTTCCTCAAAAAGTATTGCGGGACCTCATTATTGTTGCAAGGAGGATGGTCAAAAACCATCCACCACCTCTGCCCAGAATTGTCCCTTATCACTTGGTTGTTGTACCAATGAATAGGGAACCTCTTGCATGAAATGGGTGGAGGTTGATTTGTTCGTGGGTTTGTGAAAATGGAACACAAGTCCAATTTTGTAATTTGTAACTTTTTTACTTCTTCATATGATAGCTTGTCTGCATAATACTCTCTAAATTCTCTCCTCTTTTCCAACCAACTAGATATTTGTTTGCTAATTGAATCTACATTTGATAACATAGATTCAAGAGATTGAGCAAGCGTGGATCTATATAAGGTTGAAGTTGAAGGATATTTCAACCTTGCAATTATGTATTCACTTTTCTTTTTTATTGTTTTCAATTTGCCCCATTAGATTTTCTTGTGTTCTAGGGGCATGTCAAGGAATGGATGGAGGAGTTTGTTGTTCGGGTTGTTCTTCGGCAGGTATTTCCTGTTCAGGTGATTCAATATTTTGTGGATTTTCAGGAGGAGGAGGAGGTGCATTAACATTTCCTGTCAATTAAGGAAATTTACATCAAAAATCAACTTAAACCTACCTATTTAGAAAAAAATTCACGCAAAAAAAAAAACTCACTCCTTTGGCCTGCTCGATGTCGTGGCGGCATTTTGGCGATGAATCAATGAGATTTTGGTGTCGAATTTGGTCTTCAAAAATGTGAGCACGCTCCTTAGGGTTTGTAGGCCGCGGGTGCAGAGAAAACAAAAGGAATGAATGAGCAGAAATTCTCTCTCTCTCTCTCTCTCTCTCTCTCTCTCTCTCTCTCTCTCTATATATATATATATATATATAGTTAAACATAACGCACTCGCGTTACAACTTCAAATTTTTTTGAAAAAAATTTGGCCACTTTTTGGCCCCCCAACTTTTTGCACCCGCCCATCATGAGATGGGAAATTCACTTTCCCTAAGCACCTTTCATCCATTTCAACCTTACAAATCCCTCCCATTTATTTTTTAATATGCGTGATTTCTCCTAGTTTTGGCCAAAATTTTCTCCAAATTGAGCCCTGATTGTGTGAGTCACCTTCCCTAATTGATCATCAACTTTTCCTGACTGATTCAAGACTCCCAATCACACCATTTTAACTCCAAATCAATTCTACTCATATCTCAATAAATCTCATGCTAACTTCATTCCTCCTTGAGTGATAAGATTTCAAATCTTGTTAACTCCCTATTAAAGCCCGTTCACTCCCAATCAAACTCGGTTCACTATCCAATCAATTTTGTTAACTCTTCAATCAAGAGAGTAAACTCCCCAATCAATCCCACCATCCATAAGCCTCTCCAAGCTATAAATACCCCTCACCTCTTCATTATTTCTCAAGTATGAGAATGCTCTTCTCATATTCACAAGCTTCTTCATAGACCTTTGAGCCTCTTAGTTCATTTATTTAGTTTTTATTTTTGCAAAGCTTCAAAGCCTTCCCTTAAGAGGCAAATTCATTGTTGCAGACTTATACCCAGCTTTGTTTTTTGTTCTCAATAGCATTCTTATGCTCTTTGTAGGACTTATAAGCCTTTTGCTTTCATAGTTTAGTTGCCAAGCTTTCAAAAGCTTCAATAGAGTTGTTACGCTCGCAAATTACTTTTCAAAAAACCAAGCCATAGTGCTTAAAGATCTTCAATAGCTCAATTCAATCATCATAGCTTCAATAGCTCATTCATTCAATCAATTGCTACTTCATCCATGTCGCCAAGAGGAGTTCTCCGCTACTACAAAGGAAAGGAGGTTGCCACAAAGGACTTATGAGGATACGCCAGGCTTATGTGCCAATGAGAATCCAGGTTTTTCATGCTTTTGTAGTTAATTAAATCATAAATTTTCTCTTGGAGAAGTAATCTTTGCATTGCTATTTCCTTGATAGGACTTGTTTAGATTTAATTAAATTAGCATTGTTTAGATTAAATTTATTACAATTTGTAGATTACTTTTTAATTCAAGTATTTCAATTCCTAGATTAGATTCAAAAATCATCTCACAAAACACCAAAAACATAGGATTAATTGCATTTGAAAAATGCATAATAATTGCATTCATATTTCCCTTTATAGTTAATTAGATAAATTTTATATTCAAATTGGAAAAGGAACCAAAAGTGTTTTGCATTCATACAACAATACAAAAACATTAGGAAACTTAGAGCAAAACCCTCGATCACATCACGAGGTACATTTCATGTAATTTACATTGAAACAAAAGCAAAATAAACCTTTGACCTCAAGTCAAAGTCAACTAAAGTTAAACTAGGTCAACACTTAGTCAACAAACTCTCTCCCAAGCATTTGATGTGCTGAGAGATTAGAGGAAGTTGGATCAAGGCTATTCTTGAAGAGATAGATGAAATCCGCCCAAGACACAACACACACAACAAACAATAGAAGAGCAAGAACACGCTCTTAGGATCATCCAACAAGAAAATAACATTCAACTAATCATCCAAGAAAATGAAGATAGGTTACAACGCTCTAGACTCATCAACGAGCAAAATAATCTACCCACAAGGCGTTGGAACCTAATAAATCCCAATAGGAGATATATGATTAGTGACCCTTTGAGTCATATAATTATCTCCACCACAACAGTCCTGGAATGAGCCTGTCAAACATCAATCCATACGCGGCCCACAAATCGACTAACCACTCTCTACGATGTTCTTCCACGTGAACATAACCACCCTAGGTCTTGCCTCCACTCGAGTAGCTTCTGCCATGAGAGCGAGAGTGACTTGGAGGTCGCCCGTAGCAAGGAGAGGGTTCATGTGTGATATCGAGGCTGACTCATTCGCGTTGTGCTTGAGTCATGTTTTGGAGAACACATGCTCATTACTTATTTTTATGTTGATTGCTTGTTTTACTTTAACATGCATCTTCATAGTAGCTTAAATGCAAGTCAAAGTGGGAGTGAAATGTAAAGGTGAAAATTGCATACCTTGCACTTCCCACCTTTGTTTTGGATTTACTTTGATATGTTTGGCCCTAATATAATGAGTAGTTTGCAAAATAATCTATTTTCTATGAAAGTTGGTAAGTGACTTGATCCTCGCTTGATATCATCTACACTCACACCCATGGTCCATACCTAATCCTTAGTTTATTCATCCATCACCTTGGTTCACATTTATAGTCATGGAATTGACCTAGGTCAATTTCATGATTTGCGGAAATGAACCTAGATTTTAAAAAATCAAATTTTAAATTTTGGGCCCAGTCTAGATCTTTCCCTCCATTTAGTTGTTAGGAACCAACTTGAAGCACAAAACATTTGATTTGCATGCAAGGGTGCTACATTTAAAGACAAACCCTAATTCATTTAAAAGATCTAGCAAACGTTTTTAGCACACATCTAACACCTCAAGAGAGCCTTCTTACACATTGCATTAGCATAAGAGCATTAATATCTACATTACATCCTAGGCATATTGCATGATTGCCTACTATCTTCAATCATTGTAGAAAGTCATTAAATTAGTATCTAAGGGTTTGCCCAGAGAACAATCCTTGCCTAGAAAACTTCCCTATCCACATTACCATCTTTTAATGTAGGTTATAGAGATCGAGGTGAGTATATTACATACCTAAAATTTAGCTAAGTTCATATTTGCACAAAAGGAGTAGATTTGGAGACATGCAGGACAAATAGATACTCACGAAAGTGTTCCTCAAAAGTTCGACAAAAAATTTAATGATTCATATCTAGTTATTTAACATGCCCTAGTTTTTTAGTGTAAAGGCAAATCAATTCAAAATATTTAACAAATTCAAATCAACACTATACCAAAAGCTAAATACCCTTATCTATTATATAAATTATGCATATTTAATACAAAATTTTAATTAGTCACAACTCATTAATCTTAAAATATTTTAAAAATTATTACTGTGACTAATTAATCTTAAAATATTTTAAGAATTATTACTATTTAATTAATTGATAAGCTATGTTATAGTTAACCTTTAGCAGAGAAATATCACGTTGGTTAAAAACACCAATTTTTTCTGAAATCTTATTGCTCATAAATGAAGATTTCAATATAAAATCTCTCAATCATTTCACTTCCACTTGAAGTGAGATGAATCAGAATTCTGTAATAACTGAAGCCTGGGAATGGATCTATGCTCTCCTATCTCATTTACTGCTGAAGAGCTTAGGAAAATCAACACAGAAATCATCACCATAAATACAGCTTGTTCACAGCTGGAAGGCATTTTCTATGCATTTATGACTGATCTGCCACCGCCCTATACACTTCAATACAATGATTACTGTAATAAAGAATATAATCCAGTTCCAGAAGACCATCCGAGGGAATACCAGCAGACTGAAGGGCAATATTAACAGTATGTTTTACTGTTTCCCATTTCATTTCAACTCTATCTCTCTATCAAATCTTTTGCTGTATGTTTTTGTTTTGTCTTTCTACTCTATCATGGGTTCTATCGCATAACCATTTCACTTATTAATTGCCAAGTTGTTTAAATAACTAGCACTTGCACATAGGAGGTTCAAGGAATACGCCGATAGGAACAACCAACGAGTTTAGAAAATTTCTCGGCCTGAATTTTTACGGCGTGAGACAATTCCGAACACTATAATGCTCACATATAAAAGCCTATCGGCTAGTTATTGTTAATATTGTCTTTATGTTCTTGATCGATACCTGTTTACACTCCACTCTCGCTCTATGTAAATGTCATCCACTTCAATGGTCAAACAATCAATAGCAATTTTACACCTCATTCATAATAAAAAGTGTTAAATATTTGTCCTATTTTTATTGGTCAAAATTGACCTTTGACTATTGAAGTACTCTACTTAAATGTCATCCACTTCAATGGTCAAACAATCAATAGCAAATTTACACCTCATTCACAATAAAAAGTGGTAAATATTTGTTTTATTTTTATTGGTCAAAATTGACCTTTGACTATTGAAGTGGATGATATTTAAGAATAGCCCCCTGGTCAAAATTGACCTTTGACTATTGAAGTGGATGATATTTAAGAATAGCCCCCTGGATGACAATTTTAGTTTAACCATTGAAGTGGATGATATTTAAGTAGAGTGATTTTGTGAGAAACAGTAAGTAATAAGTTGTATAGGATAGCTGAGCCTAAAATCCCAAGTGTGATTTTTAACATTTGGGTTTCCCTATTGATAATTTTGCACACTGTTTTTATGTGTTAGTTCACCTTTTTCTTTTAGTTCAAAGCTTTCTATTTTTTTTTTCTTCTATGCTTTTTGAATTTAAAAAATCGTACCTTTCTCCTATGTACACGTGGAAAGACAAAAATATGTCCATTTAGATGGAATTTGTAATTGGGTATTAAAAACTATATTCTTTTAAGACTAAAAGAGCCATTCTGATGTTTTAGATTAAATTTGCTATTAGATGTACAAAGTCATGCTCATTTGCTAGTGGGTATATAACATTGTGTTCTTTAAGATTGAATGTGCTATTATTACTTGTACACCATTTTGTTGTTTTAGATTAAAATTTATAATTGGGTAGAGAGCATTATGTTCTTCTAGATTGAATTTGCTACTGTGTATGTTGTTATAAACTTTGCCTATAAAAGTCAAGAGATGTAAAAGCATACATTTATTAAAAATAAATCATGTGCATATAAATCTATTAAATATAAGAGCAAACTATGTGAAACGACCTATAAAACATCAAAAAAATTAACTTGAGTTGAATACATTTCCATGTCTAAAAATAAATTATCTTAAGGTCACTTAGTGGGATTAAATCAAAACATTAGATTAATATCGTAGTTAAGGAGCTTCAGAATTTAAGTACTTAATATGAGTCAATTCATAATACTTCAAAATGCCACATCTTTCTACAAGTGCAAACAATGAAACTAAAATATTATCCACAATCATCTGCCATGTCATGAGACAAACATTTTTCCATGCTGAATTATTGTTGACTCCACCATGATCAAAGATGAATTAAAGGGAAATTTACAAAATCCACAAACATATTAGTATTAACAACTTCAATATTAATTATAGACTAACTCCTACCAGCTCTCCCATCAACCAAATTTGAGTTAAATACACTTCCAATTCAAATATTATGTTGCAGGCTTTTTTTTTTAAAGATGCAACAAAAGCAAAAGTATTTGTGAAACAAACAAATAACAATATGCATAAATCTTGAATCATTAGTTTTTGTGTCTAACTTCTAACTTAATTAGTCGATAGACTTTTATATGTGAGCATTATAGTGCTCAGAATTGTCTCACGCCGTAAAAAAATTCACACAGGAAAATATTCTAAACTCGTCGGTTGTTCAGCGTATTCCTTGAACCTTCTATGGGTGCAAGTGCTAGTGTATAAATCTTCTTGTTGTTATAATTCCAAATGGCTTCCATTGTGCCTTTTGCTTTGGTTTACAATAACAATTTTTTTGGTAATGTTTGTTCGTTGCACTTTCTTCATGGCCTTGATAGTTGTAGTTTATATGTGTTAGTGAACTTGTGCACTTTTAGTTTTTTTAATATTGTTTATATGTTTTTATGAAATTATGTGGCTATATTTTGCATTTACCTAAATGTTTAGGGCACCTTTTATTAATCCATTGTTTGTAGTTGTTCAATAAAATTGTGTATGATGTTGGAATTTTTTACCTCTTTATGTTGGTGAATTTTGTAGTACAATTCTTATTCTCATTTCATTTGTACACTTATCAAAATTATATTTTCTTGTTTTTATTTCCATTGCTTAATATAGACTTGCTTCTAATTATCTTTAAATTTTAATAAATAACTTTGACATAGGTGCAAGAATGCCTTTATAATATAAGTCCAATAAGTTTTAGTTCCGATGTGTATGAACCAAAAAAATAAAAAAGTAAAAAGCTCATTCAAGATTCTTTTGACAAAAGTAGAGGTTGGGGATCCCAATTCCAAACAAACTTGAAGCTGTTACAAAATCTATGTTCGATGGATTATAAACTATTTGTAATACAAGCAAATTTCACATGTCAAAGCATATCGAAACTCGCATACATTTCAAAGTTGTATTCCAACATCGTAAAGTGAATAACACCTTCCAACATCTATTTCTCATCATTATTAATATATCTTCTTTCCACAAATCATATATACTCTCTAACATATTAACATATGTTTAGTTTCCTATGTGGAATCGAAGTGCTAGGTAATTTACCCTAGGATTTATATGTAAGTGCTGTTTATGTTTTTAACAAACCATTAGAATATCGGATGGACAAAATCTGAATTTCCTCAGGGCCTTTTCTCCTAGTTAGCAAGTCCGGCGGTTTCCAAGAAATAGGAGAACGTGAAAAAAATCGCCCTAGTTTGTCCCCACATGCCCGATAAGGACATGTATTCGACTTAAATGCGTGGTGTGGTCAGCAATATATGATGAATTCAATCTCAAAATGATTACTGAAGCTCAGCACACTTGGGAGAGCTTGCATTGGGATTTAAGAGGAAGCGGAGCAGAGAAGATCAACAGAGCAACCTATACAGAAAAAAAGGTAAGGACTTAATGCATTGCTATTTCCTAAAGCTACGGTTTTCCGCCCAACTTTTGTGGGGCTTTCGTTGATTTGCAAGAAGCAAAGAGTAATGCTCAAAAGCTGTTGAAATCGTGCTTGAAGGATTTGGTTCGCTACCTAATTTGGATTTCTACAATACCCACATCTTAAGTTTCTAGATCTAATTGTATTTTGGTCTTGTACAAATCTTTATATTTACTCACATACCATAGATTCAGTTACCCAAGTTTTGTCTGCTTTATTTTTGGGGTTTTGCTGTTTTTGGGTCATCACTAATTTACCCAGATACTGTAGTTAGATTTTGAATCACGGAATTGGTTGTTGGTTTGGGACTGATTGTACAATTTAGTATTCAAAATCTGCATATTTATCTCTGTAGGGCAAAGATCTAATTGTTGTTGGGATTGATTGCTTCAAATTGGTGTCTGCATTGAGGAATCTTTGAGTGGTAACCATGTTTAAACAAGCATCTAACCGGTACCAGAGATCCAAGGGGTTCAAGGTGAAGCATGCTTTTCAGATAGCCTTATTGGCTGCTGTAAGCGTATGGCTACTCTACCAGGTTAAGCATTCTCATGATAAACGGCATGCATATGATGAAAAACAGACACAAGCACATATTGAAGGTAATGTGGAGAGTGCAGGTGGATGGAATAGTAATGGATTGGGGCGTAAGGGGAAACTGGAGGCTTTTGATGAGGGTTCCACTTCCACCATTGTGAATGCAGAAAAGAATGAAGAAAATGTAGAGGAGGAAGAGGAAACTAAGGACCTGCATACTAGTTCTGAGGAGAATGAGCATCAAGATCAGGGTGTTGGAGATGATGAAATAGATCGGCGCCAGGAGGAGAAGATTGAAGAACAAGAGAGTCAGGAGGAGAATGAGAATATAACAGAGAAGACTGAGAATGATGAAGGAGGAAAAGTAATAGAGGAAGAGGAACAAAATGAAGATGTTGGCGCAAAGTTTGTCCAGATCATCAAACAAGAAACTGATGATACTGACGAAACGCTAGAGACTAAAGATGACCATAATGAGAATAAGGAAGAAACCTTGGAGATTAAAGATGAGAAGCATGACCAGGAGGAAGACAAGATTGCTGAAGAGCAGATTGAAAATGAACACCATGAGGATGAAGTGGATAAGAATGCTGAAACACAGAGTGAGAATGAACACCGTGATGGAGAAGAGGATAAGAAAGTTGAAAAACAGAGTGAAAATGAACAGCGTGAGGGCGAAGAGGATAGGAATGCTGAAAAACAGAGTGAAAATGATCACCATGAAGGGGAAGAGGATAGAATTGCTGAAAAACAGAGTGAAAATGAACACCATGAAGGGGAAGAGGATAGGAATGCTAAAAAACAGACTGAAAATGAACACCATGAGGGGGAGGAGGTCAAGAATGCTGAGGAAAAGAATGAAAATGAACACCATGAGGGGGAGGAGGTCAAGAATGCTGAGAAACAGAATGAAAATGAACACCATGAGGGGGAGGAGGTCAAGAATGCTGAGAAACAGAATGAAAATGAGCACCATGAGGGGGAGGAGGTCAAGAATGCTGAGAAAAAGAATGAAAATGAACACCATGAGGGGGAGGAGGTCAAGAATACTGAGAAAAAGATTGAAAATGAACACCATGAGGGGGAGGAGGATAAGAATACTGAAAATGTGGAAAAGAAATTGACAGAGTCTGGATTCAAAGGAAACGAGACAGTTGCAGCAAGTCCTGAAGGAGATAACCGTGAGAAAAAATCTGTACATCCAGTTAAAACAGAAGAATCTGGTGCAGATAACAACAAAACTGTTGCAGTGGATGAGATTAAGGATGTTGCTCTTGCAGATCCAAATGCACAGAAAGAAGCAGAGAAACTAGAAGAAAAAAATCAAGAAGCCAATATAACTTCTATTGTTTCTTACTCTGATTCAAATGCAGAGACAGAACAGGAGAGATTAGAAGAAAATAGAAAGGCAGCTAAGGAGAGTGATGCTGAAGATCATGAGATGGAGCAAAGTTTGACAGGCAATCATGAAACTGTGGCCGAAACCCGCAAGGAACTTGATGAACTTGCAGAATCAAAGAATGACACAGAAAATACCAGTCAGACAAAGTTGGAAGATATTAAGCCTGATTCTTTACTGGATCAAGGAACAACAGAGGATGCAGCAGCACTCTCTAATGAGCAAAAGTCAAATGATGCTGAATTTCAAAACTCAGAAAGGTCTGAACAAAATTTAGTGAGTGATGATGAAACCTCATCCAAGACAGATGATGCTTCAGAGGGGAATTCAACTACAGAATCTGAGCATCCTGATGGTGTAGATGCTACTTCTCAGGATATTCCAGGTGAGAATGAATCAGGTGATCGTACAGACCTTGAGACCTTACCTGAGAGTGATACCGTAGGACAGAACTCAGAGGAAATTTCAGCACAATGAACATCTTCAAGAGTTGATCTACCAGAACAATGAGGAAAGGCTGATCTATCTAATGTTTGTATGATTCCTGATTTTGTGAAAAATCAAAGGTTGTTGAAGCTGGTTTTGGGCTATAATCAATGCTTTGCTCAATTATATTGTGCTTCACAGCTGGTATCTAAACATGAAGATAACAATTCATTATTTATCATAAGCAATGACTGCATTTTATAGAGGTTAGCACATTTCCCTTTTTTGTTTGTTGTTGACCTCTGCTACATATGTGATATCTGTATTTCTTTCTCAGATTCTCTGACTAAGCATTCTATTCCTGGTTGTCAATCATTTTAGGATAGTTTTATGCTTATCATGTTCCTGTTTCATCATTCTCATTTCATGCAAGAAAATAAGAACTCCTTTCTGTACTGATGGACAAAAAGCCAGCTGTACTGGATCACAGATCAACTCTATTTTATAGAAACCTTGGAGCATGGGGCCTCTTTCTTTGTTCCATATTGATGTCCTACCCCCAGTAAATCTGTATCTTTCTTCATTTGATTCTGAGCATCATTTTGTAGCTGAGTTTGTTTTTGTCTTTGTTTAATCTAATCTAGATATGCTTTCTGTTCATTCTGATTATAATGAACCTTGTATGGAAGGTTACAGTAGCATTTGGGTTTCCTGGCAGATGCGGTGTCATAAAGATGTTATGGAATATGATGAAGTATATCTATGGATGAATAGAAAGATTGAGTGATGGGCCATATTTTTTTTATTATTTAATAATTTTTATATATAGTGGACTCTGATCAAGTAAAGAAGGCTAAAATACATAAATAGTTACATGAGGCAGTACTATGGTAAATTGATAGTTTTGGTATAATGCAATCAATCATGTATTGCTTACATTTCTTGAAGCAGCCAAATGTTGTGTATTATATACAATTAAGTACAATTTCAGCAAAAATGGGCACAATAAAACTGATTCTTGCCGCTTTTTAGGCAATTGGATGATGCTAAATTGCAGCAGAAAAAGAAATAAAAAATATTCTAGAACATGATATTTTGAGACTAGATATTCAGATAGGATCGCTAGGCTTGTCTTCATGAAATTGATTTATCATTCCCACCATTGACCTGTATGCTTCCACTTCAATTAATGTGATCAACTCTTATTAGCTGGTTTACTAATTCTGCCTGACTGTGAATAAAGAAAGAATAAATTCTTGCAGTCTCCTTATTTATGCTTTTCCAATATTACAAGTTCAATAGGGAATTTAAGCTAGTTATTGTTTTGATGGATGTCAAACAGCGTGGAAGTGTCACTCTTCAACAATGTCTTAAATGGTTGAGAAGGAAAGGAATTATCATCTTTGCCTAAATCTTAATTTGAAGCACCATTGCAAAATGTATTTTCTTCTTATCCTCTTCAAAGATCTTACAATGATTTTTTAATGTTTACAAATATTTTTCTTGAATTCATCTGTTGAAAGAAATATCGATTAAAAAATTTGCAAATATGATATGCAAGCCTGCTATAATCTAGACAGTGAAAACATAGTCACAAGGGTGTGCTAGTAGTTAAAACAATTGAGGCTGTGCAAGCCTATTGTTGACTCTGATTTCCTTCCCTTGAAGTGCCATTACAACATGATTCTGTAATTTAATTATAAATTACAAATCTGTTCAAAGGATTGTGGTGCAATGGCAACGGCGTATGCTCTTAAGAGCTTTATCTCCCTTAGACTGCAACATGACAGCTCTTGCGTATGCGTGGTGGACATGTGGCAAGGCTATGGTATGCTGAACATGGGGAACATTTGAAACCCATAATCTCACCCAAGATTTACCCATCTCCTTTCAAGTGATCCTATGTTCCGTCAAGTTTCCAGGACTGGTGAGATGTGTTTCCGGGATGGCTGGGACAGGAGGCATTTTTAGGTGACAACAATTAAAAAAATAGGAAAATTTTAAAAATATAGAAAATTTCAAATGTTCATATGATAAGGCTTTCGCCATATTAATTATATAACGATATTATGAAACATGAGCTGAATTTATAATTCATGAGTTGGCATATAAATTAACAACATTTCAATGTCCTATCATTTGAGCTTTCATTATCATTGTGTACATACAACAAAATGGAAAGGCTGAAAGGTGACAACTACAAAATGACAAAATGTATACAACAAGATATGTTGTTGGTATGCCTCCACATCATCTAATGGAACCTCAACCAATCCCTTATATGCCTCTTCATCAATTTGCATGGCATTTTTGAGATCAACATCCCACTATGCAGTTAGAGTCTATCAATACTCGGAAGCCTATCAATTTTGAAGTTGCAAGAATGTAATGTCCCCAACTTTGTTTGCATACAATTATGTAGTCTGAATTGTTATCCAATTGAAGAAGAAACTCTCAATTACATCACAACAATAAACAGAATATAGCTATCTTATTTTATTTGATTCAACAATTGTTTTGAATTGAGTACAAACAGTAGAGAATCGTGATTAGTGGATTGTTCGCTCAGAAAATACAATGACTGCCAATTAACTCACTAGTTCAGTACATCAAATCTAGTAATGTATTTGGGTAGGCTTTGTCTACTAAATCTCCCCCTTGCAGAAGCAGCCCTAAACTTCTCAGTCCCTCAGCAACCAGGTGTGCTCTTGCAGTTCAAGAAAGCATGTGAGTGAATATCCAATGCTTAATACCCCCCATAGGTGCTGATCCAAGTAAATTCTGAATTTACCCCTCTATTGATTGTGATGAGGCCTATTAACTCACTAGTTCAGTACATCAAATCTAGTAATGTATTTGGGTAGGGTTTGTCTACTAAATCTCTCCCTTGCAGAAGCAGCCCTAAACTTCTCAGTCCCTCAGCAACCAGGTGTGCTCTTGCAGTTCAAGAAAGCATGTGAGTGAATATCCAATGCTTAATACCCCCTATAGGTGCTGACCCAAGTAAATTCTGAATTTACCCCTCTATTGATTGTGACAAGGCCTATGGCTGAGTGGCTTAAAATTTGATTGGAGGTGTTGCAAATAGGCTAATAGCACCACCAGACTGCAGATTGCCTGTAACAGGTGTGTTAGGGTAGATAGAAGTGATTTGCAGATTGATGAATCTCTTTCTAATTGGTGTGGTGGCTGGCGCAATATCTCTGACCCCAGCAACAACCCCAGTAGATGTAAAGATAGCAGCAATATGAGATTTGTTGGGCAAATAATTTCAGTTCGGAATTATTGCGGTCCAATATGGAGCAATTATTGTCTTGACCTCTACCCAGAATGAAGCGATTAAATAAGTAGCTACGACTAGGGTAATTCCACCCATCAAACCCCTAGCGAACCTTCTTCTAATGGCACCACACTTGCAAACATATAACAATGCAAGAATCTTCCTCACAGGTGGTGGGTAAACGAAAACAGCCCTGGAATCTTGGTAATGGCGATTTATTTGTAATAGCTCTAGTGCATGGAAATCTTGAAATTAGACCAATCTTTGAATCCTTGCTTAGAATTGTCAAGCAAGAGGCGAGGGTTTTCGTTCTAACCTCTTGAATTTGGTGAACCAAGAGGGTTTTCATCCTAATTCATAGGATTTGCAGCCAAGGGGTTTCGTTCTTGAATGCAATCGTCAAACTCGAACTCAAAATGAAGAATACAAAACATGAAATCGGATGATCAAATGTAGGTGCCTCCTTGATATACCTTTTTGAAATGGGCCTTGGGTCGTAAATTTCAAATTATTTTTTTAATTTTTATTTTTATTTTAAGTATTTAAAAATACTTTTATTGTAGTACTATTAAAAACACTTTTTATTTTAATTATAATAATATTATTCAGTTGCCTTTAAAATTCAAAATTATCAGGCCTAACTTAAATAATATTATTAATTATTTTAATCCGAAAAAGGAGACATGACAGTCCGCCATTCCTAGAATTGTTTGCTCACAAGCAATTGCAAATCCAGATGATGAATCATGATGTAATGTCCATAGAGTCTAGATCTTGTACCTTTAAATGAAACAACTTCTACGAAAAAGCACCGAGCAGACTCAAATGCTCAAGTACCATTGTGCCAACACTATGAATCATGTTATCCAATTCATGAACTTTGATCACCTCAAACAATTTGACTTCAAAGAGACGTGCATGATTCTCAACAATATAAATGCAAACCTTTAGGATCCCCAACTTTGACTTGGATCAAGCAATGTTAGCAACCAACCCACAACATGCTCCTCTTTGACGTGATAACAGATGATGCTTTCTTCTCCCTATTGGAGGGTATCTTCAAGCTCCCACAAGACCAAATGCTGCCCTATGAATTTGCCACCATGTTTTTGCTGCACCACTCTCATCTCAAAATGAGCATGATGACGACTCTCGAGTTCAAATGGATCTTACCATTGTATTGTAGGTTGAAACCCTCGTGAGTTTGGACCAGTCAGCTTGCATACAAGTTAGAATGAAGTTGCAACAATTGAATTTCATTCCAAACTTCATCCAAAACAACAATGCAATAGCTAGAACAATTGTTTTCTGTAGTGTAATGTCCCACCCCAAATCTGAGACCATTTTTTTCAGTTTTCTGTGGTTAAGTTGATACTTGTTGCGTTTTGGTGTTTTGCATTTTTGAACATACAACCACATATACAAATATATTTTGCAAATAACCAAATTGGAGATACCCAGATGCTAAAATCCAATGGAAATGCATTCAAAAACCATTTTAGATAATACCCATATAATGAAAGCAAAGAATTTAGAGAAATCTTGCATACCTAGATGGCTGATATAATTTAATAGGCTGGAAATGATGTTATAGTAGTCTATGAATGCACAAATCACTCCGTATGATGATCGAGATGAAACTATTACATTAACTGATAAGATATAGCAGTCGAGTTATGAGATGCCACAAGTAGAGCATGGAAGCCAGCCCAAACACAAGATTCAAAGCTAACTAGTAGTCCCACGCCTTGGCTGGTACAGTATGGCCCTGGCTGAAGTATATCAGCACACCAAACACCCTTCAATCTGCCCTGAAAACACTCCAAAACCTTTGCTAGCTGCTGCCAATACAGATTGATCCAGCTGGGAGAAAACAAGACCAAACCTCTTTCAAAAATCACTATATAACTGCTGCAAAGTACGGCCTGGTACAGCAAGATGTACACCCTGTCTAGGGTCCACAAATAACCACAAACTCTCCTCAAAACTCTGCCTATAATTTGCAATACATTCATCAATGTCCCTCTTGAAGTATCATGTCAAGAAACTGAAGATATTGCTTTGGTAAGTGCTTCACGACAATGCTCAATGTCTCCAATGAAGCTCAAAGTGACTCCTAGATGAAGCCACACCAAAACAACATCCTTAGAGTGTCTTCCAACCCTACAGATGCTCTCATCAAAGGAGGTTTCTGTCTCCAATGACGCTGGTGCAAACCCTTGTTCTCCAAGAACCAAGCTTAGACTCATAAAATTTGATATCCGTGAATGAATGCAAAATGAGCCTTCTTTATTCTTTTTTGTTTCCTCCAAACCCAACGCCCACTTTGGATTATAAAATATTCTATTATTTCATTTCACTTGGGTGCCCAATCTTTGTGACTTTATAACTTAGAAAATATTTCATTAAAACATGTCCACTTTATTGTAAGGTCACTTGCCCCTTCAATTCACTAAGTTAATTACTTTAATTTAACTTGGGCAATTAACATATCATTAAAATAAATGTCATATGACCTTTGAATTGAGATTCCGTAGCACTGCTAGATCGATCAAATGAAAACCAATGAAGTCCAATTGATTCGCACCGACTCACTCCGGGTCCCAAGCCCTCTACTAAAAATAGTAAGTTCGACCACAGGGTCTGAAACTGCACCAAAAAAGGAAATCCCAACATAGGTCCCCTGATCATCCGTGTTAGTCTATAGGAACCCGTTGATAGATTAACCCTAATCCTCTGAACTACTTACGAAGGGGACATCACAGTCCGCCCTCCCCATAATTGCTTGCCCACAAGCAATTTCAACTCGGGATGCTGCAAAATCTACTCATTCTCCCATGTAGCATCATCTACCGGCAAGTTTTTTCACTTCACCAAATGCTCCCTGATGACACTCTTACGCAAAGTACGATCCTTGGTATCACTGATGGCCTCATGTACAAGAATCAATTTGCCCTCTTCATCGAGAGGGGGAAGCTCCATCGAAGGTGTCACATTATGTCCCAATGCCTTTTTGAGGCGAAACACGTGGAAAACATTGTGCACTCTACTCCCTGTCGGTAACTCCAACTCATAAGCCACTTCTCCAATCTTCTTAGAAACTCTGAATGGACCATATTAACGTGGCTTAAGCATCTCAACACCACTCTGCTTGAGAGTAGACTGTCTGTAGGGTTGTAACATCAGATAGACCATGTCACCAACCTCAAAGGAACACTCGACCCTGTGCTGATCTGCATACTGCTTTTGTTGGTTTTGAGCTTTCTGAATATTTTCTTTCAAGGACGTCATAATATCCCGACTCTCCTGGAGCAAGTCCTTGGCCTTAGGCACTCTACTATCCCCAAACAATAGATCAAGGAAGTTGGGTGCCTCATACCCATATAATGCCATGAATGGTGACATCTGAATATACATGTGAAATGTGGTGTTGTAGCAATATTCCCCCAAGTGTAACCACTTAACCCATGCCTTCTGCTGCCCTGCAATGTAGTTTCTCAAGTATCCTTCCACCCATTTATTTACATTTTTTGTTTGTCCATCTGTTTGTGGGTGGTAGCTAGTGTTCGGAGTGAGTTCTATCCCACTCAATCTAAAAAGTTCCTGCCAAAAATGACACAGGAACTTGATGTCCCTGTCACTAACTATGCTTTGTGGCAACCCATGAAGCATGAATACCTCTCTGAAAAATAAATTAGCAACTTGTGCTGCTATATAAGTGGTTGAAATTGCAAAGAAATGTGCAAATTTTGTTAACCTGTCAACCACAACAAATATGCAGTCCTTACCCTGTGCCTTAGGTAATCCAGTGATAAAGTCCATTGAAATACATTCCCACTTCTGGTTAGGAATGGGTAAAGGCTGCAACAAACCAACTCGAAAGGAGTGCTCATGTTTGTTTTGTTGGCAAGTAGGACACTCCCTCACATAAGTCAACACCTCAGACTTGAGACCTTTCCATGTAAACCTCTCCCTAACTTGTTTGTATGTCTTGAAATACCCAGGGTGACCAACCATAGGAAGATCATGAAAGGCTCTCAAAATTTTCTTCTTCATCATTGATCTTGGTACCAACAGTATCCTCCCTTTGTAAATGATGAGATCATTTACCACCGTATACATGTCATCCTGTATAGTACCATCCATAATGACAGAAGCCCACTTGTCCTTCACATACTCAGTTGTAATCCACTCTCTCCAATCAACTGTGATCTCTATCAAAGAACATAAGTGAGGTCTTCGTGAAAGTGCATCAGCGGCAATATTCCTCTTCCCTTTGACATAAACTATGTCAAAGTCGTAGGCTTGCAACTTGCTAACCCACTTCTACTGTCTATCATTGAGGCCACGTCGGTTGAGAAAATGCTTAAGGCTGTTATGATCTATCTTTACTACAAATTTGCCTCCCACCAAATGCTGTCTGAATTTTGCTAGTGCATGCATTATTGCTAACATTTCCTTGTCGTATATACTATAACCTCTCTCAACACCCCTTAGTTTCTTGGTTTTGAAAGCAATGGGGTGCTTGTCCTGCATCAACATTGCTCCAATGCCTTCTCCTGAGGTATCACACTCAAGCTCGAAGGGCTTGGTGAAATCCGGTATAGCTAATACTGGGCAAGAGCTCATAACCTGTTTGAACCTATCAAAACATCTTTATGCCTCATCTGACCAAGTAAATGCCCCCTTCTTCGTCAAATCTATCAATGGAGCCGCACTCTGTGAAAATCCTTTGACGAAGCGTCGATAGAATCCACATAAACCAAAGAATCCCTTAAGCTGTGTGAAATTCGTGGGTGGTGGCCACTCCACAATAGCTCAGATCTTTTCTAGATCCACTGACTCCTACACTAATGATGTGCCCTAAATAGAGTAACTCTATCATGCCAAATTCACATTTCGATTCCTTGGCATACAACTCTCTCCAAGATACTCAAGACCTCCTCAAGGTGTCGGAGGTGCTCCTCTCATGTCCTGCTAAAAATCAAAATATCACTAAAAAATAGGAGGACAAACTTCCTCAACTATTCTCTGAAGACCCTGTTCATACAGCATTGGAAAGTGGCTGGAGTGTTGGCTAGACCAAACGACATAACCAAGAACTCGAAGTGCCCATAGTGACAATGGAATGTTGTCTTCTCCACATCCTCCTCTCTGACCCTCATCTGATGATATCCTGATCTCAGATCAATCTTGGAGAAGTAACAAGCTCCGTGTAGCTCATCAATGAGCTCATCAATGCGCGGGATGGGATACCTATTTTTTTATAGTTTTCTTGTTTAGACCCTAGTAATCTATGCACATTCTTAGTGTTCCGTCCTTCTTTACCAATACCACTGCAGACGTAAAAGGGCTCTTGCTCGGTCTGATATGTTCCATCTCTTGAAGCTCCTTAACAGTTTTCTCAATTTCATCCTTCAATCTTTTTGGGTGCCTATAAGGAGTTATGATGACTAGTTTGGCACCTTCTTCCAGTTCTATTACATGCTCTATGCCTCGATCAGGAGGCCTCCCTAGTGGTATGCTATTGAAAACCTTGTTGTGCTTGGTTATTAGATTCTGAATATTCGGGTGGTAACTCTACTTGGGCTGCTCCGTAGCTACAAGCATAATGACACACTCTGTTACCCACTCAACTTGATCATGTCTGAGCAATCTCTCCATCCTCCTAAGTGATATCATACGAAGTCCACTATCTGACATCCCTCTGAGTACATGCTTCCTACCATCTACCTCGAACTTCAACTCCATGGTTTGTAAGGTCAGGTAGAACTCTCCTATCGCATGAAGCCACTTCATGCTAAGAATTACATCCATATCATCCATGCTTACCACATAGTACTCAACCTAAAACTCATAATCACTTAACCTAATGGTTAAGTTAGGAATCCGATGTTCGCAAGTTATAGTGAGTCCATCAGCTACCCTAACCTTGAAACCTTCGAACTCCTCTGTCTTGAGCCCTCTTCTAGCCACTAGCCCCCCTCATCTATGAAATTATGTGTAGCTCCTGTGTCAAGAAGTGTAGTGATTCGCTGCCCCTCCAGGACTCCCTGAATCCTAAAAGAACCCTCCTTTTGAATAGCTGAAAGGTGTGTTGTAGGTCTATCCTCATTGTGCTCACCCTGTGACTCTTCTATTGTGCTATCTTCCTCACTTTCCTCTGAATCCGTGTGCTGATCTGATTTCTTTGAGGGGGACTCTTCTGCTGAAAAATACTCAAGTTGCTTCACTTGCCCCTTCATAGGGCACTTATGATTTGGGTCCCATGGGCCTTTGCATTTAAAACACAATTTCTTCCTCTTGTACTCATTAAGAGCATCATCATCAAGTCTCGGAAAAGGTCTTTTTTTTCTTGTACTATATCACGAGATGAACCTTTTTTATCCTTATCCTTCTTGTGCAAGAAACTCTTTGACTAAAATTTGCACTTGCAGGAAGAGAATTCCATATCTTTGGCCTTTTTGATTGCCTCCTGTAGTGTAGGCTGATCGAACCCCTTAATCCATCCTCTCAAGGGTTCAGATAGTCCATCTATGAACAACACAATGAGCCTCCGCTCTGAAATGTCAGTGACCATGACTGACAACCTCTGAAACTCAGAAATGTATGCATCTACCCTCCAAACTGTTTGCGCTGGGCTAGCTCCTTCAAATGCAACTTAGGATCCCCTTTGTTGAATCTATCTATCAACCTGATAGTAAACTCTACATAGGAAACAATCTGATCATGGCCCAGTGTAACAAGACTATGGTACTACCATTCGTATGCACTCCCATCCAAATGCAAAGTAGCATACTCAATAGCATCCCGCTCGGTCATAGGATTAAGTCGTAAATAAGTATCTACCTTTCGAACCCATGATTTGGCTAAAATTTTGCCTGAGCCATTGTAGTAAGGAATGCTCATCTTACCCTTCTTCTTCTGTAGGTCTTGATTCTATTGCCTCGCTCCTCCTTCTCCCTGAGGTCTACTTCGTTCCCTAAAACTCAAGTATGCCTGAAAAGGCATATCAGAACGAAACCCTGCATCCATAGCTCTCCAATCCCACCATTACTATGCATGACGAACCTGTTAAGTAGGCTCATGAACCTCCTCCAGTGGGTTGTTTTCCTGTATAAACTGAGGCATTAGAGGCCTCGTGCTAGCTGATCCAGCAAAAGTGCGTTGTGGGGCAACCCGATTATTAACTGAATGTTCTCCATTATTGCCATTGTTTGCATTATTTTTATTATTTCCATTGTTTCCTTCCGCATTTTGATCAACTCCACCATTATTATTGTCATTGTTCCTGTTATTACCAGGTACTAAACGAGCAAGAATCTGGGTTAGTTCTGTTTGTGATCGATCCATCCTATTAAACATGTCACGTTGTCCTCTAGCTAAATCATTCAATGCATGCAACATACTGGCCATATCCCCTCTTCCTTCGTCATGATGGTCTCTACTAGACCTGCCCTCTCGATCACCCATGGTTTCTGCAAAGGTTTCTTCTTCACCGTAGAGTACTAATTGTTGTTCCTCAAGCTCTGAAGGTTCGCTATATAGAACTAATGGTTGTTCCTCAAACCCTGAAGGCCACTCTTCTCACTATTCATGTTTAGCTTCTTTCTTCCTTAATCTTTCAAGGTATCTCTATTCTATGGCACTACCTCTCATAGAAACTCACATGCAATCATTGTCCGGCCATGAAAACTAACATGCAACTATATGGGTAGTCTCACAACTAACATGCAACTATAGAAATATAATAGACTGGCAAGAAAACCAACTCTGATACCACTGTAATGTTCCACCCCAAATCTAAGACCAATTTTTTCAGTTTTCTGTGGTTAAGTTGATACCTGTTGCGTTTTGGTGTTTTGCATTTTTGAACATACAACCACACATACAAATATATTTTGCAAATAACCAAATTAGAGATACCCAGATGCTAAAATCCAATGGAAATGCATTCAAAAACCATTTTAGATAATACCCATATAATGAAAGTAAAGAATATAGAGAAATCTTGCATACCCAGATGGATGATATAGTTTATTAGGTTGGAAATGATGTTACAATAGTCTATGAATGCACAAATCACTCCATATGATGATCAAGATGAAACTATTACATCAACTGATAAGATATAGCAATCAAGAGTTATAAGATGCCACAAGTAGAGCATGGAAGCCAGCCCAAACACAATATTCAAAGCTAACTAGAAGTTCCACGCCTTGGCTGGTACAGTACGGCCCTAGCTGAAGCATATCAACACACCAAACACCCTTCAACATGCCCTGAAAACACTCCAAAACCTCTACTAGCTACTGCAATACAGATCGATCCAGCTGGGAGAAAACAAGACCAAACCTCTTTCAAAAATCACTATATAACTGCTGCAAAGTATGACCTGGTACAACAGGATGTATGACTTGTCTAGGGTCCACAAATGACCACAAACACTCCTCAAAACTCTGCCTATAATCTGCAATACATTCATCAATGTCCCTCTTGAATTATCATGTCAAGAAACTGAAGATATAGCTTTGGTAAGTGCTCCACGACAATGCTCAATGTCTCCAATGAAGCTCAAAGTGACTCCTGGATGAAGCCACGCCAAAACAACATCTTTAGAGTGTCTTCCAACCCTGCAAATGCTCTCATCAAAGGAGGTTTTTGTCTCCAATGAAGCTAGTGCAAACCCTTGTTCTCTAAGAACCAAGCTCAAACTCATAAAATTTGATATCCATGAATGAATGCAAAATGAGCCTTCTTTTTTCTTTTTTGTTTCCTCCAAACCCAATGCCCACTTTGGATTATAAAATATTTTATTATTTCATTTCACTTGGGTGCCCAATCTTTGTGACTTTATAACTTAGAAAATATTTCATTAAAACATGTCCACTTTATTATAAGGTCACTTGCCCCTTCAATTCAAAAAGTTAATTACTTTAATTTAACTTAGGCAATTAACATATCATTAAAATAAATGTCATTTGACCTTTGAATTGAGATTTCGTAGCACTGCTAGATCGATCAAATGAAAACCAATGAAGTGCAACTGATCCGCGTCGACTCGCTCCGAGTCCCAAGCCCCTTGCTAAAAATAGTAAGTTTAGCCACGAGGTCCAAAACTGCACTAGAGAAGGAAATCCCAACATAGGTCCCTAAACCATCCATGTTAGTCTACGGGAACCCGTTGATAGACTAACCCTAATCCTCCGAACCGCTTAGGAAGGGGACATTACATGTAGCTCCAATGGCTGAAACCCTTCTCAAATAGCATAATACATGAAATTTTTTCAAAAATTTGTAAACTAATAGTTGAATATGATTAATAACAACATTGCAAAATCAAAAACCATGAAAATCAGTAGTATGAAAATGGTACAACTATAATATTGAAAATTCAACAACATAGAAGTTAGAAACAATCATACAATGATTGAAAATACTATAATAGCAACAACAAACTGAAAATCACTCAATCTAAAGACTAAAAATACCTATATGGTTGCAAATGGTGGAGTATAGTGGCTAGACATGATGAGGGCAACAGCCTCCAAGCTGAGATTTATGATGACAATGGTCCTTGTCATGTTTTCTTCGCAACATATTTGCAATATGCCATCACTCCTCTTCTCCATGATGTCCTTTTTGTCATCTTTTGCAAACATGTCTAAGTTTGAAACCCTTCCATCAAGCTTATGAGCAGCCTCTTGATACCCCTTAATGGTGCTAATTACTCCCTCAATGGGAAAGATGTCTCCAACATATCTTTTTCCTATCTCTTGATGAAATTCTCTATTCAATCGCCAAACATCAAACACTATAGTATGTTGACCCAAAAGAGATCAAATATCACAACAAAAAGGTATCTCTTGGAGCTTCATCTTCGATGCTATGAAGCACTACTTCTTCCCCTTCCAATTGGAATTTCAACACTATAGTCTAATAGTTTAGGATGAATTCCCAAAGGGAATAAAGCCATTGTACACCCAAAACTATGTTAGTCTCTCCCAATCCATCAACATAGAAATCATCATACATCGTATGGTCTCCCAATGTGACGTCAAGCTGATGTATCTTCTTAGTGCAAAGAATGGTGAAGTCGTGTGCAACTATGACATTGAATCCTTCAAAATCTTCTATGTCCAATCCTCTCCTGGATACCAAGTCCTCGTCTATGAAGTTATAGGTGGCTCCATGATCAATCAATACTATGTTCATTTGTCCATGCAAAACCCCACAAACTTTGAATGGATGATACTTAGGTGCATTTGAAAGTGAAGCAAGGGAGCCCTTCTGAATGTCTCTCCTTGACCTTTGGTTCTAGCTCCTCTTTTTGTCTCTTCATCTAGGAGTACCTCTATGTAATGTACCTGTCCACAACCAAGGCATCAATGACCTGGTCCCCATGGTCCTTTGCAAGTAAAACACAATTTCTTCCTCCTAATCTCATTCTTTGTGGCTTCTTCTTTGTTGATAATCTTTGGCATGTTTTGTGAAGGAGGGACTTGCTTCTATAGTGGCTTCTTCTTCAGTGCTAGGTGCCTTACTCTTAGGAATCAAACTCTCCAAAGTTAAGGCTCTCCTGATCACATCTGATAATGATGGTGGATCAAAGGCCTTAACTAAACCCTTGAGAGGTTCGGTTAGACTCTCCACAAATAACACAATGAACCTCTTTTCTATCACATTTGATACCATCACCAATAGCCTTTGAAGTTATGCCACATACTACTCTATTGTGCCCTATTGCATCAACTATGCTAGCTCCCTAAAATGAACCTTTGGATCTTTTCTGTCAAACCTCTCTATCAACCTATGACTGAATTCTTTTAAGGTAATGATGGAGCTATGCCCTTGTGTAACAATGTTGTGATACCACCACTCATGGGCCTCACCCTCCAAATGTAAGGTAACAAACTTCATTGCTTCCTCCTCATACATAGGGTTCAATGAAAAGTATGTATCCAACTTCTACAACCATGCCTTAGTTGAACAATTGTTTGATCCATCAAATGTAGATATGGTGATCTTACCCAATCGATGTTATATGTTTTTCTAGGGCTGCTCATGATTATATCTCCTTCCTCTTCTATGCCCATTCTTTGTCTTCCAATCATAGTATTCAACAAAAGATAAGTCATTACAGATTGCTTGGCTTAGAGCATTTTACTCTTTGTGATACCACGTCATGCCATACTCCATGCGTGGTTGAAAATGCAACTCTTCATCCTCTTTTTATAGGAATTTGGCTTGGAACGTTTTAGAGGTAGGGTTGATTGAGACCCTCTCATTGGCTAAATTACTCCCTTCACTTGTTGTATTTTGAATTGGCCTAAATGCACTTAGATAATGATTCATCTCCCTCAATGTTCTTGCCATCTCTAATATGGACTCCCTCAGAATTTTGGATCTCTCTAGCCAACTCTCTATTGCTTTTATTAATGATCTCTTGAATGTTCATCTCATCTCTCTTGTCCCCTATGGTTTTCTCTTCTCTCTCCTTCCTTCTTTCCCTCTACTAATATCTCACTTTTCTTTCACTGCCTTACATTAAATCAATTCTGTATCACAAATTTGATCCACGAGTTGGCAAGATTTCTTGTTGTGATATCATTGTAATGTCGCCAACTATGTTTGCATACAATTATGTAGACTGAATTATTATCCAATTGAAAAAGAAACTCACAATTACAACATAATAGTAAACATAATATAGCTATCTTATTTTTTTTTATTCCCCAATAGTTCTGAATTGAGTACAAACAATAGAGAATCTTGAATAGTGGATTGTTCACTCAGAAAATACAATGACTGCCAATTAACTCACTAGTTCAATACAATAGATCTGGTAATGTATTTGGGTAGGGTTTGTCCACTAAACCTTGCCCATGCAAAAGCAGCCCTAAACTTCTCAGTCCCTCAACAACCAAGTGTGTTCTTGCAGTTCAAGATAGCATGTGACTGAATATCCAATGCTTAATACCCCCTCATAGTGCTGATCCAAGTAAATTCTAAATTTATCCCTCTGCTGATTATGATGAGGCTTATGGTTGAGTGTCGTAAGATTTGATTGGAGGTGCTGCAAATAGGCTAATAGCACCAACAAACCACAGGTTGTTTGTAATAGTTGTGCTAGGGTAGATAGAAGTGATTTGCACATTTATGAATGTCTTTCCAATTGGTGTGGTGGCTAGTGCAATATCTTCAACTCTAGCAGTGACCCCAGTAGATGTAAAGATAGTAGTGATTTTATATTTGTTGCGCAAATTAATTTCGGTCTAGAATTATTACATTCCACTATGGAGTGATTATAGTCTTGATTTCTACCCAGAATGAGGTGATTAAATAATTAGATGTGACTAAGGTAAATCCACCAAGTGAACCCCAAGAGAACCTTCTTCTCAATGGTTAGAAGTCACAGCTAATGGTGCCACATCTGCAAACATAGAATAATGCAAGAATCTTCCTCACAAGTAGTAAGGAAAACAACCCTGGAATCTTGGTAATGGCAATTTATTTGCAATAGCTTTAGTGCCCAAAAATCATAAAATTTGAACAAAATCTTGAAATTAGACCAATCTTGCAATCCTTGCTTAGAATTTTCAAACAAGAAGCGAGGAATTTTGTCCTAACCACTTGAATTTGGCAAATCGAGAGGGTTTGCATCCTCATAATTCACATATTTGTAGCCAAGAGGTTTCGTCCTTGAATGCAAACTTTAAACTCTAACTCAAAATGAAGAATACAAAACATGAAATCAGATGATCAAATGAAGGTAGGCACTTCCTTAATATACCTTTTTGAAATGGGCCCTTGGGTCCTAAGTTTTCCTCCAAGTATTTAAAAGTACTTTTTAAGTTTTATTTTATTTTATTTTTGTTTTAAGTATTTAAAAATACTTTTATTTTAGTATTACTGTTTAAAAACATATTCTATTTTAATTATAATAATATTATTAAGTTGTCCTTAAAATTAAAAATTATCGGGCCCAGCTTAAATAATATTATTAATTATTTTAATCTGAAAAAGAAGACATGACAAAGGATGCAAGCCCACCAACTTCTCTACTTGTTGAAAGGTAAGATTATTTCTTGATTAACCAGATGAAGCTATATGTGGACCAATTCCTCTCTGCAATAGAGGAATTGACAACCTACAAAAGAAAGCGAATAGCAAGTAGCTTCAACTCTATTGCATCCCTTCCCTGTCCACCATCCAATAAGGTCAATTTGAGCTAATGTAGCTGTATTTGTCTTTGCCTCTAGTTTGCTAAATGTTGGACCTTGAAGATTGACAAAGGCCAACCATTGCATTCAAAGTAAAGTTGTCTCCTCATTGCTATACATCTATGGAAGGGCCATCATGAACCTTTCTTTCACTTCATTATCATGAGGCACTATTTTAGGCCTCAATGCATACTATTTGGAATTTGGAGGATAGGCTACCATATGAAGCAAGGTGTTCATAGTTTTCCATTGTTGCATCATAATGGGCTTGATGTTTTTCTCATATAATCCTAAATTAGGATCTTTGCTATGGATTGTTTACTTCACCTACCTAAGCATATTGTCAAATGTCTTGTAAATCTCTCCAAGACTAGAAACGTTTGTATCAACATATCTAATGACTCACACAAGAGGTGATTGAGTAAACATATCTATAAACAAAAAATTCAAAAAAGAATAAGACTCAAATGACAAAGTAGTGCTCAAAATCTTCAATTATTGCTCAATAGTTTTCAGTTGTTGTGCAACAAGTGAATGCTAATACAAAAATAAAAATAATTTACAAATTACAAATATTAATAAATTAAAAATTTAATAATAAATCAGAAATCTTTTACCTCATAGTGAACCACCAATCATCATTAAGGATCTTTTGCTTCACACTTTTTCCTTCAACTAAGTTAGCCTTTGGCCATCTACCCCTCTCGGCATTAATCATCATTAAATGTAGAGGCTCTAGCACCTCAAGCATCTTCTTTAACAAAATAAAGTAGCTAGCATATCTATTTTCCAAGGGTTTGATGAATTTCTTCCTCAAAAGAGTCTTGAGGAGAGCGAGGTGTGGTGGTTGCAAATGAGCATCTATATATCTTGATTTTATTACTACTCTTAAAAAAGTGCTAGTAAGCACCTCCTATCATCATACTGGTTAACTTACACACACATGTTGAATTGATGGCCACTTGTACAACATTTGAGGCCTCAACCTCCTCTATGACATCTTTTAAATTTTGAGATTAAAAGTTTACATCCTTCCACTTCTCTAAACAATCAATAGCTCTAAGAAAATAAGAGTTGGTTGCAATGTGATGATATTGATGAGTGTCTAATGTCTAATATCAATCCACCATCCATATCCTTAACCAAGTTTGTCTTATGTCCACCAAACTCAACATAGAATACTCACTATCAATGAGTTTGGTGTGTAGTCTATGTTCTTGGGTGGAGGGGGGCATATGAGAGACCAATATTTGTATCTTTCAATATTTGTTTAAAGTAGGGAGAATGTGTCGCATGAAATGGGATGGCATGAAAAAAAAAATTGCCAACCAAAGAATCTACCACTTCGTATGATTTGCATATTGAACATCCTTGCAACATTAGTAGCCCTTCTCTTTCCCTTGGTAGAAGCCTCTCCCTTTTGAGTCTCAACATCTACTATTTGGGTAGGCAACAACATACTAGATTATGTAATCTTTACTAGCATTCTCTTATTTGTTGTCTCATCCCCATGAATAACCTAGACACCTTGGCCTTTTATCTAGGGTTATTTCTCACATCCTTTTGCCCCTATCTACCTATGCACAAAAGATGAATTAAACCCTTGTGTAGTTGTCTCTATAATCTTTGTTGCACAAAATGGCATAACCAAACTTTAGCCCCACTTGAGTTTTCTTCTGGTTTTTGTTTATGGTTGAACTGTAAATTGTAAAAAAGTTTTTTAATGATTGAATGCGCCTTTTGTTGGTGTGAACAAGGTATTTTAGCTAAGTGGTCACTCATTAGGTCCTATTCACACTCGTATAGTTAAGTTTACTTAGGAAATTTATTTTTTTGTGCCTCAAGTCATAAGATTAAGACATTTATCATAATCCTATGTTGTTCTAGCTCTCACCTTTGCTTATATAAGCAAGGGTTTTCATTGTACTTTAATAATCTTATATATTGTATCTTGTATGCATCATAATTTTTCTTTAGCAATGTAGGATTTATGTTTTTTATTATGATAAGCAACTTACAAGGGCCTAAACCCTTTACAAAAAGGCCCCTAGGGTAGAACAAAATAGGCCTCAAACAGGCTAGACACATCACCAAAGCAATACAGAAACTACAAACAAACAACAACCTAGCTGCAAAACAAAATAAGCAATACCTGATCCCGAGGGCAAAAATCTAACTCCCTCTGCTTCTCTTTTGTGTGGAATTTTGTTTTGGTTGTAAGTGATCCTATTATTTTGCTTGGCAATATAGCATTTATGTTTTT
The DNA here is from genome assembly GCA_027924645.1 of Cunninghamia lanceolata. NCBI lineage: Eukaryota > Viridiplantae > Streptophyta > Pinopsida > Cupressales > Cupressaceae > Cunninghamia > Cunninghamia lanceolata. The sequence continues at coordinate 831,235 of BSBN01000312.1, forward strand.
GATTATGATAAGCAGCAATATAGCATTTATGTTGCTTCTCTTTTGTGGAAGTTTGTTTTGGTTGTAAGTGATCCTTAGCTCATTTGAGTTTATTGTGTAACTCTTACATGGTATTAGAGTTTTAGCTATATAATTTTCTTCTCTTTTTGGAGAGTTTTTGCTAAGAACTTTCATATAGTGCATTTTGGTGCAAAACAAACCTCATGCTTGAGTCCAAAAGGCCCAAAAATTTATAAATCGATATAAAACTCAATAGGGTTTGGCACTAGAAATTTTTCGGTCATTTTTGGAGGTTTGGCAAATTTGAAGACATTATAGTTCATACAGTCATATGGATTCATACAGTCGTACGAATGTCATACGCCATTTCAATGCAAAAGGAATCATGTAGAGAATATTCTTACTCTATGTCATCATTTGCAATTGGGATGATTTTTATATTTTTTGAAGTTTTTTATTTAAAAAAATATTTTTAGCAATTACAGTTGTGCAAGGTCTAGTGTTTGGTCATAGGGAGCAAAGCTTCCGATCACAACCAGCCTCAAAGGGGCTTAACTACCCAAGCCATGTCATTTCCAAGTGGCGAGATCCACCACCATCACCAATCTCTTCAACCAGTCTACCGCCAATTGGTCACTCTGCCTCCACCCCACTCACACCGATTGCACCACCCTAACACCACCAAAACAGTGCTAATGATTCTTTTGAGCCTTAAGGGAGCTATTTTTTTTGGGAGCCATAACTTTCTCCCATGAATTTGGATTTTCACGTTTTTATAGGTGTTGGAAACCTAGTTCTGAGAACTTCGTAGTGGTACCAATATTTTTTTAGATTTTAGTACACATGCCTATTTTTTTAGTTTGAAGCTCATGTTTGTTTGCATTTGCCGACAAGCCATATCTTCGACCCACGATGTCCAATTTTGGACTTCTTATAAGCATTGGAAAGATATTTCTAAGGACTAGATATCCATCCATGTGACTTTTTAGATTCTACCTCAGGTAGTAGAATTTTAGTTTGAGATCATTTTGTGTACTTTGACTCATTTCTTGGAAACATTATTGAAATTGGTGGTTATTCTTTTGTGGGGAGGCTTCTTTTTCAACATTAAGATACGTTGGGGAGGTTATAATTTCTATTGAGGGTTTCATGTCTATGTAATTTGGGGATCTAACTTAGATCATTATGGGTTTTGCAATTCATCCTTCTGTAATCATTTTACAAAGGGGAAAATATAGGCAATGGAGAGATGGTATTTTGAAGCACGTGCACTATCTTCATCTTTTGCCACATCTATATTGTCTTGTTCGTCAATTGAGTATTATTTGAAGAGTTTGTTTGGAATTATATAAATGATCACGTTAAAGGATTGATTGGTCTATACGTTGATGATCACAATTGGAGTGTCATTTTGCACATTGAGTGTCTTCATGCTCTTTGGACCAAGATTTGGGAGATGCATGGAGATATTGATACTCACCCATGAAAGGAAGCAAGGTATGTTGAACACACTTGGATACTGAAAGAGGGGGGTGAATCAGTATTTAAATAAATCTCAAAACCTCCGGAGCAAACTAAAACTTAATCTTTATAGCATTAACAGAAACATAAAAGATCAACACAATGCACAACACCACATAACACCAAATATACGTGGAAAACCCCAAAGAGGAAAAAACACAATGAGAAAAGCAGCTAGGAACTACTCTCCTAATCCAGCCTCACAAAATAATCATAGCTACAACTTTGTTTTAGGGATACAACCCAAGGAAGATACTACTCCCTGTAGAAAGGTTTTAGGGTCACTCCCAAGGAAGATACAACTGCCTACAAACTTTGTTTCAAGGCTTCAACCCAAGGAAGCAACTACTCCCTGGACTAAGAACAAACTTAGAAAAGATTACAGCATGACAGTCCTACTATTTGAATCTGACAATGAAGCTCACTCCTTTTGATGATTGCAATTCTTCCTTTTCACTCATCTTTTGATGATTGCTTTTTTCTTTGACAACTTCTGCAACTTCTTCAAATGTCTTCTCTACAATTTATTGACTCACTGCTTTTAGCCTTCAAGAAGTTTTTCCTTTGGCTCACTGCCTCCAGCAATCAGTTGGGCACACTCTTCACTTCCCTTCTGTCTCAAAATATCTTCAAGATGAATCTGGACAGGATCTATTACTTCTGCTCTTTCTCTTTCAGTCACACATCATAATGCATTACACATCCACATTTGACTCCTTACACTCACACTCGCAATCACACCTCACCTAGATCAACTAGGTTTACAATATATACATGATATTACATTGATTACATTACATGTTAGCCAAAGACAACAAGAATATTCCAATTACAAGTTGGCCAAAGATCAAACAACATGAAACGTGTAGAAGGAAAGCCCTAAAATGAACTACACGCAACACCAGGAAGAAGAACACGCCTTGCGGATTCCAACACACACTTAACCTTGTCCTAAACACCCTTCACATCATCATCCTTCAAAGAATAACATCCGCACGCTTCGCACATTAGAAATAGGTCGGCCTTAAGCAAGAAAACATGAAGCTTGTAGCATATCAGCCATTACAACTTGGCGGTACTCATGGAAGATTAAACATTACTTGCGCTTCTCCCAAATGAGTCAGCATGACCCATACAACATCTCCAAACACTCCTTGGACTCCACACAGAAAGGACTTTGTGGCACACACCTTCAACATACCTCAATCGACTAGGCAAAAGCATAACCCAACAACACCTTCATTCCAGACCACAACCTATTCCAGAGAGGCCAGAGAACACCTTGCGGAGCAACATGAAACATCAAAAGATTATTAGGATTATTCTCCAGTAGCTAATTTAGCACTTCATACAGCAACAAGTTGGCACAAACCAACAGACACTAAAACCAGCCACCGGACAATACAGTCCTGCACTTTGTCACTTACAACTTTCTCTATAGAGGGAGAAATGATATGAAACTTTGAATTAAGCACCTTCACAACACACTGAAATTAACTTCTGAATTGGATGACAATATCTTCAAAGGCGGAGGAATACAGAGCATTCTCCCAATTAGTCTTCAAGGCAACTTCCTACAGCAGAAACCTTCACCAACATCCGGAGACCAGAGCCTCCTTGAGAAACACATACTACCTTAGGAACAATAGGAGAGATAATACAACATGCTAGAGACCATCACAAACATCTCCCCAATATCAGCATTACTTCCAATCCTCATCTTAATGCTTCTAATTCCCATCGTAATATATCATCATGATATCATCTTTGCTGACAGCAAACATACTCAATACAACCTTAATTGACATTAAACAAGGCATGACATCCAACCATGAACATCAACAACATCATTGTTAGCACATCATCATAGTATATCATCAACATAAGTATCAATGACAGTCCAAACTAAGTGTTGACATCAATGACAACCACATCAGTGACAACCTTAGGTAACATACGTGCAATAATCTCCCCCTTTGGCATTGATGGCAACACACACTTGCTCATTATCCCCTTTGACATCAAGGACAAAGGGAAACTACTTCTCCCCCTTAGGGCACAAACTCTCGTTTTCAACCTTCCCCCGCTTTGATGTACATACACTCCTTGAAGCAACTAATAGGCTCCCCCTGTCAGCAACAACCACTACTTGCTCCCCCTGAGAGGTAGCCACCATCAATCCAAGTAAAAGATATAACATGAACTACTCCCCATGGACAAATGCATCAACTATGCATCTAGCAGGAAGGAGGGGCAATTACCCCTAACTTCTACCAAAGATACTCAAAAGTATCCTTTGCAAGAGCCTTTGTGAAAATATTTGCAATCTGATCCTTTGTTGAAACATATTCCAACTTCACTTCTTTGTCTGCAACCTTCTCTCTCAGAAAGTGATACCTAATTGATATATGCTTGGTTCTATAATGCATCACTGTATTCCTAGAAATATTGATAGCACTTCTATTATCACCCAAAATAGGATTAGGCTCATCATATCGTATCTTGATATCCTTCAATGTTTGCTTTATCCACAACACTTGTGTACAACAAGATGCTGCAGCAATATACTTTGCTTCTGCAATTGATAAAGATATCGAATCGTGTTTCTTACTATGCCATGAAACCAATCTGCTTCCTAAAAAGAAAGCACCACCACTTGTACTTCTTCTATCATCCACACAACCAGCCCAATCAACATTAGTGTAAGCACTCAGATCAAAGTCATTACCTCTTGGATACCATAAGCCATAATCTGGAGTTCCCTTCAAATATCTGAATATTCTTTTTACTGTCTTCTCATGAGTTTACTTAGGATTAGCTTGATATCTGGAAACCAAACATACTTCATGCATAATATCAGGTCTAGAAGCAGTCAAATACAATAATCCTCCAATCATAGATCTATAAAGAGTCTGATCAACCTCAGGTGACTCATCATCCTTGCTCATGTGACAACTAGTAACCATACGAGTACTTACTGGTTTGGAATCCTCCGTGCCAAATTTCTTCAACATCTATCGAACATACTTAGCCTGACAAATAAAAATACCATCATCTAGTTGAGCAAGTTGAAGCCCAAGGAAAAAAGACAACTCACCAATCATAGACATCTCAAACTCTTTTTGCATCTCTTCTGCAAACCTCTTACACATATTATCATCTTCACCAAAGATGATATCATCAACATATACAACAACTATCAAAATCGTGTCTTCCTCTTCCTTAATATAAAGATTACTATCTACAGTACCTTTCTTAAAGCCTTGCTGAAGTAAGTACTTATCCAACCAAGCATACCAAGCTCTAGGAGCTTGCTTGAGTCCATACAAAGCTTTCTTGAGTCTTCACACCATGTCTGGATCTTCTGATAGCTGGAAACCATTTGGTTACTCAATGTAGACCTCTTCCTCTAAATCACCATTCAAGAAGGCTAACTTGAAATCCATTCGATAAACCTTGAAGTTCTTGTGAGCAGCAAAGGCAAGAAACATCTTGATTGCCTCCATCCTGGCTACCGAAGCAAAAATCTCCTCAAAATCAATATCTTCAACTTGTGATTAACCCTTACACACCAATCTTTCTTTGTTCCTTGCAACTTCACCATCTTCATTTAGCTTGTTCTAGAACACCCACTTTGTTCCTATAATATTCTTATCAGCTAGTTTGGGAATTAGTTCCCATGTATGATTCTTTTCTATCTAATTCAATTCTTCTTCCATTATCTTTAACCATCCATCATATTTCTTAGCATCAGCAAAGGTTTTGGGCTCTACCGTTAACAGTAAGCACAAATTAACTTGATTAGTTTCTTTTGCAAGTCTTCTCTTGGTCTGCACACCTTCATTCTTATCCCCAATGATCTGATCTGTTGAATGATTCCTCTAAACATACTTTACTAAAGTTTTAGGTGTCTTTTCTTATTCTTGTTCCTTCTCTTCTTTCTTCTCTTCTTCTTCTTCTTCTTCTTCTTTAATGCATGGAGGTATATCAGATCTACGAACATCTGGTTCTTGTGAGATCTGACACAAATCTACATCTACCTTAACATTTGTTCTTTCAATCATCTTTCCGAATCTCTTGTTGTAGCATCTGTAGGCCTTGCTTCTAGTTAAGTAACCAAGAAAGATCCCTTCATCACACCTTGAATCAAATTTTCCAAGGTCTTCTTCATCTCTCCTAATGTAGCATTTGCTACTAAAGATCATGAAGTATTTGACAGTGGGAGTTCTTCCATACCATAGCTCATAAGGGATCTTAGATCTATTGACCCTCAATTGTACTCTATTAAGCAGGTAGATAGCAATGTGAACGGTTTCCTTCCAATACATATCAGCCAGATCTGCATCTTTCAACATTGCCCTAGCCATCTCTTGCATAGTCCTATTCTTCCTCTCCACTACCCCATTCTGCTAAGGGGTCCTAGGAGTAGACAGATGTCTCCTAATACCATGATCTTCACAAAACTTTTCAAATTCATTTGAAGTAAATTCACCTCCTCTATCACATCTTAAGCATTTGATTTTAACATTCATTTCATTCTCAAATTTGTCTTTGAAAATCTTAAACTTATCAAAGGCTTCTGATTTTTCACTTTAAAAAGTAACCCAAGTCATTCAAGAGTAATCATCAATAAGCAACATGAAATACCTTTCACCTTGTTGACTCTTTGTTCTTGTAGGTCCGCATAGGTCAATGTGAATCAACTCCAATGGTATTGTAGAAGAACACTCCTTGCTCTTGAAATTTGTCTTTGTCTACTTTCCCATTTGACATTCCTTGCATAATGTGTTTGCAGGCTTGGTTATCTTAGGCATATCTCTCACCGTATGAGTAGAGTTGATCTTCACCATATTGTCAAAGTTCATGTGCCCCATCCGCTTGTGCCACAACCAACACTCACTGGATTGAGACAATAAATAGGCTCTTCCATTTACCTCCTTTAGATGATAGATATATCCATATGTCTTAGTAACTTTTGCAACTAATCTTCCAGAGCCTACCTTCCTGATCTCACAACCTTTGGCATGAAATGTAAGATTGTATCATTTTCTGCACATCTGACTAACACTGAGAAGATTGTGCTTTAGCCCTTTGACATAGAGGACATCGTTAGTCTTGTTCTTTCCATCAATAGTTATAGCACCTTTTCAACATATTTGTGCTAACTCATCACCACCAAACTTGACAACTCCACCATTCCACTTCTTAAAGCCGATGAACTTCCCCTTGTCACCAGTCATGTGGTTAGAGCAACCATTGTCAATTACCCAAGCATTTGCTTCTTTTTCATGAAAGGCAGTCCATGTTGGCAATATGTGTTGTCATTGATGTTAACACTTAAAGTGAGGTTAGCACTCAGTTTGTGATGATGATATACTAGTGTAATAAAAGAGATGCGGTGATGATGCTAATGTTCAAGGTTGCTAATGTTTAGTGATGTTCTCGATGTTCATGGTGGGTTTTTGATGTTCATGGTTGGATGTCATGCCCTGATTAATATCAAGACAAGGTGTATTGAGTATGTTTGTGGTCAACAGAGATGATTTCATGATGAAATATTAAGATGGGAATTAGAAGCATAAAGATGAATGATGATATATTAAGATGGGAATTAGAAGCTATGTTGATGATGAGATGATGTTGCTAATGACCTACAACATGTTATATGATCCCTCTTGATGATCCTAAGAGAGTATGAGTTGCTAAGGAAGTTCTGATTTCCAGATGTTGGTGAAGGTTGTTGTTGCAAGAAGCTGCCTAAAAGGTTGTCTGGTAAAATGCTCTACATTTGAAGATATGGTCATGTGGTTTAGAAGTTAAGTTCAATTTGTTGTAAAGGTTATAAATCTAAATTTTTAAATCATTTGCTCCTCTGCAGTGAAAGTTACAAGTAATTGAGTTCCGGTCTTTGCTTTGGCACAGTAAAGTGTTGATGAAGGCTAATTGAAATACTCCACATTCCTCCACAAATGAAGATTTTCTCATGTGGTTTTGAAGATATGTTCATAGTAGTGTATGAGTGCATCTATATGAGTTTCATGTATTTTGGAGGTCCTCAAGTCTAGTTTTCAAATGATAGTTGTGATACAGACATTTCCAGATGCCTTAGTTGTTCTCAAGACATATGCTGATGATGTGCACCAACTTGTTGTGGCATAAAATGGTACATTGACTAATGGAAGATGGTCCTGATGATCTTGTGTTGTCTCCATTTGCTTTGCAAGGTGATTTTCTTCTCTCTCCAGAACCAGTTGTGGTTCAAAATGATGATGTTGCTGGGTTATGCTCTTGCCTGGCTAACTAAGGAATGTTGAAAATGTGCGCCACAAAGTTCTTGCTATGCAGAGTTCAAGAAGTTCTTGGAGATAGTGTTTAGGTTCTGTTGACTCATCTAGAAGGAGTGCAAGAAATGTTTTATCATTCATGAGTACCGCCAAGTTGAAATGACCATTGTGCTACAAGCTTCATGTGTTCCAGCTTAAGGGCGACCTATTTCAAATTTATGAAGCATGCGAATTTTATTCCTTGAAGGATGTTGTTGTGAAGGATGTTTAGGACCGCGCTAAGCATATGTTGGGATCCAAAAAGTGTGTGTCTCTTCTTGGAGTAGCGTGTAGTTCATGATAGGGCTTGTCTATACATGGTTCATGTTGTGTAATCTCTGGCCAACTTGTAAAATGTAATATTATTGTTGTATTGGCTGACTTGTAATGAAATCAATGTAATGTCAAGTATATATTGTAAACCTAGTTGACCTAGGTGAGGAATGATTGTGAATATGAGGATGTGAAGAGCAAAACATGAATATCATATATATTTTGATGTGCAACTAAAGGAGAAAGAGCAGAAGTAATAAGGGTTGTCCTGACTCATCTTGAAGACATTTTTGTGATAGGAGGGAAGTGAAGAGTGTGCCTAATTGATCCAACCATCAGAAGTAGAGTGAAGAGGCAAAATTGCAATCATCAAAGGTGTGAGCTTCAATGTCAGTTTTTAGACAGTAGAAGGTCTGTCTTGTTGTAATCTTTTCTAATTTCATTCTCAGTTTAGGTAGTAGTTGCTTGCTTGGGTTGTAGCCCTAAAACAAAGTTAGCAGGGAGTTGTATCTTTCTTGGGAGTGACCCTAAAACCTTTCTTCAGGAAGTAGTAGCTTCCTTGGGTTGTAGCCAGGTAAAACAAGGTTAGTAGGGAGTAGTAGCTTCATTAGGTTGTAGCCCTAAAACAAAGTTGTAATTTTGAGCTTCATATATTGTGAGTTAATCTTCACAGTGTTTTTCCCTTCTTGGGTTTTCCATGTATATCTGATGTTATGTGTTGATGTGCATTGTGTTGATCTTTCATGTTTATGTTGATGTTGTATTGATTAAGTTTTAATCTACTCCGGAGAATTTGAAGTTTGTTTAGATATTGATTCACCCCCTCTTAGTATCCTAGTGTGTTCAATAATTGGTATCAGAGCCAAGTTACTCAGAAGAAGATTAACTGCTTGAGGAAGGTCTGGAATGGCTCATAATGGGTCTCATAATGTACCTATGTTTGATGGAACAAATTATTCCTTTTGGAAGTTAAGGATGGAAAACTATCTATCTTCTCTAGGGTTTGGTATGTGGCAAGTTGTCACGAAGGGTTACACTACTCCTGGTTTTGAGCCTACATATGTTGATGAGATTAGGTGGTATGATAATAATGCCAAGGCAAAGTGTACTATCATGAGTGGACTAGTTGATTCAGTAATTCTAAAGGTAATGAGTTGCAAATCTACCAAGGATGTCTGGGTAAAACTTGAAAGCATTTATGAAGGAGATAGTAAAGTGAAGCAAGCCAATATGCAAATCTTCAAAAGCAAATTTGAGAACCTGAGGATGACAGAAGATGAAGACATTGCCATTTATATGCTCTGAGTGGATGGAATAGTTAATGGCATCATGGGTCTTGGTGGAACAATGAAAGAAGATGAGATTATGAAGAAGGTACTGAGATCTCTTCGTAAATCTTACAGCCATAAGGTATCTTCTATTGATGAGACTCAGTATTTGGATAAATATATAGTAGATCAATTGTTTGGTTCTCTCACAGCCTTTGAAATGAGAGAATTTGACAGAGGTGCTCCAAAGAAGGAAGCAACATTCAAAGCAAGTTAGAAGGCAAGAGATGAAGCAACAAATCAAGATGAAGATCTTGATGAGGTAGAGGCAAACTTTGTAAGAAGATTGAATAAGGGCACCGACAAACACAAAGGTAAGTTACCTTTCAAATGTTTCAATTGTGGGAAGATTAGTCACTTTGCTTCTAAATGTCCTTTTAAAGAATCAAGGGGTAGTAGCAAGAGAGACAATTTCAAAAGAATCTTGTATTCCATAGAGAGAATTTGTTCTTTAGAAGATGAGGATCATGATGATTCAAATGATGAAACTCTTTTCATGGCCTTGAATGTTGGTGACAAAAAGGATATTTTGGGAATTGTAAAAAGTTTGATATCTTGTAGAATGATCAAAATAATGAAAAATCAATGGTTGTATGGACTGACTTTCATTCAAAATAAGAAGCCAATACTTGGGTAATTGACAGTGGCTGCTCTAACCACATGACTGGTGACAAGAAGAAGTTTATCAGCCTTGAGAAGTGGAATAGTGGAGCTGTTAAGTTTGGTGGTGATGAGTCAACACAAATCTATGGAAAGGGTGCTATTACTATTGATGGGAAGAACATGACTGAGGATGTTCTCTATGTCAAAGGACTAAAGCATAATCTTCTCAGTGTCAGTTAGATGTATAGTAGAGTATACAATCTTATTTTTCATGCCAAAGGATGTGAAATCAGGAAGGTAGGGTTTGGAAAACTAGTTGCAGAAGATATCAAGACATATGGAGATATTTATCATATAAAGGAGGAAAATGGAAGAACCTGCTTATTGGCTCAATCTAGTGAGTGTTGGTTGTGGCACAAGAGAATGGGGCACATCAACTTTGACGACATGGTAAAGATCAACTCTATTCATGCAATGAGAGATATGCCTAAGATAACCAAGCTTGCAAACACATTATGCAAGGAATGTCAAATGGGAAAGCAGATAAAGACAAATTTCAAGAGCAAGGAGTACTCTTCTTCAATGCCATTGGAATTGATTCACGTTGTCCTATGTGGCCCTAAAATAATATAGAGTCAACAACGTGAGAGGTATTGCATGTTACTTATTGATGATTACTCTAGAATGACTTGGGTTACTTTCTTAAGAGAAAAGTCAGATGCCTTTGATAATTTTAAGGTTTTCAAAGCTATGGTTGACAATGAAATGGGTGCTAAGATCAAATGTTTAAGGTCTGATAGATGAGGTGAGACTTCAAATGAACTTGAAAAGTTTTGTGAAGATCATGGTATTAGGAGACATCTGTTAGCTCCTAGGACCCCTCAACAAAATGAGGTAGTGGAAAGGAAGAATAGGATTGTGCAAGAGATGACTAGGACAATGTTGAAAGATGCATATATGCCTGATATGTACTGGAAGGAAGCATTTCACACTGCTGTCTATCTGATTAACAAAGTACAATTGAGGGTCAGTAGCACTTAGACCCCTTATGAGCTATGGTATGTAATACCTCCCACTATCATATACTTTAGGATCTTTGGTAGCAATTGCTACATCAGAAGAGATGAATAAGACCTAGGAAAGTTTGATTCAAGAAGTGATGAAGGGATCTTTCTTGGTTACTCAACCAGCAGTAAGGCCTATAGATGCTACAACAAGAGGTTGGGAAAGATGATTAAAAGCACAAATGTCAAGGTGGATGAAGACTTGTATCAAATCTCACAAGAATTAGAGGACTCTGGATCTGATGTATTTCCATGCATTGAAGAAGAAGAAGAAGAGAAAGAGAAGAATGAACAAGAACCAAAGAAAATCCCTAAGACTCTAGCAAAGTATGTCTAGAGGAATCATGCAACAGATCAGATCATTGGGGATAAGAATAAAGGTGTGCTGACTAGGAGAAGCCTTACAAAAGCAAGTGAGCAAGTAAATCTATGTCTACTATCAAAGGTAGAACCCAAAACCTTTGCTGATTCTAGCAAATATGATGGATGGTTAAAGGCAATGGATGAAGAATTGAATTAGATAGAGAAAATTCAGACATGGGAATTGGTTCCCAAACCAATCAATAAGAATGTCATAGGAAAAAAGTGGGTATTCCAGAATAAGCTGAATGAAGATGCTGAAGTTGTGAGAAGCAAAGTGAGATTGGTATGTAATGGCTATTCTCAAGTTGAAGGCATTGATTTTGAGGAGACTTTTTCTCCGATAGTCAGATTGGAGGCAATCAGGATGTTTCTTACCCTTTTTTCTCATAAGAACTTCAAGGTTTATCATATGGATATCAAGTCATTATTTTTGAATGGTGATCTAGAAGAAGAGGTCTACATAGAGCAACCTGATGGTTTTCAGTTATCAGAAGATCCGGATATGGTGTGCAGACTCAAAAAGGATTGGTATGCTAGATTGGATAAGTACTTACTTCAACAGAGCTTCAAGAAAGGTACCACAAATAGTAATCTTTACATCAAGGAAGAATGAGACATGATATTGATAGTTGTAGTATATGTTGATGACATAATCTTTGGTGGAGATGATGATATGTGTAAGAATTTTGCAGAGGAAATGCAAAAAGAGTTTGAGATGTCTATGATTGGTGAGATGTCTTTCTTCCTTGGGCTTCAAATTGCTCAACTAGATGATGGTATCTTTATTTCTTAGGCTAAGTATAATAGAGAGATGTTGAAGAAGTTTGGTATGGAGGACTCCAAACCAGTAAGTACTCCTATGGTTACTGGTTGTCACTTGAGCAAGAATGATGAGTCTCTGGAGGTTGATTAGACTCTCTATAAATCTATGGTTGGAGGATTATTATACTTGACTGCTTCTAAACTTGATATTATGCATGCAGTATGTGTGGTTGCCAGGTATCAAGCTAATCCTAAGCAAACTCATAAAAATGCAGTGAAAATAATATTCAAATATTTGAAGGGAACTTAGGATTATGGCTTATGGTACCCAAGAGGTAATGACTTTGATCTAAGTGCTTACACTGATGCTGATTGGGCTGGCTGTGTTGATGATAAAAGAAGTACAAGTGGTGGTGGATTCTTCTTGGGAAGCATATTGGTTTCATGGTAGAGCAAGAAACAAGGCTCAGTATCCCTATCAACTGCAAAGGTAGAGTATATTGTAGCAGCATCCTGATGTACACAAGTATTGTGGATGAAGCAAACTTTAAAGGATATCAAGGTACTATATGATGAGCCTATCCCTATTTTGTGTGATAATACAAGTGCTATCAATATTTCAAATAATCCAGTGATGCATTCTAGAACCAAGCATATATCAATCAGATATCACTTTTTGAGAAAGAAGCTTGCAAACAAAGAAGTGAAGTTGGAATATGTTCCAACAAAGGATCAGATTGCAAACATTTTCACAAAGCCTCTTGCAAAGGACACTTTTGAGTATCTCCAGTAGATGTTAGGGATAATTTTTCCCTCCTCCTTCTTGCTAGATGCATAGTGGTGCATTTGTCCAGGGGGAATTCATGCTATATCTATTTCGTAAACTGATGGTGGCTACCTCTCAAGGGGAGCAGGTAGTGGTTGTTGCTGATAGGGGGAGTCTGTGAATTACTTCAAGAAAGTTAGGGAAATATGCACCTTAGGGGGAGAGTCTGTGCCCTAACAGAGAGAAGCAGTTGTCCTTTTTCTTTGATGTCAAAGGGGGAGAAAGAGAAATATACATCTAAGGGGGAGTATGTGTTGCCATCAATGACAAATGGGGATATTGTTGGCAATATGTATTGCCATTGATGTCAACACTTAGAGTGAGGTCAGCACTCAATTTGTGATGATGATATACAAGTATAATAATAGAGATGCAGTGATAATGTTGATGTTCAGGGTTGCTAATGTTCAATGATGTTCTCGATGTTCATGGTGGGTTGCTAATGTTCATGGTTGGATGTCATGCCCTAATTAATATTATGACAAGCTATATTGAGTATGTTTGTGGTCAGTAGAGATGATCTCATCATGAATTATTAAGATGGGAATTACAAGCATAAAGATGAATGATGATATGTTAAGATGGGAATTAGAAGCTATGCTGAGGATGAGAAGATGTTTTTGATGACCTACAACATGTTATATGATCCCTCTTGATGATCCTAAGAGAGTATGAGTTGCTAAGGAAGTTTTGGCCTTTGGATGTTGGTGAAAGCTATTGTTGCAGGAAGTTGCCCAAAAGATTGTCTCGTAAAATGCTCTGCATTCCTCCGCATTTGAAGATATGGTCATGCGGTTTAGAAGTTAAGTTCATTTTGTTGTAAAGGTTCTAAATCCAAAGTTTTAGATCATTTGTTCCTCTGCAATGAAAGTTACAAGTAATTTAGTTCTAGTATGTGCTCTGGCAGAGTAAAGTGTTGATGAAGGCTAATTGAAATACTCTGCATTCCTCCACAAATGAAGATTTACTCATTTGGTTTTGAGGATATGTTCACAGTAGTGTATGAGTGCATCCATATGAGTTTTAGGTATTTTGGATGTTCGCAAGTCTAGTTTTCAAATGACAGTTGTGATACAGATATTTCCAGATGCCTATTTATTCTCAAGACATATGCTGATGATGTGCGCCAACTTGTTGTGGCATAAAATGGTACATTGACTGATGGTCCTAATGATCTTGTGTTGTCTCCAGTTTCTCTACAATGTGCTTTTATGCTCTCTCTGGAACTGGTTGTGGTCGAAAATGATGATGTTGTTGGGTTATGCTCTTGCCTAGGTGACTAAGGAATGTTGAAGATGTGTGCCACAAAGTTCTTGTTGTGTAGAGTTCAAGAAGTGCTTGGAGATAGTGTTTAGGTCCTACCGAATCATATGGAAGGACTGCAAGCAATGTTTTATCATTCATGAGTATTGCCAAGTTGAAACTACCATTGTGCTACAAGCTTCATGTGTTTCAGCTTAAGGGCGACCTATTTCAAATTTATGAAGTGTGTGGATGTTATTCCTTGAAGGATGTTGCTATGAAGGATGGTTAGGACCAGGCTAAGCATATGTTGGGATCCAAAAAGTGTGTGTATCTTCTTGGAATAGTGTGTAGTTCATGATAGGGCTTGTCCTATACATAATTCATGTTGTGTAATCTCTGCCCAACTTGTAAAATGTAATATTATTGTTGTATTGGCCGATTTGTAATGAAATCAATGTAATGCAATGTATATATTGTAAACCTAGTTAACCTAGGTGAGGAATGATTGTGAATATGAGGATGTGAAGAGAAGAACATGAATATCATATACATTTTGATGTGCGACTAAAGGAGAAAGAGAAGAAGTAATAAGGGCTGTCCTGATTCATCTTGAAGACATTTTGTGACAGGAGGGAAGTGAAGAGTGTGCCTAATTGATCCAACCATCAGAAGTAGAGTGAAGAGGTAGAATTGTAATCATCAAAGGTGTGAGCTTCAATGTCAGTTTTCAGACACTAGAAGGAATGCCATGCTATAATCTTTTCTGAGTTCATTCTCAATTTAGGGAGTAGTTGCTTCCTTGGGTTGTAGCCCTAAAACAAAGTTGTAATTTTGAGCTTCATATACTGTGAATTAATCCTCACCATGGTTTTTCCATTCTTGGGTTTTCCACGTATATCTGGTGTTATGTGTTGATGTGCATTGTGTTGATCTTTCATGTTTATGTTGATGTTGTATTGATTAAGTTTTAATCTGCTCTAGAGAATTTGAAGTTTGTTTATATATTGATTCACCCCCCTCTCAGTATCCTGGTGTGTTCAACAGTCCACACAACCATTGATTTTTCATTATCTTTGTCAACCTGCAAGGTACCAGACTTCTTACATTCTCCAATATCACTCTTTGTCACCAACTTTCAAGGCCATGAAAAGTGTTTCATCATTTGAATAATCATGATCCTCGACTTCTAAAGAACAACTATTCTCCATGGAATAAAGACTTCTTTTGAACTTCTCTCTTTTGTTGCTATCCCCTGATTCTTTAAAAGGACATGTAGATACAAAATAACCAATTCTCCCACAATTGAAGCACTTGAAAGGTAACTTACCTCTATATTTTTTGGTATCCTTCTTCAATCTTCTCACAAAATTTACCTCTACCACATCAAGGTCATCATCTTGATCAGTTGTTTCATCTTTTGTCTTCTTACTAACTTTGAATGTTGCTTCCTTCTTTGGAGAATCTTTGTGAAACTCTCTCATTTCAAAGGCTATGAGAGCACCAAATAATTGATCTATTGAATAGGTATCCAATGTTGCAAGTATGAGGTGAACCAGTGTTGTCATTGATGTCAACTTACTCATATTGCATTAGTAAGAAGGTCTGGATGAGTTGTGTGCTGTTGTTATTAAGGAAATCAGTCTCCATCCGGAACAGTGAAGAACAGTGATGAGAAGAAGGCAAATGTACTGTATAGGTTAAGAACCAGAGGATGCGGATTAAAGGGTTTGTAGATATGAGTCTTGAGATGCTTCAGCTAAGATTTCAAAGGTCCGCATGAAGATCTAAAGAAGTTGTGGCTGTCTGTGTGGAACTGGTTCTGGTAAGTGTTCAAAGGTGACAGAGGATCATAGAAAGGTCTGGTGAGGTCTGGAATTGTATTATCCTAATCTACGGATTGGAAGGAGTGTTTGGGATGTCCTTGTGATGTGTCATCTCGAGTTGTGTATGATTTTGAGGTCTGGAAGTACCTTTTGCATTATGACAGTGGCAACAGACTGTGTTCTTGAAGTACCAGATGATGAAGAGAAGAATTCCGGTAAGCTGATGAAGTGCGGATGTTTTTGATGATTCAGGGAAGGTTATGATGATCATTGGATCATATCTAGTTCGTGTTGGCAGTCCGCATTGAAGTTAGAGTTGGATTTGATGTTATGGCTACCAATTGTTGATGTTCTTCCTGTAACAGGTCGACCAGATGTTCTACACGCCTTGCGAATGTTATTGTGATGTTTGCCGACTTAGATGATTGTTCCTAAGTCAATGTCTTGTATAAATAAGTGTTTGAGAATTCATTTTGATGTGTGGATTGTGTGGATGAGTGTGGCATAGCGAAGAGAAGTGCGAAAGGCAGAGCAAGGGTTTTTGGGCTTAAATGGAACTGATCCGGACATGGTAGAGATGTCATTCTCCAGTTCAAGATTGTGATTCTTATCACTTTGTAGACAGTGTGTCTCCTTGTAGGCAGTGTGCCTCTTTGTGAGCAGTGTGCTCGGGCAGTGAGCCCTAATTGGCATGTGCCATTCATTTTTCTTATTCTTCTAACAGAGAATAATCCTTGGGTTAATCACCCCGTGGTTTTTCCCTTAATCAGGTTTTCGACGTCAAAATCTTGGTGTTCAATGTGTTGATGTTTATCTGCTCTTGTGTTTATGCATTTTGCTTTCATGGATGATTAATTGATATGCTGTTAACTAACTAAGAAGAATCAAGTGTTTGAAGTAAGAGCAAGTTTTCATACAACTAATTCACCCCCCCTCTCAGTTGTATGCCCTACATCCAACAATTGGTATCAGAGCCAGGCTCCTCTGAAAGGAGCTTAACCACTTGAGGAGATCCAGGATGTCATCATACAAGAAGGATAGTCCGAAGTTCGATGGAACCAACTTCACTCTCTAGAAAGGTCGCATGAAATGTCACTTGGAGTGTATGGGAAAAGCATACTTGGCCTCAAAACCATATGTACCTCCACAGGGTGGTCCGACAACTCTGAATGAAATCACAGATGCTGAAAACAATCTGCGGACCAAGGAAGCTCTTCTAAGCGCATTGAATGACTCAGATCTCTCAAATGTTATCGACCTACCAACTGCATATGAGATCTTGACTAAACTCGAACTTTTGTATGAAGGAGATGAGTTTGTCAAAAGTGCAAGGTTGCAAAGTCTGAAAGGGAAATTTGAAAGATTGAAGATGAGAGAAGACGAAAACATCACTACCTTTATGCCAAGAGTGAATGAGATAGTATGTGGAATTAGAAATGCTGGTGGAACTCTGGATGAAAATGAGATTGTTTGCAAAATTCTCAGATCCCTTCCTGCTGCCTACAAAATCAAGGTTGCTGCCATTGATGAATTCAGAGCCCACACAACTGTCACAAGAGAACAATTGGCTGGCAAACTAGTTGCATTTGAAATGATCGAGTTTGGAGATGATCCACCCAAGACTGAATCTGCTTTCAAAGCTAGTGCCTATGTGAAAGGCAAACAAAGATTTAATCCGAGAGAAAACTCTTCAAGGAAGATGTCATGGTATGATCAAGCAAGAAGAGACATGGAAGAAGAGGAAGCAGAAACAGCTCAACTTGAAGCCCTCATTGCAAAGAGACTGCCAAGAGGATCCGGTAAGTATGAAGGAAAACTACCCTTTAAGTGTTTCAACTGCAATAAAATTAGTCATTTTGCTTCAAGATGTCTGGAAAGATCTGAAAGGTATAATACTAACAGACAAAGGTTTCAAAAGAATTGTTATTATGTTCATGAAGATGACAATGAAGGAGTAACAGATGATGAATCAGAACTAGGAAGCAAATCCAGAAATGAATGGGTGTTTATTGCCATCAAGGAAGAAGATTCAATATCCTCTAAATCTGTCAATCACAAGGTTGTGGAAAGAGCTTTGGCTGCTCAAGTGGAAGAAAAGGATGATTGGGTTATTGACAGTGGATGCTCTCACCATATGACTGGTGACAAGAATAAGTTCTTAGATTTGGAAAGGTATGAAGGAGGAATGGTAAAGTTTGGTGACAATTCTACTGGCAGAATCAGAGGTAGGGGAACTATTTCCTTTGATGGAAAGAGCAAAACAGGTAATGTACTATATGTTGAAGGATTGAAGCACAATCTTCTCAGTGTTGGTCAGTTAGTGGACAAAGGCTATGATCTCTGGTTCAAGAATAGAAAATGCAGAATCTTTACAAGCTCCGGAACTAAAATTGCATCTGGTGCTCAAACAAAAGGTAATATCTTTCATCTGGTTGGTTCAAATAAAAGTTGTCTGTTTGTTCAAGTTGATCAGAGTTGGTTATGGCATAGAAGAATGTGTCATGTAAATTTTGATAACATCATCAAGATAAGCAATATTCAGGCTGTAAGAGATCTTCCAAAATTGGTGAAACCTACAAATAGTTTGTGTAAAGAATGTCAGCTAGGTAAACAGAGCAGAGTCTCTTTTAAAAGAAAAGATCAGTCCTCTACCGGATTGTTGGAATTAGTACATACTGATCTCTGTGGTACGACAAGAATCAAGAGTCTGCAAGGTGATAGATATTTCATGTTGCTAATTGATGACCATTCCCGGATGATGTGGGTTACCTTCCTAAAAGAGAAATCAGAAGCCCTTGAGAAGTTCAAAATCTTCAAAGCTATGGTAGAGAATCAAACTGGATTAAAACTGAAGTGTCTAAGGTCTGATAGAGGTGGTGAATTTACATCTGGTCAGTTCATTGACTTTTGTGAGAAACAGGGTATAAGGAGACAGTTGTCTGCTCTTAGGACTCCACAGCAGAATGGAGTAGTTGAGAGAAAGAACTGGACCATCCAGGAAGCTGCCAAGACAATGATGTTGGAAGCAAATGTTCCTCAGATGTTTTGGAAAGAAGCTATCAGCACTGCAGTCTACACTCTCAATCGAGTTCAAATCAGAAACAATACCGGTAAGATCCCCTATGAACTTTGGTTTGGCATCACTCCTACTCTGAGATATTTTAGAGTATTTGGCAGCAAGTGTTATATTAAAAGAGATGAAGATCTAGGAAAGTTTGATGCTAGAAGTGATGAAGGAATTTTCTTGGGTTACTCCACTCAAAGAAAAGCATACCGGTGTTACAATAAGAGACTGAGGAAGATGATAGAAAGTACTAATGTAAAAGTTGATGAAGGAATTGAGAAGCCCTCAATGTTCTATGAATGTGATGAAGATGATCAGAATGATCCTCTGGTGCAAGGAGCTCCTTCCTCCTCTGAAATTCAGATCCAGACTAATCCGATAAATCAGGAAGAAGTTTGTCTGAATGAGCCTGATCAAGAATTAATAGTGCAAGAAACTCCCAAAGTTCCAAGGTATGTAACTCTAAATCACTCTGAAGATTGGATCATAGGTGACAAAAGTAAAGGGGTACAAACAAGAAGAATTGCTCAAGATTCAAATGAATACTGTCTGATTTCAAAGATTGAACCTAAGACAGTAAATGAAGCTTGCAATGATGAAAACTGGACCAAAGCAATGGAGGAAGAATTGATGCAAATTGAGAAAAATCGTACTTGGGATCTTGTTTCCAGACCTAGAGACAAGAATGTGATTGGAACCAAATGGGTCTTCCAAAACAAACTGAATGAAGCTAGTGAAGTAATTAGAAACAAAGCTAGATTGGTCTGCAAAGGCTACTCTCAAATAGAAGGAATTGATTTTGAAGAGACCTTTGCTCCTGTGGCAAGAATT
The DNA here is from genome assembly GCA_027924645.1 of Cunninghamia lanceolata. Classification (NCBI taxonomy): domain Eukaryota; kingdom Viridiplantae; phylum Streptophyta; class Pinopsida; order Cupressales; family Cupressaceae; genus Cunninghamia; species Cunninghamia lanceolata. Next base: position 851,261 of record BSBN01000312.1, read on the forward strand.
GAAGCAGTCAGATTATTTCTTGCATTTGCTACCTTCAAAGACTTCAAGGTATATCAGATGGATGTCAAGTCTGCCTTCCTAAATGGTGATCTGGAAGAAGAAGTTTACATTGAACAAACGGATGGATTTCAATTGTCTGATAATGATGATATGGTCTACAAGTTGAAGAAAGCATTGTATGGATTGAAGCAAGCCCCAAGAGCATGGTATGAAAGGTTGGATAAGCATCTTGTGCAGATTGGATTCAACAAAGGTACTGCTGACAGTAACTTATATTTCAAAATTGATCATGAAAACATTTTGATTGTTGAAGTGTTTGTGGATGAAATCATTTTTGGAGGAAGAGATAGTATGTGCAAAACTTTTGCAAATCAGATGAAAAGTGAGTTTGAAATTTCTATGCTTGGTGAAACGAATTTCTTCTTGGGTCTGCAAATTACTCAAACAAAGAAAGGGATCTTCATTTCTCAGACCAAATATGTGAAAGAATTGTTGAGGAAATTCAGTATGGAAGATTCAAAGCCAATGAACACTCCTATGGCAACCGGATGTAAGTTGAGCAAAGATGATGACTCTCCAAAGGAAGATCAGACAAAGTATAGATCAATGATTGGTGGATTGTTGTATCTCACTCAGACTAGACCAGATATAATGTAGGCTGTTGGTCTTGTGGCAAGATTCTAGGCTAATCCTAGAGAATCTCATGTTATGGCAATCAAAAGAATTTTTAGGTACTTGAAAGGAACAATTGAGTATGGTCTATGGTACCCTAGAGATCTGGATTTCTCTCTTCATGCTTACACAGATGCAGATTGGGTAGGAGATGTGGATAACTGGAAGAGCACCAGTGGTGGAGCATTCTTTTTAGGGAAGAGATTGGTTTCTTGGCTAAGCAAGAAACAAGATGCAATATCTCTATCTACAACAGAAGCAGAATACATTGTAGCAGCAGGTAGTTGCACTCAAATCTTATGGATGAAGCAGATGCTAAGAGACATTAAAATTGAATATGACGAGCCTATCATAATTTTCTATGATAATTCAAGTGCAATTAATATTTCTAAGAATCCGGTATTACATTCTAAGACTAAGCACATATCTATCAATTTTCACTTTTTGAGAGAACAAGTGAACAAGGAAGAAGTCAGATTGGAGTATGTTCCCTCCAAGGATCAGATTGCAGATATCTTTACTAAACCTCTTCCCAAGGACTCTTTTGAATATCTCTGGAAGAAGTTAGGGGTCATGGCCCCTCTGGTGATGAACTAGGATGCACTGATGTGCATCAGTCCGGTGGATATCACAATCATATCTTGTGATCCGGATTGATGATGGGGAGCTGCTACTAAGGGGGAGCAGCTGGTATGATTCTGATGTATTAGAATTGCAAGTATGAGCCCTTTGCCATTGATGTCAAAGGGGGAGAGAAGACATGTGAAAAACAAGTGGTTGATGATCAAAGGGGGAGCAGTAAAGGAAGAGAAGATATGTGAAAAGTTGTTGATAGGGGGAGCTGTGACAGAAAGGAGAAGTTCTTGTCTTGATGGTTTTTCACATCATATGTTGCCATCAATGACAAAGGGGGAGATTGTTGCAAGTATGAGGTGAACCAGTGTTGTCATTGATGTCAACTTACTCATATTGCATTAGTAAGAAGGTCTGGATGAGTTGTGTGCTATTGTTATTAAGGAAATCAGTCTCCATCTGGAACAGTGAAGAACAGTGATGAGAAGAAGGCAAATGTACTATATAGGTTAAGAACCAGAGGATGCGGATTAAAGGGTTTGTAGACATGAGTCTTGAGATGCTTCAGCTAAGATTTCAAAGGTCCGCATGAAGATCTGAAGAAGTTGTGGCTGTCTGTGTGGAACCGGTTCTGGCAAGTGTTCAAAGGTGACAGAGGATCACAGAAAGGTCCGGTGAGGTCCGGAATTGTATTATCCTAATCTGCAAATTGGAAGGAGTGTTTGGGATGTCCTTGTGATGTGTCATCTCAAGTTGTGTATGATTTTGAGGTCTGGAAGTACCTTTTGCATTATGACAGTGGCGACAGACTGTGTTCTTGAAGTACCAGATGATGAAGAGAAGAATTCTAGTAAGCTGATGAACTGCGGATGTTTTTGATGATTCAGGGAAGGTTATGATGATCATTGGATCATATCTAGTTCATGTTGGCAGTCTGCATTAAAGTTAGAGTTGGATTTGATGTAATGGCTACCAGTTGTTGATGTTCTTCCTGTAACAGGCCGACCGGATGTTCTACACGCCTTGCGAATGTTATTGTGATATTTGCCGACTTAGATGATTGTTCCTAAGTCGATGTCTTGTATAAATAAGTGTTTAAGAATTCATTTTGATGTGTGGATAGTGTGGATGAGTGTGGCATAGCGAAGAGAAGTGCGAAAGGCAGAGCAAGGGTTTTTGGGCTTAAATAGAACTGATCCGGACATGGTAGAGATGTCATTCTCCAGTTCAAGATTGTGATTCTTATCACTTTGTAGACAGTGTGTCTCCTTGTAGGCAGTGTGCCTCTTTGTGAGCAGTGTGCTCAGGCAGTGAGCCCTAATTGGCATGTGCCATTCATTTTTCTTATTCTTCTAACAGAGAATAATCCTTGGGTTAATCACCCCGTGGTTTTTCCCTTAACCGGGTTTTCCACGTCAAAATCTTGGTGTTCAATGTGTTGATGTTTATCTGCTCTTGTGTTTATGCATTTTGCTTTCATGGATGATTAATTGATATGCTGTTAACTAACTAAGAAGAATCAAGTGTTTGAAGTAAGAGCAAGTTTTCATACAACTGATTCACCCCCCCTCTCAGTTGTATTCCCTAGATCCAACATCCAAGTCCTTAGATTCCTCAATTTTAGATAACTTACGACTGTAAGATTTAGGGAGAGATCTTAGAACCTTTTTCACAATCTCATCTTCTTTCACTTCTCCTCCAAGACCTCTGATGCCATTAACTACTTCATCCACCCATATCATATAACTGACAATGTCTTCATCCTGTGTCATCCTCAGGGTCTCAAATTTTCTCTTGAAGATTTGCATATTGGCTTGCTTTACTCTATTATCTCCTTCATAAATGCTGCTAAGTTTTTCCTAGACATCCTTAGCAGAACTGCAATTCATTTTCTTCAGAAGTTGTGAATCAGCTAGCCCACTCATGATAGCATTCTTTACCTTGGCATTGCTATCATACAACTTAATCTCAGTTGGATCTATAGGATCGTTAGCAGGAGCAATGTAACCATCCTTGACAGATTGTGAAACACCAAACCCTAGAGAGCTTCCAAAAGGTGTAATTTGTTCCATCAAACTTAGGTGCCTTGTACGATCCATAATGAGCCATCCTAGACCTTCCTCAAGTGGTTAAGCTCCTTCTAAGGAACCTAGATCTAATACCAATTGTTGAACACACTCGGATACTGAGAGGGGGAGGGGTGAATTAGTATTCAAACAAATCTCAAACCCTCTGGAGCAAACTGAAACTTAATCTTTACAACATTAACAGAAACATAAAAGATCAACACAATGCACAACACTACATAACACCAGATATATGTGGAAAACCCCAAAAGGGAAAAACCACAATGAGAAAAGCTGCTAGGAGCTACTATCCTAATCCAGCCTCACAAAAAAATCACATTTACAACTTTGTTTTAAGGCTACAACCCAAGGAAGCAACTACTCCATGTAGAAAGGTTTTAGGGTCACTCCCAAGGAAGCTACAACTCTCTGTAGACTTTGTTTTGGGGCTTCAACCCAAGGAAGAAACTACTCCCTAAACTAAGAGCAAACTTAGAAAAGATTACAGCATGACAGTCGTTCTACTGTCTGAATCTAACAATGAAGCTCACTCCTTTTGATGATTGCAATTCTTCCTTTTCACTCCTCTTTTGATGATTTCTCTTATGCTTTGATAGCTTCTGCAACTTCTTCAAATGTCTTCTCTACAACTTACTGACTCACTGCTTTTAACATTCAATAACTTTTACCTTTGGCTCACTGCCACCAGCAATCAGTTGAGCACACTCTTCACTTCCTTCTATCTCAAAAATATCTTCAAGATGAATCTGGATAGGATCTATTACTTCTGCTCTTTCTCTTTTAGTCACACATCATAATGCATTACACATCCACATTTGACTCCTTGCACTCACACTCGCAATCACACCTCACCTAGATCAACTAGGTTTACAATATATACATGATATTACATTGATTACATTACATGTCAGCAAAAGACAATAGGAATATTACAATTACAAGTCGGCCAAAGATCAAGCAACATGAAACGTGTAGAGGGAAAGCCCTAAAATGAACTACACACAACACCAAGAAGAGGAACACACATTACAGATTCCAACACACACTGAACCTGGTCCTAAACACCCTTCATAACATCATCCTTCAAAGAATAACATCTGCATGCTTCACACATTTGAAATAGGTCGGTCTTAAGCAAGAAAACATGAAGCTTGTAGCATATCGACCATTACAACTTGGCGGTACTCATGGAAGATTAAACATTACTTGTGCTTCTCCCAAATGAGTTGGCATGACCCATACAACATCTCCAAACACTCCTTGGACTCCACACAACAGGGACTTTGTGGTGCACACCTTCAACATACCTCAGTCAACAAGGCAAAAGCATAACCCAACAACACCTTCATTCTGGACCACAGCCTATTCCGGAGAGGCCACATAACACCTTGTGGAGCAACATGAATCATCAAAAGATCATTAGGATTATTCTCCAGCAGCCAATTTAGCACTTTATACAGCAACAAGTTGGCACAAACCAACAAACACTAAAACCAGCCACCGAACAATATAGTCCTGCACTCTATCACTTACAACTTTCTCTACAGAGAGACAAATGATATGAAACTTTGAATGTAGCACCTTCACAACACACTGAAATTAAATTCTGAACTACATGGCAATATCTTCAAAGGCAGAGGAATGCAGAGCATTCTCCCATTTAGTCTTCAAGGCAACTTCCTGCAACAGAAACCTTCACCAACATTTGGAGACCAGAGCCTCCTTGAGCAACACATACTTCCTTAGGAACAAAAAGAGAGAATACTGCATGCTACAGACCATCAATAACATCTCCCCAACATCAACATTACTTCCAATCCTCATCTTAATGTTTCTAATTCCCATCTTAATATATCATCATGATATCATTTCTGCTAACAACAAACATACTCAATACAACTTTAATTGACATTAAACAAGGCATGACATCCAACAATGAACATCAGCAACATCACTATTAGCACACCATCATAGTATATTATCAACATAAGCATCAATGACAATCCAAACTAAGTTTTGACATCAATGACAACCACATCAGTGACAACATTAGGTAACATATGTGCAACAAGGTATGCAAAAGAGTTTCCTACACTAAAATTCTAAGGAGAGTGTTGTGCAAATTTTAATTTTGTATCAATTAGAAAAAGTAGAAACACATAAATATAAAATAAAAATATACTATAACACAAGTGTGCTTGGAGAAAACCCTTTCGAAAAAAAAAACCCAGACTGCAAAGCAACTCAATGTTATATTGAGTAACCAATGTGCAGTTACAATACACCTATAGAGAAAGTCTTCACAAGAGTATCACCAACTAGTAATCTGGAGGAATTTTGACAACATAACAATACCTACAAAACTCAGTATGAAACCTCCATCTCAAGCACTCGAATAAATAGGAGATACAATACATGAAACCATCAAATGGTAATTAGAAAACCATGAGCTAAAACCACCCAAAATAGTGGCGCCCAAATCCTTAGTTGGAAATCCAACACCCAAATTCCAAGATAAGTCTACAAGCTAAAAATAACATATTCCTTCCACCTATCATAACCTTGTTATAATCCACTCACCAAATTGGGCGTTCCATTTTGGCTTCACTATCTCTATCCAAATATGCCTTATGATGTGTTGGTCAACAAGTGTAACACTCCATTGCAACTCTTTTACGTGTTGATGTTTTTACATTTCCAATGCAAGAGGCCCAAATTCTAGAGGCCATAATTTTTTATCCAGGAGGTCAATTGGGCCTTTTTTCTTAAATTATAGAGATTGAAGAGGTCTATATGATAGGAACTAGGGAGAACAACCCAAAAACTTTATTTTGGCTAAAAACCAACTCTATAGCTTAGAAATTGATTTTTTCTATTTTTCAACCTAAAAATCGCACTGTTTATAATCTTAATATTAGGTGCAAGGTTAAGACAGCTTTGCTAATATCCTCTCACTTGTCAAACAACTTGCAAGAGCAAAGGGGAAACTTACCAACACTGAAATCTAATTGATAAGGGTTGAGAGGCCCATAAACTCACTACACCACCTAAACTTATCTGTACTCACTGGCTTTGTCAATGAATATACAATATTTATTAAAGTATCAACCTTCTCTAGCATCACTCTCCCTTCCTCTACAATATCATGAACAAAATGGTACTAGACATCAATGTGATTTGTCCTTGCATGAAAGGTTTGGTCTTTGCTAGACATATGGCACTCTGAATCTCACAATGAATTGTAATGGCTCTTGTGTCTAACCTAACATATGAACACAATCTCTTAAGCCAGATGGATTCCTTACAAGCATGAGTAGCTTCCATGTACTATGCTTTTGTAGTGGACAAAGTGACCATAAACTGTCGCTTACTCATCCAACTGATTGCACCACCAAACATATTGAAAACATATCCACTGGTGAATCTCCTTCAATATCATGAACCCAATTAGAATCCACATATCCATGAATACACATTAAATATTGGGTCCCTGTAGGATAACCATGAACAAATAGAATACTCAAAAATACCCTGCAAATATCTGAAGACCCTCTTCACTGCATTCCAATGTACTGGTCCAGAATTAGGCATAAACGACTATGGACTCCCACTACTTGGGCAATGTTTGGTCTTGTACAGATCATGGAATACATCAAACTTCCATCAACACTAGCATAAGGTACTCTATTCATATTCTCTAGCTCACTAAGAGACTTTGGACAATCCTCAACTGATAATTGTGTCTCCATTGTAACAGGAACACATAATGGCCTATAAGATGACATGTTGAATCTCTCCAACACCAATTTCACATACCTACTTTAGCCCAACCAAAGTTTTCTATTCACTCTCTCTTGATCTCCATCCCTATGATGTACCTAGCTACCCCTAAGTCCATCTCAAACTATGCTGAAATTTGAGACTTTAATTCACAAATCAAACCCTTCCCATTACCAGAAAAAAACATATCATCAACATACAATACACTAATGAGAACACAAGCATCATCCATCTTATAGTAGATGCAATGATCTAATTTGGATCTCAGAAATCCCAAACTTAACACAAAAGAATCAAACTTTTGGTACCACATCCTAGGAGATTGGTTAAGACCATACAAAGATTTCTTCAACTTACAAACCAAATGTTCTTTACCTTTCTCAATGTGGTGCTCTGGTTGTGTCATATAAATATCTTCCTTCAAATCACCATGCAGGAAAATTGTCCTCACATCAATTTGTCCAACCTCAAGATCATACACTATAGCAAGTGATAATAGAAACCGAATGGATGTCAGCTTGAAAATGGAGAGAAAATCTCACCATATTCAATTCCCTCAACCTAGGGGTAACCCTTTTCAACCAATCTCACCTTGTACTTCTCAACACTACCATTTGAACATATCTTCTTCTTGAACACCCATTTGCATCAAACAGGTTTATGCCCATCAAGCAAAGGTGCTAGATCTCGTGTATCATTTTTCTTTAATGCAACCATCTCTTCTTCCATGGACACTTTTCAAGAATCTACATAATTCATACCCATAGACTCCTTTATAGTCTTAAGCTCATCAATGTTAGTAATCAAAGCAAAAATACATCTCCAATCAGGAGTACACCTATCTGGTTGATGTTTTTGTCAAGTGGACCTTCTCAATGACTGAGGTGAAGGTTCTATCCTTTCTTTGGAACTCTTTGAACTATCTAAGCTCTCCCCCTCTTCAAGTCCTTCATGGGATTTTAGTTGAACCTTCTCAGTATTTGAGGTTAGTTGAGCCACATCTTTATTTCCATATTGAACTCTGATTGCAATACAATGGAAGAAGGCATGACTTCTATAAAGATAACACTTCTATACAAAATTCTTTTAGCCACAAGACTTCAAAGCTTGTATCCTTTCACACCAACACCATATCCAATGAAGATACATTTTATAGTCATGTTCTCTAGCTTTGATTGCTTCTCCCTAGGCACATGTGCATATGCCACACAACTAAAGACTCGAAGATGTCTCAATGAAGATTTTTTTCCTGAACACACCTCCATAGGTGTCTTATCAACAAGAGTTGATGTAGGAGACCTGTTAACTAGCTACAAGTTGTGGCAATTGCTTCTACCTAAAACTTGTGTTCTAGGCCAACCCCACTAAGCATACTCCTCTCCCTCTCCATCAATGTTTTGTTCATTCTTTCTACAACTCTATTCTACTAAAGGGTATATAGAGTTTTTTTGTTCCTTTCTATTCCATGATCTTTATAGAACTTGCCAAAATCTATTGAACAAAACTCACTGCTATTGTTAGTCCTCAAACACTTAATATTTTTACTAGTTTGATTTTTCACAAAAGCCTTAAACTTTTTAAATTGACTTAAGACTTGAGATTTACTTCTAATAAAATATATCCATGTCCTTCTATAGTAGTCATCAATGAAAGATACATAATAAATAGATTTTGAAATCGAAGGAACACTAATAGGACCAAAAACAACAAAATGTACATCAAGTCCAACACCCCAGAAGATTTATAAGAACTAGAATAAAATTGAACATGACTTTGTTTTCCATATATGCAATGTTTGTAAAAATAAAACTCAAGGTTACAATCATTCAACCCCTCAAAGAGGTTTTTATTTTTCAAGGTTCGTAGGACCTTCTCACCTGTATGACCCATTCATTGGTGCCATAACATTGTTTTCTCTACTGGAATTTTTATCTCCATCGCATGAGCACCCTTTGATACCTAAAAAGCATGACCATCAAAAGTAGATGCAACAAAATACTTTGCTATTGGTTCCAATGGTGAAGGTGAAGATTTTGCAGATCTCTTCATTGTAGGAATAGAATAACTATTACATTGAACCTTGCATGCATCCAACTGAAATAGAGTGCTAATCCATACACCCTTAGCAAGCACCATAGCTCATTTAACCATCTTACACCTTCCACTTGAGAAAACAACCTCCACACCCACATCATTAAGTTTAATTACAAAAAGTAGATTTTGTGCGAAATCAAGGATATGTAGTAGACTATTGATCCCCTTCACTCATTCATCACAAAATTGAATCAAGAACCTTCCATGACCAACAATCTTTAGATGAGAATTATCTCCAAGGTACACATTCCCACTGTTATATTCTTCATATTTTGTAAACCAACCCCGATGTGAGGTCATGTGGGAAAAGGAACTAAAGTCTATCAACCATGCACCTTCTGATACATGAGTATCCAAGGCAACAATAAAAACATCACCATCATCTTGAGAGGATCTCTTAGACTCGTCATCAGAGTCAACCTATTTTTCTTCTTCTTCTTCTCCTTGCAATCTCTTCTAAGGTGTCTGATGGGGCCATGTTTTCTCTTATTTCTCTTGCTTTAAGTACATGCTTCCTAAGACATTTCCAGACTTTTATTTATATTAACTATGTCTATAATCATCCTTAAGACATTGAAAGCATGAAGATGGGTATATAATATGTTGTTAATTAATTGTGTGTGAATTGATGATTTCTCATGAAATATGATGGTATTTTATGTTAATTTTAGTAATTGTGATGTATAGATATCATGTGATGGACTAACCCCCCATGCAGCAAGTACGTGGCTACATTTCATGAAGACCACTGGGCAACCCACAACAAAGGAGGTGTTGATGTCCATAGTAGATAGTACAGGCACCTGCAGCCAAAGGAAGAAGACTCTGAATTGATTGGAATGAGTTATCCATAACTCTTCACTCTTTGACAGTTGATGCAATTATGAATAACAAAGGAATACCAAATTGTGCTCCATGTTATGTTTCTAGTCTTGACTATTTTTCATAAAGACTAGAGAGAGTTATAGTAGGACTATACCATCTATATTACCTTCATGATAGTTTAGTTTCCTATTCCTAGTTTGCTTTGTAATAAAGTCCTCTTCCTATGTTGTTGGATGATGGACAGTTATGGTGTTTATTGTTCAGTAGTTTTGTTCAAATAGGAGAAGTATGATCTTGTATATAGGGATTGTTAGATTCTATATACAAGACAAGAAGGTTATACAAAGATTATGTTATCATATTTGTTATTGTACTTTTCTCTTCAGCATTCAATAAAGGAACACATGTTTTGATTCTAGTCAATGGTTTCAGAGATACAGTAGAGATATAGTTAGATTGTGTGGGATCACAGTCACTCAAGCAAGGGCCACTTGAGGTAACTGTGTCTCTCCTATATAATCATGTGTTTAGTTTATGTTATATGTTTATGTGTATATGATTAATTCATGTTGTAATGAGTTATGTTATATGAATTAGTTAGACTTTGATAATCTATGTTGTTGAGTCAAGGTGGTCATCGATTAACCATTAGTTGTTTTCTTATTTGGAATTACATAAGACCATTTTATTACATCCAACTAAATAGCATTGGTTATTTCTTACCAACATTGCTTACTTTAGTACTTTTCAATCCTTGCAAATAGAGTTGTTTACTTGTCAATTAGTTTATTCCTATACACAACCCCTAGATTAAAACTTAGGAATCCTTAATTGTACACATAGTATGGGCATCATCCAAGAAGAATACGATTCCCTGGTTTGACAATTTAAATGTAACACATTATATAGACAATAGGTTGCTTGATATAGGATCTGTTGGTCCATTGAATTGTGTGAATGCCCTTTCTACATCAATGTATTGGTTAATGATGGAGTTCGACATTTTTAGCATCGTTGTCGGGGATGGTGCTAAGGTTTAGTGTTTATGAGTTTTTTTATTCATGTTTGTACTTGCTTTCATAGGATATAATATTTTTTAGCATTTAGAATATCTTAGATGTTCAATCTATCTCCAAACTATCCACTAACACAGTGCAGGAATAGAACTATTAGCTTATACATCATTGTATGCACCGGCCAAGAGACTGGAGAGGGATATTTCTTCCAACCAATTTAACAGAAGAAGAAGAAGAAGAAGAAGAAGAACACTTTGAATTATCCCTTAGATCAGAGAACACTAAAGATTTTGAGGAATTTGCAAGTTGGCATCAAGACACAATGGCAGAAGAGGAAGTAGAAAACCCAGCTGAGCCAGTTACCTTTGCTTTTCCTATTACAAACCAGGAGAGAGCTGATACCTTGAAGAACATTTCTCCTTCTGCCCTACCAAATTTTCATGGGCTAATCACTGAAGACTCATATAACTTTCTCTTTGAGTTTGATTTACTATGCAGGAGCTATGACTACACTATAGATGCATACAGACTCAAGCTCTTTCCAGCCACCCTTAAGGATGCGGCATTGCGATGGTTTATGGGATTGGGTGAGAATTCAGTAACAACTTCGGCTACCATGAAGGCGAAGTTTTTGCAAAAATACCAAGTTATTGTCATGGCAGAGATATGAAAGGAGATGAAATCTTTAGGATGTCAAAAAAGGAAGATGAACCTCTAGAAGATTATGTTGACATATTTCAGTTTTGCCTCAAGAAGTCAAGATAGAATAGGCTCTCCCTAGAGTCGCTCAAGTTGGTCTTCCTAAGAGGTGTGAGTGAAGAATGCATGGATGCACTAAATTTAATTAGAGCAAGGGACATCTCTCAACTCACATTGGATGAAATTTGTCAAATCTGTAGAAACTATTCACGGTCAACCTTGAAGAAAAATAGAGGTCTGAGAACCCTGTCTCCACTAAATCATCTACTGGAGTCTCTCGGGTAGAACTCAGCAATTTTCTGTCAAACATGAAAGAAGATATAATCCATTTGGAAACAGAACTAGAGACTCTGCACATAAAGAAGAAGCAAGAGGCAACAAAAGCAGCTTTGGTTGAATACTGTCTACACTGCCGACAAAAGAAGGCCAATTGTAGATGCAAGGGTATTGTCAGTATTTTTGAGGGAAAGAATGGGAAAGCAAATTTCTAAGCCATAGAAGATTAAGTAGGTCAAGTTTTCTACATTGCACAATGAAATCCATGGCAGCAAAGACAAGGTATGCTTCTAGACCCCTTGACCAATAATATGTCATTTACATCATCTACTTCAAATATCCCTAATTGGAACAATGCACCTTGGTATAACATGCCACAATAACAATGGGAAACTATGCCAACTAGCTAGAACTAGCAGCAGAGGTATGGCCACAATAGCCATTTTAACCCTCAAATTATAATCCACAATGGCAGGCCAATCAAAACCCCTGGTCACACCAGTGGCGTGGAAACCAACCTTGGAAAAATCCAAATATGAACCACCCATAGCCACAACAAGACCTACCTCAACAACCTACCCTTATGCCAAACACAACTTCACCTACTCCTCTACCACCTAGAGCCACTCAATTGCCAGCCCAACCTGCACCTAACCCTAACAACAAGCATGTTCAACAGGCTTATACTAATGAATCCATCTAATACCCAACATATATAGTTGAGGTTAGTGATGTGCACCTACGCTTAGGAAAGATGGATGCTGGACCTTCATCTCCACTTATCACAGAACTTCTTGATGAGGAGAAACCCTCCATCACTGACAACCATCTGAATAACCAACAGAGCCCTTCTGAGAAAACCTCTCCGTAGGAGGATGTTGAACACATAGGGATACTGAGAGGGGGGGTGAATCAGCATATACTAAAACTTAAATACTTCATTTACAGATCAGATTCATTTACTTAGAGAAAAAAAGCAAAACATGAAACACATTCATCAACACAATGACACCAAGATTTTTACGTGGAAAACCCAAAACAAGGAAAAACCACGGTGAGTGTTAACTCACAATATAATGCTACAACCCAAGGAAGCTACAACTCCCTACTGACTTTGTTTTAGGGCTACAACCTAAGGAAGCTACTACTCTATGAAGAAATCTCACTGCTACAAAGAATTATAATGATTAACAAAACTATGAACTGCTATGAAAGAAACATTTGTCTTATGTTGATATTGTTGTCCTCTTTTCTGCACAATTACTCCATCATATCTATTCTACACACTTCATACTTCTCATTCTTCTCTATTACTTTTGTACTCACATCTACAAGTGACAAATGAATTTGTTCTTCTATTTATATCATCTACAACACTTCAAAACATTCATTAGGTCGGCATCATAAAAACTTTTAGATGAAATGTGTAGTCCTTCAAGGGTCAGCTTCAACTCATGCAATATGTCAAGAAAAACATTTGCGGACCACAACATCTCATCATAGAATTCAAGGAACATCATTACACACCTTTTAATGTCAAAACAATTGATCAGGATCGTCACACATAATAGAAACTAGACTGTCAACTCAAACATCACAGACACTGCTAACTGTTCCTCTTCACACCACCGGAGAGAAGCCAAAAACATCATGCAAACCAATGTTTCAACAATGTATCTTCTTGAAAACATCCATACATCATTCACTTGAAGTATCTGATCATTCTATGCATTTGCAAAACAAGGAACATACTGAACTGATGAAAACAGGGCATTCCAGGCATATTGTAACACATCACAACTTAGAATATTGCATTGCAGACCACCAAACCATTTGAAACTTCTTAGAAAGGAACCCATATATCATTATGCATATATTCCCAGATCCACACATCCTCATTTATTACTTCTAGAGAAAATCAAAGACTTGACTCAAGTATACTGTAGTCCGGAGGACAGTCATATGCAGTTCTTCAGTAACTGACTTAAATGCCTTATGCGGTACTGGAGATAAGAAGGATTTGCATGCAGTTCAAACCTGAGATACATTAAGGTTTGTAGAATCTCTACACAAGCTCCTATATCTGATTTATATACTTTCCATCTTCCGCAAGTGCTCAACCATGTGTTCTATAGAGTACTTCTGCATCCAGAACTATCTGTATTACTTTTGTCACTTGAAATCTGATCTTGCAGACCATAAGAAGACCTAGTATAGCAAGGTAGTGTGTATCACACATCTCCAAACATATTTGCAAATCCACATGGGCACAACTTCTTATCCAGAGGAATGTGGAGCATTCCAACATGTCTTCCACCATTGCTTTTCACTATCAACTCACAATCTAGAACACTGTTGCTGATAACTTTCTTTGTTGAAGGAGTAAAAACCTGAGTTCTTGGATATAGCATGTTAATTTCAATATCAACTTAACTATTGAACTGCAAGACTAAATATTTCACTGCGAAGGAATGCAGACCAAAATACTATAACTCTTCCTTAGAATATACACTGTGAGAACCTTAACCAAGATTCTGCAACTTTTCTCTAAGTGTGATACTTCAAATTGATAGGATATCATTGTAGATATATAGGAAATGTGTTATAACAAGTTTACATACCTCCACAACACATTTAGACATCAGGAAGATTACCATTCTTATACTTGGACAGTCTTTCTCCATCTGCTAAGTCTTCCGAACTGACTTCCCTTAAGCATGCCAATTCTATGTCTTCAACTTTAGTCAAACCGACTCTCTCAAATCTTCCACTATCCATCAGCTGCACCCATCTCTGTCCTTAGGTTGACACATATTATGTTGACATCAATGACAACACATATTGCCAACAATCTCCCCCTTTGTCATTAATGGCAACACTCAGAACAAAATGTGTACAACTAGTCCCCCTTAGATGTCTATTCCTCTCTCTCCCCTTTGACATCAAGGACAAAGGGCCTAACATCTTATACTATCTCAAAACTGTATAAACTCCCCCTTACTATATAATTTTTGCAAACAGTTCTCCCCCTGAGATGAAAATGCCTCAAAAAATGATGCTATGTACACTATTGTCCTCCACAAGTCTATACATTCAAAATTTTATTCTCTACAATACTTTGCAACTCATTTAAAAGGTAGAATGACTTTGTATATTACCTTGATTTGTGTTAGAGTAGATGCCCAAATGGAACTTTATGAGGCAAGAATATGATTTTGACATTCACATTGCATGTATAAGTCCTCAGCTTCCTCTATATTGCTTGGGGTCTTCATCTTCTAATCAACCTTCTCAGCTTCCCCTAGCAACCTGGACAATGAAGAAATTCTTAAGTTCATTGCTTCCCTCAGCTAACCAAATTATTTCTTCAATTGTTCTCTCTAGTCCTGAAGTTGTGATAACAGTGCATGAAGATTTTCTAGTTGAGCCCTTGTTGCTCCATCTTTGTCCTTAGACAAATCATATACTCCACCATTTGAATGATTTGTAACTCAATGGTGTTAATTTGAGCTTTGATATTCTTTGTGGAACTTGACCATTTTAGGCAGAACAAATATAATTTTGTGGCTTCACCAATGCAATCCTTAAACTTCTTCAAATTTCTTTCAGTTTATCATGTGCATTAGCACATTTTCATCCATCTCAGCTAACCTTTTATCATTTACCTTTCTTACTGTCTCTTGCTCTACTTTCTTCTCAACATAGGAAGAATGGTCTTTGAAAGAATCCATTAATAGCTTGAGTTTTTGCTCCAGAGGCAGAGATATATCAATGGTTACCTATGGTAACCCTTCTTGGATCACCTTCATAGCATCCTTGATGAACATCTTGATTTTTGTCTGAAATCAGATATTTTTTAGAAAAATTAATGATTTAAGCCTTGAGGGGTTCCATCTAAAGGGGTTTAATTGAAGGTTTTGATAAAACCCCATTAGATCAAATCCCCTTGGAAAGAACCCCCTAGTCTTAAATCAAACCCTCTATGGAGTCTCCTTTGCACGCATCAAAATTCTTAAAAAAAACAAATTTTGCTTCACATTTTGGGGGATCAAATGAAGTCATTTACAAATTCTATTTTGTAAAAATGTAGCCCTTAGTATAAGTTTTCCAAAAAGTATGATTTTGTATATGTTTCATTTGATTTTATATTTATTTTCTAGTTTCTAGTGAACGTAGGTTTTTCACCGAACATCAATGTCTCTATTCCACACATGCAGAAAAATTTAAAAAATAGAGAAATTTTTTTGAAAATATTTGTGCACTAGGTATTGATGTCCTTGTTTCACCAAAAAAAATTGAATTTTGATACATAGACAACAAGTTATGCTTGATGACATACACCTATGCCCAAATTATAGTTACCCTGACTTCAAAAATTAATTAAAAAAACATATATGCAACAAAAAATTATGAAAAAAAATGTTAAGGGCATGGTTTTGTGGTTAAGTCACTCAGTTGTAGTGGTAGCCACCAGGGTTCAAACCCCCTCTAGGCCAACGAGCTCGCAGGCTTTATGCCTTCACTAAGCCAAATGAGCTTGCGAGTTTGAATTTGTAATGTTAATGCAAGTGTTCATGTGAGGGGATGAGGTCCCCCGTGTTGTGGCCTCACTAGTTCATAGCTCCGGGCAAAAAGCATTCCCATGGAGCCGAAGGGCATGTCGCACCAGCGTCACCAGTCACGTTAAATTTTTTATTAGGCGCATTATCTTTAAAGAAAAATTTATAAAAAAATATCCATGCACTAGATATTGATGTTAAAAATCTATATTTTAAAAAATTAGAATTTTATCCTTTCTAGAAAAAAAGTTATGCTAGACAACATAAACGTTACTTTTTGAAAATGTTGTTTACTATTAAAAACTAGTTATTAAAGGAGACGTTGAAAGATTCATAATTTATTTCAAAAAAAAAATTTAAAAACATATTTAGAATCTACACACAAATCACTAGTTTGCATCATCTCCAAATTCTTAATGGTTTAGCTGCTATAGGTCTCAGAAAGTGAAGATTTAGTTAAAAATGTTGATATCAATGTCCATCTTGGCCAAAAAGTGGGACTCATTATTGTGGGATTATGCCTCAACTACACTGGTCTTCTTCAAGTTTTCTTGTAGAAATTCTTTTCTTGTTGAAGCATGCAATATATCACCAAGCTGTAGTTTGTGAAGGGGTGAAATGTTTAACAGATCAATTTGCTCTTCATGTGTAGGAATTTGTAGAAGTTGAGAAGTAATCACTGGTTGAAATTGTATCTGCAAATCCAATAGGTATTTGAATGAATCAGACCCTGAAGAACTCTGACCCAAGTCTTCCATTATTTCATCTTCCTTTATTTCTGATTCATCCTTATCTTTTTCATCTTCTATTCCACCTTTGTCTTTTTCATCTTCTTGTTTCTTCTTATCCTTCTCAGTTTCAACTTGAGTCTTCTCATCTTGTTTCTTTTCACTCTTTTCTTTCTCTTCCTGCTTCTCAGGATTATCTTCTTTCCTTTCCTCATCATTCCCTGTATTCTCTGGAGGAGAATTGTCATGTTCTATATTGGAGTTAGTGTTCTTCAGAGGAGATGTACTAACTTTATCCTAACCCTCTATATTGTGTGTCTCAGTAGTTTTCAGAGGGGGAGGATCATGTCTTGCACCAGTATCAATGTCCTCTGGAGGAGACATAATCTCTTTAGCTTGATCTCCTAAGTTTTGTGCTTTTGTGTTATCTAGAGGAGTATTCACTTTATCATCTTCCTCACCCATATCACCACTTCCCACAACATTTTCAAATGTTGACAAATCTATATCCTGAAGGGGTTCATCTGGTATTTCTAGAGGAACTTGTTCCCCAACTATCACCTTAGCATTTTTCAATTCTTCAAGGATTTTAGCAGTTCTCTCTAATGTCTCCTTCTCCAGTCTGTCTATTTCTTCCTTGTCTCTTCCCATCAAAATATTTATTCTCCTTTGTCTTGAATTCTTGTGCTTGTTTTTGAGATATCCTGACCTTTTCTTCATCTATGATGGAAGATCCCACCTTTTCAATTGCTAGTTTCCTCATCTCAGCCTCATCTTCCATATATTTATTTCCCTTGTTGGTGAGTAGGTCTGCAAGACTCACCAGAATCTGATCAATGAACTCAATTAAGGCCACATTGAAGGCCATTATATATCTGATTATTGTTTCCTCAATAGTAGCCTTGTCATCAGTAGGCACCTTGTCATAGAGATCTGCAACTTGTTTCAGAGCACCATGTTCTATTATAGCATTCACAACAACATCAATCTATAAAGGCACATATTTCAATTCTTCTTGAGAAGACTCTTTTGTTTTCTTTATTTTTCCCTTTCATTTTCCATTGGATGTTCCTTTTTCCTCCTTTTCTTCTTCTTCATCATCCTCTTCTACATTCACTAGATTCATTTTTCCTCTTTTTGCCTACACTTTAGGTCTATGCTTCTTTATCTTTGTAGTCTTAGTTTGTGTCAGCAATTCAGTGGCAATTCTTTTCCTACTGGGAGATGTGAGAGCAAGTTTGGAGGATTTTGAAGAGGTAGCAGTAGCAAGGACAAACCTACTTTTCCTTCTAGGAGTTTTTGAGGTAGATGTGGTTGGAGCTTGTTCTGCTAAGCCCTTAGGAGTATTGAGCATCTCTTCCAATTTAGACTTCATCTTTTCTACCTTTTCTCCCATATCCTTCTTTGCTTTTTCTTCTGCCTTCTTTCTTATTGTCTTATTGATGATTTCATCATAGGTTCCAAATCTTTCAGCAGAAGGATTATTTGGCTTGCTAAGCAACATATCAGCATATCCAATCAAATCAAATTCAAACACTTCATATGGAAGAGTGGTTATCCAAAAGTTTCTTGGCTCTACAGCCTCCATGTAGCAATTATCTTTGTCCACCATGAATGTAATATCATTCTTATATTTCTCAATAACTTTTCTTAGTATCCTTTCTCTTTCTTGCATATTAGTTTGAAAGGTTTTGAAGAAGCCCCAAAATAGTGTGACATAGTTTTTATGATAAAAAAAACTAACCATATAGTTTTTAATTTGGTGAGCAACAGGGGTATCTATCCTCCACACCATACCCTTCATTGAAGGTAATTCCTTCAGGAAATAGAACATCAGGCAAATGATTAAGGACCCATACCAGAATTTGTACTTTGTCTCCTTAGTTCTCTTCAAATTGTCTAGGAATTACTACCCCAACAGCTCACATAGGTCATAATCCTTCCCTTCTTTTACCATTTGATGAGCTGTGTATATTACAATGGTGATGGCAGTCCCCTCTTTGTTTGTGTAGTAAATCTTGTAAGCAATGCATATAGTAGCATACTGGACCCCTAGATCAGTGATATCATCCACTATTAGGGTTCTCTTATCGCATTTTGCTCTGGTAAGTCTCATTACTTCATTCTTCACTGCTTTCAGTATAGGTACTAGTCCGGAGGAGCATAGTCCAATCATGGCCTTGATGGCTTCTTTAGTGATCATATAGGGTTTATCAAGGCAGAAAAAGTCCTCACGAATCTACCTTAGGGCAATCCCGACCCAATCTTCCTCATACCGAAAATTAGGGAAACCCTTCTAAATACTCGGTTATTTTGCTGCAATATTTGTGAACTTTGGCTTCAGTTGAAAGTCATCATCTAATAGATGATCAATCCTAAATTGTTCCAACTTCAGGTGATCATACTCATCCAGTTGTGAATGGATGTATATTCAGACATCCTCAGTGTGTAGCACATTGATGGGAACACGGGAAAATGTACCATCTGATAATGCAGTAGATAGGGTTTGCACCAATGCTCTGCTGAAAACCTTCTGCTCTTCTTTATCTCTTCAACAATCTTGACTTCATTCAAAATGAGATCAAAATGATCAAATATTACCTATATAGTCTTCTTACCAGCCATGACTGCTCCACATTAATTACATTCTCTATTTTGACCTAATCGGTCTTTTTATTATACATAAACTTGTGATCATTCAGCAATCCTCCGTAAGTAGTCCAATTGCTCCAAAAATTTGATCAAATATCTTCATAACATTGTCTTAACATGTTCAAACCATTTTTAGCCAATATGTTGAGGATTTCAGCATCTTATGTGTTCAGGGGTTTTGAAAATGTTTGCAATTGCAACTCCCCTTGAACCAATACTTCCTCTCTTTTAGTTTCTAGAGGATCCATCTGCAGCAGGCAGAGGTGTAGATCCTTCCTTTACTCCATTCTCTTCCTTATTCCTCCATGTCTTATACATTTCCTTCTTTTGCAGATTAATATCAACCTTCTTTTGAGAAGCAAAGGACCTTGCATTCTTTCCCTTGTAAAATCTTGCACTGTGTCTTGTTTTATTGCAATTGTAGCAGGTGGTATTGAACTTCAGAGCATAATCAGCTCTTATTACATTAGATATGTAGTTAGCAGCCTTATGACCATACTTGTTATATGTGTAACAATAACCATAGAAGAACTGAGAGGTCCTAGCATTATTCTTGTTCATGAAACCATTCCTCATCATTTTGCTTCTATATCCATTAGCCTTATGATTAATTTTCTTGCAAACATGACACTGACCATGAGAACTTACAGTATTGTACCTAGGAGGCCTAAATGAATTTTGATTCATCTTGCTTCTACATTCAATAGTCGTGTGACCAAATTTATTACAAGCATAGGAATTACCATTGAAAGCTTGAGGATACCTGATAGGAGCAGTTTGTTTAGGTGCAGGATTTCTAAAATTCTTCTTATTCCTCCTTTGTCTCCGAATAGGAGTGAATTCATCTTCTTTTCATCTTCAGAGGCATTCTTCTTAAGATCTTCAATGCAGGCCTCTTCTTTCTTTGTTTCAAACTTTCCTTTTGATTGGAAGTTATCATATAATTTTGCAGATGCACTAATTATAGGACTTTTCCCCTTTTCAAAACCAAGGCTAGATTTTTCTTTTGCTAGCTTTTGAGAGTTAATTATCTCATCAAGGATTTCAGATCCTCCTTTTAGTTTTAGTCCTTTGTCAATTTGTTCTTTTACCTTTTCCAGTTCTTTGCTCAAAGTGACAACTTCTTCCTCAAGTTTTGAACATTCAACTGCTTTCTCATTGAGATTCATATTTAGGCAATCTTCAATCCTTTTGCCTTCTTCAACCATAAATTTTAAATTAGAGATCATATCTTTTGCCTCCTTGAGCTTGATGTCACCTTCTTTATCTCCTTCTATTTAAGATTTCAGTTTGCCAATTTCTTCTTTTGATTCTTTGGCCTTTGTCTTCAATTTCACAATTGTCTCCTTTGATTTTCAAGCATGTTCTCATATTCCTAATTTAGTTCTCTTGCTTCATCCAGACCTTCTAGGGTTGACCAGAGTTCTCCTTCAAGGTCAACATCATCTAGGTTGAGGTCCCAACCTTCAGGTTCCATAGCTTCTAGATTTAGTTCTAGAACAAATACATCATTATCCATAGCTTTAGATTCCATGTGTTTAAGTGTAGGATCTACCTCAATTGTTAGGCTTCTCAAAGGAACTTAGCTCTGATACCAATTATAGAACATAGGGATCCTAAGAGGGGGGTGAATCAACATATACTAAAAATTAAATACTTCATTTGCAGATCAAATTCATTTACTTAGAGAACATAAAGTAAAACATGCAACACATTCATCAACACAATGACACCAAGATTTTTATGTGGATAACCCAAAACTAGGAAAAAACACGGTGAGTGTTAACTCACAATATAACGCTCACTGCTATATAAAATTTTACAACATTGTTTTAGGGCTACAACCCAAGGAAGCTACTACTCCCTGAACAAAGCTCACTGCTACAAATAATTATAATGATTAGTAAAACTATGGACTGCTATGAAAGAAGCATTTGTCTTATGATGATATTGCAGTCCTCTTTTCTGCATAATTACTCCATCATACTGATTCTGCACACTTCATACTTCTCATTCTGCTCTATTACTTTCACACTTACATCTACAAGTCACAAATGAATTTGTTCTTCTATTTATATCCTCAACACTTCAAAACATTGATTAGGTCGGCATCATAAAAACTTTTAGATGAAATGTGTAGTTCTTCAAGTGTTAACTTCAACTTATGTAATATGTCAAGAAAATAAGTTGCGAACCACAACATCTTGTCATAGAATTCAAAGAACATCATTACACACCTTTTAATGTCAAAACAATTTATTAGGATCCATCACACATAACAGAAACTAGACTGTCAACTCAAACTACACAGACACTGCTAACTATTCATCTTCACACCACTAGAAGCCAAAAACATCATGCGGACCAGTGGTTCAACAATGTATCTTCATGACAACATCCATACATCATTCACCTAAAGTATCTGATCATTATATGCATCCACAAAACAAGGAACATACTGAACTGATGAAAACAGGGCATTCTGGGCATATTGTAACACATCACAACTTAGAATATTGCATTGCGGACCACCAAACCATTTGATGTTAGACACACAAGTATATTGAGAGGGGGGGTGAATCAATATATAATAAAATTTCACTGTCAACAAATTCAACTTATCTAGAGTAGATAAACCTTAAGCATTACATCATTAGCAAGACCATGAAAGATTAACACAATGCACAACAACACATAACACTAGATATGTGTGGAAACCCCTAGAAGGGAAAAAATATGGTGAGGATTAACTCACAATATATGAAGCTCAAATAGTAACTTTGTTTTAGGGACTATAACCTAATGAAGCCGCTAGTCCCTAAGTAATTTTGATTTAGGGTCACACCCAAGGAAGATTCTACTCCTTGGTGACTTTGTTTTAGGGTCACTCACAAGGAAGCATCTACTCCCTAAAATGAGAATACACTTACAAAATATTACAGTATAATAGTCTTTTCTTACTCTCTGAAAACTGTCATTGAAGCTCGCACCTTTGATGATTGCACTTCTACCTCCTCACACTTTCTTCTGAAGATCTAATCAACTAGGCACACTCTATACTTGATCATTGTCACAAATATGTCTTCAAGATGAATCTGGACAGCATCAACAACATCTTCTCTATCTCCCACAATCATACATCAATAATGCATTTATTTTTCTTGTGTCTGCTTGCGAACCCTTTTAATCATCTTGTAATCATACCTTCCTAACTCAATTTGATTTACTATTTATACATGATATTACATTGATTACATTGCTTGTCATCTAGATACAACATGAACAATACATTTGCAGGTTGGCTAGACAACACACACTATGAAACGTGTAGAAGATAGGTCCTAATTGAAACAACATGTTACACCAATAGAAGATCCAAGCCTTGTGGACCCCAACACTTGCTTAACCAAGTCCAAAACATCCTTTACTTCTTCAAACACTAAGGAGTTACATCCACACACTCCACTCATTTGGAAATAGGATAGCTTTAAGGAGAACACATGGAGACTTGAAGTATAACGGCCACATCAACTTAAAAACCTTGTGCGAAACTAGAAACAAGAAAGATCTTCATGAAAATTTTCTAGATGAGTCCACATGACTCATAAAACATCCCCAAACACTCATTTTCCACCGCACATCAAAGAATTGTGCCACACAGCTTCAAACATTTACTCTGAGAACACTCTGTCATCCAGAACACATTGCAACACGCTGTCATTTGAAAAATTGAGCTACGGACCACCAAGAACCTTGAAACTAAACAAAAGCATATAATACACATCTAGAAACATGTCCATAAAACTACAAGAGCAATCATTCATTCGTGGAGGAATGTGGAGCATTCCAACAGGCCTTCAACACTGCCTCACTCTGCCAGGACACATGCTGGTACTCTATCATGCATAACTTTCACATCTAAGGGAAATATGATTTGAGATTCTGGAAATAGCACCTTCACTACCTTCTTAACACAATCTCAGAACCGCATAGCCACATATAAAACTATGGAGAAATGCAGAGCATTCTATCAACCTGCTAGGAATACCTTCACAAAACCAATTCTATCTTTAAGCTGTCAGTAGAAAAACATCCTTCCAGTGATCAAAACATCATGAAACTTGGAACATACATAAAATAACATTGTATGAAGCTATGTTCCAAACCACATAAGCTCAATAGCAAAATGATGAAAATACAGAGCAATCTTCTGGATAGTCTTCAAAGAGAAAACATTCTAAAACAAAGACTATCACATGCTTCCAGAGGCCAAGCCTTCATTGCATTACCACATACATCTCAGGATTAGTAGGATAGATCATACAACATGCTTCAATCCATCAGGCATCCTTTCTTAACATTTGATTCTCTTAGTGCTTCTGATTCCCATATTAATGGGGCTTCAAACTCAACTCTTCTTTGATTAGGAATGTATCTTTTATGACCTCCAATTCTCTTCCTTAGGAATATGCAATCATGAACAGTATCTTACTCTCGTGAAAGTGTTGTCATTAGTGTATGCATCAATGTATGCTATGTTGACATCAATGTATATGTTATGTTGACATCAATGGCCAACATTTGAAACTTCTTAGGAAGGAACTCATATATCATTATGAATATATTCCCAAATCTGCACATCTTATTTTATTACTTCTAGAGAAAATCAAAGACTTGACTCAAGTATACTGTAGTCTGGAGGACAGTCATATGCAATTCTTCACTAACTGACTTAAATGCCTTATGCAGTATCAGAGATAAGAAGGATTTGCATGCGGTTCAAACCTAAGATACATTATATCATGTAGAATCTCCACACAAGCTCCTATAGCTGATTTGTATACTTTCCATCTTCTGCAAGTGCTCAACCATGTGTTTTATAAAGTACTTCTACATCTGGAACTATTTGTGTTACTTCTGTCACTTGAAATCTAATCTTGCAAACCATAAAAACACCTGGTACAGCAAGGTAGTGTGCATTACACATCTCCAAACATATTTGCAAAGTCGCATGGGCACAACTTCTTATCCGAAGGAATGCAGAGCATTCCAACATGTCTTCCACCATTGCTTTTCACTGTCAAGTCATAGTCCAAAACATTGTTGCTGATAACTTTCTTTGTTGAAGGAGTAAAGATCTGAATTCTTGGATATAGCATGTTAATATCAATATCAAATTAACTATTGAACTGTAAGACTAAATCTTGCATTATGGAGGAATATAGACCAAAATATTGTAACTCTGCCTTAGAATATACACTGTGAGAGCCTTAACCAAACTTTTACAACTTTTCTCTAAGTGTGGTACTTCAAAATGATAGGATATCATTGTAGATATATAGGAAACATGTTATAACAAGTTTACATACCTCTACAACACATTTAGACATAAGAAAGATTACCATTCTTATACTTGGACAATCTTTCTCCATCTGCTAAGTCTTCCGGACTGACTTCCCTTAAGCATGTCAATTCTATGTCTGCAACTTTAGTTTTAAACCATCTCTCTCAAATCTTCCACTATCCATCAACTTCACCCATCTCTAACCTCAGGTTGACACATATTATGTTGACATCAATGACAACACATATTGCCAATAGAGGAAACCATCATTAGGAGCCCTCCATTTCCAGAAAGATTAAACATGCAAGCACCACCTCCATCTAAGCCCTCCATGGGGTAGTTGAAAAATGTCTATTAAAATTCCCCTCATCTAAGCTATCAAGGATGCACCCATATATACCAAGGCTATAAGGGAATTATGCCTTAAGAAATTAGGAAGGAAAAGCAAACATCCTCAGACAGTACATGTTATAGGACAACTTGTTGATATCATGTTAGGTAACTTGTCTATCCCAAAATATGTCGATGTTGGAAGCCTCGTGGTTGATGTAAACATCAATGGTACCCTTATCAAAAACACCTTGATTGACCTGGGTGCATGCTACAATGTAATGACAAAGGAAACAATGAATAACCTTCAGCTAGATAACCTAACACCAACTTCAACAGTATTACAGCTGGCAAATAGGTCCACTGTCAGACCGAAGGGGGTCATTGAAGATATTGTAATTACATTAGATGCATGGGAATATCGTGCAGATTTGATGGTCTTACATCCCAAGGCCAGCCTAGGAGGATATCCACTAGTCCTACGGAGACCCTGGTTGGCAACAACAGATGCCTTCATAGGACGTAGGTTTGGGAATATGATAATTTCTAATGAAAATATAACAAAGAAATTGATCCTTTATCCACCTACACAACCTTTTCCTGATATGGAGCAAACTATTTGGCTAGACCTAGAGGATACTAACCAATATTCTCTTCAGACATTAATGAAAACTGAACGAAGCCCATTATTGAATATCTAGGATGAAGATGAAGTGCTTTCCAATGTCATACAAAATAATTATGGAAGGGACCTATAGAAAGACCCCTATCTAGTATGTCTAACCTTCCCATTGCACAATATTATGCCTACAATCAACACGCTAGCCTATGCTTCCACCAGCAGTATGTTTCATCATTTGCTACCCCATAGTTGTAGCCTATTTTTATCAAGATTGGATATTGTCTTTGTAATGGCATTTGCAACACTAATTGACATTACTGTTGAAAAGCACAATACAACTGAGAGGGGGGGTGAATCAGTTGTAACCAATATTTCAAAACCATTAACACAACCAATTAACACTGAATTTATATCTTAACCATGAAAGCATGAAAGTAGTAACTTAAATACATTCATACAATCAACACAGGAGACACTAGATTTTACGTGGAAAACCCCATAGGGGAAAAACCACGCTGAGTGTTAGCTCACAATATAATATGTTATATCAATACCAAAAATCAGAGGCTCACTGCCCAAAATGCTCACTACAAATGAAAAGAATCACTGCCAATTGGGTGGCTCACTGTTGGTGGGTGGCTCATTGCTGGTGGGTGAACTGATATAGTAGCATCTACACTATGCCAAGGTTAAGTTCCATTGAAGCACAATAAGTATCCTCTTCTCTGCTCTACTTTTTACACTTCACACTTATCTCTTCATTTTCATACATCTATCTAAATTCACGACTTCATTACAAGTATTTATACAATTCATCAACCTTGGAATGATCATCAAGGTCAGCATTACAATTATCAACCATTGGAACAATCTCCAAGGTCAGCAAACACACATACATGAGAATAGGTCTAGACCTAAACAGATTTGCGGAGGAAAAGAATGAATGTAGATCACATAATTCCTCAGCTAGGACTCAAATGTAATCTTCTACGCCACAACACACTTCTACAATCTCCAAAGCATAACTGCAAGTAGTGAGAACAACTGAGTCAGCTAGAACTGGTGTTAACACTAAGACATTTGAAAACATGCTTCATGCACGATATGGATTATACTTTGCAGACCAATCAAAAGGTAGGAACATGATCTAGAGACTCCCACAAGCATGTTTCAATCACCAAGAACATCTGCACAACCTCAAAACACTTTATCCATAAGATTCTTCAAACCGAAGCACTTGAACATTACTGTCAGCCACTGTCATAAAGGAAAGATCACTTGCAAAGCACCAAATCACGAACCATTTGAACTAAAGGAACATATCATCATCACAAACTTAATTCTAGAACCGTAGACTGTAAAACTTCAATGCAGAGAAATGCAAAGAAAAATACATTCTCCCTGTCACCATTAAATACACAGAAAAATAGGTTTTACTCTGGTGAATAGAACTCACTCAAATCTTCACACTGGAGGTTGAAACTTGAAACATAGCATCTTTAGACATCCCTTGACATTACTTCCAATCCGCAGACAAAGATATTCAATCTATAGAAAATGTGGAGCAAAACATGATACTATTTTGGCAGATAGAAATGTTCTACAATAGTACTTATTTCTCAACCAATTCCTTTGATGCTTACCTTAGGTGTTGACATCAATGACAACACTTACTACTCATACTTGCAACAATCTCCCCCTTTGTCATTGATGGCAACACATGATGTGAAAAACCATCAAGACATATAATCTTGTTTTGCTTCTTTGCTCCCCCTCACTTGATACTTTCTCTGTCTGCAATTTTCTTCTTATGTTTTTCACATGAACTTCTCTCCCCCTTTGACATCAATGGAAAAGGGTGCCAGACTTTTTCTATTACTTTACTACACAACTCCCCCTTTCATGAACACTGCAACACTTACTGCTCTTTATCAAGAACTCATATCAGCAACTTCTACCTGCTCCCCCTGAAAGGGAGCCTTTAAAACATCAATCCAAATCAAAAGAATGACATTTTGAGCACAACTGGACTGATGCATTTCCTATGCATCTTAGTTAAGAGTAGGAGGGGTAATAACCCCTAACTTTTCCCTGAGATACTCAAAAGTATCCTTAGGCAGAGGCTTAGTGAATATATTCTCAATTTGGTCCTTTGTAGACACATACTCCATCTTCACTTCATTCTCTGTTACCTTTTCTCTCAGAAAGTGATACCTTATTGATATATGCTTTGTCCTTGAGTGCATCACTGGATTCTTTGAAATGTTTATGGAACTTGTATTGTCACAGAAGATTGAAATTGGTTCTTCATAAACAACTCTTATGTCCTTGAATGTTTGCTTCATCCAGAGCACTTGAGTACAACATTATGTAGCAATATATTCTGCTTCTGCAGTAGACAAAGAGACTAATTCTTGTTTCTTGTCCAGCCATGAAACCAATCTGTTACCCAAAAGGAAAGTACCTCCACTTGTACTTTTTTTGTCATCTGCATCTCTAGCCCAATCTGCATATGTATAAGCATTGAGAGTGAAATCAGTATCTTTGGGATACCACAATCCATAGTCTGAAGTGCTTTTCAAATATCTCATGATCCTCTTGACTACCATCACATGTGATTCCTTGGGATCTTCTTGAAATCTTGCCACAAGACACACTACACCCAATTATGTCAGGTCTAGTATGGGTTAGATAAAGCAGTCCTCCAATCATAGACCTATACTTTTTCTAATCAGTCTTAGGTGATTCATCAATCTTTCTCAGCTTGCAGCCAGTTACCATAGGAGTGCATACTAGCTTAGAATCCTCCATTCCAAACTTCTTCAACAATTCTTTCACATACATAGACTGAGAAATGAAAATTTAATTTTCTGATTGAGTAATTTGTAGTCCTAAAAAGAAATTCATTTCACCAAACATAGACATCTCATTTTTTTTTTGCATTTCCTCTACAAATTTCTTACACATACCTTCATTGCCTTCAAAGATAATATCATCAAGAAAGACTACTATAGACACTGAAAATTATCTAGGTCTTGTTTACACGTGACCATGTATGTCTTTGCCCTAGGTCCTAGTTATACAACACATTGTCGACATGAACTTGTATATGTCCCCTAGGTCCTAGTTCATCCTAGTTCATCTAATATCATCCCACCTAATCCCATTTATCCCTAGGTCCTAGTTCATCCCATCTTAATCATCTTCCTGATTAATTAAATAAACCCACTTTATTTAATTAATCCCACTTGATCACATTCCAATTAACTAAATAAGTCCCATTTGTTTAGTTAATAATCCCCCTTCACATGTCTTACATAATTCAAATTAAAAATTTAAATTATTCTCTCACCTCTCATCACATTGCGACACCTGTCACATGTCTCCATCTTCCACTTAATATGACTTCACATGTCAAATGTAGACACCCTAAAATGACCGTGTCGTCGAATCACTTGAATTTCGTAATCTATCAAATCACTTGCATTTCACACATTAATTAAATAATCTAATTGTTTGATTAATTTCACCAAATTCTTCTAAATCACATACTTGCGACGTTAATTAAATAAATCCTCTTTATTTAATTAATTAAATCAAATTCCTCTATATTCTTCCACAATTAAATAATTTTAATTATTTAATTTGATCATTATCCTCTTTCCAAATCTCAAGTCCACTTTAATTAAATAATCCAATTATTTAATTAATTCATCACAAATTCTATCTTATCTATAATTAAATAACTTACATTATTTAATTAAATCAAATATTTTATTTATTCTTCCAAAATCATGCACAACAATTAAATAAATTTATTTATTTAATTTCCTTTCAAATCTTCTAAATTAAATAATTCTAATTATTTAATTATTTCTTCCATAATATCTTCTCTAAATTTAAATAAATTAATTATTTATTTAAATTGTTTTTTCTTCTAAATTGAGTTATCTCTAAAATAACTCAAGCTTTCTTGCTCATGCAATTAAATATTTCTAATATTTAATAAAGCAAAATATCTTCTTTTCTCATGCAAATCTCTTCTTCTTGTTTTAAATCACTTAACTGATCATTACATTATGTTAATTGCTTTAACTCATTCTTCTATTCTTGATAACTCCTCTCATGCAAAAGAAAGCAAGACACATATTTTTTTCTTATTCGTTGCACATTCCTCAACCGTTCTCCTCCGTTGATTCTTCTAAATTATCTGGACCGTTGATCAATCTCTGTTGAAATCTATATAAACACCCCTCATCTCCTTCATTGAGCCTCTCTCTTCGATCGTATTCTCAGGCATACTTAACAGAGCTTTGAGCATACAAAACGCGTCGATTGAGCAACTTTACGATCTCTTAACATTGATCTTTCGAGCACATTGAGCACACTACTTGCTTGTTGCAGCTATGGTTTCGCAACTTGATTAAGCAATCCACACTTCTCCAAAAGGGAACAATACAGGTTTTGGTAAGAGCTTTCATTTTGTCTTTGATTTTATGATAATGGCTTTTACTTAGATTGGTTTGCTTTATGTGATTGGTTTTTGGTTTTATTAGTTTAGATTTAATCGATTTTTCCTCATACACATTCTGGCACGCCTAGTGGGACCCACTAATCCCTCTGTTTCTTTGAGAAATTGTTTTTTGAAGTCACAATACGGTACAGCACAAACGACATTGCAAAGCGCTTCTGGCAGTATCTTTGAGCGCTCTTGGAGGCAAATTACAGCGCCTCTGGGGTCACTGCGGCGCTTCTAGTAGCACAGAGTGGCGCTTTCGGTATCACAGAACGGCGCGATCGGTAGCATCGTTAAGCGCTTTTGGCTAAATTAGGTTTTTGACTTCGTTTTGTGTTGTTGCAGGGTTTTCTAGTTATATATCTATTTGATTTGTCTGACAAGCTGCTGTATTTGTCTTTCAAACCCTCTTTTTGATACTTCTTAAGCTGATTTATTTAGGGGTATCTTCAATATTTGCATTAATCTATTGTATTGCTACACTTTCTGAGTTTTTTTTTAGATTTCACGATTCAGATCTATCAGATATTATTGTTCAGAACAGTAGATCAACCATGAAATCCCATTTTGATCTAGTTATTTTGACAAAAGGTAATCTCGTTGTGATCTAAGATCGTGCAGCGCATCTGGTATAATAGTATCGTGCTTTCGTATACACAATACAGCGCTTCTGGAATTTTTTCAGCGCTTCTGGTAGTATCCTGCAGCACTTCCGGTATACACTACATCGCTTTTGGCATAACAGTATCTCGCTTCTAGATTCACAGTATAGCGCCTCTGGATATTGTTCAGCGCTTCTGGTAATATTCTCTGACGCTTCAGGTCTGTGTTACAACACTTTTGGAAATACAGTAAGTCGCTTCCGGTAAGATAGTGCAGCGCCTTTGGTCAAAGTTGATTTATTTTTTTTGCTAACTTGTGAATTTTTGGTGGAACTAACTAACTTGTTGCAGATTCTTATTACTCACACAGAGCAAATAGGTGTTTTTAACATGTTCATGCAGGACGAGCATTGAAGAACTTTTGATTTATCTCACTAAGTCTTAGAAACACATTGCATGCTTAAAAGGATAATTGAACAAATCATTTTCCTTGCAATCTAAGTCTTAGGAACATACTGCTTTTCTTAAGGGACAATGCACATGAATGCACAAACACCTCAATTTTATAAGGGGCAATGGACATGAATGCCAAACACTTCAATTTCATAAGGGACAATTGACAACTACAAACGTGTGTGTGCCTAGTTTAGTTGCACCTTATTTTTCTTATAACGGGACAATTGAACCTTTGTTTGACGTGCTTGCTCTTACATTTCTGTACTTCTTTTAGAAGGGCCTACTTTTGGATTGCGCTTCATCCAAAAGGGATGACCCTAAGCGGAGTTTTCCTTTGAAACGCTATATAAAAGGGATAAGGCGAAAGCCAAGTCCTAACCGATGTCAACCTTACCTTGTGGTGCGAAACTGAAAAGAGGTGTACTAGCTCTTTGTGGAAATGATTTTCACATTGAGCGAAGTGTTTGATACTCTTAGTAGGATTGGTTAAAGCTTTTAGTAGCTTATTGCATTGCTCGTAAGGCGTTGGTCCCTCAAAGTTACTAAGAACCATTCTAGATAGAGACTACCCGACCTACCTCGGAACATTGCGGTAATCATCAGTGCAAGGGGAATCGATTTAAGTCCTTAAGATACTCACCATTGGCTCCCTTGAGAAGAGATAGTATTCCCTTGGACATAAAGCTCTTGTGACCTACTTGAGCTTTCCAAGGGGAGGGTGAGATATCCCTACCTATCGTCTCTCACAAAGATACTAAATATCTGACACCTTTATGGAATGATATTTTTATCGACGGAGTATTAAGCTCTGAGCTGATCTACTGCAATGAAACCTTGTCTCTAGGGATAAAAAGTACTTGTTATTGATTGTAATTGTCTTATACCTGTGGAAACATTGGGCTTGTTGGAGCCTCGAACATACACTATCTGTTGTGTCAGTCCCTTGTGTGTGCCAACATTGTTTGCTGTGTTTTCTCTTGCCAACAAATCCAATCAGAAATAGAAACAATCCATCAAAATTTTTCCTTTTAGAAACATCAGACACTACTTCAGTGCCCCTGGTATTACAGCAGCTCACCTTTGGTAGTACAGTAGATCGCCTTTGGCATAGCAGTAACATGCCTCTGGCAAAACTCTACTTTAGCGCCCTTGGTATAACAGTAGCTCACTTTTGGTCACTGTAGCTCACCTTTGGCATAGCAGTAACTCACTTCTGGTAGCTTAGTCTGTCGCCTTTGGTGTCACAGTAGCACACTTTTGGTTGCACAGTCCTGCGCCTCTGGTCAAACAGTATAGTGCTTTTGGTCCAGTACTTTGTGCATCAGAGTTTGTCCGTTTCTCAAAGCACCTCACAGAATCTCAGCATTACATTTTGTCCTAGTGTATTCCATGGTAACCACTAGGCTCCAGCAAATTATGAAGTCCAAGCAAGTTGTCCCTAAGAAGCGCAAGTCACCTCCTCACACACCACAATCAGGTCGTCTCAACACTACTCCCAAGGTTACTCCTAGTACACCTGCAGAAAAACCAATCAGCTCTCCGAACATGCCGCACGTCGACCAATCAAGCAATCCTCAAGAGGATAGGATCCCTTTGATAAGTACACTGCAATACACCACTGGCTTGCCTCAGGATTTTGTCCCTTAAGGTTATACTATAGATTTAGTCCCATCTCAAGAAGAGCGACACTTTGAAATAGGTCAATCCTCTCAAATAGATGGGCAAGATCTTGATGAAATCATACAAGAGCCTAGAATTGTGGCTGCCTTTGACAAAATCCTTAGTGAGAACCAAGATCATTTCTTTCGCTTGCTTGTAGAGCAAGGCGCCAAGTTACCTCAAGATTTTGATTTATCCACTCTCAAGGAGAACAACAACACCTAAGATACCATACAAGCGGTGCAAACCATGTCAACGGTGACTACGCTCTTACCTACACAAGGCTCGCAGTATAGGAATCCCCTTTTTCAAAACCCAACAGAAGAGAGAGCCGTATCACCGCTTCTGACTCCTATGGAGATCTATAAAAACCAACAAGAAACTCTCCAACATCAAGCAGAGTTAGCTAAGCAAGCCACCTTAGCTCGATCGAATATGCAACCACCTCCTAAAGTGTCCACACCAATTGCAAGTGGAATCTTGGTTACCCCATCACGTGAAGGTTCCCACCAAATTACAAACTGGGGAACAATTATGTAGCCATGCAACAAGGGTCTCAACAAATGCCACCTCCTATATCATCACACCTTCATGTCTCTCAACCAATTAGAGTCATGCAACCCCAACCACAACATTCTTCTACTCTCGTCCTTAATCAACCCCAACCACAACATTCTTCTATGCTCATCCTCAATCAACCCCAACCATCGCAAATCACGTCTACCTATGTCCCTCCTCCACAACGTTCATCCATGCTAAATTTCTTCAACACCTTACCTATCCACCCTCAACATTCCCAACATCAAGTTTCCCAAAGCTATGTGCCGCCATCGCAACCTAATCAAACGCACTTTAGCTTTCCTCCCCCCAATACTTTTCTTCAACCATCGCAAAGCCAACATTTGTACCTAGTGCCACCTCCACCTCTGCCAAATCAAAACCTCCAATTCCAACCCAATCTGAACCAAACGTACAACCCATATGATCCCAATCAAACTTACGACCCTTATAACACCAATGTTCATGGCTTACACTACAATCTTCCATATGGGCATCAACAACCACTTCTTGGACAACAAGAGATGCTTCCAACTCCTCCCACAGCGATGGAGCTAAAAATTGTGGAAGTGCAACAACAGCTATCTGATCTTACGTTTGGCCACACCAAGAAGACCTTCTCTTTAGAAGAAGTGTGTCCTTATCCTTTTGATCGATCATTACCAATGATCCCTTTTCCTCAAAATTTCACTATTCCCAAGTTTGATAAATACAAAGGAAAAGGTGACCCAAAAGACCATCTCAGGGAATTCTATCTTGCTTGCTTTGAGGTCTCACATAACGACACATATCTTATGCATCTCTTTCCTCGTAGTCTTGGAGGTCAAGCAATAGAATGGTTCTCACACTTACCCACAGGTATCAAGTCTTTCAACGAACTAGCAGAGAAGTTTGCCACCCACTTTTCTTACAACGCAGAGCATGAGATTTCCATGACTGATCTATGCAACAATAAACAGAAAAATGGTGAAACTTTCATTTCTTTCCTTCAACGATGGAGACAAATGGCTAGCAAATTCCCTTTCAAGATTCTAGAGAAATAGCTTGTTAGCATAATTGTGCAGAACCTCAACCAAGAGTTAGGTTTCCATTTGCAAATTCTTAGTGCTACAACCTTCAATGAAATCACATATAAGGGAATCAACATTGAAAAGGCCCTCATTGCTAAGGGTGTGGTCAAAATCTTTAAGGAAACGAAAGATAGCGCTCCTCATCAACAATCGAACGATAAACCCAAGTTTTGGAACAAGAACAAAAATGTGGTTAACGATGGGGTGGTGGATTCTAAACATGTCCAAATGTTGCAAACACCGCTGTAGCTCTCCAAACCAAGTCAAGCTCCACCTCAACAACAACAGCAACAAAGGCAGCCTTATCAAAACCAACAGCAACGACAACAAGAGTGGCCTCAACAAGATTACCCTCCGCGACGTCAATTCACTGCCTTGGGAGTGCCCATCGAATCAATCTTACAGCAAGCTTTGCAGAAAGGGCTCATCACCTTACCTGATGCTCCCCCATATGGCAAGCCTATTTACAAAACTGCACGTTACAGAGACAATGAATATTGTGAGTTCCATAGGAGCAAAGGGCATCGAACCGCGTCTTGCATGAAACTTAAGCACCTCATCCAAAACCTCGTCGACGGTAATCAAATCACTTTTGAGAATGAATCACCAGTTCAACACATGAACAAAGACCTCGATATGTACAAGGAACCATTCCGTCATCATGGTCCACCTCCTCCTCAGGATAGAGGTAAAGGTATCAATCATGCTTCCATGTCCTTTGATTCCATTGTAGGTCGTTTTGAAGAGAGTCGAGTGTCTACCCTCACCATCAAAGGCAAATCTACGGATTGTGCTGTTACTACTCGTCGTGGTCATGTCACCATTCGTGGTCCTCCACCTAGGCTTCCAGCTCAATCTGATTATAATCTTGTCGAACATCTAGGGAAAATGTCAACACAGATCTCTATCTTGGACCTTCTACGGTCATCACCTGCACATCGAGTCATGCTAGAAAAAGCCCTCCAAGAGTCTTCGGTTCCTAACAACATAGAAATCGCAGATTTCCAAGCTATAGTGGGTAATATTGCTTCGCCCTACAACGTGGTCTTCTCTGAGAAAGATCTCCCATCCCATGATCCTTGTCACAATGATGCCCTTCATATTGAAGTTCTCCTCCATAAGCGCAAAATCAAACGCATCCTCATAGATGGTGGTGCTGGTCTCAACATCTGTTCTTTAAAGTTACTAAAGCAATTGGGATATTCTGAGGATCACGTCAACACTGATCATAGTATTACAATCAAGGGGTATGATGATGCAGAACGCCATTCAGAAGGTGTTATCCACTTGCCTATACAACTGGGTCCTGTCATGCTTGAAACCAGGTGTCAGGTCCTTGATATTGAACTACCTTACAACATTATCCTAGGCCACCCGTGGATCCATGCAATGAAAGCTGTTCCCTCCACGTACCATCAGTCCCTAAAATTCCCATTCAATGGTATGGAGATAACTATCCCAGGAGACCCCAATCCTTTCAAATTTTTTCATGTCTTGTAAGGCAGCTATAAAAATTGCAAGCAAGTGCCTAAAAATGACAAAGCCCTTGAATCCCCACTATATGTTGATCCTGCAACTCTCACGCAAGCCTCTACAAGTAACCCAAATCCTCTACCTGAGATCACGACTCACATCCGAGATATAGGCTTTGGCACTTACGATATCTCAAAATCTTGTTGTGTAGGGTGGATGCCTTTATCTCCAAAATCTTACGGCCAACCACCCATTGCCAAAGTAACCAAAAAAGCAACTATTCCTCCCCCAACATTCCTAACCCAATTCCAACATGGACGGTTATTGGAAGAGGAAACTATTGAGGATATTTCTTCTTGGCTCTTTAAGGAGAAAGAACCAGTCACAATACCAATCAAGCAATATGGCAATGGCTTAAGAATAGTAAAAAACATGGGCTATAAAAGCAAAGGTGGCCTTGGGAAACAGAATCAAGGAACTATGGAACCCATTGTTGTAACAAAGAAGCTAGACAAGAATGGATTAGGATTTGGTAAGAAGGTACCGCACGCCTTGGACATCGAGTATATCCTCGACGAGGTAGCTGACACTTTTCCTGTTGATTCGACGTCTACAAAGGATATCATCGATGACTTTTCCCTCCATATGACCAACCTATTCGCAGAATCCTCCATTTTTACGCTATCCTCCGTATCCTTAACTTCCACCACCAGCACCCAGAATGTCACACTTGTCTACCCTGAACTTATCGATTGGGACCAACAAGGGTCCCCCATTATAGATGTATTTCAGAATGACAAAGCTTTAGCTGAGTTCATGGGACTTCGGGAAGGTATCTCTCTTGGCGATCATAAAGCAGGTTTTGTAATGGAACTAGAGCCAACAGCTTATTTTGGTGAGAATGCCAAATCCTCCAATCGCAAAAGTACAAATAAAGAAAGATCTCTAGGTGAAAACCACACTGTGGCACCTCCTGATCACAAAATAGTAAAAATAAAGGACATATCCAAAGGTGAAAACCCAACTGTGGCACCTGAGGATGGAGGATTTGACCTTCCCCTACCATCTAAGTATCAAGAGAAATCAGCTCTCCTAGTGGAAGATTCTACAGAGATAAACCTTGGCACAGAACAAAATCCAAAGACCACATTCCTAGCAGCATCATTATCAGAGACAGAGCACAAGAACCTTAACACATTCTTCTTACAGAGAACCATCAACTTTGCATGGACCTATGCTGATATGCCGGGGCTAGACCCTAAGCTAGTAGTTCATTATCTCACAGTTGATCCCAAAGTGAAACCAATCAAACAAAAGTTGAGAAAGATGCACCCACAGATCGCTCTCTTGGTAAAGGTGGAAATACAAAAGCTATTAGATGCAAAGTTCATACGACCAATCGACTATTCAGATTGGGTCTCAAACATTGTACCTGTGTCTAAACCCAATGTGCGCATCCGCATGTGTAATGATTTTAGAGATCTCAACAAGGCATGTCCCAAAGATGACTTTCCACTACCAAACATTGACATTATAGTGGACTTGACAGCAGGTCACGAGATGCTTTCTCTCATGGACGGATTTTCTGGCTACAATCAGATAAGGATAGCTGAAAAAGATCGACATAAAACAACCTTTACTTGTCCTTAGGGCAATTATTGTTGGTGTGTCATGCCGTTTGGTCTGAAGAATGCAAGTGCAACCTATCAGAGAGCAATGACAGTGATCTTCCATGATCTCTTTCATCACATCATGAAAGACTATGTTGATGATATACTGGCTAAATCTTCTAGGGCGGATCACATACAGGTGCTAGGACAGATCTTCGACAGGCTTGAAAAATACCAAGTACGACTCAATCCAAAGAAGTGTGTATTCGGTGTAACATCAGGGAAGCTGTTGGGATACATTGTATCTTGTAGAGGCATCGAAGTAGATCCAGCGAAAGTAAAGGCTATAGTGGAGATGCCTCCACCCAAGAACCTTAAAGCACTAAGGAGCCTTCAGGGAAGGTTGCAGTCCATTCGGCGTTTCATATCACAGCTAGCAGATAAATGTAAACCCTTTCAACACTTGCTCCGAAAGGATGTCTCATTTCAATGGGACAACAAGTGTCAGGCAGCGTTTGATCAACTTAAAGAGTATCTAGCTACACCCCTTGTATTGGTTCCACCAGTCACAGATAAACCTTTGATATTATATATCTCCACTACAAATTCAGCCCTGGGGGCCCTTCTAGCACAAAATGATGAAACAGGGAAAGAGCATGCAATTTATTATATTAGTAGAACCTTGGTGGGATATGAGCTCAATTATTCACCGATGGAAAGGGCTTGTTTAGTAGTAGTGTTTGCTTCTCAAAAGTTGCGGCATTACATGCTGAACCAACACACAAAACTGATAGCCAAAATTGATCCCTTGAAGTATCTACTAGCAAAAGCAGCTCTCACAGGCAGACTAGCTAAATGGGTCATGATCCTTAGTGAGTTCAACATTGAATATGTGGATTGTAAAGCAATCAAAGGACAAGCCCTCGCGGATCAACTAGCAGAAGCACCTATGAAAGATACACATCCTATGGTAGCAGACTTTCCTGATGAAAATCTCTTCACTCTTGCTAACTCCATAATGTGGAAGTTGTATTTTGATGGTTCCTACACACAGCATGGATCAGGGGCCGGCATCTTGTTCATCACACCTCAAAATGACTATATTCCAAAATCATATCGGCTAGCATTCCCTTACACCAACAACATAGCCGAGTATGAAGCACTCCTCATAGGTCTCAATACTGTAATTCAGTGGGACATCACAGAATTACGAGTATATGGAGACTCACAACTAGTCATTCGCCAAGTCACAGATGAGTACCAAACAAAAGATGAAAAGTTGGTCCCCTACAAACAACTAGTGGATGCCTACAAACCACACTTCTCTTGCATCACATTTGAGCAAATTCTAAGAGAGCATAATAAAGCTGTGGATTCTATGGCTTTTGTAGGGTCATTGATTGACATGCCTGCAGATACACAGAAATGTGAATTCTTGATCGAGCAATTGTTGATACCAGCCGTCAATGTTCCCATTACTGAAATCATCTGCGAACTTGTTGGTCCCAATTCCCCATGGTACGAAGATATCTATGAATACCTCAAGAACAAAACCTTTCCCCCTGACCTATCATCCACCCAACGCACAACCTTTATCCGTCGATCCTCTCGTTACATCATTCTAGGTGATACACTATATCGCCGGAGTCTCGATGGTATCCTCTTACGATGTCTTAACGCGGAAGAAGCTGAAGCTACCTTATGAGACATACACGAAGGTGTCTGTGGCGCACATTCTACTGGTCCTAATCTTGCTAAGAAGATACTCAGAACATGTTATTATTGGCCTACAATAGAGCAAGATGCTGCACAGTTTGCTAAGAAGTGTCTACAATGCCAGCAGCATGGAGACCTGATTCATGCACCAGCTCATGAATTACAACATGTGACAACTCCATGGCCTTTTTCCCAATGGGATCTCGACCTCATAGGACAAATCCACCCTTCCTCCTCTAATGGCCACAAGTTTATCATTACCACCACTGAGTATTTTACGAAGTGGGTGGAAGCCATTCCTATGACCTATATCACCAGTAAGCAAATAGCCAAGTTTATCCTAAACTACCTCATATGCCGGTATGGTATTCCCCAAGCCATTGTCACTGATAATGGGAGACCATTCAAGAACCAAGATGTCTGTGCCTTATGCATACAATACAACATCCAACATCGCTTTTCAACTCCCTACTATCCACAGAGTAACGGCCAAGCTGAGGCTTCAAATAAAACCATTCTCAAAATACTCAAGAAAATAGTCAATGAAGCTGGTCATGATTGGCACTTGCAACTCAATCCTGCCCTATGGGCCTACCGCACTAGTATCAGAACACCAATTGGTGCCACACCATATGCCTTTGTCTTTGGCTCTGAAGCCATCCTACTTATAGAGGTCGAGATCCCATCCCTCAGAGTTTCCATGTAGGACTTAATCGGCGGAGACGAGTATCGCACTTCCAGATTAGCTGAGCTTGAACTACTGGATGAGAGGCGCCTTGCCACACTTAATCATCTCCATGTCTATCAAAACCACCTCTGGCGTAATTACAACAAAAAGATCAAAGCAAGACGGTTTCAAGTTGGTGATCTTGTACTTAAGGAGAATCAGAGAAATCAAGTAGATCGAGAAAAGAAGGGCAAGTTTGAGCCTAACTGGTTAGGTCCCTTCATTGTCACAGCAGTATATGGATCAAGAGCTTATACTTTAGCTACACCTGACGGCATTCCTCTAGATGAGCCACTTAATAGTGTCCATCTCAAGAAGTTCTATGCCTGATCCTCAGAGTATTCCAAAAATATATATATAAAAAATAAAATAAAATAAAAAAATCCGTCCTCTGGTGAAAACCTAGCAAACAGGCGCCTTGGATAAGTACCATAGTGAAAACCTAGCAAATAGGCACTATGTATAGATTCAACATCCATCGTCTATCGAGTCCTGTCCACTCCATGTCCAGTGCACAAAGCACGCCTTTCCATCCATCCATAATAAAACCATTGACATTGTTTGCATTTCCATCTCCCTATCTAGTATAGCTTGGAAATTTGTCAATGTCCCTCGTCGTCATCCCACATCTTGATCTGTGTCTACAGTTAACACTGTCTTGTCCTAGGTCAAAGCTTTCGGTGTCTTCTTCGGCAGTCACCCCTATAGTTTCCTCTACCAGAATGGGGGCAACTCTTTCCTTAACTTAGGTCTAGGGGAGGTTCCTTGTTCGTGGTTTGTAGCGCATACTTCAATCTTTTCTCATTTCCACAGGTAACACCCTTTCATGGATACATCGCTCCTACGATAAGGATGTTATCTTCTCAACACTTTTTCCACATCATCACACTTACCAGAACTACATATTATCTCTTCTCAATCTTAAAGTACCTTGATCCCATGGATA
Source organism: Cunninghamia lanceolata (assembly GCA_027924645.1). NCBI lineage: Eukaryota > Viridiplantae > Streptophyta > Pinopsida > Cupressales > Cupressaceae > Cunninghamia > Cunninghamia lanceolata. The sequence goes on from BSBN01000312.1 coordinate 892,851, forward strand.
TGGGTATGTAGGCAATCTAGAAAATGAAGGAAGTTTCCAGTACTCAGGTATATAAGATCTCCCCCTTCCACCTTGACCCATCTCATCACTCTATCCAGAACTACATATTTATCACTTTTCATCTTTCATCGTAATGTGCCTTGATCTTGTGGATACAGGGTATGTAGGCAGTCTAGAATACGAAGGATGTATCCAGTACTCAGGCACACATGATCCATCATTCTCCACCCATCCCAATCCATTAGCACTGTCATCCTTCTAGTTTTCTGTTTATCAATATCCATTCGCCTCGACTTGACTAACTCAAGCAACAAGCTAGCGCATCCTTTCAAAGCAAAGGTCCTTAACAAACCTGAAGCAAAACAGCTTCCTTCCAGAGTCTTCTACTGTCCAGCTATTCTGATTGCCAACATCAGCTAAGTCCCTGCCCTAGATCAACAAGCTTGTCTTCTGTGAAGTGTTCCATTGTCGAGACCAACACATGCGTCTCCTATGACATGTGGCATTTCTTGCTGCAAGACATTGTCTTTTTAGGTAGATAGCCCCCTTTGACGGACACAGAGTTCCTATGATAAGGCCGTTATCTTTCCTATCCAATCTATCCTGAGCAACCTCTTTGGCAAGAGAATATGTTGGCTATATGTTTACTTTGTAAGTCAGTCAATTTGTGTTATGGTTTATCTTTTGTTCCTTTATCCATTACCTACTCAAGACTACCTTGATTTATCTATAATCTTGGTATGTTGCGATGCAGTACGAATTGGGGGCATAGTCATTTGCTTTTGTGTGCCGTGTTTGAGGAATGATCTTTAGCATCTTTCTTAGCATTTTATTTATCTTGTGTGTGTTACGACCTAGCATCTTACATATTAATATTTCTTCTTGCATTTACATGTATTGAAGTTTATTTTATGTTCAAGACTATGGCTCATTCACATGTTCCAACAAGGTCATATTATGTCTAAGGGATCTAAGTTCAAACTGCTTGCTTGCAGAGTCAACGTCCATGCACTCGGATATTACTGCACCTTGGTCTTTTATACCTTGGTGGTGAACTATCCACGTGCTATATCAAAAATAAGGATTGCTCTTTATAAACAAATGTGAAACCATTGCAACAAGCTCATCCATTTACGCCATCCATTTTTCCATGGCCTTATATAGTTTTCCAGCAATGATCGATCAATAGTCTTTCTCTCATGTTCTTTTCTATCTCCACTTTCTTCTATTCAACCTCACCTATCTCCAACAAATCTTCTAGTCGAGCGTCAACATAGTTCTTTTATCGCTTCCCTATCTTTCCTCTCGAGGGAGTACCCTACGCCAGCTATGCTAGGGCAACTACCTACACTAGGGCATCAAAAAAATTGTATCATGTCTTCAACAATCGATTTCTTTGAAGCAACGCTTTAAACTGCATCGCATCAAAGAGGAGCAAAATGTAGACACCCTAAAATGATCGTGTCGTCGAATCACTTGCATTTCGTAATCTGTCAAATCACTTGCATTTCACACATTAATTAAATAATCTAATTATTTAATTAATCTCACCAAATTCTTCTAAATCACATACTTGTGACGTTAATTAAATAAATCCTCTTTATTTAATTAATTAAATCAGATTCCTCTATATTCTTCCACAATTAAATAATTTTAATTATTTAATTTGATCATTATCCTCTTTCCAAATCTCAAGTCCACTTTAATTAAATAATCCAATTATTTAATTAATTCATCACAAATTCTATCTTATCTATAATTAAATAACTTACATTATTTAATTAAATCAAATATTTTATTTATTCTTCCAAAATCATGCACAACAATTAAATAAATTTATTTATTTAATTTCCTTTCAAATCTTCTAAATTAAATAATTCTAATTATTTAATTATTTCTTCCATAATATCTTCTCTAAATTTAAATAAATTAATTATTTATTTAAATTGCTTTTTCTTCTAAATTGAGTTATCTCTAAAATAACTCAAGCTTTCTTGCTCATTCAATTAAATATTTCTAATATTTAATAAAGCAAAATATCTTCTTTTCTCATGCAAATCTCTTCTTCTTGTTTTAAATCACTTAACTGATCATTACATTATGTTAATTGCTTTAACTCATTCTTCTATTCTTGATAACTGCTCTCATGCAAAAGAAAGCAAGACACATGTTTTTTTCTTATTCGTTGCACGTTCCTCAACCGTTCTCCTCCGTTGATTCTTCTGAATTATTTGGACCATTGATCGATCTCTGTTGAAATCTATATAAACCCCCCTCATCTCCTTCATTGAGCCTCTCTCTTCGATCGTATTCTCAGGCATACTTAACAGAGCTTTGAGCATACAAAACGCGTCGATTGAGCAACTTTACGATCTCTTAACATTTATCTTTTGAGCACATTAAGCACACTACTTCCTTGTTGCAGCTATGGTTTCGCAACTTGATTGAGCAACCCACACTTCTTCAAAAGGGAACAATACAGGTTTTGGTAAGAGCTTTCATTTTGTCTTTGATTTTATGATAATGGCTTTTACTTAGATTGGTTCGCTTTATGTGATTGGTTTTTGGTTTTATTAGTTTAGATTTAATCGATTTTTCCTCATACACATCAATCTAATTCAAATATTTCGAATTAAATTCCTTTTATTCTCCATCACACACTTGTCATGTGACTACAATCCCTCTTTGAGTGGGAAAACCTAATCCAACCCTAATCGATCTTGACCATCCATAGCATCCAACATAACTCTCAATCACAATCGTCCATTCGAATTTGCCTTTTTCTATAAAGGTAGACTCTCTTGAGCCATTTGCAAAAAAAAGGAATCTTCTTCTAGCATCCTTACTCTACCGAATTTTCCTCTCAATCTCTCATCCACCTATCTTGCATTCATCCAATCTTTCATCTATCAATCTCTATCTCACTGTTATGCTATTGAATCATGAGTAATCAACATTCATCTCTTTGGGTAAAGCTAGAATGTTCATGGGTGCGGCATTCTCAACCTTATCAATGGATTGTGAGTCGATATGAGGTTTGCATTTGTTATCATCTTCTTCATATCAATTTTTCATGATTTCATTTGTTATCTCCTTCATGTTGATTTTCCACGATTTCATTTGGCACGCCTGGTGTCGGATCTAATCATGAGTTTTTTGCAGATTTTGTTGTCAAAATTTTGTTTTTTCTCTAACCCTAGGTTGTCAAAATTTGCAAGTTTTGGGGTAAAGTGTTGCAGGTCACCCCTGGGCAAAAACAGACTGCACCGTTGCGATCAGGACGTCGTTTCCATGAATTTTGACTATAAATTTGGCCTATCTTGCTTACAGAAAATTTTTGGAAATTTTTGAAAATTTTTTATTTTATCTGTCCATACAGTACAGATCCGTACAGATTTGTACCATATGAATAGCTTGCTAATCTCTGTGGTGCTCATTTTGTTGTGATTGCAGGGTCTCAATTCCACGATTTCAACTACAACAATCAGAATTTGATCATCATTAGTTTTGAAATAGAGATTGTTGTCAACAGTACCTTTACTGAACCCTAATCACATCAAATACTTGTCCAACCTTGCATACTAGGCTCTAGGAGCTTTCTTGAGTCAACACAGGGATTTCTTTAATTTGCACACCATTTCACCTTGGTTTGGTGACTAAATCCTTCTGGTTGTTCAATGTACACCTCTTCTTCCAGTTCTCCATTTAAGAATGCAGACTTCACATCCATCTAATACACTTTGAAATATTTGTGAGCAACAAAAGCCAAAAACATTCTTATTGCTTCAATCGTTTCCACAAGAGCAAAGGTCTCTTCAAAATCTATGAGCTTCAACCTGAGAATATCATTTACATACCAGTCTTGCTTTGTTTCTTACTACTTCTCCATTTTCATTCATCTTGTTTCTAAAAACCCATTTGGTTCCAATCACATTCTTATCAGCATGTCTAGGGACCAATTCCCAAGTTTGATTCTTCTCTATCTGCATCAGCTCTTCTTCCATGGCTTTTACCCAACTTTCATCTTTGCAAGCTTTAGTTACAATTTTAGGTTCAATCTGTGAAAGCAAACAATAGTTCACATGTTCCTCTGCAACTCTTTTCCTTGTCAATACCTTTTGCTTTTGTCACCAATGATTTGATCTTCAGAACGATTGATCCTTACATACCTAGGAGTCTTAACAACACTTTCTGGAGCCTTTTCTTCTTCAAATTGACTATCCTTTTGTACCACCTTCTCTTTATGGATTGTAGCAGCAGGTTCATCTGATTCATAGCCACTTAGATCTGATGTTATCTCCCTATCTTCATCAACCTTCACATTAGCACTCTCAATCATCTTTCTCAATCTCTTATTATAGCACTGGTAGGCCTTACTCTTAGTGGAATATCCAAGGAAAAGTCCTTCATCACACCTAGCATCAAACTTAGCCTAACTCTTCATCTCTTCTAATGTAACATTTACTTCCAAAAACTTTGAAATATTTTACTGTGGGAACTCTTCCATACCACAATTCATAAGGAGTTTTAGTACCATTACCTTTGACTTGAACTCTATTTTGAATGTAGACAGCAGTATGTATAGCTTCTCTCCAATACACTTCCATTAGGTTAGCCTCCATCATCATTGACCTAGCAGCCTCTTGAACTGTCCTATTTTTCTTTCAACAACTCCATTATGCTCAGGTGTCCTAGGAGTAGACAACTATCTCTTTATCCCATGTTCTTCACAAAATATATTGAATTCATTTGATGTAAACTCACCACCTCTATCAGACCTTAAGCATTTAATCCTCAATTCCAATTCATTCTCAACCATTTCCTTGAAAACTTTGAACTTGTCTAGGGCTTTTGATTTGTCTTTTAGAAAGGTGACCCAAGTCATTCTAGAATAATCATCAATAAGCAGCATAAAGTACCTATCTCCTTGCAAGCTTCTTGTTTTTGTAGGACCACACAAATCTATATGCACTAGCTCAAGCAATCTAACAAAAAATTGTTCTTTACTCTTGAAACTTGTCCTTGTCTATTTTCCCATTTGGCATTCCTTGCAAATAGTGTTAGTGGGTTTCACAATCGTAGGCAAATCTCTCATAGCTTGTACTAAGCTTATCTTCACCAAGTTGTCAAAATTGATGACCCATCCTTCTATGCTACAACCAACTCTCATCTGTTTGTGCCAACAAACAACAATTATCAGTTCCCCTTAGGTGATAGATATTACCTCTGGTCTCTTTACCAGTTGTAATCACTATTCCAAAGCTTTCCATGATCTTAAATGCATTGTCCTTGAATCTCATATCATAGCCTTTATCACACATCTGACCAACACTTAAAAGATTATGCTTTAGACCTTTCACATAGAGAACAACATCTGTATTATGTTTGCCATCAAAAGAAATAGATCCTTTTCCACAAATCTTACCAGTTGCATTATCTCCAAACCTAACCAATCCACCGTCATATTTTTCCAAACTTACAAACTTACTCTTGTCACTGGTCATGTGATGTGAGCATTCACTATCAATGATCCATTCATCCTTATCTTTCTCAACCTGGACAGACAGAGCACTTTCTTCCACTGGTTTTTCTTCCTTCACACAACTAGAAGGATTAGTAGACACATGATCTTCCTTAATAGAAATAAACAAGCATTGATTTGCACTAGTACTATTATCATCAGACTCACCATCTGTTACACCATCATCATCAAGATCTCTGACATAATAGCATTTCTTGACAATTTTAGGTCTACTTTCAAATTTCTTCTTACCTCTTTTAATTCTCTCCTGACATCTGGATGCATAATGACCAATCTTACCACAAGAAAAGCATTTGAATGGTAATTTGCCTTTGTACTTACCAGAACCTCTTTGCATTATGTCCACAAAGTTTTCTTCAACCTCATCTAGGTCATCATCAGATTCCACAGCATACTTCTAAGCTCTTGAAGTTTTTTCTGAAGTGCTAGCTTTGAAAGCAATCTCAATCTTTGGCAGAGCATCACCAAATTCTCTCATTTCAAAAGTTGTAAGTTTCCCAAGCAATTGATCCTTTGAAACCTTTTGTACACTCATAAGCTCTTCAATTGTTACCACTTTGTGACTATAGGATTTAGGAAATGACCTAAGAATATTCATCACAACCTCTTCCTCCTTAGTAGTACATCCAAGACCTTTGATTCCATTAACAATTTCATCAACTCTCTACATGTACATAGTTATGTTTTCATCTTCACTCATCTTCAGGGCTTCATACTTTGCCTTCAGGTTGTATAATTTGGCACTCTTTATAGAATCATCTCCTTCATATAAACTTTTTAACTTGTCCCAGATCTCATGAGAAGTCTCCAAATCCATTTAATTTTCACCAACTCATTGTTAGATAAGGCATTTAACAAAGCATCTCTAGATTCTCCATTAAATTCATATTGTTTGACTTCATCATCATCTGATGGACCATTTTTAGGAATAGTATACTTTTTCTCTATTATCTTCCAGACATTATAACCAAGAGATATAAGATAACTTTTCATTCGTACCTTCCAAAGGGCATAATTCGTTTCGTCGAATAGCAGTGACTCCCTCCTATGTGCCATCTTGGATCTACCTCGATCTATTAGACACTTTTTCGAGGAACCTTAGACCAATTGTTGAAAAGCACAATGCAACTGAGAGGGGGGGTGAATCAGTTGTAACCAATATTTCAAAACCATTAACACAACAACCAATTAACACTCAATTTATATCTTAACCATGAAAGCATGAAAGCAGTAACTTAAACAAGTTCATACAATCAACACAGGAGACACCAGATTTTACGTGGAAAACCCCATAGGGAAAAAACCACACTAAGTGTTAGCTCACAATATAATATGTTATAACAATACCAAAAGTCAGAGGCTCACTGCCCAAAATGCTCACTACAAATGAAAAGACTCACTGCTAATGGGGTGGCTCACTGCCAGTGGGTGGCTCACTACCAAATTCGTGAACTGATATAGTAGCATCTACACCATGCCAAGGTTAAGTTCCATTGAAGCACAATAAGTATCCTCTTCTCTGCTCTACTTTTTACACTTCACACTTATCTCTTCATTTTCGCACATCTATCTAAATTCATGACTTCATTACAAGTATTTATACAATTCATCAACCTTGGAATGATCATCAAGGTTAGCATTACATTTATCAACCATTCGAACAATCTCCAAGATCAGCAAACACACATACATGAGAATACGTCTAGACCTAAACAGATTTGTGGAGGAAAAGAATGAATGTGGATCACATAACTCCTTAGCTGGGACTCAAATGTAATCTTCTACGCCACAACACACTTCTACAATCTCCAAAGCATAACTGCAAGTAGTGAGAACAACCGAGTCAATTAGAACTGGTGTTAACACTAAGACATTTGAGAACATGCTTCATGCACGATTCAGATTATACTTTGCGAACCAATCAAAAGGTAGGAACATGATCTAGAGACTCCCACAAGCATGTTTCAATCACCAAGAACATCTGCACAACCTCAAAACACTTTATCCATAAGATTGTTCAAACCAGAGCACTTGAACATTACTGTTAGCCACTATCATAAAAGAAAGATAGCTTGCAGAGCACCAAATCATGAACCATTTGAACTAAATGTACATATCATCATCACAAACTTAATTCCAGAACCGCGAACTGTTGAACTTCAATGCGAAGAAATGCGGAGCAAAATACATTCTCCCTATCACCATTAAATACACAAAAAAATAGTTTTTACTCTAGTGAACAGAACTCGCTCAAATCTTCACACCGGAGGCTGAAACTTGAAACATAGCATCTTTAGACATCCCTTGACATTACTTCCAATCTGCAGACAAAGATATTCAATCTACAGAAAATGCGGAGCAAAACATGATATTGTTTTGGCAGATAGAACTGTTCTGCAATAGTACTTACTTCTCAACCAATTCCTTTGATGCTTACCTTAGGTGTTGACATCAATGACAACACTTACTGCTCATAATTGCAACAATTATACTAGGTAGGACACTTAACATCAATATTGAATTGACATTTGTCCAGAAGACTGAACTGATAAAAATGTTGCAAACTCATAAGACAACATTTGCATGGACTATTTTGATATGAAAGGCATTGACCCTAACCTATGCATGCATAGGATATACATTAATGAGGGGTGCAAACTAGTTAGACAGTCTCAAAGAAGGATGAACCCTGCAGTGAGAGACATAGTGAAGAATTAATTGTAAAAACTACTGGATGCAGGATTCATATACCCAATATCAGATAGTCAATGGGTATATCCTCTAGTCATAGTACCAAAAAAGGGAGGTAAGTGGCGAGTTTGTGTAGACTATAGAGAATTAAATACTACCACTAGGAAAGGTCATTTCCCTCTTCCTTTCATTGACCAAGTATTAGACTCCTTGGCTGGGAAAAAGAATTTTTCTTTCCTTGATGGATTCAATGGGTATAACCAGATCAAAATATCCCCTAAGGACTAGGATAAGACCACATTCACATGCCCATGGGGGACATATGTGTTGCAAGTATGAGGTAAACCAGTGTTATCATTGATGTCAACATACTCATATTGCATTGACAAGAAGGATTGGATGAGCTGTGTTCTGAGGATATTGAGAAAATTAGCCTCAGTCAGGAACAGTGAAGAATAGTGATGAGAAGAAGGCAAATGTATTGTCTAGGTTGTGAACCGGAGGATGCGGATTAAAGGGTTTGCAGATATGAGTCTTGAGATGTTTTAGTTAAGATTTCAGAGGTCTGCATGAAGATCTGAAGAAGTTATGGCTATCTGTGTGGAACCGGTTCTGGCAAGTGTTCAGAGGTGACAGAGGATCACAGAAAGGTCCGGTGAGGTCCGGAATTGTATAATCCTAATCTGCAGATTGGAAGGAGTATTTGGGATGTCCTTGTGATGTGTCATCTTGAGTTGTGTATGATCTTGAGGTCCGGAAATACCTTTTGCATTGTGACAGTGGCGACAGACTGTGTTCTTGAAGTTCTGGATGAGGAAGAGAAGAGATTCCAGTAAGTAGAGAAAGTGAGGATGTACCTGGTCATTCAGGCAGGCTTGTGAAGGTTCTTGGATCATGTTGAGGTTGTGTCATTGGTCTGCATTGATGGTAGAGCCCAGAATTGAAGATATTCTTTCGGATGAAGCTCTTGTTCCGACTAGCCGACCGGATGAGTTGTTCATCCTGCGAATGTTCTTGTGGTGGCCGACCGGATGTGTTATTCATCTTGCGGATACTCTTATGGTTGTTTGCTGACTTAGATGTTTGTTCCTAAGTCGATGTCTTGTATAAATAACAGTTTGTGAGTTCATTTCAAAGTGTGGATTGTGTGGATGAGTGTGGTATAGCAAAGAGAAGTGCGAAGGGCAGAGCAGAGACTTTTGGGCTTAAATGGAACTGATCCAGACATGGTAGATATGTCATTCTCCAGTTCAAGATTGTGATTCTTATCACTTTGTAGACAATGTGTCTCCTTGTAGGCAGTGTGCCTCTTTGTGAGCAGTGTGCTCGGGCAGTGAGCCCTAATTGGCAAGTGCCATTCTTTTTCTTATTTTTCTAACAGAGAATAATCCTTGGGTTAATCACCCGTGGTTTTTCCCTTAACCGGGTTTTCCACGTCAAAATCTTGGTGTTCAATATGTTGATGTTTATCTGCTATTGTGTTTATGCATTATGCTTTCATTTATGATTAATTGATATGCTGTTAACTAACAACGAAGAATCAAGTGTTTGAAGTAACAAGAAGTTTTTATACAACTGATTCACCCCCCCTCTCAGTTGTATGCCCTAAATTCAACAATTGGTATCAGAGCTAAGTTCATCTGAAAGGAGCTTAACCGCTTGAGGAGATCCAGGATGTCGTCATACAAGAAGGACAGTCCAAAGTCCGATGGAACCAACTTCACTCTCTGGAAAGGTCGCATGAAATGTCATTTGGAATGCATGGGAAAAGCATACTTGGCCATGGTCTCAAAACCATATGTACCTCCACAAGGTGGTCCGACAACTCTGAATGAAATCACAGATGCTGAAAACAATTTGCGGACCAAGGAAGCTCTGCTAAGCGCATTGAATGACTCAGATCTCTCAAATGTTATTGACCTACCAACTGCATATGAGATCTTGACTAAACTGGAACTTCTGTATGAAGGAGATGAGTTTGTCAAGAGTGCAAGGTTGCAAAGTCTGAAAGGGAAATTTGAAAGATGGAAGATGAGAGATGATGAAAACATCACTACCTTTATGCCAAGAGTGAATGAGATAGTATGTGGAATTAGAAATGCTGGTGGAACTCTGGATGAAAATGAGATTGTTTGCAAAATCCTCAGATCCCTTCCTGCTGCCTACAAAATCAAGGTTGCTGCCATTGATGAATTCAGAGCCCACACAACTGTCACAAGAGAACAATTGGCTGGCAAACTAGTTGCATTTGAAATGACCGAGTTTGGAGATGATCCTCCCAAGACTAAATCTGCTTTCAAAGCCAGTGTCTATGTGAAAGGCAAACAGAGATTTGATCCAGGAGAAAACTCTTCAAGGAAGATGTCATGGTATGATCAAGCAAGAAGAGACATGGAAGAAGAAGAAGCAGAGCAGCTCAACTTGAAGCCCTCATTGCAAAGAGACTGCCAAGAGGATCCGATAAGTATGAAGAAAAACTACCTTTTAAGTGCTTCAACTGCAATAAGATTGGTCATTTTGCTTCAAGATGTCCAGAAAAATCTGCAAGGTCTAATACCAACAGACAAAGGTTTCAAAAGAACTACTATTATGTTCATGAAGAAGATGACAATGAAGGAGTAACAGATGATGAATCAGAACTAGGAAGCAAAGTTGGAAATGAATGGGTGTTTATTTCCATCAAGGAAGAAGATTCAATATCCTCTGAATCTGTCAATCACAAGGTTGTGGAAAGAGCTTTGGCTGCTCAAGTGGAAGAAAAGGATGACTGGGTTATTGATAGTGGATGTTCTCACCATATGACTGGTGACAAGAATAAGTTCTTAGATTTGGAAAGGTATGAAGGAGGAATGGTAAAGTTTGGTGACAATTCTGCTGGCAGAATCAGAGGTAGGGGAACTATTTCCTTTGATGGAAAGAGCAAGACAGGTAATGTACTATATGTTGAAGGATTAAAGCACAATCTTCTCAGTGTTGGTCAGTTAGTGGACAAAGGCTATGATCTCCGGTTCAAGAATGGAAAATGCAAAATCTTTACAAGCTCCGGAACTGAAATTGCATCTGGTACTCAAACAAAAGGTAATATCTTTCATCTGGTTGGTTCAAATAAAAGTTGTCTGTTTGTTCAAGTTGATCAGAGTTGGTTATGGCATAGAAGAATGTGTCATGTAAATTTGGATAACATCATCAAGATAAGCAATATTCATGCTGTAAGAGATCTTCCAAAATTGATGAAACCTACAAATAGTTTGTGCAAAGAATGTCAGCTAGGTAAACAGAGTAGAGTCTCCTTCAAAAGCAAAGATCAGTCCTCTACCGGATTATTGGAATTAGTACATACTGATCTCTGTAGTCTGACAAGAATCAAGAGTCTGCAAGGTGATAGATATTTTATGTTACTAATTGATGACCATTCCTGGATGATGTGGGTTACCTTCCTAAAGGAGAAATCAGAAGCCTTTGAGAAGTTCAAAATCTTCAAAGCTATGGTAGAGAATCAAACCAAATTGAAACTAAAATTTCTAAGGTCTGATAGAGGTGGTGAATTTACATCTGGTGAGTTCATTGACTTTTGTGAGAAGCAGGGTATAAGGAGACAATTGTCTGCTCCTAGGACTCCACAGCAGAATGGAGTAATTGAGAGAAAGAACCGGACCATCCAGGAAGCTGCCAGGACAATGATGTTGGAAGCAAATGCTCCTCAAATGTTTTAGAAAGAATCTATCAGCACTGCAGTCTACACTCTCAATCGAGTTCAAATCAGAAACAACACTAGTAAGACCCCCTATGAACTCTGGTTTGGCATTACTCCTACTGTGAAATATTTCAGAGTATTTGGTAGCAAGTGTTATATTAAAAGAGATGAAGATCTAGGAAAGTTTGATGCTAGAAGTGATGAAGGAATCTTCTTGGGTTACTCCACTCAAAGCAAAGCATACCGGTGTTACAATAAGAGACTGAGGAAGATGATAGAAAGCACTAATGTGAAAGTTGATGAAGGAATTAAGAAGCCCTCAAGATTTTATGAGTTTGATGAAGATGACCAAGATGGTGTTCAGGTTCAAGGAACTCAATCCTCTCTGGTAAGTCAGAATCAGCCTGATCCGGTAAATCAGGAAGAAGAGATAGGTCTAAATGAGCCTGATCAAGAAGCAACAGTGCAGGATACTCCCAAAATTCCAAGGTATGTAAGATAGAACCACTCTGAAGATCAGATCATAGGTGACAGAAACAAAGGTGTGCAAACTAGAAAGAATGTTACTCAAAATCAGGATAAATGTTGTCTGATTTCAAAGATTGAACCTAAAACAATAAATGAAGCTTGCAATGATGAAAACTGGACCAAAGCAATGGAAGATGAATTAATGCAAATTGAGAAAAATCATACTTTGGATATTGTTCCTAGACCAAGAGACAGGAATGTGATTGGAACCAAATGGGTCTTCCGGAACAAACTAAATGAAGCTGGTGAAGTAATTAGAAACAAAGCTAGATTGGTCTGCAAAGGCTACTCTCAAATAGAAGGAATTGATTTTGAAGAAACCTTTGCTCCGATGGCAAGAATTGAAGCAGTCAGATTATTCCTTGCATTTGCTGCCTTTAAAGACTTCAAGGTATATCAAATGGATGTCAAGTCTGCCTTCCTAAATGGTGATCTGGAAGAAGAAGTTTACATTGAACAACCGGATGGATTTCAATTGTCTGATAATGATGATATGGTCTGCAAGTTGAAGAAAGCATTGTATGGATTAAAGCAAGCCCCAAGAGCATGGTATGAAAGGTTGGATAAGCATCTTGTGCAGATTGGATTCAACAAAGGTACTGCTGACAGTAACTTATATTTCAAAATTGATCATGAAAACATTTTGATTGTTGAAGTATTTGTGGATGATATCATTTTTGGAGGAAGAGATAGTATGTGCAAAACTTTTACAAATCAGATGAAAAGTGAGTTTGAAATGTCTATGCTTGGTGAAATGAGTTTCTTCTTGGGTCTACAAATTAGTCAAACAAAGAAAGGGATCTTCATTTCTCAGACCAAATATGTGAAAGAATTGTTAAGGAAATTTGGTATGGAAGATTCAAAGCAAATGAACACTCCCATGGCAACCAAATGTAAGTTGAGCAAAGATGATGACTCCCTAAAGGCAGATCAGACAAAGTATAGATCAATGATTGGTGGATTGTTGTATCTCACTCAGACTAGACCAAATATAATGCAGGTTGTTGGTCTTGTAGCAAGATTCCAGGCTGATCCTAAAGAATCTCATGTTATGGCAATCAAAAGAATTTTTAGGTACTTGAAAGGAACAGCTGAGTATGGTCTATGGTACCATAGAGATCCAGATTTCTCTCTTCATGCTTACACAGATGCAGATTGGGCAGGAGATGTGGATGACTGGAAGAGCACCAGTGGTCAAGCATTCTTTTTAGGGAAGAGATTGGTTTCTTGGCTAAGCAAGAAACAAGATGCAATATCTCTGTCTACAACTGAAGTAGAATACATTGCAGCAGCAGGTAGTTGCACTCAAATCTTATGGATGAAGTAGATGCTAAAAGACATCAAAGTTGAATATGAGGAGCCTATCACAATTTTCTGTGATAATTCAAGTGCAATTAATATTTCTAAGAATCCGGTACTGCATTCTAAGACTAAGCACATATCTATCAAGTTTCACTTTTTGAGAGAACAAGTGAACAAGGAAGAAGTCAGATTGGAGTATGTTCCCTCCAAGGATCAGATTGCAAATATCTTTACTAAACCTCTTCCCAAGGACTCTTTTGAATATCTCTGGGATAAGTTAGGGGTCATGGCCCCTCTGGTGATGAACTAGGATGCACTGATGTGCATCAGTTCGGTGGATATCACAGTCATATTTTGTGATCCGGATTGATGATGGGGAGCTGCTACTATGGGGGAGCAGCTGGTATGATTCTGATTGCAAGTATGAGCCCTTTGCCATTGATGTTAAAGGGGGAGAGAAGACATGTGAAAAACAAGTGGCTGATGATCAAAGGGGGAGCAGTAAATGAGAAGAAGACATGTTGCTGATAGGGGGAGCTGTGACAGAAAGGAGAAGTTCTTGTCTTGATGGTTTTTCACATCATATGTTGCCATCAATGACAAAGGGGGAGATTGTTGCAAGTATGAGGTAAACCAGTGTTGTCATTGATGTCAACATACTCATATTGCATTGACAAGAAGGATTGGATGAGCTGTGTTCTGAGGATATTGAGAAAATTAGCCTCAGTTAGGAACAGTGAAGAATAGTGATGAGAAGAAGGCAAATTTATTGTCTAGGTTGTGAACTGGAGGATGCGGATTAAAGGGTTTGCAGATGAGTCTTGAGATGTTTCAATTAAGATTTCAGAGGTCCGCATGAAGATCTAAAGAAGTTATGGCTGTCTGTGTGGAACCGGTTCCGGCAAGTGTTCAGAGGTGACAGAGGATCACAGAAAGGTCCGGTGAGGTCCAGAATTGTATAATCCTAATCTGCGGATTGGAAGGAGTGTTTGGGATGTCCTTGTGATGTGTCATCTCAAGTTGTGTATGATCTTGAGGTCCGAAAATACCTTTTGCATTGTGACAGTGGCGACAGACTGTGTTCTTGAAGTTCCGGATGAGGAAGAGAAGAGATTCCAGTAAGTAGAGAAAGTGCGGATGTACCTAGTCATTCTGGCAGGCTTGTGAAGGTTCTTGGATCATGTTGAGGTTGTGTCGTTGGTCCGCATTGATGGTAGAGCCTGGAATTGAAGATATTCTTCCGGATGAAGCTCTTGTTCCGACTAGCCGACTGGATGAGTTGTTCATCCTGCAAATGTTTTTGTGGTGGCCGACCGGATGTGTTATTCATCTTGCGGATACTCTTATGGTTGTTTGCCGACTTAGATGTTTGTTCCTAAGTCGATGTCTTGTATAAATAACGGTTTGTGAGTTCATTTCGAAGTGTGGATTGTGTGGATGAGTGTGGTATAGCAAAGAGAAGTGCGAAGGGCAGAGCAGAGACTTTTGGGCTTAAATGGAACTGATCCAGACATGGTAGAGATGTCATTCTCCAGTTCAAGATTGTGATTCTTATCACTTTGTAGACAGTGTGTCTCCTTGTAGGCAGTGTGCCTCTTTGTGAGCAGTGTGCTCGGGCAGTGAGCCCTAATTGGCAAGTGCCATTCTTTTTCTTATTCTTCTAACAGAGAATAATCCTTGGGTTAATCACCCCGTGGTTTTTCCCTTAACCGGGTTTTCCACGTCAAAATATTGGTGTTCAATATGTTGATGTTTATCTGCTCTTGTGTTTATGCATTATGCTTTCATGGATGATTAATTGATATGCTGTTAACTAACAACGAAGAATCAAGTGTTTGAAGTAACAAGAAGTTTTTATACAACTGATTCACCCCCCCTCTCAGTTGTATGCCCTAAATTCAACAATATGCCTATTCAGTCCTTCCATTTGGACTCTACAATGCACCTATCACATTCCAAAGGGTTGTTTTAAGCATCTTTGCTGACCTTGCCCATGACTCTATGGAAGTATATATGGATGATTTTACCACTTATGGAGATTCTTATGATGAGGCCCTGAAAAACCTTGAAAAAGTACTCCAAAGATGTCAAGATCATAACCTATCCCTTAGTCATGAAAAATGTTTCATGATGATGCAAGGAGTAGTGTTTGGCCACTTTGTGTCCAAGGAAGGCATTCAAGTGGATCCACACAAAATTGAAATCATTCCAACATTGCTTATTCCTCAAAAATAGAAGGATGTTAGAAGTTTTCTCGGCCATGCAAGGTACTATAGAAGATTCATAAAGGATTTCAGTAAGATAGTTGCCCTTTTGTTTATCTTACTATCTAAGGATGTAGAATTTAATTGGACAACTGACTGTCAGACACCCTTTGACAGTCTCAAAGAGTCATTGACAAAAACACATTTACTCAGAGGACCTAATTGGACAATACCTTTCCATATGCATATAGATGCTTCTGACTTTGCTGTGGGGGTTGTGGTAGGACAAAAGGAAGGAAATTTGGAGTATGCAATTTACGACATCAGTAAGAATCTACAAGGTGTTGAACTTAACTATACTGTCACTGAGAAAGAAATGTTAGTTGTTATCTATGCAATTAATAAGTTCAGACATTATATCACTAGGTATCATGTTTTTATTCAGACTAACCATGTAGCAATAAGATACCTAATGAACAAACCAGTGGTAAGTGGAAGATTGGTTAGATGGTTATTGCTACTTTAAAAATTTGATATCACCATTGTGGACAAGCCTGGAAGGCCAATGTTGTTGTTGACTTCCTCTCTAGGATACCTACTAGTAATGAGGATCTAATTATTGATGATTCTTTTCTAGATGAGAACTTATTTGCACTGACAGTACAAACTCCTTGGTATGTAGATATAGAAAAGTATCTAGTTGCAGGAAAAACACATCCACGCCTCTCACTAGGGGGGAGGCGCCACCTAGTGGAGTGCATCTTTCCCCATTCTTGGGTAGCTGCTTACCTCTTCTACACAGGTCCTGATCATATCATGAGAAGATGTATTAGAGAAGATGAAGTATATGACATTCTCAAGGCATGTCATGAGGAACCCTATGGTGGACACTTTGTAACTAAGAGGACAACAATCAAGATTTTGAATACTGGATACTATTGGCCAACCTTGCACAAAGATACAACTCTACAAGAAGATGTGATCATTGTCAAAGGACGGGTAGACCTACAAGAAGTGATGAAATGCCCCTACAACCACAATTGGTGGTCACACCATTTGATAAATGGGGCATTGATTTTATTGGGCCCATTGATCCTCCATCTAACAACAAAGAATATATACTTGTTTGCACTGATTACCTCACCAAATGGGTGGAGGTGAAAGCTCTGAAAGTAGCCAGAGATAGTAAGGTTGCTACATTCCTATATGAGGAAATATTTACAAGGTATGGCATCCCAAGGGAAATAGTCACAGATCAGGGACCACATTTTACATCAGCACTAATTGCTAGCCTTATTCAGAAATATGAAATCAGACAAAAAAGTCCACTCCCTATCATCCGCAATCAAATGGCCAACAAACAAGGAGATTGAGGCAATATTAATATAGTTGCATTACACAAGAAAAATTGGGTAGCAAGACTCTCTTAAGCAGTTTGAGCATATAGAACTACCTGGAAGACAACAACAGGGTATACGCCTTATGAACTAGTTTATGGTAAGAAAGTTGTCCTTCCTATTGAGTTTGAATACAAAACATTGAGAACCGATGTACAACTTGGGATGGACCTATCAACATCTCAAAATGGAAAGTTTGCACCAGCTTAATGCCTTGGAAGAAGTAAGAATGGAAGTAGTTCATCACACTAAAATAATACAAAAATAGAGAATCAAATGGCATGATCAGTATATCAAAACCAAGGACTTTCAGGTAGGTGATTGGGCCCTCCTCTATGACTCTGGGTATAAATATCATAAGGGCAAATTGCAGACCAGATGGTTAGGCCCTTATGAAATAAAGGAAGTTTTTCCCAATGGTGCAGGACCCAATTAATCATTATTGACCCAGTTAGATTCTCACTGATGGTTAATGGACATAGATTGAAATTAGATAAGAAGCCCTTAGATAAAGCTACATTCCTCCAACAATTAAGGGTAGATATGGGTACAACAGTTCCACAACAGCCTGCCTCAGATGAGGTCTGTAGTGTTGGGAATTAAGGTGTCTCAACCTTTGCAATTTCCTAGCATTGGTAATTTAATTGTATATTTAATTATTGCCTAATGTTGTATTTGATTGCACATTCAGTTTGGTCACATAGTTGAGATGGCATGGTGACATGTCAACTTACTTGGAATGTGACTTGGATGGTCAAGTCAATCCTACATGGATTTGGGCATCCCATATTTTCTATGTGGAAGGCATCTTTGGTATGTGGAAGGCAATATTCCATATGACAGAATCTATGACGTGTAAGGGCCAAGTTTGGAGATTCCTATGACAAGTAATGACAAGTGTCGGTTGGCATCTTTGCATGAAAGAAAGATATCTTTGGGTGCCCAAGTTGGGCTATGACATGTTGTAAGTAGAATATGCTATATTTAGCATTGTATGATGGATTCTCTTACAACTTTCAAGATTGCTATTGTGGGCAGATTTTATGACGGTTGTAAGTCGCGTAAGAGAATCTATCATTGTCTATTTTTAGCCTGGAGCTCTCTACATTGGGAAAGTCAAATCTGCCATTTATGACAGATGTAAGGGATGTAAGGACAGCAAGGACAAGTGTCCTTTGATGTTGGAAATGGTCATTTGACCAAGGTGGATGCCTATCCCAAGATGCTCTCAAGATTTGCCTTGTAATCTCTATAAAATGCATAGTTTGGAGTTGTAGTTGCATAGTGTTTTTATAGGTATTGTTATACTACCGGAATAACTCTAGAATCAACATTCATGAACTCTTGGAAGACTTGCATTGCAATTGTATTTTAAACTGTTGTTGTTTTGATAATACATTGTGCAGGTTTTAGAGTGTGGGGTTTTTTACCTGAAAAGGTTTTCCCCATGGTATATCTTGTGTCACCTTTTTTCTGTGTTGTGTTGTTGCTATATCTTTATGTTATTAGTTGAATGTTACTACAATTGTAAGGATTAAAATGAATTTGCACTCCATTCCCCTTATTAGATTGGTGTAGGAAGTGCGTTCCGCATACCTTGCTTCCTTTCAGTTGGTATCAGAGCTTGATCACCTGTGATCCTAGTTGTTGGGTAGGGGTTTTTAAAGCTAATCTTCAATTGAGTGGGAGTCTGTGTAGAGTATTCTATGATCTTTTTGCAGCGAGAAAATGGCTAGCACATCTGGAAGAATAGATGTGGAGAAATTCAATGGCACTAATTTTGAGCTGTGGAAGCTCAAGATGGAAGACATGCTTGTTGACAGAGATTTATGGGAAACCATTTCTGGCACAAAACTAGCTGCAATGACACAAGCTGATTGGGATCTCAAAGACTGGAAGGTTAAGGGTCTCATAAGACTTAGTCTTGTTGATTCTGTCCTGTTAAATGTCCATGAGGAGACTACTGCAAACTTGCTTTGGAAGAAGTTGGGAGATGTGTATCAAGCCAAATCCCTGGTTAACAAACTTTTTCTAAGAAAGAAGTTGTATTCTCTTCAAATGGAGGATGGAGGATCTATTGCAAAACATATGAATGCCTTCAACATGTTGGTTGCACAATTGACATCCATTGGTGTGAAGATGGAGGAGGAGGATCGTTGTATGACCTTGCTTTGTTCTTTGTCGGACTCGTGGGATCATCTTATCATGGCTATTGGAAGCACCACATCCACATTCAAAATGGATGAAGTGGTTTCTTCGCTGTTGTCTGAAGAGATGCAAAGAAAGTCTTCGGAGGCAGCCAAAGAGGCTCTTGCAATTTGTGGAAGACCCAAGGAGAAAGGGAAAAAGAAGGACAAGAAAGTTGAGAAGGGTAGATCTAAATCCCATGGGAGATCCAAATCTCCTGGAAAGTCCAAGGCTCTCTATTGGAACTATGGTAAATCTGGGCATTTCTGAAAGGAATGCAAAGAGGAAAAGAAAAAGAAGAAGAAGAACCCCGATTTAGATTCTAACAAGTCACAAGATGATGGTGATGCTTTCATCGCAGCCCTGGCAACCCATGCATCTAATGATGTGTGGCTAATTGATTCTGGGGCATCATTCCACATGACCTTGCATCGAGATCGCTTTACTAAGTATGAGGAGTTTGATGGTGGAAAGGTGTACCTAGGTGACGACTCTCATCTAAAGATTGTTGGTCATGGAAGAGTGTCTATCTGATTCCTTGATGGATGAGTGAAGGGGATCTCTGGGGTTATGCACATCCCAGGCTTAGCACGGAACCTGTTTTCTGTAAGTATGTTGAATGATGCAGGTGTGCAGGTTGTATTTTCAAAAGAAGGATGCAAGATGACTAGAGGAGCTATGGTTCTTGCTAAGGGTACTAGGAGAGGTACTTTGTTTCAGCTAGAGGCATGCATTTCACAATGCAATAGTTCTTCTAACTCAAGGAAGAGGGCAGCAGTCACTTCATCCCCACCATCTAAACCAGCAGTGAAGAAATCTGTTGTATCTAGTCCTGATGGTTGTATTCATGCCTTGGAAGTTAAGATTCCTGTTGAAAAGACAATGTTATGGCATAAAAACCTTGGTGAGAAGGGTCTGCATACCTTGAAAAATAAAACCTCATTGAGGGGTTAGATGATTGTAATCTTGAGTTTGACTTTTGTGAACATGGCATAAATGGAAAACAAAACTATGTTTAGTTTTATTCGAGTTCTCATAAGTCTTCTGGTGTGTTGGACCTTGTTCATTCTGATGTATTTGGTCCTATTAATGTTCCTTCATTATCAAAATCTGTATATTTTGTATCTTTCATAGATGACTATAGTAGGACATTGATTTATTTTCTCATAAGCAAATCTGAAGTCTATAGTAAGTTTAAGGAGTTTAAAGCCTTTGCTGAAAATAAGATTGGTAAAAAGATTAAATGTTTGAGAACTGACAACGATGGTGAGTTCTATTCTATAGAATTCAATAAATATTGCAAGGAACTTGGGATTGAAATACATAAGACAACTCCATACACCCCGTAGCATAATGGAGTTGCAGAGAGGATGAACAGGACACTGATGGAGAAGGCTAGGAGTATGCTTAGTGGAGCTAGCCTAGAACAAAAGTTTTGGGTTGAAGCTGTTGCCACTACTTGCTATCTGGTAAACAGATCTCCTACATCAACTCTTGTTGGAAAGACAAACATGGAGGTGTGGTCTGGTAGAAAGGCTTCAATAAGGCATCTTCGTGTTTTTGGTTGTGAGGCACATACACATGTGCCTAGGGAGAAGCGGTCAAAATTGGAGAACAACGCTATTAGGTGTATCTTCATTGGCTATGGTGTCAGTGTGAAAGGATACAAGCTTTGGGACCCTTTGGCTGAAAAGGTGTTGTATAGCAGAAGTGTCATCTTCAGAGAGCTAACACCTTCTTCCACTATTTTACAGCTAGAAGAAAAAGAAAAGAAAGAGGATGTTGTTTAGTTTCCTTCTACCCCTAAGAAGACTGAATAGAAAGACAATGTTGGACCTGAAAATGAGGAGAGCTCTAGCAGCTCTGAAAGTTTAGAAGATGAAGTAGAACCTGCACCTCAGCCCTTGAGGAGGTCCACACGAATCAGGAAGCAACCTGAGAGGTTTGGTTATACATTGCTTGATTCTAGTTATGCTTTTGCTTTGCTTACTAATAGTGATGAACCTAGAACTATATCAGAGGCTATGGATATGAAAGATGCAAGTTCCTAGAAGGAGGCCATGGAGGATGAGATGGCTTCTTTGGAAAAGAATCAAATTTGGGACTTGGTGCCTTTGCCTCCTGGACGAAAACCCGTTGGATGCAAATGGATGTTCAAGAAGAAATTTGGTGCAGATGGTAGTGTTGAGAAGTATAAAGCCAGATTGGTTGTGAAGGGGTATTCACAAGTGGAGGGAATTGGTTGTGGTGAAATTATCTCTCTCGTTGCAAAGCTGACATCCATTCATTTTTTGTTATCTCTTGCAACTGCTTATGACTTAGAGGTAGAATAGATGGATGTGAAGATAGCTTTCCTTCATGGTGATTTGGAGGAAGAGATTTACATGTCATAGCCAGAGCATTACATGGTGAAAGGTAAAGAAAATTTGGTTTGCAAGTTAAAGAATTCTTTGTATGGATTGAAGCAGTCTCCTAGGATGTGGTACTTGAAATTTGATGCCTTTGTGTTATCAATTGGATTTGTGAGATCAAAATTGGATCACTGTGTGTATTATAAGTATGATGGTGATCGTATTCTCATTGTTGCATTATATGTTGATGATATGTTGCTCATTGGGAAGGGTAAGAATATGATTTCTGATTTTAAGTCTCAGTTGGCAGCATATATTGAAATGAAAGATTTAGGGGCAGCTAGGTACATTCTTGGAATGGAAATTAGAAGAGACAAAATTAACAGAAAACTTTGGTTAAGCCAGAGTAAGTATGTGAAGATCGTGTTGGATAGGTTCAGCATGGAAGATTGTAGACCATTGTGTGTTCCTGTTTCTTTGGGGATAAAGTTGTCTGTTGAGGATTTTCCAAAACCTCTTAGTGAGGTGGACGACATGAGAAGAGTACCTTATGCTAGTGTTGTTGGCAGTTTGATGTATGTCATGGTCTATACAAGACCATACATTGCCCAAGCAGTGGGAGTCATTAGTCGATTTATGGCTAATCCTAGACGGGTACATTGGGATGCAGTTAAGCGAGTGTTCAGATATTTGAGGGGTACTTTCAAGTATTCCATATGCTATCATGGCAATGTTATAGGACCTCCGCATTCTATTGATATTCATGGATTTGTGGATTTAGATTGGGCAGGTGACATTGACAGCAGGAGATCCACCAGTGCTTGTGTTTACACTGTTTGGTGGTGCTATTAGTTGGATGAGTAAGTGACAATCTGTGGTTGCTTTGTCCATGACAGAAGCTTAGTATATGGCAGAAACTCATGCTTGTAAGGAATCCATTTGGCTTAAGAGATTATGTTCAGATATTGGTGTTGATGCAAGTCAGATTACTATCAGTTGTGACAGTTAGAGTGTGATTTGCTTTGCGAAGAATCCAACTTTCCATGCCAGAACAAAGCATATTGATGTACAATTTCACTTCGTACGAGACATGGTAGAGGATGGGAAGGTAAATTTGGATAATGTAGATACTTTGAATAATGTTGCAGATGTATTGACTAAACCTGTGGGCACAGAGAAGTTCAGATGGTGTTTGGAGTCTATGGGCCTCTCAGCCTATAGCAGTTAAATCTTGTTAGTTCTTTTGTCTCTTGTAAAGTGTTCGACAAGTGGGAGAATGTTGGGAATTAAGGTGTCTCAACCTTTGCAATTTCCTAGCATTGGTAATTTAATTGTATATTTAATTATTGCCTAATGTTGTATTTGATCGCACATTCAGTTTGGTCACATAGTTGAGATGGAATGGTGACATGTCAGCTTACTTGGAATGTGACTTGGATGGTCAAGTCAATCCTACATGGATTGGGGAGTCCCATATTGAGGTGGCATTAATTTTCCATGTGGAAGGCATCTTTGGTATGTGGAAGGCAATATTCCATATGACAGAATCTATGACACGTAAGGGCCAAGTTTGGAGATTCCTATGACAAGTAATGACAAGTGTCGGTTGGCATCTTTGGGCACCCAAGTTGGGCTATGACATGTTGTAAGTAGAATATGCTATATTTAGCATTGTATGACAAATTCTCTTACAACTTTCAAGATTGCTATTGTGGGCAGATTTTATGACGGTTGTAAGTCGCGTAAGAGAATCTGTCATAGTTTATTTTTAGCCTGGAGCTCTCTACATTGGGAAAGTCAAATCTGCCATATATGACAGATGTAAGGATAGCAAGGACAAGTGTCCTTTGATTTTGGAAATGGTCATTTGACCAAGGTGGACGCCTATTCTAAGATGCTCTCAAGATTTGCCTTGTAATCTCTATAAATGCATAGTTTGGAGTTGTAGTTGCATAGTGTTTGTACAGGTACTGTTATGCTGCCGGAATAACTCCATAATCGACATTCATGAACTCTTGGAAGACTTGCATTGCAAGTGTATTGTAAATTGTTGTTGTTTTGATAATACATTGTACAGGTTTTAGAGTGTGGGGTTTTTTACCTGAAAAGGTTTTCCCCACGGTATATCTTGTGTCACCTTCTTTCTGTGTTGTGTTGATGATGTATCTTTATGTTATTAGTTTAATGTTGCTGCAATTGTAAGGATTAAAATGAATTTGCACTCCATTCTCCTTATTAGATTGGTGTAGGAAGTGTGTTCCATATACATTGCTTCCTTTCATGCAGCCAAGTTATAGATGATCACAACATTCCAGGAACAGATCAAGCTACCAGCTTGACTGCATTACCACATCAGGTTTGATTTCTATGCACCTTGTACATAAATAAAACATAAAATATCAAAAAATAAAAAATATAAACCAAAAAAAAAAATTCAATTAGAGTTCACACTCCATTAACTCAACTCCTACTATCCAGTTGAGCTTTCCTTTGACCGCCAGCCACTTCCTTGAAGGGACCTATAGCCCAAGCCTCTCTACTATTTCATGAGACATGTACATTTCCACATGCAACAACTACATTAGTCATCATTTCCACAGGACCTGTAGTCACTGCACATGCAACCAAAGCACATGGGACCTGTTCACTTCACGTTCTGATTACGTGCATGCAG
The DNA here is from genome assembly GCA_027924645.1 of Cunninghamia lanceolata. Classification (NCBI taxonomy): domain Eukaryota; kingdom Viridiplantae; phylum Streptophyta; class Pinopsida; order Cupressales; family Cupressaceae; genus Cunninghamia; species Cunninghamia lanceolata. Next base: position 917,421 of record BSBN01000312.1, read on the forward strand.
CCACTCCTATCTACCGCACATTTTCTCATGGTATCTGCATGCCACCATCTTCCACTATTGATTGTACCTTCATGCTGCATTTCACACTACAACTACACACTCCATCCACACACTTTTTCAATGTCAAATCATTTTTCATTCCAGCTCGTTCGTCGAGCACATCAACTCCAGCCGCCATGTCATCATTTTTTGATGAAACATTTCCAGGTTAGACATCACTTCAAAGGTATTTCTCTTGCTATTGCTTTAATTAACATTTATTACTTCTTATTTTATGGCTTTCACACTTCACACATTATTATTTTCAAATATATACCCAATTCAAATTTCTTTCAACGCTCGATTTTGTACACTTCACTTGTCTTCTCATTTGAGGATATATGACACAATAGTTGGGGGAAATTCCATACTTAGGACAATTTTGGCCAATAAAAATAGGACAAATATTTACCATTTTTTGTTGTGAATGAGGTGTAAAATTGCTATTGGTTGTTTGACCATTGAAGTGGATGATATTTAAATAGAGTGTTGGATTCCTTGAAGAGGCTTTGAGAACTTTCAAGCCAAATGCCAGTAAATACACCAACATCCACCTGTCCACGCCAATATGAAAGCACTAGAATAGTTTATTGATATTTATCTAAGTGTTGAAAAGTATTCATACACAATGGAAGCATTTGAAAAGCATTAATTCAAGAAAACATTACTAGCCCAAATCATATTATGTAGATTCTATCACAAACTCACTCTATTCACATGATTTGTAAGGCCTAGCATTACAACAAGAGTGATATTCTTTAAGATTTTATCAAGAGATGAGTGGGCATTTGATTTGCTTTACTGTATGGCATTTGAAGTGATGGGTGCCAATGACTTGTGATGCATGTCTCTTACATGGACTTTAATATTGTTTTGAAGTTCACTCATGCTTATCTAGAAAGGAAATTTCTTGTGGAATATATTATGTTGAAAGCAGAGAGAGAATTTCCATTCACCACTTGATTCAAATGAAGATGGAGGAACCCACCTTTATAGTCTTCTTAAAATTCTTATGAACCTGAATTAACAATGGTATGTTTAAATCTTTATCTTCCAAGGATGCAATTTAAGATGTAAAAAAGGATTGAGTGAACTTGAGTCCCAATGTGGGCTTAACAACAATAGTAGGATGTGTGTTTTAAAGGGAGTTATACAATGTATTTAGGCCATGCAACTGCAGATGGGATATTTTTTGGATTCAAGACATTTACTTAATCGTGTTTAAAGAAAAGGGAATGTTCTACATCTAGAGACCTAGAATAAATTTTTTCTCTCATCACCTAGAGAATGGTATTTTCTTCATGAGGGATTGTTGGAAAACATACAAAATTAAAGCTTGATTAGTTTGGTGGTTGGATCAAGATATTATTTTGACAATGGGTGGATCACCTATGAGGGAAGATATGTTTGTTGGAGGTTGCAATGCTTTGTCAACTTCACACTTACAACTTGTTGCAGGATGTTGTGATAGTCATTTGCCTATCAATCGTAAGATGGAATATATCATTTTATTATAAAGTCCATTGTTATAATGTTTTAACTCATTTATGAGTTGAGATATTTTGTGCTGGGAAAGTGCAAAAAAATTATTTGTCATTTATAATGTTTTCCAAGAAGCGGTTAGGAAAAGGAGGAGGTTTTTGTTTTTCTGTAAACTTCTGGTAGGGTTGTTCACTTTCCCAACATAGTTATTGTACAGGGATTCCTGGAGGATATTGTGTTCTCTTTTATTGAAGAACTGGAGGGATATTTTTGGATATTGTGTATGTTTTATTTCCTTCTGGATTGCAATTTTTCTTGTGTCAATTTATAATCGTTCTTCAATGCTTTCCTACTATGTGTGATTGCATCTTAATTTCATATAGAACATTGTGTTCTGAGATGGTTGCATATTATTCTTGTGTCTAATGTGTGACATGTTTTGTATGTTGGAAAGGATAGTTGTTTATTATATTCATTTACCGTTCCTGGATAGGAAACTAATGAGATTTGTCCCTTTTGTTTCTGCTCACTCTTTTATTCTATTCTTTTCTTAGGAAACCTTAGTGTTTTTATTATGTCTTTCATCTAGGGTTTTCTCTCTTTTCAATTTAAGTTTTCTTTCCTTTCCTACTTTCTCATTAAAAGAATACCCTAAAAACCCAAATTAGATCATACGAGGGAGCTTCCCCTCTCAATGCAGACGAAGATCATCATTCATTTGGTGACCTCTCCAACTATTGTAGATAGTTTTTGTCATACTTCATTGGTCACAGTTTTATTATCTATTTTTGAAGTGACAAATCTATTTACCAACAAATAGATACAGACAACTAGACTTCTTTAGAACCTTGGACTATCCTAATCAAGTTCCTAATGAGATTAGAGGGAAAATTCTAAAGTTTCAAGGGATCATTGCAATTTCAAGAGAGCAACACCTCAAGAACTTAATTAATCTTACTAATAAATATGATATTGACCATGAGGATGCCATAATGTGTTAGGAAAGGTGTCTCAACCTTTCACCTCATGGTAAGATTATAAACAATGTAATTTTCAAGTTGAAAAAATAGAAAAACTCAATTTTTGGGCTGGTTTTTGGAAAAAAACAAAAAATTTGGGCTGTTCAACATTTATTCCCTAGTTATTGTCACATGGACCTCTTCAATATCTACAATTTTTTTTTAAAAATAGGCCTGATCAAACTCCCAAATCAAAAGTTATGGCCTCTGAAAGTTAGGCCTCCTACATTATAAATGTAAAAATATCAACACATAAAGAGTTGTAAAGGGGAGTTACACTTGTTGACCACACATCATAAGGCATCTTTGGATGGGGATAATGGAACCAAAATGGAATGCCCAATTTAATGAGTGGATTATAACGAGGTTATGACAGGTGGAAGGAATATGTTATTTTTAGCCTATGGACTCATCTTGGAATTTGGGTGTTGGATTTATAACTAAGGGTTTGGTTCCACTAAATTTGGTGGTTTTATCTTATAGTTTTGTACTTACCATTTGATGGTTTCATGTATTGTATCTCCTATTTATTAGGTGTTTGAGATGGAGCTTTGATAGTGACTTTTGTAGGTATTGTTATGTTATCAAAATCCTCCAAATCTCTGATTGGTGATACTCCTGTGAAGGCTTGCTCTACAAATCTATTGTACAACTATGTTATTTACTAAATAATACATTGATCTACTTTGGAGTGTGGGGTTTTTCTCCTGAAAGGGTTTTTCCCACATACACCTGTGTAATGGTATATTGTTTATTTTATGTTTATATGTGTTTCTATTTTTTGTAATTGATAAAAGATTGAAATTGCGCAAGACTCTCCTTGGAAGTTTAGTGTAGGAATAATTTTCGCATACCTTACTTCCTTTCATAATGAAATTATTTGTGTATTCCTTGGAGAATAGTGCAAGGGAATTGTATAAAAGTCTACCTAATAGCAACATTGATTCATAAGAAGAATTTGAGGATCTTTAGGTTGCAATAAGGAGAGAGAATAGACCTAAAATTTGTCATACATGAGTTAAAAACCATAAGAAAGGCCTTCAAGTGAGGATATCAAGGCTCTTATTGATCTATTTGTTATGCAAGTGCAAGGAGGGTATCATTTTAAGGAATAGACAAGTTGCTTCTAAGAATGAGGTTCTTGATGTTTCTAGACCAAACATGTCTACCCCACAAAATGGTAGAGGAAAACAAAAGGGAAAATGAAGTTAAGAACAATGGTCCAACAAAAATAATAGTTGAGAAGAAGAAGCCTCATGTGTAAAGTTTAGAATCCCAAAATAAGTATGTCCTAAAGACAAGAAGGGATGATATGCTAGTAAGTAGTATTGAAGTCGCTAAAGCCAAAGATGCAAATGTGAAGGCAAGTAAAATCAATAAGGTACCACAACAAAGACAATACCCCATCCAAAGGGGTAGTAATGTCATAAATAGTAGGAATGTGAGCACTTGTAACTATACCCTACCATTCATTCCTGACATTAATACTATAACCATACCTTAGTCCACCCCTTTTCCCAACTATGTTCTCATTAATGTTACCCATGTCATGAGCCAACTTAGAATTTCCATGTCTATAGGTGAGCTCCTTAGGATCCTTGACCATAAATATAGGGCCTTGTCCTACTTGATTGCCTTGACTACATATGATTAGTCTATTAACCCTCCCGTTATAGTAATGTTGATGCAAACACCCAAGATACTTCTGAATTCTACCTTGGTGCATCACTTATGAGTAGCTAGCTAAATGTGGACCCATTTTCTACCTCATTTCTAATAGGTGGCTAGTTGGTACATAATTGTATGTTCGATTCAAGGGCTTCAAGTAATATCATTCCACTTGAAGTCATAGATTAATTGGGCTTAAAGGTTTCGAGGTCCTATGGAAAATGCTATACAATGGGTTCAAGAGAAGTTAATGTCATAGGAATTATGAATGGATTGGAAGTTCAACTTTCTACCTATCCTAATAAGTATTTCTTGATAGACATAATCATTGTTGATTGTTCAACAAAGTGAGGCATTTTGATGTCAAGGAAGTTGGCCACCTCTATGAAAGGAAGCTAGGTGTGCGGAAATTGCTTCCTACAATAATCTAATGAGGAGAGGGCTATGCAAATTCAAATTAATCCTTACAACTACAGCAACATAAAACATCTAACAGAGATATTTACAGCAATACACATGAACCAGAAAGAAGACAGAAGAAGAGAGACAAAGATTTACGGTGGGGAAAACCCTTATCGGGTGAAAAACCCCACACTCAGAAACCTGCACAATGTATTAACAAATCTAAAAGTTGTTTACAATACACTTGCAATGCAAGCTTCAATGGTCTTTGACACTCATGTCTGGAGTCAATATGGCAGCATAACAGTACCTATAAACCTGTGATACAAACTCCATCTCCAAGCACCTGTTTATATAGAAAATACAAGGCAATATTGGACCTATCTTGGGATGGGCGTCCAACATAGCTTCATGGACCAAAACCCACACCTAAGGACACTTGGTCAACATTGTAGAATGTGCCTGACACTTGTCCATAGCTCCCATCCCAAAGAGGTCACCTATTTCTGAAATGGGCTATGACAGATGCTTTTACGACACTTACGACTGTCATAGAATCTATCATAGCGGTTGCAACTTACAGCTGTAAGAGAATCTGTCATACACATGCTATAAATAGCATATTCTCTTACAACATGTCATAGTCCACCTTGGGGTGCCAAAATATGCCTTATTCAAAGATGCTTCATGACACATGTCCTTACCTGTCTTACAAACTTCTATTTCTGACTCTTACATGTCATAGATTCTGTCATAGGAATCAGTCATAACCGTTTCGGTCAATATTCCCTTACACAACATGGAAGATGCCGACACATGGAAAAATACTCCTACCACAAGGTGGGACGCCTATCTCCTCATGTGAGGACAAAATTACAAGTTGTCATATTCCATGTAGGATCGACACATCACCGTGCCACATCCCACAATATGACAATACGGAATTTAAAAATATTTACAACATAGGCAATTAATTAACAAATACAAACATAATAAATGCAAGGAATTACCAAGGTTGAGACACCTTAATTCCCAACACTCTACTAGAGGTAGTGTCTAGATGGACCTTTCTTATGTCATTATCCCATTGCATGGGAAGAAAGTCAAGCTACATATGGAAAATAAAATGACACACACTATGGAGGATCCTTAGAAAGAACCCAAAAACGAGGTGCTCTATATTGAAGGGGAAACTAATAATATCCATAGATATTGTGATGATAATGATGATAGCCATGTGGATATTGATTGTTACCCCTAGTCCTCTTGCTCTGAATATGATATTGTATGGACTATGCATTTTGATGGTGAATTCTCCAAAAAAGGTAATGGTGTTGGTGTTGTTCTTGTGTCTCTTGATGGCATAAGTCTTATAGTCTCTTTCAAGTTGGATTTTATGTGCACTAATAATATTGCAAAGTATGAGACCTTACTCCTTGGTTTGAATATAGCTTCCAAGAATGGTATCAAATGCCTGAGCATACATAGAGACTCAAAATTATTTATATCTTATATCAAAGGATCATATGCAACTAAAGACAAAAGGTAAAAAATGTGCATGAATGCTACATCAAACACTATATAGTTGTTTGATGTTTTTAGTATCCAATTGTTGGATAGATCTTACAATATTGTAGCAAACACTATTGTTGTTGTTGAAAATAAAGTGTATCTAAACAAGAAGATATGTTAAATTTTAAAGAATTCAAATTCATTAACAAAGATAGAACATAAAATCATGGAATCAACCATGAAAGAGAATTCAAACCATAAAAAATAGATTTATGTGGAGAAACCCTTGCAGGAAAAAAAACTCCACACCAAAAGAGACACAATTTTCTATTAATTTTGTAAAGAGTTACAATCACAAATTGCTTACCTCTCTAAATTTTGACAGCATAATAGTGCTTGAATGATCTACAAAACAATAATAATTAATCTTAAACATAATAATTTAATCTCTCAAAGAGGAGATACCAATGACCTCTCTACACCAATCGAACCTCTCTGTGCTCATTGTTAGTGAGAGAATCTACAACATTCTCTAAGATGTCCACTTTCTGTAACATTACTCTACCACCCTAATCATTTCTTAAACAAAGTGACATTGAACATAAATGCACTTTGTCCAGGCATGATACATTGGTTTTTTATCCAAACAAATGGCACACTAACTTTTGTAACCAATTTTGACCTATCTACACTAAAAGCTAATACATGAACACAACCTTTGTAATCACACTACCTCCTTGCAAGCATGTGTCGTAGCCATGTACTCTACTTCTGTAGTGGACAACATGATTGTATGTTGTTTTTTTCTCATCCAACTAATTGCACCTACAAACAAAGTAAAAATATAGCTACTTATAGACCTCTTGCAATCTAGATCACTAGCCAAATTAGAATCAACAAAGCCCTATAAATCAACCACCTTGCCCACATTACCAATCCCATGATAACAAATGCAATGGTTAGAAGTTCCACATAAATATCTAAAAACCCTTTTAGCATAAGTCTATTGTTCTTTACTAAGGTTTGATGTAAACCTACTCAAAACTCCTACTACTTGGGTGATAATAGGTCTTGTACAGATCATTGCATATGAAACTTTTTGTATCTCTTTAAGTTCATCATTTATTTTAGAACAATGTTCTAGAGAGAGCCTAGTGCCAATTGGTAAAGGAATGTTAATTGGTTTGTAATCCTGCATGGAAAAACACTACAAAATAGTTTCAATATACTTCTAATTTAACCAAAGTTTTCTATTAACCTAATCCCTATAGATTTCTATACCAAAGATATATTTTTTATCCCCTAAATCTTTCATATCAAAAGTAACAGATAATTGACTCTTAAGTTCCTTAATCATCACCTTAACATTTCCAATAAATAACATATCATCATCATATAGAGCAATGATTGGAAGTCAATCATCAATTAATTGAAAATAAACATAGCGATCAACTTCACTTCTAATAAAGTCATAATATAATGTGAAAGCATCAAATTTTTTATACCAAATTTTTGGTGACTACTTCAAACTAAAATGAGATCACTTTAACCTACAAACCAAGTGCTCTTGTCTCTTCACCACAAAATTGTCAATATATTTCATAAATATTTCCTCATCAAGACCCTCATATGAGAAAAGTTGTTTTTACATCCATTTGCTCTACCTCTAAATCAAAAGAAGCAACAATCAATAAAAAGAATCCAATAGAGGTTAATTTAGCCACAACAGAAAACATCTTATCAAAATCTACTCTCTAAACCTAGGAGTAACTCTTTTCCGCTAAACAAGCCTTGTACCAATCCAACTTAAACAATCTCCTCTAAATTTATTTTTGAATACCTATTTGTAACCAATGGCTTTCATCTCATTGAGCAACTCAACTAGATCCCATGTATCACATTTATCCAAAGCCTTCACTTCATCTTTCATGGCCTCTAACTAGGACTCATTTTCATTTAAAGACAAAGCTTACTTCACATATCTAGGTTCATTGTTAGTAAATGATAAAGCAAATACACAATTGTAAGTAGAAGGGCTATACCTTTCGACTAGATTACATTATCTAATGGACCTTCTAAGAGGTGTAATAAGAGGCTTGTGTTGTTCCTCATCAAAACTTAAATCTAAACCCTCTCCTTCCTCATTCTATCCATCATGTTGTTCTATTGTGCTTGAATTTTCTATTGCTCATTCTCAATATCAAAATGCACTGTTTTTTTAAGCTTCAAATGAGGTTGTTCATCATCTTAAAATTCCTTGAGCTCTCTAAAAATAGCATCCTTGGAATATAACATTTTTAATGCTATAGGATCCCAAAGCTTATAACCTTTAATGTTATCACCATAACCCACTAAAACTCACTTGTTAGCTCTAAAATCAAGCTTATAACACTTCTCTTTTGGAACATGAACATATGCCTCACTGCTAAAAACTCTTAAATGAGAACCAATGGTCTTTTACATGTCCATACCTCGTAGGGTGTTTTATCAATTAGAGCATAAGCAAGAGACATGTTAATCAGGTAACAAGCAGTGTGTATAGTTTTATCCCACAAGCATTGTTCAATATTAGCACTACTTAACATGCTTCTAGCTCTATCATCAAATTCATGTTCACCTATTCCACCACTCCATTTTGTGTTAGGAAATTACCAGGTTGATCAAACCAATTCCTACATAACCCTATGAGAGATAATTATGCATACAAGCTTACAAAATAACCATAATGAAAAGATTAAAAGAAAAGCCACAAGATAACACAAGATATACCCTGGGAAAACCCTCAAGAGGAGAAAACCCATCCTCCAAAAGCATCCATACTCTATATTATTCAGCAATAAAACATTACAATGCACTTACAAAGTTTCATGAATACTTCCGAAACATCAAGCTCCTCCAATGCATCCTCCATGTTTCTAAGCATGTAACCACACATCCCATGCCATGCTTCACATGTGCACTCACAAGAGAAACTCAATACAATGACAACCCGCTCAACCAACCAACCCAAACTACTAACCATGTGCTTGCTTTTATAGACTCAAGCTCACACAAATACAACTTGTGGTATTGGGAAAACCATGAGTACACAAAACCATTGACCCCTCATTTAATTCTTAATACTAAGTTTTCACTTTATGGTACTAAGTTTTTCAAATATTAATTAATTACTCTATGTCTCCTACACATAAAAAACTAACCCAATGTTACATACAACTTTACAAGTGGACCCAAATAAATATCTAATGTGGCTAAAAACATCCTCTAAGATGCCCCACAAATAAATATTTATTTTATATAATTAAAATATTTTATTACTATGCAAGGTGTACAACACACCATTTTCCTAACATTCTCCCACTTGTTGTATACATTGCATAAGGGTCAATCAATGAAATACGTCATCATATCCATACATGAAACCACATGAATCTCTAGCATGCTCTTTTGCTCCATCAAGATACCTGCAATAAAACCAAGGTGACCACCATCTCAAGTAAGAACTCCTCTCATCCTCCAACATGCCACCTATGGAAGAAAAGGAACATGCCAAGGTGAAGATGCACCAATCCAAAAAACACAAGTATCAAATCCAAGTAATAACAAAGGCTCCAAGCTTTTGTCAAAGGTAAAAACCCACATGAATAGAAATAACACCCACAACATATGCTAATACATCCAACCATCCATACCTCCTAGGTATCAACAATATTAGTAAACTCATGCCAACAATATGTCTAACCCATAAACCGCAATCACAAGCTCACTATATAAAACCTATCAATGAAGAACATACATATCCAGGAACTCCCACTACATGGGTAATGTCAAATATAAAATTAAATCAAGGCATATCAAGTCTACCAATCAACATTCAAATCAACGTGTGGTTAATGTTCAAACCATGTAGTACAAAGAACAATCACAATGATCCACACATGCAACTCAAATCACTACATACTCCCTCACAACATGTCACCATAACTCTCCCAAGTCAAACCATATGAACATGAACCTATAGGAAGTAGCCATAGAACAAAGAGAGAAAACTTGTAAATCATATCATGTCCTTCTACCAACACAACAAAGTGTTAAGTTGTGTCAAGTACATGATCTCCTTTAAAACCCCAAATGAAAAGTCTTAACAACACCCAACCATTCAATCTCATAGATCAAATGAAACATATGTATCATGTACAACCAACATGGATGTAAGCCTCTCTAACCAAAGAAGATCAAACTCAAATATCCATTCCCAAAACTAGTAATAATCTGAATCACATCTCCTAAACTCCTCATAAATGACATCATAAATCAAACTCATATGCACAAGGAGATAACCATGCCAAAGACCCCTCAAATGAACCCTCCAGAACCATTAACCATATCTCAAGATCCATATCCTTGAGATGACAAATCGTAAACCAAAATGCATCTAAAGGATGGGCAATACCTCTTAAATGATAATCTGTCGAGTAGACCAAGAGTGGAAATGGGAATGCTCCTCTATGATACACCAATCCACAATGACTCTCTCCAAGAATAATCTCCTCTAAGGTCCATGAAATCACGTCCATATCCAGGTGAAAGACTCCTTAGACTTCCTGTGAAACCTCCAAAGAGTAATTGTCTCAACAAATTATCTAAACCCAAGAGAACTCTATCGTCACCCAAGTCTCCAAGTATCCATGAGCACCTCCAACCAATCAATCTATGCTGAAATCTAAATGCAACACTACACTATCATCAATCTCTCAAGCACATGACCAATGTACTCAATACCAAGAGAACCAACAAGATCATTGTCAAATCTCCAACTGTAGAATCGGGTTCCGAATCATGACATCATGATCTAACATCTCCTCCTACGAGATCACACACTTCAATGAACATATCTTGGTCTCAAGAGAACATGTATCATGCCAACACTCAAACTGTAAGAAAACTAAGGTAGTGGAACAACTTCCTACACTAATATTAAGATGAGGATAATGCAAAACTTTATAGATTTTTAACAGTCATGGAAACTTAAACAGAAATAAACATAGACATCATGCATACCACAACACAGTGATTTACATGGGGAAAACCCTTTCGGGAGAAAAACCCCGCACTCCAAAAGCTACCCAATATATTATTCAGAAATCACAAATATTACAATATACTTGCAGAGAAAGCTTCTCACAGGAGTATCACCACCAGAGATCTAGAGACAACACAACTGCTATCAGACTCTAAGAATACATCACAATACCGCAGCCATAATACAATGCCCTCATAAAATAGGGTTACCTTCTAGGGCAAGACAATCCAACAAAATATCTACTATCAAATCTAAAACCTAATAATGAATGGTCTAGATTTATAATATATCTTTAATTTAGTGTATGTCGGTCATTTAACAGTTTTTTGAACAAAAAATGTCAACACGCATCCCACTCCACCCCATGCTCCCATTGTATATTACACCTATCGGTGTAACTAGGAAATATATATATATATGTCCTATTAGTTCAATAAACCTTATATAATTGCAAGGTTGAGACACATTTTCCCAACAAATCTCCCACTTGTCGAACACATTGAAAGAGTAATGGGAGGGAGTAAACATCGTCTCTTAATTGCTAGGGGCCAAAAGGCCCATAGTCTCTGAACACCATCTAAACTTTTATATGCTCACAGGCTTAGTTAAAGAATCAGCAACATTCATCAAAGTCTCTACCTTAACCAGCTTCACCCTGCCATCTTCGACCATGTCTAACAAAATGATATTGTACATCAATGTGCTTGGTCCTGGCATGAAATGTCAGGTTATTATCTAGATAGATCATACTCTGACTGTCGCAATAAATTGTCACTACACCTTGTTTTATTCCAATAACTGAACACAATCTCTTAAGCCAAATGGCTTCTTTGCAAGCATGAGTAGCTTCCATATATTCAGCTTCAATAGTGGACAAAGCAACCATAGTCTGTCGCTTACTCATCCAACTAATTGAAACCACCAAATAAACTAAACATAAACACTGGTGGATCATCTACTATCAATATCACCTGCCCAGTCTAAATCCACATAACCATGAATATCAAGGGACATATCGTCTTCAGTCAAATTACTATGATAACACAAGGAATACTCTGAGGTACCATGCAAATATTTGAAGACTCTTTTAACTGCATCCCAATGAACTCTACAAGGATTAGACATATATCTGGAAAGAACTCCCACTACTTGGGTAATGTTTGGTCTAGTACAAACCATAGCATACATCAAACTTCCAATTGTACTTTGGTAAGGGACTCTGCTCATCTCTTCCATCTCTGATGGAGATGTTGGACAAACTGAAATAGATAACTTTGTTCCAACTGAAAAGGGAACACACCATGGTCTATAGTCCTGCATGTTAAACCTCTATAAAATTGAATTGACATACTTACTTTGGCCAAGCCATAGCTTTCTATTCACTCTATCTCTTCCCAAGAATGTGTCTAGCTGCACCAAGGTCTTTCATTTCAAATTTAACAAGTTGAGATTTTAGTTCTGAAATCATACCTTTCCCTTTACCAATAAATAACATATCATCAACATATAATGCAATGAACATGAAATAATCACCATCAGTTTTATAATAAACACAATGATATGATTTAGAACGCTCAAATACAAAACTTAACACATATGTATCAAATTTTTGGTACCACATCCTAGGACTTTGTTTTAGGCCATACAAATATTTCTTCAATTTGTAATCCAAATTACCTTTACCTTTCACCACGTAGTGCTCTAGTTGTGTCATTGAAATATCCTCCTCCAAGTCACCATGAAGGAAAGCAATTTTCACATCCATTTTCTCAACCTCTAAATCTTAAGCAGCAGCAATAGAAAGCAAAAATCTAATGGATGTCATTTTTGCAACAGGAGAAAAAATCTCACCATAATCAACACCCTCAACTTGAGAGTAACCTTTCGCAACCAACCTCCATCTGAACCAATCTTTTTCTTGAACACCCATTTGCAACCAACAAGTTTTCATCCTTCAAGCAATGGTACAAGATCCCATGTATCATTCTTTTTTAAAGATGTCATTTCTTCATCCATAGCAATCTTTGTACTTCTCAATACCTCCATCTGAACCAAACTTTTTCTTGAACACCCATTTGCAACCAACAGGTTTTCGTCCTTCAAGCAATGGTACAAGATCCCATGTATCATTCTTTTTCAAAGATGTCATTTCTTCATCCATAGCAATCTTCCAAGATTTTGCATCATTCATACCTAATGCCTCTTCTACAGATTTGGGTTCATCCTTGTTAGTATTCAAAGAAAAAATACATCTCCAATCGTCAGGTGAATACCTTTCAAGTGGTTGTCTATGCCTTGTAGACTTACGAACAAGCTGAATTGGAGGTTCTTCCTCTTCTTCTAAAGATTCAGAGCTAGATGAGCTCTCCTCAACTTCTTGTCTATCCATGGGCCTCAATTCAACTTTCTTCGGTGTAGAAGGAAAACTAATCACATCTTCCTGTTTACTTTGTTCTGGCTGCAATGTAACAAAAGAAGGCTTAGTTAAGGAGCCTGTGAAAGTTATTGACTTGGACTCAGGAACTAAGCAGGTGGGGAGTGAAGATGGGGGAGGTACTAGTAAACAGGGTGCTCTTGGTGTGCACAGGTCTAGCCGTATTGTTGGAATCCCATCCCCTAATCCCCAAGGCATGGAAATTTCTGATGATTCTGAATTTGTTGAGGACTCCATGGGGGAGGGTGAAGATGAAATACCCACTAAGTCCATGCATGAAGAATAGGGAGCAAGTCACTTTGCCAAGATGAACAAGCCCAATGAGGAGGAGATAGAGGAGGCTACTAAGGAAGCCCACAGCTAGAAGAAGAAAGGAAGCTACTCGTTATGTGTCAGGATGGCTGATCACCTGGTGGTGCTCAAGGGTAGGATTAACAAGATGTAGAAGAAGTGGCAAACCATGACTGAGTTTGCTGCCAAGGCTCTTCATCGTGCAGCCTCTGTGTTTGTTGTTGTTAGGACTTTGACAACAAGGTCAGAGATGTTGGGGTGGATAGCCTCAGTGATTATAAGGACATGGTCAATTTCTTGGCCAAGCATGGGACGAATTATAGTCCTTAGTTTTTCTGATGTTTTTGGTTAGTCTCTTTTTTTGTCTGTTGTTCCTGTGTTGTTAATGGATTATTTCTGGCACATTTAAGGTCTTTTTGCCCTGGGGGCTACTTTGTATAGGGTTTAGGACCCTTTTTTTCCTGCTGAACTAATCAAAAATAGAAGAAAGATTAGTTTCTCTAAAAATAACACTTCTACTATATATTACCTTCTATGCAACAGGATCCTAAAGCTTGTATCCTTTCACACCATAATTGTATTCGATGAAGATACATTTCGCAGCCTTGTCCTCCAACTTTGTTTACTTCTCCTTTGGCACATGTGCATATGCATGACAACCAAAAACTCTAAGATGTCTTAATGAAGGCTTGTGACCTGACCATGCCTCTATAGGCATCTTATCAACAAGAGCTAATATAAGAGACATGTTAATCAAGTAACAAGTAGTGGCAATAGCTTCAGTCCAAAACCTTTATTCTAGACCAGCACCACTCAACATACTCCTAGCCTTCTCCATCGATGTCCTATTCATTTTTTTTGCAACTCCATTCTGTTGTGGAGAATACAGAGTTGTCTTTTATCTATGAATACTACAATCTTTACAAAATCTATCAAAATCATTAGAGCAAAATTCACCAACATTATCAGTCCTCAAACATTTTATTTTCTTTCCAGTCTATAACTCAACCATTGCTTTAAATTCTTTAAATCGACTGAAAACTTCAAATTTACTCTTTAGAAAGTATACCCTATTGAAAAGCGCAATACAACTGAGAGGGGGGTGAATCAGTTGTAACCAATATTTCAAAACTATTAACACATCAACTAATCAACAATGTGTATGTATATTAATCATGAAAGCACAAAATAGAAACTTAAACACATTCAACACAGGAGACACCAGATTTTATGTGGAAAACCCCATAGGGGAAAAACCACGGTGAGTGTTAGCTCACAATATAATATGTTATAACCATACCAAAAATTAGAGGCTCACTGCCCAAAATGCTCACTACAAATGAAGAGGCTCATTGCCAATGGGGTGGCTCACTACAAATGAAGAGGCTCACTGCCAATGGGGTGGCTCATTGCCAGTGGGTGGCTCACTGCCAAATTGGTGAACTGCTATAGTAACATCTATACTATGCCAAGGTTTAGTTCCATTGAAGCACAATAAGTATCCTCTGCTCTGCTCTGCTTACACTTCACACTTATCTTTGCATCTTCACACTTTGATACATTTTCACTACTCAATTACAAGTATTTATATAATTTATCAACCTTGGGATAATCATCAAGGTCGGCATTACAATCATCAACCATTGGAACAATCTCCAAGGTCGGCAAACACATATACATAAGAAGAGGTCTGGACCTAAATAGATTGATGAAAGAGAAATAATGAATGTGGACCAAACCATGCCTTAGATGGGACTCAAACACAATCTTCCACGCTACAACACGCTATCACAACCTTCAAAGTATAACTGCAAGTAGCGAGAACAACCAAGTCGACTAAAACTGGTGTTAACATTAAAACCTTTAAGAACACGCTTCATGCACGATCTAGATTATACTTTGTGGACCAATCAAAAGGTAGGAACATGATCTAGAGTCATCCACAAGCACATTACAATCACTAAGAATATCCGCACAATCTCTAAACACTTTATTCATAAGATTCTTCAAACCGGAGCACTTGAACTTTTACTATCAGTCACTATCATAAAGAAAGATCACTTGTGGAGCACCAAATCACAAACCCATTGAACTAAAGGCACATATCATCATCACAAACTTAATTCCAGAACTGCAAACTGTAACAATTCAATGCAGAGAAATGTAGAGCAAAATACATTCTCCCTGTCACCATTAAATACACAGAAAAATAGTTTTTACTCTGGTGAACAAAACTTGCTCAAATCTTCACACCAGAGGCTAAAACTTGAAACATAGCATCTTTAGACATCTCTTAACATTACTTCCAATCCATAGACAAAGATATTCAATCTACAAAAAATGCGGAGCAAAACATGATATTGTCTTGGCAGATAGAACTGTTTTGCAATAGTACTTACTTCTCAACCAATTCCTTTGATGCTTACCTTAAGTGTTGTCAACACTTAATGCTCATACTTGCAACAATCTCCCCCTTTGTCAATGATGACAACACATGATGTGAAAAACCATTAAGACATATAATCTTGCTTTGCTTCTTTGCTCCCCCTCACTTGATGCTTTCACTGTCTGCAACTTTCTTCTTATGTTTTTCACATGAACTTCTCTCCCCCTTTGACATCAATGGAAAAGGGTGCCATACCTTTACTTTCACTTTACTACACAACTCCCCCTTTTCATGAACACTGCAACACTTACTACTCTTTATCAAGAACTTATATCAGCAACTTCTTCCTACTCCCCCTGAGAGGTAGGCTTCAAAACATCAATCCAAATCAAAAGATGAAACTTTAGTCACCACTGGACTGATGCATTCCTTATGCATCTTAGTTAAGAGCAGGAGGGGTAATAACTCCTAACTTCTCCCTGAGATACTCAAAAGTATCCTTAGGCAGAGGCTTAGTAAAACTATCTGCAATCTTATCCTTTGTAGACACATACTCCATCTTTACTTCATTCTTTGTTACCTTTCTCTTAGAAAGTGATACCTTATTGATATATGCTTTGTCCTTGAGTGCATCACTGGATTCTTTGAATTGTTTATAGCACGTGTATTGTCACAAAAGATTGAGATTGGTTCTTCATACACAACTCTTATATCCTTCAAAGTTTGCTTCATCCAAGGCACTTGAGTACAATAGCATGTTGCAGCAATATATTATGCTTCTGAAGTAGACAAAGAAACTGATTCTTGTTTCTTGCTCAGCCATGAAACCAATCTGTTACCCAAAAGGAAAGCACCTCCACTTGTACTTTTTATGTCATCTGCATCTCCAACCCAATCTGCATCTATATAAGCACTGAGAGTGAAATTAGTATCTTTGGGATACCACAATCCATAATCTAAAGTACCTTTTAAAAATCTCATGATCCTTTTGACTGCCATTACATGTGACTCTTTGGGATCTTCTTGAAATCTTGCCACAAGACAAACTACATGCATTATGTCTGGTCTGGTATGAGTTAGATAGAGCAGTTCTCCAATCATAGATATATATTTTTTATGATCAATCTTAGGTGATTCATCATTCTTGTTCAGCATGCAGCCAGTTACCATGGGAGTGCATACTAGCTAAGATTCTTCCATTCCAAACTTCTTCAACAATTCTTTCACATACTTGGACTGAGAAATGAAAATTTATTTTTCTAATTGAGTAATCTACAGTCCTAAAAAGAAATTCATTTCACCAAACATATACATCTCAAATTCTTTTTGCATTTCTTCTGAAAATCTCTTACACATACCTTCATTGCCTTCAAAGATAATATCATCAACAAAGACTACAACAATCAAAATTTGATTATCATTGATTTTGAAATAGAGATTGTTGTCAGCAGTACCTTTACTGAACCCTAATTGCATCAAATACTTGTCTAACCTTGCATACCAGTCTCTAGGAGCTTGCTTGAGTCCATACAGGGCTTTCTTCAATTTTCACACCATGTCACCTTGGTCTAGTGACTGAAATCCTTCCAGTTGTTCAATGTACACCTCTTCTTCCAGTTCTCCATTCAAGAATGCAAACTTCACGTCCATCTGATACACTTTGAAATCTTTGTGTGCTACAAATGCTAGGAACATTCTTATTGCTTCAATCCTTGCCACAAGAGCAAAAATCTCTTCAAAGTCAATGCCTTCAACCTGATAATATCCTTTGCATACCATTCTTGCTTTGTTTCTTACTACTTCTCCATTTTCATTCATCTTGTTTTTAAAAACCCATTTGGTTCCAATCACATTCTTATTAGTAGGTCTAGGGACCAATTCCCAAGTTTGATTTTTCTCTATCTGTATCAGCTCTTCTTCCATAGCTTTTATCCAACTTTCATCTTTACAGGCTTCATTTATAGTTTTAGGTTCAATTTGTGAAAGCAAATAGTAGTTCACCTATTCCTCTGTAACTCTTTTCCTTCTCAATACTCATTTGCTTTTGTCACCAATGCTTTGATCTTCAGAATGATTGATCCTTACATACCTGGGAGTCTTTATAGCACTTTTTGGAGCATTTTCTTCTTAAACTTGACTGTCCTATTGTCCCACCTTCTCTTTGTGGATTGTAGCAGCAGGTTCATCTGATTCATAGCCACTTAGATATGATGTTATCTCCATGTCTTCATCAACCTTCACATCAGTACTCTCAGTCATCTTTCTCAACCTCTTATTATAGCATCAGTAGGCCTTACTCTTAGTGGAGTATCCAAGGAAAATTCCTTCATCACACCTAGCATCAAACTTTCCTAACTCTTCATCTCTTCTGATATAACGTTTTCTTCCAAAAACTTTGAAATATTTCACTATGGGAACTCTTCCATACCACTATTCATAAGGCGTTTTAGTGTTGTTACCTTTGACTTGAACTCTATTTTGAATGTAGACAGCAGTATGTATAGCTGCTCTCCAATACACTTCTGGTAGGTTAGCCTCCATCATCATTGACCTAGCAGCCTCTTGAAATGTCCTATTTTTTCTTTCAACAACTCCATTCTGCTCAGGAGTCCTAGGAGCAGACAACTGTCTCTTCATCCCATGTTCTTCACAAAATATATTGAATTCATTTGATCTAAACTCACCACCTCTATCAGACCTTAAGCATTTGATCCTCAATTCCAATTCATTCTCAACCATTTTCTTGAAAACTTTGAACTTGTCTAAGGCTTGTGATTTGTCTTTTAGAAAGGTAACCCAAGTCATTCTAGAATAATCATCAATAAGAAACATAAAGTACATGTCTCCTTGCAAGCTTCTTGTTCTTGTAGGACCACACAAATACGTATGCCCCAGCTCAAGCAATCCAATAGAAAATTGTTCTTTACTCTTAAAACTTGTCCTTGTCTATTTTCCCACTTGGCATTCCTTGCAGATAGTGTTAGTGGGCTTCACAATCCTGAGTAGATCTCTCACAACTTGTACTGAGCTTATCTTCACCAGATTGTCAAAATTGATATGACACATCCTTCTATGCCATAGCCAACTCTCATCTGACTATGCCAACAAACAACAATTATCAGTTCCCCTTAGGTGATAGATATTACCTCTGGTCTTTTTACCAGTTGCAATCACTATTCCAGAGATTTCCATGATCTTGCAAGCATTGTCCTTGAATCTCAGATCATACCCTTTATTACACATCTAACCAACACTTAAAAGATTATGCTTTAGACCTTTCACATAGAGAACATCATCTATCTTATGCTTGCCATCAAAAGAAATAGATCATTTCCCATAGATCTTACCAGCTGCATTATCTCCAAACCTAACCAATCCACCATCATACTTTTCCAAACTTACAAACTTACTCTTGTCACCGGTCATGTGATGTGAGCATCCATTGTCAATGATCCATTCATCCTTATCCTTCTCAACCTGGATAGATAGAGCACTTTCTTCCACTGGTTTTTCTTCCTTCACACAGCTAGTAGGATTAGTAGACACAGGTTCTTCCTTAATAGTAATAAACAAGCATTCATTTGCACTAGTACTATTGTCATCAGACTCATCATCTGTTACACCATCATCATCAATATCTCTAACATAATAGCATTTCTTGACAATTCTAGGCCTACATTCAAATTTCTTTTTACCTCTTTCAATTCTCTCCAGACATCTGGATGCATAATGACCAATCTTACCACAAGAAAAGCATTTGAATGGTAATTTGCCTTTGAACTTACTGGTACCTCTTTGCATTCTATCCACAAAGTTGTCTTCAGCCTCATCAAGGTCATCATCTGACTCCACAGCATACTTTTGGGCTCTTGAAATCTTTTCTGAAGTGTTGGCTTTAAAAGCAGTCTCAATCTTCATCTCAAAAGCTGTAAGCTTCCCAAGCAACTGATCTTTTGAAATCTTTTTCACAGTCATAACCTCTTCAATTGCTACCACCTTATTACTATAGGATTTGGGCAAAGACCTAAGAATCTTTAGCACAGCCTCACCTTCATCAATAGATCCTCCTAGACCTTTGATTCCATTGACAATTTCATCAACTTTTTGCATGTAGATTGTTATGTTCTCATCTTCACTCATCTTCAGGGCTTCATACCTTGCCTTCAGGTTTTGTAATTTAGAACTTTTCATAGAATCATCTCCTTCATACAGATTTTTTAACTTATCCCAGATAGCATGAACAGTTTCCAGATTCTTGACTTTATCAACTCGGTATTAGCTAAAGCACTAAGCAAAGCATCTCTAGCCCTTCCATTCAACTCATACTCCTTGACTTCATCATCAGATGATGGACCATTTAGAGGAAGAGTATACTTTGTTTCTGCCATCTTCCATACATTATAACCAAGACAAATAAGATGACTTTTCATTCGTACCTTCTAGGGAGCATAGTTTGTTCCATCAAATTGCAGAGACTCTTTCTTGTGCACCATCCTGGATCTACCTTGAGCTATTAGGCTTTTTACCAAGGAACCCTCACTCTAATACCAATTGTTGAAAAGCACAATACAATTGAGAGGGGGGGTGAATCAGTTGTAACGAATATTTCAAAACCATTAACACTTCAACTAATCAACACTGTGTATGTATATTAATCATGAAAGCATGAAACATAAACTTAAATACATTCAACACAGGAGACACTAGATTTTACGTGGAAAACCCCATAGGGGAAAAACCACGATGAGTGTTAGCTCTCAATATAATATGTTATAACAATACCAAAAATCAGAGGCTCACTACCTTAGGGCTCACTGCAAATGAAGAGGCTCACTACCAATGGGGTGGCTCACTGCAAATGAAGAGGCTCACTGCAAATGAAGAGGCTCACTGCCAATGGGGTGGCTCACTGCTAGTGGGTGGCTTATTGCCAAATTGGTGAATTGATATAGTAACATCTATACTATGCCAAGGTTCAATTCCATTGAAGCACAATAAGTATCCTTTGCTCTGCTCTGCTTACACTTCACACTTTGATACATTTTCATGACTCAATTACAAGTATTTATATAATTTATTAACCTTGGGATAATCATCAAGGTCAGCATTACAATCATCAACCATTGGAACAATCTCCAAGGTCGGTAAACACATATACATAAGAATAGGTCTAGACCTAAACAGGTTAATGAAAGAGAAAATATTAATGTGGACCAAACCACGCCTTAGCTAGGACTCAAACACAATCTTCCATGCTACAACACGCTATCACAACCTTCAAAGTATAACCGCAAGTAGTGAGAACAACCAAGTCGACTAAAACTGGTGTTAACATTAAAACCTTTAAGAACACGCTTCATGCATGATCTGGATTATACTTTGTGAACCAATCAAAAGGTAGGAACATGATCTAGAGTCATCCACAAGCACGTTACAATCACCAAGAACATCCGCATAACCTCTAAACACTTTATTCATAAGATTCTTCAAACCAGAGCACTTGAACATTTACTATCGGCCACTATCATAAAAGAAAGATCGCTTATGGAGCACCAAATCATGAACCCTTTGAACTGAAGGCACATATCATCATCACAAACTTAATTCTAGAACCGCTGACTATAATAATTCAATGCGGAGAAATGCAAAGCAAAATACATTCTCCCTGTCACCATTAACTACATAGAAAAATAGTTTTTACTCTGGTGAACAAAACTCGCTCAAAACTTCACACCGGAGGCTAAAACTTGAAACATAGCATCTTAAGACACCTCTTAACATTACTTCCAATCCGCAAACAAAGATATTCAGTCTACAGAAAATGCGTGGCAAAACATGATATTGTCTTGGCAGATAGAACTGTTCTGCAATAGTACTTACTTCTCAACCAATTCCTTTGATGCTTACCTTAGGTGTTGACATCAATGACAACACTTACTGCTCATACTCGCAACATACCCATGTCCTTCTACTATAGCCATCAATAAAATGAAAAATAATATGTGGATTTTCCAATTGAAGGAACATCTACGGGACCAAACACATCAGAATGAATAAGATCCAATTCACCACAAGATTTATGAGAACTCAAGTAAAACTAAACACAGTTTTGTTTTCCATAAATGCAATGCTCATAGAAATCAAACTCAAGATTACAATCAGACAACCCTTCAACAAGGTATTTATTTTTCAAGGTCCTTAGACCCTTTTCTCCAATGTGGCCAAGTCTATGGTGCCATAACATAGTTTTCTCTGTAGGTAACGTTGATTCAGAAGAAAGAGCACCCTTGGGTACCCAAAAGCCATGACCATCTGCTGAAGATGTAACCCTCACCTCTTCCACAGACTTGCTTTTTCACATAAGTACTATTACACTCAACAATGCATACATCAAGCTTATATAATGTGCCATGACTGACACCTCTAGCAATCACCATAACACCTCTAACCATCTTGCATCCTGCATCAGAAAATACTACCTGCACACCTGCATCTATTAGTTTGCTCACAGATAACAAATTTCATGCTAATCTAGGGATATGCAACACACCATTAATCCTTTTTATTCTACCATCAGAAAACCTGATTCTAACTTTACCACAGCCAACAATATTTAAATAAGAATCATCACCCGAGTACACCTTACCTCCATCAAATTCTTCATATTCAGAAAACCAATCTCTATTAAAGGTCATATGGAAAGATGCACCTAAGTCAATTAACCATGCATCTTTACCTGCACAAGTTGCCAAAGCTGCAATGAATGCATTGCCATCTTCCTTCTCAGACTCAGAATCAGAATCAAATCTCTTCTTTTTCTTCTTCTTTTTCGTCTTTTCTTCTTTACATTCCTTACGAATATGTCCAGGCTTACCACAATTCTAGCAAACAACTTTGGACTTTCCAGGAGATTTGGATTTCTCCTTGGACTTGGATTTATCACACTTCTCATTCTTCTTGCCTTTTTCCTTAGGTCTTCCATGAACATTTAGGGCCCCTCCTTGGCACTGATGGATACCTTCCTCCTCATCTCCTCAGAAAGAAAAGAACCCACCACATCTTCAGTCTTCAATATAACAGAAGTACTCCCAATAGCCATAACAAGAGAATCCCACAAATCAGGCAAAGAACAAAGCAATATCTGACATTTCTCCTCCTCATCCATTTTGACACCAATTGATGCCAATTGAGCCACGAACATATTGAATACTTCCAGGTGGTATGTAATCCATCCACCCTCTTCCATTCTCAAGGAATATAATTTCTTCCTTAAGAAAATCTTGTTCACTAAAGATTTGGCTTGATACATATCACCAAGCTTCCTCCATAGTTTCTGTGCAGAGATCTCTTCATGGAAAGTGATTAAAATAGAGTCTACCAAACACAATCTGATTATGCCCTTGGCTTTACGGTCCATAACATCATATTGACCAGCCAAAGTAGGATTTGTAGGCCTTGAAACCTTCTCATCAACAGCATCCCATAGATCTCGATCTATCAACAGATCCTCCATCTTCAGCTTCCACATTTCAAAATTATTTCTAGAAAATTTATCCACCTCTATTCTCCCTGATGAACTTGCCATCTAAAAATTCCTGCAACAAGATCACAAAGTGTCTTCTGCACAAGCTCCCACTTAAATTTGGATTAGTTCAGAAAAAACCCAACAATCCACAACTGAAACTAAAGGTGATCGTGCTCTGATACCACTTGTAAGGAAGCTAAGGTAGCGGAACAACTTCCTACACTAATCTTGAGAGGAGGATAATGCAAAACTTTACAGATATTTAACAGTTACAGAAACTTAAACAGAAATAAACATAGATATCATGCATACCACAACACAATGATTTACGTGGGGAAAACCCTTTCGAGAGAAAAAACCCCACACTCCAAAAGTCGCCCAATATATTAATCAGAAATCACAAAGATTACAATATACTTGCAGAGAAAGCTTCTCATAGGAGTATCACCACCAGAGATCTAGAGACAACATGACCACCATCAGACTCTCAGGATACATCATGATACCGCAGTCATTTAATACAATGCCCTCATAAAATAGGGTTACCTTCTAGGGCAAGAGAAGCCAACAAAATATCTACCATCATATCTAAAACCTAATAATGAATGGTCCATATTTACAATATATCATTAATTTAATGTATGTCAGCCATTTAATAGAACTTTTGTTAGCAAAAAATGTTAACATGCATCCCACTCCACCCCATGCTCCCATTGTATATTACACCTATCGGTGTAACTAGGAAATATATATATATACTATGAACAATAAACCTTATATAATTGCAAGGTTGAGACACATTTCCCCAACACAAACTAGTATCCAGATTAAACCAAGACACAATACTAAACATACTCTAAACCAAGAATCAACATCTCCAATCACATGAATATAACCATCTCCTAACAATAGAACTTAGGATGTCAAAGTACTCATACTGCATAAAAGAATCAAAATCCAAGAGTTTATCCATGACACCCAACTATTATAGAAGATCATCCATCACCAGGTGATGAATAAACATCACTACCAAAGCTCTTACTAAACTGTGATATGAGATATCCATGGTATCATGATAACCATCTCCTAAATGAATATCACCATGGTCCACACACACTCAACTGTAATACCAATAAACCTAGAGTAGAACCAAGATGGTCCATGACAAGAAGATAAACCATCACTATCAAAATCTCACACTAAACCATGTAACAAAGATATCCATGAAATCATGAAAAACATGCTACAAGTCCCAATAACCAACTATCCAAGTACTTTAATCATCCATCCTCTCATCCCAATGCAACATACCAATGCATAAATGACCACAAACAAGGTCAACTAACAAAGTCTGCATCAACATAAAATTAATCTCATGGATATAGATAGTCCACATCCAAGTCATCCCACTACAGCCAATGGGTAGCTAATCCACAAAACTAAATAAATGGTAGATATCAAACTCAAACTCATCATCACATCAGTAATCTACAAACTAAGATATCAAAGAAGATAACCTATAGACCTCAAGACTCAAACACCATATCAATCCCAAATCTAATTTTTCAAACAAGTCCATAAATGAGAAACCATATTCAAGGAACTAATCAAGCATCTAGGAGATAAGAACAACCTCCTAAAACTAAACCACACCACCACCTATAATCATGAATCAAACATCATAACCCATACATATCAACTGCATACATGATCATGTCATGCCAATGATCAAAATGAACCTACATATCCATGACACCATAATCATCATCATCGTTGTACCTGTACTCGATTCTCACTAAATCGAGACTCCTAGTCTCATATGTGTATCAACCATGTCCTCAAACTAGTAGACTACCTATGTACTTGTCTCCATCAAAGTCCAAACTCTAAAAAACACCTGTAAACCTATAACTGAAAGCACCAAATCTGAAAACCTTCTATACCATGATGTTGGTCTCATAACAACACGCACTCCCACAATTTTGTGCCCAAGACATCTGAATGCTCTCACAATCACACCCTAAATATCAGGCTCCCACAGGTGCTCAAACAAGTACAAAACTCTCTCTACACACCAAACTAAAAATTCATATGATCCATTGTGTAGTATACTACAAATTCTCTCGAATGCCTATTCTAAATCAAATATCCAATTCTGTATGTGAAAGTTATGACCATTTAACTGTCCTAGAGCAATGCTTGGATTCAGGTACCAAATTATAACACAAACAAAAAAAATTGATGACCAAACCTATACCACTATGTCAGTGAATACTAGGATGAGTTTGCAAAAGTAGTAGTTCACAATCATGATTCTATATTGACTTATGAATCTATTCTTTGACAAAGTACACAACAAAGATAGAATTATATTCTAGTGAGAAGTTACACTTTTCAAGGCAAAATTTAGAATCATTAGAGTCTTCATCAATTGTCGCCATTCTTTGGTCATAAAACTAAGTATTGTTGTCCTTCTCATTTCATTTCTAATCATAGCAAGGACACTTATCAAGTGATCAAAAGTCTAGCTATTATTGTTTAGTATAGGTTAATATATGCTAATGTCTATGCATTTTATTGGATTATCCTAGACTAAACCCTAGGAGTTGGGTGTTGCCACAATAGTGTGTCCCACGTATGGGACATCCTAATTTTTGTCTGAAATCACATATTTTTTAGAAAAAATAATGATTTAAGCCTTGAGGGGTTCCATCTAAATAGGTTTAATTGAAGGGGGTTAGATAAAACCCCCTTAGATCAAACCCCCTTGAAAATAACCCCCCTAGTCTTAAATCAAACCCTCGATGGAGTCTCCTCTACACCTATCAAAATGCTGACAAAAAACCAATTTTGCTTCACCTTTTGGGGGATCAAATGAAGTCATTTAGAAATTCTATTTTGTAAGTATATAGCCCTTAGTATAAGATTTCCAAAAAGTATGATATTGAATATATTTCATTTGGTTATTATATTTATTTTCTATTTTCTAGTGAACGTGGGTTTTTCACCAAACATCAAGATCTCCATTCCACACATGAAAAAAAATAGAGAACTTTTTTTTTTGAAAAATATCTACACACTACATATTGATGTCCTTGTTTCAACAAAAAAAGAATAAGTTAATTTGGATACATACAAAAAAAATTATGTTGTATGGTATAAACCTTTGTCTGAATTATAATTAATCTCACTTCAAAAATTAATTAAAAAGTATGCAACAAAAAATTATGAAAAAATATCTATGCACTAGATATTGGTGTTACAAATTTATGTTTAAAATTTATAATTTTGTCCTTTCTATAAAAAACTTATGTTGTATGGTATAAACGTCACTTTTTAAAAATGATGCTAACTATAAGAAATAAGTTATTAAAAGTTATGGAAAAAAATTCATAAATTAGTTCTTAAATTTTTTTAAAAATACATTTAGAATCTACACACAAAATCTTAAAAATCACTAGTTCACATCATCTTCAAATTCTTAACGGATTAGTTGCTATAGGTGTCAAAAAGTGAAAATTTTGTTTAAAATGTTGATTTCAATGTCCCACTTTGGCCAAAAAGTGGGACATAGTATTGTGGACTAACTCGGTTATTTATTTCCCTTTATAATTATAGATGAGTGTACATTAAATTTTAGCTAATACAATAAAGAATCAATTATAATCATCACACCCATAAAACATCAACTGGCTCTAAAAGACAAAATAAAAAAGAAGAGTTATTTTGTATATCATCAATTCAAGGCCCTTTAGTTAAAGTATTAAAGGATGGCTTATTAAAGTCACCTTTTCAAATTGGGGAAACATTACATGATATGTTGGTACCATGTCCCCAACGAATAACTAACATGCCATTTACTATTATCTTATATATGGATATTTTTTTATGTATAAATACGGTTAAAGGAATCGTTCCCATGAGAGAAAAAAAGTAGAAGACGGCATGCCCTGTTGGGACAAGGGTGCCCAGTCATCAGTGTCCTTGATGGTGCGAGAGATCCGTCAAGCCCCAAAGATCAAGAGAAGAGCCAAAGACCTTGTGGTGGCCTGCGTACAGGAAAAAATTTGCTAGAAGATTTGCTTCCTTGTTCACCTCTCTGTAACAGTGAGCGATAGTGTAATCTGCAATGGCAGACAAGCAATTCCAAATGGAATCTACAATGTTCTTAAGTTTCCAGTTTGGAATTTTCCTTGTTGTGATGGCATTGATACAAATCTATGAGTCACCTTCAATGTCTAGACTTGAGATCTGTTTTTCCCTGCACTTTCATAGGCCGGCCAGGAGGGCCTAGAATTCAGCCTTGTTATTTGTTCCCTCTGCCAATCGCTTGGACAGTGCCCAGATAAGGTTTCCTTGATCATCTCTTAGAATGCATCCTGCCCTTGAGATTCCAGGGTTTCCTTTGGAGGCTCTATCAAATTTTAGTTTTAGTCTGCCTATGGGAGGCGGGTTCCATTTTACTTTAGCTCTTTTAATCCTCTTGGTTGTGTGTGGGCCACTTGTAGAGTAGTAAGGGGAAGCCTTTAGTAGCTTTTATTTCTTCATGACTAAGTCATCCCAGCTTGTGAAAGGCTTTATATTTGAGTGTCCTTGTTTTTCCATAACCATTTCACAAATACTCGCTTCAATCTTCTTTTGGACCTCCACAGCTGTAAGTTGTGTTTCCCTAAAAATTTTGTTGTTACATTCCCTCCATAGGTGCTAGATTACCAGCGAGGTGGAAGCAATCCAAATGCCCTCCCAGAGGGAGTTCCTGATTTTTTGCCATGAGCAGAAGAGGTCCAAGAGATCCATCGGTAGAGCACCTATCCACCCCAAATTGTTAAGTAGCCATACCCAACATTCCTTGGTGAAATCATAGTTGAGAAGTAGGTGATCTGTCGTTTCCTCATCCTTTTTGCAAAGTACACACCTAGATGAACCTGGTATACCTATTGTCTTCAATCTGTCTCCTGTCAAAATTCTTTTGTGGAGTGTCATCCAGGTGAAAGCACTAGCTTTGGGGAGGCACCACTTGCTCCAGCAAAGCTCCATCAGCCAATCAGATTTCCTTAGTATGGCACATTGGATTTTGTATCCCATCATAGTTGTATATTCTCCTGACTTTGCCCCTGTCCAAACCAAGCAGTCCTCTTTCGAATTCATAAAGAGCTTCCTCTCATAAAGTATTTGTTTGAGAAGGGCCTTTTGTTCTTCCAACACTGGGATATTGTCAACTTCCTTCCATTTCCAGATGTTCGCGCTAGTTTGAAGGGGAGAGATGTAATCGGTGACTTTCATGCCCCATGTTCTAGAGAGGATTTCCATGATGTCATATAGTCTTGGATCATTTTACAATGGGGGAAAAGCATTCCAAGAATCTTTATAGAACTTGGTTGTACGTCCATTGTTAATGGTCCAAGAAAGGTAAATCATTATGATTGACCTACATTGGGTTAGAAAGTTCCATATATGTGAGCCCTTTGGGGAGTTGGGTGTTGTAAGGATACGGAGAGGATCTGCACTATCCAAGTATTTATGTTGCAGGAGTTTGCACTAGTGGGCATCCAGTTCCCTGTATAATTTCAAACCAGCTTGGCTCAAGGGCAAGATTTTGGAATTTGATATTCCTGATGCCCAGACCTCCATCATCTTTGCTTTTGCAAGTTGTCTCCTAGCTAATTAATGGAATGCATTTGGTTTCTTCTGACCCTTCCCAAAGGAATTTCTTGAAAATGCCTTCCAGCATCCTGTTTGCTTTGCCTGTGATCTGTGTACTTAATAGTAGATAGATTGGTATTGCTGATAGTAATGCCTTAATCATCATTATTTTCCCAGCCATAGGGAGCCATTTGCCTTTCCATGTTGAGGCCTTGCTGCGGCATTTTTTAATCATTTATTCCCAGAGATTGGTTCACGTGGCTTCTTTGAATAGGGGTACCCCTATGTATTTACCTAACAGCATTTCAGTGTTGAACTCCAGAATGTCCACAATTCTCTTCTTCATGCTACACTTGGTGTTGAAGAAGTATATGCAAGATTTCCTATTATTGATACACTAACCAGAGGCATGTGTGTAGCTATCCAAGGTGCTTTTGATATGTTGGGCCTCCTCAATGCAAGACTTCCCATAAAGGATTGTATCATCCGCAAATTGCTGATGAGTAAAGGCAGGGAGATTGTCCGCTACATGAATGTCTTTCTAGTTGTTATCCCTAGCCTACACTTTGATCACATGGTCGAGTGTATCCACCATTATTACAAATAGGAAAGGTGAGAGGGGGTCTCCCTAATGGAAACCTTGTGTAGATTCAAAAAAACTTAATGGGTTGTCATTAACCAGCATAGAATATCTTACTGTGGAGATGCAGTTAAACACCCAAGTAAGCCATTTGTCACAGAACCCTAATTTCTTCATGATAAACATAAGGAACCTCCAATCAACTTGATCATAATCTTTTCTTATGTCAATTTTGATAACCATGCATGATTGATTTGAGGTGCGTATGGAGTGAATAGCCTCGTGTGCTATAATGATGTTATCCGTGATGGAGCGTCCAGGAGTGAAACCACATTGATCTTCTAAGATGATTTTAGGGAGAATGCTCTTCAGTCTATTCACCATCACCCTTGAGATAATTTTATAAATCAAGTTGCAGTGGGAGATTGACCTAAAGTCAGTGAGGGCCTCCGCATTATTTACTTTTAGGATTAGGGCGATTAGCATTGTGTTGATGTCCTTCACAATTTTCCCTGAGATTTTGAACTCCTCCACCATCTCCCAAACATCCTTGCCTAGTATATCCTAGAAGTGATGGAAGAAACTAGTAGGAAAACCATCAGGCCCTAGTGCCTTATTTGCTTGCATTTGGAAAACAATGCTTTTGACTTCTTCCAACGTTGTGCTTCTGCACAGCATCTCATTGTCTTCCTGTTTTATCAGTTATGGTGTGAGATTTAGAAAGTAACTTTGGCTCTGTATATTTGAGGCAGTCATGCATGCAAGGAATTTTTTGAAGTGATCTTCCTCAGCCTTTTGGATCAGCACTAGTGGGTCTGTGATAGAATCTCCATTTTTCGATCATCAACTGAGAAATCTTATTGTATATTCTTCGAGCCTTGGTTGAATTATGAAAGAACTTGGTGTTCAGATCTCCACTTTGGAGCCAAGTTTCCCTAGATTTGGACCGCCAGTAGATCTCTTCGCATCTAAGGATTTCCTGATGGTCTTGAAGTAGTTCCTTTTTTATTTCAAACTCTGTCGGTCCCATGACATTAATTAGGATGGATTCATTTAGTGAAAGAAGGGCCACTTCGATTCTTTCCTTTTCTTTGAAGATATTTTTGAAAGTGGAGAGATTCCATTCCTTCAGGTGATTTTTTATAGCAATAAGTCTTTTTTCCATCATGAACATTTTGGAGCCTTTCTAGATTTGAGAATCCGTCCATTTTTTCATCAGTTTCAGAAGGGATTCATGGTGGAGCTACATGCTCTCAAATTTGAAGGGGCATCTTGTTGGGGCTTGGTCATTTAAAATGGAGAGAGTTACCTGATAATGATCAGAACCAGATAGAGGCACAATGTTGGATTCCAGCAGGAAAGATTCCTCAAGCCATGTGGTGTTTAGGAGGAACATGTCGAGCCTCTCTGCAATATTGGTGAAGCCTTGTCTTCGATTTGTCCATGTGAAGGAGCCATTTTTTGGGTTTGGATCCATGAGATTGAGATTGTTGACAAATTATTGAAAGTCTCTCTGCGCCCTACTAACATGGGATCTGCCTCCTCTCTTTTCCTCATTTAATAAAACAATGTTGAAGTCCCCTCTGATGATTAACAAATTTATTCGGAAGTGGAAACAAATTTTGTCACTGATTCCCAAAGTTGCTTTTTATCCTCCATTTTCATTGGCCCATAAATGTTAATGATGTGGAAGGTCAGCCCTAATTAAAGACACTGTGATCTAGCCACTATCCAGTTTGAATCTTCTCTTATCACATCGATTTATCCTATTTGACTTCCAAATGAATCCAAGACCACTAGAGGCACCCATGGCCGAAGTGAAATGCCCCTTCCAGTTGTAGCAATGGGACAAAAACACCTTCACCTCTTCTTCTTTGAGTTTTGTTTCCTGAAATAGAATGAAGTCACTCTTTAGTAGCTCAATTTGATGCTCAATCAAGCGTCATTTGTTAGGGGTGTTTAAGCCCCTAACATTCCAAGTAGAGACCCTCATGGCTCCCTAAGGGAGGAGCATCCTTCCTTGTGATTCAGAAAGTTGTTGATGGAAGTCTGTCCCTAAGCCACCGCATCCATTTGTCTTTTTTCCCTATTCATCTGCCTTCCTCTTTTCCTCCATTGATTGACATTCAATTTGTCGATTTGGGATGCAATTTGGTGTATGTAGTGGTTCTCCAGAGTGTCAAGATCGTCCTCCACAAGGGATTCATCACCGGACCAATCGGTGGCTTCCTCCTCAGTCAGCCAAGGCTCTGCTTCCTAATCAAGTAAAAGGTTGGCGGCCTTCACTTCTAGGTTTGTGCTTGGCTCATGTCCTGGAAGGACAATGTCTTGATCAGATGGAAACCTAACTGATTTGTAGCACACATTTCCAGTGCCTTGTTATTATTTCAGACCATCCTCCGTTATTTAGGCTTGGGTGTTGATTAGATGCATGAGGCTGTGTTATGGTTCCTTCATAAGCAATTTAGGCAAAAAATTTTATTTTCTTCAATTTCTAGTTGTTGTATCCATGCTCCTTCTCCCATGGAGAGAGAGATCTCTAACGGGATATCCAAAATGTATGCAATTTTTAGTTGAGAAAAAATGTAAGAGTTACCATTCATAATATCCCATTCCAAGTCTACAAACATGCCTACAGCATCACCAATCTTCCTTAGACTCTCCCTTGTCTAGAACTCAATCGACAGATTGTAAAGGTGCACCTAGTCTTCGCAAGTGTTGGAGATGGCCCGTGTTGGATCAAAATTTGGGTGCCACTTCTTCAAGAAAAGGGTATATGCTCCCATGTGTCATATCTTGAAGAGAATGGTGTCATGATCTTCCTGGTTGGCAAAGATAATTGCAAAGAGGTCTTTAGGCAGGAATTTCAACACGAATTATTTCTTCCAATTCTCCCGAGCCCATGAAACAATCTCCTCCCTTGCTCATTTGGCACCTATGAATCTCCCAAAGGCCACAAGATTCTTGAGTAGTTCACTGTCCTAGTTCACCTCTGCTTCCAAATCAACATTAATGCTTGTCGAGGTGGTGGGTTGTTCGAGCACCTTGTGTGAGGTTTGCGAAGTCACTCCTTGCTTCTTCTTTCTATTGCAATCCATTCTTCGTTGACCCCCAAGTCATTTAAATATATATATATCTTACATATTGATATTATTTGTATAGACATCAAATTGTTTTCCTTAAAAAAGGTATTAATACATTAATTTAAACAATTAATATATTTATTAAAATATATAAAAAAGATTCTTAAAAATAAAATGGATCTTTTTTGTAAGGCGCCAACCTTTAAGTGACTTTATATGCACTCCTTGTGTTTAATGATCTCATTAACACTAGTTAATGGTAGAACTTGCATGTGATTTTCTAACCTTCTAGCCTTGATTTGTAAATTACACAATTGATTGTTCTGAATTATTAGATTTTAAAATGTGATTATTTAACTTAATTAAGGTTTTATTTGTGGATTATGATTGATTGAATAAAAATTACATAAAGTGAACCATCTTTAACAATAGGAGTTAAGTGGGTATAGAGTAAAGGATGTCAATTATGTTAATATTGTTTTCTAATCATTTATTGATGTGGTTACATTCCTTGATGATTGGATTATTTATGAGTATAATCATGATCAATGGGAATTTTGAGATGATTCTTGAGGAGTAGCAATTAAATCAACTCAAATGACTCCAAGTGATGGCAGCACTAACCCTGTTGA
This sequence comes from Cunninghamia lanceolata, assembly GCA_027924645.1. Classification (NCBI taxonomy): domain Eukaryota; kingdom Viridiplantae; phylum Streptophyta; class Pinopsida; order Cupressales; family Cupressaceae; genus Cunninghamia; species Cunninghamia lanceolata. The sequence continues at coordinate 951,200 of BSBN01000312.1, forward strand.
AGGTAAGATTTATGGTGATTTACTTTAATTATTACAAATGAATAGTAAAATTTTGATTATGTTTCTTTTATTATATGCACTATGGATAGATTGATGTTTGTGATAAGTGTGTAGGTGTAATTTCCAATGGGAGAATAAGAGAATCACCAGGATCCTAATCTTTACTTGCATCATGTCGTTAAGCAATGTGATTCGTGTCTATGTATCCAAGTGAGACAAATGCCATGATCTAATGTGGACTAAGACCTTAAGTGTGAACTATGTTATTTTAGGTCTTTGAATTATACTTTTGTTGGAACCTTAGTTAAATGTTTTACTGCTTAGGTGTATTTACATGTGTTAAAGGAGATGGGGGTAAGAGTGCAAACCCGAATGGAAATTTCAAGGGAACATTTCATAAGTACAAAAAGTAATTTTTTGTGTTGAGAGGTCATTTTTGGGACCCCAACCCAAGTACTTATGGATATGCACTTGGGGAAGGGTGTAGAAAGTTTTTTAAGGCTTTGTGATGTATTTTATGAGCCAATGAAAAGAGATAATACTTATGAAGGCATGGGTTCTTGGGTGGAAGTACACCAAGTCCATCTATGACCTTCCAAGAGGTTTGAATGGATAAATGAATACTATATGGGCTCACGTGGGTGCCCGTGCCTTATTTATTATGTTGTAAGATAGGTTGGTATGGGAGAGAGAGGTGACATGTGTCTCCATCCTATTGGATTGAGAGGAGTGATATGGCACTCTCATCTAAGATTCTCAATTGGCATGTGGGGGGCATTATTTTCTCCTTTTTTGAGACTTAACAATGCGGGAGGAGATGGGAAGAAAGTGAAGGGAGGGTGAGAAAATTTCTATGTGATTGGAGGAATTCATGGATTTGGAAGGGAGGTTTTGGGTGTTCAATATCCTTCTCAACCACCTTGAAAGGTAAGCTCTCATATTTCATAGTTTTATTGTTTATATTGTGATTGTGTTTAAGCTTGAGTAGCCTTGTGAGCTTGTGATAAAATGTAGTTGGTTGATTTTGTGTTGAGAAAGTATTTTTTTATGAGGTTATGATATGGACTTTCACATACTCTCATGTGGTTGGTTCCCTTTGCTTATACTTGAGCTTAACCATGTGTTTCCCCAAGATGTAAGAGCTTAGCCAAGTGTTTTGGTTGTGTATGTGTGAGTGTGGTTGTTTAGGGTCCTAGTGGGTTCTCCTAGCTTGGGGGTGCATTTCTAGTGCAAATCCTATGGTTGGGAGGTGAGCACTTTCTTTTGCAATGTTAAGTTTTTCATAAAGCTTATGAACAAGAGGATTATATCTTTTGTTTGGGTAAGAATCATTTATGTGAGAGAATTGATATCCTTGTTTGTAGATGGTTGTATAAATAAAAAGATTGTATTAGTTCCTTGCAAGAAATATATGTTCTCGATGGAGAAAGAATATGAAATTTTAGTTTCCTTTGAAATATATTTCAATGATGTAGACACATAATTACCAAAATATAGGATGTATATATATATATATATATATATATATATATTGAAGCATTATATTGTATAAATGTTGTAGCAAATATAAATATATGGATTTCCTCTTCTATTAGATGGTTGTATCTTTTTCTAGATATAAATATATCTACTTGTAGGTGGAGTTATTATTATGTGTTAATATGTAAATATTACACTTATATCTATAAATCTCATAATTAAAGTTCAAGCGAAGTTTTTTTTAAATAATAGGAACAATAATAAATTTTAAACACCTTTACCTATATCATAAATTTCAAGATTAACCTTGATGTTTTGAAATGCTCATGAGTATAAATGTGAATCTAGTTATTGTTTATGGAGACTGGAATGTTAAAGTAGTCTTATATACATTTATATACCCCAGTTGGAAGTTGGAACTACCATTACTTGATGAGATTCAAAAAGTAATAATACTAATAAAATAAAATAAAACGTAGTGCATTTTGTGCATGCCTTGTAGCCTTGGCATTCCATGAGATTATATTCCTAAAGCATTTAGTAAAACAGTTCACAATTCTTTCTTATGAATCCTTATTTTGCATACATTTGATTTGAAACATTTGTCAAATAGTTCAAGTGCTTTCCTATGTTCTTCATTTTATTTTCATGTATATTGGATGAATTTATTCTCCTTTATGTTTAGGTGGATGTCCATGCCTTGTTACTATGATATTCCAAATCAACTCACTACAAATATCAATGAAATGGACACAAAATGGCACATGTGATGTACCCTTACTAATGGCATAGATCAAATTACTCCTACTCCTGTGGAAAAATCTGATCAAGAGGGGGAGAATCTGATAGACTTCTCTCTATGCAGAAAAGGAGAGTCTGGCAGGTGATAAAAATATCATTATCTTGAGTGGGGGTCATGTTGATCAATTCACTCATTGTGGTGTTTACTTGTGGAATCAGAATTGGAACGATTGGAGTGTCTACATGTTCTCTTGTGAACCTCTAAAGAGATGTGGTTGTCATTATTTTGATTTGATTAGGTGGATCACTGGATCTGATTTGGTTGAGTTTGTTAGCTATAAAGTGACAAAAGGTATTAAGCCTTCATTCCTCTAGTTTGATTAGTTTTCTAAAAGTGTTAGTTCTCTCATGTGAAGCTCTTCTCTCACGTGCCTTCCTTCATTGGCTTCTTGAATTTGCTTAAGGATTTCCACTTGTTCTCAAGCATATTCTTCTATTGAAATTTCTTGTATGGGTAAGTTTGCTCCGATTTCACTTCAAACTATCTCAATCTAGTTTTCCTTTACTTTAGGACACATCAAGCATGGAAAGACAAGTGAGGAATGGAAAACTCAAGAAAGTAATTCTAGTGTGTTCGTTTATTAGTTGACTTTGATTTTTTAGATGTGTTGAGTTTTGCTTTGATTCACTTTGATGTTGAATTTGTTGATCTATTTATTAGATGCCTCATGATGTTATCAAGGTATTTTGTCTCCTTGTATTGTGTTCTCGTAAGTTGTAATGAATTATCTAATTGAATTAATCTAAATACATGCAAAAATAAATCTATTCTATCTTTTTACATTTTTCTAAAAATAAATTGTGATCTAATTAGCTATTGAATAAAATAAATTTTCTCTTTTGTATTTTTAATGGATGTAGCTAAATGATTTTGACCGAATTTCTCTAGATGCAATTTCTATGTTTTGGGTTTTTTGCTTTGTTTTTATCTAAATGATGATTAATAATGAATTTTTGTTGCAAGTATTTTGAATTTGCAGAGAAAGAGTGTTTTGAAGCAAATAAAATAAAAGAATCTTCTAATCTAAATTTTAATCTAAGAAGCCATTTATACTTAATCTAATCTAAGAAAACAATAATAGATTCTACTCCAACCAAGAATTAATAATGGTGTGTTACAATCCTTAGGCAATTTTGATGTCCTAATTACTAATTTTAAACTACTATATAAATGAAACCTTCTATAAAATAAAGTAAAATAGGGAACCTATCTCAAGCTTCAAGAGATTCTTTGTAGTTGTTGTGAATTGTGTCCTTAAAGGATCCAACTTGTATTGTTGTATATTCTCCTCTCCAACTTCGAGGTGCTCCTCTTGATGGAATGGAAGATGATGTAGAAAGATTAGAGATTGATTAGAGATGGAAGCTTCAAAAGCTTCAAGTTTTGTATGGGAAGGCTTAAAGCATGTAAAATATGTTGTGATGGGACTTGGATTTGGCTCATAGAGAGGCTTGCAAACTCATGAAGGTAGATCCCATTCCTACAGGAAAAGATGTAGATCTTATTCACTAAATTAAATAGAGGCACTAAATGTAGGCAAGATTTTCAACCACCACCTAGATGCATGAGGCATGGAGTATTTAAATAGGACAATAAACATAATCAATGGGAGGTGACAATCATAAGGGGAGAAGAGTAGTAGTTAGGAGGAGTGATTGGTGTCATTAGGACTTAAGAAGGCTAACAATTAGAGCTCAAACTAGAAAAAAATACTAGAACCAGAAGATTGATGTGCCAACAAAAAATGATAGGGTCACCCCTTTCGTCAAGGTGGTCGCCCCTTTTTCCAGGGGATGTCACCTAAGTGACACTATAGATTAACCTAGGTCACCCACCTAGGCATCCCTATAGCTAAAGGCATGGAAGCTCAATTTTAGAAGGAACGCACAAGTTGAGTATGTGGCTAGCAAGGATGGAATACACATGGGGGAAGTTATAAAGGCACAAAAGGGAATTCCATCAAGATAGAAAAAGAAGTGAGAAGAAATAATCATGGCACGTGGGTCATGAGCTAGATCACCAAATCATCATATGACTTACATGTTGACTCATACAATTTTGGGCACTTGTAGTTACAAGCTCCCTTTTTTAGTGTAAGCAAGATGGATGATGCCAACGTCATGGAGGTTGGTCGCACCTAACATCTGTATTTGAAATTTTCTAAAGCCTTTTGAATAGAAGAAATGCATGGTCAAAATAATAAGAGATTTTTTTTAAGCAACAAAAATAATAGAAACTAAAATAAAAAGAGATACTTCAGTGTGGTCCTACATAAGTGCACAACCCGCTCAAGGAGGCTAACCCTTATGAATTAGGGTGTGACCCCCTATGGGTACCACCATAGTCCCTCCCACAACTATTGTTTGGCCCTTCATTACCCTTGGCTACCCTTCTCCCATGGCCTCCACTATTAAGGGTTGCACCTGGAGTCCTTCCATGCACCATCACCATATACATTTCTCTCCTTGTAGCAAACAAAAATGAAAGAAAAAAATAACATTCTCAATCAAATTTAGAGCAAGTTTTATTCATATGGCCATTGCTTTATTTTTTTTATATTTTAGGGTTCTTTCTTTTAACAAGAAGTAATGGTGTATCATGGAAATATCTTAAAATAATTTATATGTTATATCATACCCAAGATAATATGTTATCTATATGTATGATATAAGGTGTCCATATGCAATGTGAATTGTAGGCGAAATGATATAATATGTTAAAATTATTAAATTAATAAGTTGTAAAATATAGTTTATTTAGTTTTATATGCACTATATGAAAAATTATAACTTGTATTGGTGATGGTTTATGTGTGTGTATCTACATATGTATATGTATATGTATATGTATATGTATGTATACACACACACACAAACACATGCATATATATCATATTTAGTTAGTATAGTATATTCAATTCTTCTATACTAACTGAATATGATATATACATATATAATTTTTATGTTATATCATACCCATATAAGGTGTCCATATGTAATATGAATTGTAGGAGAAATGATATAATATGTTAAAAGTGTTAAATTAATAAGTTGTAAAATATAATATATTTAGTTTTATATGCACTATATGAAAATAACTTGTATTGGTGATGGGATACACACACACACACATATCCCTTAGAGAGGGTATACATGAGTTCTGGTACAAATACATTAGGATGATTGCAAGAAAATAAAACCTTTGCCCATTTCCTCTAGTCGTTCTATCTACTGCATAGAGAGAAGATTAGGGTGTCTTTCCAGGTGCCTCTTAAATTCCTCAAAGTTTTTAAATAGTATTCCTTTTGTGAACAACTGCAGGCACTCCATAAGTATTGCATTAATTTTCAGATCACTTCATTGAAACACCCCACCAATGTCTCTGGAAAATACAATCATAGTTGGAGATAGTCACCTATGCCTTCTTCACTAAATCCCCCTATAAAAAGTTGTGTATGTATGTATATACATGCATATATATGTATAAATATTTCATATTTAGTTAGTTTAATATATTCAAAATTCTTATATATGTATATGATTCAATTTGGTATAGTATATTCAAAATTCTTATATATGTAAATTTTGAATATACTATACTAATTGAATATGATATATTTATACAAGACATATACATATATAAGAATTGAATATACTATACTAACTGAGTATGATATATTTATACAAGGATTTTAAATTAAATATGTATCAAAATATATGTATTAAATATAGATCAAATGACGTGTTTGAATATAATATTTAATAGTTAATTTATATGATTTTTTTGGTTTAATTAATAAGCATAAAATTATATATAATAGCCGATTTGTTAATATTCATTTAGTAACAAAACTTGTCCAATGCTTCCATGGGGGTGGGGGGGAATTCAAAACGTAATGTTATCACATTGTTGTAATATTATTAACAATGAGAAATTAAAGTAGAATATCAATTTGAATCCAAATCTCGCACTTTTATATGATAGTTAGATTTTATTAATCTTGAGGAAAATGAGTTGTGAAAGTGAATAACTAGAGATCAACCAAATAATTTGGTGTTATATAAAATATTATATAATGGGAATTTATTTGAGGCTTAATATGTTGATATGATCTTTGCATTGTAAATATTATAGACTAAATTGTATAGATATTTTAATATATATATATATATATGCAAGATCTGTTGGGGTAGTAGAAGATGATGTAGAATGATATATGGAGTAAGTTTATAAATATTTCATTATATATGTTTAAAATTTCATCTTGCACATACGATTTAATACATGCAAAATTGGCACTATCGTAATGTTAAATTGAGTATGTTTAACATCTTCAATCTCTCTACAAATACTTAAGGAATTAAAATATTAATATTATTATTCTTGTAATTATTATTGCAATCATATCATGTTTGAGAAGGTCATAAGATAAGTGCTTATTAGCGGTAATTTTTAAATAAATAAGGTTTTAACTTTAAATGTATTATCATCATTTTAATTTACTATTTAAATTGTATTAGTTGTAAATGTATTGGAACTATTGGAAAATGCACTTGTGTGTTAATAAGTGTTAGTGTTTTGTAATAGATTTATGTAATAAATATTTTTATCACCACCTCCTTCTCTTAGGCACACATATGCTCTAAATAAATAGAATTACACACCCTTTTAGGAAGCCCTCATGTATAGTGTACCACTCAAGGATGTGTTCTAATCAATCATTCTTTATGTGTTCAAGATCCTCCTTGTGCATTATTGTCATGCATCTTGTGCATGCATTGGGTTTCTAGTGTCATTGCATGTGATGATGACACAAGTGCACATGTGTGTGCAACTTGCACTAAAAAAATTGGCCACTTTTGTGTATTTTGCCCTTGTTGAGTTTTTGGTCATTACACTTGGTACCAGAGCAAGTTTACAACATTGGAAATTTGGGAATCCTTGTTATAGGTCCTACATGTTTCTCATGCTAGTATATATTGTGTTCTAGAGTTGTCCTTATTGCATCATTCATAATTGAGGAATCTTACTGTAAAGGGTATGTTGTATGTGTATATGTATTCAATTTTTTTTTTTTAAGTTGATGCCTTGTGCTAGCTTGTATTTTGTGTGAGATGAAAGACTCTAGTTTTGTTTTAATTTGGGTTTCACCTTGTTTCTCCATCATTGAGTAAATGTCCCTTTAAGGAGTGTAGTGTGACATGAGTGACTTCATGTGTGGGTTATGAACCTTATGGTTGACTCTTTTTATGCAATGAAGTATTCATCTAGCATTTTTATATCATCCTAATCCCCTTAGGTTTATATGTGAATTTAGAGTTATTTGGTATAATTATTAAAAATGATGCTTATTGGTTGATGAATTCATCAACCTTATCTACCCCTTTTCATATTGATTGATTTATTTATTATTTAATTATTAATAATTGTTAGTGTGAATGAGATATATTACCTAACTGGTTCCACTTTAGGTCATATTTACACTTGTCTTGTTAAGTTTACTTAGGGTACACTTAGCAGTCTTATCACTTTATGTCTCATGTCATACGATTAAGACACTTGTCATAATCTTATGCCATCTAATCTTTCACCTTGGTCTATATAACCAAGGGATTCTCATTGTATTATCATATTGATGTACGTATTGTGTATTTGCATCCTTTGGTAGAATAATATTATTCTCTCATTTTTGGTCTCCCTTGTGTTTTCATTGAAGCTCCTAGATCTTGGGTCACTACCTTCATAGATAACTCTTCCATGGTATCGGAGCTTGTAGGATTGCTTTATGTTAGTCTTTATTGAGAGATCTAGGTTGTAAATCATGGTGGATCTTGAAAAGTTGAGTATGCTCTTCTCTTGCATCAAATGATGACCTAGAGAATCAAAAAAAATTGATTGAAATACCAGATTTGGGAGGGTTTCCTTTTTGTGGCTTTCTATTGTAGGTTCATTTTGGAGTATGTTGGTGCAAATATGAGCTCACCATTGAGTTTAAGGTGTCCAAGAAAATTAGTTTAGCCTTTTGATTTGTCCAAATTAGACATTGGAAGCAAGATCTACAAGGGTTTGAAGTTGGGAGATGGTTACCAGATCTAGGAGGTAGCTGCAATTTTGGAGCATTTTGGGTCAAATCTGACCCTGTCATTGCATCCATAAGACCCAAGAACCTAAAGATCGACTATCAATTCGTTAAATTTGGACACTTTTTCCACAGGCCATCAGAAAAAAATTTCCCCTCCTTAGTCGTACGGATCGCAGGCAAAATATTCCATAGAATATTCTCAAGTAGAATCTCTATGTAGTGCCTACATCATCAGATTTAGCACATCACTTTATTCACTGGGTAAAAATTTATTTTCCCACCGGGTAAAGGTATTTGTTTGTGAGTTTTTAAAAAAATTCTATGGTTTTAAATCTGTAGGTTTTTAAAAATATATATATCAAAAACTACGGGGTACAGATCTGTAGACCTACCCCTATACCCTACTAACAAGGGTGCCTTTAAGGCACTAGCCCTCATTGACTAGGTGCCATTGACGAGGGAATTCCCACTGGACAACGGCCTTGAAACTGACTACAGCAATTATAACCCACCTAACATCTCTTCTCCTATGGTGAATATAACTCGATAGCATCTGTTGATAACTGAGAGGGGGGGTGAATCAGTTATCTTAATAATTGTCTTTCTTTTCTTCTTTAACAATTAAAGCAATATCAAATCATATCAGCATACATAACCATGGAAGCAGAAATAAACTCAATACACATGACACAATATTTTTGACGTGGAAAACCCTGTTAAGGGAAAAAACCACGGGGTGATTAACCCAAGATTGTATTCTCTGTTAAAAGAATAAGATAGTACAAAATGACACTTGCCAATTAGGGCTCACTGCCCAAGCACACTGCTCACAAGAGGCTCACTGCCTACAATAGTTTATAGAAGGAAACAAGATACTTGAATTGATGAGAAGCATCCACATGTGCTTAGGTTCAGTTCCGGTTAGGCTCAGTACACTGATCTACTACACTTCATTCTTCCTTTTCTTTGGTGTTGTTGTCCTATCACATACCGGACCTGTCTTACTGCCTTCACACTACTCTTCTGCTTTTCTTCACACCACACCACATACAACACACCCCTTCATACCGAAATCAATCTGGTATATATATCTGCACCAAGGATTTCATCATATTTCTAGTCAGCATCCAGAATAGTCAATATTTTCCCAAACTCTAGTATGTCGGTTGAATCCTTGCTTACCAAGTGATGCGTATCAAAGAGATAGTTATAGAGGTCATCAATCATGTCGGCCAATCATAAATGATATCTTAAGAACCTTGATCACCATCAATATCTCATCCGGATTAAGGTCAGATGCTCTGCCGGTTAGTTCTTCCTCAGTCTACTCTGCCAAATAGGAACCCAATACTTAGGTGTTCATATCTCTTCACTCTTTCATCACCAGAGGCTCAATCCCTGGAATCTACCAATCAAGGTACTCCTCTTGACTTCCCCAAGTCCGTACTATATAGAGATACTTCCTCTGAGAGATCTAGACCTGATTGTCGGACCTTGTTGCATGCTCTGTTCTTGGTCACTGGACCAAAATACTCTTCAATTTGACTTCCGGTATAGACACACCATGTCCTGCAGATGTGTGGGATGGTCTTTGTTGCCATCAATGACAACACCCATGAAGCCACATAGTGTCTCTTGCCAACAATCTCTCCCTTTGGCATTGATGGCAACACTTAGTGAAAAATGACTAGGTGTCACACTATACTCCCCCTTGGCTGATGCTCTGTTCTAATGTACACTTTTCCATAGCTCCCCCTTAGCTATGCTCCACATTTTTCACTGCTCCTCACTCCCCCTTTGACATCAATGGCAAAGGGTAAGGTCCGCACACCAAAATTTCCCAAAAACAATCTATACTTAGCTGCATAAGTATATATACATGCTATACTTACATATACTGAAGTATATATGCAAAAGTATTCTTCAATTGTACAACTTCTGTCGCCCAACTCTGCTTCATCCTGTCTAAAATTGAGATGTGACCACTCAATAGGAATGCAAAAGCTTCTGCCTTCTTAAGATCTATCAGATCATTGGTCCGGGCTGTGGCCTAAGCATCAGTTAGGGCCTCATGCATGGCTTCTAACTTAGGGATAATGATCCCTCTAAGTTCACTTAACCTGTTTATTCTATTTTTCTTCTCCTTCTCAAGCTTCTTTATTTCATTTGTGATTACAATTGTTTGACACTCTTGATTTACTATGGAAGAGGAGAGAGGATCAAAACTTTGAGAAAGACTTGTCAGTTTATCCTCTTGCTCTTTTACTTTCTTCTCAATATCCTTGATCACTTTAGGCCAGGATAAACAAAATTTATATATATCTCCGCCATCTTTAAGAGCATTTTCTAAGCTCTTTATCCCTATATCCATAACTCTCCTATCATTTGTTATTAGACCCTGCACCTCAGAGAATCTCTTTCCCAAAAATTATTTCCAGACTTTATCTTCAGCTGACTTTTCCAAAGAATCAAAATGTGTGCTAATTGAATTGACAAGAGATTTTAAGTTACTGGATGAAGAGGCCGAAAGATCCTTCTGGAAGGATGGCATGATTTTCTCCAATGCATCAGATGCAACCTCTATTAGCTCACAGTCTTCCATGTGAGACTTCAAAAGTTTTTCTTTTGCCTTTGCTTGGGCAAAGGAAGCTATCTTCATTGTTTGAACCAGGGAGAGGGAGTCAAAATTGAATGGTCTTTGAAGCAATTCTGGTTCATCAATTTCCATCATCTCTTTGGTTAAGAAATCTTTGACAGTTTCTACAGTGTCTCTTGCTGGAGACAGAGTCTTCTTCCCTTCTGCAGTCTTAGAACTATCTCCTGGAGTCTTCTCTGTTTGGTCCTTTTCTTTTTCCTTTACTTCTTCTTCTTGACTAGATTTCTCCTCTATTCTTTCTTCTCCTTTAGATCTAGAGTCTGCTGGGGAAACCAGAGGAGAGATGTTTGCTTCTTTAAGGACTTCCTCTTCTGGAGCAAAGGAATCTAGATCCTCAGTTTTCTCTTCACTTGTCTTCTTTGCCTCTTCTGCCACTATTTCAGTAGATTCTCCTTTGTCATCCATGGCAGAGGGTTCATCACCTAAGTCCTCTATAATAGGAAGATTGAATCTTTTAAAGGCATTCCAGAGGATATCTTCTATTTCCTTTGCCACTTTATCAATTTCTCCAAGCATAAGTTGATTCATTCTAGCTTTTCTCTAGAACTCATCCTTGCAGTCCTTGAAGATAATGTTCATTTGTTTAGGGGTAATGGATGGATATAGCTGAATAGCAATCTACTCCCAGATTTCTAGATCTTTTGCTTGGGCAGTGTTCTTCCTTATTTCAAGTTCCTTCTCTAGGCTTTTGGGAATCAGAGATATAATTTCAATGAATGCTTTGTTGTAGATGTTTAGATACTTGAATGTGGCATCTTGCAATATCTTCTGATCAGTTTCATTATATTCATCATAAAATTCAACCATTGGTTGTAAGTTCCCATCCACAGTAACTGATTTGATGATATCATCAATGCAGAGAGTAGGTTTTTCAACAAATTCCTCTGCCTTCTCTTCTGTGCCTTGACCGGTAGAGGGTTCACCAGTTGTTTTCTTCTTCTTCTTCATTTTCTTTACTTCCTCATCTGTCTCTGTTTCCTCATCATCTTTGAGGCTTGTGTATGATCTTGTAGCCTTTTTCTTTGTTCTCTTTTCTCCTTTACCGGATGATTTTGCTTCCGATTTTGATGCCTTTGAGCTCTTAGAAGTGGTAGGTGCAGAGCTCTTAGAGGATCTAGTCCGGGAGGGGTCTTCTACTAGAGCACTTACTTTTTCTACTTCTTCCTTCTCTTTCTCTGCCCTTTCCATCTTCTCTCTATTGGCATCAAGTGCCTCCTTTGATATTCCATATTTCTTGCCAACTTCTTCCACTTCCCTTCTTACTTTTCTCTTGATCTCAGGCTGTCTTAGTTCAACATGAATTTTCACACTCAGTTCTTGAAAGGTTCCAAACCTTTCTGCCTTAGGGTCCTTAGGTTGGCTTAGCATGTGTTGAACATGTCGCTCTACAATTTTCTCATCTACTTCATACCCCATTGGCATGATCCAGACAGTCCTTGGCTCTACTGCCTCCATTAGGCATTGATCAGTTTCTACCATAAAGCATATTATATCCTTATACTTTTCAACTAGAGATTGGGGGATTCTCTCTCTGGTTTGCATCATATTCTGAAAGTTCTTGAAGTAACCCCACAGTGCTGTGTTTTGTGCCTTGGCATCACCAAGCCCATGCAAGTAATCTCTAATTTGAATTGCAACCGGTCTGTTATTTTTCCATACCCATCCATTGGATTTGGGTAGCTCATTCATGTAGTAAAAGAATATGCAGAGTATCAAACCACCGTATTTGAAAGAATTCTTCTTATCCTTCTTTATTTTCTGCAGATTCTCCAAAAGTTGGTTTAGAAGGAGCTCACAAAGATCATAATTTGCATTCTCTTTTAACATCTGATAAGCAGTGTAAATTGTAGTTCTGGGTACTGAATTTTCCCTACTGGAGTGATATATCTTGTAACCAATTATCATGAAGGAAAACTTGACATACGGATCAGTGATGTCTTCTATTGTCATTGCTCTCTTGTCAAATTTTGATCTGGTGGCTTCACTTACAGTTTGGTTTTTGACAGATTTGAGAACAGGTAACCCTCTGGATGAGTGCAAGCCGGTTACTGCCCTAATAGCATCTTTTGTGATCTTAAATGGTCTATTCAACCATATGAAGTTATCATGCACTCTACTTAAAACATAACAGACCCACTCATCTTCTGCAAAATAGGGGAAATGGATGCACTGACCAAAATGCTTGTCCCGGATAGCCTTATACCGGGGTTTGAGTTCAAAAGAATCATCTATTAACTATTTGTGATAGATATCCATTAACTTGGATTCCCCAAATTCCTTAATGTTTGCATGAATATATGCCCTAACATCTTCTACATGTAAAACCCCATGCGGAATGCTTGAAAAGGTGCCTAGGGGATCAACTTCTAGGGATTTATAGAGATGTTTCTTGAATTTAGGGTGCGGCCTATTAGTGATCTTTACCACACTCAGAGTAGCCATCTTTCAAAGATTCAGAATGAGATATTGAAGAGCGAAAAATACCTTTTACGCTTCTAGGGTTCACAAAATGAGTCGGATCAGATTGCTGGATGAATCGACCTCTGCGGTTGATCTTTGAGGCAATTTTGTTGCAGAGCTCCTTTTCTCTTCTTCTCAAATGTAGAATGAGCAAATGTTCAATAAGAGAACCCTTATATTTCTACGCAAACCCTAATTCCTCATTGTAATAAATACGCCACTTACGTCATTCTGGTTGCCTTGTTTTCCTTGTTCTGAGAAAGAAAATCTTATCTGAATCTCTGAGATGCACTTAGAGTTGATGTTAGAGATGAATTACAATGACTATCCTTTCCTCAGATCATCCCATTTATCCACACATCAAGATGTTTCAATTTAGAATCACACCGGATCAAACTGAGAAAATCCTACTTTTACTGGAAGACTGTTAAACTGGATCAATCTAGGAAGATTAGACTCTTCAAATCTTTTTGTGGATCTTCCATATCTTTACCAAGGCTTCTTTAGATATTTTTATGAGAACCCTTTAATCCGCAACTTACCATGTGCCAATTTCAGGCACCAAATGACTGGCTGGGGAAAATTATTTTTCCTTTGTGTCTCCCCCTGAGCCAGAGCTTAATATTTAGTTTCCGGAAGGAATATCAGCACCAGATTCTGGTGCAGATCCATCCCCAACATTTTTTGTGCTTCTCTTTACCCAAATCTTATTCATCTCCCTTTGAACTTCATCTGCATTCATTTTTCCTTTTCCTTTGTCTTGAGTTTGATTATGATGCACCGGACCCCTTTTATCCTAATTCTTGCTTTTGTAAAATTTAGCAATATGACCGGATCTATTGCAATTGTGGCAAACAACATTTCTTTGCATTTTTTACTGATATCCTCTTGATCTGCATTGATTAGCCATATGTCCCATTCTATTGCATGCAAAGCATCTACCATTGAATGAATTGTTCATTTGCATATTTCTACATTCATGAGATTTGTGACCATACCTTTTGCAGTTGAAACACTGTCCAAAGAAGGTTGAATTAGTCTGATTTATTCTCTTTCTACACTGATTTGCTTTATGACAGAAGTTATTACAGTTGTGGTAGTATCCATTGAAGGATGGATATCTTTGAGCATTTGGTTGCCTTACCAGAGGTCTTCTAGGCTTGTTCCTTGGATTTCCTGATCCAAAGTTCTTCTGACCGGATCCAGAGCTTTCACCTTTCTCATAGCCCAAGCCATGCTTGTCATCTACCCTCTTTTGACTTCCAAGTAGAACTTCAAGTTGAGCAGAGCTTATCTTGAATTTGTCTTTGTATTCATTTGTTGTTTGGAGATCCCTTTTGAGAGTATCTAACTGATTTTCAAGTTGTTCTTCATTATCTCTAGCATCTTCAAGATCAGATTCTAGATGCTTGATTATTCTGTCCATTTTGTGGCATTCTTCTGACTTCTCCTTGAGAGATTGATTTAGATTATCTTCAATTTTTCTTTTCTCTTCAATTTCTTGGGTAAATTTCGTAACTCTTGATTTCATTTCATGTCTCACCATAATGACTTCTTTTGATAGCTTCTCACATAACTTGTTTTTCTCATTTAATTCTTCATTATTATCATTGGCTTCACTTTGATTTGCTAATTGTTGAAGTAGTTCCTTTCTCTTTTTCATAGAGATACTCAATTTTTCTCTGAGTTCATTTATGAAGTCATCAGCTTGTTTGACTCTTTCCTTCAAGGTATTGACTTCAGAATGAGATTGCTCAAGATCATCTAGGGCAGACTGAAGTTGTTCCCTCATACCATATATATCCATTGATATTCCCAAATCTTCCTCAAGTTGTTAGGCTTTGTTTGGAGGAACTTAGCTCTGATACCAATTGTTGATAACTGAGAGGGGGGTGAATCAGTTATCTTAATAATTGTCTTTCTTTTCTTCTTTAACAATTAAAGCAATATCAAAGCATATCAGCATACATAACCATGGAAGCAGAAATAAACTCAACACACATGACACAATATTTTTGACGTGGAAAACCCTGTTAAGGGAAAAAACCACGGGGTGATTAACCCAAGATTGTATTCTCTGTTAAAAGAATAAGATAGTACAAAATGGCACTTGCCAATTAGGGCTCACTGCCCGAGCACACTGCTCACAAGAGGCTCACTGCCTACAATAGTTTATAGAAGGAAACAAGATACTTGAACTGATGAGAAGCATCCACATGTGCTTAGGTTCAGTTTCGGTTAGGCTCAGTACACTGATCTACTGCACTTCATTCTTCCTTTTCTTTGGTGCTGTTGTCCTGTCACATACTAGACCTGTCTTACTGCCTTCACACTGCTCTTCTACTTTTCTTCACACCACACCACATACAACACACCCCTTCATACTGAAATCAATCTGGTATATATATCCGTACCAAGGATTCATCTTTCTAGTCGTCATCCGGAATAGTCAATATTTTCTCAAACTCTGGTCTGTTGATTGAATCCTTGCTTACCAAGTGATGCATATCAAAGAGATAGTTATAGAGGTCATCAATCATGTCGGCCAATCATGAATGATATCTTAAGAACCTTGATCACCATCAATATCTCATCCGGATTAAGGTCTGATGCTCTGCCGGTCAGTTCTTCCTCAGTCTACTCTGCCAAACAGGAACCCAATACTTAGGTGCTCATATCTCTTCACTCTTTCATCACTGGAGGCTCAATCCCTAGAATCTATCAGTCAAGGTACTCCTCTTGACTTCCCCAAGTCTACACTATATAGAGATACTTCCTCTGAGAGATCTGGACCTGATTATCGGACCTTGCTGCATGCTCTGTTCTTGGTCACCGGACCAAAATACTCTTCAATCTGACTTCCTATATAGACACATCATGTCCTACAAATATGTGGGATGGTCTTTGTTGCCATCAATGACAACACCCATGAAGCCACACAGTGTCTCTTGCCAACAACATCTATGGGGAATATCCCCCATTCAAATATCCTTCCATCCTGGAAACCACCTTTTAACTGTCGGTTAGCATTTTTATGCTCTCAATCTGGTGGTTTAATACTTCAAACCAGTGATTTTGACACCAAAAGAGTGGTTTTAGAAAAACCATTGGCAGTTTCAAACACAAAGACATATTCTAGGCAAGTTGGGAATATTATGTCCATCAGTGGTTGTTGATGCCATTATTCCATCTACCAACATCAACATTTTTCCTCCTACAAGCCAAACCCTCTCCATTGGCAGTTTTGATTTTGCACCTAAACTTTGGAGGCCATTTTCTCAGTCATCTGGGCTCCTTTTTTGGAGCATTTTTTAAAATTTGGGATAGAATTTCATAGGCTTCACAGTGGTGCAGACATTTTAAATTTTGGTAACTATTTTTTCCAGAAATTGTATATTTTCGCACCTGTTGTTGAGCAATTCTCATTTTGGGAACTTTCGGGGGCCCGTTTGGGCTCGTACAGTAACATTTTTTGGTGATTTTTTAAAGTGCATAATTTTTTGAGTGCTTCATAGTGGTATAATTAGATTGATATCATTTCTTACCAAAATTGTACTTTTAGTTTAAGGCCAAATTTGGCATTTGTATGTACCAAAATCCAAGATCATATATTGTTGGGGGTATCACTGATTGAGTGAATTTGGGGAGTGACCTTATGGTGGTTGATTGCTTTTAGTTCTTTGTTGTGTGTTCTTGCAATGGGGAAAACTCAAATTGAACTCCTAACTCCATATAATTATGCATTATGGAAACAATCAATATGGAATTATCTAAGGAAAAAAGGTTGTACTAGATATGTAGAAGAATCTACTCTTGAACCTACTGATGTTAATGGAAAGGAAGTATGGGAGATGAATCGTGAGAAAACCCTTGGTCACATTTGTTCATTAGTCTCTTTTGATTTACAATTTCATCTTGAATCATGCAAAACACCTAAGGAGGCTTGGGAGACTCTTGAACACCTGTATGGTAAAATTGATAAGATTAGCGGATATCATATTGATAATGATTTGATGAGTCTTGATCCTAAAAAGTTTGACAAAATCCAAGACTATATCTCCAAGATTAAGCAATTGAGAACATAGCTAAAGGATTACAAGATTAATAAGGAGGATTTACAGTTGATTCTAAATGTGTTATCCAAGCTTGGTCCTAAGTATTTAGTATTTATTTCTAGCTTTCACACTCAACGGATTTCTATGGGAAATACATATGTTGAGCCTACTTTTGATGCATTTTCAAATCTTCTAATCCAAGAGGAAGCGAAACTAATTCAAATGGGCATCCTCAAGTCTTCTAGGCCACAAGCATTGATGGTTACTGAGCCTAAGGTACAAAAAGAATCAAGGAATCCTAAAAAGAAATAAAAGAAGAAAAATAACAAGCCACATAGATTTTGAATCCTCTCCCTCCAAAGGAGAATCCCAAGTGTGCATATTGCAAGAAACTAGGGCATGATGAACATAAATGTTATATAGAGAAAATTGATGAATTGCAACATCTTCTAAAGAAGACTCAAATCAATTTACCTTTAGGGGATTCATCTTCTTCTTCGTCTTCAAAGTCAAAGAGACAAAAGGGGAAAGCACTTGTTGCAATTGTAGATTCTGAGTCAGGGAAATGGATCCTTGATTCTAGAGCTTCACATCATATGGCTTCATCACATAGTATGTTCTCTTCATTTGAGACTTGTTCATCACCACACATCCTAATGGCCAACAACACATATATGCATGTTTGTGTGAAATAATCTATTGACATAGATGAAGGATCATTCAATGATCTCCTTTGTGTGCCTTCATTGTCAACCAATATCCTTTATATCTATCATATTACACATAGTGGGGTAGGGAATAGTGTTGACTTCACACTAGATTATGTGACTATTCAGGATTTGCATAGTAGAGATATTGTTGCAATTGGGGAGGTAGATCATCAATCTCAAGTGTACACCTCACATTTTGCTCCTATGGTTCCTTCAAATAATGTTAACACTCATGTGGACCCTATTAAGGAGATGGGGTATGGTCATTTGAATCTTGGTGTTCTTTCATCCATTGAGGTTCTAGAGACATGTGATAATATCTCATATCCTCCATCTCTTGTTGCTTCTGATGAGACTAATGTTGCTACATCCACGGTTTCTATTGATTCGGTGAAATTGGATATTCATCATCTTCCAGATATAGCTACTTGGGATGACTACTTGACAGAAACTGCAGGTTTATTTTGTGAGCCCTATCTCGTAGACTCAAAGGACACTATTGAGGACATTTATCTCCTCTTTGATGTTAGCTTTTATGGAGTTGTATCATATTTTTCTGTTGTGATGAGGGAACCTTCATACTCTCTTGTTCTTTCTTCTCCTCTTCACTTGTCATAGTTTGGAATTGGATTGGAGATTCTTGAGAAACATTTGAAAGACCCTTCATTAAATTTGGATGATGTTCTACATCCATTTCCACTAGGTTATATATTGTCACACTCTTCATGTAGGCCTAGGAATCCTGATTGGATTGTGGCTTCTTTCAACATCGACATGGTGACACCTGAGCAAATTTCAGAGACTTCATTCATCTTGATCTTTCTTCCTTCATATTCCTTTCAGGAATCATAAGACTTCCTACATACATCTTTATCTTTGCTTCTTCCTAAGGGGAGGAATGTTGTTTGGTGATCTTGGATCATCTTCAACATTCATTGTTGAGCATCTACCATCAGTGAACGAGATTCTACATTAAGGGGGGGCTACTTGGTCTCTCTTATTTCTTATGGGGGGATGTTTTCCTCACATGAGGTTTTATTCTTCTCATACTATAGAGATCATTTCTCTTGTATTTTCTCTCTTTTAGAGAGGGGTTTTTTCCTATGGGTTTTTCTCCTTTTCTTCATTTGTGTGAGATTGTTTGTACATGGGTCCCTAACATGGCCTAGTAGGTGGGACCCATCATTGCATCTTTTCATTTGTTTCATTCTCCCTAAGTTGCACTTAAGGGGGAGTGTTGGTGTGAATGGGGTATATTACCTAACTTGTTTCAGATTAGGTCCTATTCACACTTGTCTTGTTAAGTTTACTTAGGGTGCACTTAGCATACTTATCACTTTATGTCTCGTGTCATAATATTAAGACACTATTCATAATCTTATGCCATCTTATCTTTCACCTTGGCCTATATAACAAAGTGTTTCTCATTGTATTATCATGTTGATGTACATATTGTGTTTTTGCATCCTTTGATGGAATAGCATTATTCTCTCATTTTTGGTCTCTCGTGTGCTTTCATTGAAGCTCCTAGATATTGGGTGGCTACCTTCCTAGCCAACTCATACAATAATATTATTATTCTTTGGAGTTCTTGTGGGATATGATAGTGGGTGTTATGTTGGTCCTAATATTTCAAATGATAGTGCATCTTAGTACCCTACCTTTTTTACCTTGTTAAGATAAGGGTTGAGTATCATCAAAATCAACCTTGTGGGAGTGGTGAAATTTTGTGTTATGCAAAATGCTTATTAATCTTAGATGTTCTAGATATTTTAAGATTGAGATATGACAATTACTCTAATGTGTAAATTTGATTCCCTCAGTGTTCTTGGTATGATTACCATTGAACAACATTAGTATGCCAATTTAGACAACCCGCATAATAACAAAGTGGAACTTTCATGGTATTCTAAATTTTCTAAGTGGTTTATTAAATTGTATTAGGCCTTGTGAATTGTTAAATAATAAGGTTTTGAGTTACATTGCCTTGTGTACCAAGGCAATATTGTGTGAAGCATCCACATTTGTTCTATATTGTGTGATCAAAGTTAAGACGGTCTAGAAAACACCTTAAAATAATTGTCCCTTTTAACACTTCTAAGCTTCCCTACATTAAAATTTGGTTGAATGTCATCCCCACCTATGAAAGTTATGACTTACCCCAACATTTTTTCTACACATTATCAAGTTTGTAATTATAGAAATCAAGTTCAAATATCATGACTTTGTTGAACATGTTACAACCTCATAGACTAGATTGTTAGTCATAGAGTTGGGTGTAAAATTTAACATAGATCCCCTCATAGGAACCCTAACCAAATTGTAACAAAGTGTTTAGCTTATGTAATTTTGGTAGTGTTGTTTAAGCATGTTAACTATTAAGTTGGACTAAAAAATTAGGATAAACATTATGAAATCAAACCTTCACTTCTAAACATTCTCAATGTTGTTAAATCATTAGGAGCATTATCTTATTCTTGACCAATGAATTCCTTCTTAATGCTTCTAACTAGTCATTTGCCTTGACAACTCTTGCATTTCTATCTTTTAGCAATTTGAATTGGTTAAGGGAGAGTAATTGTACTATATGCTCATACTTGCTTGGTGCACTATTATTCATGTGATTGCATAGATGGAAGAAGAATAGTTAAAATGGTTGATTTTTTATGAAAATAGTCTTTAGCTTATATGTTCCTTGTAAAAATTATTTTATTGTCAAGCTTACCATCACATTAAGAAAATGATTTCGAGACAAAAAGATTCAATTAAATGCCTCTCATTTATTAAATTTGTAGGATGCTCCTGAATGAATGCAAATGTTTGAAAAAGTAATTGATCTTTTAGAGAAATTGAGTGTTAATTCTATGAGATTATGTAAACATTGAGTGTGGATGTTTTACAACAAATATAACTCAAATTAAATAAAGAAAAATAATGGAGTGAATTGAGTACTCGATGTCTTATACTAGTCAAAATGGAATGATTGTATAGATCAATGTGATTCGGTGTGAAAGACGTAAGTGATGTAGATGTAGAGTGTAATAGATGAACACCTAGTGAATTTTGTGATCGTATCTTGAGTATGTGATACAAGGTATTCATCTTGAGAAATGGGGTAGTGTGGACATCATATACATGATCACATTTGTTCATCCCTTGTGATAGTTGTGTATGTGTAAATGATTGTATTGAGAGTCTAGTTTGAGCATGGAGTTCCTTAAGATTGTGTAATTATTTGTCATTTGGATAGGAAATGTTGTGAACACTCATCCATGCTCCTATGTTCTTGATTTTTTTTAGGCGTTTCCCCTAACACAGGCTCTCCCACTTGGATTGAGAGAAAGCTATCATAACTAAGGGTTGAGTAAATTGAGACTCCATTAGAAGGTTGTACTTCTCTATGGACTTTATATTCTCGATTTGCTCCCCCATGATTAGAACCACCTAGTTAGTTCATAGTGCAAACCTATTCCTCCTTGTTTATCATGTTGTGTTAGTTGAGAATGAGCTATGATGTTGTCATTTCTCCTGGAACTTATTACTACTGGTAACTAGCACCTACTATTTCCATTGATCATGAGCACTTGTTACAATTACTAGATATTGCCACTTAATGTTGTTACTATTGTAGACCAATGGTACTACTGGTTATAAGTACTTGACATGGACATTGGTTATTGGCATTATCTCTTGGTTGGGTTAGATCATTAGAAATGGTTTGATTATTAACCCTCAATGTTGGCATGCAGAATTGGGTTGGACTGATTGGTAATATGACAACATTAGCATTGGGTTAATATTTATATTATGACAACATCAGTACCTTGACAATATTGATGGTACGATATGATATGCATGGCAATATAGCAATGACTTTGACATTATGTTACAACATTGACCTTGGGATCATAAGATGGTAATTGATATTCTACAAGATGGCATTTGTGTTATATTGTTCTTATTTTAGAGGATTATGAATGTTCTTATAGAGATGATGCTTTAGGAATATGACACCAATGGAAGGAATTATTATAAGCAAACTCCACCAATGGAAGATACTCTTCCCACTTGTATTTTTGATCCATACAATACATCATAAGGAGGTCTTCAACTACCTGATTTACTCTCTATGTCTAGCCATCGGTCTGAGGGTGATACGATGAACTAAAATTCAATCTTGTCCCCAAAGCTACATTAAATGTTGTCCAAAATCTAGAAGTCATGTGAGTATCTTGATTCAATATGATCATCTTAGGTACTCCATGCAAATCAAAGATTTCTTAGACAAACTTCTTGGATAAGATCAAAGAACCATCTTTAAGATTTCCTGGAATGAAATGCACTACCTTGGTCAACTTATCCACAACTACCAAGATAACAAATCATGTCTATTCTTGGACATTGGAAACCCCTGAATGAAGTCCATACTAATCACTTGCCACTTATACTTAGGTATGTCATGCTGGTACAAATGCCCTACCGAATGCACATGCTCAACCTTGACTCATTGGCACTCCAAGCATCGAGCCACAAATTAAATCACAT
This sequence comes from Cunninghamia lanceolata, assembly GCA_027924645.1. Classification (NCBI taxonomy): domain Eukaryota; kingdom Viridiplantae; phylum Streptophyta; class Pinopsida; order Cupressales; family Cupressaceae; genus Cunninghamia; species Cunninghamia lanceolata. The sequence goes on from BSBN01000312.1 coordinate 973,989, forward strand.
CCCTTTTGAGTCTTGGCCAAAAATATAAAGATCTCAATCCTTCTACCATCTTGGTTACTCTAGGGTGCCCTGAATAAGGTGCATTGCGGATCTCTTCTACGATCAACTTTCTCAAATCCCCTGAGTCTGGAATGTACATTTATCTCAAAATTCCATATGACTCAAACACATATCCATCAAATTGATGGTCCAAGGGATTTTTCTCTAAAGCTTGCTTCACTCTGGAATAGTGCTCATCTCCTTGTAGATTTTGAATCACTTGTTGCCTCAAATTAGACCTTGTAGTAGTCATGGCTGCTAGATGCCTTCTTCTACTAAGAGCATCTGCCACTCTATTTTCCTTCCCATTGATGTACTCAATCCCAAAATCATATTCACTGAGAAACTCTAACCATCTCCTCTAAAGAGCATTGAGATTGGGTGAGTAAAGATATACTTGAGTCCTAGGTGGTCTGTCTTCAATTCAAAAGGCTTACCCAAAATATAATGTCTCCACATCTGAAGTGCATGTACTATGGTTGCTAGCTTTAAGTCATGCAGTGCATAGTTCAACTCATACTATTTCAACTTCCTAGACTCATAAGCAACCATTTGTCCATTCTGCATTAGCACTCCTCCTACACCTTCTCCTAATGCATCGGTTATCACCGTGAAATGCCCATTAGGATCAGGTATAGTCAAAATTGGAGTTGTAGTGAGCTTTTCCTTCAAAAGTTGGAAAGCTTGATCACACTTCTCTATCCACTCAAATCTTTTCCCTTTCCTTTAGAGAGAAGTGATCATTGCTACGATTCTAGAAAACCCTTCTACAAACTTCCTGTAGTACCCTACAAGTCCCATGAAGATTCAGACTTCAGTCACATTCTGCGGTGTTGGCCACTCCACAATTGCCTTAATTTTCTCTGGATCTACTACAATCCCTTCTGCTGAAATGATATGACACAGGTAATGCACCTTGTCTTTATAGAAGGTACACTTGGATAGATTTCCAAAGAGTTTATGCTCTCTTAAGCACTGTAAGACTATCCTTAAATGCTTATCATGCTCCTCAATAGACTTGGAATAAATCAAGATATCATCCAAGAATATTAGCACAAAATCATCCAAACAATCTCTAAATACACTATTCATTAGGTTCATGAAAGTTGTGGGAGCATTGGTTAACCCTAATGGCACCACTGTGAATTCGTAGTATCCACAACGAGTCCTAAAAGTTGTCTTGGAGATGTCCTCCTCCTTGATCATCAATTGGTGATAGCCAGATCTAAGATCTATCTTAGAGAACATTGTAGCCCCTTTCATCTGATCAAAGAATTCATCAATTCTCGGAAGAGGGTACTTGTTCTTGATAGTTGTCTTATTTAGCATCATATAGTTAATGCACAAGCACAAAGTCCCATCCTTCTTCACAAAAATGATTGGTGCACCCCACAGAGACACACTAGGTCTAATGAACCCTTGGTTCAACAACTCCTGCAATTGTGTCTTTAATTCATACAACTCTACAGTGGTCATCCTATATCCAGGTGCTTTTGATTGAGGCTCAGTCCCTAGTAGCAAGTCAATAGAAAAGTCAAACTCCCTCTTAGGTGGCAACTCTGTCAACTCAACTGGAAACACATCCTGGAATTCCTTAAGGATAGGGTAGTCATCAAGTACTGGTTTCATGTTGTCAAGATCACTAACTTGGACTACATAAATGGAACATCCCTTCCTTGAGGCCTTCTTAAGTTGTATAGATGAAATTTGTCTAAGCTCAAGGGGTCTTTGAAATCCATGAATCTCAACATGATTCCCAAAGCCATCCAAACATATTACTTCACAATAGACATGTGTTCAGCCAACCAGTTGATCCCCAAAATCACATCATATGACCCTAAGGGTACTACATAAAGGTTTACTTGGGTTTGAAAACTTGGAAGGTCTAACTCACTGTAAGAAAGATAAGAATCTACTCTCTTTTCTGCCTGATTTTCATACTGAATCATCTAAGAATTAGCCATGTGTCCTTGTCTAACAGGTAATTTGGAAACTACTTTTGGATCTACAAAACATTCAGTTGCTCCAGTATCAATTAATATAGAGATAGGATGGCCATAGAGCTTACCTGTACATTGAATTGGTGTTGCCTGGAAGTCAGCCTGTTGGTTGTTTACAGCTGCATGGATCTGATGTTGTGGTGCTCCTTGTTGATTTCTTTCCCTTCTCCCTAATGACCGTTAAGGACAAGCATTGGCATAGTGTTCTCCTCCGCATACATAACATCCATCTTGGGGTGCTTTTGGTCCTTCAGGACTATCCCTCATGTTATTATTGTTGTTAAAGTTGCCTCTCTTATTGCTTCCATTTTGATTCCCTTCAATTCTGTCTTGGGAATTGTTGCCTCTCTTCATATTCCAGATCTGACGGCTATTGTTTCCCTACTGATTGTTGTTTTGGAATTTCTTATTCCCAAATTTGGCATCTTAGTTCTTGCAGTAGTTGGCTACTTGTTGAAGCTTTTGTTCCTGCTTGATTGTCTTCTCGAATACCTCATCCATAGTTAAAGGGTTATGGATATCCACTTTTACTCCAATCTGAGGTCTCAATCCCAAGATGAACTTTTGAATCTTGAATCATTAATCCAACTGATACTTTCGTACATACTTAAGCAAATGGGAGAACTTTTCACAATATTGAGTCACCATCATACCACCTTGGTTCAAGTTTTGAAATTCAGTCATCTTCTTGTCAAAGAAGAGTTGAGGTAACCACCTCTTCCTAAAAAGTTGGAGAAAGAGTTCCCACGTTATCTCCCCTAGCAACAACCTCTTCCCAACGTTTTCGTTGTTCCACCAAGTAGTTGCCTCACCAGTGAGTTGATACGCACCCCACATAGCCTTGGTCTGATTGGATAGATTATGGAGCTCAAAATACTTCTTCATCTCAATGATCCAAGCCTCTACTTTGTCTCTAATGGTTTTCCATCAAATTTGGGTGGAGCAACCTTCTTGAGGTCCTTACCCAATTCTTCTGCAATTATACCCTGATTGTTTCCATTATCCTTATTCTCTTGTTTATGTTCCTCATTCCTTTGATTCTCATCTCTTTGGTCCTCATTTTAATTTTGGTCCCCTCTAATTCCTCTGACCTATTTCTCTAAGTTGTCCATTCTAGCTCCTTGTTGGGTCAAGAGGTTGAGGATTTGGTCCAACCTATCATTCTTCTCATTGCTTGATCCACTGCAGTTTGTGTTTCTAGTATCCATTATGGTTGGTTAGGGTCGACCTACATCAAGATTTGCATCTTAGCATAGTATACAAAGGCCCTAGTGTTAAACCTAAATCTCTGATATCAAATGTAAGGTACGCAACCCATAAACTATATCACAAAAAATAAATAAATGCTCAAATTCTCATTAATATAAAACTGAAATGATACATCTTCAATATATGTAAAAATGTCATATTGCATCTCGCATGTACAAGTGCCTAATCTAGATATTAGCATAAGAAATATGATATACAAATGGTACAACTCTGGTTCTCATGCCATATAGTCAACACTATATAATTAATAATGTATAAATACAAGAATTTTACAAGTAATGATATATAAATAGTCATTGTCACTGACTTCCACTAACTCACGCGGACATCTGCAAAGTTAAGAGACGAGAACATGGCTCAGGTGCTTTTCTACCCAACCATGAAGCTTACACTTCCCCGAAATTCTTCCTACTTTGAAGAATACCCGACCCTGCACGAAATGCCTAGCAACCTGGAAATAATAGGCAAGATGGAAACCCAGTGCAATCTAATATATCTACATGCATTTCTAACATGAACATGCAATGTCCCACTATCAGGATACGATAGAGAATATAAAATATACTAGGCAAATATTCATCTATTTCAATGAAAACATGGCTTTGGCCAAAGCACTTATGAATATACCGGTAGATCCTAAAAAGAGGATCAACCTTCTATGTTAGCCCATATTCGGCACCCTTTCCCAGAAGATAGACCCATCACATGCATAGAAAAGTAAACTACTTTATTTAAGAAGACAATCCATGGCAAAACATGCATATGTCCAATAAATAATTCCTTTTTCTTTTCATGCAAAATTAAACATGAATTGCAAATTACTTTTCTTGCAAATATGAGATCTACCATGATTCTTTGTGTATATTATACTTCTAACATGAACTTCATATGATATTTATTTTAGATGCAACTACTATCTAAAATTCATGTTTTCCTAACCATATTCATGTTGTTTTTGTAACAAGGATAAAGAGATTTCAGTCATATAAAGAAAGATACAAGTATTGATCATGATAATATATATATATATATATATATATATATATATATATATATATATATATATATATATATATATATATATATATATATATATATATATATATATATATATATATATATAACCCTCATTATATGTGCAATTAACTCAAAGGAAAATTTGATTTAAACTGACTTCATGTCATTTATGCAAGATCTTATTTCATGCTACAGTTGTTATAAATTTTGAGATACATTTGAGTAAGATCATTTGTTGTTTTAAGAAAAAGAAAGAACTACAAATCAAAATACTACATGGTGCCTCACAGGCTGCCAAACTAGAATAGTTGTAAGTGTTTAGAAAAATATAAAATATAAAAGAGATATTCCTCATCTCTTCCACTGAAAAGGTGCCCTTACCAACATATGAAGTTATCAAATCTTTAATTGCTAACTTGTTTTACTCCTTCCAGCAATGTTATTGTTTATTTTTGCCCTATTGATTTGATATTCACTATTTAATTGATCATGATTTGAGATAGCTAACTAAATTTAGGAACTAAAAATAGAAAAGACAACTAAAATCTTCATGAGAATTTAAGGAAAATAAACTATGTAGACAAAATAGACTGGGGCGTTCATCAGAAGGGGGTTTTAATATTTATTTTGTTTGCTTATTTATTATTTCATGAAGAATATACTGGGCGACCTAGGTGAATGTGTAGCCTCACCCAAGAAGCACACCCTCCTAAAGGTCACAGCCCAGTGACTGGCACCTTCTATCACATGCACAACCACCAAAAGGGCCAGCGCTTTCAAATTTGCCCCAATACTATATCAAATAGAAGCAAAAGTTTCATTAAAAAAACAAGTCATTGGTTGAGTTTCCTTATAGCAATGAATAAGAAGAGTATGGCTCTGGTAACTTATTTAGATCAGTTAAAGGATCTTAGATTTAATTTTTTGAAGAATATCATTTCAAAAGAGTGTCTGAGGTTAAACATCTATGACAAATGCATTCAATTAGAATAGCTTCAATCACTTACATGTGCGGAGGAAGCTATGTGAAACATTGAAACTCCACCAAGTATTTAGTTTTTAATTTCAAAACTTCACTTTACCACTGCTTTCATATAATTAGCCATGCATATATGTATATTTATATATGTGCATGTATATATTTATTTATAAATTATATATATCTATATATATCCGAAATCAATCACTATATATTATATATATAATTGAAAGAAAAATAATTACATTGTAAAATAAAAAATAGTCACTAAGACAATAATGTAAATATAAAAGAAATTATTTTGTTTTTCCTAACAAATCATTATTGAAAAGAATGTACATAGTAAGCAAAATTGCATATATGTAAACTAATTGTTTAAACCATCATAACCATAAATAATGTTCAAAGTATAATGCACAATTAAAACTACGTATCCATGATAACACCAATGCATAATGAAACCATTCATAATGCAGTATGTATGCAACTATGTGAGTGTATGTGTGCATCGGGTTTTCCGTCATGCCAACTCTTACCGGGCGACTAAGACACTTCTACCTCAACCATGTTCTCATCTTCGACATGTTCCTGCACTCATTCACACTCATATTCTCGTCAATAGGTTAGCCCATAAAACCATAGCCGAAGCACGAGCAAGATATAAAATCATAAACATAATAATTCATCATCATTTCAATTTCAACTTTATGCATTTTTAGAAATAACAACAAATTACCATTCACACACATGTAATTATCCAATAATCAAACAATCATAAGGCAATGTCCAATAGTGGTGCAGGAGCAACTTCTCCGTAGTGCAGGGCCATATTTTCTTTTATTGTTTCATAAGGCTCTTAAGCCATTTCATGTTGTAATAAGGGTCGATTTGGTCCCATTGTTGTAATTGTGCAAGGCAAACATGTGGTTTTGCTTGTTGAGGAGTAAGACCAATGGCTAACTGATTTGAATATCAGTTGGCATGGTTGGAGGGAAATAACTGTTGTCTCTAACCCTTTTCTAGGGGCAAGCTGTATGTCACATGGGAAAAAGTGTGTGTTGCAGCAGAGATTTTGATGAATGAATAAGAAGAGTTTCTGGGTGTGATATATGTTGGTTTTCCTGTGTATTCTTTGTATTTGGTATCTCTGTTAAGATAGTGAGCATCCATGCCCTAATCTAGATGTTATCTGGTAGTTCTTAGTGTTCCCGTAGTGTGCAGACGGTGTACTACTAACATTTCCACAGCGGCTAGTTTGTAACCTAGGGGTTAGGGTTTGATTCATAAATGGAGACCCTTTCCTTTGTCCACTGAAGTCCTGTGCAGTATCGGTGTGATGGGGGAAAGATATTTAGGTTTGTTGTTTTCTACATCCTCACCCAGGAATCCAGAGAACTCAGCCGGATTCGACTAGACATCTCCATGTGGCTAGTCGGGAAATCGATGTGAGGTGAATGGTGTTGATTTGGGACCAGATTGATATAAGTGGTTGAGGGTTTGATACATGAGTCGGCCGAATCCATTGTTCTTTCGAATGGCTTTTGGTATCGGGTCGTCACAGAGTATTGTGGAGTCCATCGGCGTAACACAAAGCGTCGAGATAACTTTTTGGAGACCTTCCGATAGCCAAAGTCTAACCGATGAGTAGGCATCGGTGACAAACGAACTCTGTCTGGCTGAAGATACATTCGTTGAATGCAAACCGTGTTGTATAGTGTCGGAGACACACACTAACCGCCTTGCATGGAGTAAGGAACGTGGACCCCACAAGTGTATGCGGCTAGCGGTGTGAAGGGAGTCATTGGTGAGAGATAAGGTGTCGGCGTAGGTGAAGGAAGTTCCATCAAAGGATGAAGTCTGGCCAATGGTCAAGGCTCATCGGAATGAGATGAACCATTGGAACAAAGAACCGAAGTCTGACCGAAGCGGAGGGTCTGGCCGACGGAATAGAGCCTAAGGTCATCAGAGTGAGGTGAGTTGTCGGAAGACAAGATCAGAGTCTTAGCGAAGAGGGATGTCTCCCTGACGAGGGCAATTAACCGTAGAGGTTAAGTCATTGAAAGCCACGGTTATCAGGAAGAGAAAGGTGATCGACAGGAGAAAAGAAGAGAGAGCCGATAGTGTTATGTTTGGGTGATAGAGGAGACATCGCCAAGACATAAACCGTGTCTGGCTGATCACTGTTGTTGACCCTTTCGTTGCACACTCTGCACCAAATTGGTATCAGAGCCAGGCTAGGAGCCCTGAGCACCTGCAATGTGGCTTAAGGGGGGGTGTTGGAAGTAAGCCACACCCGGACCGACGATGGGCTGGCCACAAGGGGCCAGTAGCTCAGTTGGTAGAGCACTCCAGCAGCAAATGGAAGGTCCTAGGTTCGAGTCCTAGTTGGTCCATATGAGCTGTAGCTCAACAAGTGGTATCAGAGCCTCAAGTGGTATCAGACCCTTTTCGTCCTCCCTAATTGAGTATGAGAGCAAATCACAGGGAGGAGGAGAAAGAGATGGTGGCTAGATATCTTGATGGTCTAAGATATAAATCCAAGACGAATTCAGTATGGTGGTTCCCAAGACTGTAGATGAATGTTTTTAGTTAGCCTCTAGGGCTGAGGATAAGCTGAAAAGGAAAGGGGATCAAAACAACAGAGGAAGAGGTGGCAGGAACAAAAGAGGAAGAGGTAATTTCGGTAGAGGACATCCAAACAAAGGTGAAAGTTCAAGTCAGCAAGAATCACGTTCTGATACAGAACAGAAAGGTGGTGGTTTTAGAGGTTGGAGAAGACCTAATGGCAGAGGCAGAGGTGGCAGTGCAGGCAGAGGACTTGGAGTCTTCACTAGAAGATGCTACAACTGCAATCAAGTAGGCCATACTGCAAGTAAGTGCCCTTAAAAGGCATCTAGCTCTCACGATGGTGGGAGAAGGAACCAACTATTGCAAGATGATGATTTTCAGAGTGTAAACTCACCAATTGGTAGTACTGCACCAGTACTTGAAGGAGAGAGCATGATGATTAAGGGAACCCTAGTGAAGATGCCATTGAAGCAGGAGCCTCCACAAAGGAAGAATATCTTCAGAACCCAAGGAGTAGCATATGGTAAGCTCTGTAAAATCATTGTTGATTCAGGTTCTACTGAAAATGTAGTGTCTGCTAAAATGGTAGAAAAATGTAAACTGAAAAGATTGCCCCATATTAATCCTCACAAAATATCTTGGTTGAATAAGAATCAGAACTATTTGGTGGAAGAACAAACTTGGGTAGAGTTTGAACTAGGTGATTATAGGGATAAGGTGCTATGTGAAATTATTCCTATGGATGCTTGTCACCTTCTTCTTGGATGACCTTGGCAGTATGATGTGAAAGCACAGCATGATGGTGAAAAGAACACATATGTGATCACCAAGAATGGTAAGAAGTTTCAGATGGATCCCTTACCAGAACAGGTTAGAGATAAGAACAATGACAATGGTGTCATGTTAGTGAGTGGCAAAGAGTTCCTACAACTCATGGAGGAGGATACCCAAGGGTATGCACTGATGATGAAGCCTGTCGATGTATCAAATCAGCAAAGCAAGAAGCAGAAGGAGATTCCATTGGAAGTGCAACAATTACTGGATAAGTATCAGGATCTTGTGGTAGAGGATACACCTGATTCTTTACCACCTATGAGGGACATAAGTCATCAAATTGACTTGATTCCTGGAGCCACATTACCCAACAAGGCTGCTTACAAGTTGACACCACAGCAAAATGAAGAGGTAGGTAGACAGATTCAAGAACTCTTGGAGAAAGGTTTGATTAGGAAAAGTCTTAGTCCATGTGCAGTCCCTAGTGTACTTGCTCCTAAGAAGGATGGAAAATGGAGATTATGTACAGATTCAAGGGCTATTAATAAGATCACCATAAGGTATAGATTTCCTATGCCAAGGATTGAGGATCTATTGGACTGTCTTGGTGGTTCATGCTATTATTCCAATATTGATTTGAAATCTGGTTATCACCAAATCAGAATAAGGCAGGGAGATGAATAGAAGACTACCTTCAAAACAAATGAAGGTCTCTATAAGTGGCTTGTCATGCCATTTGGACTCAGCAATGCTCCAAGCACATTCATGCGGTTGATGAATGAGGTACTTGTAGAATTTATTGGAAAATTTGTTATTGTTTATCTTGATGATATATTGATTTTCAGCAGGACCAAAGAAGAGCATGTGAAGCATCTTGGATAGGTGTTGAAGAAATTGCATGAGAGTAAGTTGATGATCAACTTAGATAAATGTGATTTTATGAAAACTGAACTGGTGTATCTTGGCTTTGTGATTTCCAATGGCTGTTTGAAAATGGATCCCACAAAGATTGAGGCTATTCTCAATTGGCCTACTCCTAAGACAGTGGGAGATGTTAGAAGTTTCCATGGTTTGGCAACTTTTTATAGGAAGTTCATTAAAGGGTTCAGTCATATAAGTGCTCTTATTCTCAATACCATCAAGGGTGGAGTGAAGTGTAAATTTTAATGGACAAAACAAGTTGATGATAGTTTTAAATTGTTGAAAAAGAAAGTGGCTGAGTTACCTACTTTGGTACTTCCAGATTTTGACAAAGGTTTTGTTGTGGAATGTGATGCAAGTCAGCAAGCAATAGGTGTTGTTCTCAGTCAAGATGGGCATCCAGTGGTATTCTTTTCAAAGAAGCTAAACGAGGCCAAACAAAGGTATTCTACCTATGACTTAGAGTTATATGCAATGGTGCAAGCTCTCAAAAAGTGGAGACACTATTTACTGCCAAAAGAGTTTATTGTTTTTACTGACAACCACGCTCTTAGCTTCCTAAATAGTCAGGAAAAGTTGAATCATAGGCATGTCAAGTGGATGGAACAATTACAGGCCTATACTTTCACTATTAAGCATAAAAAAGGTGTTACCAACAAAGTGGCGAATGCTTTAAGCAGAAGGATGCTGGTCATACAGGAAGTACAAATGGAAAGTATGGGTATAGAATGTCTGAAAGAGTTGTATAAGGAAGATGCAGATTTCAAGGCTGCCTATGAAGTGTGTGCAAGTTTAGCTAACACTTTCCATGGTGAGTATTCTGATTTTGTGTTACAAGAAGGTCTCCTATTCAAAGGCAGTTTATTTTGTGTTCCTAAGTGTTCGATGAGGGACAATATTATCAAGGAGAAGCACAATGGAGCCTTAGGAGGACATTTTGGGTTGGACAAGATGTTGGAACAAGTCACCCGATTCTACTATTGGCCAAAGGTACAGACAGATGTGAGGAGGTATGTTGCAAGTTGTACCATATGTCAAAGGGCCAAAGGTATGTCTTCTAATGCCAGTTTATACCAACCACTACCCATTCCCAACAGACCTTGGGAAAGTATTAGTATGGACTTTGTGCTTGGTCTTCCTAAGACAACAAGGGGTGTAGACAGTGTTTTTGTCATTGTGGATAGGTTCAGTAAGATGGCTCATTTTGTGCCATGCAAGTGCACAAATGATGCATCACATATTGCTGGTCTCTTTTTCAGAGAGGTGGTCAGAATTCATGGTTTGCCCCTTTCAATTGTCACTGATAAAGACTCCAAGTTTGTTGGTCATTTTTGGAGGACCGTATGGAGAAAATTGGGTACACAGTTGTCTTTTTCATCAGCCTACCATCCCCAAACTAATGGCCAGACTGAGGTTGTTAATAGGTCCTTGGGAAACCTTTTGAGATGCCTTACCAAACAGCATGGGTTGGCATGGGATTTAGTGATCAATCAAGCTGAATATGCTTATAATGATTCAAGAAATAGAAGTACTGGGAAAAGCCCCTTTGAAATCGTTTATGGTTTCCACCCAAGAGGACTACTTGAACTCAAAGACCTCCAAGGATGGGATAAAAGGAGTGCTCTAGGAGAAGACTTTGCTGCTACCATGAAAACAGTCCATGATCAGGTCAAGATTCAGTTGGAGAAAACCGTCTCCAAGTACAAGGATAGGGCAGATCTGAAGAGAAGGGAGGTACAGTTCAAGGTAGGAGATTTGGTGATGGCCTATCTCAGGAAGGAACGGTTGCCTAAGGGACAACCAACCAAATTGTTGATGAAGAAGATAGGACCGTGCAAAGTAGTGCAGAAATTTGGTCCAAATGCATATGAGATAGAATTACCATCCGGTCTTGGTATCTCTCCCATTTTCAATGTTGCAGACCTATTTCCTTTCTGACCTCCATTGCATGCTGAAGATGGATCAGATGCTGTGATTGAAGATGAAGACTGGATCAGAGATTTACCTCCAAGTAAGCCTTTACAGTTGGAATGCATTTTGGATTCCAAAATTGTCAAGAAGACAAGAAAGGGTGTGTACAAAGACTACTTGGTCAAGTGGCAGGATCTTCCTGATTTAGAGGCAACCTGGATGAGTGAAGCAAATATTCTGAAGCATGGGAAGACACTTCAGCAGTTAGCAACTCAAGGGACTTGAGTTTTTCCTACCGGGGGAGTATGGTGCAGGAGCACCTTCTCTGTAGTGCAGGGCCATATTTTCTTTTATTGTTTCATAAGGCTCTTAAGCCATTTCATGTTGTAATAAGGGTTGATTTGGTCCTATTGTTGTAATTATGCAAGGCAAACATGTGGTTTTGCTTGTTGAGGAGTAAGACCAATGGCTAACTGATTTGAATATCAGTTGGCATAGTTGGAGGGAAATAACTGTTGTCTCTAACCCTTTTCTAGGGGCAAGCTGTATGTCACACAGGAAAAAGTGTGTGTTGCAGCAGAGATTTTGATGAATGAATAGGAAGAGTTTCTGGGTGTGATATATGTTGGTTTTCCTGTGTATTCTTTGTATTTGGTATCTCTATTAAGATAGTGTGCATCCATGCCCTAATCTAGATGTTATCCGGTAGTTCTTAATGTTCCCATAGTGTGCAGACGGTGTACTACTAACATTTCCACAGCAGCTGGTTTGTAACCTAGGGGTTAGGGTTTGATTCATAAATGGAGACCCTTTCCTCTGTCCACTGAAGTCCTGTGCAGTATCGATGTGATGGGGGAAAGATATTTAGGTTTGTTGTTTTCTACCTCCTCACCTAGGAATCCAGAGAACTCAGCTGGATTCGACTAGACATCTCCATGTAGCTAGTCGGGAAATCAATGTGAAGTGAAGGGTGTTGATTTGGGACCAAATTGATATAAGTGGTCGAGGGTTTGATACATGAGTCGGTCGAATCCATTGTTCTGTCGAATGGCTTTTGGTATCGGGTCGTCACAGAGTATTATGGAGTCCATCGGCGTAACACAAAGCATCAGGATAACTTTTTGGAGACCTTCCGATAGCCAAAGTCTAACCGATGAGTAGGCATCAGTGACAAACGAACTCTGTCTGGCCGAAGATACATTCGTTGAATGCAAACCATGTTGTATAGTGTCGGAGACACACACTAACCGCCTTGCGTGGAATAAGGAACGTGGACCCCACAAGTGTATGCGGCTAGCGGTGTGAAGGGAGTCATCAGTGAGAGATAAGGTGTCAGGGTAGGTGAAGGAAGTTCTGTCGAAGGATGAAGTCTGGCCGATGGTCAAGGCTCATCGGAATCAGATGAACCATCAGAACAAAGAACCGAAGTCTGACCAAAGCGGAGGGTCTGGCTGACGGAATAGAGCCTAAGGTCATCGGAGTGAGGTGAGTTGTCGAAAGACAAGATCGAAGTCTTAGCGAAGAGGGAAGTCTCCCCGACGAGGGCGATTAACCATAGAGGTTAAGTCATTAAAAGCCACGGTTATCGGGAAGAGTAAGGTGATCAGCAGGAGAAAAGAAGAGAGAGCCGATAGTGTTATGTTTGGGTGATAGAGGAGACATTGCCAAGACATAAACCGGGTCTGGCCGATCACTGTTGTTGACCCTTTCGCTGCACACTCTGCACCAAATAGTCTCATCAATTATACTGAATTATAAATGCAAGCAAAAGGTTGATATTTGACATATTTTCCTTTATGTTTGGGCAAATGTCCATGCCCTATTACAATCTCTCATTTTGTGCATAGAATGGATGGATGATGGAAAGGTCATGGAGGTTGGTTACACCTGCCTCTACATTTACTTGAAAGTTTCTAAAGCCTTTTGAGTGGAAGAAATGCATGGTCAAAATAATAATAAGAGAATTTTTTAAAGAAAAAAAAAGAAACTAAAACAAAAAAGAGGTCCTTGAGTTTAGCCCTATTAGGGAGGCCAATCCCTATGAATTAGGGCATGACCCCTATGGGCGCTACCATAGCCCCTCCCATAACTTCTCTTCAACCCTTCATTTCCCTTGGCCACCCTTCGTCTCATGGTTGCCACTATTAGGGTTGCTTTTGGAATCCTTGCATGCACCACTACCATTTCCATTTCTCTCCTTGCAACAAATAAAAATGAAAGAAAAAAGAATGTTCTCAATGAAATTTAGAACAAATACTATTCGTGTGACTATTCCTTTGTTTTTTTATAGGGGAGATGGCCCAATGGTCACGCGGGCTATCTTCCACGAACCCTCTACATCACCATATGGTATGTTGGACCCTGAGAACTGTGTGGTTGGAATCGTTGGTGTGTGTTGGTGTGGACAATCTCATTTATAGCATCATCAGGCATGGATGTCAACATTACCAGCTAATTTTGTAAGATGTGGTCACTAATGGTTTATTTTGTGTCATCAATCAAAAACCAAGGCGTGTTCCACCGCTATAGGATATATGCACACCATCGCTGGTGTACATAGTCGCATGTCTTAAGAACCTACATTAAAATTGGCATGAATTGAATTGAATTCGCTTAGCTATGGCATTTACTCTCGCCGGTATGCCACCTTCATCCTCCTCTACATTACCTTTCATTATGCAGGTTATTGGTATTTTTTGTTCACTCCAAACCCTATCATGGAGCACATAGCATGCTATCTTTTCAACCTTCCACCTTTAGCCATGTCATAGAGAGCTTGGGAATGCTGGCTTGCTACAAGACATGGTGTTATTTTGTCCAACAACTTAGTTTGATCACTTGTGTTTTTTTTACACATTCATATGGAATGGAAAAACCTACTTCTTGCACTATGTTTTCATTATTGCAATGTCGTTTATCACTTGTGTTTTTTAACTATGTTTTCGTTATTGGAATGGAAAAAGTAGGTTTATTCTTTATTTTTTGCTACTAAGTTCATTGTTTTTTGTTGTTCACATTCCCTGCACTCTTCATAATCAATATAATATTAGGATTAAGGTGCCATCAACCTTGTAAATCCTATGTAATTTATTATTCCTATTATTGTTTTCTTGCCCTAGAAGGCAATCCCCTTTTATAAGGATATTTGTACTACATTTTTAGCAAAATTGAAAGTAACAGGCACCATTGGATTGAAGACTGAAGAAGAAGAGGAAGTGTGTGTATTGTAATCTCATACTAGAAGATAATACAACTTGGGGCCTCTTTTCTTGGTGGAGTTTTTTTACCCAAAATGGTTTTCTCCACGTTACATATTGTGTTATGTGTTCAGTTCTTAATGCATGTTATTTCTATGTAGTGGGTTTTATTTCTGTTGCAATCTCCATTGATTCTACATTGTTTAGAGGGAATTAATAAGGTTTGAATCATATTTCCATTGTGTGGCTTGCACCTTCACTTCTAACATATAACAATTTTATATATAGTGTTTATATATTAATTGCCTCTGTATGTTAAGGGTTTTATATAGTTTTTATACAAAATTAAGAGAGCTTTTATTTGAATGGGCTTTTCAAGGAATATATATTATATCAATTATGAAGAGTGTGAGTGTGTGTGTGAGGGAGTGAGTGTGTGTGTGTGTGTGGCAATTGCCTCTATATGTTAAGGGTTTCATGTAATGCCACAACTAAGCGAATTGAGAGGGATTTTATATATTTTTATTTGAATGGGTATTTCTAGGGTTATATATATAGAACAACTAACATCCAGGTATGATATATATATATATAAACAAGTAGCTTTATGTAAAAAATCTAAATTTGAAATGGGAGCGGCGACGAACGGGTGGGAAAAACCTAGTGCAGGTTTTGGGCAAAGCAAGACTGGTTCCCCAGGCAAGGTGAGGTCTGAGGTCGGTACATCTTCTTCCACTGTTCATTTTTCAAATGTTGGTAATAAAAATATTGTTTCGCATGGGGCCTCTGCCTCGAAAATCAATTCTGGAGGGGAAAAATTCGTTGATCTGGGTAGTCAGGCCTGGAAAGCTCTTTTCTCGAGCCTTGTTAAACTTATAGAAGATGGTGTGGACATTGTCCAGTCTGAGGCTAGGGTACACCTCAAGGTTAAAAACCCCACGCTAGACCGGGCAGTGGCCAAGATGGAGAACATCCTCGTGGGGAAGGTGTTTGGAAGAAGGCCTAACATTGAAATGCTGAGAAAATGGGTTGCTAATAAATGGAGTATAAATGGAAGTTTGGCTATCTCAGTCCTCCCAAAAGGCATTTTCTACTTTTCATTCAACAACTCTGAAGACTGCATGGGGGTCTTAACTGGAGGACCTTGGTTCTTTGGATAGCAGAGCTTGTCGCTATGCAAATGGCAGTCGGGTCTCATCCCTGAGGACTCTCTAGCTAAGTCAGTTGCGACCTAGATAAGGCTTCCTGGACTACCTCTGGAGTTCTGGGATGACGAAGTTTTTGTAGCCATAGCAAACTCCTTTGGTTGATTCCTGTCATTGGACAGTGTCACCATGAAAAGGAGCAAATACGTTTTTTCCAGAATATGCGTCAATGTCTTGACCCACAAGGTTCTCCCCACGTCCATTATCTTGGA
The DNA here is from genome assembly GCA_027924645.1 of Cunninghamia lanceolata. Classification (NCBI taxonomy): domain Eukaryota; kingdom Viridiplantae; phylum Streptophyta; class Pinopsida; order Cupressales; family Cupressaceae; genus Cunninghamia; species Cunninghamia lanceolata. The sequence goes on from BSBN01000312.1 coordinate 990,081, forward strand.
CTCCATGTTCAGAGAATGGACTTAGGAGATTGTCTATGAGAACTCAGCTCTCTTCTATCAAAGATGTGGTAACACTGGGCATCTCATCAATGCCTGCAGGAAACCAAGTGGTGTTCCAGCTCTAGAAAGCAAAGGGAAAGAAGTCAAGATGGAGTGCCTTGGCTCACCCTCTGAGTCCAAAGGGATAACTCAGACTGCTCCGGATAACTTTGGGGTGCCTTCAGAGTCTGAACCACAAAATACCCCGATGGTTGCGAGTGTGGGTTTTATTGCTAAAGAGGATGGGGTGGAGTCATTGGTTGTTGTTATTGAGTTGGCAGCAATGGCCAGGATGGAAGGAAACATAAATGAGGGAGTCCCAAGGAAGTCCATTGGTAATAAGGCTGTGGACTTGGAGTTGGAGACAACAGAGGTTAGTGAGTTGCAGGTCTCTCCACAGGTGGAGGTGGTAGGGACAGTTGAGGAAGTTGTTGGACCCGAGCAAGGGGTAGAGACTAGTGAACTACAAGAATCTACACAAGCTGACGAGGTGAGGGTTGTTGCTGTCGTTAACGAGCCCCCTGTTGGGGATGGGTTCAATCCGGTTGTGCCCCACTCCTTGGTCTTTTCTCCTCGGTCTTTGTCTTTGTCCCCTCTCTCCCCTCCTTTGAAGAAGGGAGCTAGAAAAATGGCAAATGTGGGCAACTCCAAGCGTGGCAGGAAACCTCTGAAAGAGACTAGAAGAAAGGAAAGTCAAGGATTTGGCTGAAAGAAAGCAGAAAATTTTGGAACTAATGGGCTCTAGGAGAGATAAAAAATGATATTCATTTCTTGGAACATAAGAGGGCTCAACAGCCCTCATAAGAAGCTTATGTTGAAGAACTTCATAAAATAAATGAGACCTGATATTTTACTTATCCAATAAACTAAAATGAAAGAGGAAGATTTCATGAAAATTAGTAACTATATTTGGCCCTTCTCTTGCGCTGAAGTTGTCAGTGCGAAAGGGGCCTCGGGAGGTCTGGCCATGATGTGGAAGCCTCACTCCCTTAAAGGCAGAGTTATTAGCTCTAGCAGAAACTCCATAAGTATTAAGCTCAATTTTAACAATAGTGCTCTAAGCTGGACCTTAACCAACATCTATGCCCCAAACAATGTGGTGCAGAGAAGGAAGAGTTGGACTGATTTGAAAGAAGCTAAAGATAAGTGGGAGACCACCAACTGGATGGTTGCTGGAGACTTTAATTCCCCCCTTTACCCATCAGAAAAATTAGGAGGCATTATGGACTTTACTGAAAGTATGATGGACCTGGATAATTTATTACATTCGACTGGTCTAGTGGACCTTGGATTAGAAGGCTTCAATTTCACCTGGTCCAATAGGAGGAAAGGCAGCACTCTGATCCAGGTCAAACTTGAGCAGGTCCTGGTCTCCTCAGGATGGGACATAATTGAATGAAGCAAACTGAAAAACCTTATGAGGTTTGGATCAGACCACACTCCCCTAATCCTTTCCTGGAACCCTGACTTGGAGAGAACTAGTTCCCCTTTCAAATTTGAAGCCATGTGGGCCAAGTATCCTGATCTATACCAGCTGGTCTATGGCTTGTGGAACAAAAGAGTGGATGGTTCTAGCATGTTTATTGTTGTTCAAAAACTCAAAGAGATCAAACACCAACTAAAAGGTTGGAATAAGAACTCCTTTGGCAACATCTTCAAGAAAAAAAGTGAAATTAGAACTAGCCTCCTCGAGATCCAAGGAGATATGGATAAGGGCATCATCTCTAGGGGAGACAAAGAAAGAGAAACTTCTATTGTCTGAGCTTCACAATCTAGTGGAAAGTGAATAAATATATTGGAAACAAAGATCCAAAGTCTAGTGGCTCAAGGAAGGAGACAGGAACACAAAATTCTTCCACCAATCGGCCATGAAACACAAGAATAGAAAAAAAAAAATTTGAAATCATCCTTGAAGATGGTGTGGTTGTTCAGAATGAGAATCAGATCAGAATGGAAGGGGTTAAGTATTTTGAAAACATCTTGAATGGAGTAGGCCCCCAACTTGAGGAAGGAAGCCAGGAGCTCAACAATCTTTTAGAAGTCATTCCTAACTCCTTGAATGAGGAAGATAATCTTAGCCTGGTTAAGTAGGTCACTGATGAGGAGGTTAAGGGAGTTGTTTTCTCACTTGACCCCTTCAAAGCCCCAGGACCGGACGGTTTCCCTCCCATCTTCTTTTAGATTTTTTGGGAAATTGTGGGGAAGGATATCACTGCTGTTGCTAAAGAATTCATCAAAAGAGGGAGAGTTTTGAAGGATATCAACAACACATTCATTGTGCTAATACCCAAAAGAGAAGGAGCTAACAAAATGGTTGAATTTAGACCCATAAGCCTGTGCAACACCCTCTACAAGATTTTTACCAAACTGCTAGTGCTTCATATTCAACCACTCCTTGAAAAAATCATTCACCCAAATCAAAAGGGCTTTGTCCCAGGTAGGCAAATCACAAATGTCGTCATTACTGTCCACAAGAATATACACTTCATGGTGAAAAGAAGAAAGGAGAGCATGATATTGAAACTTGACATATCCAAAGCCTGTGACATGGTTTCTTGGCAGTTTCTCGAGAAAGTCCTCCAGAGGTTTGGATTTAAGGAGAGAATAATAAATATGATGGAGCATTGTTTCTCCAATCCAACTTACTCTGTCCTTATCAATGGATCCCCCAAAGGTCACTTCAGAGCCAACAGAGGGCTTAGGCAGGGCGACCCCCTTTCTCCCTATATGTTCATAATAATGGTGGATGTCCTGGGTAGAATGATAAACAGGAGAATCAGCACTGCAAAGCTTAAAGGTTTCACCCCTGCTTCTGAGATACACCCCTCTTCCCACCAGAAATTCATTGATGATACTATTCTCATTGGGGAAGCTACCCCCAGGGAAGCTGGAGAGTGGAAAAGTATCCTTAACACTTTTGCTTCAGGATTTGGTCAGAAGATAAACTTTGAGAAGAGTGGCATATATTTTTTCAACACTAACATAAGACTTCAAAACAAGATAGCTGATATTCTGGGGTGTAAAGTCAAGGAGATACTGGACTCTTACCTTAGAATGCCCCTCACGGTAGGTAAGCTCCCTAAAACTTACTGGAACTTAATGATAGAGAAAATGCAGAGAAAACTTGCTGCTTGGAAGGGCTTTGTCCTAAGTAATGCAGGTAAATTTCTCCTTCTTCATGCTTTGCTACAAAGCACTCTGGTCTACATCCTTTCCCTCTTCAAACTTCCCAAAGTTATAACTGATAGGATTGAGTAGATTCAGAGAAGATTTCTATGGAGTGGCTCAGAGGAGAAGGACATGATCTCCTTGGTGTCCTGGGATGTTGTTTGCTTGCCCAAGAATAGAGGCTGTTTAGGGATTAGAAGGATCATAAGGCTAAATAAAGCTTTGTAGGCCAAGGTTGGTTGGAGACTTATGACAGATGACAATGACTGGACTAGGATCATGAGGGCTAAATATCTAAACAATGGTGGAGGAGCCATGCTCATGAGTAGTAATTATCTCCCCCAGGCCTCCTCCATATGGAATAATATTGTGAAATCTAAAAGTCTTTTGAACACGGGTCTCTAGTGGAATGTTGGCAAAGGAAACACTGTCAGATTCTAGGAGGACCTGTGGATTAGCTCACCCTCCTTGGAGTACCATCCTATTTGTTCTGCTATCAAGAACTAGCTAAAGTCTAAGCTAGGAGAGAGAGTTTGCAACTATTGGTGTACCAACAATGGCAAGGCGAAGTGTAACTTTAGCATAGAAGGGCTACAACATCCTTTGGTCACTGTTATGGATACTTTACTTGAAATTCTAAAGAACCATAAATTTCATAGGAAATTCTTATCGGATCAACTTGTGTGGAAAGATGACAAAGTGGGCAAGTACACGGTGAGAACAGGTTACAACAACACTGACAAGATTTATTGGAAGGCTTCAACTGGAATCATATTTGGGATAATAACACTATCCCCAAGGTTAAATTATTCAACTGAACAGCTAACCACCAAAGGATTCTCACTATAGATAACCTCCAAAAGCATGGATTCCAAATGTCAAATAGGTGTATTCTCTGCGAGAAGGCTGAAGAAAGCACATACCACATGCTCTTCCACTGTGATTATGCCTGGAAAATAAGACAGTATGTCATGGGCCTATTCCACCTTCAATGGTCTTGGCACAATAGCCTTAGAAAGAACTGTGAAAGTTGGTGCACTCCTTACAAACATCCTTCAATTAAAGAGCTCTGGTGGTAATCCTTGCTTTACATTAGTTGGGGGATCTGGGGAGAAAGAAACAACAGGATCTTCAGGGAGGAAAGAAGGGATTGGAGAATCACAGCTAAAATAATCAAACAGAGAATAACTAAAAATATCAAAGCCTCAAACATAAAGGGTCCCGATCAGAATCCTACCCAAATGGAAAACAAGATTGCTTTGACCTGGGGACTGACTAATAAACTTTCCCTCCCAGATTTCAATGGGAAGATAAAAAGAAAGAACACCAAATGCCCCCCTGACTCAAGATGGTCGAAACTCAATTTCAACGGAGCGTCTAAGGGAAACCTGGGTCAAGCGAGAGGGGGAGTTGTGGTGAGAGACAACAAGGGTAATGTCATGGGCATCTATGCTGGGAACCTAGGAATTTAAACTAACAACTTTGTTGAAGCCTATGTGGCTTTTCAAGGTATATGCCTAGCCAAAGACCTAGGTATCAGGAATTTGATCGTTGAAGGGGATTGTAAAAATGTATTAGCCATGATTAAGAACAAGGCCATTCCTAATTGGAATATCAAGGACATAATAAACCTTAGCAAAGAGGAATTTAGACACATGGAAAAAGTGGACGTGCAACACATTTTTAGAGAAGGCAATTCGAAAGCTGATGGGCTTGCCAACGTTGGTTGCACCATCAATGATCTGATAAAATGGAAAAGGGGAGAGGACATCCCAAGGAATATTTTAAAATTCACTCATAATGACTAAAGCCCTCAACATTAATATTAAGCATGCCTGGGATGAGCGAGGGACTTCTCACATGAACTAGATTATGCAAATGAATAATCACAATCATTTACAGTTATGCTTCATTACCACTACCGAGTTGGTAAATGTCATTTTATTCTTGACTCTTCTCCATTATTTCATTTGCAAAATGAGTTGCAAAGATTAAGTTAGAAAAATTAGCAAGATGGGTGGAGACCTCACCCAAACGGAACCTACCCAACATGACAAACTCAGAGAGAATGGGGATCTGTGGGAGATTTTACAGAGAAGTAAATTCAAGACTTACATTGAGTCTATGAATGGGTATGACACCATCATGTCAAGGGAATTTGTAGACACATGGAAAGCAGGCCAGATTTACATCACAGGTATCACTTTTAGAGTCTCAGAAGAGCTTATTGCTAAAGCCACAGGGCTTAAATTAGAGGGGGCTCAAATTGCAAAGAGAATTAAGGGGAACTATAAAGAGGACATGTTAAAATTCCTTCAAGAGGGCGAGAGTGTCACTAGACTACAGAATGGCTTCAATAGAGAGGACCTACCGAGCATATGGAGGGAGGTGGCGGAAGTTCTCATGAGATACATCACATTGGAAGGAAGGTACAAGAGGTTCCATGCTTATCTCTTCCCTCTTTTGAATCATTTTCTCCATAATGTTAAAATCAATTTCCCTTACTGATTATATACTTCCCTTGAAGATTCTATTCAGAAAGTTTTGCTTAGGGATAAAGTTCTTCCCCTGCATCAAAGCCTTATTTACTCCCTTTATAAATTTGAGTTGGCTTTAACCCCGGCCTTTGGGTTTAGACCTAGAATTTACAATCCTCAGTTAATTGAAAATACTCATGATACTCCTGGGAAGAACACAGAAGGCAAAACCCTAGTCAAAGGTAAGCGTTCTTAGGGAAAGAAAAAATTGGACAAGGGTTATGGGTCTATGAAGCTGATAAGGTAGGAGAAGGGGAGAGAGAGAGAGGGTCCCTCTTTGAAGGTTCAATTTGCCAAACCCCCTCATACTATGACCACCAAGGAAGTGACCAAGGCTCAGAAGGATAATACCTCCCAAACTGTCACTATGAAAATGGGAAAGATGATTTTGCGTAGCATGAATATTCCTGAACCTACCCCCTCTGTTAATCCTACTGAGGAAGTGCATGTTAGAAAACCCTATCTCAGGAGCCACAAGGAGTCTATAGGTGCAGGGGCTTCTTAGAATACTGGGGTTGTGAGTTCTTAGCCTAGCAGCAGCAAAGGGAAGGGTAGTAGGGAAGATAGTTCTCATAAAGGAATCATTATTCTAGACAAAGAGACAGATGTGGAAGTTCAAGACAATGAGGATAAAGGCAAAGACATTTTGAAGGGTTCTATTCAAATGGATAAGGGTAAAGGCATTCTAAAGGGTTCTAAATGTAATACCTCTGACAACACAGTTGACCCCCCCTAAAGAAGGAAAAGGCGTCTAATGAGAAAACCCAGGAGGACTTAAACAGTGAATGTAACACTTGCACCAAGCTTATGGATAGGGTGGCTACTCTATATCAGGCTCTAGACCTTCAAAATCAAGTGCTCAAGTGGCAACTTGCTCAGCTTCATCATGCCAAGAAGAAGATTCAGCAGCTAGAGGTCATTACACAGCTAGAAACTAAGGAGTGGCCTAAGGAAAGTCATGATGACCTGTGGGATCAAGTGGAAAGGATGGCCACCAAGTTTGATAAATGGGAGAAGATGGAGGAAGAAATTGGGCAAATTAAAGATACTCATGCCAATTTGGATAAGAAAGTTTCTGAGCTGGTAAATTACAACAGAGAGATAGTCAAGAACTCTGCCACAACGCTCTATGTGTTGAAAGAGGAACTTAAAAAAAGGAAAGTTGTTATTCAAGGGACAGCTAGTAAGGGCAAGCATCAGACTCAAAAACAAGGGAAGGCAGGGCAGATTTGCAACTACAAAGCCAAGGATAGCAGCAGCAAAGGTAAATAGGTGAGTCTTCAGAGCCATGAGACTAAGACCGAGGGGAAAGACAAGCAGGAGATCTAGACCTGGCAAGGTCATGAGGAGGAGGAGAACATTTTCTTAGAGAAGCTAGAATTTTTAAACATGGAATGGCAAGCTATAAGTAGCCTTAAGTCTATGGCCAGGGAGTAGGCTAGTCAGTTTCTGGTCCTTTTTGGTTTGGCTGGTCCTGCTGGCCCATCCTTCTTTTTTGTTGTCTTATCGTTGTTCTCTTGTTTTACCTCTTGTAAAACTCATCCTTTTTTGCCTTTTTGGCCTTTGTATATGGGTTCGGGCCCTTCCCGGTTACTTTTATCAAAACAAGTAGCTTTATGTCAATTAGTTTGGAATAAGGTTTTAATTGGTCTTTAAAGGTGTGTGTGTGTGTGTGTGTGTGTGTGATATTCACTAATATATTAAAGAATATTTGCAAGTTATCTTTCTCTAATTTATATTTGGAATTTGGAATACACATTGCAATAAATACTAAGTAAAGGCATTTGCATAATAAACACCTAAGATCTTCATTACATACATATGCAACTACCTTCTAATATGTATCAAAACAAGCATTTTCATTCTCAAGTTTTGTTCAACTTACAATCTAATACGTTTCCATTTTCATTCTAAGTGTTTGTATCAAAACAAGCATTGTGAAAAAAACTTAGCTAGAGGCGGTGTGGTGTGAAACATAATATCTAAATCAAACTCTTGAAAACCTTTCCATTTCAATGCATTAAATAATTATATGTATAGGGATGAGGCTATATATATCAATCCTGCAACAACTTCTAATTCCACCATGCCCAAGGATTGGTGATTTTACTCCAAATGAACCCTGCAATAATAGAAAATTAGTTGTAAGGCTCACCATTAAGAAATAATAATAAAAATTTGCACATTTTAAATCCTAAACAAATAACAATTCATTAAATTATTAAAAATAGTTTGATTGAATGTGTGTGTCATATATATATGATATTCACTAACATATATAGGAATATTTGTAAGTTATATTTCTCTAATTTATATTTGGAATTTGGAATACACATTGCAATAAATATTATTTGAGTAAAGGCATTTGCATAGTAAACACCTAAGATTTTTATTACATACATATGCACATACTTTCTAATATGTATCAAAACAAGTATTTTCATTCTTAGTGTTTGTATCAAAACAAGCATTGTGAAAAAATCTTAGCTAGAGGTTGTGTGGAGTGAAACATTATATGTAAATCTGAATCTTGAAAACCTTTCCATTTCAATGTATTAAACAATTATATGTATAGGGATGAGGCTATATAAAAATATTATATATATATGAAGTAAATAAAGAAGGCCATTCATTTTATGATCGATCCACACACTTTTTAGGTGGATCATGTACATGACCACATGCTCCTGGAACAATTCCTGATCAACTATACTATGGTGTTGGGACAGAAGATCTAGGCAAAACAGGCTACAAAGGTACTCGTTGTTCCACATCTATAAAGGGAAGTGATTCAAGTCATCTCTACATTTAATAAGCGACCATCAGTGGGCAACTTGGGTGGTGCATTTGACATCTCAAAGGCTCTCCAAAACGAAAACATCAAGCAAGCCATCACATTGTTCAGGGAAGGGATTACTCGTGACAATATGGAGACTTTTAGCTTTTTTATAGGACACCATGATGCACTGCTTTCACTGGTACAAGTTGAGAGAGTTTCTAAACTCTCATAAGGCATTAGGTTCATTATGCACAAGTTGCCCAAGAAATGAGGCATGTAAGCTTGAACATGCCTTTATGGAAACTGTAATTTTCTTTTTGTTTCAATATATGGGAGCTACGCCCTTGGTAGCATCTTACGTATTATATATATATACATACAACAACTTCTAATTCCACCATGCCCAAGTATTGGTGAATTTACTCCAAATGAAACCTGCAATAATAGAAAATTGGTTGTAAGACTCACCATTAAGAAATAATAATAATAAAAATAGTTATTAATTGCACATTTTAAATACTAAACAAATAACAATTTATTAAATTATTAAAATCAAATTGATTGAATGTGTGTGTCATATGTATATATATGTATGGATATATATACATACATACATACATAAATACATACGACACACACACACATTATTGAGTTTTTAATAATTTAATAAATTGTTATTTGTTTAGGATCAATGCAACATGGATTTAAAATGTGCAATTAATAACTATTATTATTATTTCTTAATGGCGAGCCTTACAACCAATTTTCTATTATTGCAAGCTTCATTTGGAGTAAATTCACCAATACTTGGGCATGGTGGAATTAGAAGTTGTTGCAGTAGGATTGATATGTGGAATAATGTGTTGTTTTGATGGGATGGTTGAAATATGTATGGAAAGTGGGCAAATTTCATGTCAACCACTGGACAAATCAAATTCCAAATGTTCATGCCATATCAAATTCTAGTTGTTCATGAATTGAATTGAATTCGCTTAGCCATAGACTTTACTCTCGCCACTATGACACCTTCGTCCTCCTCTACATTACCTTTCATTATGCAAGTCATTACTATTGTTTGTTCACTCCAAACCCCATCATGGAGCACATAGCATGCTATATGTTCAACCTTCCACCTTTAGCCATGTCGTAGAGAGCTTGGGAATGTTGGCTTTCTATGAAACATGGTGTTATTTTGTCTAACAACTTAGGTTTATCACTTGCGTTTTTCTTCACATTCATATGGAATGGGAAAACCTACTTCTTGCACTCTATTTTCATTATTGCAATGTGGTTTATCGCTTGTGTTTTTTAACTGTGTTTTTGTAATTGGAATGGAAAAAGTAGGTTTATTCATTATTTTTTGTTACTAAGTTCATTGTTCTTTGTTGTTCACATTCCTTCCACTCTTCATAATCAATATAACAATTTTATATATAGTTTATATATTAATTGCCTCTTTATGTTAAGGGTTTTTATATAGTTTTTATACAAAATCAAGAGAGCTTTTATTTGAATGGGTTTTTTAGGAAATATATATTAAATCGATTACGAAGAGTGTGAGTGTGTGTGTGTGTGTGTGATGGAGTGAGTGTGTGTTTGTGTGTCGGTTGCCTCTATATGATAAGGGTTTCATGCAATGCCACAACTAAGCAAATTGAGAGGGATTTTATATATTTTTATTTGAATGGGTATTTTTAGGGTTATATATAGAACAACTAACAACCAAGTTTGATTTGGAATAGGGTTTTACATATTTTATTCCAATGGGTTTTTAAGGGTACACACACACACACATGTATGCTTAGATACACATATCAATTAACAATTAGCTTTATGTTGATTAGTTTGGAAAAAGGTTTTAATTAGGTTTTGAAGGTGTGTGTCTATATATATATATATCAATTAACAATTAGCTTTATGTTAATTAGTCTGGAATAAGGTTTTAATTAGGTTTTGAAGGTGTATATATATGATATTCACTAATATATTAAATAATATTTACAAGTTATCTTTCTCTAATTTATATTTGGAATTTAGAATACACATTGCAATAAATACTAAGGCATTTACATAATAAACACCTAAGATTTTCATTACATATTGTAGACACCTAAAAATGACCATGTATTCACCTTCATTTTCGACACATCCCTAACACCACTTCACATCTTAACAAGTCTTCCGAATAAATTAAAAAATTCTATTATTTAATTAATTAATCCATCTTTCATTAATCTATTTTTCCCATATTAAATAATTAAATTTTATTTATTTATTTAATTTCCCATTTACTCTTAAATTAATTAATAAATTTAATTTATTTAATTATTTTATCACTTCTAACAACTTCCTCTCCATAAATTAATTAAATAATCCCATTATTTAATTTAATTTACCCACTCACACCCTTATCTTCAACCACTCACCACAATTATTAAATAATTGGTCACAATTATTAAATAATTGATCCAAAATTAAATTCACTTTTCATCTCCACCATCCATTATCACTTTCAATCTCCACCATTCACATAAAAGAATGATCTAGAAGATCCCTATCCTTGACCTAAAATCCTCTCATCTAATCTTAGCCATCCATTTTATCTTTAAATCCTAGCCCTTCATTCATCATAATTGACCTCTATAAATCGACCCTCTCACATCATTATCACAACACATCTTTCATATGCCTTGTACATGTTGTCATTTTCCATATCATTGTCATTATCATTTGCCTCCATTATAGCCATCTCATACCTAGATTATACTAGTTTTGTGAGCAGTTCACAATGCATAATATATCCATAGAACAAAGATAGTAGAATTAGAGTGTGAAGGTATTGAGTTGTATTGCATTTATCTTCATTATTTACCTTGGATCATATTTTTGCATACATTTTTGGCACTCCCAGTGGGACCCACGTCCCTTTAATCAGCTTTTTTCAAAAGAAATTCCATCATTTTTTATTGCAGGTTGCAGATCCGCGCCCCTAACTATCACAGCATGCCAGATACTTATGTTCGGCGCACCTGCACTTGCAGATGGTGTGCCTATGTGCTCTATTGTCACACCTATGGTCACTGCTTCAATGTCTGTTAATTGATTTTGACCTAGTTTTGTTTTTTGATCTACAATAGCTATAATTTTCTAGTTTTTCTATCAGATTTTGGCTTATCTATGTTGCTAACCCTCAGATTTAACCTGTTGATCAGCTAACATTCAGTTTTGTAGGGTTTTATGATGTTCTTATTACAAGTCTTAGCCACCTTTTCTAGATCTGCGCCTACGCCTATAAAAGCATGCCTTTACTATGTGTCATTTTGTGTAGTTATGGTTTCATCAACTCTGCCAACTAGGTCCTTTAGATCTGCCTCTATCAGTCATTTCTTGTTTTCTGTCAAACTTGAATGTTTGTTTTTCTCAGGTTTCATTCTTACAGCTTTGATCTAGCGCCTGTGCTATGTGAAACCATGCCTATGATTCATTTCGATGGGCCTTTGTTGTGTAGGTTTGCTCTTGTGTAGTTGCAGATCCGCACCTATAATAGATCCCTAAGTGCATGTGCCCTCTATCACCGCACCTGTGCCTGTTGTCGATGCACCTATGCTGGAAAGGTAAATCAGGAATAATAGTCTATTTTTTTCTAATTTCACTTGTCTATGTCTCCATGCTTTTGGTTGTATTTCCATACTTTTTATTGATTATCATTTTGTAGCTAACATTTTGGCTTGATCTTAGAACTAACACATTTGTGCAACTTATTTATGCTTGTCAAAGATCATATCTCAAACTACTAACAAGTTTGTTACAGCACCGCTTGTCAAAGATCTTGTTTTTCCACTAAATTAGGCACTAAAGTAGATTAGTGGGTTAATGAACATTTGTTTGTTATGTCTTTGAAGTTGTGTGTTGGTGTATGCTCTCTCCTTGTACTTTGTGTGATCTTGGAGATAAAAAAAACTACACATTTCTTCTCTTTGTGTCCCAAGATTTGCTTGTTTGTGTGTATGCTCTCTCCTCACGCTTCGTGTGATCTTGGAGATCCAAAACACCAAGTAAAATCTTTCACTTAGGAGGCCTACCTTTAGAGACACACCTACTCTAAAGGAGTGACCTCAACCACGTGTTCCAGAGGGGTATATCAAAGGGGGAGAGCGAAAGCTATACCTCAATGGTGAACACAACTTGCCCAAATTGATCCCCGAGACCCTCGATCCATTGAGACTTGGATTGGTGACATGTGGGCCAATTTCTTGGAATCCTATCCATGAACTTGTGCCTCGTCATGCCTTGTGTATATAGAGGACTCCCATAGAAGCTTGAGTTAAGACCTTTCAGTCATCCTATATTGTAGTATTGGGATTTAGGTGCCATTAACCTTGTAAATCCTTGTAATTATTATTCCTAATATTATTTGTAAATCACCCATAAGGGATGTATAAGTTTCACTAGAAATGGTAAAAAATTAATTACCGGGGACAGTAATTATGGGATTACTACATTAGTAAGTTCTGGAGTTATTGGCAGTAGTTATGGAGTAACATTTACGGATGGTAATTGTAAATATCAAAAGTAATTGAGGGTAGGCGCCACCTTGGAGGAATCAGCTATTTTTGGCATGTATGACACACATCGTAAAGTTGGTAAGTGGTTGTAAGAGAATCTATGACAACTATGAGTTGTCATAAGATTCTATGACAACATGACAACTTATGATGAATATTTATGAGTTGTAAGTTGCTATTCTTGGCTCTAGGTGCCCATATTGGGAAGATGCTATTTGGGGGGTGTTATGATGGAGTCTATGTTGATTATGACAGTATTTATTCTCTTGTAAGTGCCTATTCTTGTCCATGGGCGCCAAAGTTTGCATGGTTTACTATTGACAAGTGTCGTGATCTTGTAAGAGGTCATTTAATGTTGCATGTTGGAGTATCCAAGGTGAGAGAAAGTGAACGCCTAGTTTTGGGAGTGCAATACTTCTATAAGTATAGTGCCTTGTATATGTTGCATATCATAGTTTTTTGTACACAAGTTCTGTCAAATTGAAGGTTGGAGAGATAGAGGAAGTGCATGTATTATGTATATTTCAAATTTTGAAGATCATACAACTTGAGCCTCTTTTCTTGGTGGAGTTTTTTGCCTGAAAGGGTTTTCTCCACGTTATATCTGGTGTTGATATGGTTAATTCTTCTATGGTGTTTGTTCATGTGTTGTAATTTCATTTCCATATGCAATATCTATTAATATTACACTGCTTTAAGATCATAAACATAGTGTAATCATATTTCCATTTGGGTAGTTGTTGCCTTCATTTCTAACATTTGGTATTAGAGCCTTCCCAGTTTTGATTCTTGGGTGGTAGTGTAAAGGTTGTTTAGTTGCAGTGGGAGATTTGGTTTTTTTTTATAGATATTATATAGTATTCATGGCTCAATCCGTTGCTTCAACCTCTCGTTTGGACATTGAGAAGTTAAATGGTACAAGGTATGAATTGTGGAAGTTGAAGATGGAGGGTTTGCTTGAGGAAAGAAACTAGTGGTTGGCTATTACAAAAGAGAAGAAGCCTAATGATGTGAGTACAAAAGAATGGGAAAGGTTGGATAAGAAGGCATGGGGAACCATCCATCTATGCCTTGTAGATTCTATCCTATTGAATGTCTCGAGAGAAGAGACTGCTTACAAACTATGGAAGAGATTGGGTGAGATCTACCAAACCAAGAATATGGTAAACAAGATTTATTTAAAGCGTAAATTATTTTCCATGAAAATAAAAGAGGGTGATTTAGTTGTAGAGCATTTGAATTTGTTTATTTTGTTATTGAGTCAACTAGCATCTGTAGATGTTGATGTGGATGAGGAAGATAAATGTATATTGCTTCTCTATTCCTTACCTGATTCATGGGAGGATGTTATTTTGGCTATCACTACTAACCTCATAGATCCGAAGTTGGATGCTCTTGTTTCAGTTATGTTGTCACAAGAATTGAGGAAGAAAAGTTTGGATAGTTTAGGGGATGCTCTTAGTGTTAGGGGAAGGTCTAAAGAAAGAGGAACAAAAAGAGATCAGAAGGGGTCTAAAGACAAGTCTAAGGTTCATTCTAAGACTCCTATAAAACATAACAAAGTTAAGTGTTAGAATTGCGGAAAAAGAGGGCATGTGAAAAAGGAATGTAGAAACACAAAGAAACTGTGGGATTCCGCTACTGATAAGTCCTCGAATGCAGGTGAAGATGTTTTACTTTCTATACATAATGTCATTTCTCATGATCATTGGTTGGTTGACTCAAGATGCTCGTACCACATGACCCCACATAAAGAATAGTTTTCTACATACGAAGAGTATGATGGAGGTAATGTGTACCTTGGGGACAAATCAACATACCTTATTGTTGGACGAGGCAAGGTAATGTTGTGTTTCAGTGATGGGAGAATTAAAACCCTCCCTGGTGTTTTGCATGTTCCTGGATTGGCTAGAAATTTGATTTATGTTTCAAAGTTGAACGATTTGGGAATGCATGTGACATTTGATAAGCATGATTGCAGATTGGTGAGAGGAAACTTGGTGGTAGCGAAGGGGAAAAGATTGGGAACTTTGTTTAAGCTAGAAGCCACTACTGTTTGTAATGCCTCTTATGCATCTGAGGCTAATATTGAAAATGTATGTATGTTGTGGCACCGTAGATTAGGCCACATAAGTCAGTCTAGTTTAAAACTATTTAAAATAAATAATTGTTAGACGGTTTATCCTATTCTGATGAGAGTTTTAAATTTTCTGAACATTGTGTGTTTGGAAAGTAGAATAGATCTCCCTTTCCTTCTAGCATTAATAAATCTAATGATAAATCTAGATATTTTGTTTCCTTCATTAATTATGTCTCAAGGTTTACCTGGATTTATTTTATGCGTCACAAATATGAAGTTTTCACCTAGTTTAAGGAAATTAAAGCTTTAGTTGAAAAGCAATCAGATCATAAGATAAAGGTTTTGAGATTTGATAATGGAGGGGAATATTGTTCTAAGGAATTTGATGAATTCTGTAAGCATACAGATATTGTTAGACATAAGACTACTCCATATACTCCTCAATAGAATGGAGTGGCAGAAAGGATGAATTAGACAATAATGGAAAGAGCCAGAAGTATGTTGAGTGAATCACAATTGAATAAATGCTTTTGGGTAGAAGATGTGTGTACTGCAAACTACGTGGTTAATAGATCTCTGTGTAAGGCTCTTGTTTCAACTCCTTATGAAATGTGGACAGGTAAGAAACCTTTTGTTTCACATTTAAGGGTATTTGGTTGTGTTCATGTGCCTAAATAAAAATGAACTAAGTTAGATCCAAAAGTTGAAAAAGTGTACGTTAATTGGATATGGTGATAATGTAAAAGGTTATAAGCTTTGGAATCCACCAACCCAAAAGATTATCTCTTCTAGAGATGTTATTTTTAGGGAACTTAGTGTTATTTCAGAACCTAAACAACCAAAGGAAAAAGAAGAAAATGTGAAGAGAGTGCATTTTGAATTAGAGCATGAAGATGCACCTCAAGAAGAACAAAATGATGGATTGGAGGGCGAGGAAGCAGAAGAAGACTCGAGTGAAAGTTCTAATGAGGAAAAATCTATTGTAACAGAAGAAGTTGGTACAGATGACCATGTAGAAGAACCTGAAGAGTCTCTTACTCCATGCCACTAAGAAGATCCAAAAGACAATGGAACCCAGTTGACAGGTATAGCCCACCAGATTTATGTTGTGTATTTATTTTATTAAGTACTAACTATGAGCCTAGATCCTATAGGGAAGCTATTCATGAAGATGATAGTGAATCTTGGCAGTTACCCATGCAGGAGGAGATGATGGATTTAGACACTTGTAACACCTAGGATCTTGTCCGTTTTCCCAAAGGAAGAAAGGCCATAGGTTGAAAGTGGGTCTTCAAGAAGAAGTTTGGAGCAGATGGTTCACTGGAGAAGTACAAGGCTAGACTGGTAGCCAAGGGCTACTCCTAGAGAGAGGGAGTTGATTTTGGTGAAATATTCTCTCCTGCTGCTAAATTAACTTCTATTAGATTTTTTTATCCATTGCTGCAACTTTTGATTGGGAAATAGACCAAATGGATGTTAAGACATTATTCTTGCATGGAGATCTTGAGGAAGAAATTTACATGCAACAACCTATAGGATTTGAGGTAAAAGGGAAAGAACATTGGGTTTGCAGATTAAAGAGGTCTCTTTATGGTCTGAAATAGTCTCCCAGAATGTGGTACCAGAAGTTTGATTCATTTGTTTTGAAATTAGGTTTTGTTAGAAGTGAGGAGGATCACTGTGTGTACATTTGTTGTATTTATGATTCTATACTGATCATTGCATTACATGTTGATGACATGTTATTTTTCAGTAATACTAAGGGTATGATCAGTGAATTAAAAGCCCAACTTTCAGGTGCATTCGACATGAAGGATCTTGGAGCAGCTAGCTATATTCTAGGTATGGAGATCAAGAGGGACAAAGGTAACAGAATGCTTTGGTTGTCTCAAAGTAACTATGTGAAAACCATTTTGCAGAGATTTAGTATGCAGGACTGTAACCCAGTTAGAATTCCTTTGCCTATTGGTACTAAGCTTTCATTAGACATGTGTCCAAAGAATGAGGGTGATTTTGAGGATATGACTAATGTGCCATATGCTAGTGTTGTAGGGAGTCTGATGTATGTAATGGTTTGTACTAGGTCAGATATTTCCCAAGCAGTGGGAGTTTTGAGCAGGTTTATGTCTAACCCTGGTAGACAACATTGGAATTATGTGAAGAGGGTATTTAGATATTTAGCTGGTACTTCTGATTACTATTTGGTTTATTATGTTACTGATAGTGTAGAAAATACATTAGACATACATGGTTTTGTTGATGCGGATTGGGCAGGTGACTTGGATAGTCAGAGGTCCACTAGTGGCTATGTGTTTACTTTGTTTGGAGGAGCAGTGAGTTGGATGAGCAAAAGACAACCCATAGTTGCTTTGTCCACCACCGAAACAGAGTATATGGTTGCTACCCATGTCTCTAAGGAGGCAATTTGGTTGAGAAGATTGTGTACAGGCATTGGTTTTGATTGCAGGGTCATTCAGATTGGTTGTGATAGCTAGAGTGCTATTTGTTTGGTCAAGAATCCTATGTACCATGCTCGAACTAAGCATGTTGATGTATAGTATCACTTTGTTCGAGAAATGGTTGCAAGTGGATAGATTGAGCTAAAGAAGGTAGACACTCAAGAGAATGTTGTAGATGCTTTGACCAAACCTACGAGCACATAAAAGTTTACTTGGTGCAGAGAGGCCATGGGCCCTATTTCTAGTGCCTGATTATTTTATGGTTTTCCTATGGGTATTTACAATGTATAATGTCAAGTGGGAGAATGTTGGGATTTAAGTGCCATTAACCTTGTAAATCCTTGTAATTATTATTCCTAATATTATTTGTAAATCACCCATAAGAGATGTATAAGTTTCACTGGCAGTGATAAAAATTAATTACCGGGGACAGTAATTATAGAATTACATCAGTAAGTTCTGGAGTTACCGGTGGTAGTTATGGAGTAACATTTACGGATGGTAATTGTAAATATCAAAAGTAATTGAGGGCAGGCACCACCTTGGAGGAATCAACTATTTTTGGCATGTATGACACACGTCATAAAGTTGGTAAGTAGTTGTAAGAGAATCTATGATAGCTATGAGTTGTCATAAGATTTTATGACAATATGACAACTTATGATGGATATTTATGAGTTGTAAGTTGCTATTCTTGGCTCTAGGTGCCCATATTGTGAAGATGCTATTTGGGGGGTGTTATGACAAAATATATGATGATTATGACAATATTTATTATACCGTAAGTGCCTATTCTTGTCCATGGGCGCCCAAGTTTGCATGGTTGACTATTGACAAGTGTCATGAGCTTGTAAGAGTTCATTTAATGTTGCATGTTGGAGTATCCAAGGTGAGAGAAAGTGGATGCCTAGTTTTGGGAGTGTAATACTTCTATACGTACAATGCCTTGTATGTGTTGCATATCACAGTTTTTTATACATAGGTTTTGTCGGATTGAAGGTTAGAGAGATAGAGGAAGTGCATGTATTATGTATTTCAGATTTTGAAGATAATACAACTTGAGCTTGTTTTCTTAGTGGATTTTTTTACCTGAAAGGGTTTTCTCCACGTTATATCTAGTGTTGATATGGTTTATTCTTCTATGGTGTTTGTTCATGTGTTGTAATTTCATTTCCGTATGCAATCTCTATTAATATTACACTGATTTAAGATCATAAACATAGTGTAATCAAATTTCCATTTGGCATTTCTAACATGCGGTGCATCGCTACTGGGGAGGAGAAGTGCTCACATGTACCTTCATGTGTTGAGATACAGCTCACTTTGATCAAGATTTATCCTCCAAGGTAAGGGGTGTATGGTGGTCCATGACCATGCATCCCCTAGCTATCCAATTGCATGGTAGATGGTATTAAGGGAATGGATGTCTCCAATATCAAATTAGTGGGGACAAAAGTTAGCCTTGTGAGTCCACAAGATTTGACACTCCTACTTGAATAATTTTAGGTTTGTTAATATGTTTGGCATGTTTTTTTTGTGTAAAACCAATATAAGCCATTTTAGCTACGAAGCAATTTGCACCAATTAGCTTGATAAGTCATAAGTTAGCCATTATGTTTTTGTGTTTGTATATCTCTTACCAAATTACACAAACTTATCACAAAACACCAAATCAGACTAGTTATGTGCATGTGATTGTAGTTACGCACTTCTGCTCTTTGTCGTCACACCTATGCTCTCTATTGGCATGCCTATGACTGGAAACTCAGTACCTACACTGGAACTTAGTTTTAGTCTTTGAAATCTAAAACTTTAGCTTGTATATCCAACTTTAGGGTTAGATAGTGACCTAAAATATACATATCTTTCATCCCAACCAGTCCTTAGTATCATCCAATCATCCAATATTGCCTTTTCCATCCATAATCACCCATCATTGCCTTGCCCATTACCTTGATTTTGGACTTGTGAGTTGCTATCCATATTTTTCCAATCATACACCCTTTGGACCTAAATTTTATCAACCCAACCAATCATCCATTTTACCAACCCATTCATTTATCTCCAAAAAATCCATTTGTCAACCAAGTTCATTAGTTCATTCATTCACTTGGCCAACCAATCCCTCTATCCTCTAGTTCATCTATCCACAAAATCCATTTGCTTATCCACCCATTTGTCAACCAAATCACCTCATCAAGCAATCAATCATGTCATCTATCAATCAAATCATCAATAAAATCCAAAGTTTGCAAAGCCTAGCCTAGATATTTTTATCACTCTTGGAGATCTATTGACTTAAGAGGTTTGACTACTCTTAAGTTAGTGGGTCTTTTATCCTATTTTGCTTTTTTGCTTGGGATCTTGTCTACCCCAAGTAGAAAGGTTATATCATTATTCCTCTTCTTGCTTAGGCATTTGTCAACCCTAAGTAGTGAAAGGAATCCCATCTTTATCCATAACAAAAGATCTAGGTGAATCTTGAGCTATTTTGGTTTTATCCCCATCGTATCCTTGTCATATCATATCATTCTATTGGATCCTTGTCATATCATATCATATCATATCATATCCATATCATCATTATATCCTTTTGTCATCCTTATCATTATCTTGGTTTTCATCCTTGTCATATCATATCTTAGTCATCACATTATCCTTGTCATCATCATACCTTTGGCATATCCTTGTCAACCTCATATTTTATCCATACCATATTCATATCACCATACCATTGGCATATTTTGGTACAAAATATTTTTATTTAAACCTTACACAAAACATAACAAATCTCCAAGTCCAAAGTTGATTCATCATCATCCATTTATACCCATCATATTGTCATTTCAAGGGCATCCTATTTATGCCCATCACAAGGTTACAAGCTAAGAGAATCATGGAATCCCATCAAGAATCCCAACAAGACTCTCATCAACAACCTCATCAAGAGTCTCATCAACCCTCATCAAGTTGATAATCCATTTGGAGGTTTATCCCAATCACATGTTGATGAGACCTTGAATCCCATGTCAAACCTTTACGTCAACACATCCATCAATCCACCTACTTCTTCTATAGACCTATGTCACAACATATCGCTAGCATGATAATCTCAATCCCTCAAATTACAACTACCATCATACCCCCATAATCAAACATCCCATCATCATCCATTTCTACATCATTTATCCCTATTCCTAGAATTTCCACCATCTTCTCACCTTCTAGTGGTATAGTCATTCCACCACTCACTACTCAAGTATCCAACAACATCTACATATCATAAACTATACCACATATTCATACCCAAGCTAATGTATCCATGCCCCAAACCCCACAAGTCCAAACTCAATCCTCATCATCACATGTTCAAAGCCCAACACATCCACCCTCCAACAACAAGCCCTTTTACAACAACTCATATCCATTCAACAAGCCCAAACACAACAACACCAACAACAACCCTCATGCAACACATCCACCACGTCACCTAATGAGTCATCAGACATGCAACAACTTATGAAACAAATGCTATCTGATATTCAAACAGGGAACCAAAATAAGAGATACCTTTGAATAAATTTGTCCATACCCATTTGACAAATCTCTAGTCATGAACCCTTTTCCTCAAAACTTTGAATTCTTGGAATTTGATAAATACAAAGGGAAGGGTGATCCTAGATACCATCTTAGAGAATTCTTCATAGCATGTATGGATGTTACATATGATGACACTTACTTGATGAGACTTTCCCTTGTAGCCTAGGAGGTCAATCCATTGAATGGTTCTCCCATCTTCCTCATGGAATTAAAACTTCCAAGAGCATTTTGACAAATCCATAGCTCACTTTTCATACAACATTAAACATGAGATGTCCATGATTGACCTTTGTAATACCAAACAAAGAAATGGGGAATCATTTGTTGCCTTCCTACAACATTGGAGAAATCTCACTAGTAAGCTCCCTTGGTCCATTCCTGAGAAACAACTTGTCAATCTTTTTATCCAAAACTTAAATCAAAATGGATTTTCACCTTCAAGTCCAATGTGCCGACACTTTTGGCGAAATAATTGATAATGGAACAACCATAAAAAAATCCCTAATAGCAAAAGGACTTGTCAAAATTTTCAAAGACAATAAAGACTCCAACAACCAATGTAATGAAAAACTTTGATTTTAGGCTAAGAATAAGAACATTGTCAATGACAGTGTCACAGATTATAAGCTTGTACAAAATTTCCAAAATCCTCCATTAGCACTCAAATCATCATCATCAAATGCAAATGTTACCATTCCCACAAATAATCATATACAAGGATTAAGACCTAGACATAAATTCACAAACTTGGGAGAACCTATAGAATCCATTTTTTGAAAACTTTTACAAAATAACGTCATCAAACTTCCCGACATCAAACCTTATGAGGAAAATGTCATCAAATCCCATTGGTACAATGACAATGAGTATTGTAAATATCATAGGGTCAATGGTCATAAAATAAACAATTGCATGAGACTTAAGAACTATATCTAAGATCTTATAGATCGAGGAGATATTACTATAGATAAACCTCCTCCTAAGTCATCCAATGAAAAATTGAGAGTATACCAAGATCCACTCCCTCAACATGGTCAAGGTAGTTCCTCCAAAAATGATTATCAAGCCAATAAAGTTAATTCCCCTCCTTCATATGATTTCATTGTGGGTCGTATTGAGGCTTGCTCTTCACAAGTAGCCACCATAACCATAAGAGCCTGTAATCTCGATTGTGTCTTTACGACTCATCGTAGTCGCATCACTATTCAAGGAGCCTCATCTTCATCTATTCCATCATCATCCATAGCACCTCCCAAATATAATATCCTTGATCATCTAGGGAAGACTCCTGCACAAATCTCAATCCTAGAGCTTCTTCATACATCTATTATGCATAAGGAGATATAAGATAAATCCTTGATCAAATCATGTGTCCCTGATGACATTAATGTTAAACAATTTTAAGCCATGGTTGGACACCTTGCATCCACACACTACCTATTTTTCACCAAAAAAGACATGCTTACTGAGAATTCATTCCATATTGAACCCCTCCACCTAGAAGTAGTCATCCATAAACACAAAGTCCAAAGGGTCCTAGTAGATGGTCGATCATGCTTAAACCTATGCACCTTAAGATTGATAAGACAATTGGGATACTCCACCACGGTTATTAATTAAAAACATTCAATTACAATCAAGTCTTATGATGAAGTTGAGAGATGATTAGAGGGAACCATCAAGCTACCTATTGAATTAGGTCTCGCACTTATGGAAATCACTTGTCAAGTTTTAGACCTTGATCTCCCATTTAACATTCTCCTAGGACGCCCATGGATTCATACCATGAAGATTGTTCCTTCCACCTATCACCAATGCATCAAATTCCCCTATAATGACCAAGAAATCGCCATATATGCCGATCCACACCCCTTTGAATATTGTCACCTATTGGAAAACCCATATCACAAAGCTAATTATTGTCCTACCAATGACATTGCTAAACCATTTCCATCATATATCGATCCATCCACACTTGCTTCTTCATCCACCACACGTCTTGAGATCAAGGCTAAATTATTGACAAGGGATTAGGAGAATACACTCTACAAGGAGCCTTCTGTGTGGGGAAACTCCCACTTTCTCCTAAAAGATTTGGAAGACCTCACCCTGATGGACCTATTTCAACTATCACAATCAATTGTAAGCCAACTAAGTTTTACCATTGGGGTGTACTAGATAAAGAGATCATTGATGCGAATATTCAGAAGGGCTCTATAAGGAAAAAGATGAACAAGATAATCTCCTTCTTGAGAAATATCCTAAAGGTTTTCATATAACACAAAACATGGGTTACCAAGGAAAAGGTGGCCTTGGCTTACAAGGACAAGGAACTATTGAATGGGCATTAAAGCTAAACGTAGACCTAGACACTTGGGGTGAAGGTTTGGATCACAAGAGCCAACATCCCCAAAGCTTGAATTTATCTTAGATGAGGTAGCTAAAGCATTTCCCGTTGTTAAGGGCACTAATGAGGATACCTACGATGACTTTCTTAAGTGTATCCCTGAGCTATATGATTCATCCATCTTCACCCTTAACATGTCATTTCCATCATCATCACCATCCCATAATCATATACCCCAAACTCATTGATTGGGACCAACAAGGGCCTCCTATTTTAGATGTCTTTCAAAATGACGAGGCTATCATTGAATTCTTGGGATTAAGATCAGAAATACCAATTAGAGATCACAAGATAGAATACACTATATATCTCAACACTAATGCCTACTTTGGAGAGATGGTCAAATTCCTTTGTCACAAAAGTGAAAAATATAAAAATCACGTCCCCTAGTGAAAACCACTTTGTGGAACTTTTAAATGATAAAAAAGTAAAAACAAAGGGTGTATCTGAAGGTGAAAATCTCCCTAAGACACCTAAGGATGAGAAATTTGACCTCCCTGAAATCAAGGTATATCAAGAGAGATCTCCCATTCTTATTGAGGAAACATGAGAGATGAATTTGGGAACACCTGAAGAACCAAAGATCACATTTGCAACAGTATCCCTTTCAGAATTTGAATTACGAGAGTTTATCACCTTTTTCAAAGAGAGATCAACGAATTTCGTTTGGTCCTATGTGGATATGCATGGTTTAGATCCCTCATTAGTGGTACATCATTTGACAGTATATCCTGGAGCAAAATCGGTCAAACAAAAGTTGAGAAAAATGCATCCCAAGATTGCTCTCTTAGTCAAAGAAGAATTGGAAAAACTACTAGCAACTAGCTTCATCAAACCTATACATTATCTAGAATGGGTGTCAAACATCGTTCCAATTTCCAAAGTTACTAGGGGCATCTGAGTTTGTACAGATTTCAGAGACCTGAACAAGGCATGTCCTAAAAATGATTTTCCACTACCAAACATTGATATCATAGTCGACCTAATAGCTGGACATGAGATGTTATCCCTAATGGATGGATTTTTTGCATATAACCAAATCAAGATTGTTGAAGAAGATCAACATAAGACTGCATTCATATGTACTTGGGGAGTCTATTATTGGAAAGTAATGCATTTTGGTCTTAGAAATGCGGGAGTGACTTATCAAAGAGCAATGACCGTATTTTTTCATGATATGCTTCATAAAACAATGGAGGACTATGTTGATGATATCCTTGGTAAATCATGAACAAGAGAAGATCACTTGTATGTCCTTACAAACATCTTTGAATGATTGGAGGAATACAAGGTATGCCTTAATCCGAAGAAACGTGTCTTTGGTGTGACATCTAGAATACTCTTAGGCTACATTGTCTCTCAAAGAGGATCCTACTAAAGTGAAAGCTATAGTTGAAATGACACCACCATAAAATCTTAATCAACTACGTCAACTTTAAGGAAAACTACAATCTATCAGGAGATTCATAGCACAGCTTGCTGACAAGTGTCAACCCTTCACACATCTATTGAGGAAAAACATAGAATTTTAATGGGATGAAATGTGCCAACAAGCATTTGATAAATTGAAAGAATATCTTGCAACACCACCGATTATAATACCACATGTTCAATGAAAATCACTCGTTCTATACATATCAGCTACATCAGTAGCATTAGGAGCCTTGTTAGCATAAAATGATGACACTGGGAAAGAGAGGGCTATATACTACATTAGTCATACTTTAGTGGGCTATGAGCTAAACTACACACCTATAGAGAAGGCATATCTTGTCATTGTCTTTGCCTCGCAAAATCTTCGACATTATATGCTCAATCATCAAACCAAGCTCATTTCCAAGATTGAGTCCCTAAAGTATCTCCTATCCAAGGCTACTCTAACAGGACATATGGAAAAATGGATCATGGTTTTGAGTGAGTTTGACATTGAATATGTGGATAGGAAAGCCATAAAAGGACAAGTTCTTGATGATCAATTGACAGAAGCCCCTATCGAAGCCGATCATCCACTTATTTCAAAGTGTCCAGATGAATTAATCTTTGTCATTAACTCCACTACAAATTGGAAGTTATACTTTGATGGATCTTTCACATATCATGGTTTAGGAGCATGGATCCTCTTTGTCACACCGCAAGGAGACTTCATACCAAAATCCTATAGCATCCTCTTTCCTTGTACAAATAATATTACGCAATATAAAGCACTTATCAAAGGTCTTAGAATGGCTATCCAATGGAATATCAAAGGACTTGAAGTCTATGATGATTCTCAACTTGTCATATGCCAAGTCGATGATGAATATCATACAAAAGATGACAAGCTTATCTTGTATAAGAAATTGGTAGACACATTCAAGCAATCATTTTCATGGATCTGATTTGAATAAATTCCAAGGATAAATAATAAATCTGTTGATGCCATGGAAACTATGGGTTCCTTGATTGACATTCCTTTAAACAATTTGCAATCAAAATTCTTGATTGAGAAACTTTACATTCCTACATTTGATATCCCAGAATCTAAACTCGTATGCGAACTTGTTGGTCCTGATGCACCTTGGTATAATGAGATCTATACCTTTCTCCATGACAACATTCTACCACCTAATCTTTCACATTCCCAACGCATAGCATTCATCTATTGTTCATCACATTATACCTTTCTTGGTGATACACTTTATTAGAGGACACTCAATGGGATTCTCCTTAGATGTCTTAACACGGAAGATACCCAAGCTGCCTTACGTGAGCTACATGAGGGTATATGCGTTGCACACTCTAGTGGTCCAACCTTGGTCAAAAAATTATTAAGGACTTAATATTATTGGTTGATTATGGAGCGTGATGCACATCAATTTGTCAAGAAATGTCTTCCTTGTCAACAACATAGTGATTTGATACATGCACTTGCACAAGAATTGTAACCAATCACTACACCTTGGCTTTTTTCGCAATGGGGACTCAATCTCGTTGGTCAGATTCATCCTCCTTCATCCAATGGTCATAAGTTCAACATCACCGCCATTGAGCATTTTATGAATTGGGTTGAATCCATTCCCCTTACATACATTACTGGCAAACAAATTTCCAAGTTCATCCTTCACCACATCATCTACCAATATGGTATACCCCAAGCCATTGTTACTAACAATGGTAAGCCTTTCAAAAATAAATAAGTTCACCACCTTTGCCATCAATTCCATATCCAACACCATTTTCCCATCCATACTATCCCCAAAGCAATGGTCAAATCAAGGCTTCCATTAAAACTATTCTCAAGATATTGAAGAAAAAAGTCAATGAAGTTGGCTAGGATTGGCTTTGTGGGCATATTGTACTAGCATCTATATACTTACAGGAGCCACGCCATATTCCCTTGTCTTTGGATCTAAATCTATCTTACCAATTGAAGTCGATCTCCCCTCCCTAAGGGTATCATTACATCATCTTATTGATGAGGAAGACTATAGAGTTGCCTAGTTACAAGAATTGGAAACACTAGATGAAAGACGTATCCATGTTCTTAATCATCTCATGACCTATCAAAATTGTCTTTGTCATAGCTACAACAAGAGACTCAAGGAACGTAAATTTGAAGTTGGTGATCTTGTCCTTAAGGAAAATCAAAATAATCTACAAGATCGAGATAATAAAGGAAAATTTGAGCCGAATTGGTTGGGACCTTTCATCATTACTAGATGTTATGGTTCAGGAGCATATCAACTTTCTACACTTGAGGGAAAACTCTTTGAGGAACCTATCAACATCATTCACCTCAAGAGGTTCTATGCCTAACCCGTGGGGTATCCCAATTGTATTATTAAAAAAAAAATTAAAAAAAAAAAATAGTAAAAGAGAAATAATTTGTCCTCTGGTGAAAACCACTTCGGTGGCACCTTGGATAAGTACCATGGTAAAAACCTGTTTACATGTGCCATGTGTAGTAGCCTTGCATTTACCATCTACTAGATAACCATTTTTTTGACTTCCACTTTCTCTCATCTAGGTTTTGAATCCATCTTCCACGTCATCATCCACCTACCATTATGTCATCCTATCATGGCTTGAAACTTTCACTAGTGTCATACCATAATAAGTCATTCATTTCACTTACCACAATAACTAGTCACCTCTACCATATCCATCCATATCATAATAAAACCTTATCTCTTGGGGGCACATTACCAACACCTAGTTAGGGTTTGGATCATTCTCCCAATTTTCATAAGACTTTTGGAAGGTAAGTATCTAAGTCTCACATTTCATGCCAAAACATTCCAAAAATACAAAAAAGTCAAATATCCCAAAAAATCCAAGCAATAAATTTCCATACCATATCCACAATAAAGACTTACCCATCCCACAATAACTATCACATTGTCACATTTTCACCCATTCCATAATAAAACACTTGGCATTCAAACAAAACAACAACCATGCAATACATCGTGCCTTCACAATAATCATAAATACTACGCCACATGTTGAAATAACAAGTAAGCCATGTTATCAATTGTCACATCATTCAATATTAAACATCATCATCATCAATCCTTGTCTAGGGATATATCATTCACGTCATTAGGTGCCTATCCAAACATCATTTCAACTCTTTGGCAAGAGATACAATGGTTGCATGACTTGTGTTGTCATTTGGTCTTTTATTTTTTATTTTTATCTTTTCTATCTCCTTCTCATGCCTTATCAACACCATCTAGATCCATTCATATCTTGGTGTGTTACAACTAGAAGAGAATGGGGCATAACATTTTGCATGTTTGTTGGATATTCTTATTACTCCAGCTAATATTCATA
This sequence comes from Cunninghamia lanceolata, assembly GCA_027924645.1. Lineage (NCBI taxonomy): Eukaryota > Viridiplantae > Streptophyta > Pinopsida > Cupressales > Cupressaceae > Cunninghamia > Cunninghamia lanceolata. The sequence goes on from BSBN01000312.1 coordinate 1,018,530, forward strand.
TCTTTTGTGTAATGGAATCTAGCTTTTTTGCATACTAGTCGTCCTTTGCATCTAAGGTCATATCATACCTTTTGTGCATTTGGACTTTTATGCTCTAAGTTCATTCTCCACACATCTAGACAAGGTTGTGTTACGTTGGGCATGTATAAGGATACTCCTTTTTGTTTGCAATGTCAAGTCCATGCAAAGGATACAAAAAGTCACCCTGGTTCCTTATACCTTGGTGCATAATATCCTATTGCTATATCAAATAAGGACTGCTCTACATATTATACTAGCATAATCATACCTTCCCTATCCATTATATCCATTACCTATATCCATAACTTATCCATCTCCATTTCCTATTTTAGAGCATTCTTTTTCACCTATCTATCACCTATCATTACCATATCAACTTATGATCATTTCATCTTCATCTATTCATCCCACTCTAACTATCCATTCCTAATATTCTTTTTCACATTTTGTCCTAACATTTCTTTCTACTTAGTATCATTCAACCAAAACAAAAACAATAATCCATCATCATGACGCTCCATAGTCTTATTCATCACCAAACACATGTTAAACATATCACATTATCATATTCATCGACATATCTATATCATCTTAGTCATTATCCATTAGCATATTATATGCATATTTACATCATCATTATACGATTCATTTCATTTTGACCATAATCCTATACATATACATCATCATGACATAAAATAAGTATACATATCCACAACCATTTTAAATATGTCCATGCATCTACATCCTACATACATCACATGAGTCAAATCATATAATATCATCAAATCATAGTCCATAACATCCTATCCATGCCAAATCATATTACCATCATATCCATAACATAGTACAAATAACATCATATCCATAACATAGTATCCATGATAATACCATCATAATCTATACAATCCCAGTCCATGTACGTCTAATCATAATCATAAATCCATACATCGTCATATACCATAGCATCATGAATAAATAAAATCATCACATCATCATAATAAAACCATCACTCAATTACATATGCCGCCAAAAATCAATGTCGTCTCATATATATATAGTACAAAATGGTCATGATATAATGTTCGTGTACAAAAGGCTCTGTGGAGCTATCAAAATACATAGAACCCGTAGGCATCATAATACATATCATATCCATACATCCCCTATACATGGTCAAGATGAGCTTCCACCCTCTGAATATGCTAATGATGTAGGTTGTGGTCCTGATGTCGAAGGTGGAGGAGGGCATGGTACCTGAGTCCCTATAACCTGTCCTGATGGCCCAATCGGTGGTGGACCCTGTACCCCATGATCCCTAGGAGGAGATCCCATGACTGATGGTCCTGACCTAGCTAACCTCACAACCCCTAATCTACTCTGTGTGTTGAAGCTAGGTGCCCTCTGGTTCTTAGGGATAATGTTATGATAGAGAGTACGATAGTACTCTAGTCTCTACCTCACCATAGCCAGGTTTCCATGTATCCTCATCATGTCAGCCCACATCTGAATCGTCCTCCCACCTTCTATGATCCCCTATGTTGTATCATGCTCCTGCTGGAGACATTAGCCTTGACGATTGCCATCTGGGCGATGGTTGTGTCCCTCTCCATCCTAAGAGCATCTCACTCTATTGTGACCTACTATAATAAGACATCTCCATCTCCACCCCTACCTAAGATTGTACATATGCCTGTAATGTTTGTACATGCCCCTATAGCGTATGAATCTGGAGCAAGACACTATCCCTCTCTGTTGTCACTCCAGACACTACACCCTGTAGTCGCTCAACCTCCATTTGAAGGCTATCATGAGATGCCCTAAGTGTCTCCATGTCCTCTCCCTCATGTACTAGAACATTTGGGGCACCCAACTATGCCACTTGAGGAACCTATGCAACCTATCCTCCACCATCGCCACCTCTATCACCTCCTCCATCACCTCCAACCTAACCCACCTCTCAAATGGAGGTGTAGCTACCTGCCCTGCCTGTGTCCCTAGTGTAGTTAGTCTCAGTGGTATGTGCGCAATCCACCATGCATCATAATTAGGACTAGTGTCTACATCCTCTATATCTACACCTGGTGGTACCCATGGCACCGGTACCAGTCCCTAGAAGTCAGCCAATGGAATATGTGGATCTAGGGCCAGCCCTGATAATCCTTTATCCCTCACCACTCTAGGGAACATTGCCTCATGTATGGGAGTAGTTTGTCTCTCCCCAAACTGTCTTAACACACATCCCAACATATATCTCTCAATCGTCTATACAGTCCTCCCCATATGTACCTAGTCTGTTGTACATATGACATCTGCTTTGCATCCTCCTCCCATACTTCACTCTCCCTCCACGGTTGCCAGGTGACTATATCCATCTCATCTAAGGTGTGCCTCTAGTAATCCATGTCTCCTATCCACTAATAGTGTAATATCCCTGCATATAACTAGTAGTAAGGATGATCCTCGCCTCTCGAATGATCACATAATGGCCTCATAACAATATGTGCTCCCACACCCATACGTGTAGCAGTGTCACTCCACAACTAAGATATTGGCTCCTACTATAGGTGTAGCTATGTAGATCTCTATATAAATGTTCCAACACATAAAGTCCCCATGCAAACACCTTGTCATCCATCATCCTCTCTAGGACATCACCCCATCTAGTCACAAATTATCACTCTCATCTCCCAAGTACTAACACATATAGAATCAATCATGCTATGAACAATGGTAGTGGGCCATTTGTCTCTATCTGAGTAAGATCTAGCTGCCTCCTATCTATAGGAAGGTCATCTTCGGTGAACACTCTCTCTAGAGTCGTTGCTCCCATATGCAAGTCATATCTCACCAAGGACCCATGAATAAGGATCCTTAGTATCCGCCATACATCCTCGAGAGTTACCGTCATCTCCCCGGTGGGTAGAAGAAAGGCACTCCTCACTATGCCATCTCTCTATCAACACAGTCATCATCTCTATATGTGCCCTAATCTCTAGCATCCTTGTGATGTGTAGCATCTCGATAGATGCCAGGAAGTCCTGCTCCTCCTTAGTGAACTACAAGAATAGCCTCATGGTCCTCGGTCGCCTCACACACAAATGTATCTCTAGTGGTCGCTCCTGCATCCATCCAAAATCACTAAGTCTGTCATTTTCATAAGTCAAAAACCCATCCCCTTTTGTATTTATGCAAAAGCTTGTCATTCACCTGCATAGGTGCACTGTTTTACATAGGAACACCATTTTTACCCCTAGGCACGCCTTTAGGCAAAAGAATGCCATTTTTCATCATAGGCATGCCGCCCAATCACAAGGCGCGCTTTTACAAAGCTGCACCCACACTTTTTTGCCCTTTCCCTAGCATTTATGACACCTAACCCACCCCTTGGCCTATCCATAAAACCCTAGGTTAAGTCACTTACCGGTCTACCAGCTCCTGTCGATCATTGGAAGCTCCTAACTCGCTCGCCGCAATGTCTATGTCAAGGAATAGCTACTCGATCTACCACTGCTTTGTCTCTTCTTCTCTCTAAATTTTTCTTAAGACTGTGAGTGCAAATGAGAATAGATGGCCCCCCTGCCACTATTTGTAGGCCCCCAAACCCTAATTTTCACCCCTAGCCTAGGTTTTTCATCCCCTGCCTCCCTTATTCACCCCCCACCTCTCGTTTTTATTCATGCTTCATCCCATTTATCCTCGTCTCCCGTTATCACTACCTTATCCTTCCTTTAGAGTTTTGACCTAAAATTTTTACATTTTCGGATAAATTCTCGAGGGAGCATCCATTACCTATTATTCCCTTTTACATCACCGACTAGGGGCATCCTTTTATTCTTTGACACGACACCACCTTACGGGATGTTGTATCAAGGAGGGGCAAAATGTAAACACCTGAAAATGACCATGTATTCACCTTCATTTCAACACATCCCTAACACCATTTCACATCCTAACATGTCTTCCAAATTAATTAAATAATTCTATTATTTAATTAATTAATCCATCTTTCATTAATCCATTTTTATCATATTAAGTAAATAAATTTTATTTATTTATTTAATTTCCCATTTCCTCTTAAATTAATTAATAAATTTCATTTATTTAATTAATTTATCATTTCTAACAACTTCCTCTCCATAAATTAATTAAATAATCTCATTATTTAATTAATTTACCCGCTCACATCCTTATCTTCAACTACTTACCACAATTATTAAATAATTGGTCACAATTATTAAATAATTGATCCAAAATTAAAATTCACTTTTCATCTCCACCATCCATTATCACTTTCAATATCCACCATTCACATAAAAGAATGCTCTAGAAGATCTGTATCCTTGACCTATGATCCTCTCATCTAATCTTAGCCATATATTTTATCTTTTAATCCTAGCCATTCATTCATCATAATTGACCTCTATAAATTGAGTCTCTCATGTCATTATCACAACACATCTTTCATATGTAAGTACATGCTGTCATTTTCCATATCATTGTCATTATCATTTGCTTCCATTATAGCCATCTCATACCTAGATTATGTTGGTTTTGTGAGCAGTCCACAATGCATAATATATTCATAGAACAAAGCTAGTAGAATTAGGGTGCACTCTACTCTGTTCTAAGTGTGTGGGTTGGATTTGAAGTGAAGGTATTGAGTTGTATTGCATTTATCTTCATTATTTACATTGGATCATATTTTTGCATACACATACATATGCAACTACTTTCTAATATGTATCAAAACAAGTATTTTCATTCTCAAGTTCTGTTCAACTTACAATCTAATACCTTTCCATTTTCATTCTAAGTGTTTGTATCAAAACAAGCATTGTGAAAAAAACTTAGTTAGAGGTGGTGTGGTGTGAAACATTATATCTAAATTAGAATCTTGAAAACCTTTCCATTTCAATTCATTAACTAATTATATGTATAGGGATGAGGCTATATATAACCACCATAACCAACTAGGGGGGTTTTCGTCCCTGAAACTAGTATTTTTGAGAGGGTTTTCATCCTCAAGAAAATGGGAGAACACAGATTCTCTCAAACGTAGAAGCAAAATTCATACAATGGTTAACCTCAACAATGAGCTTCAAATCCCCATTTATAACTTTCTAGAGTGAATAAAATATTACTTTTTATTTCCCTCTAAAAACTGCTTTTTAAAAATAATTATTCATTTTGTGTGCAGAGTCCCCCTTATGTCCCCTTTAACCTAATGCCATATATATATATCATGCAACAAATTCTAATTCCACCATGCCCAAGTATTGGTGAATTTACTCTAAATGAATCCTGCAATAATAGAAAATTAGTTGTAAGGCTCACCATTAAGAAATAACAATAAAAACAGTTATTAATTGCAAATTTTAAATCCTAAACAAATAAGCATTGTGAAAAAAGCTTAGCTAGAGGTGGTGTGGCGCGAAACATTATATGTAAATCTGACTCTTGAAAACCTTTCCATTTCAATGCATTAAACAATTATATGTATAGGGATGAGGCCATATAAAAATATTATCTTTACACACACACACACATGGAGGAAATAGAGAAGGCCACTCGTTTTGTGATCAATCCATGCACTTTTCAGGTGGATCATGTCCATGACCACATGCTAGACTGGAACAGTTCCTAGTCAACTATACTTTGGTGTTGGGAAAGAAGGGATGGCAAAACAAGCTGCAAAGGTGCTCGTTGTTCCACATCTGCAAAGGGAAGTGATTAAAGCCATATTTGCATTCAATAAGCGACCATCAGTGGGCAACTTGGGCGGTGCATTTGACATCTCAAAGGCTCTCCAAAATGAAGACATCAAGAAGGCCATCACATTGTTCAAGGAAGGGATTACTCGTGACAATATGGAGAATTTTAGCTTCTTTATAGGACACCATGATGCACTACTTTCATTGGTGCAAGTTGAGAGAGTTTTTAAACTCTTAGAAGGCATTAGTACATTATGCACAAGCTACCCAAGAAATGAGGCATGTAAGCTTGAATGCCCTTCATGGAAACTGTAGTTTTCTTTTTGTTTCAATATATATGGGAGTTACCCCCTTGGTAGCATCTTACGTGTCATATATATACCCTGCTACAACAACTTCTAATTCCACCATGCCCAAGTATTGGTGAATTTACTCCAAATGAAACCTACAATAATATAAAATTGGTTGTAAGGCTCACCATTAAGAAATAATAATACTAATAGTTATTAATTGCACATTTTAAATCCATCTTACATTGATCCTAAACAAATAACAATTTATTAAATTATTAAAAATTCAATAATGTGTGTGTGTGTCATATGTATGTATGTATGTATGTATGTATGTATATCCATACATATATATACATATGACACACACATTTAGTAAAAACAAATTGACTGAATGTGTGTGTCATGTATATATGTATGGATATACATACATACATATATACATACGACACACACATTATTGACTTTTTAATAATTTAATAAATTGTTATTTGTTTAGGATCAATGCAACATGGATTTAAAATGTGCAATTAATAAGTAGTATTATTATTATTTCTTAATGGTGGGCCTTACAACCAATTTTCTATTATTGCAAGCTTCATTTGGAGTAAATTCACCAATACTTGGGCATGGTGGAATTAGAAGTTGTTGCAACATGGTTGATACGTGGAATAATGTGTTGTTTTGATGGGATGGTTGAAATCTAATATAGTTGAAATATGTATGGAAAGTGGGCAAATGTCATGTCAACCATAGGACAAATCAAATTCCAGTTGTTCATGCCATATCAATATTTTGCAAAGTAGTGTGTGTATTTAAAATATAAGTATTCAATGACAGTCATGTTTACTTGGATAAATGGATATTTGTCTCCCAAACATTGATTGGATCTTTGTGGAAGATATAGGTACTTTGATATATATATATATATATATATATATATATATATATATATATATATATATATATATATATATATATATATATATATATATATATGCCACGTCATAAATAATTTTTAAGTGCATATAACTCAAGTAATGGGGCCCATGTGATCAATTCCTATAACAAGTATAGGAGCCTGCACCATAATTAGGCACTCTCTCCTTTTTTAGGGTTCTTTCTTCTAACAACAAGATTTAATTTATATGTTATATCATACCCAAGATAAGATGTTATCTATATGTATGGTATAAGGTGTCCATATGCAATGTGAATTGTGTATGCAGTGTAGGGGAAATGATATAATATGTTAAAAGTATTAAATTAATAAGTTGTAAAATATATCATATTTAGTTTTATATGTACAGTATACCTAAATAATGATATATTTATATAATGATCGAATTTAATATGATTGTTTGATTTAATTAATAAGCCATAAAATTATATGTAATAGTTGAGTTTAGTTAATATTAATTTTAGTAACGAAAATAATCTAATGCTTCCAGGGGAGAATTCATAATATAATATTATCACATTGTTATAATATTACATTTAGAGTGAGAAATTCAAGTAGAATACCAGTTTGAATTCAAATCTCACTCTTTGATATGATAGTTAGATTTTATTAATCTTGAGGATAATGAGTTGTGAAGAGAACAACTAGAGATCAACCAAATAATTTGGTGTTATATAAAATATTATATAATGGGAATTTATTTGAGGCCTAATATGTTGATATGATCATTACATTAAACAAATACTATAAACGAAATTGTTATAACTGCTTTAAGTTATAAATATATATTTATATGCGAGATCTATTGGGGTAGCAGAAGATGATGTAGAATATTAGATGGAGTAAGTTTATAGATATTTTATTATATAAGTTTCAAATTTGATCTTGTGCATACGATGTAATACATGCAAAATTGGTACTATCATAATATTATATTGAATATATTTAACATCTTCAACCACATACGGTTTTTGAAATTAGAAATATCTTCATGGAGGGGAAAATAGAAATTTACCCTTATGCAAAGGGTTTCTTTGTAGTCATTTTTTATTCAATTTCTGATCAAAATGCTATTCTTGATACTCATGCTTGGTTCTGGGACCAACATGCCCTCCTTCTCAAGCCTTGGGTTCCCTCCTTTAACCCTTTAATCGAGTCTTTCAACAGAATGCCTATTTTTCGCTACATCTTTGGTGTATTTCTTGTTATATGGGTATTGGTAATTCATTGGGTACTTTTATTATGGTGGATCAAGCGACTACCTTGTTCTCTCATACCACATACGCTCGTGTTCTTGTGGATCTAGATCTCTCTAAGCCTCTCCCTGCGGAGATTGTGTTGCAGGTTGCTGATAGTTCTTGGAGGCAGGTTTTAAACTATGAAGGTATTCCCTTCCGGTGTTGTAGGTGCTTCGCTACTGGCCATCTGGCTTCTGGGTGCCCTCGTTTAAAGATTCCTCGTCCTTCCTCCTGGTGGAAGAATGCTTCGCCTGATCTTCTCACAGTTGATGTTGCTGGGGATACTCCTAGTTTAGTGGAGGCTGAATCTTCCTCTGATGATGATGGGTCTGCCCTTGATGCTGTGGTGGTTCCTAATTTGTCAGTCCCTTTAGTTTTGGCGGTTCTTGCTTCGATAGTCCATTCTATGGTTGTGGCTGTTGATAACGGTTCTACTGTTGGGACTGCTGCTGTGACTTCTACTGTTGTTCCTGCTCCAACTATCCATTTTGAGGCTGTGGCTGTTGTTGATGGTTCTACAGCTGGGACTGTTGCTGTGACTTCTACTGTTGTTGGGGCTTTGTCTATTGTTGGGGTTGTTGTTGTGTTGTCAGGGACCTCCCTTGATGATGTTATTGATGGGACTGCTACAGGGATCTCCCCTACTATTGTTATTGCTTCTAGGTCTGCTGCAGGGACCTCCTATGCTATTGCTGTTGCTGCTAGGACTGCTGTAGGGTTCTCACCTGTTGATGTTGTTGTGTCTTAGACTGCTGCTGTAGGTGCACAGTTTGATGTTGGGGCTGGTGTTGTTGTGCCCCAGGCTTCGCCCCCTTCTGAGGATTTGGTGAGAATTTCACCTCTTTCATCTCCTATTTCTACAGATGGAGATAATGACATTTTTTGGACTGTTATCCAAAGGAGGAAGAGAGGTCTTCCCAAGCATGTTTCACAGACCCGCACATGAGCCAAGGGTGTTCAACCTACTAGGTCATGTTTTGCTATTGTTCAGGCTATTGTCCTGTAGCTTAGCTTTTGGGTTTTATTGTCCATCTGTTGTTAAAGCGTTGTTTCTAGCCTATGTGAGGCTTTTGCTTTGCCCTATGGGTTGTTTTGTATAGATCTGCACCCTTGTTTACAGCTTACCATAATCAAAAACATCTTCAACCTTTCTAGAAATATTGCGGAATTAAAATATTAATATTATTATTCTTGTAATTATTATTGCAATTGTATCATTTTTTATAAGGTCATAAGATAAGTGCTTCTTAGTGGGAATTTCTAAATACTAAGGTTTTAATTTCAAATGTAGTATCATCATTTTAACTTACTTTTTAAATTATATTAGTTGTAAATGTATTTAAACTAACAAAATCATAATTATGTGTTAGTTAAGTGCTAATGTATTATAGTATATTTGTGTAATAAAGATTTGATCACCACGTCCTTCCCCTAGGCACACATATGATCTAAAGAAATAGAATTGCACATCCTTTTAGGAAGTCATCATGTATGGTGTGCCACTTGGGTATGTGTGCCAATCAATCATTCTTTATGGGTACAATGATCCTCCTTTACTTGCGCATTATTGTTGTGCATCTTGCATGTAAATTGGGTTTTAGGTGTCATCACATGTAATGATGACACAAGTGTGCATGTGTGCACATGTTGTACCAAAAAAATGACCACTTTTGTGTATTTTGCCCTTATTGAATTTTTGGGCATTACAATTTTTAACTCAAGAACAATACTACCTAAAGTGAAAATGTCATGTACTAAGAAAAATAAGCATGCCATCTAGGGGAGATGAACCAACCACTGCATGGGGTCCAATAACTACCAAATTTTTGTGGTGGTAAAGGGCCTTTATTTTTTTCTTTTTCCTTGTTATTTGTAAAGTTAAGGATTAGTAGTTGGTATATTTTTACCTAATAAAAAGACAAAGTACCTCTTTTCATTAGTTACATCAAACAAAACAATCAATAGTATAGTGACATATAAGGCATATGCCAATACATAACTTGATGTCCTTTTTTTGGGCTAACCTTTTTTGGGGTGTTTCAAACAACTCAATAAAAATGTAGTAGTTGTGGCTATATCATCAATGATCCAAACTCCGAACAATAGCTTTAAGCACTTGTCTTGGCAATGAAAGCATAGTGATTTTTTTGAAAAAAATAACTTAACATATAAGATTTTTTAAGGGTCTGAAGTTAGCCTCCCATGGCAATTGAGTCCTCAATTATTTGCAAAAAAACAACTTAACATATAAAAGCTTCAAGGGTGTGAAGTTAGTCAACATAATGATTGGATCCTCTCCCACAGTACCATTAACTTACTTTTAATATTGAGTTGATTCAACAATTAATATATATTTATCAAAATAAGTAAAACCATTAAGGGTTGATGTTAAAAATAAAATTGATGTCTTCTCATTTCTACATGTAACAAAATTGGTGTGCTTTGAGTTTTCTTACATATGTGAAATTTTACCATTTAAGATTCATATTTAAAGTAAAACTTGAAAACTCTGGTTGCAAATCCTTCTTTAGCATAACCTTATTTGGCTACCTTGTGATAAAAGGATAAATTTTCATCTCCAATGAGAATTTTTCATTACTTAAACACTGTAGAATTTTGTTGTAGATTGTCAAATCTAGTTGAATAATGATTCATTAATCTAATATTCCTTTGTCTCTATATGTGATGAGGATATTTGATTCATTACATGAATTAAACTTATTTCCTTAGAAAAAAACACAAACTTATTGTGGAAAGAGCCCTTCAACCCAACTTAACTATTAAAAACAAATATTATACCAAAAATAGTTCATGCATTGAATACATATTACTTCACTAGATCAGTGGACAAAATCAAACAGATTAATTATCGTGAAATAGAAGAAGTATATAATTGACAACTAGCCCATATTAGACATTGGTGTATGAGCTAGGTGATAGCTTCAAAATCTTACACTAGAAGCAAATTTATGCTTCTAAAAGCTTTCGAAAGATTTTTGAGATTCCAAAGATTCTCTCAGCATAGTAATGCTCTTCAAGACACTCCTAGTTGCTATTATTGGGCTCTCTTCATGCATATACTTCCCATAGTTGTCAACTTTCTTACCCCTAACACTTACTTTACAATGAATCTTATGATATCATTTTGAACAATCTTCTCGAAAGCATAGCAACGATGAAGGGGTATGTCTTCAACAAGCCTAGTCTTTATTGCCCTTATGGATCAACAAAACCAGAGGAGTTACTCTACAATAATAAAGACATCATTTTAAAACTAAATAATGCACTTGTAATGCTCCCACTAAACTAATTGAAACTAAGGTTTTGATAAATTAGTTGTTGTAGGCTTAACAATTCATCAATCCTCCTAGTGAGTAGGTTACTAGCAAGAGAAACATATTGAATTGACTTAGGCATAGAAGGTAGTGTCCTTGAAAGTCCATCGTGAACATTGAAGATCTGGTCTTCTCAAACTAGATATGAATGTGAGTATTGGTCCTGTAAGCTTATTTTAATAATGAATGAGATTTGAGAAAGTGGGTGACTATCCAATCCCTTGGGGAATAGAACCCACAAGTTGATTGAAGATCAAATCTAGTGTTTACAACTTTGTTAATGAGCTCAAGCATAAAGGAATCTCGCTAGACAAAAAGTTCTTGTTGATACCCATAAACTAAAACTCCTTCAACAACCCCATAGTCTTTGGGATATATATTGTTATTTAACTAGGCACTAATATGAGCTCTACAAGAGCCCTAAGGTAGCCTGTCATTGTTATCCTCTACCCACCATCCTAGCTCCACACTATGAGATTTCTTTGCCTATTAAATTGCAATATTTTGAGGTGTGCATTTAGTCATAATATTAGATATGGATAGTTAGTACCTCCTATGTGACACAATATTTTGAAATTTGTCTTCTGAGTTAGGGTTGTTTGTGTATGGTTACCATAAAAGTAAATTTTATGTTACATGCAATTGATTGTGTGGTTTCCTAGACATTGATTGCATGGTTTCAAAAAATAGTAATTGTGTTGTATAATGTGCTAGAAAGTGACCAATTAATGTTTGTCTTGTCAGGAAAGGGAAATTATTTTAAATAGAAAAATCAAACTTAAAAATCAAAAGATTAGACGACAAGTTTGTGCCCCCCACCTCCACATAAGTCGATCAAAGCAAACCCAATGCTCGATAAGGGTGTCTACTGAATGCTAAACTAGGGAATTGAATGCAAAGGAGGGTGGTACTTAGCTTGATAACCAAAGAATGTTACAAGTCAATGATATTTAGAATATGTCTGATGTCTGACCTAGAAATAGTGCCTCTTTATCAGTGAATTGTTTGGAATTTTACGTTGGATCTTTGTCATATTGGAGGACAAGTCATGGGTTTGAGATGAATTCATGGTTGAGGATCTATAGTTGAGCTCTAGATTCATCTCGACAATCAATAATGTTGTGCTCTACAAATTCACCTAATTTGTGACCTCTTATTTTTATTTATCTAAGTTTGGGGCCTAACAGTATTTAAAATACCTTAAAGGATTATTGTTATGTCATAAGGAGCTATGACCTAGATCTATCTCAAAAAAATGAACAACATTGAAAATAACAGGCAAATACCTAAGCATGTAGTTTCTTTACTCTTTTTATTGCATCAAATCGAAATGTGCCACTATTAATTGCTTGCTAGAATGATTACCTTATAATCCCTAGATGATTCTTTGATGATTAGGAGGTCATTGGAATGAATGCATTGAATACCTTTAAGTACTAGCATATAACATCAAACTGCCCCAAACACATGTTTAGTCGGCTCAAGGTGGAAGGGTGAAGGGGGTCGGTCAGCCAAATTTGAATTTTGAATTTAAAATTGGAAAGAGGTCTTGGAATGGAATACCAGTCAAATTCAGGTGGCGAACGACTAAATTGAAGTAGGTGCATATACAAGTTTGATAAGTAGATGAATAAGAAGAACATAGAAGAGTATGAAAATGGATAAGGTCGGGCTAAATGCATAAGAATGTGTGTATAAATAGTTTTAAAAAATTAGAAGAATGAGTCCAACTTTACACAAGATCGTACCATTTGTCATTAAAACATCACCTCAAAATAAACAATAACACAACTATACAATTTTCCCATTACATCATCATCTTTAAACACCTTAATCAAACTCTACTCCATGACATTGAGCAATGACTACACTTGCAAAATTATCTTAAAAATAATTAAATCCAAAATTTATGATTTTATGTAGAAAAACTTGGGAGAATATGGAACGCAAAGTCCACACTTATAAAGGCGAGACCCAAGCTTTGGAAATTGAATATTCAACTCGTGCCTGGTCACGCTGCCACGTGGAACAACCACAGAGATTGCCCAAAAAAATAATAAAAACATCACGTAGGCCAAGGTTTATAATTGACGTTTCTTGATTTATTTTTAAGTATATTTTTTTATCACAAAATATTTGTTTTTAACCCTCTAAAAAATATACTTAAATATAAAAAAACATAATCGTTAGGTTAAATCTTCATGCTTATATTGAATAATAATGTTTGTGTTAGTATTTTTTTTGGTTGTTTCTAAACCATCATTAATTAAAGTTAGTTGTACTAGTGTTTTTTTTGGGTTGTTTCTAGAGCATCATTAAAATCAGTTTTATATGAATAAGAAAAAAATAATTTAAAAATTATATAATTGTTTACAAGTAATTAAATTTGATTGTCTAGAAAATAACATTTTACATAAAAGTTTGTAAGAAAAAGAAAAATAGGTCATAATTTATAGCGAGTTTGTTTATGCTTTGGTGATGGAAGTTGAAGAAAAGAATATGAAGGTGAATATTGAGACAAATAAAATGTGTGGTCACCCCTTTAATGAGTAGAGCCACTCATCTTTGATCCTCATAATAAATAAGATTCGTAAAAATTAAATCAATAGCACTGCATAATGAATAACAAAACGATAAATCAATCAATAACAAACCTTAAATTAATTAAATAGTAGAGAATTGTAACATGTACTGGAAATAAATGAAATATGACATGCTTTATTATTTCAAATGTAGTGTGTTGATTTGATCGTCAAATAAATTGATATGTTGTAATTGATACAACAAAGTCCAAATATCATATCGAGATAACAAAAAGATGAAAAAGATAGATAGATATTAGAATATGTGATAACTGGGATGAAAGTGTGCACACAATCGAGTTTAACCTACAAAATTACATCCTATGCACATGATTTCATCATATGTGCTCGAGGATCTCTAAAAATAATTGGTCCTCACCCACACCTTTGTATTTGAGAAAAATGTGGTGTTCAAGAACACCTTGGGGATTTGTTGTAAATGGATGGAAGTATGAAATTCCCTTGATTTTGAGTCAAACTCCTTTACCAATGTGTAATATATTGAAGACGTGCAATACAAATGATGCATAATAATTATAATGCTATAGTATTTACCAATGATGATGCAAGCATGATATAGTTACTTAATAATATGTTTGAAGGGTTTTTTGACAATCAATGCATGATTATAATGTCCTAATGTGTGTCCTTAAATACAAGTTCTTAGGCACTCAAGGTGATAGGCAACAATAATTGTCTAGAAGTACATGCTTCAATAACAATAAATTTGAATTTAAAAAAGGTGGGATAGTACCCCACATGCAAATCTATCTAGGGAACAAAATTGCACTCACAATCCAATCTAAGAAAGAAGAACCTTAATGAAAATCCAATCTAAAAGAAAAACCTTAATGAATTAGACTAGTCCACTTTTATGATTGAAATAGGGCATTTAGAGTTATAAATGTTATATTATAACCAATATATATTAAAAAAAGAAATTAAACATTAAGACAATACATTTATAACAAGACTAAAAATGCATGTAAACTAGTACAGAGGTCTTAAATACATCTATGTAAATTATATTAAATTTGGAATTATCTCTCTAAATGTATTTAAGATAAAACAAAGACAAAACTATTTTTTTATTAATTTAAGAGTTTTTTTTGGGTAGGTAAATTGTTGTCTTGGGGACAGCTCCTATTGTATTAATATGAACACAAATACAACAAAAAGAGTTTGACATTTTTAGTCTCAGCTAAATGATTGAGCATACTAAAAAACCAGGAAACTAACAAAACCCTAGCATTATTCTATCTATGCCTATCATTTATGATTATCATAACAATGTTATGATTTTGCTCCTGGAACCTGCTTACCCATTTTTATCATGGGAGCGTAGAGTCATTGGAAAAGACTATTTTATCTTCTTCCCTCGCTCAATAGGAGTCCATTCATCCTTGGAAGGGTCTATCTCCTCCAAGGGAGGCTTAACACCACTAGACATTAAATCAACAATAACATTGATATTCTTACCACCATTGAGAGCTAGAGTGGCTTTTTTTGAATCTGTTGAAACTTCAACGCCATTGGGAGCCTTGTTGTCCACCATCAAACTTGTAACAACAAGCTACACTATATCAGATTTGATTGGAGAGGGAACCACCCTATGGGACACTGAAATGTCCTGCTCTGATTTTGCAACATCATTGGCTCTACTGGAAACTATATTGGATTTCTTTGAATTTGCTGAGACATTGGACATATTCGAATTGACCGTCTCAAAATCTATAGAAGTAGTAATCTTATCATCCTTCTTTGAAGTCAGTTTAAAATATTGATGGCTGAAGTTGGCTCCATTCCACCATGTAGGAAGATTTGGATTGTTAGATTTTTACCATAAGGGAGGACTTTAAAACAATCCTCAACCTTGTGATTTGTTGCATACCAACACCTGCATCTAAAAATGATGCCTTCATAATCAACCATTTGATTCCAAGTTTTGGAGCCAACCTTAATTCTTATCTATGCTAGAAGAGGTTTTGATAGGTCTATTTCCACTAAAATCTGAGCAAAGGTGAAGGAAGAATGCAAAGGGAAGGAGGACTGGATTTCAGAAGAAGAGGGCCCTGAAATAAATTTCTCGATTGAATTTCCAATGGAGTGAAGGCAATAAAAACCCTAGAAGTGTAGTGGCAAATTTGGGGGCCTTGCCCAAAACGGAGAAGCAACAAAAGTGTCTGTAAATGGGTCAAACTTTGGAAACCGCGGTCTTATACCAAGGCAAGATTTTTCCCAAGCCCAGGGAGCTTTCTAGATAATCATCTCTCTATCCTTAGGGAGTTCACAAGTTACATAAAAAAAATCCTTTTACGCACGGTCTGATGCGGAGATCCCCATCCAACGGGGGTTGCCAATGCTTTTTAACCCATTCATTCAACTCCACTAGAGAGGGAAAGAGATTATGGAAGTAGCATATCAACGAATGTTTTCTGTGAAGGTCTTCCTCCTCAAGTGTAGTATCCCTAAGATCAACAATGGGGGTATTCTCACTCACGATAATAGGAAAATGACTCCTCCCCAAATCCCATTTTGGAGAGCCTACCATGGGCTGTGTATTGGTTTTCGAGGTGTCCACAACAAGCTTCTGCATAAAAGCACCCTTTGCAATATCTTTGAAGGATACCCCCGCCACATTTCCCTTATTATTTGTTGTGTTTGGAGAGATGGAATTGGCGGGATGAGGGGCATCCAAGTGAAGGCAAGCCAAACTGTTCGCAACAAACCCTAGTGCAGGAGGCTTCGACATATTCGCTTCATGAAGATAGAAAATATTCATTCATTCAAAAGTTAATTTATTTTACTTTAGAGGTATTTTATTTACTAGATATTTAAAAAAGTGTCTTTACTTTATTTTACTATAGAGCTATTTTATATACTACATATTTTATTTACTTTAGAGTTAGGGTCTTTATATTTAAAAAATAAATGTCGGCTCTAAATAGTTTTTCTTTCTACTATTATTTCATGGTCGCAATACTTCTCCATTGCAACCATTATAAGTTTTGCCTCTACACGTAATAAAATCATTTACTAAAATTTCATATTATTGACTAAATAAATAGTTTTTGATTAATAAATATGTAAATTATTTATATAAAATTTCACCTCCCTCTTTAATTATTGTTTTAATAAAATACACAATGTTAAATACTATTTCGTTATTTATAATAAATTATTAACTTTATATAATGGTTAAATATTATATTATTAATAAACAACCAATTTTTTTATGCAACAAATCACAAGGTTGAGGATTGTTCTAAAGTCCTCCCTTACGGTAAAAAATCTAACAATCCAAAGCTTCCTACACGGTGGAATGGAGCTAACCTCAGCCATCAATATTTTAAACCGACCTCAAAGAAGGATGATGATATTACTACTACAAATTTTGAGATGGTCAATTCGAATATGTCCAATGTCTCAACAGATTCAGAGAAATCTAATATAGTTTCCAGTGGAGCCAATGATGCTACAGAATCAAAGCAAGATATTTCAGTGTCCCGTAGGGTGGTGCCATCTCCAAGCAAATCTGATATAATGGAGTCTGTTGTTAGAACTTCGGTGGTGGACAACAAGGCTCCCAATGGTGTTGAAGCTTCAACAGAGTCAAAGAAGGCCGCTCTGGCTCTCAATGGTGGTAAGAATGTCAATGTTATTGTTGATTTAATGTCCAGTAGTGTTAAGCCTCCCTGGGAGGAGACAAATCCTTCCAAGGATGAATGGACTCTTATTGAGCGGGGGAAGAAGATAAATTAGTCTTTTCCGATGACTCTATGCTCCCATGATAAAATGGGTAAGCAGGTTCCAGGATCAAAATTATAACATTGTTATGATAATCATAAATGATAGGCATAAATAGAATAATCCCAGGGTTTTGTTAGTTTCTTAGTTTTTTGGGTAAGCTCAAGCATTTAGTTGAGCCTAAAAATGTTAAACTCTTCTTGTTGTATTTATGTTCATATTAATACAATGGGAGTTGTCCCCAAGACAACAATTTACCTACCAAAAAATAAAATAAACAACCAATTTTTATATTACTAAAATGTATTCTTATATACTATACAATAATATTTAATAATTTAAATATATTACTAATGTTTATATTGTTTAATTAATTTTATAATATATTTATCTTTAAGAGTTATTTTATAGTTTTATCTTTTTAAAAACACATGTTTAGTTTTTATGTACATGGTTATGACATGATGTCCCATACCTTACTATCATCGTAGAACGATGTAATAAAATATATATAAACATATTAAAGACTATTAAAATAATGGTAACTACTACTTTAATTCTCTCGATATATCATATGGGGGGTTCTATGTGGGTTGAGCTTCTATGTGTGGTTTACTTAGCTGGGTTCTTTGGTAAAGACAAAGACAAAGACATATCTGACAACGAAAGACATAGTTTCGAGAAAGAGTAAAGTGAGTCTAGTTTACAAGGTCAAGTAGGGAGTTGGCAAGGGTTTGTGTTAGGCAACTGTAGACAAGTAAGGGCACATGGTCCATGACCTCTAATCCTAGGTAGGTGCCTTTTTCTACATTTTATCGAGAAACCTTAAACATGTGCAATCCCTATTTTTTCATTATCTTGTGTTTTGTTTTGTTTTGGCATTTTCTATGCGCAAGTTTTGGTAATGGTAGATAGTCTATTGAAAAACATGGAAACAAAAAATAAACTAGTAGTGTAAAGCTAACATAATTGAAAGGGGTTGTGCTTAAATGGGAAGGCCACAAGGTTCTCAAGATGGAGATCTAAGTTCAAATCCCCAAGTAGCACCTATAGTTTGAACTCCAAGTTTTGGCTCTTGGACTTCCATTATGGCTTCTATGTTGAATAAGTAAATCTAAGTTTAAAAATATGTTGAATATGTGGATGGGGAGGAGGTCCCCCTTGTGACCTCTGTTGGAGTGGGCCAACCTAAATATCCTCGCAATTTATGGATAAAAAAAAGATAACATAATAAAAACATCAGGGATCTCATGGTATAAATATAAACAGATATGAAGGTTCTCAAAACTTGCAACACATAGGGAAAAACATCTTTGGGCAAGCAAGACTTGCACTAAAAAATAAAAATGGGAAGTGGATGTTATTTAATGCAAATTCATTCAGAGGTATAATAAAATGTAGGCTATCTCGCTAAAAAATAGAGTAGACAATTAGAAAATAGGCTCAAAGGAAGAAAACTGTTGAAAAATCTTAGGAAAACAAGATTGTGCTACAAAGTTCGAAGATAAATGGGAATGGAGACTGGGTGGTAGGGGAAATAGAAGAAGTTTACAACCCACATCAATGCCTCTTACATGGTTAGCACACTTATATGTTCAAGAGCTACTAAGTGTCAAGGACATGACATAGGAGTTATTGAATGTCAAGAGTAGGTTGGAATGTATGGAAGCTAGGGAGCAAGAAAACGATTGCAAGCTTTATGATATCATAACAAAAAACCAATATCTAGAAGAGGATAATTGTAATGTCCCTTTTCAAACCATTCCAACATTCTTGGAAAGTCCCAAGATTCTTGGAGAACGCCGACTTCATTAGAAAGGAATTTTGACAATGGCAATGAGTTCATAAATTCATGATGAGTCCAATGGTACTTTCTAAATGTAGTTTTGACATTTTGGGATCTCTCCACACTTCTTGGAGAAGTTTGCTATTTTTGGAAAGCACCAATTTTCATAAAGATCGATATCCTGAGAACTTAAGAATATTTTGGTGTGGTTAGAATTCATATTTGGATCATTTTAATATTTTTCGTAACTTTGGGTGAATGTAAAGAAAATAATTTAATTACTTAAATTATAAGTCATCCTAAGTTATTCTTAAGGATTTCTTATGTTTAATTAATTATTTAGTTGAACAAAGGAAAAACAATAAAGTGACTTTATAAAGTGTCAAAAGTGAAATTTATTTTAAAAAGGGGACACTTTATAATTTGAGCAGAAAAATAAAAAGAAATAAAAGAAAATAAAGTATTTCCCCTCGAAAAGTTATAAAAGGAGGATTTGGAGGAAAAGTAATTCATTACTGATTGTTCATTTTGGTGAAACCCTCTTTGGGAGTCTAAACTATTGTTCAACTATTCAGCCTAGGACAAAAACCCTAAGGTGAATAAAGGTGAATATTGGTTTCGTGGACGAAAACCCATCTAGTCAATCCTCGGTGAATTCATCCAGAGTTCACAGGTGTCCAAATTGATGCAAATTTGAAGAAGATTGTGCAAGAAAGATACATTATTTTCATCTAGTTTGGTGTTTGCTTCTCAGGTTGATTAATTGACAAATTATTTGAAGATTTGCAAGCAAATATCAAATATGTTTTTGGTGTTGTAAGGGGTTCGAAACTATAGTTTTGGTGAGACACTTCCAACATTGTTTGTGTTGGAGATTTTGGTTTGAATAAGGCTTGGAAGCCTTTCTTATATGAAGTTGTAGCTTCTCTTGGAGCATTTCCATTTCATTTGGTGCTAGTTGCTTTGCTACATATAGTTTTTGGTTATTGTTCATCCTTTGTTGTTGCTATTTACAAGGCAAAATCAGACATTCAAGGAGATGTTCACACTTTTATATTAGCATAGTATTCATTTCCAATGTATTTGGCATCATTTTAGAGATTAGAAATCAAGTATCCTACATGTTTGTACTTCTAATTTTTTGGAACAACAATCTATAATGTTCATTGTAATCATTTTCAGCACCATAGAAAGGATGCCAATTGTTTGAGGAAATGTCTATATGAAACCTATGAGTATTGTCATGATTTATGAATTAGAATTTTAGTTGTAGCTGTTCTAAGTGTTTGCATTCAGAAATACTTCATAAAATATTGTATGCAAAATGTTTGACGGAATGTCCATGAGATAGAAATTAGAAATATTGCAAGTTTTGGTTCAAAATTTGTGTTAGGGGTCACATTATAACAAAGTGTTAAATGAGCAGGTAGCATTGCTCCAAGAAATATTAAAGGTAAGGAAACAAGAATTGTAAATCATGAAACAAGCTTGGCATCTGACATGAGAATCAACAAAAACAAGCATAGGCATGGCATACCTGAAAGGCATAGGGGTTGAAAAGCAAATAACACAACAAGCAAACATTGGTAACATGAAGATGAAAGAAAGTAAATTATAGGTAACAATTCAAAGGAGACCAAATCATGAGCATAGGTTTTGAAAGGGCCAACATATAAGACAATGGAAGCAAGCACAAAACACCTTGAATCACAAGAAAGGGAACACAATGCAAAGCATGATAGATTAAAAAATATAATTATCAAAAGGATGAGAGATTATGGGGAAATTGAAAATACATTCAATCCTATGAGTGACTTTCTTAGGGAGAAGCTACAATGGAAGGGACAAATTTGTCAAGCAAGAAGAGTTGGAAAGATAAAGGCAAAAAATGATAGACCTATCAAAGTTGTCACGACGACAATAGATGATAGGAAACAACTTTTTAAGAAATAGAGGTTATTTGAAAGGTTCTTGTTTATTTATAGATGAGGACCTAACCCTAATGAAAGAAGAGATAAGAAGGGGAGAATCAACTAAAGAAAGAGCAACAAGGAACGAAGGAAAATGGGTGTGGTTATAAAATAGTAAAGTTTTCATTGTCAATTTTATGCCTCAAAACACCTCAATACAATAGGAAGGCAACAAAGGGAGGGTAGAGAAACCATTGGAAGCAAGGAGTGAAATAAAATAGACATGGATAAAAAGAGGCAAGGATCTTACTATGAGTCATTGGTCTTGAGGTAAATAGCAATTAGGCCCCCCAAAAGAGCACTTACAGTTAGTGTGTTGGAATTGTAGAGGATACCCATGGAGGAGGGGACCTAGGTTAGGGCTTGTTGTAGAAGGTAAATACATAAGTTGTCTTGTGGAAACTCACGAGTACGATGACTGCAAGACTCTTACTTTTGAAGGGTACATGAAAATGGTAGTTCATAACAAAGTAGCAGGAAATGGTAAATGTTATGGAGGAACAATGGTGTTGGTAAGGAAAATTTGGGGCTAAAACATTTAGCTAGAAAAATAAGAAAGAAATAAGAAATACATTTGGTTTAGAATAACAAAAAATAGAAGACACATTAGAATCACAACTTTGCTATTTTGCTCCATGGGCCTCAAAAACTTATAAAATTTATGGGATGGATGAGAAGGATCCTTGCATAATCTGAAAAAAAGATATATCAACATACTCTTAGCATGGTGAAGTCATTCTCATGTGAGACTTCGATGCTAGGATTACAAATGAGTAAACCATAATTTTGTTCAACAAAGAGGATAACAATCCTTTGTGGCTTGATGAAGAGGAAAACCACCAATGGGTTAGATGTTCAGAGGATAATGGGAGCATTAATCATTTTGACGAAGAATTATTAACCTTATGTGGCACTTATGGTTTGATTATCTACAATAGTATGGGTAAGTGGAAGAAACTTGGGAATTACACATGTAAAACCTGATGGAGTTAAGTTGTCATTGATGTCAAAAAGGTGTCCTCAGTTTGTTTGATGTCATCAGGACTTGGTTGATCAAGTTTGGCCTTCAATGTGTTTTCTTATGTTCTTTGGTAAGTGAAGTCACAAGGTGATTTAGGGTTGTCAAGTGTTGACAAATGTTCATCATTCATGTTTGGACAAATGTTCATCATTCATGTGTGCTCATCTATGTTTGGACAGAGTTTGCTTAGAAGTTGTGATTCATTTCATACTTGATGAAGTGCATATCATGTTTGGTTATGCAGTGTAGAGATACATACTTGTTAAAGGATCAGGAGGATCAAAGAGTTCACATCATCCTGTGTAGAGTTTATATGTTATTGATTACATCATCTTGTGTGTTCTTTACAGATGACTTGTAGTGGTAGTGACTTGATAATTTGATCTCAGGAGCCTTCATCATGTTGTCTGACTTTCTCTACAATAAGGATTGGTTTTGTGTGGCATACTCTATATCAAGGATTGATAGAAGTGATCACAGGAGTTGTCATATCACTGAGTTTACAGATGCAGATATCAGTTGGATTTCATGCAAGTTTCTTCAAGGTGATGTCATCAGGACTTGCAGTGTGTTGATTGAAAGTAACATTTGGCAGAGTAATGTGTGCACTACTCATTTGAAGATAGAGCTAATATTCTTGAATTGTTATGGTTATGTTAATATGGGGAACACAACATAGTTCAAAAGTCTTGTAGATGCATGAATTTATACTCTTGGTCATCACCTACTTGTGTCCTCACATCCAAAGCTCACTTGTCATTTCTTTTTGTTTTAACATGATGGTGACTTGTTGAGGCGGTAAGAGTCACTTAAAGTGACTTGTTAAAGGGCTACCATCACATGATGGTGACCGGCCCTTCCTTAAAGCATCGGTCCTTATATATGTGGAGTGAGATTTAAAAAGAAAGCATTGAAAATGCTTTATATTGAAAAGGGTCCGCGGTGCATTCAAAAGAAAAGTTTTTTTTTGTTTTAAAGTTTGAAACTTTATTATCACCAATGGAGCAAAATGGGCGGGCTTTCAAAGTTTTGTTTGAATTCAAAATTATCACTGCCAAAAAGGTTAAGTGGAGCCCGATGCACTAAGGAAAGATTCTATTAAGAATTTGTGAGGTGTTTAGAAAGTATTGAAACCCAATCCCCAAGCCTTTTATGGCTTTTAAGTTTTATTTAGAAATTTTTCATAAACTCTAAATGGTCGGTTCATACCATTTTTATGAGTTTTAAAATGAGTTTTATTTGGTGACAAAATTGGAAATTTTTTTAAGAGAAGATTTTTTAAGGAGTTTTCTATTTGCATAGAAGAAGTTGTAAAGATATTTTTATTGATTTTTTTGTGCTTTTCACAATTTGAAAGAGAATGTTTTTTTTAAGAGGATGAAGATTCTGAAGAGTAATTTTTGAGGAGATTTTTTTTGAAGATTGGAGATTGTTTGTGAAAGATTGTTTTGAGAGAATATGAAAAAATATAATGCAGAATGATTATATTTTTATGAGATCTTTTAAAAAAAATATATATCAGATGATTTTATTGGAATTTAGTGAAGATGTTTGCAGAGTCTTGTGAAGGAGAAGATAAAGATTTTTTATTTGCAGAGAAGATAATCAGATTGAAGGGTTTTGTGTTTTGGAGAATATGAAACATCATGCAGAGATTGTAAATATGAGCAGAGAATATGAAAAGTTTTTAAATAGGGTTTGATATTATATGATCCTATTTTTTGATGGTTTTTGCAGGTATTGAAAAGGTTTTCATGGAGAAGATTTGTCTTGTAAGAAAATAAAGAATTCTATTTTATGAATCAGGGAGGAAATAACGTATTGAAGTTGTTTGTTAATATTTTGTGAAGATAAAGAGTTTATTTGCAGGGAGATGAAGAAAAGGAAATTAAAAGGTCTCAAACATAAATCATTTTCTTCAGATCATAGAATATGAAAGGATAGAGATGAAACATGAAAAGTGAAAAGACTTTCAACTTGTATAAAATTATTTTTCCAGGTGCATTATATGTAGGTCGTGAAAGACAGAAATGTATAATATAGATGATGAGAGATTGATTACATATAGTTGTGAAGTGTTGTTGAAAATCAAGCAGTGTTGTTGAGAATCAAGCAGTGTTGGTGTTGTAGAGTGGATCATGATACAGGATTGAAATATCTAAGTTTGTATATGATTTGGAATGATCATTTGACAGACACATGAGAGAGAATAAATGTTATGTATTGAAACAGAGAAATCCTCTGAATTTGTGTTTTCAGTTTGTTCTGTAATAGGGGTTGGTGTTCCTTGAAGCTGGTGCTTCTAAACAGTATGCCAGTGAGGCTTGTAGGTCAGTGAGACCTTAACATTTGTCAGTGAGACACATATTGTAGCTAGTGAGGCTTCTTTGTAGCCAATGAGGCATGTTTGATCAGTTAAGCCAGTGAGGCAGTTTAGAGTGGTTTTTCTACCCCTGGAGGGTTTTCCACTCATGCAATTCTTGTGTCATAATCTTCTTTGTGTGTGTATGATTTACTTATGAAGTTTTGTTCTCTTTTTGTATTCACAGTCATGTGCATATGTATTTGACAGATCAATGCTATCTTTCTCTCCTTGTGCTCTGAAAGTTAAAGTGTGTAAAAAGATTTAAAAATTCACACAACACTGATTCACCCCCCCTCTCAGTGTTGATTGTACTCCTACAAAACCTACAATGGCGCAAGTGTCGTTGATTGTACATCATCTGCTCACCAAGTTTGATAGGTAGGATAAGAAAGCTAATGATAGAAGAGCTACCTACAGAGCTAAAATTATATCACAACTCAATTTGTAGAATGTTATTTTGGTCAAAAAGTAATCAACACATGGTAAAAGAGTAGCCCAATCACCAACACTTGGCAAAAGAAAAAATCTAATAATCCAAGAAAATCACTCTACCTCCATGGAAGCTTTAAGGCAAATAATGCAAGAGAAGGAAAATAGAATGCAAGGTTTCAAAATCCATGAGTTAACAAGCATAATTCAAGGGGCTCTTAAAAATTGTATAAGGGCAAAAAATAGGAAGAAGAAACTAGTTGTTTTCTGACAAATGCTTAGTTTGACGAGGAGTGCAAGGCAGGAAGGAAATCTTTAAAAGAGTTAGGGTACATACAGATTGTAAAAGCAAAAAAGAGAATACATGAACACAAGAGGAGAAGAATTGACTTATTTAGGGACTTAGAATAATCTAAAAGTTTTTGGAGGGAGCTTCAACAAAGAAAATAACACACAAGAATAACATCACAACTGATCAATGGCTTTCATATGCAAAGCAACTATATGAGCATGAATCATAGGTAGAGGCACCTCCCACAGTCAACATGGCAACACAATTATTACTTTGCAAGAGGTTAAAGAAGATATTAAGAAGATAAGCACGGTGAAGGCTTGTGACATGGTTGAGTTATAGGTAGAATACTTAAAACGGGGAAAGAACATCCTCACTTCTCATATCAAGAAATTTTTCAACATCATTCAACTTGGGTTTTCAAGTGATTGGACAACCATCCTAGTGATACCTCTTATTAAGAGCGATGATGTAAACAATCCCTCCAATTATTAGACCATCATGATCAATCCTTTGTTTACAAAGTTGTTCAAAAGCATCACTTTGAGGCATATCATTGAAATGTTTGGAGTGGAAAAGAGAAAGTCTACTATTGTTTTGTTGACTTTAAGAAAGCTTTTGACATAGTTCCCAAGAGCAAATTATGATGTAGAATTAAGGATCTCAGTATCATAGAGCAATATAAAGGGGTTGTTCATAAGATTTATGAGGAAGTTTGAGTAAAAATCATAACTCAACTAGGGTTTCTAAAAGTTTTAGAAGTGACATAGGTGTCAAACAAGGGTGTCCTCTTTCCCCTACCCTTTTTGGTTTATATATTGACAAACTTGAAGAATGGCTAAATATTTAAGGAGGGGATGGTGTCATTTTCAGAGAATTTGTTCTGAGGCTTCTCTTGTACGCCAACGATCTCATCCCGATCACTAGATCTGCTCAAGCGTTACAAGAGCACTTATATGCCTTAAAACAATTCTACAAGGAGGTAGGTATGCAAGTCAACACCTGCAAGACTAAGATCACAATCTTCTCCAATAAAAAGAAGAAAAAATAACTCAACTTTTGTTTTGAAGGGAATATTCTAGAAGAAGTAACAAAGTACATGTATCTTGGAATTGACTTCAGCAACAAGCTCAATTGGGATACCTATAGAAGGAAGAGAACTTTGGGAGGGTGGAGAATGCTTTATGCATTACAAAATAGAAGCAAGGAAGCAGAGTTATGGGACTGGAAAACTATGCCAATTTTATCTGGGTTTTAGTTATTTTGGCGGTGCTTTATGAATGCGAATTATGGGCTAGCAATACTTTAGTGGTAACATAGAAGAAAATAGAGAGGATTCAAAAACACATGATCACAATCAAATTCAAACTCAAATCTTTAGTCCCATATGAGATTCTTCTAGCTAAAACATGTACCTTCCATATTGAGGCCATTGCTATGGTGCATCTCATTAGTTATCTTAAAAAATTTGAGTAGATGGAGGCACATATATGGCCTAAGATTGCCATCAAAGTAGTCTTGAACAAGAGAAATAAGTCTTGGATTCATCAAAGTAGTCTTGAATGAGAGAAATAAGTCTCGGATGAAACAAAACTACAAATGAATGAACAAAGGGGGCATCCCCCTAAATACATGTCCAAATAATAACAAAGAAATAAAGGCTTTTGTTATAGATAAATTTTGCAAGCCCATGCGGGAAAAGTCATTAGGGAGAAAGAGAAAATATTATCTTGATGAGTATAACCCCACTTAAGATCATCAACAAAAGGCAAACATAGGGGACAATATACCTTAAAGGGTGAAGATACATATAGCCCAATTGAGGACTAGCTCACATCATATTTGATGTGAAACAGGTAGATGGAAGAGGCCTAAAGAAGACTGAGAGGAAAGAGTTTGTACCTTTTGCATGGCTGGGACAGTTGAATTAGACAAGCACTTTATTCTAGAGTGTGAAGCTTACCATGGCATTCATGCCAAATATGCAAATACATTAGTGACTACTTCATTGTAAGATTTATTTGAAGATGAGAAGCTTGGGAAAACAAGAGAGCTCATCATCGAACTTTTTCACAGTAGGTCAACAAGTCAAAAAGCTAAAATGGTAGGATCTACTATCTCATAAACTACCTTCAACCTTGTGGATGTTAAAATTCTTCTATTCTATTCTTATTAGATGTTATAGAGGTATGTAAGAAGAACAATATTTAAAAACCGTTCACTTATTAAAAACAACAACAACAAACAAACAAACTTGACGGGCCGATGTGACAGTCAAATTTAATGTTATGTGATATTTAGGAGTAAAACAAAACCCCGTTGACTGATAAAAGCTATTGAAAGAGTAAGGGGAAAGAAAAAAATCAAGTCCCGTGGTTGCCGCGTCAACAGTTTATTTAAATTGAAGAAGTCGCCGTACATTTGAATAGACAAAAACAGCGATAGGTATTATCCAACAAAGTACGTGGCGTGGTTTCTACGGATGACAGATAAGGGAATGGAAACACTCTGGAAACTACACTTTCTCTCAATTCTCTTCATTTTTCCAACTCGTGGAAGAAGAAAACGGGAGAAAGCAAAGCGCGCTCAGACTTCAGAACGCTGCAAATCTAATTATTATGGCGTGTTACAATCACGACATGTCGTGGAAGGAGACGTATTCCCTGCCTACTCGGAGTTCTCTGGTGAGATTGTTTTCTTACAGTGAATTGCAATATAATTCATGCCAATGAATTGAATACATGTGAAAATTGAGCTCAATGCTGCTCAAGCAATGAGGTTTATGCAATTTCGGGGGAAAGAAGGAATGAAAGTGTTGGGAAATTATCCAAGTTTTGTGCTTTTGTTTTTCTTCTTTCTGTGAAGTTGTGAAGTAGGGTTTCATTTCGGTAATTGACTTTGATTGTCAATTGGACATGATGTCAGGTTGACAATTTAGCAAAGAGACGTCGGAACTTGAAGGATTTAGCCACAAAATAAATAAAATAATTGGTCTTGTTTTTAAGGATTTGGTTCAGCGGTTAGGGTTTTGAATGCTGAGCAGCAGACTCTGTGATGAGGGCTCGACAGTGAGATTTCTAGGATATGGATTGGGCTCTAAGATGGTATGATAATAATTAGCGGGGTTTCACTGAGGGATGCTGAGAGTTGGGTTTTTAAAGACTGAATTGAGTGTGGCTCTAAGCTAATATGCGGATTTGTAATTAGGATTTGATGTGAAATTCTGGCTCAGCATCTAGGATTTTTAGGTTGTTTTGATTTGGCTCGAAACTGCTATTGGAATTTGCACTTAGGGTTTGAGAGAGGGAATCTGGCTCTGCATATAGGGACTTTTTAAAGACCGAATTAGATTTGGCTTGGTTGTGAGCCGATTTGAGATGAATTATTTGAAAACTTATTTGAATCGGAACAAGAAGGTGTCACCATCTTCCAAGCATTCTTCATTGCCTAATCATTCGTATTTAGCTCCAAATGGAAGCGATTGGCCTTTCTACCCTGGGAATTTGCAAGGGGGGGAGTCTCACAATTCCAGTCACAGTAAATTGGGACACGCCTCAAAGAGTTCACCCTTACCAATGGGGAATAGCACCCCAAGCAGAGTGGGGCTGGTGGGGAGTGCAAAGGTTATTCAAACATTAGGGGCAGAAAGTTTAGAAGAGGCAATGGATATTATCACTGTCATGCAGAGGCCCAGTCCCGCAACAGAGTCATTATGGTCTTTTAAGTTGTTGGAACAAAGTGATGAAATGGAGCCACATAGCGATAATATGAGCCCTGCCAATTCTCAAGTCTTTGCCATGATGACATCTTATCCAGATTATGATCCACCACGATATTCTTGGGATGGTTGTCTGAGCAGTCAGTATGTTTCACCAAGGCAGGGACTGAGTAGATGTGCTCCTAGGCACGTTTCAACATGGGACTCAGGTATTGGTGTTGGTTCAGGCTCCTCTGATTTCAGAAGTTGTTATGATAGCCCTCAATTAAGTCCTCACGTGGCTAATAATTGTCAAGCTCACCCACTTCCAACGCCTCCATCATCACCTTCAAAATCAGGTAGAAAGATCATGCCTAAGAAACTTCCCTTGCCACCTCATGTGAATAAGGAACCTGAAACCATTCTACGGTCCCAACGGATGAATACTGGTAGAATGCAGCTTCCCACCCAATGTTCTGATTCTCCGCGACAATGCCCGAAACACTGGTCTAAGGGCAAAGTTTTGGGGAAGGGATCTTTTGGAACTGTCTATGAAGGACTGAATCTGTGAGTCATTTCTCATTTATCCTTTTATACTTGTAGAACATTGAACTCCAATTTCTTTATCTTTAATGACTATTTTACATTTCTTTGAACATAGTATGCCATCTGTTATGACATTTACCGGGTTTATACCTGTGATAATGGGCATAAAACCATCACAACCATTGCATTGCAAAAGTACAAAATATAATCTTGAACCTAACATTGGACATAACCCAGTAGTGGGGAACTTGAACTGCTATCCCATAGAGATTGGCCTTGATGCTCTTCTGTTTTCTTTTATGATGCTCCAGGGACGATGGCAGTTTTTTTGCTGTAAAGATCAGTGATGTTGAGACTGCTGCACCTGAGGTTCGACAGGTAGATTGCAGGCTAAACTCAATCATTTTACTTTGAATACAGAATCTGCTACAGGTCTGATGGTTTTATGTGTTAAAGAAGCGTGGAAAAAATCTCATTGTAATATATGCTGCAATAATGTATACCTTAAATTTGATGAAAGGAGCACACTTTTAGTCTTTTGTACTGTTCTGTTGCAGGAGATAGATGTTCTTAGAAGATTAAATCATCCAAACATTGTGCGCTATCTGGGCAGCTCTGTCGTAAGTCAATCTTTTGGTTTTATTATCCAGTTTATTGCCAAACTGTTCGTGAGAGGCTTTTGTGCATCCTTGCAATAGAAGGCTGATTAAGACTAGTGTTGTATTGCAGGATGAAGGTCATTTATGTATTTTTCTTGAGTTAGTTGGGATGGGCTCATTACGACATGTTCTAAACAAATACAAACAATTTGAAGAGAATATGATTCGAACTTACACTCGACAGATATTATGGGGACTTGAATATTTGCACCAGCAGAACACTATCCACAGGTTGTGATTTATAACTGTCCTTTAAATGCATTTTATTTTGAAAGCGATGCAGTTATTGTTAATTGAGATCCTGCATACCGTCTCCTGTGAAATAAGATTATGATAATGAAGATCCTGTGATGGTTGTTTTCTATTCAGATTACAGTTTGTCGCCATGGTAGTGTTGATAAATTATAGGTTGTTTGCTTTGCTTGAATTTATTTGCATTTCAATTACGATTCAAATCTTATTTTGTAAGATAACAACATCCTATAGATTTAAATATGACAGGTTAGTTTTGGAAGTTTGTGGTGATATTTTCTTGTGAGAAAACAAATAGATAGTATTTTAGACGTTATAAGAGTTTTTCATCATGCTGCTTAAAATTCCCCCCCTCCTTCCCCCGCTTGTTAAGAATGAACTATTGGTCTAAAAGTTTCCTATAATGCTAAAAGAGCAGTTGCAGAATGTCCTTAGTTTTTAAATCTAAAAAACAATCTGTGCTACAACTGAGACCACCAATATCCTATCTCAGTCCAAGTGTCCATGACCTCCATCGGGAATTAAGTGATATCAATGATTGTATTACACCACAAATAATGTTCTAATATCAGAAAAACCATCAAAGTTTCACATTAGGAATTTCACAGAAAACTTTGTCCATGATATCGAACGATGAAGTCCCAGACGAATCTTTTGGGTTTTATGACTTGGGAATTAGCCTTTGAAGGATCAATTACTAAATTCTTTTAAATTATGCAGTGTTTCTCCAAGTTTCTGCGATAGGAGGACAAGGGAATGTGGTTTTGGGGATGGCAAATTTTTCCTGGTAGGTGAACACAAAGTTCTTATACTTTTGTGAGAGATTGTTGAGAAGAATGTTAATCTACTCGGGTTCTTTCTTATCCTTTCCTCCAATGGCCTTGATGTCAGCATGGATCTTGTTGAACAAGGAGAGGAACTCATCCATGACGTTGAAATCAACAAACTTGAGAGTTCAGAGTTAGTTTCAAGGTGATTAATCTGGGAAGTGTTGCTGTTGCTGAACAACCTGTAATGTACCCTTTTAGACCAGAACCACAGTTCTGAATTTATCAGGTCAGACAGGACTAAATATTGACTAAGTCCTGGTCGGCAGTTAGAAGGTAGTAAATCTTTCAGTAAGTTTGGTTGGCCAGTTAGATAGTTAATCTGTTGCCTTAGTTAATCAATAAAATTAGGTTGTTGCCTTGTTAAGTGAACTTATTACCAGATGTACCTACAGTTATCCTCCGCAAAAGAAGGTGGAAATGAGTCAGTTAGCTGTCGCTAATTTGTGGGGGTTGTTTGTGAGTTAGTTCCCTCCAATTATGGAATTGATTTCTGTAACTTCAGGATCGCATTAGAGGGAGATTATAGGCAGCACTGGGAAGGAAGAGAGCTTCTTGAAAATCACAAAAAACCAAAAACCTCTTTCTTTGAGTGATGCGGCTTCAGCCTTTGGTGTTTGGGACGAAAACCCACAGGTATAGTTATAGCAGGTTCTGGGGACAAAATCCTCCAGCAGCCACCATCATTACAATTATACAGCAACCACAATAGTGAAAGTAGGATGTGGGGGGAGTTACAGGTGATGCCTACAACATATGATGGAGAACATAAGCCCCCACAAAAACAGTCATTATCACAAAGCGACAGCAGCATAGGTTCGGGTGTCTAAGATCCAACAAGCATTCACCTTCATCCCAGGATCGAAATCTGTGTACTAGGATGTCTAGTGAGTTATTTTGAATAATTCCCTTTTTATGGTTTGTCATAGTTGTCAAAGCAATAAATAAAAATATTATGTTATTAGTCTTTTCTGCATTGTTTTCTGTGTTTTTTGATTGGAACTTTTCAGTGGTATTAGAGTTGTGATCTTGCCAGCCTGTGGGAAAAATAAATAAATAAATCAAAACAAACTTTCCGATAGGAAAAACCCAAAACTTTTTGACTTTTGTACTGCATGTCAACAAGCAATAGGGTTGTTACAGCGTCAGCCAGTGACAAGGAAACGGGGTATCAGCTGAGGAAATAGAGGAAGTAAAAGATGTCAAATGAAGAGAAGTAGGAATTTTTCAATGTAATGAAATCCTTAAGGGATGGGCAGCAACAACTCATCGAGCTCATCATTTAGAATATGTAGGGCAAGGAAACCAATCATGCTACTACACCTTCGGGTAGTGATGCAAAAGGGGCATTTTCATCTGCAGCCATGAATCAGAACACCCCATCGAAGTCAGCTACAGGTACAGGTTTAGCCAAGTTCATATTTGTTCCAGAATAATATGACTATATTATTATTGAATGAATTGTTATCTTACAGGATACAACGGAGCTGTATATAAAGGATTTACAAAGGCTAAAAATAGCCAAAAGCAAAACAGCAAAGAAGATAAACTTTATCTAGACGAGTGACCATTAACTTAGAATTTAACTAACTTTAGTTTAATACCCTCCCTTAATGGTCAATTGGTCAACGACACCAAGACGCCCCTGGAATTTGATAAACTTATCCAGGCCCAGAGACTTGGTGAGAATATCAGCAGTCTGGTCCTTTGTAGGAACATATTGCAACCCAACTGAACTGTCCTCAACAAGCTGGCGAATGAAGTGACAAGAGAGATCAACATGTTTTGTCCGTTCATAGAAGACGGGATTTTTGGCAAGTTTCAGTACCCCTTGATTGTCACAATACAAGGGTGAAGGTCTTGTTGGAGATAATTGCATTTCTGAAAGCATCCTTCAAAGCCAAACTGCCTCATAGGCTGCTTTAACAGCTCCCCTATATTCCGCTTATGTGGAAGAGAAAGCGACTGCCTGTTGCTTCTTACTGGTCCACGTGACTGCACCTGTGCTCAAACTAAAAATATACCTAGAGGTAGACTTCCTGTCATCAATAGAACCTGCCCAATTTGAATCGGTAAAACCGAGCAGCTGAGGAACTTTGCATTTGCCATACAAAATGCCAAAGTTGGAAGTGCCTTGTACATATCTCAACACACACTTTGCTGCAACCCAATGTGCACTTTTAGGAGCTGTCATGAAACGAGAGATGTAGCTAACTGCAAAACTTAGATCAGGTCTAGTGGCAGTAAGATAGATGAGGCTGCCAACTAATTGCCTGAATGCGGATTCATTCTCTACAGGAGAGTCGGAATTAGCTAAGAGTTTCAGCCCTTTCTCCATGGGAGTAGAAGCAGGTTTGCAGTCTGTCATCCGGAATTTGTCTAATAGACTTCTAGCATACTTTGATTGAGAAATGAAGATGTTGTCAATGTGTTGCCAAACCTCAATACCTAGGCAGTAATGTACGAGTTCCAAGTCTGTCATGTCAAAGGTTTGACTGAGATCATGCTTGATCTCCTGAATCAACTGCTCTGAGCTGCCAGTAATAATCAGATCATCGACATAGACAATGATGTAAAGACTATCATCAGCATACTGTTGAACATATAGATTGGAATTAGGACTCTGCTGAAAACCATGATCCACGGGTATTGATCAATTTTCATGTACCATGCTCGTGGAGCTTGTTTGAGGCCATAAAGGGCTTTCACTAGTTTGCACACCTGGTGTTCTTTTCCAGCAACCTTGAAGCCAGGAGGTTGTGTCATGTAAACTTCTTCCTGCAAATCTCCATTGAGGAAGGCACTCTTGACATCCATTTGATGGACTTTCCACCCAAACTGAGCTGCCATAGCAAGGAGAAGCCAAATGGTACTCATTTTGGCTATAGGAGCAAAGGTCTTCTCATAGTCATTGCCTTCTTTCTGGGAGAATCCTTTGGCAACCAACCTTGCCTTATACTTGTCGAGGGTTCCATCAGCCTTGTACTTGACTTTGTACACCCATTTGCACCCAATGGGCTTCTTCCCAGGTGAAAGATCAGAAAGGACCCAAGTATTATTCTTGAGAAGACTATGATGTTCAGCGGCCATAGCCTTTTCCCATTCAGGTATGCCTTTAGCCTCAGAATATGTTTGAGGCTTTGAGATGCTGTTAAGATTGGCCATGAGAGCCAAATTGACAATGGTGTGCTATTTATGCTTCTTCCGAGCAGATCTATCCTCGATGAGTTCATTGTCATGAAGATCACCAATGGTTTTGGCCCACCATTTAGGCCGGAGAGTAGATGATCGAACATCTAAAACTGGTGCATTATCATCATCAGGAGAGACAGGAACAATATTAGAAGGATCCAGATTGGCCGGAGGAGTGGGTGGTGGAACAACAGACTGAGTTGTTGGCACAGCTACAAGAACCCTCCCATCAGGTGGAGCTAGGGGAAGGCGATCACTCAAATCTAAAGCCTCCAAAGGTTGATCCTCAGTGGGAGTAGATAGCAGAAAGGGCCCAGTAGTCTCATCAACCACTACATCACGACTGAATATGACGCGATCAGTGTTTATATCAATCAGTCTGTATGCCTTATGATTTGCACTATAGCTAGTGAACATGAGTTTCTAGCTTTTGGAGTCTAGCTTAGTGTGCCTGGCATCTGGAATCCAAACATGAGCAGCGGAGCCAAAAATTTTCAAATGGTTGACGCGAGGCTTATGTCTAGACCAGGCTTACGTCCAGACTAGGCTTCTTCAGGAGTCATCTTCTTGACAGCATAGGTTGGCGACCGGTTCAGAAGATAGACTGCAGTGTAGACTACTTCAGCCCAAAACTTCTTAGGAACACTTTTATGCTCTAGCATAGAACGTGCCATCTTAGTAATGGTGCAATTCCGATGCTCAACAACACCATTTTGCTGAGGGATGTAAGGTGTGGTAAGCTGGCGTTTGATGCCATGAGCGGCACAGAAACGAGAGAAAGCAGACGAGCAAAACTCCCCTCCATTATCAGATCTAAGGGTGATGATTGGACAACCTGACTCTTTCTCAACCAAGGCTTTGAACTGCTGAAATGTGTCAAACACATCTAATTTGTTTTTCAAAAAGTACACCCACATCTTTCTGCTGAAATCATCAACAAATAGTAGGAAATATTTACACCCAGTAACTGAAGGAGTGTTCATTGGTCCACATACATCAGTGTGAACCAACTTCAAAACCTTGGATGCTCGCCATTTATCACCATCGGGGAAAGGAGTCCGATGCTGCTTGCCAGCCTAACATGCATCACAAACGCCAAGAATCTGAGTCTGAATCTCCGGAAGATCACCAACCAGGTTCTCGCGACCTAAGTGAGAGAGATAGTGCATGTTCAGATGCCCATAACGCTAATGCTAGAGTTTGCTGATGATGTATTCCTGGCGGCCATGGCGTGCTCTTAAGAATCACCAGAATCAACGAGTCTATACAGACCATGATCCTCAAGCCCTTGGGCAAAGGTGGCGCGTGTCTCACGATCTACAATGTTGCATGCGTGCATGCTGAAAACGACATCCAGATGAGGAGAGTGTCGCATAATCTGATTGACTGAGAGAAGGTTCAACTCCATGCCAAGTACAAAGTATACATCGAGAAATATTAAATTTCTCCTACCAGACTGAATCTGCTCATTGCCCTTTCCGACAACAGTATACTCTTTGCCTCCAAAGATGACAAAATCTCGGAACGGTGTGTATTCTGTGAACCAATCTCGCTGATGTTTAAAATGTCGGGAGGCACCTGAGTCAAAATACCAAGCAGAAGATTTGATATGATCTGCTGGTCTCTTCGCCATATAAGCATAAACTGCAGACTCCTGCTTAGTGTGTGTTGCAAAAGACACCATCTTCTCGTTTTTCGAGGCACGAAAAACGGGATACCAAAGGATGGATAAAAACCATACGGCACATATCTCAAGATAAAAGAATTGATTCAAGAATCCGAACACGGATTTGGGGATAAAAAAGAAAAAATTCTGGCAAAGTGCTGTCATGGCTATACACATTTCGAGATATGATAAATATGGCTGTAAAGAAGTTGCCAGCAGATACAATGTGATCTCTAGGAGACTTTGACTATAGATAGAGATCGAGCATTTAAAAGTTTGAGTGCCGAAGCATTGAGTTTTGATCACCGAACTGAAAATCTCAACCACCAAAGAAGATGTGGTCAGAAAAAATGCCAGGTGCGAATGAAGACTCAGATGGACAGGCATAGCTCACCAAACGAACCCTAGATAGAAATATCAGACAGATTTGAAATCGCGAGGTGCGCAGAATGAGAAAAAATCGGAAAAAATATTGACAGCAATTGCAGAAATGCGGGCCACAACCTTCATTCTATTATGAGATTTCCTTCGTTTGTGTTTTTCATTGAATTGTGGGTGTTGTTTATCTTTCACGCCCCTAGTTGAAGTCGCGATCTAGAACCAAAGCTGCGATCAAATGAATGTGCGGTCGAAAAAATAGGCACGATAAAAAAAACCTGTGAAGAGAAAATGTGATCATTGCAGAAAGAATTTGCGGCCCTAAATCGTAACTACAAATCGCGATTCAAAGAGACGCGATTTTCAATACTTTAGAACGCGGCAACGTTTATTCAGTAATCGTGACTTAGTAAGGCACGCCTCAGAAAAATGACTCAGAAAGAAAATCAAGATCGGGCACCAAACTCGCCTAGAAACCCTCACAGTGAGGAACGAAAGCCTTCGCCTTGGGCTCTGATACCATGTTCTAGAATAATATGACTATATTATTATTGAATGAATTGTTATCTTACAGGATACAGTGGAATTGTATATAAAGGATTTACAAAGGCTAAAAATAGCCAAAAGCAAAACAACAAAGAAGATAAACATTATCTAGATGAGTGACCATTAACTTAGAACTTAACTAACTTTAGTTTAATAACATTTTTGTAGAAAGAAGTACGGACATAGGGCAAAGATATGGACAGAGAATAGGAAGAGGATTTGGATGCTTTATATGCAGAATACGGGGCAAAAAGTGCAGAATTTTGGGCAGATATTCATGATTTTTTGTACGTTGAAGACAAAACTAGAGCAAAAAATGCAAGTAAAACCCTTCCGAATAAGCCTCATAAAGACTTGCAAAGTAGGTAGGGAAAGCTCATTGATGGGTCCAATAAAACCTCAGCTAGAGTGTGGATCCAAAAGCTGAACACATTTTTCGTTGAGCCCAATGTATGAAGAAGCAATGAAATTTGTGGTCCTTCACCTGGAAGGGGTTGTGCATGAATGGTGGTAT
This sequence comes from Cunninghamia lanceolata, assembly GCA_027924645.1. Classification (NCBI taxonomy): domain Eukaryota; kingdom Viridiplantae; phylum Streptophyta; class Pinopsida; order Cupressales; family Cupressaceae; genus Cunninghamia; species Cunninghamia lanceolata. The sequence continues at coordinate 1,056,555 of BSBN01000312.1, forward strand.
TATGGCCTAGTAACACAAGGGCACAACCATATCATTGCCTGTGAGAAACTTTGTGAGAGATTGACATATAGTTTTGAGAGCTAGGACCCTGAAGAGCAGTTTAGGGAGCTTGCACAACTATGCTATCGAGGCTTAGTGGATGATTATATGACTAAATTTAAGAGGATAGCAATAATGGTACTTCATGTATCAAAGAGGTGCCTGGTGTTCCTTTTCATGGAAGGTCTGAAAGAACCCCTTCAAGGCCTAGTTAAGGCTCTAGAACCCAACTCGTTGCAAGCTGCCATAAAGAGGTCCCTAACCTTGGAGACCACTACACCTAGCCAACCTTTCCAAGGATCAATCTTTAGAGGAGCAAATCCAAGAGCACTACAACAATAGGAACTGAGTTAGCAAGGAACTCAGTATAAACCTTTCCTATAGAAATTGGGGGTGCACCGTCTTGACCCAACAAATTCCAAGGGTTAGGGCACACATTTAGGAATCAACAACCAAGAGACATGACCTACAATGAGTTGTGGAGGAAACAACTATGCTTCAATTGTCAAGAACCTTGGAATTTGACACATAGGTGCTTGGGAAAGGGACAAGCCCATTTGATTGAGGTGTATTTAGATAACAAGGAAGAACCTCAGTCATGTACGGAGGCACAAAGTGTGGAAGAGGATGAGGTCTCACCACAGGTATAGTAATTGAAGGTATACAATCACTTGAGGAGGGAGTGCGACTAGGTACTATTGTTTCTTTGTCAGGAGGACCGAGGTACCATTCTTTCTAGAGCACCGAGGAACCATTCTTTTCAAGTTAAGGGAAGGATCAAAGGACAAGACATAATGGCTCTCATTGATGGGGGAGCACACCATAACTTCATTGATCAAGGTGTCATAGCACATTTTAGATTGAAAGATGAAGAGTTTGCAGGGTTTGAAGTGGCAATAGTAGATGGTTATTCATTGGCTTGCAAGTAGGTGATCTAACAGTTGTAGGTAGTGTTGGATGGGCATACTATCACCCATGACTTTTATGTCATTTCGCTTGGGGGAGCTCACATGGTTGTGGGCGTCTAGTACTTACATTTGTTAGGAGAGTTCACACAAAACTACCAAATGATGACACTCAACTTTGTGGAGTAGGGATGAAAGAAGGTCATTAGGGGGGTTATGGATGCATCAATACGACAAGTATCAGCTCATTGAATAGAGAGGCTTTTGAGATGGGACCAAGTAAGTTGGATGGCAACCATTTACACCATAGTTTGCATACTTGGACTCAACTTGGACTCGGTGGACCCAAAAATTCCGACATGGAAAAAGCTCGATAGAACTCAGTAACTTAAGAAATACTTAAATTTCTTTAAAAAACATTTATGCAGAATTCAGTTACAAAATGCATCCGATGAGTGTATAAAACATTGGGGAAGTGTTTTCTATTAGATTTGAATACACAGAGTACAAAATCGCATCATCATGTGGATACAATAGCTAGTTGATAACTATTATGAATTTATGATGATTGTCTTTGAAAATCATAATCATAAATTGCATATTTAAGCAAGTTACAAATCACAACATTTTACAATTTACTCTTCCTCGCTCTAGTGAAAAATTGGGGAGAGGGTCTAGTCCTTGCACTCTGACTTGGCTGCGGCTCCTCACTCGGCCTAGAAGGTTGCGCTTGTGGCTCCACCTTGCCACTAGATGGCAATGACTCCTCTTTAACCACATCAATATCATCCAATCCAATCTCTCCTGCTTTTGCTACAACCACATCCTTCATGGCTTGCCTCTTGAAGTCAATAATGTCGTCCTCTATAAACGAGGAAGGCTCCTCATCCTACTCGGTCCAATCACTATAGGGATCAATATATTCAAATCAAAAAGCTCCATTGGTTTGTCCTCCACCTTTTTTGTGTGAAGCCAAAGGTTGTATTGCACAAAAACTATGTCATTGAGACGTTGTTGAGGCAACTTATTGTGCTTCTTTGTGTGAAAACTCCAATTGCGCTCACAACCAGAAGTGCTACAAGGTTGAGACAAAATTTGAAAGGCTAGCTTTTGAAGATTTGGGGTATTTCCACCACAATCTTCGTACCAAGCCCCTGTAGGCTGCAAATAAGATATCAAGAGTTTGTAAGCAAGCAATATTTTATTAACAATTGTAATTTGTAACTTGTAAGATATAAGACTTCAATTTTTGTTACCTAGTGTCTGGGTGGATCTTCCTCGGATAGCTAGTGGCAAAGAAAAGAGCTTCCTCTAGCTTTCTTTTAATTTTGTAATGCTGAAATAATGAGGTCCCTCACCTCAACCTCGGGTGCCATCCTCTCAATGCATGTTGAGAGGCCCTCCATAACCTTAGCATTAGGATCTGTGAAGCTATTAGAGAAGAAAAACTTGGGGTTGAGGTAGTATCCCGCTGCATGAATGGGTTAGTGGAGTTGATTGTTCTACCTCCAATCAATGATCTTCCAAATGGGATCAAATCTGTCTCTACCCCCCCTGTAGTAGTTTTTGATGGCCTCTTTGGCCCTATCCATGGCCTCATAAATGTACCCCATTGGGTTTTGATCCCCATCCACCAAGTGCAAAACTCTCACCAAGGGCTTTGACACCTACAAGTACAAACAAATTAAAGTTACAAATTTACAATGCAAGTGAATATTTTTAAAGTTTAAAAATAAAAAATTCCATTTGAAATTTAAATTGAAGTTTGAGGTTACTTTGATGATCTTTGTAGCTCTATTCGCAAAGACATTATCAAAAATTGTCTTTGTGGTCCTCTCTCCATCAATGTTCTTTGAATATGGTGAGTCTAGCCTTGCTTGACTCACAAACATCTGCTTCAATGGTGTCAACAAACTAGTAATGCTTTGCAACGTTAAAAAGTTAGTTGCAAACCTTGTGACACCCAGTTGCACAAGCTCTTTCCCCTTTGTGTGATTTTTCATCAAGCTAAGAACCCAAGGGTGATTATAAATATATTGTGTGATGTTTCTCGCATCTTCTAGAATTGGTCTCACCCAATCAATTTTTCCTATGCCCTCCAAAAGAAGGTGAAGGCAATGTGTTGCACGAGGGGTCCAAAAGAGTGACAACTGCCTCTCTTGAAGCAATCTTCTAGCCGCAACATATGCTGCTGCATTGTCAATGATAATTTGCGCCACATTTTGTATGCCCACCTCTAAGGTAACTTGCTCTAACATTGGGCTCAAAGTTTTTGCATTTTTTACTTTGTTAGAGGCATCGATTGCCTCCAAGGGAACCATTTCAACATTTGAAGCTATCAAAAAATTGATAAGGGTGCAGTTCCTTCCATCTATCCACCCATCAGAAAGAATAATGCATACAAACTTGTGCCACTACCTCTTTTGTTCTTCCAAAATTAATCTTGGAGCAACTTCCTACTTAAGTCTTTTGGAGAGGGCACCTTGTACCTTTTCTCTGCAATTGTCAATGGTTGTCACCCAATACTCCCAATATGGACTCCTAGCCACATTGAAGGGAAGGTTGTAGTACCAAAAATTAATGCATGCCTTAATTGCTTCTTTGTGCATCCCTTCAAGGATGAGATAGAGAGGACTATTGAGGAGCTGCTGAAATTGAGACACATTAGACCCAATATGAGTCCATTTGCATCCCCAATAGTATTGGTGAAGAAGAAAGATGGAATGATGATGATTTGTATACATTACAAGGTTCTAAATAAAAAAACCATCAAGAACAGATACCCCATACCTCGTGCTGATGAATACAGGGGGGCAGCATATTACACAAAAATTGATTTATGGTTTGGTTATCATCAGATAAGAGTTCAACTTGAAGAGTCATTCAAGATTGCTTTTTGGTGTCATTGAGGGCACTTGGAGTTTTTGATGATGCCTTTTGGCCCACCAATGCATCAACCACCTTCCAATCAGCGATGAATGAAAGTTTTTGTGGATGCTTTGTGGTTTGTATAAAGCCACAACTTGAGATTTTTCTTAATGCAGTGTGACCTCAATGATAGGCAACAAAAATGGGTGAGCAAGTTACAAGCCTACGGTTTTGACATTGAGTATGTCAAAGGAAAGAACGATAGAGTAGCCAATGCACTCTCCTAGAGACTTGAATTATTGGCCATTTCTTCAGCAGAATTTGATTGAAAGGAAGAGTTGCAGGTTGAGTATGCCAAAGACCCGCTAGCTATAGGGTTGAGTGAGGGTACAATTGTTGCCTCATACAAGGATGAGAGATACTAGGTGAAGAATGATATTATTTTGTACAAGGACAAATTTTTTGTAGTGCTAGGATCCCAGCTGAAACAAAAAATTATTGCAGCATTTCATGATTCTCTGTTTCTTGGTCACACTGGATTTTTCGAAACTTACAGACAAGTTCAGAGTACATATGCTTGGAAGGGTCTGCAAGAGGATGTTTCACAATATGTACTGGAGTGTGGAGTGTGCTAATGGATGAACACAAAAACACATACCTTGCAGGCCTACTTCAGCCCCTACCCATTCCCCAGCAGAAATGGTAATCCATATCGATGGATTTCATCATAGGTTTACTTCAAGTAGGCGGGAAGAATTGCATCTTCGTAGTTGTTTATTGATTGATGAAGTTTGTCCACTTCTTCTCCATTCCCAGTGAATTCAAAGCTCCATAGGTAGTAGACTTTTTCTTCAAGGAGGTCTTTTGATTGCAGGGTTACCCCGCACCATGGTCAGTGATAGAGATGCATGCTTCATGAGTGCCTTTTGGCAAGAATTATTCAAGTTGACGGGAATAGAATTATTACCCAATACCAGTTATCACCCCTAGATGGATGGGCAAGCATAAATAGTGAACAAATGGGTTGAACCGTTGAAGGGTATTCGAGGAGTTTTGTGACCGATTGTCAGTGGGCTTGGGTGCGATGGTTACACCTAGGAGAGTATTTAAAATTTAAAATCCTAAAATACCGAATAGTTAAAACAACCTTAACACTTCTGTTGTAAAATAAAAAGCCCTAAATAGTAGAAGTAGCAGTTAAACAACCCTGAAAACAACATTTAATAATTTCTAAACCCTACAAATAATTTGTAATTTGTATATATAGACAATATATTGAATATTTGAATTGAAAACAAAAAGAACATATGATTATTGATTTCAGATTTAGCAATGAAAATGCAAATGCCAAAAACAAAATAGGAATTTTAAAACTTGTGAAGTTTTATCTTGAAGGCTTGATGAATGCTTTGAATAGTTGATTGATGAAGATGATTGAAGTCTTCCTCTTCCTCTTCCTCTTGCTATTGCTCAATGCAATGACAAAGTGTTGTGGCGATTTGGATTGAGGATGGGCATGTATATTTATAGTTTTTTGAGAGTTTGGGATGTGGGCCGAGCCTATTAACATTTCAGGGTTAGGATTAGTGAATTAGATTTTCAAAATTTTTTTTTTTTTTTTTTGGTAAATTGACTTGTTTCATGCCCAGGCTGTGACGTCCTAGAGTTTCCGAAATAGTCAAGGGGCTTCGTGAAGTCCCCATGCTGTCCCAAGGACTTTTTGGCGTCCCCTGAATGTCCCTGGTATGAGGAGAATGTCTTGGAAATGTTTCCCCTCTGGTTGTGACAGTGGTGGTGGGGGGGGGGGGGGGGGGGCGGGGGGTGCAGGGTTGTCTCCTCCATGTCCTTGTGTCCTAGGGATGTCCTCGTGTCCTAGGAATGTCCCTGTTTTGGAAATGCGCCTATTTTTAGGCAGGGGTGAATCTCGGTGGAACATTGGAAAAGTCAAAGTTATATTACACATCAAAACATTACAATTTTATGTATCCAAAAACCTCTTTTTTCATAGAAAAATATATTGAAATGGAATTTGTTAACATCTTGTTCAAATAGTTAGGTGTTTTATTAGCATTGAAAGATCTCTTAACCATACAACTTTTGAGTTGTCAAAATTTACCATGCAACTTTTTATTTCATTTTCATTTGACGACTTACATGTCTGTCATCAAGAGTCCCTTGATTTGTGTAGATGGCAGGACCATAGGGGTCAATAGGGGTTCGATACAATTAGAATTTCATGGCTAGCACATTGATCTGCATGGCACTTTAAGAGGGCATGATGGTCTACATCTAACTACTTTGTGTCTTGAGCAGGCTCCATCAACTATTTTACAGTAAAAATGCTTGTGTTTTTGTTGCAGTGTAATTGTTGAATGCCCATCTTGGACCAAGGGAAGATGTTTTTTTTTGGGGTTAATGGATAAATCCAGAGCAACTTAATTCATTCGCCCTTAGTTTTTCATATTGCATCTTGCTGACCCTCTCTTGTATCCCGTCGAAGGTGTGAGAGAGCAGTAGCTTTGATGTTTGTCCATTTGTAATGCTAGCTCTCTTTGAGATCTGAAATTTTATATCCCTTTTTAGCCATTTCTTGCATGTGCTGAAGGCTATAAATTTACTTAAAGAGACATTGAACAAAGGGATGGAGTTTGATAAGCATTGCTTTCCCTCCTACCTGATGCATATGATGATGAGACGGCCCTATGATGTACAATGCCTATGCTGGGCCCTAACCAGTCATAAGAAGAATCCCTCTTATCTGTATATGTTTTTTATTCTTCAAGTTGAAATACTTGCTATCAGAATTAGGATTAGTATAAAGCAAGGTCTATGTATCAAGTTTAGACAAAATAAAGGAGATGTAAAGTGGCTCGAAGCTGGGTCTTTGAAAGGTTAAATGCCTTTGTACACTTTTTGAACCTATAAGTATAGGCCTTTTGCATGCAATATTCCGTTGGAAATAGAACAGAAGCTGGCAAACTTATGAGTGATTTCTGCTGGTTAATCTCTGAGTTTATCTCATTTGTTATTAAAATCTGGTCTCTTCTGCATACTGTGTTTTGAGCCTTGGCTGTCTTTTTTCTGGGCTTCTACTACTATCGTCACCCTTAACATACTCATTGCATTATCTCATATAACCCACTCCCTTTCCCCAGCTGATTCCCTCAGATTGCTGTTTGAGTCTACTTACAAGAGTGCTGTGCCTTTCTCTTTGAAGTCAACATCATTAGCAGCAGACCACGTGACTGCTATCCACCATTTTTTTTATCTTTTCTTCCTTAGCTTCTTGTGCTGCAGGATTCATGGATTGTGTGCAGCTATAAATTTGTCCAGGGCAGATATATTCTCCCTTGAATGCCATTGCTGCCTGTCAAGGGAGGTGAGTATGAAAACAACAGTTTATTCTCTTTGTAAAGAGAAAATATACTTTAGAACTATGTATCCCAGGGATGTGTCCACTATGTTTTTAGGCCCATTTCCTATAGGGACGTGTTAGCGATGGGTTGGAAACGTCCCCCCCGCTGTCTTCGATCATCAAAAAAAATTGGAAATGTTTCCAAAACCCCTTTTTTTTTGTACGACAGGGGATGGTTAGTTGCCCCCTACAACCCAGTCAACATAAAATGCAATTTAAAAATAAACCATAAAACTGAAAAAAAGGGGATGGGGGGCACACAAGGACCCCCATGCCCCTTTACATCAACCCTAAACCTAAAAAGCCACACTAACAACTAAAAATAAAAAAACAAACTCATTTTGCCATTTTCCATATTGTGAAGAAGAAAATCAAGAATAGTTGTGAGAAGAGAAGAGAACAATAGTGAGAAGGCAATAGAACATCAAAACTACATCATTAACTTAAAAGTGATAAAATTATGAAAAATGGCATATGGCTTAAAGGTTTGTGTGGTCTCAAATTATGACCTTTCCTTGTATCACAATAGGGAGCACACCAAGGGCGTTGCTCTCAGACCCTATAAGAGGTGTTGCCTCTTGACCCCACTAGGGGCGTTGCCCCTTGATCTTGCTGGGGGCATTGCCCTAGACTCCTTGTGAGGGGTGTTGCCCCTTAATCCTGTTTACAACTTCATCTAGTCAATCAAGAGGAATAGGCTTACCTCTCGACAATTGGAGAAGTTGGTGACTGTGCATAGTGCCTTGCAACTTCAGGATCGATAGACTCTCGAGTATTGTCAGATTCTAGCCGCATGTTGGGATGTTGATCTTGAAGATGCCACACAAGTTGATGAGGAGGCATAGGGGGATCGGTTGGGGTTCTATTGGATGAGGCACTCCCGCATAGTGTCAATGTCTCAGACTTTGATCTCAATTTTGATGTAGTGTTAGCAAATGCTGATTAGGGGCAGCGGCATATTTTCTATGTTTTTGTTATTTTGTAGTTGAAACTTTCAGCCTTTGGACATTTTGTTTTGATTTATATATAATATATGTGCACATTGACAATGAAAGCAATTAAGTTTTGTCAATTTGTTTGTTGATTCTCATGTTATCCATAGGTTTGCGACCATAACATACTTAAAATTTAATAATTTTAATTTTAATATAATATACTCAAATTTTATTATTTGTAATTTAATACAATATTTTAAAATCTGATATAATATTTTAAATATAATAATATAATAATATATGTTTATGAATTTGATTTCTATTTTTAGTCTAAATTATGTATATATTTATGATTTTTATATTTTTTTGTACTGATGAACCCAAAACAAACCCAATCCCCAATTTATTTTACCAAATCCACATATTGAACCCCGAGATGCAAGCCTAACCTGAACCAGTAACTTAGCTATAATTCATGCTAAGGCTATGGTTCCATATTTTTAGCAACCATTCGATGAGGATACTTTCTTGATGTTCGAATAGCGTTGGCTGCAAAAACACTATGCTGACACAAATCAATTGATGTCTAAGCCAGCTTTTGTATAGACAAACCTAGAGCATATGTTGAAATTGGAGACAGTTTCCTCTATGTGGGGGAAATATCAAAATATTGTGTGCATGTTGGGCCCTATCAGGCCACATGGTGTAATGTCCCCTATTGGAACAATACTAATTTTACCCTAAAACTTCAAATACCCCATGTTTAGGGTTAGGGTTTCGGAATTATCATGTAATGTCCCCTTCTAGATTTGCCCTAGATTAAACCCTATAATCACAATTATAATAAATTAGGGTTAGGGAGATGACTTACAGGTAGTTATTTCTTATGTCCTTGAATATAAACCCTGCACTCATCACATAGAAAACACAAGGGCATGCATATATACATATAAACCAATATCATTTGTTAGGGTTAACCAAGCATATAGTAAATTCAGAATTCAACTTCAATATTTCGATTACTATCAACACATAGGGATAAGGACATGATAGGTTTGACTTAGCTACTCATACTAGGCTGAAGAGCAGAACTTTTGCCCTCTTGGCTTTGGTGGTAGGACTTTGACATCCACCAAAGTGGCGTACTTAGTAGAGCACTTGTCTTGTTCCCTATCCATGCCTTATCTCTTATAATTAACAACTCATCATGGTAGGAATGGTATGGGGATCGTAGTGGGGTTCTCAGTTTATCCAATCTAAGCCCAAGAGCGGGACTTTGACCCTCTTGGCCTTGATCACAGGGCTTTGATATCCATCCAAGGTGGCGTACTTAGATGGAAACCGTATACTCTCTTACCTACGTCTCCTTCTTTTCCTCCATGATGAGGTTCAATACAATTTATATCTAAAATACATTGATGCATAATAAATACAAGCATTTTCAGTTAAGTTGTATTCATATTCTATACATTATACATCATACATAAGTAATGCAAATTGCAAGGGATATTAATTCTTGATTGCTACTATATTATCAGACATACAAATTATTATTAATATATATTACTTACTTTGATTCTAAGTTCTTTGTCTGCTGCTTTCTTTATTTATAATATATGTGTCCCTGCAGATCTGAGACTGAATCTCTGAATACTATAGTCTGCCTTTATCTCCCACATCTAATACTTTTAATATTTCTCATGCCTTTTTCCCTCTCCTCATCGTTCTTCCTTTTATACCTCTAACGATGGTGCCCTTTGGGAGTGGTTGTGTTTGTTCCACAGATCGCACCTGTTGAAAACTAAATTATGATCAAGCACTACCTCTAATCGCTGCTCCTTTTAATTGTCATAATCATTGCCTTATATCATATGTTGATCACTGCCATCTTAAATCAAATCGTATTCTGCACATCTTATGTATTTAATACTTGTGTCTTGTAGCGCTTACTCCTTTGTCCTTTATCAACTTTCCTATATCCTTCTTAACACTTTAATAGAAGTTAATCGCACCATAAGATAAGTTGGTCTTCATGATGCATTCTTAATTGTAGCTCTCACCACATAATCATGCTGCATATAGACTCAAGTTGATTGCTCCATATATCATTAACATCGCTTTACTTAGTATTATCAATTCACTTCATATTGTTACAACGTTGTGTTGATGTTTTCTTGACAACAACAACATTAGAATAAAACACCAAATGCTCTATCCTCTCTTGAACAAAGCGTCTCGAATGCTAAACTATGTGATCAAACAAGAACGCTCCAAGGTTCCTTGTACTTGATTTGCAATGGATAGCCTCGGTGGTATGATGTGATAATGTTGTTTACACAAAGGGACTTATGCAGAATTTATTCATCACTCCATTCAAATATGTGCTCTTTCCTTGTGAAATGGAACTTCTTCTAATCAACTACAAAAAGAAAAGGCAAAAGGCAAGGGTTAAGAGGGCTAATCTAAGGACAATGATATAATGCACATGCTATGATAGACAAATTCCCTTCCACAACCTAGCTCCGCTTCACCATGAAAACCAACAATTACACGGAGTAAGTGCAATCTCTTAAGGTAATCATATGATTTTCATGTTGTGAACTTCCATCCAAACACCCACAGCTGGTGCAATTTGAACGAGCATCCACAATCGAACTTATGCAAACAAGGTTTAGGCTAACTTTACAAAGTGAGTTACCTTCGGCAATCCATGAAAAGTATGAACCAAAAGGGATTCAACAAATATCTTCACATAAAAAACATTATATCAATGAACTTCTAATCTATCAACTAAGCTACTTTAGAAACAATTCTTAACTATCTTGGAGAGAATGAAGAATTCCAATATCACGAGATCACCACGAAACATTCAACAATGAGCTTGCATTAATCTTGAAGTGTATCTTTACAACAATCTCTCAATATCTCTTCAATGACTTCAAAGAATCCCCTCCACTCCACTCCTTTCTAATCTAATGTATATATCCATTTTTCATTACAAATGAGAAGAATGAGCCTTTTATAGACTCCAGAAATTACATGAAGGGCCAAGATTGCTTTAGCAATCAACGGCCGAGATTGAGACAACAAGGCAGTTTGTTACAAAATTTGCTATTTTTAGAACATGAAAGAGGCAATGAAGGCACGTTTCCCAATGTGATAAGCATCTTTGGAGCATCTCTATGGTGGGCCCTCTTTATCCACTTGTTTGTTATAGACGACCTGGACTTGAATGAATGACATGGCAGAATGTGATTGGCCTGATGATGTGTACGTGCCACCTTAGCATCTTTAAACGAACTAGTCTAGCTCACCTCATGTTCACTTTACTTAGAATATTTTCTTCTTGTTGTCTTGATGTAACTCATGGATCGCTTTGATGATCATGCTCATCTCTCATCTTGTGACGTCCTTGTGCTTGTGCAGGATTATGCCTCTGGACAGTTGCATGAAGTACAAGATATGTTGTGCCCGAGTCCTTGGAGTAGATTACATGATGATTGTCCTTTTGGTGCGTGGAATGAATCACTGGAAGATGTCTCCCTCTCATGCGTGGTGTTGATGTCTTCCTCATCCAGACATACAAAGTCTTCAAAGTAAGATGAACTTGATGTAGGAGCTCCTCCATGTGGTGAGGATGACAAATTTGAGCAACTTTCCTCCACCTTCCAAACTTCTCATGTATCATGTATGAGCTCTCGCCATTCACCTCTTTGGATCCTCCATCACCTACAAAAGAAACACATTAAATTAAGACTTGATATAAAGGATTTCAATAACAAATTACATTCATCTTATGCATGTGGGATCAAAAAATGACATTTCAAAACATACCCTTTCGCATGAAATCCATGTCTAAGTGCCTAGGCGGGTTTAGAGGGGTAGTATGGATTGATATGAGTGAAATTCCTTGTCTCAGTGCCTAGGCTGACCTAGCCAGGGGGATTTGAAGGGCCTGTGAGGAATGTGTGATGAAAATCCAAGGGTCATGGTCTAGGCCGCCCAGGCTGGGCGAGCTGGAAGAGGGTGCGAGGATTTTTATACTTAGGCAATTCTTTTTTCATTTTCATGATCTTTTCCTTCCTCCTTAGCATGACTTAGTGTTCTCTTCATGTTCTTCATGTAAATTACCTTCATTTGAGTGAAGACAAGAAGTGATTTGAGTGGCATTTGAGGTATTCTCCATGTGCAATGGTGGAGATCGCCTATGATGAGTTGCCTTGAAGGTGATGTGTGGATTTGACTCCAATACTTGTGATTTTCAATGATTTTCACCTCCTTATTGGACTTGCATGTGTGTGGAAGCAGATGGGTGGAGTTAGTAGGCAAATGATGAGTGGCATGAGTTCTCAAACACTTGATTCCATGCTCACCTCCCTAGGCCGCCCAGGTAGGGCGAGTTTGGGAGTATGGTGTGGATTTTGACTAAAACATGCTTATCTTTGTCTTTGAGCAAGCTCCTTATCTTCCATGGTTGCAATTTGCCTTTATCATCATCATCATCTTCATCTTTTCCTTGCAAGTTTCCTAAGATCTTTCTCTTGAATGGTTTGGAGGGTTGAATGTGGAGTAGTTCATGTAAAGATCAAGGAATCCAAGACCTCATGTCTAGGCCACCCAGGTAGGGTGGGTTTGGAGGTAGTGTGTGGATTTTACCTTACTTAGACTTCATTTGATGTCTTCCCTCTTTTTATGACTCTTTCTTCAACTTCATCAAGACTTAACGTTGTTGAGGTGTTTATGTGAAGTTAGAAGGCACACTTGGAATGTTTAGTGACTTTGTCCATATGCCTTAGTGAAATCCGCCTAGGATGGGCGGGTTTGGAGTGCTAGCATGGATTTTGCAACATGAACCCTCTCCATCGTGATCTTGATCCTCTTCCTTCCTTTGTTTGCATGACTTAGTGATTTTTTTCCCATGTTTTCAAGTTGATTCATCATTGTTGGGAAGAGTTAAGGAGTGATCTTGAAGGACTTAACACATTTTCCATGCCAGGGTGTCTAGGGCGCCTAGGAAGAGCAGCTTTGATGATGGTGCTTGGATTTTACCTTAAGACTTGTGATTTTCACCAATTTTCTTCCTCTTGAATGATCCTGCATGGGTGTGAAGCAAGATGGCGGATTTGGAAGGTTAGAATGGAGTGATTTGAGTGCTTAGACACTGGATTCCATGCTCACCTCTCTAGGCCGCCCAAGTAGGGTGGGGTTGAGAGTGACCCTTGGATTATTACACTGAGAAAACTTTTTATCCTTCTAGACTTGATCACCTCATCCTCCAAGTGTTCATCTTCATCATTCTCATTGATTCTACTTGCAAACTGTGTTGTTTTCATCCTTGGGCGGTTTTGGATGGGTTGTGTGGAGAGGTTTGTGTGGGACATGAAAGAGTCCAAGACTCTCTCTTGAGGCCGCCTAGGTAGGGGCGGGTTGCGAAGTGACTCTTGGATTTCACCTTGTAATGCCTTAGATTCCTTCAAACTCATGAACTTTCCTTGGAATTTTATCATCTCTTTGTCTTTAAAACCTTGCAACTTGATAACCCTCTTCCCTGGGCGGATTTGGAGGCAATGTTTGGACAAGTGCATGCCCATGACCTTATGCCAAGGCCGCCCAGTCTGGGCGCGTTTGGGAGTGAAGCTTGGATTTTGTTCAAAAGGTGTTTTCTTCTTCCACATTTGCTTGAAACTAGACTTGTTCATCATCCTTTCTTCACTCTTCAATTGGCAAACTTTTCTTGATTTTCTCCCTGGGCGGATTTGGAGTAGGTGCATGGAGATACTCTCATGGACAAGACATAATCCAAGCTCAGATGTTATTCCCGCCCAGACTGGGTGGGTTTGGTAGGTGTGCTTGGAATTTCGCACTTAGACAACTTTTCAGTCTCTGAAAATTAAGTATATTTCAAAATATATTTAAGTATATGCCATATACTTTAAATATTTTGAAATATACTTCTAGGATGTTTGAGATAGGTCTCGGATCCATAGGATTTGACATGCAGATTCTAGATTTTTAAGGATGCACCAGATTTCAGACTTAGCCATTTCTTCAATTTTTTAGGATATTAGACTTAGTCAATTTCAGGACCTCAAACATGTGTCAGGATTGATCTCAGGACCTCATTCGCACCCACTTAATGCATCTCAAGCTACCTGGGAGAAAGAGTCATTGTCCAACTTGTGGAGGAGACATGATTGCATGACAATTCCTACGGACTTCTATAAGCTCAAAATTGCAAAAAAAAGGGGGTCCCCATTTGCAATGGGGCGATGTGTGATTGGGTCACAACATGTTGCTCTAGTGATCGTTCCACTTTTCTTTCTTTTATGAATTAAGAAAATTTATATTATGTGGAGTGCTTCACATAACAACTTTGTCTTATGCTACGTAACCACGTTAAATAAGACTTTTGTCTTATCAAGAATTCATAGAATATTTTGTCTTATTCAATTGAATCATTGGATCTCATTTTTATGTATAAATATTATCCCTTGTCTTCAATATTTTTGCCTTCTTTAACATAGGCACTCTCTTTAGGATGATCGGCCCTCCTTAGTACATTAAGTTAAATCTTTGATCGACCTCATCATTTATATATTATTATTTCTTTCAAACGTAAATTTAAATCTTTAATTTAAATTCTATCTATTAAAAAGAAAGTCGGCTCATAGGGGAAGGGGACATGACACAAGGAGATTCCCTCCTGGTTGTATATGTTATTTTATTCTCTACTTCAGTCAAAGTCCTAGGTGTCACCGAAGGGTTGTAGCTCAATTTGTGAGGATGATGGTATGCTCCTTGATTACTACATCCACTGAGGTTCAAATCCCCCGGAGGTACGATTGGACCAGGTTCCACCTCTGGATGACTTTGACGGACTGTTCCCCCCTACCTGTGGCAGCTTAGCCAAAGGATGGCAACTGGTTTAGATGTATGCTTACTCATCATGTTGTAATCTGCTTTATAAAAGGCAGAGATGTCGATATCTATATAATCCAGTTGTTTCCATCAAAAGAAAAGAAGAGAAGAAAAAAGTCCTAGGTGTCAGAATTTGGATTAGTTGCTAGCAAGGTTCATTAATTAAGTCAAGGGTAATAGAAAATAAAGGAAGTGGACAGTGTTTGGAATTTGGGATTTAGAAGCAGTAAATGCCTTTGTAAGTCTTTTGAGCCTACAGTTGTAGGTCTTCTGTATGCAATATACCATCCAGGAATAAAATAGAAGGCAGCAAGCTTATGATCCATTCCTGTTGTTCAACCTCTGAGCCTATTTAACATGTGATATAGCCCTACTCAATAAATTAGAGGCAACACTTAGCTAACTATGTGGGTTGGTCTTACCAGCTTTAGGGATTGTGAGATGGCTATGCTCACTGCCATTTATTGCTCACTACTCTTATTTTCTTTGTAATTGGATCAGAGATCTCAAATGGCTCAGCACACATCATCATAAAAAATTAGAATCAACCTCATGGCAGAGATTTGGTGCCATTACATCTGTATGCCAATCAGTGTAACAGAATGTGGTAATGTGAACTAGTTCTCTCCCACGATGAATGATTTCTTGTTGAGACATCACTGACATCATATCCTTTTGGAAATATGTTTTCATGTTGATGTCACTGACAACAATTGAACAATATACAAAAGTAAACAAGGCAAAAAAAATGGTTTTGTTAGTTCCATTACTAGTACGTTAACTGATCTTGAAGTTTATTTTGCTTTGTTTCATCTTCTACTGTTTTCATTAGCATTCCAGAGAAATGCATGCAGTATGTGGCTCACTGTGCCTCTAGAGCATAATTTTATTCTACTTGTTGGGATCTGTATGACATGTAACACCAATATGCACAATTCTTATAGACATAACTGAAATAAAATTTAAGTTTAACCTCCATATGTGCTGGAATGCTTGCAACATTACTGAAATAAAAAATGCAGCAAATCTTTTTTGTAGATGCACTGTCATCACTAGTAGCTTGAAGATCTTCTGGGAGAAATGTTTTCAGCAAGCCAAAAGTCTGATACAAAACATTCATGTGGAAAATAAGATTTTACAGTTCATTTATACATGCTGAAAGTAGCCACACATGTGGCTTCCCTCTCCTAGGACAAGTCACTACTCTATAAAGCACATAAAATCTGAGCAACACCCTTCTTGGGGAAATCATCATCAAAAAGGTCGAGGCCTCTTATTCAACAATTGCAAAATTCAGATCTTTGTAACAGCAGACTATATTATGAAAGAAACTGGATTAAATTCATTTTACAGTTGTAAGTAGATGAGGAAGGATCAGTGTTTCTCCGAGTTTCATGGACAGGGAGTGGAGTTTTTGGAATGGAAAAAAATTCTCTGATTTTGGGTATGGTGGAATATGGCAATTAAAATAATATATAAAACTAATATTTGAATTTGAAAATACAAAGTATGGCAATTAAAATGATATATAAAAATAATATTTGAATTTGAAAATACAAATAAATAAAAAATATCTACAATTAAATTAAACAAACTAAAAGAAGCCGAAATGTTAAAAAGTGGACATTAAATATATTTATCAAAAATAACTGTTGAAAACCTCTCTACAATTGAAATGGAGTGACCACTCAGGTGTCTGAGTCAATGTTAGAGAAAAAGACACACCAGCAAGAGGGATTTGACAACTGCCAAATACACAACAAGACAATCTTACAATAGCTTTTTCCAGACCAATACTTTAAATTCACATTTTGGTATTGTTAGTGTGAAATGAACAGCCTTAGAACTTGAAGCTTGTATTGCATTTTGAAATTGCTCCTGTAAACACTTGTGGATGTATGTTTACTAGAAATGAAACTTAATTATGCGAGGAGAGTGTCCAACTTTGGGATTATTTTACCCTGAACATTTTCAATTGATGCAAGATGTGTTACATATTCACTGAGAGCATAGGCAAATGCCTGTCTTGTACATAAATTTGAGGAACTGAGTATGTTAAGGTTCAGTAAAGTTTGAGGATCTAAGTATGTTGGGGTTCAGCATGGTTATCTGTTAGCCAGATTCGGCATAGACTCAGCAGGCTGAATTTTGTCCTGAACTCAGACTAGACAAAAAATTGGCAAAAACTTGGCACAAACTCAGCCAAATCGCCACATTTGGCCCAACTCAGCTAGACTTGGTGAGTCCAGTCAAACTAGTTGGCAGGCTTTGTTTTGGTCTGTTTGGACTTGGAACCAGGATTCTCGCCAATGCTTGTAACTCTGGAATTGACAATGTAACCTTATATGCTCTGCCCGATCTTAGTCTTAGATGTATTATAATATATTCTCATTTTCCTAACTGAGAGTTCGGTTTTATTGTTGTAGTCTGGAGCTTTTCGTTTCTGTATTCTTTCTTTTGCAGTTGATAGTATACCTGACACATCTTTTGTATTGATTAGACATGGAAGATGTAGCTTTCAAAATGGGATCTATAGATGGTCTGTTTGCCAACTTCATATGTCAATTTGAACTGGTTTCCTTTATTTATTTTTAAACATGTATGCGCCTACTCTATGTCACAGGGTTCACCAAATTTAATCCATAAAGTTCAAAATTTAGTGAACTTTAAAAAAACTTAAAAAGCCATTGGAATTCATTCTAAAATTTATACAGAAAAAGGACTAGGGATTTTTTATTAAAATATATTTAAAAAAACGTTTTCAATAGAGGTTTTTGGATTTTTTCTACACAGTAACACTCAGGACATGTAAAAACACATCGCAAGCTTCTAAATGTTAGTACTGACTTCTGTCTTTGTTATGCAACTCTGCAAAGAGGAAGTTTTGTTTGTTGTCTGCTCTCTGCAGATGCGGTAATGGTGACAGTGGCTGCTCGTTGTTGCAGAGTCAGTTTGGGACTATTTTGTTGAGCAGCAACTTTGGCAATGGTGTGGAAGCTTGGAATCGGTGTTGAAGGCTGAAGCAACAAACTGTTTAGTTAACACTTTGAGGGAGAACACGTGTTGTGTTGAGTATTCTGCTGGCTCACTGGGAGAGTGCTCTGTAAATAATAAGGTGGTTCAGACTCCAGAGCGATTAATTGTGACCAGTTGAACTCTGTGTGGTGCATGCATCTGCAATAGGCAGCTGTGGGAGCAGAAATAGGCCACATACTATTTTGTTTTTGTTTGTTTTTATTCTATGTGTCTTTGTTCTTTTTTAGGTTTCGGTTTTTTGTTTTTAGGTTTTTATTTTATTTTATTTTTTGTTTTTTATAAAATTTAATACATTCATAATTAAAATGTTTTGATTGTTTTTTAATATTAACATTTAATATTTTTAAATATTTAATTTAGATTTTTTATTATTAATATATTTTATATAAGATTCAACTTATTTAAGTTAAAATTTTAAGCTTATTTATAATTTAATATTTTAAATTTATTATAATATATATAAATTTAATATAATATTATTTTATTAAAAGAATTTGCAAATTTATATTAGTTGAATTTAATCAAGATTTTTTTTTGATGAATTTTATATCGCCGAACTTAATCTGAATTTTATCTTTGCCAAACATGAAAATGAACATGAACCTTGTGAGATAGCACTTACTAATATAATATCTTCTGTTAATTATTTTCCTTCATCATTGCATTATATGGGACTGGTTTTAATTTTATTTTCTTCATTCTTGTATTTGCTTCAATTATTTTGTGGTCATTTATATCAATATGTTTAACATTTTATTTACATGACAGTTTATTGGTTAAACAGTTCCTGCTAAAAAATCAAGATTTAGGTTTTTTAATGAATAGAACATAAACAAGCTTCTAAATAACTTAGTTGTTTACTAAAGTCTAACCATCTAAAAATTCAATTATCCAAGTGAACTTTATCCAGAGCTTAAACTGGAATTATTTAAAACACTTCAAAGCATTTGATTTTTGTGAACATTGATTCTTGGGATTCTAGCTATCAATACCACTGATTCACTTTGTTATGTTTTATTGAACAGAGATCTTAAATGTGCGAATTTATTGGTGCATCCAAATGGGCAAGTCAAACTTGCTGACTTTGGTGTTGCCAAACAGGTTAGAGCCCTGCAATTTAATGCATGCAATTTTGCACTTGTTTATTTGTGTGCCATTTTTCCTTTCTGTGGGGCAGATATGTGCAGAGAAATTATACTAAATGCTTTCTTTTGAATGTTGATAATAAGAATGTTCTATTGGTGGGTGCGTTTAATTCTGATGTTCCATAAAGTTTGAGTAATGCAAAATACAAGTAAACAAATGACAGGTATTGTGCTTGTATTGTATAACACTATAAACACTTTACACCCGAAAAGATCCAATTAACACAAAGCTAATATATAGTGTCTTTGAGTCGTTGAGACTAGTGGTGGCATTTGAATCAAAAGGGACTAAACTGATTGAATGTGCTGCACAAGGCTTAGATGACATGTGAAAAGTTCAACTTGTAGATGACATATTGAAGCTTTGGAAATAAGAAAGAGAACAGCATTAGCTTAGAAACAGGAGAGGTGTCAGAACGATGCCCATAGACATTAATGCTTGTCAAAAAGAGAGAAAACTATTGATTATTCTCACTCTACATTTCAAAAAGTTAAAACTGAAGAGAAAAGAAACTATAATGCTTGCCAAAAAGAGAGAAAACTATTGATTATTCGTACTCTACATTCCAAAAAGTTAAAACTGAAGAGAAAAGAAACTATGAATTGGCATAGCCCAAAGGTAGAGAAATTGATGATTTTACAGTATAACTGGTGGTAAGGAAGATTCACAAGAAAATAATATTCAGGTATAAATGATTTGAAATCAAGTTTATCTCTAAATACTTTCTGTAGTCTACATGCTCCTCTTAAATATCAAGGCTACTTACTTCCGAGGTGCTTTCCATTTAGTACTTTAAACTAGGTGACAAATGTTAGATAAAATTATTTGTCTTGAGGGATGTGAGCTAGTGATGGGCTTGGTACATCCACTCTTAAATTTTAATCCGTGATTCATAGCTATCTGATGCCAAGCATCTGTTTGCTTTATGATTTATCATTCTTAAAGTTGTTCTTGTGCCTTCCTGTAACAAGGCTATATTTTATAGCTTTTTGGCCTAGTTCTTAACTTACAAAAGTGCTCAGACAAATTCCTTTTCCACAGTGAGAAAAAGGTGTCCTAGCCACCCATGAAGGTGTTATGATGCTAGTCTTTGTAAGCTAAGAAGCACTGTAATACTACTATTGAATTGAAAAATTGAGGGACAGAAATGAGTACTGAAGGATGATCATATTTTTAAGTACCTGTTTATTACAGTTTGGTATAATTGGTGAACTCAGACTTTTTTCATCTATCCTTCATAGTTTTCCACTCAAAATTTTTATATACAATAACAGAAAATGAAAGGACTGCTTACTCTTCTAGGATTACCAATGTTTTTCAAGATTGGATGTTAATGATCTTATGTAACATGTTATGCTTGTAATGGAAAATGTCTTGCAAGATTTTTTATATCAATAGTAAAAGAGTCTTAAGAAGGACATTAGGATATGACCATAACAATTGAAAACCTGCTTTTGTCTCCTTGTGGGTTTCCTCTTGTAACTAAATAATCCTACTTGCTTTTATAATGGTGAAGGTAATTGCATTTTGAAGGATTGGGCATATGGGTCCTTTTCATAATATCAACTAATTTTCTTATTGATTGCATTTCACTGTTACTTGAGTGTGGGCGTATGCAGTATATGGTGCTAAGCCCCAAAACTTGGGTGAGTAGGGCTGGGTGCATTAGTGCTATACACACACCCTAGAAAATCTAAGAAATCTGGAAATATCAGTATGAAGGATTGGAAATCCTACCTTAATAATCTCTGTATATCTCCTTGGTCTTCTCAACATGTCTAAAATTTAACAAGTTGAGGTTTTCTTTGATGAAAGATATATAACTTTGTATTAAGTGCTGTAAAAGGTAAATCTAAATAAGTCACAGGATGCCAAGCTGAGATCTTAAAACATGGAAATCCAATCCTTGTTCTGCATGTCAAACATCTTTTCAACCAAGCTGTCATGTAGAGCTTCCCTAAGAAATGAATGATGTGTAATTGTTCCTGTTTTCGAGTTTGGAAACCAAAATAACTTGGCTACTTTGTTATCCATTATGATTAGCACTCTTTTCGCAAAAGTATATGGGTCTAATACTTGAAAGAAGAAAGTCATTGGATTGAGGATAATTATAAAAGGGTGAAAGGTCAAGTAGGTTGTAGGAATTGAGATGCTACTATTGATCACCTTGTCACTGTTACAGTTATCATAACTGAAGATATAGAGACAAAAAACAAGACCTCATATGTTGTTTTGTTGACTTACAAAAAGCATTGAACATTGCCCCAAGATCGAACCTATAGAAAAGATTGTAGGAAATTGGTATCCGTCTTGAAGTTTGTTGTGCTGTAAATAGGCTTTATGAGAAAGTTATTGCCAAGATGAAATTACCAATGAGCCAATGGATATCAATTATAATATTGGGGTTAGGGGAGTGTGCCCTACTCTCTCCCACATTTTTTGGCATCTGTATTGACAAAATTGAGGAATGCACAGAAGATGATGAATGCATTGATATAACATGGTTGGGCTCATTGCCATCCTACTTTTATATACTGACAACATTGTTCTCTTTGCCAGAATTATTATTGATCTCCAAAAGTAACTAACAATTTTGTAAGAATTATGAAATCACCATTGCTGCTGACAAAAGCAAGGTAATGATAATTAAATCCAAAAAGAGATCTTACCATCCAATTTTATTTTGATAATAATACTGTAGAAGAGGTTCAAGCTTAGAAATACATAGGAGTTGATTTCAATTTTTGGAACCATATTATTAAAGAGAATTATTGTTGGTTGGGAACCTTTTCATTGTCTTAAAAACACGAGTAGAAATCCTAAAATTTGGAACTAGGATAAGAATTGTTTTTTTTGACACTTTTCCAGTTATTCTATACGGTTGTGAAGTATGGACTTGTAGCATTTATTGTGAGATTTGGAATGGATTTGAACAAATTTAAAAGTGCTATATAACCTATAGTTTTAAAAATGTAATACTTCATATCGCAATTTTTAATTGAAATTAATTGTACTTTTGTGGAGTCTAAAGGAATGATTAGACTCCCTGTTACTGCTTCTCATATGACTAATGACCACCATTGATTCAAGAAAAGTTGGACTAGAGATACTGAATCTTGATTCAAATAATGGAATATAGAAGTTGGCAATCTATTCCACAATATACATAATATCAAATGTTGCATCAGTATGAAATTAATACCAAATTGGGAGTGACAATGAACTCATTAACAAATGGAAGATGAAAAACTGCAATGATTGTATAAGCATTAGTTTGCCTGACTAAAATAAAATTTCAAACAATTTCAGTTTTAAAAAAATGAATATTGCTAAAATAAGGACTAATGCTCACAACCTTCTTGGTGAAACTGGCCATTGGTATAATGCAAAACACCTTGGGGTAAGCAAATTTATAAAATATGTCACGAATGAAATTGACAAGTAACACTATTGCTTTTTTAATGTGTCCTCTTAACAATATGTGAAGCAACTTTTCTGAACCATGTAACTTAGCTACTTTCCATGTGTTTCTAGCTCCCAATAATCAAAACCACTTGAGAACCTTCATTTCCACCATGTTCAAATATAGAATTGATACTATAAGAATATCAACTCTCACTCATATGATTATGTATAGAATATAGTATATACTATCATATTTCTCTTTCCCTTTTTCTTTTAAATATTCAACACTGGAGAAGGGCCAGATAAACATTGGAGAAAAAGAACAATTTCTACATCAAATATTATTTCAAATATGACACATCATAAACTAACACCCTTGATGAACTAAAGGGTCTGAAAGGTAGGAAGGGAGGCTATAACAACAAAAATAGCAACTCCAGTGATACACTGCAAGCTGAAGTTAAAGACAAAGAATTATATATTTGAATGATACACTTTCACAGGTCCTACAGACCAATTTGTTCTAGAGGACATTAAATCTCATCATCGTTATCATCACAAACATCATACATATATTACCCATGAATTGCAAAACAATAAATAAATAAAGGGTAAATAAAATTCAAAATACATCTAAATTTCATTGAACACATATGACAAAAATATATCTAATTTTCAGATTTATCAAGGTTTTGATCTTGCAAGTTTCATAAGTGATCCTTGATTACAATTATACAATAGAAAAGGCAAACCAGATGTATTGCATATGTGTTGATTGAGCATGAAACCAGCCGCTCATCACCTCCCTTAACTGAAAAAGCAGATCGCTTTGGGAAGAATTTTCAAATTCAGCAGTTGATGGCATAGAAACCCATACTAAATGTGTAAAAAACCCTGATATTGGTGTAAATACATCCCCCGGATCTGCAAATTTGTCAGCTGTGGAGTAAAAGTTGTTCCCTCCCTTATAAATCTACTTATGCATGGGTCAAGATTCAAAATGCTTTTAGAAGAAGTCAAATAGGTAAAGTTTTGTTTCTTTGCTTTTTTTTTATTGTTTTTTTAAAAACATTTTGAGTGTGCTTTTTAAACTGCAACACTGGCGGGCTATGTGGGTGTCTGGGCCAGGACACACCCGGAGCTCAAGATTGTTTGACTTAGCCACGCCTGGTATTCCCATGGTTGTGTCCTGCACCTTTATCTGTACACCCGTGTCAGATGTATTTTCTGAAACATCTATTACTGGAAGGTGTGCCTGCAACCCTGTAACAGAGTTGCATTTTGTTTATTTGGATATTGTGGACCCTTAGAGGATATGAAATAGTATTCTTGGATATTCATAGTGTGCCACTTTAATTGCATGTGATATTGTAGAGGATATGAAATCGTATAAAGTAATGCATTGATGTGAAAAGTAGGGGCACTATTAGCAAAAGATGACCCAACACTGAAGCTATCAAAAGATGACACTAAAAAAGTGAAGAGCATCAGTTTTGCACTTATTATGGCAAGAAAAAATATTTTAAAGGCAAGTCATTTTATTTAAAATTGGCAAATAGAATACATTTAGCATCAGGGAAGAGGTAATAAAACCAATCTTTACCAAAAAAAAAAAAAAAAAAGAATCTTTAAAATAAATGAAATATTAAGAGAATATATAGAACATGGTTTGTTTTCCAAAACTACCTCAGGAAGATTAAGTTAGAATTTTTTCCTCTCAACAGTGCATAGTTTGAAAACTTGGACTTGGCAAAAACTTGGCAGACCCAATTTTGACTCAGGTTCGGTGACTTGGCAAATTAAAAAATACTTAAAATAAATCAGTAATTTGCCAAAAACTCAGGAGTACTCTGCAAAACTTGCTGAGAATTGCCAAAAACTTGACAAGACTTGTCAAAAACTCAGCTAGGCAAGTAAATGGGTGATTTACTTGGCTGCAAAAATAAGTGGCAAGTACTCGGCAATTTTTTGATCTATGCAACACCATGAAGAAACAATATAGATTGAGATCAAACATAAGAGCAAAACATGAGACATAGCAATAAATGCATAAAGCAAAGTACAGAGTTTTACCACATATGAACAGAAACAGAAAGAAGATGCACTGATGGTTGAGGTTGTATAGAAACAAGAGAGAAAGAAAAGAGTATGGAGACAGTTAGGCAGGGCATGCACAGTGATAGACAAGATGTGATCATCAATAGAGGTTAATCACCAAACGATGGATGCCATAGAAAAAATGCAGAGATAAAGATCTGCAGGACATTTCTTTCAAAATAGATAAGCAGTGTAGTTTATGGAAATCTAAAGTTGAAATTATATTATATTTGACAGCTCAAAGGTAGCCTATGAGGTGCCGCTTCTTGACATGGAGGATTTTAGCAGAGATGCTCAATAGAGATGCTGGTCTAGGTGAGTTTGTGGTTGAGGTACAAGGCCATATTTATTAATCTCAATATGAAGTTAATGACAACCTGATGCAGTGACTGATTGTTTTCTAGATGGGTTCTGCCTTTATTGTGAGAATATGGGAGGGTCAAATTTCTCACACTCCTGATTTTCATTTTGACCTTAAATTATTGTTGGCTTTAAGTCTCTGTTTTTTGAGCCACTCCTGAATGTTTTAAAAAAATCAGAATATTCTTTCTAATTGGACACTTCTCCATTAGTATTATGCTCCATTCTAACCTTCTTCTAAAGGGACCTTTGACCTTCTTTCCTAAGGAGGCTATGACGACCTCCTAGAATCAGCTCTCTTAGATCCATTTTTATCTTTAGAGTTGCTTTTGTTGGTGTGAATGGAGTATATTACCTAAGTAGTTCCTCATTAGGTCCTATTCACACTTGTCTTGTTAAGTTTATTTAGGGCATACATAGGGTACACTAAGGATATTTATCACTTTGTGTCTCATGTCATAAGATTAAGACACATGTCATAAGTTTCACCTTGGTCTATATAACCAAGGGCTTCTCATTGTTTTTTCATATCATATCATTATGTTGTATATTGTTTTATTTGCTTTTTTTATAGGAATACAATTTATTCTTGTCATATTGATCTCTTTTCTTTGTGCTTTCCATTAAGCCTCTAGATCTTGGGTGGCTATCTCCATAGCCAAATCTTACATGGTATCAGAGATTATAGAGTGTCCTTGATTAGTCTTCTGAGAGATCTAGGATGCAAATCATGGTAGACCTTGAAAAGTTGAGTAGACTCTTCACTTGCATCATATGATGACCTAGAGAATTAAAAAACTTGATAGAAATATCAGATTTAGGAGGGGTTCTTTTTTGTGGCCTTGTATTGTAGGGTTATTTTGGAGCATGTTGGTGCAAATCTGAGCTCACCATTGAGTTCAAGGTGTTTAAGAAAGTCAATTTAGACATTGGAGGCCAGATCTACAAAGGTTTGAAGTTGGGAGGTGGTTATTAGATTTGGGAGGTAGCTGCATTTTTGGAGCATTTTGGGTAAAATCTGACTCTACCATGGCGTCCAAAAGACCCAAGAATCTGAAGATTGACTGTCAATTCGTCAAATTTGGAGCACTTTGCCCTGGGCCCTTAGAATTTTTTTTCCTTCTACCTGCTGCCATACGGAATCGGAATATTTCGTAGAGTTTCAAAAAAATACCCCATGTGCAGGTACATTTATTTTTTCGACAAATAATAAATTAAAAAATATTAAAATTTTGCAGTTGTTTTTATATAAAGTGATTTGAAAATTTAAAAAAAAATCAAAAAAATTTGTTGTACGCAGGGTACATAGCATACCCTGTGGATCTGCAGAATTAAGTGTTTCAACTTCAAGCGTTGGTCGTACAGGTGCGTGCCCCTTTCTTTATATTTTGTGGGCCTTTTGTTTAAAAAAGGCCGCAGGCTCTTAAAAGGGTTTGTGGACCCTTAGAGGCCGCGTCCCATATGATAGGAGTTCGACCCCTCTATTGAGGTAGGCCTTTCGGCCTTAAACCTTGTTCAAAAAAAAAAAAAAACCCTTGCAGACTTTGGCCTTAATGGCCTTTTAAAAAAAAATATATATATTTTTCTCTTAGATCCCTTATATTAGGCAGATCCCACTATTTCTGGTGGACTGTTAAAAAATCACCATATTTGTCTTTGACTCCAGATCTGGTACATCTCTAAAACTAGCTGGCGAATCTCCAAAACTGGCAGTCCTAATTTACCTGGCGACCTAAACTTAGCAGCAGCTCTATTTTTGGCGGCAAGGAAAATTTTCAAACTTAGCCCCCTCTAGAATGCAGTTTGATATTGCACTCAGAATTTGTAGCCTCTGTTCTCAGTCATACGGGCTCTTTTTTTGGAGCATTTTTTTTTTATTTGGGGCAGAATTTCGTAGGCTTCGTAGTGGTGTAGACTGTTTTTTGTTTTGGGGCTTACTTTTTCAGAAATTGCAGAATGTCACTCTTGTTGCTGAGCAGTTCTCGTTTTGAGAACTTTTGGGGCTTCGTTTGGGCTGATACGGTAACATTTTTGGTGATTTTTTTTGGAAGTGCATAATTTTTCAAGTACTTCACAGTGGAGTAATTAGATTGATTCAATTCTACACAACAATTGTACTTTCAGTTTATGGCCTAATTTGGCATTTGCATGTACTAAGATAAAAAACCATTTTATTGTTTTGGCTAGTGACAACTATAATCGCACTAAATATAAAGTGTCAAGATCATAATTTGTTGGGTGGATCCTTGATTGAGTGAATTTGGGGGGGGGGGGGGTGTTCTCTTGTGGTGATTTGTTGTTTTTGTTGGTTGTAATCATGGCTCCTAATCTTTGGAAAGTTAAATGTGATTATTGTGGGAAGAAAAGACATACATTAGATGAATGCATACAAAAGGAACTTGATGAACTAAGATTACTAATTGAACTTCAACAATTGAGACAACTTTGCATTGCCAATGGCATCAATTTTCCATATTTTTCTAATCCAACATCTACAGATACATTTGATGTTCATACTCAAACATCTTGTGTGGACACATCATTCAAGGATGATCAGTGTAGTCAAATGACATGCATTGAATCTCATCTCTATCACTTGTTGTTCCATCTGAATCTAGTGTTGTTTCATCCATGGATTCCAATGATTCTTTGCAATAGGATCATATCAGTCTCACTGATCCACCCTATTGGGATTCCTATTTATCAGACATATCATTTTTGTTTGTGGAGTCTCATATTTCTGATTTGGAGGACACTATTGAGGATATTCATCTCCAATTTGATGTTAGCTTTCATGGAGTTGCATCATCTTCTTCGGATGTGATGAGGGAACCTTCAAACCCTCCTATTTTTTCTCCACCTACATATGCTTCCATAGTGACAGATTTTGCAGATATTCATGAGTTGACAGTTTCAACTCAGTCACCATTCATGTTGACACCTTTTGCAGGAGTACCAGATTCTCATTGGTCCAGTTGTCGTACCTCTGGTGAGCACCATACATCCATAGTTACTACATTAGAATCTTGCATTGTACCTAATTCATCTTATCAATATTTGTCATAGTTTGGCATTGGGTTGGAGATCCTCGAGTAACATTTGGAGAAGTCATCATTGTCTTTGGATCATGTTCTACATCCGTTTCCACTAGGTTTTGGATTGTCACATTCTTTAGGTAGGTCTGGAATTCTTGATTTGGTTGTGGCACCTTTCAGCATCGACATGGTGACATTTGAGCAGAGTTCAGAAACTTAATATATCTTGAGTTTTCTTCCTTCATATTCCTTTCAAGAATGAGAAGACTACTTGTAGACATCCTTGGCTTTGTTTCTTCCTAAGGGGAGAAATGTTGTTCAGTGTTCTGGGATCATCTTCAACATTCATTATCAAGCATCTACCATTAGTGCAGGAGATTCTACATTGAGGGGAGGGGGCTACTTGGTCTCACTTCTTCTCTCTTTATTTTGGGGGGGGGGGGGGGGAGTTTTTCCTCACATGGGGTTTTTTCATCTCATACTTTTGGAGAGCATCTTTCTTGTGTTTTCTCTCTTTTGGAGAGGGGTTTTTTTCATACGATTTTTTCTCTTTTTCTTTGTTTGTGAGAGATTTGTTTGTACATGGGTACCTAACATGGCCTTGTAGCCGGGACCCATCTTTGCATTTTTGCATTTGTTTATTTCTCCCTAAGTTGCACTTAAGGGGGGGGGGGGGCGGGTTGGAGTGGACAGGGTATATTACCTAACTAATTTCTCATTAGGTCTTATTAACACTTGTCTTGTTAAGTTTACTTAGAGCATACTTAGGGTACCCTAAGGATATTTATCGCTTTGTGTCTCATGTCATAAGATTAAGACACTTGTCATAATCTTGTGTTGTCATATGTTTTACCTTGGTCTATATAACCAAGGGCTTCTCATTGTATTTTCATATCATATCATAATGTTGTTGTATATTGTTGTGTTTGCTCTTTGATAGGAATACAATTTATTCTTGTCATATTGATCTTCGCTTTTCTTTGTGCTTTCTATTAGGCCTCTAGATCTTGGGTGGCTATATCTATAGCCAAATCTTACAGCTTCAATACTTGAAACCTCACAAATCGGTAATTCTAGGGACTCAAATAGCAATAGCCACGACAAATAGGAGAAATACTAGAATCCTTTCCAAACCTATAAAAGGGGATATTGAGTGCTGTAAGTGCAAATGCCTTAATGTGCTCAGCTAGCCCCTGCAAATCTATACAAAGAAGAATAGAAAGAAGCTAAGTAATCTGAAATGGTAAAATACAACTCTCTACATAAATTATCAACACTACTGCAGCTGTCAAAATGACCTCTGACCAAGCCATCAACCTTGAACGGGATAGTGCTTGTCATGACTAGAGTACCACTCCGTCAGAAGAGCCAATTCAGGTCCCACACGGTCCCACACAAGCTGCACTGCAGAAAATATTAGTTACCACTTTTTCTCATTCTACTTTCATTGTCCCCAAAACTTGCTGTCCTTTACCTCTTAATATGGTTACAAGGGGGTTATGTGCAGCAAATGCCTTTAAAGAGCCCCAGTTGTCTCCATGTTCCTGTATTTCCCCACCAAAGACTAGGGCGCATACTCTTAAATCAGAATCCTGATTCCTCTGTCTAATTTTCAGAAAAATAAACCGTTAGTCCATTCCATCTTTTTTTGTGGGAGACAAATAATCCTCTAAAAAATCTGCCTGAATCGGCCCATCACTGCTCCGTTCTCCTTCTTAGCTACTTTCAACCCAACTCAAAATAAGTACTCCTCTATCCATATTGCCTTAGCTAACATCAATGATAGCTATAAATGCTCAGTTTTAAAAACTGATTTTACTGAAAGTTCCCTATAACTTTTGTATGCTCTTTGTAACTGCAGATCTATAAATGGCTTTTGTACTTATCCGTGCAGCTTTGCTATGGAAGCTCTAAAGGTATTTTTGTAGTATTTCCTTTATATCAATATATTTATCTTTTCTCAAAAAGAAAAGTCAGGGTCACGACAACTTGACAACTTGATGGTTGTCTTAAATGTGCAAGAGAAGGAGAGAAATAGTGTAACAAAATATTTTGAGAACACAAATTACAGTTCTTCTTCTTTATATAATATTTGAACTTTTAAAAAATAAATAGAATAAAATCTAAAGTTTTTTTTTTTTCCTGTGTCACTGGGGTGTTTGAGTAATAGCGTGGAAAGATATTTAGTGGTTACATTTCGATGTTGTTAGTGGTTAGGTGGTTAAACCATCATAACCATTTGTGGTGCCATAAATCTGTAACATGAGAATGATATTAGTGGGGTGTGATAAATATGTAGGACTGTTTCATGATGCTCATATGTGCAATGTTTGCTACATTATTTGATAAGTTTTCATATCTCCTCCATTATCACGTGTCATTAATGCAGGGACATGCTGTTAAATCATGAGTCAAGCATATGATTTCATATCCTCTCCAATACCCTGGCAGTTTGTTGTCATATGTGCTTCTGTTTAAATTATCATTTTTGTAACAATTGAGGTTAAAGTAAATCATTGCTATAACCAACACTTTTCTTGGATAAGGAAACCTGAGTTAGATCAATGATGCCAGGTGGCTTTATCTTTCATACCGCATGTAGCAAGTCCACTACTTAAAACAAAGACAAAATCTTAGAAGCCAAGTTACTGGGAAATGGGTATGGGTTACGGGTAAGGGAAACACCTATTTTTTGGGACTCTGGGCATGGTTCCTTGTGGAAAGGTCTGAACATAAAATATAAAAAATATAAGAAAATGACCATAATATCAATATTATGTGCATAATCAGCATTAAAATAAATGAAAGATAACAGAACACTACATAGTTCAAAAGATCATAGATTTGCCTGTCAGGCCAGAATGACTGGTGAGTAAGGGGCACTCATAGAGTTGATGTTTTGGGTTTGATCCCTGGCGGGAGAGCCCTGAAGCCCCATTGAGATAAGGTGGACTGACCTAGGACATTGCATAGTAAATTGGACTGGGGCCTCACTTAATGTTCCCAGTTGGCAAAAAAAGAAAAACCATAGACTATACATTGTGATTTATGATTTAGGAAAGTTCCTTTTTTTTTTTTTCAAATAATTAATTTACCTTTTTAAAATTTTCAGCAGATCCTAGCCACAGGTTTGTCACAAAAACGCCCTTGAAACGCTGAGAAAAGGCCGTCAAAAATGTTGTTTTTTAACACACACACACATACACACATATATCAGGTTTGTACCAAAAATGTCCCTGAAATGCTGGGAGAAGGCCTTGAAATTCTGAAGAAACTGGTTTTGTTTCTGGGGAAACCAGAATCTGGATCAGTACTAAAATCATTTTGTTTTGGGTGTAGAGAATGGTTGTGGAGAATTCAGTAACATAGACTGAGAAGAGAGGTTAAGTATTTAATAGTTATAACTTATGGTAAAGAAAGAAAGTACAGAAACTAATTATGCTTTTTGTAATTCTCTTTTTCTTATACTCTTTGCTGATTAATAAAGAACAAGTATGGTGTTGAGTATTCTTCTCAGTGAATGTAAAATAAATACATGTGTGTTCATGTGAGATTGTGATGAATGTGGTTGACATGGGACCCTCAAACATTTAACATGCAATAAAAATAACTCTTTTTTGGTCAGAATTTTCTAGTAAATGAGTTGAAAAAAGAGCTTGGTGCTCCCTATCTGAGAAAAGGAAACTTGTTTCTAGTTTTTGTAAGCTGGAAGACGCAATGTTAATTTTTCAATCTACGAGATCTTTAGCATCAATGATGTATCTACGGTCCTTCCTGTTTAAAATATTAATGTTTCTTAATATCAAGTACTTATCTTCAAACCATGTTTGACTTCAGGTTTGTAAATTGAATATGGGTTGCAATGTGACTTAATTGCTTTTGGAAGTTCTATCATCCAACTGTACTTTTAGAATTGATAATTTAGTGGTTCTGGTCTTTCTATTGTTTTGTATTACAAACTTGACGTTCACTTCAAGTTCAAATCGATAAGATTGTTCAGTAAAATGAAAACTATTGATTTGATGTCTGTAAAGTTGTTCTGTTTGCTTTTTAAACATTTTTTGGGCTGCATTGAAGTATTCAGACAAAAGTTCCAAAAGGAGCTTTCGTGGGAATCCTAGTGCAACATCATTTCTAAGTATGGTTTATTTGAACTTTTTGCAGATGAGTCAATCTCTGGCAAATTCATGCAAGGGCACACCACTATACATGGCTCCAGAGGTGTGTTAGAAGTCAAAACCCTAATCTGTGGCTTGTAGAATTACATGCTTTGAGGAATTTGCTGCCTGTTGCCTTAATTTATGATAAGAAAATGGTATAAAATACATATGATTCCAAAGGGAAGAAAATGAAATGTAGATTTCAAGCATACCATTTAATGAGGATGTTCTGAAGGTAATCTTTTCAAGTTTATCGCCATAATCTTTGAACTAAATGAAGTGCTTAAAACAGGCTAAACTAACTGACCAAAACAAAAGAAAAACTAAATTGACCAGATATACCTGGAACGGGATGTGGCATGTGTACTCTTTTAAATTTTCTGCACCCGCTTCCCTGCATCAAGATTGGTTAAATGTACATTTTCTATATGCAAACCTGGAAGAAATTATAAATAATAAAATTTTCCTTCTAGCCTTTCATTCAAATGATGAGTTGTCCAAGGGATTGTGGAGTAATGTTAACGGGGTACACTCGTGAGAGTATGAGCTTGTTTCAAATGCCCTCATTGCAATAAGGCGGTTCATAACTCCAGTTGACATGCGATGAGGTTGCTGTGTAACTAAATGGGGGTACATTTGAGTATTATCATGTTTACAAATTTTAAGAATGTGGTGCAAGATTACTGCACAATGCGTTGAAGGCAGCTCATAACCTCATTTGAGATTTACCAAGGAGAAAAAAGAACATTCAAATGATGAAATAATGCACAACATTATTCCAAGAATTTGGAGAATCAAGGAAATTATTATATGGCCACATTAGTTTTATTTATATCCAAGAATTCATTTCCAAGATCCTTAGATATTGTACTGTACTTGAACTAATAATGTGCTGCAAATGAATATTTATTGCTCGATGGATTAAAATATTACATGCAAAAATGATAAACCAAACAATAAGAACCGTTGTTAAATAGAGGCTTGGGAAATGCATTTAATTAGATAATTACAACAATGTGACCAGATATTATCCATAACAAGCTGACTTTTCAGCATGAGTAGATTCAATCAAATCTTATTAGTTAGATAATTTTAGTAGTTTATAACATGATGCAATAATGAGAAGTGCTGAATTGCCATGTAGGTCCAATCAGCAGATTTTGCAACTCCAATCATTAGCAACATGCTTGATCATGTTCATAAGGAAGTCCATTGTTTCAATTCAAATATATTCTCCCATGATGGCACAAGGCTGAAAATATTGATAAGATGTTCATTTGGCCACTTAAAAGCTGTACTCAGACTCTCAAATATGTGGGTGTGAGACTACAATGCCATACAGATTTGAAAAGTGCGAGGCAAAATAATGTTTATAGTGGCTATGTTGACTTGTGAGGGATCACCTCTGAAAAGCTTCAATGAGTGGCAGCCCCTCTTAGGTTTCTCAGCAATAGGAGAGATCTATTAACTATTAATCATGATGTCGACAAACAATTATGTCTCATCAATATGAAAATTAGTGCCATTGACAAATGAGCAATTGGCATGTTGAAGTAGTATCTTTTGATAAACATTGATGTATTGAAGTATTTTTTTGAAGAAACTGGGCAATCGTATTCTTGAGATGTAGGAGCTTGAGTCAAGGTAATTATTGATGTTGAAAGTTCTTATTGATCTCAAGTTGAGATGCTAATGAGCAGTAGCATTTGCATTAAAGACAAATGTCATCTACAACTAAGGGGTGGTAAAAAAGTAGAGTACATTGAGAACTAGTTACATTCACTGTCTACAAGAATTATATGACAAACAACCATTTGTCTATGACAACATTGATACCAGTAAGCCTGGAGATGTTGAAGACTTTGGACATGCTGGAGAAGAAAACAGAGAAGTTCAATAATATCCATAGAGATGAATGAAGCCCATAGGACATCTGGATGTCTAATAGTAATAGGTAGAAGCTTTATGTGGCATGGGTGACACATGATGGATGTGACTAGTAGAACATGGAAAGTACAGGTTGATGTTAAACTCAATACTTGTGGAGAAGTCATTTGGGAATGGGATGCTGTGAGAGGATGAAGATTGTCAGGAATGTATTGTTCCATGCTATGAGTTGCCCAAGAATTAGCTGGCATATGAAAGGTTTTACACCTGTCAATGGGAGCAACAAGAACTCCAAGGGGGAAGACAGAATATAGCGGCTGTAAAAGGTAATAGTGAGATAATTGGCTATCTGGTTGTGATGGATTCTTGGAGAGCTAAGTCTCCAGCAGAGTGTAGGAGGATGTGCTTCAATCATGTTGTGTTAAAAAGATGATCAAGAATTCCGTGTGCAACATCACACTATTGCAGATCATGTTTAAATGAGAGTTTGATCTCATTCATGGTTCTACAGTTGAGAAGTTAGCAGACATTTTCACAAACCTCTTGGATAAGATAAAATTTTGAGGGATTCAGAGGTCATGGTGTGAGGATAAATGAAGTAAACCTTAAAAGGGAGTGTTAGACAAAACTGAATACTTTATTAAAGTTTGTACTTACACTAACTTATTTAGTAGTTGAGTGTTATGTGTTGTTTCCCCTTTTAATGCATGGGGCAATGTTATACTTCTTACACATGTACTATGTACCATCTTTGTGTGTAAGGAAAATAAAAAAATTAATGGTCAGTTTGACTAAGCCAACCTTCAATCATTCTGTCTTTATATTTGTGAGCGTGTTTTTTTTTTCACACATAGTTCTTCTAAGATGTGCACTATGCCAATTGTTCTATCTAATGCAGCTTCTAACATGTTTTAGATTCTTCAAATGCTTTTTTATTTGGTCATATAGTTTGTCAACATCTTTATAATGCAGTTTTCTCAACAATATTCTTCACAATATTGTCTCTAGTGATGCCAGCTTGTGAATCTATCTTAAGTTCTTTTCTCCCTGACTTTTGTCATCAACCTAAAGGGTGGTCTCCAAATATTTCCATAGTTTCTTGATGCTCTCTTTTTTATTTTACTATTTTCTACAAGCTCTTGGCCCTCTAGTTATTCGCTGTTTTTTTTTTTATTATCATATAGTACTTCATATTTGTTTTGCCCATAAGTGGTGGAACATAGGCTTATTGTTGGATGAGAGTTGATATTTAATCTACCAATCCTCAACTGGAAAAAGTTTTTGCATTCGAGCAGTTAATCTGGAATTATTCTTCCATTGTGTTTGTGCCCAATGAAGGTTCCCTTTGGTCATATGGTTATGTAAACATGTTGTTTTTAGTTTTGTTAGATCTTTTTCTCCCAGTCAGCCATCTCGTTAATTGATGCAATATTGTCTGGCAACATTTTTTTTGAACATACACCTCATTTTTCCCATTACTTGATATTTGTAATTTGTATCATCCTTTGCTTCTAGCTGTGTTAGTTTCATAAGAACTGCAGAAAATGACACAACTTTTAGCATCCCCAAAGTGACAATGTTCATATCATCACTTTATGCTACAATGGTTTGAACCTATCTTGCTGGTTTGCTGGTATGTACTCCCGGATCTGGGTCTGGTTTGAACCCTGTTTGTAATCTGGGTCAATTCATGTTCATGATCCAGGTCAGTGGACAGGGGGTGTGATATTTACCGTGGGTGGGTTCGTCCTGGACGAACCAGGGCAAACCCAGACAACCCATAAGAACCACAACCAACCTCAATGAACCTGGAGTAAATCAGTCATGTTTAGATGCTTTTTATTTTTCTTTCTTTTTTGGCATATATTAATCAGTATTATTTTATCACGTTTACAGACTAAAAATAATAAAAACCCTCCTGCACCTTACTGTTTCTCTATTAATGGCAGGGGACTTGTACAAATGGCACCATTGCAATAAAGAATCCAAGAAAAATATGGTAAGAATTTAGACAAATTCTCTGTTAATGGTGCCGTCATTTCCTGAAGCTTCTCTTTCTTCTACTTCTCTGTCCAATGATGGCTGATGAGTATGTGTGTGAAAATGACAAAATTTTAGAGGTGTTTTTATTATTTGGTGCCACCGCTGTTCTAAATTCGTCCAGCAGTTATTGTGCCTCTTTAGGGAGTTTTTTGGGGTATTATCTGCTACATTTATCGTAAAAAGTAAAACCCAATAATTATTGGTTTCACTTTATTAAGAACAACATATGCTTTAGTTTTTACAGCTTTTTAAATGTACAACACATTAGTAGTGGGTTTAATTTTTAGTTTTTATGCTCTCCATGGGCTCCACCCAAATGGGCTTAAGTTTTTAATATTTATTCTTAGCCATTATGAATTATGAATTTTTTATGGTTTTTTTACTTCTTTTGTTTATTAAATGTATGTTATGTGGTTATCCCTGTTTTTAGGTTAAAATATTTATATATTTATAATTTTTATATGTATTTGGTATGGATGAACCCAAAACAAACCAAAACCTCCCAAAAATTTGCTGGATCCACAAACTGAATCTGCAAACCCGAACCAGGATCCGAACCAGAACTGTCATCTTAGGTTTGAACTGTTATAAATAAAAAAGAGTCTTATTTGTAGTGTACAACATGCTTTATTTGAAAGAATGCTGCTATGTGCAGAAGCTGAGTTGAGGAGGGACATATCTTCATTATGTATTTGGGAGCGGTGGTGATTTTTTTTAAAACGGGACATTACAGAGGTGGCTTCGCCAAATGTCACAAAGGCCTTTCGTACTTTGTATTCTATTTTGAAAAAAGATCAAATGGATACTATTTATAAGATTAATTGGGACTTTTCGAACTTGGAGGATGCTTTTGAAGAAGGCGGTGCCCTTTCTGGGAAGAATATTTATCTTTTTGGCTGTACAGAACCTCAACTTGTGCATTGTCAAGAACAATTAAAAGTGGTCTGCATTCCTGCGGTTGTGGCGGTTGTTTCACCATTTCCTCCATCTGATAAGATTGGGATTAAATGCATTCAAATAGAGGGTGAAAATTAGTACTGATGAAGGAAATGAAGATGGGTTGGGTTCCGTACATACCATGTAATAACAGGCATCTCCCAGTGGAGCAGTTACAAACTCGAATTTGTACACTGAAGTGTACACAGAGGAGAGCTGAATTGAAACAGTTGCATAAAAAGTAAGTCAAGCAATATGAATATTGTTTACCTTATTTCTATCATCCTTTAAAAGAGGATGGGATGGAGACAGATACGGTTGTACAAATTATGTATCCCTCAGAGCCTCTGGTTGTATGTGATTTTGATTGGGATTTTGACGATTTTGAGGAATTTACAGCCAATTTAGTCCAAGAAGAAGTGTTAACAGAAGATCGATTGACATTTATAATAAGTGTCTTTTAGGTATGATGAAGGTAACCATTAAATCGGCCATGCTTAAAACAGGAGGTTGCCGATGTCTTAGTTTAATATATCCCAACAGGAGGCTGCTGATTTAAATGATACAGATTGCACTTGGCAAGCAAATCACTATTCTACAAAGAAAGGTGATCATAATCACAAGCTGCCAAGATAGTTAAGGAAGCGCCAAGGAATAAGAATTAATAACTGCAATTAAATAAGATTAGTTGTTAAGAATAGGCAACGGTCGTATAAAGGGTTATGTCTCTTGAAAGGGTAAGGTATAAAAAGATCATTCAAGGAGGAAGAAACATCAATCGATAAAATATATCAATCATGAAGACATAATAGCTATTTTTCTTGTGGAATACAAAATAAGGATTCAGTCAAAGAGGATGAAACCCCTCAAAGGTGTAGAGATTTAAGGACGAAAACCCTTAACTTCTCCTATCAAAGTTAGGGGACGAAAACCCTTAACTTCTCCTATCAAAATCAGTGGACAAAAACCCTTAAATTAGGCAGAAATTAGAGACATTCATAAAAAGGGAGATAGTTGCATATTAGAAGAAGAATTACAGCACAACTGAAAGGATAAGTTTTATATTTTCAGATATACATCATAAGCTTTAAATCTGAATATTATCATCAAAATTACAATTTTTAGATAACTTTATATTTATAATTAATGTTGCAACTATTACTATGAATTAGGGTTATTTATGTAAGCAAAAATAAGGAGATCCTAGAACGGGACATTTCAACCTCATTTCTGAAAAGCTTTTTGTGCTATCCTGAGTTCCATTCATATTCCTGTTATTGGGCATTGAGGGTGGGGGGGAATATGATGTGATCTGCAGTTTTAGCCTTTAGGACTTCAAGCTTTAGTTTTGTCCTTTCATCACCTCTTTGTCATGTGCACTTGGTTATCTTGAATTTCATTCATTCCAAGTTTTGTTGGGCATCTACATCCTCAATTTTTTTGTGTTTTGTTTTTATCAATAATTGATTACCCTTGTTCTTCATTTTGAGTGGCAGATGGTGACATCATCAATGGAAGACCGGAAATATGGCCTAGCAGTTGACATCTGGAGTTTAGGGTGCACTATTATTGAAATGGCAGACGGAAAGCCTCCATGGAGTGGTTTGGAAGGGGTGAGCACACATCTCAGTTTCTGAATTTCTCCATATATGTATTTTTGGCATTTTAATGATATTTGAGCTTTCTGTTGTTTGGTCACCATATATGTATTCTTGACAAGCTGTGGAGATAGGTGGGTGGAATGAAAAAATGATTCTGGTGTTTCTGTTCTGAATTATCCAACTTGTATCGTAGATGCCTATCACCTTGCATCTGTAATTTACTTCTCTACAAGTCCTAGCAGGATAAAATTCATTGGGGCAATTAGAATGTATAACAAGTTATTTAAACATGACCCTATCTAATCTGATATGGATTATATTCAATCAGTTCGTTGTGGGGTCTCAACTACCCTATTTCTAGCTGTCTTAGCACTTTTAACGGTGACAATGATGTCGAAAAGAGTTCTCGTATAACTGCTGTCAGATCTTGTTTTCTATGCTAATACACACACAATATGGTTCTACCTAACAATGGAGTGCCTTAGCTTTCTACTGTTGTTTTCAATTGAGCGTTACAATATTTCAGTTGACATTCAGATGTGCATTCTAACAAGATTGCCCTTTTCTTTCAGTTTAGCTTTTTCTTCAAGTTGAGTCGAGGGGAATTGCCTCCTATTCCAGATCATTTGAGTCTTGAAGCAAAGAACTTCCTCAGCAAGTGCCTTAAAGTGAAACCAGAGGAGAGGGCAAATGTTTCAGAGCTGCTGCATCATCCATTTGTTACCAATGCTCCGGCAGTTGCACCACCTCTCTCTCCTTATAGAAGTTCCCAAAGGCAATGTCTTTCTGAGATAAAGTTTTGATTAGTTTTTATAATGATTGGCAAAACAATCTTCTGGAAATCTCTCCCAAGTTTCTTTTGTGACAGGTGGTACATTTCTCATTTTTGGGGGCATCTTCAAGTTCAGTGCATATACGCCTCTTGATATGTTTTCTTTTGGTGACTTATGCAGTTGGTTTTCACCACTTTATAAATCTGCCCTTCTTTAATTAATTAAATTTTCCTATACCATATGAATCGGGCATTGTGAATTAACTAGAATGCTAATAATAGTTGTTAAACTGCATTAAATCTATTTAGATTTTGCAGCACTCTGCCAGTTATCTTCTGCCCGTTCTACATTTTCAAGCAAGTTCAGCTCTCACATAAACATCCTGTTCAGTGCTCTCATTAGTGCCGCAAAAGCCAACTAAAATGAATCTTGAATGTTTCTTCTCTTCAGAAATGGTCCCTTGAAAGGATTCTGGTTATTTCAACTGCAGAGAAAGCATTGGTACCGTCTTCCCATTTTCATCTAGGCTGGTTCTCTAACAATCAGAAATGAATATCTGATGAGAACCTAAAATTCCACAGAGCTGCTGACCTACTCTGTCCTGGATTTTCAATGGGTTATACTTATAGCTGGAGGTGATTCTTTTGTCATCCTTGGTTTCAGTCATTGCCAGAATGTCCTGAGCAATGCATGTATCATTCAATGCAGTTCCCTTTTGGATTTTCCCTGTATCTTAGTATATTGATCTTATTCTAGAAATGTATCATTATGTGATATATTTGATTATCTTTCCGAGTCAAAAATATCTGCCTTGCAAAGTAACGAACTGGCAGTCTGTGTGGATATATATTCTTTACATGACTAGTATGCTACTTTCATGGCAAATTTGTTAAGAGGTAAATGTTCCTAACTGATTTTATGTTCAATTAAAAGATTACTTGCTTTATAAATGAAATTGAAAATTATGGTTACATTACGGGGTTTGATCTGTAGCAAAAAATTCAGTTAAACTTTAGGAAAGCCACAAACGACAACATTCTCTTTGGACTTCGTAAGTTGTTTAACTTCGCATATGAAACGTACACAACTTGCTTGCTAACTAATGCCGATTTAGTCTAAAGGGCAAAAGTATATTCGATTATTTCTTATTTTGAGAGTTGCGGCTTTTTGTAATTGTCTACTGCCAAGGGACAATCTTTTTCTTTTTCTTTGTAGATCAGTATGGTAATAAACCAAGTTCTTGCAAAGCTCACCCTTTTATTTTTTTGAGATTTTAATGACTTGTATTTTAGTCAAAGACTTCCAACCTTTGTAGAAGTCCAAGCCATCTCTAGTATTTTAGGAAAAATAAGCAGTGCAGAATTGAAATAACAGTGGATTAGCAATAAAAAGCACAAAACAGACAACACAGATTTACATGGAAAACCTTGTAATATACCAGGAAAAAACCACGGGCAAAGATCTCTCAATTTTATTCTTAGAAGAAAATTCGCAGATACAAAAACTTTTCTCATGCCTTGGCATTCGAGTTCGACTAACTTAAATAACCACGAAAAATACATGCAAAATACAAATCAAATATAAAGATGGAGTTTCATGCATAAAAGTGTGAATGGTACTTCTGCATGCAATTTTGCATGGTGTACACTTGGCATATGACAAAAAAAATTTCTACACCCAACCCCCTTGCGACCCCTTGTTCAACAACCTTAGGTTTCAGTTCCTTGGCCTTCAGCCCCGCCCAGCAGGTATGTCAAGGCACTATCGTGGTACATGTCATTGACTGCTCATCACCGCTGGAATAAGTTAAACTTACTTTACATTCCAACAGTATTTTCATTTGTTTTGGTGGTGACACATGTTGATACAAATAACTTTCTTGATTCCAATTCTGGTCAGTCATTAGTCTTGTACAACATCAGAATTATTCAGAGCAGATGTTTCAGACATAACAACAGAAAGCAATTGAATTTGCCAAGGAACTTGAGATGCATTTGTTTGCTATCATCATAGAAGAAAAAACTTGCCCCTTCTATGCGTGATAACTTAGATTTTTCTTCTATAGTGGAACATTTATGCTTTTATATTCATCGAATTTATTTGGTCTTTATGCCTATTCAAATATGAAATTAAATTGAACTGTATTATATGGTCATGAACTTCAAGAAATCTATAATTGCATTTCCAGGCTAAAAATGTAGAAGCTGTGCTTTCTCAGTGTTTTGGGCATGCATACTTGGACTTTTTATAGTGTTGTACCCATACGATTTGTTTCTTATTGTGTAAAATTGTAAACCAAGAGTCACTTGTTTCTTGTTCACAAGTCAATCCTAAAATAAAACTTCTTATTTGTCGTTTGCAAGTCAATTTTAAGTCTCTAGTCAATAGGTGTTAATATTGCCACGGTCAATTTTAAGTTCAGAAAGAAGTTTTTTCGAACATGTCAGATGAGGTCCAACATTTTAGTTGAGATATGGGGAAAGGTAGTGAAAGAAAGAAGTTTTTTCCAACATGTCAAATGAGGTGAACATTTTAGTTGAGATATGGGGAAAGGTAGTGAAATGTAGAGAGGCAAATGAGAATTATGGTTTGAGACAGTTGTATTGACTTCAAGGCAATTTTAGGCCAAGAAGAGGCACACGGGTGGTTTGGAAGGTGTTGAAGGAAGAGAAAGTCATGTTGGAAGGTCAAAATCGGTAAAGAATGCTTTCAAAAAACTTGGGGTGCCATTAGGTGGTCCGTTGTCATCTTGCAAGCCAAAATAACACTTATGTGATGAAGTGTTAGCACTTTGTCAATGCAAATGAAGAATTAGATCATTGAAGTTATAAATGTTAATGAAGAATTAGAACAAATATTGCACTTGTTTGCTTAAATGATTAAACTCAACATAAAATTAGAACAAAAGAGTGACATATCAAAAAACATGTGACTATGCGTGCTATGAAGAGGTGATTGTAAAAGTGAAATTAGACCCCCTCACCCCCCCCCACAAAAAAAGTGCTCCAAGGACCTTGGGCATGCCTATGAAGAGGTGTATGTCACTTTGTTAACATTAAAACATAACAAAAGTGCAAATTCATGCCTGGATGTGCACCTAGAGAGTTGTTTCACTTATTATGTTCAAAACATATAAAAAGTGTTATCAGTTGCACTTATGGAACTCATTGTCAATTTGTCAACTCAAAAATAGACTAAAAGTGCTTCTTATGCTTTGAGGCACACTTGTGAGACCCCCATTGGCAAATGGAAAATAGAAGGTAAAGTGTTCCCCAAGTTCCTAAGCAGATCCATGAGCTTCCCATTATCACTTTGTCAAGTTTGAAACGCAACAAAAGTGTTTCAAGTCACTCAAGCGTGCCCATGAGTGGTTGAAGTCAAAAGTTGAACATTAAAACAAGGAAAAAATATAAGGACACCCTAGGGCTATAGAGGGAGGGTGAGTGGGGGAAAAGTGAGGTTTGAAATAGAAAAACACTTGTCTAAGTTATGGAGCACCTCTCCATTCTTTTATTTCACAAAGGTGCATTGTTAAGGAAGAGGATGCAGGACATTTGAAAGTGTAGATTTGGACATCTCTCTCTCTCTCTCTCTCTCTCTCTTTGTACTTGCTTTTTTCTTGTCATTCAATGTTTTTATCATGTTTTGAAGTGTTTTCAGTAGGTTCCTTGGATAAAATCTTGTGATTATTAAACCAAGAACACTACAATTCCTAGGGTTTCATAGCATTATAGAAGAAAAATTACACCTAGACTAAGAGGTATTAGCTAAAAGAATTTTCCATTACAACTACACTCAAGGTTGTTTTAGTTTGTTATCTATTAGTTTTTAATAGATTAACGTTACGGTCCTTTTTTGTGCTAAGAAATGTAAATGGAAATTATATTAACTGTTTGAATGATAAAGAAATGTTGATAAGATACTAGAAATAGAACAATGTAGGTAGAATTTAGAAATTTCAAAATATAGAACAAAAAAGAAGAAATACAGAAGAACTTGGTGTCAAATGGAGGAGCCCTCTATCAGGGATGCTAGCATGTCGTAGTGACGTCTGTGCATCGCGTTGTAGTCTGAGCCGTACGAAAAATATAAAAAATTTAATCTACTATACTCTCAATCACCTGTACAACACAGTAGGAAACAAAATACCAAAAGTACAACATAATAAGAAACAAAATACCAAACTAGTAATCTCCAAGTGTAAAAAACAAGCTAAAATTGAAAAGAGATGAACAATATAACTAAGAATGAATGAAATAAATAACAAAAATGAAAAGGATTTGAGTGAGAGATCACAAAACCACTGTAGAGGAAAGGAGCTTCCCCACTCAAACTTTTAACTTGCAAAGAATAGAAAAAATTGTTGGAGCTGCTTGGGGGGTTGCCTTTAGGTCAAGCCCCTATGTTGGTCTTTCGATCTCCACGGACAACAAAGAGAATATTGAAAATAAAGTGTGTGCTACCATTTTCTATGTGTGTGTCTAAAAGGAATAGTAGTAGTGACAAACTATTTTGCAAAAGTAAAAGAAAACTAATCTACTCAAACTAGAGAGCAATCTAGTGTGCTTGATTGAAGGAGAAAAAGTGAGATGGAGGTAACCCACACAACCACAATAAACAAGCTAATGGATTACACTACGAAAGAGCAATAAGATAGGGTAACTGAAATTCAATCACTTGATAAACAAGAGTTGGGACTGCTCAGCTAAAGAAGAACAATCGAACAAGCAATGGTCTCAAATAACCCC
Organism: Cunninghamia lanceolata; assembly: GCA_027924645.1. Classification (NCBI taxonomy): domain Eukaryota; kingdom Viridiplantae; phylum Streptophyta; class Pinopsida; order Cupressales; family Cupressaceae; genus Cunninghamia; species Cunninghamia lanceolata. Next base: position 1,100,862 of record BSBN01000312.1, read on the forward strand.
ACGAAGAAGACACAAAACCCTCAAGAAATCTCACATGAGTATGTATATAACAACACAACCATGGAGAATCCTTGAGAAAGCCAAATAAAATGTTGTAACCGAACACAATAAGTGATATTTCACATATTTCTCACAAAGTTGCAGAAGAGAGCCAAAAAGAGTTCTAGAGATTTGCTTGTGAATGAGAGTTGATTCAAAATACAAGAATAGAGGGAAAAATGAGAGAGTAGGTCAAAGAAGGCCATTTTGGAAGACGTAGAGACGTTACAAAGAATCTCCAATGTCGATGAAGGTGGCTAGTGACATCCATAAATAGTCACTTGACACCACATAGACATGGGATGCTAACATGACACGCAGGCACTCGCACTAAGCACTAGCATCCAAGTGACTCTAGTTCTTGGTCACATGAAGCACCTTAGGACTTAAAAAAACACAACATACAAAACATCCAAGCAATAAAACTAAATGCAAGCCATGTTTAATCCATACAAATCTAGTCAAACAATCTAGCCAATCATCCAAACACATCCATAGATTTTGTTTCCAACTTTGCTGTCAACCCAATTAATCAATCACTTATCCAATCCTGATTATCCGGATATATCGTTCCCAATCCTTGTGTTGTTCTTGAGATATATTGTTCCCTCTGTTGCAAGTACGTGCCTAATCGGTGTTGTCATTGATGTCAACATATCCTTGTTGTCATTAGTGTCAACTGTATCTTATTCTATTACTTGTTTAGAAGACTTGTAAGTTGCGGATATTGAGAAAATTAGCCTCTCCGGAAGAAACAAGTGAGTTACAGAGAAGTGTAGTACAGACAATGAGTTGTATGCTGAAGAATAGTCTGGTAAATTGCTCTGCACTTACTTCTATTTGAAGATCATGGTCTATGGATTGGAAGTAAGTTAGGGGTATGTTTGAGGATGCTACATTCTGGGTTTAAGCCATCCGCATGAAGATTTGAGTGAGTTGTGTTCATTAGAGTGAAACCTATTTTTTCTGTAAGTTCAGTTAGGATAGGAAGAAAGTATTCTGCTCCGCATTCCTCCGCAATAAAGTATTTGGCTTTGCGGTTCTAGAGGGAAGTCTGGGATGATGATAAGTGCCTACAGTTCCAATGGTTTGTGGTTTGGTGGTCCGCAAGCTATCTTTCTTCTATGATAGTTGAAGACAGTGAAGTTCATGTGTTCCGATGAGAAGATTCCTATGGATAAAGTGGTTGAGGTTATTGCAGTTGCTCCTCATGATTATAGTGTGCTTGTGGATGTCTCCTAATCATGTTCCTATATGGACTTTGGTCCACGTTAAGTAATTGAGATGGTGTGTGAAGATTGTTCCCAGATAATGTAGCATGTAACCAGTCTTGGCCGACCTGGTTGATCCCAGTGATTGCGGAGATCTCTAGAAGATTGTGGAAGTGTGTTGTGGCTTAGAAGATCGTGTTTGAGTCGTAGCTAAGGCATGGCGTGATCCGCATTTCGTTTCCCTTGCGCATTATTGTAATAGGCCAGGACCTATTTTGTAAAAGTTTGTAATACCGACCTTGAAGATTTTTCCAATGGTTGATGATTGTGTTACCGACCTTGATGATCATTCCAAGGTTGATGTAGTGTATAAATACTTGTAGCTGAGTTGTGGAAATGTGTCCTTGAGCAAAAATGAGAATATATTAAGAAAGGTCCAAAGGTTAGAGCAAAGAAGACGCAGAGGAAAGAATAGGAAGAGCAGAGCAGAGGAAGAGTAGAACAGGGGAATTATTATACTTCAGTTGCAAATATAGAAAAGTGTTGATCATTGCAGTAAGTCACCAGTAGGGTTTAACAACCCTTATTGTAATCTTGCTAGGTTTAGGATTGAGGTAGTAAGCCTGCTAGACCTAGTTGTTCTTCATGGCTATAAGCCAGTATGTTTAGGCCTGTGGAGTGACCAAGCTTGAACATCATTATTTCAAGATTGCAATTTGTATTGAGAGTTAATCCTCTCCGTGGTTTTTCCCCACCATGGGGTTTTTCACGTAAATCTGGTGTCTCTTGTGTTTGATGTTGCATCTATGGTTAAGTTTCTGATTTCATGCATTCATTGTTAAATCATAACAATTGTGGATAAGTGATGAATGTTTAATTTGCAGAAAGTGTTTAAGTTTTTGTGACAACTGATTCACCCCCCCTCTCAGTTGTCTGGCGCATATCAACAATTGTAATTAGAGCCAGGTTCCTCTGAAGAAACTTTAACAGCTTGAGGAAGATCCAAAATGTCTTACAAGAAGGAAGCACCACATTTTGATGGAACGAATTATGTTCTCTGAAAGGCTCAGATGAAAAGCCATCTTCTTTCTCTTGGTTACAAAGTTTGGAAAGCTGCAGAAACAGAATACACCATACATCAAAATAGTCTGATGACTGAAGATGAAATTAAAGAATATGAGATAGGTATCAAGGCAAGGGATGCTTTGCTAAGCTCTTTAACCGACTCAATATTGACCAAAGTGGTGGATCTTGAAACTGCAAATAAGGTATGGGAAAAGTTGAAAAATCTGTATGAAGGAGATGATTATGTGAAGGAAGCCAAGTTACAAAGTCTGAAAGTGAAATATGAAGGCTTGAAGATGAATAATGATGAAATCATATCAACTTTTATGCAAAGAGTTGATGAACTTGTTACATGGATAAAAGCCATAGGCAGAACTCTCGAAGAAAAGGAAATTGTTATGAAAATTCTCAGATCTCTGCTCAAGTCCTATTCTCACAAGGTAGCCGCGATTGAAGAATTCATGCAAGCAAAAACCGTTAGCATGGATCAGTTGCTTGGTAAGCTTACTGCTTTTGAAATGAGGGAGTTGAATGATGCTTTGCCGAAAGTGGAGACGACCTTCAAAGCTAGTACTCCTGGAAGTACTTCCAGATTAGAAAAGTACAAGGTAGAATCTGATGATGAGTTAGATGAAGTTGAAGCCAACTTTGTGGACAAATTGCAAAGAGGATCCAGTAAGTATAAAGGCAAATTACCTTTCAAATGTTTTTCCTGTGGTAAAGTAGGTCATTTTGCTTCCAGATGTCCTGAAAGAATTGAAAGAAATAGAAGAAGATATGAGAACAGACCTAGGACCCAAAAGAAGTGTTATTATGTTGAAGATTTTGATGATGATGGAGTATCAGATAATGGTGAACAAGATAATGCTAGTCCCTCTGTAGGTGAATGCTTGTTCATTGCTATTAAGGAAGATCTTGTGTCTACTAATTCTTCTAGCTGTATGAAGGAAGAAAAACTAGTGGAAAGTGCTTTAGCTGCTCAGGTCATTAAGGATAAGGATGAATGGGTTATTGATAGTGGTTGCTCTCACCACATGACTGGGGACAAAAGTAAGTTTGTAAGTTTGGAAAGATATGATGGTGGACTGGTTAGGTTTGGAGATGATACAACTGGTAGGATTTGTGGGAAATGATCTATTTCTTTTGATGGCAAGCATAATACTAAAGATGTCTTGTATGTGAAAGGATTAAAGCACAATCTTCTGAGTGTGGATCAGATGTGTGACAAGGGCTATGACTTAAGCTTCAAGGACAATGGATGCAAGATCAGGGAAAGCTCTGGAACAGTCATTGCAATTGGTAAGAAGACCAGAGGTAATATCTATCACTTGAAAGGAATTGAGAACTATTGCTTGTTGACTCAGATTGATGAGAGGTGGTTATGGCATAGAAGGTTGTCACATAATTTTTGATAATATTATGAAAATAAGTACTGCACAGATTGTTAGAGATTTGCCTAAGCTTGTGAAGCCTGTTAATCCGGTTTGCAAGGAGTGTCAAATTGGGAAACAAAAAAGAACAAGTTTCAAAAGCAAGGATCAATCAGTCGGAGGACTACTTGAGCTAGTGCATACAAATTTGTGTGGACCTACCAGAGTAAGAACTGTGTAGGGAGACAAGTATTTCATGCTGCTCATTGATGATTATTCTAGAATGACTTGGGTCACCTTTTTGAAAGAGAACGCTGAAGCTCTAAATAATTTCAAGGCATTTAAGACAATGGTTGAAAATGAGATGGATCTGAAAATCAAATGCTTGAGGTCTAATAGAGGAGGAGAGTTCACATCAAATGAATTCAATTTCTTTTGTGAAGAACATGGAATAAAAAGATAGCTATCTGCACCCAGAACTCCACAACAAAATGGAGTTGTTGAAAGGAAAAACAAAACAGTTCAAGAAGCTGCTAGAACCATGATGAAGGAAGCTCATCTTCTAGAAGCATATTGGAGAGAAGCAATTCACACCGCGATATACATCCTAAACAGATTTCAAGTAAAAGGTAACAGTTAAAAAACTCCCTATGAATTGTGGCATGGTAGAGTTCCTACTATGAAATACTTCAAAGTTTTTGGTAGCAGATGTTATATCAAAAGAGAAGAAGACTTAGGCAAGTTTGATGCTAGATGTGATGAAGGAATCTTCCTTGGTTACTCCACCAAGAGTAAGGCCTATCGGTGCTACAATAAGAGGCTAAATAAGATCATTGAAAGTGCAAATGTTAAAGTTGATGAATGTAAGGAAAGGTCTTCAGAATCAAGTGGATATGAGTCAGATGATCCAGATGTCTCAGAAGTGGTGCAGCATGAAGACAACACAGATGAAGAAGAACAAACTTCGGTAAGTGCTACCAAAACTCCAAGATATGTAAGAATCAATCATTGTGAAAATCAAATCATAGGAGATAAGAGAAAAGGGATCTTAACTAGAAGAAAAGCTGTAGAAGAACAAGTAAATTTCTATCTAATTTCTAAGATTGAACCTAAAACTGTGGACGAGGCTTGCAAAGATGAGAATTGGATAAAGGCTATGGAAGAAGAATTGATGCAGATAGAGAAGAATCAGACTTGGGATCTTGTTCCCAGACCAACAGACAAGAATGCAATTGGTACAAAGTGGGTCTTTAGAAACAAAATGAATGAGAATGGTGAAGTGGTAAGAAACAAAGCAAAGTTGGTATGCAAAGGATATGCTCAAGTTGAAGGAATAGACTTTGAAGAAACTTTTGCTCCAGTGGCAAGGATTGAAGCAATAAGGATGTTTCTGGCTTTTGCAGCATATAAAGATTTCAAGGTTTATTAAATGGATGTGAAGTCTGCCTTCTTAAATGGAGAATTGGAAGGGGAAATCTACATTGAACAACCGAAAGGATTTCAGTCATCAAAATAAGGGGACATGGTATGCAGATTGAAGAAAACATTGTATGGATTGAAACAAGCTCCCAGGGCATGGTATGCATGGTTGGGCAGATACCTGATATAGATAGGGTTCAATAAAGGTACTACAGATAGTAATCTCTACTTCAAGATCAATGATGAACAAACCCTGATTGTTGCAGTTTTTGTTGATGATATTATTTTTGGAGGTAATGAAGGTATGTGCTCAGTTTTTGTTGGAGAAATGCAAAGTGAATTTGAAATTTCTATGTTTGGAGAGATGAACTTTTTTTAGGTCTGCAAATAAGTCAATCAGAGAAGTGTATTTTCATTTCTCAGTCTAAGTATGTGAAAGAGTTGTTAAAGAAATTTAGGATGGAAGACTCTAAAACAGTATGCACACATATGATAACTGGTTGTAAGTTGAGCAAAGATGATAACTCACCCATGGCAGAACAAAGAAAGTATAGATCTATGATTGGAGGATTACTTTATCTGACTCAAACTAGGCCTGACAAAATGCATGCAGTATGTCTTGTGGCAAGATTTTAGGCAGAACCAAAGCAATCACATGTGATGGCAATCAAAAGAATTCTGAGATATTTAAAAGGCACAATAGATTATGGTTTGTGGTACCCTAAGGACTATGACTTTGCTCTTAGTGCATATACTGATGCTTATTGGGCTGGAGATGTGGATGACAGAAAAAATACAAGTGGAGGTGCATTCTTTTTGGGAAAAATATTAGTATCTTGGTTGAGTAAGAAACAAGATTCAATATCCCTGTCTACTACAGAGGCAGAATACATTGCAGCAGTATGCGGTTGCACTCAAGTGTTATAGATGAAGCAGACTTTGAAGGACATCAAAGTTGTGTATGAAGATCCCATTGCAATCTTTTGTGATAACACAAGTTCTATTAACATATCAAAGAATCCAGTGATGCATTCAAGGACAAAGCACATATCCATCATATATAATTTTCTGAGAGAAAAAATTGCAGAGAATGAAGTCAAGTTGGAGTATGTTTCTACGAAGGATCAGATTGCAGACATTTTTACCAAGCCTTTGCCTATACTTTTGAGTATCTCGAAGAAAAGTTAGGGGTTATCACCCCTCCTGCTCTAAACTAAGATGCACAATAGTGCATCAGTTTAGAGGTGCTCAGAGGTCCAGATTGATGCTTTTTAGGGCTACTTCAAAGGGGCAGTACTCAGAGAGTTTAGAAGAGAGATTTGATCAGAGCAGATGAGTGCAAGTATGTTCCCTTTGCTATTGATGTCAAAGGGGGAGAGAAGTCATGTGAAAAACTTAGAGTGCAGATGTGTAAGAGAAAGGGAGAGAATTTTAGAAAAAGAAAGAGTACAGGTGTGTAAAGAGAAAGGGGGAGAATCTTGTCTTGATGGCTGTTGCAGTTTTTCACATCATATGTTGCCATCAATGACATAGGGGAAGATTGTTGCAAGTATGTGCCTAATCGGTGTTGTCATTGATGTCAACATATCCTTGTTGTCATTAGTGTCAACTGTATCTTATTCTATTACTTGTTTAGAAGACTTGTATGTTGAAGATATTGAGAAAATTAGCCTCTTCGGAAGAAACAAGTGAGTTACAGAGAAGTGCAGTACAAACAATGAGTTGTATGTTGAAGAACAGTTCGGTAAACTGCTCCACATTTACTTCTGCTTGAAGATCATGGTCTGTGGATTGGAAGTAAGTTAGGGGTATGTCTGAGGATGCTACATTCTAGGTTTGAGCCATCTGCATGAAGATTTGAGTGAGTTGTGTTCATCCGAGTGAAACCTACTTTTTCTGTAAGTTTAGTTAGGACAGGAAGAAAGTATTCTGCTCCGCATTCCTCCGCAATAAAGTATTTGGCTTTGCAGTTCTAGAGGGAAGTTTGGGATGATGATAAGTGCCTACAATTGCAATGGTTCGTGGATTGGTGGTCCGCAAGCTATCTTTCTTTTATGACAGCTAAAGACAGTGAAGTTCATGTGTTCTAGTGAGAAGATTCGTATGGATAAAGTGGTTGAGATTCGTGCAGGTGCTCCTGATGATTATAGCGTGCTTGTGGATGTCTCCTAATCATGTTCCTATTTGGACTTTGGCCTGCGTTAATAAATTGAGATGGTGTGTGAAGATTGTTCCCAGATAATGTAGCGTGTAACTAGTCTTGGCCAACCTGGTTGATCCCAGTGATTGCAAAGATCTCTGGAAGATTGTGGAAGTGTGTTGTGGTGTGGAAGATCATGTATGAGTTTCAGCTAAGGCATGGCGTGATCTGCATTTCATTTCCCTTGTGCATTGTTGTAATAGGTCAGGACCTATTTTGTAAAAGTTTGTAATACCAACCTTGGAGATTGTTCCAATGGTTGATGATTGTGTTACCGACCTTGATGATCATTCCAAGGTTGATGTATTGTATAAATACTTGTAACTGAGTTGTGGAAATGTGTCCTTGAGTGAAAATGAGAATATATTAAGAAAGGTCCAAAGGGCAGAGCAAAGAAGAGGTAGAGGAAAGAAGAGGAAGAGCAGAGCAGAGGAAGAGTAGAACAGGGGAATCATTATACTTCAATTGTAAATATAGAAAAGTGTTGATCGTGGCAGTAAGTCACCAGTAGGGTTTAACAGCCCTCAGGGTTTAACATCCCTTATTGTAATCTTGCTAGGTTTAGGGTTGAGGTAGTGAGCCTGCTAGACCTAGTTGTTTTTCATGGCTGTAAGCCAGTATGTTTAGGCCCGTGGAGTGACCAAGCCTGAACATCATTATTTCAAGATCTCAATATATATTGAGAGTTAATCCTCTCCATGATTTTTCCCCACCTTGGGGCTTTCCACGTAAATCTGGTGTCTCTGGTTAAGTTTCTGATTTCATGCATTCATTGTTAAATCATAACAATTGTGGATAAGTGATGAATGTTTAATTTGCAAAACGTGTCTAAGTTTTTGTGGCAACTAATTCACCCCTCCCCCTCTCTCAGTTGTCTGGCACATATCAACACCCTCAACACTATGCTTATCATCCAATCAACTCAATCAATCAATCAATCAATAAATCTTTGGTTTTTAGCCTGGCAGGGGCAATCACCTTTTTTGTTTTTGAATCATTTGTGCATGCTTGCTTGCTTGTGTGTTTTTATCATTTTATCTTGCATTTGCATCAAGTCCTTGCAACATATTGCTACAAATGACATCATGGTCTTCCATATTATGGTGCCCTATGACATATATTTTCTTGTGATCTTGTCTTTTTGAGTCAGTCCTTTTATGCATGAGACTCATCGTCACCCTGGTCTTTATACCTTGGTGCATATGTTTAGTGCTATATCAAACTATATGGTTGCTCACCCAATGCAACATAACGTATCATTCATCCATTTCATCTATCAGTTATCTTTCCTCCATCTCCTTAACCAATCCATTTCATCCATATCGAGAGTCTACAAGTATTCTTCTAACCCGCCTATCCTCCTAAGCGAACATCCTACCCTTACATCATTCCTCCTCGTCTCTCCTTCAAGTGGTTGGAGCATCCTTTTCCATCCTATTTCAATCATCCATATCTTATCTTCTTTGAAATGATATTACTTCTGTTAGTCACAACATCATCTCAAAGAGGGGCAAAATGTAAACATCCAAAATTGACCATGTACTTATGACACTTCTACATCATCTAGTCATCCACCTTCCTAAGACCACCTTATGTCACCTTGTGACATATTTATTCTATTTTCCAAATTAATTAAATAAATTATATTTATTTAATTTAAATAAATTTCCCCCATCACCTAGATTAATTAATTTTTTTTTTCTCCAACACCCAAATTAATTAAATAAATTTTATTTATTTAATTAATTTATCCTCCCACATCATCTTTCTCCAATAATTGATTAAACAATGAAATTATTTAATTAATAATTTTTCAATTGTCCTCATCCTCATCTCCTTGCCACAAATAATAAATGAGAGGCACAAAAGTCAAATTAAGTTTTCGTATCAACCACCCATTTCATACTACATCTTTAAATTCTAGCTATTCACATAAGGATGCCTTAGAAGCTTCCATCCTCCACCTTTTAGTCTCCACCATCCATTTCATATTGCACCTCTTAATCTTAGCCATCTATTTTCACCTCTTAATCTCAACTATCCATTGCACTTCTTAATCCTAGCCCTCCATCCTATCATCCAAGAATTTGTAAATCAAACATCAACCAAGCCATAACCATTGACTATTTGAATGCAAAGTTATGTTGTCAAAGTGAGCAACCAACATATCAAAATCATTATCAAATATCATTGAAGCATATCATCCATCAATGGAGCAACACAAGACTATTGTGGTGGTAACATTGTTTCATTGTTTTATGTGATTTCTTTAGACCTTATGCTCTATTGGAAGTGATGTTGAGTATGGAATAGGGGCTTTCATTGTGTATTGTTTCTTATTTATGATTCCATATTTCTGCATATGCAAGAATAATAAGACATTAAAACATATTTTTACAAAAACAAGCACAAGGGCTCAAACATAACACAAACACACCTATGTGGGTTAGGAAAAAGGCTAAGGCATGGTCAAAATGATCTTAAAAACATACTAGGGGAGCGGACACCAAAATGAACGCAAAATGTAGCATGAAATTGCAAGGGTATGCAATTTTCAGTGTTAAAAGCATAAAGCAATAGTTTATACTTCTTCAAACAACAACTTTTCATACTTATTTAAACAACTTCTCATGTTTTTGAATAGTGAAAAAGAACATTTTTGAGGTACTTAAGGTTTCAAGACTTTTATATTGGGGTTTTGATTTTTTAAACATTTTTGACAACTACAAATTGCAAAATGTTTTGAAGTGATAATGTGCAACACTTAGGGTTTCAAGACTTTTATATTGGGGTTTTGATTTTTTAAACATCATTGATAATTGCAAACTATAAAATATTTTGAAGTGATAATTAGCAACACTTAGGGTTTCAAGCATTTTGTGTTGAAGTTTGAAAGTATAAACAACTTTATCCTCTCAAGCAACAATTTTTAAATCCTAGAATACTAACAATCTTCCCTCTTTGATAATATTAGCTTGTATTACCTCATGAACATTAGAGGTTGTAGATTATATCTCTTTGTAAATAATAGCAACCATCATCCTTGTAGGAAGATAAAGTTTTCAATATGGATGGAGGTGATTTTCAATCCAAAAATAACGTAGATTTTGGTTAAAAAAGCAGGGGATTAGATGGTAGGGTTTTAACCTGTATTCTCTATGTTCTAAGTTTCTTTTTTGATAGATGACAACCAACTAATTTTCAACATAAGGTTGTAGTCTTTTGTGACAAAACAATCGAGGTTCCATTTTATTCCTTGCATAGTTTGATGAAAGTCACCATTAATATGGCCTTTTAGTTTCAAGACAATGATCGATAAAAATAAGACAATTGATATTTTATTATCAAAACTTAATTCAGTCACTAGAGGGTGTTGTTTTGATCATTTAAGGCAAGGACAAGAAGTAGACAGGGTGAAAAAGATAAAATATGTTATATCATTTCCAACCCATAGAGGTACCTTCCAAATTTGTAACTAAATATCCTCATATCAAGGACACACTAGTTTGCAGCATGTTAATGTAAAAGAAATAAATTTTAAAGAGCTCATTCAAAAGGGTAACAAGGTGGCAAAAAGGTTGCAAGACACTAATTAAAGGAATTTCTCAAAACACACGTTAACCATTATAATTCGGTCACACGGAGATAAGCTTGTTGAATGGACATGTATTATGTAAGCTTGACTTCAATTCCATTGAGTGTTTTTTAGCTTGCCCTTATACGAAAAGACTCATGAGGTGGATATGGCCCAATGTGAAGAAGAACCAAACTTTGACTCTCCCATGCCAAAAACATGTGAATAATCGTTGGCTACAAGAGAGAAAAAAACAAGTGCCAAAGGGTTTTTTGAAGGAATGAATTCAAAGAGGAACTTGCTATAATGGTCAGTCTTCTCAATTGAGTGATAGGACAAGTAGAGGATATAAAACTCAAGCCATGAATATGTTTATATCATTAGTGTCATCTACAAAGGTGAAATCTATCTAGATTGAGCTATTTTGATTAGTGAATGCATTTATAGACAATTGGTTGAGTTTGAGCACAATCACAAATTCTATGTGCCCTCTTATTTAATCTATGCTTATGGTAAGACAAGGTCTTATATGAGATTCTCAAGAGACATATCATTCAATCTTGTATATTTATGGACATCTGTAAGATTCTTATTTAGATCTGCCCTAAATTTTTTATTTTTATCTTTTCAAACCCTAGGCCTGAAATCTGATTTCTCTATTTTTGAATTGTAAATAGTTTTGGACGACGAATATATGTATGCCAAGTGCTCAAATATACATGTCATTCATGAACCTTTGTGAAGATAACATCAACCATATATTCTACCACATAATATGACCATTCTAATGCAAACAAGATGACATAAAGTTATGATTTCTGAATATGATTAACTGCTGCTACAAATCAAATTACTCAGAATTGAAATTACATCAAGTTTCAAGGCTCAAACATGCCCAAACATAACTTAGATCTCTGCTGTTACAAAATCAAACCTTTACATTGATAAACAAAGGCTCATACATACCAAAAATAGTGGATAATGATGTCTTATTCCAAACCCTAGATGGGTGAATTGGTTTGGCACTTGATCATACACCCATGAGACTAAAAAATCCACGATTTCTCCTCCAAAGTAAGCAACACTTCTTTGTAGATGAAAATGGCATGCTAATGAAGGACGGCGACTAGGGTTTGACCTTCAAATGCTCCACAAACTTGAAATCGCCTCCCTTGGATAATGATGCTCACCCTAGGGTAACACCCTAGCAATAATATCTAATCAAATACCTCAACATATGGCACCCCAATCTGATATAAAATTTGAATATAACTTTCAATCTCCAAAATTGTATTTGGCCACAAATCTCACAATTTTGGCCCTAGGTCTTCTCCTCTCCAATCTACAGAAATAGATATGTCTTTGAAGCTCAATCCTCTTCTCCAAATCACCAATGAAGTGCAAATGTGAATTCCGTGTAAATCCACCTCAAGATGGAATTGAGTTTTTGTCCAATCCACCAATATTCCTAAGGGTTTTCGTCCTTGGAATATGCCAAACCTAAGTTGCAGTCATAAGAGAAAATCTCCAATGCAATTGATAAGATATGAATGATGCAAATGACTTGCTTTTTAATTTTTTTTTATAGCCACCAAATAAACTTCCTCCTTAGCTGACCTCCTTTGTGGCCAACTTCCTTTTGGTAATTCACTTTATTTATTTTTGTTTTTTCTATCAAATGGCTCACTTTTATAATAAAGTCATTTTATATTACAAATAGGTCCAACTTAATTAATTAAATATAAATAATCCAAAAGTGACTTAGGATTACTTAGTATTTAATTAATTAGATTATTCCCTTGCCACTCTCGACTTAGCCTACGAGAATAAAATAAGTTAGCCGACTCCGTTGGGTGATCACTTGGAAAAAGGGGAGATTACAATCCTCCCTTCCTGGAATTGCTTGCCCTCAAGCAATTGCAAACTTGGATGTTGCAAAATATGTTCACCTTTCCAAGTAGCATCCTATTCCAAATATGGTAAATCTCTCCATCTAACCAAATATTCCTTGATCACCCTATTCCTCAACCTGTGCTCCCTAACATCTAGTATAGCATCAGGAACACATATGAGTTTACCCTCCTCATCCAATGGTGGAATCTATGGAGAAGATGTAATGTGCTGCCCAATTGCCCTTTTGAGGCAAGATACATGAAATACATTATGAATTTGGCTACCCTCTGGCAACTCCAACTCATATGCAACATCTCCAACTCCCCTCACAATCTTGTAGGGGATAGAGATGAGGCTTTAGTTTTTCTGAACCACTCTTCTTCAATGTAGACTGTTGGTATGGATGCAGGGATAAGAAAACTAGATCACCAACCTCAAATGTCCTTTCTACACTGTGCCTATCTACATACATCTTTTGCTGATTCTGAGCATGGTGTAGATTGTCCTTAAGTGCCCTAAGGATATCCTGGCTATCCTGCATCATCTCTCTAGCTCTGGGAGCTTTGCTATCATCAAATGTGAAGTCTACAAAAGACATAGCGTCATAACCATACATGGCTCTGAAAGGAGACATGCCCGTCGACATGTGACAGGTGGTATTATAACAATGCTCTCCTAAATACAACCACCTGATCCAAGTCTTTTACTGCCTCACAACATAATTGCGTAGATACCCTTCCACCCATTTGTTCACAATCTCAGTTAGCCCATCTATCTGAGGGTGGTAGCTAATGCTCGAGATCAACTCCATACTAGCCAATCTGAATAACTCCTACCAAAACACACTGAGAAATTTGCTATCCTGATCACTGATAATGGTCTTTGGAAGTCCATGAAGTCTAAACACCTCTCTAAAGAATAACTCTGCAACCTGAGGTGCCTTATACTCAGATGAAATAGAAAAGAAATGTGCATACTTAGTCAACCTATCAACAACCACAAATATGTAATCTTTGCCTTCGACTTTCGAGGAAGACCCGTAATGAAATCCATAGATATACTCTCCCACTTCTGTTCAGTAATAGGCAATGGTTGAAGTAAACCGATTGGTAAAGTATGCTTTGAATTGTTTTGTTGACAAGTCATACAATCACAAACATATCACAAGATATCATCCTTGAGACCTATCCATGGGAATCTCTCTTGTACTTGCTTGTAGGTCTTGAAGAACCCTAGATGTCCTGCTAAAGGAGTCTCATGAACAACCCTCAAAATCTTATTCTTCATTTTAGATTCAGGTACCAAATAGATTCTGTCTTTGTAGTATATGACATCATCAATCACCTTATACATGTCATCCTGAATCTTGCCATCCATGAGCTCACATGTGAATGTATTCTTGGAATACTCAACTGAGCTGAGCTTTCCAATTAGCTGAAATCTCTGACGTAGAGCAAAGTGTGGGTCTCTTGGATAGTGCATCCGAAACACCATTCTTCTTCCCCTTAACATACTCAATATCAAAATCATATGCATGAATCTTACTCACCCACTTTTACTGCCTCTCATTCAATTGCTTCTGCTCTAGAAAGTATTTCTATCTGTTGTGGTCAGTCCTTACCACAAAATTTCCACCCACCAAGTACTGTCTAAACTTTTCCAACACATGCATGATGGAAAGCATATCCTTATCATAGATGGAATAAAACCGCTTTGCATCTCTCAACTTCCTACTCTCATAGGCTATGGGATGTCTATTCTACATGAGGACGACACCTATCCCTTCACCTAAAGCATCACACTCCAACATAAATGGCTGAGAGAAATTAGGTAGAGCCAATACTGGACAAGTGCTTATCACTTCCTTAAGTCTATCAAATGTCGCTTGAGCCTCATCCGACCATCTGAACATGCCCTTCTTAGTGAGATCTATAAGAGGTACTGCCAGCTGTGTAAACCCCTTCACAAACCTCCTGTAGTAACTGCATAGTCCGAAGAAACCCCTCAAATCTAAAATATTCTTCGACGACAGCCAATCCAGAATAGCCTATATCTTCTCTTGATGTACTTTAACTCCATCAGTGCCAATCACATGTCCCAAATATAAAATATTGCTCATCCCAAACTCACATTTGGAAGCCTTAGAAAATAGGGACTGTGCCTCCATGACGCCTAACACCTCGTTAATATGCCTAAGGTGATCCTTCCATGTCTTACTGTATATCAAGATATCATAAAAGAATACTAATATAAACTTTCGAAACTTCCTTTTGAAAATATGATTCATGCATGACTGGAAAATCATGAGAGCATTAGTAAGGCCAGAGGGCATAACCAAGAAATCATAGTTCTCATAATGACATTTGAATGTAGTCTTATGAAAATCCTCATCACAGACTCTAATCTGATGGTACCTTGAACAAAGATCAATCTTGGAAAAATATACTGCTCCATGTAACTCATCTAAAAACTCATCGATCTTGGGTATGGGGTACCTATTTTTGATCGTCCTCTTATACAAGGCATAATCAATGCACATCCTCATCGTGCCATCTTTCTTCTTCACCAAGACCACCAAAGATGCAAAGGGACTGGAGCTGGGCCTAATGTGTCCCATACCCAATAAATCCTTAATCATTTTCTCTATTTCTTCTTTGAACCTCCTATGATGACGATAAGGAGTGGTGATGACATGCTTGGAGCCATGCTCCAACTCAATCACATGCTCAAATCCATGATCAAGAGGTCTACTAAGAGGAATCTCTCCAAACACCATGCTATGCTTATCTGGCACTGACTGGATATCCACATGATACTGCTGATCACTACTAGAAGAGGACTTAGAAGACACAAAACATTGGGCTTCCCATGCAACATCACCATGTCTAAACAACGTCTCCATCCTCTTTTCTATCATTACCCTTGGCGCTCCATCCATCAATGCTCTCAAAAACTATCTTCCTCCCATCCGACATGAACTCCAACTCCATACTCCATATTCTAAAAATCTTCAATGTACCTACCAAGTGAATGTAACCATTGGATTCCCAGAACAACATTGGTATCAACAATCTCAACCACATAGAAATCATTAGTAACTGTAGTCACCCAACTGGATACTCAACCACAGAATCTTCTTAGTGCAACTCATCTTGAATCCATCCTCAACCATCACACTGATGCCTAGAAACTCCTTTGCCTGCAATCCTCTCTTCACCACCAAACCTTGATCAATGAAGTTATAAGTGGTGCCGCTGTCAACCAAACATGTGACTCGCCGTTCCTTCAGGACTCCTCTCACTCTAAAAGGATGATACTTAGGAGCTCTTGACAATATAGAAATAGTACCATGTACTGTATCACCTGTAGCTATAGCATCAAGCACTAACTGCTACTCCTTATTCTCATTGTCTAAACTAGTGTCTTGGACTTCATCATCATCAATATCGGAAGTGACATCTATGTAATGGGCTTTTCCTTTCCCAAGGCATCTATGAATAGGCTCCCAAGGTTCCTTGCATGAGAGACACAATTTCTTCCTCAATCATTTTTGGATTCTATGTCTGGATTTGTCCTTCTAGGCCATTCCTTCTGAAAATTCCTCTTGGGATCCTTTCTTGAGGAAGAGAAGGGTTTACTTTGAAATTTGTGTTTGGAAGGTGCTGAAAATTGCATGCCTTTAGCCATCTTAATAGCATCTTGCAACAAAGGTGGATCTAGGGCTTTCATCCAACCATGAAGAGGCTCCTCTAAATCCTCAATGAAGAGATAAGTCAATCTGCTCTCAGAAACATTTGGAACCAAGACTGCAAGCTTTTGAAATTCAAATATATAGGCATCCACTGAATTCTTCTATTTGAGTTGGGCCAACTCTTTGAAAAACTGTTCGGGATTAGTTTTGTCAAAGCCGTAAATTAACCTCTGAGTGAAATCAACATAAGTAGTGATAAGGCTATGACCTTGTGTAACCAACCCATTATACCACCAATCATGTGCATCTCCCTCCAAGTGTAAGGTAGCAAACTGATTTACTTCCTTCTCGAACATAAGGTTTAAATTGAGATAGTTATCCATCTTTTGAATCCATGCACATGTCATGCATCTATCTGAACCATCGAAAGGAGTAATAGTTACCTTTCCCAATTTTTTTTGCAAATCATGGTTGTGATTTCTCTCCACTCTAGGTCTGTTCCTCTACTTCAATTGATAGAAATCCTATAGAGACATTGTAGATTAAAACTCATCACCTAGAGATTGCCATTCCCTCTCATAATCATTAAAGCTCTCTCCTGCACCCTACTGTCCACCTTCTTGTGCTCCTTGCTGATCCAAGAAAGTAGGCATAAGAGGTCTACTTAAGGAAGCTTGAGTGGTTCTAATGTGAGTGTTGGTATTGTTTCTTGAATTGCTAGCCTCCCCATTGCTTCCATTGTTTCCACCTGCATGTTGATAGTCCCTATTATTATTCTG
The DNA here is from genome assembly GCA_027924645.1 of Cunninghamia lanceolata. Classification (NCBI taxonomy): domain Eukaryota; kingdom Viridiplantae; phylum Streptophyta; class Pinopsida; order Cupressales; family Cupressaceae; genus Cunninghamia; species Cunninghamia lanceolata. The sequence continues at coordinate 1,118,103 of BSBN01000312.1, forward strand.
GTTTCCATTGTTGTATTCCATGTTATGCTGCACAAATTGGGACAAAAGCTGCATTAGATCACACTGTCCTCTAGCAATATCACTAAGGATTTCTCTAGTGTTGGGTTCCTCATGATTTCTGTCACCCATGATGTCTTCTTCTTTAGAATATGAGCTAATACACTACTGCCTTCTTCTGTATGTAATGTATTCTCTATCCTTAGGATTCATAAATCAACATTCATTAGATAAACTTGTCATATAAACCCTTTAGGCTGGAAAGATCGCTTGGTCTGATACCACTATAAGATCCCTAATCAAATCTACCCTAAATTTCTGATTTTTATATTTTCAAACCCTAGGCCTGAAATCTGATTTTTCTATTTTTGAATTGTAAATGGTTTTGGATAGTGAATATATGTATGCCAATTGCTCAAATATACGTCATTCATGATCCTTTGTGAAGATAACATCAACCATATATTCTACCACATACTATGACCATTCTAATGCAAACAAGACGACATAAAGTTCTAATTTCTAAATATGATTAACTGCTGCTACAAATCAGATTACTCAAAATTGAAATTACATCAAGTTTCAAGGCTCAAACATGGTTAAACATAACTCAGATATCTATTGTTACAAAATCAGACCTTTACATTGATAAACAAAGGCTCATACATACCAAAAATAGTGGATAATGATGTCTTATTTCAAACCCTAGATGAATGAACTATTTTGGCACTTGATGATACACCCATGAGACTCAAAAATTTGTGATTTCTCCTCCACAGTATGCGCCACTCCCTTGTAGATGAAAATGACATGCTAATGAAGGGTAGCATCTAGAGTTTGACCTTTAAATGCTCCACAAACTTGAAATCACCTCCCTTGGATAATGGTGCTCACCCTAGGGTAAAACCCTAGCAATAATCTCTAATCAAATACCTCAAAATATGATACTCTAATCTGATATAAAATTTGAATATAACTTTCAATCTCCAAAATTGCATTTGGTCACAAATCTCACAATTTTGGCCCTAGGTCTTCTCCTCTCCAATCTACAGAAAGAGATGTCTTTGAAGCTCAATCGTCTTCTCCAAATCACCAATGAAGTGAAAATGTGAACTCCATATGAATCCACCTCAAGATGGAATTGGGTTTTCGTCCAATCCACCAATATTCCAAAGGGTTTTCATCCTTGGAATATGTTGAACCTAAGTTGCAGCCATAAGAGAAAATCTCCAATGCAATTGACAAGATATGAATGATGCAAATGACTTGCTTTTTACTTTCTTTTATAGCCACCAAATAAACTTCCTCCTTGGCCGACCTCCTTTGTGGCCGACTTCCTTTTGGCAATTCTCTTTATTTTATTTTTGTTTTTTCTATCAAGTGGCTCACTTTTATAATAAAGCCATTTTATATTACAAATAGGTCCAGCTTGATTAATTAAATATAAATAATCAAAAAGTGACTTAGGACTACTTAGTATTTAATTAATTAGATTATTCCCTTGCCACTCTTGACTTAGCCTACGGGAATAAAATAGGCTAGCCGACTCCGTTGGGTGATCACTCGAAAAAAGGGGACATTATCTTAGTTGGCATATGCTGAATCATTTAAACATTATAAGAGGATGAATTATGCCTTTGTGATGCATTTATACATAAGGATGGACGAGAAGTTGCATAATTTTTAGAGTAGACTAGGGGTGTTATTTTGGAGTGGGTAGACTAGTCCATTTGATTTTTCGTCATTCACTTACACCATCATATTTAGGTTTTCATCATTTCCATATATACTTTCTAGGTTCCCCAACAATCATATGGTTATGCTTGAGTTTTGTAGGCAAGTGTTTGAAGTGCATTTCTTGTTGAGAAAATACAAATAAATGACAAATGTTCTTGTTAATATAGGATTTTACAAATACAAAATTATTGTTCATGCTAAGGAGGTGAGCATTAAACTTGCTAAATTTAACCTCAACCTTTTCTTTGAAAGTCATATATATGATCTAAAAGGTATTTTATCTTAGAGGTAGGGAACTCATTTTTGACATGTGCCAAATATAGATTTTTTTTGGGCAAATTGTATAGATGAATATGGGCAAGGAGGAGGGATAACATGTTTTCCATGAAATAGTTTATTGATTTCATCCTTGAAGAGGTTCACGAGAATTTTTTAGATTTAGATTCAAAAGTTGTATCTTCTTGTTTCATTGTAGCCAATTTGGATCAGTAGCCTTAGACATGGTGAATTGGAATATTAGAGGAAATAGTTCTATCCTCGATAGGAGCAAATTGATCCTAGATAGAAGTAAGGCATTTTGTAGTAAAAAAGGTCACATAAAGCAAAATTCAACTTGTTCATCACATTATCATTAGAAGAATGAAGTGCCTTTTTCGTCTTCACTCGTGAGATCTAAATTAACATTGAGAGTAGTAGTAAGACTCATGAAGAAGAAAATGTTTAGATTCCATAGGTAGCAAGTATCACAAATATTTCCTAGGCAATACTAAAATTGAAGATGGTTGTGACGAAGAGCACGATATCTCCTTGTCATCAATTAAGTCTAGAGCTTGGCATTTTATCTCTGATTTTGATTTTAGCTTCTAGTTGTCATGTATCTTCTCCTTCTAGGAGTCCCTCTGTCAATTCCCCTTCACTCATTTATGGGATCTTTCACCTCCTAGTTTTTCCTTTCTTATCACCATGAATCCTTCCCCTAGCCCTCCTACAAGGCAACAACTAGAAAAAGAAGTCCCATCATGGGCCAACATTTGGGATTACTAGAAACAGAAAGGTGATTGTTTCTTACCAAGTTCATTTTGATGCATTTTCTTCTCTTTTATCAATGCTTGAGCCTAAGAAACCATAGAAGTAATAGAGGGTGAAGACGAATAGGGAAGGTGATTTTGTTTTAGAGATTGCAGTTCCTTTCGAGGGGAAATCTATATGTGAGATTGAGCCCACAAATTTCTAGTTGATTGAGACTAGTTTTGGGATAAGGACATGATAGGGGGATGTGAATCTTCTTGATGTTGTCACAAAAATATCAAATAAGGATTCTTCAAGGATGGTGGTCACAAAACTGCCCTGAAAGCTAAAAATAACTAGCTTAAGGAATTCAAAGATTGCCTCCTATTGTGGTCTCCATAACACACTCCTTTTCTTTTTGAAATTGGGGACCCTCACTTTATTTTTGTTTTAATCTTTGTTCTAACTTGTGCATTTTCTTAGTTTGGCAAGGTCATGTCATGTTTGGGTTGTGTCATTTTCATTGGGTTTGGGTTGTGTCAATGTTGTTTGTTTAGAGCCCATGAGTTTTCACATGGGTACATAAATCATCTTGTTGAAGCATCTTGGTATCTATGAACTTGTTGGAAAAAGAAAAATTTGAATTTTAACGAAATTCTTCCAAGTCCATAATCAAAACTTGCTTTCCTAGGAAATTCAAAATTTTCTTGTGTTTTTTCAAGTTGCAGAATCTTAATCGAAGTCCAAACCTTGAATTACATCTTCTTAGGCTTTATTAACCATTTCACACGCATGCAAGTGTGTAGTCGGGGTTTGAACCCCAAATTTACATGCAGTTAGACTTTCCCAATTCACTTACAAATGATGTAAGAAACTGCTTGAATCCCAAACTTTGAATTGATACACTTTGTCTTATGAAAGATGTTTCACAAGACATGCAAAGCCATGCTGTGATCTCGAACCCCAAGTGGGTGGACATTAATATTTGCATGTGTGAGTTTGTTTATAGCCATTTGCCTCTTCATATTCCATCATTTCTCTTCTTTTGCTTTGTATTCCATGAGGATTTGGAATTATTTTGAGCTTGTTTGACTCCCTTGGCTGTTCACCTTCTAGATTTGAGTAATTTGTCTTAGTGTGTTCAAGATTTGGCACTTTGTATTCACATTATTTTCAAAGTTTTGTTTGTCTTTCCTCTTTCATATTTTCTTTGTTGTTGAATTAGGGCTTCAATGCTGTAAAATATTTCGTTTGATTTTGCATTCATTAGGGGAAATTTATATAAAAAATGAGTCTCCTAAGAAACTCTTAGAAAATAAAACTTATATAATACAAATTACTTAACTAACGAGTTAAGTGGGGACATATATTTCTATTATATTATTATTATTATTTTTTAAAAGTTATACTTCCTAATTTTAAAACAATCTCTTTATGTTTTAAACTCAAATTTTACTTAAAGAATATGGTTGAATTTAATTTAAGAATTTTTAAGACATGTTAAAAAAAGAATATTTTCAATAACTTTATTTTATTTTATTTTTCCTAAAATTTAAATATTTATTAACTTTTTATATTTCTATTATAATTCGTTAATATATATTTATTAGTTTTTTTTAAATGTATATAAAAAATAAAAAGTAATTTTAGAATAGTTTTTTTAAACAAAAAAAATAAAAAAAATATTTGTTATCTTTTTAATTTTATGTTTTTTTCCTCCAATAAAATTTTATTATTTCTTTTTTTTTAATAATTTTTTAATTTTAGATTGAAAGTATAAATTGAAGATAAGTTTAGAACATTTATCCATTATTTATTTATATATTTGTTTATTTAGATACATACTTTTTTGTCTCTAAAATTTATAGCTCATATTTTATATATTATTTTATATATTTTTGAATTAATATATTATATATGGTTTTAATATATTTATAATTTTATGATTTTATATATACTTAGATTTATAGTTTCATAGGTTTGCATTTATTATTTTTAATAACATTAATATTATTAATTTAAATAATTATTTTGTATTTATTATAAATATAAAAAATTAAATATATATATATAATGTCGTAAATTGCATACCCTTGCAATTTCACTCTATATTTTGGCTTTTCTTTAGTGTTCATTCCCTTAGTCTATTTGTAGGTTCATTTTAGCCCTTACATTAGCCTTTTTTCTTCCCATGGTGCTTAGGCCTTGCTTCCTATGTTATCTTTTCATCAAATCAATGCCACTTTTGTGTTAGCCATGTGATGTTCTTGTGTCTTGCCATTTTTGAGCCTAAACTATTTGGACACTAGTGCTACGTGTGGACGTCCGCGTGAGTGCTAGTGTCCCACGACAATTTTTGTGTTTTGTGGCCATTTTTGTTTGTTTCTCCATTTGTCATTTTTGGTGGTTAGCTATAATGCCTTGGGAATCTTCCAAACGGCTCATTAACCTCTTCCTCTTCCCTCTTCTCATTTTTGAATCTATCTTTTCATCTTTGCATGTTTCTTGAATCTTCTTGGCTGTCTCTTGCAACTGGCTTGCATTCTACAATGCTCTCAAGCTCTTTAGCTCTCTACAACTTTTAGCAGCATTCCTCGTCAACTCTCTCTCTTTCATTGGATTATTCAAGCTCCTTTCCAAGTGATTTTGTTCTTGTTTATTGTTATTGCATGTTTATTTTGTTGTGCCCTTGAGCACGTTGGGATCCTCACATCCCTTCTATTTTTTTCATTGTAGTTTGCACTATTTACACAGTCAGAGCTCTTACCATTCCCATGCACATTTGGGATAGGAACATTCACACACATTTTTATTTATCTATCTATTTGGCTGTTGTGGAGGTTGAAAGACCAAAGCAGGGGTTTGACTGAGGCAAACCCCCAAACAACCCTAACCATTTTTCTTGTTCTGTGTTGTGTAAGTTAGAGAAGAAGAAGATTCAAATGCATGGGAGTTTGTTTATCTTCCTTCTTCCTCTTGTTAATTAATTTCTTTCATTTAGATGTGCTATTTTGTTGATTTATTATGGAACTTGAATGTTGGGTACTCATTCTGGTTTTCTACATAGACTAGATGAGGTTTTGAACTTGAGTTGGATCATACAGTACAAATTTATCAAGTTTTATTGCTATCAGGATGACAACGCTACTCGGTGATGTCCTCGCGATCCACTAGCGTCCAAGGCCAAGGCTCCCCTGCTTTGGTGACATGCTATTTTCTCCTTCCTCTTTTTTGCTCTATATTTAGTTTTTGGAATTTGTACTTCTATTTTTAGTTAGTTCAAGTTTTAAATTCCAGCTTATGTAATGTAATGACAAAAGTGGTGATATCACTTTTTCTTCGTTATAATATATATAAAGCTCACATTGCATATAAAAATAAAATTAAAGAAGCTCAAATTCTTTAATTTTCATACTTCTATAATTTTTAAGCAAACTTTAAATTTAAATGTTTCTAAAGCTTTAATTATATATATATTTGTTTTATTTTATAGTCATTTTTATGGTTGTTAAATTTTTTAATATAAAACAATAATTAAAAAAATGTAAATAATATATGTGTGTATATATAATTTATATTAACATTAATATTTAAAAAACTTTAAAGTCACAACAACATCAGTTGTTGTAGGTGCATATAAAAAATAAAATTAAAGAAGTTGGAGCTTCTTTAATTTAATTTAATCTTATATGCGGTTTCTTTAATTTTTGTATTAATATATATATACATACATATATTATATGCTTATTAAAGAATGACATAATATTTTTATGGAGAAAAGATTTGTTAATTTTTTTTTAGATTTGTTTTTTCCTAAGAACAACCACTTTTTTGTTGGAGAGTTTTATATCAAACCCACATAATTGTTTAGCTACCCGATATAGGAGCACGAGCCTTAGGATGAAACCTCTTCGACTGAGAGCCAAGGCCTGAGGGGAGCATGAGCCTTAGGCTGAAACCTCTTTGGAGCACGAGTCTTAGGCTGAAGCCTCTTTGGTTAAGAGCTAAGGATTGAGGGGTATCCATTCCACCAAAGTCACTCGAAGCATGCTCTTGGCCTCATCCTTTATGGTGTTGGGGCTTTACACTCAATAAGACTTGACCCCTAGTGGGCTCATTCAAACAATTCCACTTCACCAGTAGACTAAGGGCCCATTGACAACACATTTTTTTTTAAAAACACAATACATTCTATAATAGAATTTAAGAATGATAAATCCAAAACACAAAAAAAAATCTTTATTTTTTACAAATATTATTGAGATGGAGTAAGATATGTAGAGTCAAATTAATTTTAGTGAGTTAATTCATATGATTTTAGAAAGTTCAATAATTGATTTTTGTTAGGTTGATGTCATTCTTAGGAGGCCCATTTTAAATGTAAATCTCCCCTAATGATTCTTGTTTATCTCTTTGATCCATTTTAAAGATGAGCTTAAGGTTTTATTTCATGATTAATAGAGGGCGTAACTTGGGAAATGTAATCTTAGCTAGGGCTTGCGTTCTCACTATATATTTTTCTTATGTAAACCCTAGTCCTATGTTTGTTAAATTATACATGTTTTCCTTTTTGAGCTGGTTCAATTAGTGAAAAATTGGGCTATGCTCTGAAATGTGTAAGTGCATAGGCTTGTCAATTGACCTCAAACCTTGGAAGTTTTTCATCTCAGACTTTTTGAACTATATACATGTAAAAATTTAATTGACTCTAAAGTCCAAAGACCTCCATATTATTTTTATTATGCAAACCCTAGTCCTATGTTTGTTAAATTATACATGTTTTCCTTTTTGAGCTAGTTCAATCATTAGAAAATTGAGCTATGCTTTGAAATGTATAAGTGCGCAGGCTTGTCAATTGACTTCAGACCTTGGAAACCTTTCATCTCATATTTTTGAACTCAAAAATATATACCTGTAAAAATAAAAATTGACTTCGAAGTCCAAAGTCCATTATTATGCTTCAAGATTGAAAACGTGTCATGCCAAATGTTACATCCCTAACTTTAACCCTGATTTACCTTTTACTTTTGAATAAATTAGTAGATGATTACATATGATTTAATGATTTGATGTTTAGTAAAAATGTCTATAAAAATCAATGTTTTTGTGAGTCATGTTTAATTGACTATATAATTGACATGTCTCTATAAGTTGTCAAGATGCTATGATTTCATATGGATTATGAAATGATTTTGATACACTAATCTTAAGTTGATTGACTGCTAGTTGCATTCAGGAAAACAGGTTTCCACCTCTCCAAGAAAAGGAGGGAGAGCATCATCGGAGAGAAGGGAATAGATATAAGGAAAGGTATAGTTTGTCGCCATCTTAAGTATTGTTGGTGCAACTGGTGAACCTAATTAAGTCGGGTAAGTGATACTTGACCCTTTTGGTCTAAGTACATTTCTCGACTCGACTAGCTATTGATGTCGTTTAAAGTCATTTTAATGTTGTTTAGCGTAAACCTTGTCGCTTTGGGAAAGTGATGTTATGAAGGTTATATGTTAGTGGTTTTGCGACTAAGACAACTTTCTATCAGGAATGTCGTTCTTTGCATCATAAATAAGATTGTGTTGCGTCTTCTATGATGTAGTTGTTAGAATCGATAAGTGTGTTTCTTGTTAATAGTCTTAACGTCAAAATCCACATTTCAAGTAATTAGAATCGACGTGATTTTCTTTTATACGTGAAGGGGAGTTGTATTTGACCCAATCATGTATTATGCATAGTTTATGTTGCATTATTATAAACATTATTATTAATAATATTATGTTTATTTTAGACTATTATAATACATAAATATTTAGAATGGTTGGTGTGCAGTTGCTTATGGTTGTATGTGATAACAACCTTCATTTTACGATGAAGTATACCTTCTTAACCGACTCGATAACTTAGAATACTTTAGAGAGAGAGAGTTGTAGTTGTATAAGTGAGGAGTGGTATTTAATAACCACGTTTTCCTCTAACTACATGCTCGGGCTAAGAGCATTTGGAGGCATGATACGTGGAGTTCTCCACGGTCTAGTGGAGAAGCCCATGACTTGTGGGAAGTTAGTATTAACAAACTTGTAAGCAGTTGAAAACGGTTTCCTGTGTTCGTTACGACCATTGCTTCCTTTTAATATGCATGCCTTTGTGGAAGTTAAGGGAGACACTATCTAAGGAATGGACTTCAAATCCCTGGCATGATAGGAGTTACATGAACATCGGTATCATTGGAAAAGAAAATGTGTATTTGATTCTACGGGGCTACTCTTAACAGTTGAAAGGGCCAAGTTAAGGTTATCTCGTCAATGGGAAAGCAATGTAGTGACAAGTATTATTTGTTGAACCATTTATCAGGTTCTCTACTTGATGTTGCAAGGGGTAAGTGCACTGATGGCTTTTGGAATGCCTCTCATCGCTAGTAATGAAGGAGATGTCCCCGATGACAGCGAGTGCCTATATGTGCTATAGACTTTAAGGACCTTGGAAGTTTTGAGCGAAGTGAACAAGAGGTTATGCTTCTCTCTATTCTTAATTTAGCATGGAGAGATAACAATAGTGATCACATAAGGAAAGAGAGGTCCGCAAACTAACGAGCCGAGAGGAGAGAATTAGTACATTCCTTAGAAAAGAAAGATTGTTGGCATTTGACACCCTTGGAGAGAGAATTTTGTAGGAGTTTGTTGTTATTTATTTGTAGTTCGACATACAAGAGGTATGGCCATTCATCTTACCTACTTTTATTCTATACTTTGACTGCAAACCAACAAAAGCTTATACACCTAAAACTTCTATTCCATTATCTATCTCCATAAAAAGTATATCTGCTTCATACCTGTAATAAAATATTTCTTTATGAGGCCGAAAGACCTTGCTGTCAATTATGAGCAAATTGAGCCAACCAGTTTTATAATGGCAGTGGCCAAAATACCTTCACATCGTTCTGTTTATGATGATTGAATGGTGATGTTATCATCATTTTGATACTGGCAGAATATTTTGTCATCTAGGCGTGTAGGTCTAAGAACTTGTTGTTGCTATGTTTTGGGAGGGATGAAAAGCTTTAAAATTTATGTAAACATGAATCAATTTGGGTTGGTTTCCTTGGGTAAGTATACATGCATGAGTTCGAAAGGTTTTAGGTATCCAAGAGAGGGTATAAATCCTAATACCCCTATTTTATGAACAATTTAAAATGTGACCAGTATCATTGAGTTATTACTGCCTTGTGATAGCAGTCGAGGACCTATGAGCCTAGGAAGAAATTATTTATATCTCAGAGTTATTTATTGTAACCATAAGATTTGCGATTGATAGCCTCTCACTAAGAGAAAAAAGAAATACCTTGATATCATGATTATAATCCAAGGTTGATCATAGGTTAGATCTTTTGTATTTTAAAAACTATTATACTCGAAGGGTATCATCCAAGAGTTCATACCCTATTCTATAATGAAGGACAGTGAACACTAGAAAGTCTTTAAGATTATAAGTGTTGTATTGTGTTCAAAACCAAATGGAAAACAAGATTGATCTTAGTCAAGTATATTTATATTATCAATAGTTAATTCGTATGCTTTATGAGTAATAAGGATGGGTATAGTGCCTAAAGATCTAGAAATGAACTGGGGATACCTTACTCTCATTATTATTATGCATGAGAATTCTAAGTGAGAAAAAGGAACCGCTGGAAAATAGAAATAGATCCTTTAGTCGATGTTGAAGATTATGATAGTTCTATAAATGAAATCTTGCTAGTTTTCTCAATGAACTTTTTGGTGAGATGATATCTTGAAAACAAGGAGGATGCAACATGGATAATGATTGCTTCTTGTGAATTAGAATTTTCTCTTATCATTTTTGTAATTCATATCGAGAGAAGCAGGTGACACAAGAATGTAGAAACCTAGATAACTTGTAATAGTAATTATTACTTATATCATGATATCTCGAGAGAGAGAATAAACTAAGATATGAAAAGATATTGATCTCATAGGTTATGTTCAATAAAACGTAATTTAATGCTAACCACATAGAGGGCAAAGTTAGCCCAAGGTCAAGCATCACGGAAGTGATTTACTCTAAGTTGGGTATGTTGGAAGATTTGATTCTCATCTCCACATGATTGTTATACTTAAAACCATTGATATAGGTTGATTGACATGTACTCAAAGGATGAAAATTTCTTATGAGTCTATAACCTATCATAATGGAGAGTCAATAGACTTAAAGTAGACCAAAAGATTGAAAATATTTTGTTATCATAATGACTTAAACCTATTTGGGTTCATATATTGATCTCAGTCAAAGGACTAGATTTGAAAAGTGTTAGTATCCATCAAGATATCATATGGATGGGGTCATACCTCACATCCTATGCTTATTCATGTTATGTGAATTGTGATTTCAAACAATGTCAAGTGATCTAGGGAAGATTAGAGGTGTCTATTCCCATGTTTTGTTATATTTATGTTATTATCTTTGAAAATCAAAGATGTTTGATAATCCCATGTATTGGATAGAGAAGTTAAACCCTAGTTTTTAAACAAGGAGGATTTAGAAAACCTATAACCCTTAAGTTGGCTATGACATTGTATATATATATATATATATGGGTCGACTTTGAAAGGTCAAGAAAACCATATTGGTCGACAGTAAAAGGTCAAGAAAACCAGAGAGCAAGACAAGAAGAGTCTTTGTAGTACTTTTACAAATTTAAGTGATCCTATGTTAGAGTCGAAACATGTTATAACACATCAAGGATGATTGATAAGTGACAGAAGATCATAGACCATAGATATTGCAAGTATGCAAAGAGGGAATCTCTGAAAGGTTAGAAATTACCTAATCAATATATATATATTGCATGTATAACCTAGATCAAAAATTATTTCTAAGTCAGATTGACTAGAATGAGTTTTCAGTACAGACAAGTTTGTGTCTAGAGTTACTAACTGATGAAAGTCAAACGGTAAAATGAGATAGTCTCTAAGTCGAGTTAGAGATGTGTGTCTAGATGGCATGACCAATCAATATGATCATACTAATCTAGAAGGAATCTAGAGTTATATGGTTGATTGAAGTTATTTAGGACACAGTACTAGGACTCTGATGGCAAGATTTGATAATTCCTTATATCTATACCCTTCGTGAAGGGTAGGGCCACTTTCAGAAAGGAAGGTGAGTGGGGGACTGCCGATCTGTGGTTGGAGGTAAAGCACTAGGATGATGCTCTCCCTCTGAAGTAGAAGACTCACCAAGACTCGTGAAGATGTATATCAATCTTTCCAGATGTAGTGTAATCCATGTTATGATTTGTGACAGTGAAAATTATGAGGTAAATGATGCAGAGACATCCACACTATATCATTCGCATATAGCATGAATGTCTGCAGACCAACCTCATCATCATCATATTCCCTAAAACTACCAACATCATCATATTTCGGCTTTACTCTGTCAGCATCATGTTTCCGAAAACCAACAGCATCATCATATTGCGGACACTCGCAATCATCCTCCTGCCGACTACTATTCACCTCCTCCGCTTTCCTCCTAACATCATCATCATGATGTTCAGCGGGCGCAAACATCCTCCGGTTGCACTGTTCATCAGGCTCCGAACTCTAACGTCTTCATCATGATATTCAATATCACCTTCGTCAGCAGGATATCCAAATATCCGGTTGTTCAAATATCCTGATGACGATCACCTTCAACAACTTGCCTTCGACGCTCCACTGCCCGATGATACAAGCAACAGCATCATGATATAAATTATCCGGTCCTCCTGATGATGATGTTAACACAACTTCCTGCTACGGACTTCCGCCGATACCTTAGCACCTTACGACAGCAGGATGAACTCGCACAAGGGGATATCTCAATATCCTGATGACGATAACGTCATATCCTGATGATGATGACGTCACCCAATATCCTGATGACCTTCTCAATACTTAGTCAAAAATCCGAACTTTCTCTCCCGCATCTACTCGCGATATGCGGATGTTTGGCACTCCCAATATGATGATCCTGATGCCGATACGCTCCTCGGCTCCTCCTGCTGATGATCACCCCGACGAACTCGCACTTCATGCACTCGAAAACATCATGCTCTCCTTCACTTATCCGGATGATGATGCCTAACCCGACTGCAGGATATTTGCAGAAATATCCTGATGATGCTGTTTTCGCGAACTTCTTCACTTAGCGAAATCTCCCTTCGCCGATCCTCCAGGGATGACCCGATCCCGTCTCAGGGTGATCTTCCAACTCAAACTTCTCAACTTGACCTAGCACATGAGGATGCTAGGGTCTTCAACATCTCTTGACTGCGATCCTGCACACCTGCATGCAAACAGAAAACAACCTACAATCTAACCTACTGTACATTGCCATTCCACCGATCAGATGAGTCAACCGGTGGAATGGATCAGTATATCCATGAAAACCTCTCAAACCAGCAATCGATCAAGCAATGGAATGCAACAGAGGATGAACACAAACAGGAATACTTTATTCGATTTCAAAAGATGCAACTACAATATGATGTTCCTCTCGCTCTGTCTCACTCTCGCAAAGTCTGATCGATGATTTACAATCAACCGATCCCATGCTTATAAAGATTTCCCTATGAGTACTACTGACCCGACTCCAAGCGGCTGGGAACTCTCCAGGCGGCTGGGAGATCCCACCGAACATACATCATGACAGCTGTTATAACTAACTAGCTAAAAATAGCAAAAGCCTAGTCAGCATGATCTTATCCTGATCAGCATGACATTATTACATGCAATTGGTCTAACAGACCTTCTTGGAAACACAAACAAGACCTAAACTACTAACTGCCTCATCCAGACCAGCTGTCAGGTAGGTGCTCCTGCACCATACTCCCCAACAGAAAAGAACTCATGTCCCATGAGTTTAGTATGTGGAAGTCCTCCACCGTTACACTTTGCTTTGTCAGTCGTCTAACCTGCTCCAGCTTTATCTGCTGCTGTCTCTTGGCTGCTCCAAGACTTCTGAACTGTAACTTGCTTTCTGGCAAGTAAATCATCATGCCTGTTGATGTAGGCCTTCTTCTCACATACCCTGTGTTTGTCAGGTTGCCTAACCAGAACCTCTGGCTAAACTACCTCTTGAACTTCTGAAGTGTTCAAGTCTATCTTCCTTTCAACTCTTATAGGACAAACAATAGTCCCAACTATGACAACATCCTTGTCATTCTTCTGAACTGGTGGCTGTTTGCACCCCTGTTTCTGAACCTGCTACTGACCTCTGTCAGTCACAACTGAAACTTTCTTCAGCTTGTTGTCTGTAACAACTCCTTTCTCTGCAGTGTCCTGAACTGCCTTCATGCCTGCTCCTCTAGGCATCTGCACATACTCCTTCTTTCCCATTAAAATGATTTGAGCTGCCTTCTGTACTGCAGCTTTTGCCTGCAATGGCATCAACTTAATAATCTTCCCATCCTTCTTGATGGTGTAGGTATTAGCATACCCATCATACAGTACCCTTCTGTCAAATTGCCATGGTCTACCTAGCAGTAGGTGACAACATTCCATAGGCAATATATCACACAAAATTCTATCCTGATATGGCCCAATCTGGAAATCCACATATGCCTGCTCAGAGACAAAAAGTGATTGCCTATCACTCACCCAAGATGCCTTGTAAGGGTGTGGATGTGGAATCCTTTCCAGCTTCAGTTTATCCACCATTTCCTGAGATACCATGTTGTCTGTTGAACCAGTATCAATGACAACTTTACATACCTTACCTTTGCTCTTACATGTGGTTTTGAAAAGAGCTCTTCTTTGCATCAGATCCTGTGATGCCTGCAAACTAATTCTCCTTAACATCAATGATTCTCCACTCTCTGGATATCCATAATTCTCAGGACCTCTGTTTGAACTCTGTGCACTTTCTTCTTCCTTCTCTTCTTGTACCAGTTGTACTCTCTTGTCACTTGTTCTATCATTTCTGGATGATGAACCTTTGTTTTCTGGACATTTGAAAGATGGATGACCAAACTCTCCACAGGTGTAACACTTTCCTGAAAATGTAGTAGAACCTCTACCACCTCCAAATCTTCCTCTATTGCCTTTCCATCCACCTCTGAAATCAGACTGTCCCTGTCCTTTACCAGTGTCTTCTTGACTCTCATTGGTTTGCTTTTGTGCAGGGGCTGTTCCTCTTCCCCTATTGTTTCCTCTTCCTCTCATGGACTTCTCATGTCCTCTATTCAGCTTTTCTTCAATCCTGATTGCCATTTGATAACAATCCTCCACATTCTTAGGGTTAGCTAACACTAACTCATCCTGTATGTTAAACCTCAAACCAGCCAAGTACCTAGCCACCTTTTCTACCTCATTCTCATGATGACCAGATCTCATACTCAACAGATAAAATTCCTCAGTATATGATTTCACATCCCTGTCTTTCTGCTTTAAAAATTGCAGCTTCTTAAACATCTGGATTTCATAATCCCTTGGCAAGAATTTCCCCTTGATCCTTGCTACCATCTTATCCCATGAAGTGATCTTAGACTTCCCTTGTTTCCTTCTCTCAGATTGTACATAATCCCACCATACCAAAGCATGACCTCCTAACTTGGTCTTTGCAATCTTTACCTTCTGATCCTCAGCAACATCTTCACATTGAAAGTGATTATCCAGTGCAGCAATCCAGTCCAACAACTCATCTTCATTCAAGCTTCCAGTATATTTGGAAACATCAACCTTTACCTTAGGTTTTTCACTCTGCACTGCCTTTAACAGTTTTGCCAACCTCTGGTCTTCAGCATCCAGATCTTCAGCTAACTCTTCATACTCTTCAACAGTATCTGCATCTTCTTCAGACTCACTGTCTTCCACTTCCCTCTTTTTGTTCTTTTCCAGGGCTGTCAGCCTGGCTTGAAGTGCTTCAGCAAGCTCCTTCATCTTCCTCATCTCTCTAGCATGTTTCTCCTTCATCTCCTGCAATTCCCTTGCAGTACCACTACCTTTAGGAGGCATTTTGTCAACCTCTCAATCAACACACAGCACAATCAACTCTATCTCTACCTCTGCCCTTTCGGTGACAGAATCAACACACAACAGCCCAGACCTTTTGCTGAGCTCTGATACCACTCTCGCAAAGTCTGATCGATGATTTACAATCAACCGATCCCATGCTTATAAAGATTTCCCTATGAGTACTACTGACCCGACTCCAAGCGGCTGGGAACTCTCCAGGCGGCTGGGAGATCCCACCAAACATACATCATGACAGCTGTTATAACTAACTAGCTAAAAATAGCAAAAGCCCGGTCAGCATGATCTTATCCTGATCAGCATGACATTATTACATGCAATTGGTCTAACAGACCTTCTTGGAAACACAAACAAGACCTAAACTACTAACTGCCTCATCCAGACCAGCTGTCAGGTAGGTGCTCCTGCACCAGTAAAACTCTTCTTTATGCCAAGTGCAGTTTGTGATTTGTAAATGAAAAGTGAAAGGATTTCACTATGATTCTAGCTTTGATTATTTTATGATTTCAAGGTTGAAATTATATAGAAAGCTATATCTTATTTCTTGTGATTATGCAATTGAAAAAAAAAAAGAAAAAATTCTCTTTCATGTTTACCATGTTTATTTACTTTCTAGTAAAATTCTTGAGTTTATTCTAGTATTATGGAAATGGATGTTACATATGGTATCAAAGCTAACTGGGTTCAACACATGGACCTATGAGCTCATTACGAGAAAACTTGTTAACATTCAACAAAGAAGAACCATGAAAACTATTAGGAAGACTATTTTCACAACACTTACCCAAGTCAATGTTTAAGAAAGAACCAATTGAGGAATTAAAACTCCAAGAGCAAAACAATTTTGCTAAGGTTGTATAGTGGAAAGATTTTCAGACTTTGACTAGAAAGGTAAAGCCTTGGTCAATTTCTAATTAGACTAAGAGCTCAGGTAGAGCGGTGTCTGTATAAATTCAAGATCACTGTTATTTCTCAAGAACTTAAGGATGGGAAGATCCAAAAGTAATCCACTAGGTGCAGGACCAACTGAGTGTTGAAGATCCTAAAAATTATATAAAAGATACATAGGTTCTAGTCTAACTTCCAGATGGCTTGGAATGAGCCAAGTGGAATAAAAGGATCATTTCTAAACAAGTAGTGACATAATGGCTTAGAATGCTAAGAAAAATGGTACAAGATTTGGAAATGTATTGGTTTTGCAGGATAATTCATAATAGTTGTAAAGAGAAGAAGCTTGTGTGCTATCTGTAATCTCTGTGTGTTTCTATAGCACGATCTTATAATATGAGTGATGAACGATAGACACTCCAGGAAATTGGAGTGAGTGTGATATAACATTTTGAGTTGTAAAATCTTTTGAGCATGATGAAAGTCTTAAGGGACTTATTTTTTTTGTGCCTATACCATGATTTCTAATCCACTGTAAGTTTTTGGAAAACTCAAGTGCAGTGTGGCAATCTACTCCCTTGTTAGTGACTTGGTCAGTCACGTAGTGCATAATAAGTGTTTCTTTGGATTTTGACACTTCTTTGGATTTTTGGTAAAATCCCTTTTGATACTTGCATGGATCACCATTGTTATATTCCTTTAATTTGAAATGGTCTAGCCACTAAATTTTGAAGACTATTTATTCTATGGCCAGTTGGTCAAAATTTGATTTATTGTCAAAAATGAGCTCATTCTTTTGATTTATTGCTGAAATTAAAAATTGTTTATATTTTGATATTGATTTAAGTTATTATGGTGGCTATACTAGAACATTTTGGTTGCTCACTATCTTTGATGTAATGTTCGTCTCTATCATGTCCTAGATGTGCCTCTGATGGATTGTGTAAGGGAGTGAATTGTAGAAAATGCACCTAGTATGTCCTTAACATTACAGAAGAAAGAAGCCTTGTGTGGAAGGAAATTTGTTCCAAACCCTTTTAGGATTATATAATTAATATGTAAGCTATTGGAAGGAGGTCTTACGTTGATATCACCTTTTGAATCTTGTGTTATTGTATGCGGGCAGACGGGTAGTCCAGTAAGCCCAGGTTAATAGTCTCTCCAAGTCGAGCAGGGTGGTGAACCATGACTACGTTCATTGTGAAACATATACTTATATAAAAACTATGGCCATAGTGAGTGACATTGCCACCACGTGCACTCGTCAGTTCACAGTACTCCGGACACTTAGCTAATTAGAGTTATCATACTTGGTTGGAGGGTATCCATGGTAGTGCGATAAAGTTAGTTAAGTGGGGATACACACCAGAGCTCAGATGGCAACTGAGAGGGTTTCTGACACAACCTTTCGTTGAAGGGTAGGATTTCTTCCAGGCAGGAAGTGTGCAGGGGAACCGCTTAAGTCTGTGATTGGAGGTAAAAAATAGTCGGGTGATCTATTTTCCCTCTCATAAGTGGCATGCCGAGTCTTGAAGGATAGTTGAACTAGATAAGGAATTCTGACCCTTTCTCTTGTATTTACTTATCAGTTTATTTAAATGATACATGAAATAAATGGAATACATACTTCATGAATAACCTTTTTGGCTAGAAAAGTGAAAGTTGATGTTACTCTTGTATCTTAAATAATGAATGGCAGTACCATACTTGCATAATGCTATTAAACTTTGGTTCTTGATGAACCTGTGATTGAAGTGGATGGTTACTTCATGTGAAAAGAGTATCCACCTCTTATGGAGTTTGTTATAACAACTCCTATAATTCTTCTATCTAGATAACTCCAATTGAAACATTGGACAAAAAAGATGCTGAATTCCTATAAGCTGGGTAAGCTAGAAGATAGGATTAGCAGTAGTCCAGAAATGTTGTCAGAAATGGATGAACATATCAAGTTGATCAGAAAAGATCGGTGGAAGCTATTCATAAATAGAAAAGTTTCATAAAGTGTTGAATGTATTCCAAATTAGTCCCTAGATATCAAGGACTCTTTGAAGTTTTAGATGTTATCAATTTAATTGATTACTAAATCATTCTATTACCAGGAGGTATAACGCTTTCTATAAGTTATATTTGAAAAGTATATAATAGATGACAATTATATATTTTTTAGAATGTTTTACAGGTACAGGACCTAGGAGTGGTCATGATCGAGCTTCTTAAATGCTTCAAGTTCACAAGTTTTTCTTGCATGACAGAGATATTATTCAATGCAAGGTCTAGTGGGACCAATATTCAGAGGGTTTCAGATACATTGGATCATCGAGGACGATGACTCTTATGGGGGAAGATATGTTACATCCCTAACTTTAACCCTGATTTACCTTTTACTTTTGAAGTAATTAGTAGATGATTACATATGATTTAATGATTTGATGTTTAGTAAAAATGTCTATAAAAATCAATGTTTTCGTGAGTCATGTTTAATTGACTATATAATTGACATGTGTCTATAAGTTGTCAAGATGCTATGATTTCATATGGATTATGAAATGATTTTGATACACTAATCTTAAGTTGATTGATTGCTAGTTGCATTCAGGAAAACAGGTTTCTACCTCTGTGAGAAAGGGAGGGAGAGCATCATCAAAGAGAAGGGAATAGATATAAGGAAAGGTATAGTCTGTCACCATCTTAAGTATTGTTGGTGCAATTGGTGAACCTAATTAAGTTGGGTAAGTGATACTTGACCCTTTTGGTCTAAGTATATTTCTCGACTCGACTAGCTGTCAATGTCGTTTAAAGTCATTTTAATGCTGTTTAGCGTAAACCTTGTCACTTTGGGAAAGCGATGTTATGAAGGTTATATGTTAGTGGTTTTGCGACTAAGACAACTTTCTGTTAGGAATGTCGTTCTTTGCATCATAATAAAGATTGCGTTGTGTCTTCTATGATGTAGTTAGAATCGATAAGTGTGTTTCTTGTTAATAGTCTTAACGTCGAAATCCACATTTCAAGTAATCGGAATCGACGTGATTTTCTTTTATACATGAAGGGGATTTGTATTCGACCCAATCACATATTGTGCATAGTTTATGTTGTATTATTATAAAAATTATTATTATTAATATTATGTTTATTTTAGACTATTATAATACATAAATATTTAGAATGGTTGGTGTGCGGTTGCTTATGGTTGTATGTGATAACAACCTTCATTTTATGATGAAGCATACCTTCTTAACCGACTCGATAACTTAGAATACTTTAGAGAGAGAGAGTCATAGTTGTATAATTGAGGAGTGGTATTTAACAGCCACGTTTTCCTCTAACTGCATGCTCGGGCTAAGAGCATTTGGAGGCATGATACGTGGAGTTCTCCATGATCTAGTGGAGAAGCCCATGACTTGTGGTAAGTTAGTATTAACAAACTTGTAAGCGGTTGAAAATAGTTTCTTGTGTTCGTTACGACCATTGATTCCTTTTTATATGCATGCCTTCGTAGAAGTTAAGGGAGACACTATCTAAGGGATGGACTTCAAATTCCTGGCATGATAAGAGTTACATGAACATCGGTATCATTGGAAAAGAAAATGCGTCTTTGATTCTATGGGGCTACTCTTAACAGTTGAAAGGGCCAAGTTAAGGTTATCTCGTCAATGGGAAAGCAATGTAGTGACAAGTATTATCTGTTGAACCATTTATCAGGTTCTCTACTTGACATTGCAAGGGGTAAGTGCATCGATGGATTTTGGAATGACTCTCATCGCCGGTAATGAAGGAGATGTCCCCGATGACAGTGAGTGCCTATATGTGCTATAGACTTTGAGGACCTTGGAAGTTTTGAGTGAAGTGAACAAGAAGTTATGCTTCTCTTTATTCTTAATTTAGCATGGAGAGATAACAATAGCGATCACATAAGGAAAGAGAGGTTCGCAAACTAACAAGCATAGAGGAGAGAATTAGCACATTCCTTAGAAAAGAAAGATTGTTGGCATTCGACACCCTTGGAGAGAGAATTGTGTAGAAGGAGTTTGTTGTTATTTATTTGTAGTTTGACATACAAGAGGTATGGCCATTCATCTTACCTACTTTTATTCTATAATTTGACTACGAACCAACAAAAGCTCATACACCTAAAACCTCTATTCCCTTATTTATCTCCATAAAAAGTATATCTACTTCATACCTGTAATAAAATATTTCTTTATGAGGCCAAAAGACCTTGCTATCAATTATGAGCAAATCGAGCCAACTAGTTCTATAATGGCAATGGCTGAAATACCTTCACATCGTTCTGTTTATGATGATTGAATGGTGATGTTATCATCATTTTGATATTGGTAGAATATTTTGTCATCTAGGCATGTAGGTCTAAGAACTTGTTGTTGCTATGTTTTGGTAGGGATGAAAAGCATTAAAATCTATGTAAACATGAATCAATTTGGGTTGGTTTCCTTGGTTAAGTATACATGCATGAGTTTGAAAGGTTTTAGGTATCCAAGTGAGGGTATAAATCCTAATACCTCTATTTTATGAGCAATTTAAAATGTGATCAGTATCATTGAGTTATTACTACCTTGTGATAGCAGTCGAGGACCTATGAGCCTAGGAAGAAATTATTTATATCTCAGAGTTGTTTATTGTAACCATAAGATTTGCGATTGATAGCCTCTCACTAAGAGCAAAAAGAAATACCTTGATATCATGATTATAATCCAAGGTCGATCATAGGTCAGATCTTTTGTATTTTAAAAACTATTATACTCGAAGGGCATCATCCAAGAGTTCATACCCTATTCTATAATGAAGGACATTGAACATTGGAAAGTCTTTAAGATTATAAGTATTGTATTGTGTTCAAAACCAAATGGAAAATGAGATTGATCTTAGTCAAGTATATTTATATTATCAATAGTTAATTCGTATGCTTTATGAGTAATAAGGATGGGTATAGTGCCTAAATATCTAGAAATGAACTGGGGATACCTTACTCTCATTATTATTATGCATGAGAATTCTAAGTGAGAGAAAGGAACCTTTGGAAAATAGAAATAGATCCTTTAGTCGATGTTGAAGATTATGATAGTTCTATAAATGAAATCTTGCTAGTTTTCTCAATGAACTTTTTGGTGAGATGATATCTCGAAAACAAGGAGGATGCAACATGGATAATGATTGCTTCGTGTGAATTAGAATTTTCTCTTGTCATTTTTGTAATTCATATCGAGAGAAGCAGGTGACACAAGAATGTAGAAACCTAGTTAACTTATAATAGTAACTATTACTTATGTCATGATATCTTGAGAGAGAGAATAAACTAAGATATGGAAAGATATTGATGTCATAGGTTATGTTCAATAAAACGTAATTTAATGCTAACCGCATAGAGGGCAAAGTTAGCCCAAGGTCAAGCATCACGGAAGTGATTTACTCTAAGTTGGGTATGTTGGAAGATTTGAGTCTCATCTCCACATGATTGTTATAATTAAAACCATTGATATAGGTTAATTAACATGTACTCAAAGGATGAAAATTTCTTACAAGTCTATAACCTATCATAATGGAGAGTTAATAGACTAAAAGTAGACCAAAAGATTGAAAATATTTTGTTATCATAATGACTCAAACCTATTTGGGTTGATATAATGATCTTAGTCAAAGGACTAGATTCAAAAAGTGTTAGTATCCATCAGGATATCATATGGAAGGGGTCATACCTCGCATACTATGCTTATTCATGTTATGTGAATTGTGATTTCGAACAATGTCAAGTGATCGAGGGAAGACAAGAGGTATCTATTCCCATGTTTTGTTATATTTATGTTATTATCTTTGGAAAACAAAGATGTTTGATAATCCCATGTATTGGATAGAGAAGCTAAACCCTAGTTTTTAAACAAGGAGGATTTAGAAAACCTATAACCCTTAAGTTGTCTATGACATTGTTTATATATATATAGGTCGACTTTGAAAGGTCAAGAAAACCATATTGGTCGATAGTGAAAGGTTGAGAAAACCAAAGAGAAAGACAAGAGGAGTCGTTGTAGTACTTTTACAAATTTAAGTGATTCTATGTTAGAGTCGAAACATGTTATAACACATCAAAGATGATTGATATTTGAGAAGAGTAACAGAAGATCATAGACCATAGATATTGCAAGTATGCAAAGAGGGAATCTCTGAAAGGTTAGAAATTACCTAATCAATATATATATTGCATGTATAACCTAGATCAAAAATTATTTCTAAGTCAGATTGACTAGAATGAGTTTTTAGTATAGAGAAGTTTGTGTCTAGAGTTACTAAATGATGAAAGTCAAATGGTAAAATCAGATAGTCTCTAAGTTGAGTCAGAGATGTGTGTCTAGATGGCATGACCAATTAGTATGCTCATATTAATCTAGAAGGAATCTAGAGTTATATGGTTGATTGAAGTTATGTAGGACACAGTACTAGGACTCTGATGGCAAGACTTGATAATTCCTTATATCTATACCCTTCGTGAAGGGTAGGGCCACTTTCAGAAAGGAAGGTGTGCCGAAGACCGCCGATATGTGGTTGGAGGTAAAGCACTCAGATGATGCTCTCCCTTAGAAGTAGAAGACTCGCCAAGACTCGTGAAGACATATATCAATCTTTCCAGATGCAGTGTACTCCGTGTTATGATTTGTGATAGTAAAAATTATGAGGTAAAACTCTTCTTTATGCCAAGTGTAGTTTGTGATTTGTAAATGAAAAGTGAAAGGATTTCACTATGATTCTAGCTTCGATTATGTTATGATTTCAAGGTTGAAATTATATAGAAAGCTATATCTTTTTTCTTGTGATTATGCAATTGAAAAAAAAAAGAAAAATTTCTCTCATGTTTACCATGTTTATTTACTTTCTAGTAAAATTCTTGAGTTTATTCTAGTATCATGGAAATGGATGTCACACCAAATGTGAATCCAACCTCGAGCCCTAAGATTCTAGGAAACAAGACCTTCAAGTCCATTTCACAAGAACCTATAAAATGTTAGAAAAACTCTAAACCCTAAAGTCTATTATTTCAGACTTTTGAGTCTATCTATGTAAAATGTATTGAGGGTCTGATCCCCAAGTTCTTTGTCACATCAAATTTTAGGATCAAACTTACATGTATGCAAATTGATAAATGAACTCTGAATCCCAACGTTCGAAGTCCACATATGTAGTGCCCTTCCATTCTCATCTTGGATGTGCAGATAGTCTGGCTAAGGAGCATGAAGATGAAGGTAAAATAATAGGAATATTTAGGATATGTTAGATAGTTGATGTTGCACATTATATGATGTTGGTAGATGCTACAGTCATGTTGGTGACATTCCTGATGATCCTCATGTGTGGTTTCATATGAGAGTTAGCATGTTTTATTGATAATCCTTGTTGCGACACTGATAATTCATATGCTCTGACATTGTTTTACATTCAGGTGATTATGATGTTGATCTTACTATGATTGTCATAAGTTAGAATTGATTTTTATGCGATTGATTTTGTATTATACGATGATCTGATTATTGTGTGGTGTGAAAAGAGAAAATGTCATACCACTCATTCGTGAGTGTCCAACGATGTTACGATTCTCTTTCACCCATGACTGGTTTATATTTATTATACTTGTGCATATATCATGTTGTGTGCTGTAGGTTGTAGGTATCAGACATTGACTCCACCTGAATTGACAGGTTTGAGCGTGCCTTAAACCCAATGGAAATTGTTGAATGGAGATGGTCCCCTAGTTAGCCATCATCCTTGAAAAGGATAAGTATCCAGTTTTGTACCCACTCAGTGTCGTCTGTATGGTCATGATAGTCAGTCATTGTCGTTGTGGTCATGCTTTTTGATCGTGCATAGTGTCAGGTATTTTTTAGCATTTGTGTTAGTTATTATCTATTTTATGTTATCATTGTGAGCTTGACGGCATAACACATTTAACCTTAAATTATATACATACTTTATTTATGCAATAGAAATGGGTACTATTACTGAGTAAGATAATTTTGTTTCAAAGATCTTTCGCCAACAAGTTTCAAACTGTATGATCTTGTTCTTATTATGATAAAATGTGTCATTCTTATTACTTTATTTATAATCAAATGAATAAACATTGAGCTTTGAGTGATTGAAATCACATAATGAAAACAAATTATGGTTTAATAATGTGGAGGAAGCCGCGGTACCACGGCTTTCCCATGACCCAGTTGTGGGAGCTGTGGAGCCATGACTCCCCCAATTCTTGTCATCGCTTTCGGCCTCACAGGAAGGCAACCACTTTTTCAAATGTTACATTTAAAACAAATCATTATTGATAGAAACATTTTCTAGAAGAAATGATTTCCATCAGGTTTGAATTTATAGTTTTATATTATTGACATATATTTCTAGTAATGTAGATTCTTTAGATTATATTAGTTAATTGAATCTTTTTTTCTAGTAGAGGAAATCTGACAGTGGAGTAAAGTTATTCTTTTATTGGTTTACTTTTATTTCTTTGTTGAGTATGTCTAGAACGTGGGTTCTTTGTAAATAAATATAGAATTATTTAACTTCTAATTGGGGAGTGGTGGACGGTGATCTATTACAAGTAGAGGAGGGGTTTGTGGGAAAAAATGCAAGAGCTATCTATTTTGGGGGAAGAGTTTTGTTGGACGTTGGAAGGGGGGATTTTTGGTGAAAGAGAAAAATAAATGCTCTGGTTCTTGTCTCTGAAGGATGAATAAATCTATTCTGTGCTTTTCTGGAATGATTCCGAAGAGCGCAATAGGAAGGATGCTAGCAACAATACTGTATCTGGAATTGTGCCAACCATTCACATTTGCAGGCTGAATTCTATGTTAAAGGATGCGTCATAATCAAGGTAAGTTATGTTGACCATACTCTCCTAGAAGGCATAAAAGTAAATTTACTCCAATTGGGTCTTATACTATGAAGAATTAATCTTTTCTTATGATATTCATGTTACCTCTATTATACTTTTAATGTTGATTCATTATGCATTTTCAACGAATCATACTAATACTACTCTGTAGGCTAATTTATACCATATAGGAGAGCTTTTGTAGCCATTATTGAATGATGATTAGAATGTTATACCTTCTACCTACTTAAACATAATGATTGTAAAACCTTCTCTGTGTTAGCCATATATATTACTTGGCTCTTCCCTACTGAACAATTCGCAAACCCTTAAAGTATTTTGAATTGTAAATCTTTTCTTTCACCGAGCAACCTGTGTGACTGAAGATCAACCTCTTTGGCTAGACAAGTAGTGCAAGAGCTTAATTGGCACCAGTGCTTCTTTTTTAGATTTAGATGAGCACAATTAGTGCTAGAAATATGTAGATAATGTCGCTGCCACCTTCTTTCTTTGTTTTGATCCAATCTCAAACTTTGGCAGATGTGTTTACCCTTGCATTCGTTGTTTAGTGAATGATGAAGCTTTATAGATAGCCAGCACTGCCTAGAAGGTCAACCATGCACAGATAACAATCCTGTGACCATAATAAAATAAGGGTTACTCGAGTGATTGAAGTATAAACAATTTTATCATCTAAACCTACAGACTGCATACCCAGTAAGAATTACATTCCATTAAGTGACATCTCTTTGGGGCATTTTGTCATACAACTTGTGTGCTTAGTTTGTGCTTCCTCTTTTGCATATATGTATACCAGAGCCTTATCAACTTTGATATGATGCCTCTTGTATTTAGATTTGCGTGCCCTATGAATACTCCCTCATCCATCAAAAAATGTCTTGCCATTGAGTTCTATTCCTGTCAATTGCATTGGCTTGAAAGTCTCTAAGCTATTTTAGCAAATCCATTTTGTGTGTATCCTACAATGATTACATTCCATGATTTGACATCTCTTTGAGGCAATTCGTTGAACAATTAACGCACTTTGTCTGTGCTCTCACATTTGCATACATGTCTACAAGAGCATTCCTTATCAGAATCTATTATCATTATCAAAACATTCTATATTTATATTCTTTCTGATATAGTATATGTTCTTGCATATCTTAATCGATCATATTAGTATGTTTCTTTCTTAGTGGATATAAAAAAAATGTTTGTCCATACTATATAGGTCGAATCTTAGTAGCTTGATGTTATATTAGTTCTTTACCTTTTTGGGTTGAGTATATAGTTGGCCTCTCTTGTTTCTGTTAAAAACCATTTGGATTGAAGTAAGCTTCAGTTCGACTAAATGCATCATAGAGAAGAGAGTGTCTTAGTTTTGAATCAATTTTCTTTAGATCATTTATTAAATTAGGGGGACACTAACTAATGGCACTTAGATTTCACCCACAGTCTTGAGTCTCGGCAACTAGGACTTCTTATAAGTATCATATTATTCTTTCATTCTCAAAAGACCTTTTTATGTAAGAAGAATGTGAGATTATAGAGGTGTAAGGAAAGACTTACCTCCCATACCCTATCATTCACACTTACTATTCTAATATCAAATAAAATTCTCCTTTTTAAACTAATTGATAATTACCAATTATATGTTATTATTATCTTATTTTAGTAAGATGTTATCTCTCTTGATAAAGGAAGTTAGGATAAGCTAATATTGTTTTAGAAAAAGGAAATCATTCTTGACGGTTGTTGAATTGTAAATTGTTGTTTTGGATCCTAGTTTAGTAGTTAGTATTGTTAGTTTTGTTTTGTTGAAATGACTTATTTTGTGGATTAGCCATAGTTGTGAAAAGTATCACATTTGTATCTTTGTTTGATTATCTAGGTGAGGCTTTAATACTCTTGAGTTTTTTTAATGAATGATAGAATGATATATATATATATATTGCTTTCACTTCACCTTAAGGAACTTGGTGGTCATAAAATGGAGCCTAATCTTATTGATGACTCAAATTAATGATTGTGCATAGTTATGAAAATTGGGTGAGTAATTGGACGTTAGGTTTGATATGATATAAAATGTTTAGCAATTAACTCATATGCTTTCTAAAGATTTGTTTTGGAACTAAATGGATGTCTTGTTTTAAACTCCTTTATGTTCCTTTATGTTTTGCTTATACAATTACTTTTGAATAGAATTTACAAAGTTGTCTAGATTATTAATGAGATCTACATCAGTGTAGAAAGTGGTTTAGTTTAATAATGGATAGTATCTTGTTTGGCTAAATTTTCTGTTATATAATATTTGGTAAATCTTCAAAGATATTTGAGCTAGTATTAAAATGTTAGAATATTATTGTTCTGTATTGTTGGGATAGAGTTACTTTATGTTGTTAGATGATTGATCATGATTGGATTAATGTTACATTCTTTAAGACCCATATTTAGTGCATCATATCATATGCTACATTTGTGGTAATATAATTGAAATATTGTTGAAGGATCTTAGTTTATGATGTGCATTTGAGAGTAGATGTGATGTGAGACCATTGTATTTTAGTGGTGTCAAGTGTTTATGTCATTTGGGAAGTTGATTCCAGAGGCCTAGGATGTTATGTTTTGATTTCATACAACTGTGTTGTTAGGTGTCCTGAGAGAATGATGTCTCTTGTTTATGTATGTGGGTTTTTGTAAATGATAATGTGAGATGATGTACTTTCAGTGTTGTAAATGCATCATGAAGAGGTAATAATCTCCTTCATGGATGTAGTGTTATCAAATTTGTGTTAAGTATTATGTTTGATAATGGGGAGATCTCAGTAATCGTAAAGAGGAAGTATTTTGTCTATGGTTGAGATTTGGGAGCAAGATGGTCCATGTCTTGCTCCAGATATGTGTTGTTGTGATTGCTTGAACTGGAAGTTTTGGGACAATGATTTAAGAGTTCATCCTTGCGATTATGTTTTGTATGAAAGAAGGTAAATGCCTTGCATTGTTTATGTATACTTGTCGTTATGATGGTAATTATCTTGCTTGATGGATAGGGTTTTCTAGATGCAGGTAGGGGAGTGGCTTTCAATGTGGGGCTGGTGCCCAGAGTGGTTGCCAGGGTAACCCATTGGAAGTTTTTAATCCAGTGATAACTTAATAATAAATTTAGAGGTTTGGGTAGTTTCCACACTAAATAAGATAATTGGATGCCTCACCCATGCCTTTAGTGCTCGTTCAGGCTAAGGATGGGATGAGAAGGCCGTGGTTGGCAAAATCAACTTCCTTGTCTTCATGAAAGGAATGTTGGTTCCACATGTGTCACCCTATGGGGCCGGTGTCTAGTGAGAGACTGTCAGGGTAACCCATGTCAGGGCCATGCAGTGACACTCTTCCCTACTACAGACTAGCATTCCCTAATATTGTTCTCCCCTTTCATTATGTGATTGCCTCTAGAAGTGATGTTTGAGTTACTTGTGATGTTCATATTGGCCCGTGTCATATTGGAGTCTTGTGTAGTCCTTGTACTTGTTAGTCTTTTGTATTTTTGACTGTTTGTTTAGTGGGACCTTAATGTTATATCCTAGCATGGGGGGTGGACCTTAGGGTTCCACATGGTTAGGTGGTTGTGCTTTATCTCCATTGGTTTCCCATGTTGTTGTTCATGTGCAAGAAGGATGTACCTCTTATATCAGAGTTCAGATCTTGTTCTAGCTTAAGGAGACAGATACTTATGTTCATATTCTAGTTCTATATATCAGTTGAATCATGTACTGTTATCTTGATGTATGTACTCTAATGTAATTAGGAAAGTGATGTTGTAAATAATGTAATGGTGTACTCTCTTGTAAAGGAAATTGTATATGTACTTGTAATCCTTATATACGACCTTAATGAATACTTATCTAATGTTATAATGTGAAAATATATGTGTTTATTCAATTGATGCAATTAGATTTATAATGAACTATGTTTGTTTGTTAATTCTTAATGTTGGCTAGATCTTGTTAATAGTTTGTTAGTAATGCAACCATGGAACCCTAAAGGATATGATTAACTTGATGTTTGAATAAATATGATTTACATTTCTTCATTATTTCTTTCTTTAAAATATTTTTTTTCCCTTTTTGGTTAGCATAGTCGAGCTGTTCTCTAGGGTTTCTTGGCAGGGCATTACATTTGGTATCAGAGCCAAGTTTGCAACATTGGGACCTCTAGATTGTTGTTGCTCTAGGTCAAGCATTTTTCTCCTTGTGGTGAGTTGGTAATAATACCTCTCACCTATGTGCTTTAGTATGACGTTAGAAGGTTGGTAAATTTAGGGACTTATTCTTTGATTCTGGAAGAAATAAAATTCTTTATGCCTTGTTTTACTTATGCTCTCTCCTTCTTTTCTGAAAATGTGATGTTATATCTAACAATATGTGTTTCTTGAATGTTAGTGCTTGTTGATTTGTTGAGGCCTTGAGTTCCTCTTCTGGTCTCTAGTGCTTTAGAAGAAAGAAGCATGGTTGTTGTTAGTGCATGTAATTAGGAGTTTGGTATTTGCCCCCTCTAGTGATGTGAATATCCTGTACCCATTCTGTGTGGAGTGTTGTGAAAGGTCAGTGGTGTTTTGTGTTCCCTAGTTTGGTGAAGTAATCATACTTGGGGGTTATGTTTAGCTATGGGTGTAGAAGCACCATACCATCTTTATGTTAATTGCATTGCTTTTTGTATATGTGGCATCATGTGTCGCGAGTCATATGGTTATGTGATGTTGTCGTGTGTGGGGTATCTTTACGTGGTTGCTTGATAATTTGATATCTATCTCCTAGTTGGCCATGACCTCATGTGGAAGTTCTGTTGTGGTTTATGAAAATTATCATTGTGTATGCCTCTGTAAGAACCGTGTGTAGGAGATCAAATTGGAGCTTGTGTTGGACCCATGAGATCATGAATGTAATACTATAAGTCAATTAGAGTTTTGAATTATTCTTTGTGCGATATCATACATTCCCTCTATAAATATCTTCATGCATAAGGAAGTAATTGCATATGTTCATAACTTGGTAAAAAGAAATTGTACCGCATTAAAGATAGATTTTTTTTTTTGTATATAAGTAGCGACTGTGTTGCCTTAAATTCTTGTATAAAAGTTGCTTAGATATGAAAATGTAGAAAACTTAGTTGTCTGTGTGTTTGATGTACATTCTCTAACGCATTCTGGACTTTGAGTCCTAGGGTGTTGTGTAGCGGATACTCCCTTTTGTGGCTAAAAATTAGTCACATTGTGATGTGGATTTGATTGTAATTGATTTGATTGTTTTGAAATTTTGATAGTTGTTTCATGTGATGTTGGGGGCTAATAATGAAATTTGTTTCCTTTGAACTTTCTTATAGGAGTGGCCACCAAAATTCTTTTTCTTTATACTTGATTTATTGTTAAAAATTGCTGGCATTTTGTGGCTTAAGATTGAATTTGATTATTCCCCCACTTGGGTTTGATTTTTTTTAAATTTTCTATGGTGGCTATTCTGAATGTTTGTTTTTGTTGGCCTCGTTTCGTGTTAAGTGTTGTTTCTATCATGTTCATTTCAAACCTCTGATAGTATGTTCAAGGGAGGACTCCACGGAGAAATGTACTTGGCATGTTTGATAATTAGTGGAACCATAGGAGAAATAAGAGATGAGATGTATTTTTCCTTGTTAATATGTGAATGCA
Organism: Cunninghamia lanceolata; assembly: GCA_027924645.1. Lineage (NCBI taxonomy): Eukaryota > Viridiplantae > Streptophyta > Pinopsida > Cupressales > Cupressaceae > Cunninghamia > Cunninghamia lanceolata. The sequence goes on from BSBN01000312.1 coordinate 1,149,337, forward strand.
ATTCCCTAAACCGTTTGAAATTCTCAAAATATGTGTGATTGGTTATAAGTAGATCACATGATACGTCTTAAGGTGAGGAATTTATGTCCTTCTTGTCTTTATTGAACAATTGTGCCTGTCTTATGAACAATTGCTTAATACAGATGCGTATGTTGGCAATAGAAAATTGCAATACTAATATGTTATGTTTCCACCCTAGTCTGTGAATTCCAGGAGTAAGTCAAGTTTTAGGGGGGAGGATGTAGTGCCCCTCCATTCTCATCTTGGATGTGCAGATAGTCTGGCTAAGGAGCATGAAGATGAAGGTAAAATAATATGAATATTTAGGGTATGTTAGACAGTTGATGTTGTACATTATATGATGTTGGTAGATGCTACATTCATGTTGGTGACATTCCTGATTATCCTCATGTGTGGTTTCATATGACAGTTAGCATGTTTTATTGATAATCCTTGTTGCGACACTGATAATTCATATGCTCTGACATTGTTATACATTTAGTTGATTATGATGTTGCTCTTACTATGATTGTCATAAGTTAGAATTGATTTTTATACGACTGATTTTGTATTATAGGATGATCTGATTATTGTGTGGTGTGAAAAGAGACAATGTCATACCACTCATTCATGAGCATCCGATGACGTTGCGATTCTCTTTCAATCCGTGACTATTTTATATTTATTATACTTGTGCATAGACCGTGTTGTGTGCTACAGGTTGCAGGTATCAGGCATCGACTCCACCTAAATTGATAGGTTTGAGCATGCCTTAAAACCATTGGAAATTGTTGAATGGAGATGACATATGGTCCCCTAGTTAGCCATCATCCTTGAAAAGGATAAGTATCTAGTTTTGCACCCAGTTAGTGTCGTCTGTATGGTCGTGATAGTAAGTCACTGTCGCTATGGTCATGCTTTTCTATCATGCATAGTGTCAGGTAATGTTTGACATTTGTGTTAGTTATTATCTATTTTATGTTATCATTGTGAGCTTGATGGCATAACACATTTAACCTTAAATTATATACATACTTTATTTATGCAATAGAAATGGGTATTATTACTGAGTAATATAATTTTGTTTCAAAGATCTTTCGCCAGCAAGTCTTGAACTGTATGATCTTGTTCTTATCATGATAAAATGTGTCATTATTATTATTTTATCTATAAGAGTTTGAATGAATAAACATTGAGCTCTGAGCGATTGAAATCGCATAATGAAAACAAATTATGGTTTAATAATGTGGAGGAAGCTGTGGTACTACGGCTTTCCCATGACCCAGTTGTGGGAGTTGTGGAGCCATGGCTCCCCCAATTCTTGTCATCGCTGTGGGCCTCACAGGTAGGCAGCCACTTTTTCAAACGTTACATTTAAAACAAATAATTATTGATAGAAACATTTTCTGGAAGAAATGATTTCCGTCAGGTTTGAATTTATAGTTTTATATTATTGACATATATTTGTAGTAATGTAGATTCTTTATATTATATTTAGTTAATCGAATCTTTCTTCTGGCAGAAGAAATTTGACAGTGGATTAAAGTTATTCTTTTATTGGTTTACTTTTATTTCTCTATCAAGTATGTCTAGAACATGGGTTCTTTGTAAATAAATATAGAACTATTTAAATTCTAAGTGGGGAGTGGGGGATGGTGATCTTCTGCAAGCGAAGGAGGGGTTTGCGGGAAAAAATGCAAGAGCTATCTATTTTGGGGTAAGAGTTTTGTTGGACGTTGGAAGGGGGGATTTTGGTGAAAGAGAAAAATAAATGCTTTGGTTATTGTCTTTGAAGGATGAACAAATCTATTATGTGCTTTTCTGGAATGATTCCTAAGAGTGCAATAGGAAGGGTGCTAGCAACAATACAGTATTTGGAATTGTGCCAACCATTCACATTTGCAGGCCAAATTCCATGTTAAGGATGTGTCATAATCGAGGTAAGTTATGTTGACCATACTCTCCTAGAAGGCATAAAAGTAAATTTACTCCAATTGGGTCTTATACTGTGAAGAAATAATCTTTGTTATGATATTCATGTTACCTCTATTATACTTTGAAGGGTGATTCATTATGCATTTTCAACGAATCATACTACTACTACTCTGTAGGCTGATCTATACCATATAGGAGAGCTTTTGTAGCCATTATTGAATGATGATTAGAATGTTATACCTTTTACCTACTTAAGCATAATGATTGTAAAACCTTCCTTGTGTTAGCCATAGATATTACTTGGCTCTTCCCTACTGAATGATTTGCAAACCCTTAAAGATTTTGAATTGTAAATCTTTTCTTTCACCGAGCAACCTGTGTGACTGAAGATCAACCTATTTGGCTAGACAAGTATTGCAAGCGCTTAATTTGCACCAGTGCTTCTTTTTCAGATTCAGATGAGTACAATTAGTGCTAGAAATATTTAGATAATGTCGCTACCACTTTTCTTTGTTTTGATCCTATCTCAAGCTTTGGTAGATGTGTTTACCCTTGCATTCGTTGTTTAGTGAATGATGAAGCTTTATAGATAGCCAACACTGCCTAGAAGGTCAACCATGCACAGATAACAATCCTGTGACCATAATAAAATAAGGGTTACTCAAGTGGTTGAAGTATAAACAATTTTATCATCTAAACCTACACACTACATACCTAGTAAGAATTACATTCCATTAAATGACATCTCTTTGGGGCATTTTGTCATACGGCTTGTGTGCTTAGTTTGTGTTTCCTCTTTTTGCATATATGTATACCAGAGCCTTATCAAATTTCTGATGATGCCTCTTGTATTTAGATTTGCATGCCCTGTGAATACTCCCTCATCCATCTGCAAATGTCTTGCCATTGAGTTCTATGTTTTCCGATTGCATTGGCTTGAAAGTCTCTAAGCTGTTTTAGCAAATCCATTTTGTGTGTATCCTGTAATCATTACATTCCATGACTTGACATCTCTTTGAGGTAATTCATAGAATAGTTAACACACTTTGTCTGTGTTCTCACATTTGCATACATGTCTACTAGAGCATTCCTTATTGGAATATATTATCATTATCAAAACATTCTATATTTATATTCTTTTTGATATATTATCTGTTCTTGCATATCTTAATCGATCATATTTGTATGTTTCTATCTTAGTGGATATAAAAAAAATGTTTGTCGATACTTTATAGGTCGAATCTTAGTAGCTTGATGTTATATTATTTCTTTACCTTTTTGGGCTGAGTATATAGTTGGCCTCTCTTGTTTTTGTTAAAACCTATTTGGATTGAAGTAAGCTTCAGTTTGACCAAATGCATCATAGAGAAGAGAGTGTCTTAGTTTTGAATCAATTTCTTTAGATCACTTATTAAATTAGGGGGACACTAACTAATGGCACTTGGATTTCACCCACAATCTTGAGTCTCTGCAACTAGGACTTCTTATAAGTATCATATTATTCTTTCATTCTCAAAAGACCTTTTTATGTAAGAAGAATGTGAGATTATAGAGGTGTAAGGAAATACTTACCTCCCATGCCCTATCATTCACACTTACTATTCTAATATCAAATAAAATTCTCCTTTTTAAACTAATTGATAATTACCAATTATATGTTATTATTATCTTATCTTGGTAAGATGTTACCTCTCTTGATAAAGGAAGTTAGGATAAGCTAATATTGTTTTAGAAAAAGGAAATCATTCTTGAAGGTTGTTGAATTGTAAATTGTTGTTTTGGATCCTAGTTTAGTAATTAGTATTGTTAGTTTTGTTTTGTTGAAATGACTTATTTTGTGGATTAGCCATAGTTGTGAAAAGTATCATATTTGTATCTTCATTTGATTATCTAGGTGAGGCTTTAATACTCTTGAGTTTTTTTAATGAATGATAGAATGTTCTATATATATATATATATATATCTTGCTTTCACTTCACCTTAAAGAACTTGGTGGTCATAAAAGGGAGCCTAATCTTATTGATGACTTAAATTAATGATTGTGCATAGTTATGAAAATTGGGTGAGTAATTGGAGGTTAGGTTTGATATGATATAAAATGTTTAGCAATTAACTCATATGCTTTCTAAAGATTTATTTTGGAACTAAATGGATGTCTTGTTTTAAACTCCTTTATATGCCTTTATGTTTTGCTTATACAATTATTTTTGAATAGAATTTACAAAGTTGTCTAGATTATTAATGAGATCTACATCAGTGTAGAAAGTGGTTTAGTTTAATAATGGATAGTATCTTGTTTGACTAAATTTTCTGTTATATAATATTTGGTAAATCTTCAGAGATATTTGAGCTAGTATTAAAATGTTAAAATATTATTGTTCTGTATTGTTGGGATAACTACTTTATGTTGTTAGATGATTGATCATGATTGGATTAATGTTACATTCTTTAAGACCCTATTTAGTGCATCATATCAGATGTTGCATTTGTGGTAATATAATTGAAATATTGTTGAAGGATCTTAGTTTATGATGTGCATTTGAGAGTAGATGTGATGTGAGACCATTGTGTTTTAGTGGTGTCAAGTGTTTGTGTCATTTGGGAAGTTGATTCTAGAGGCCTAGGATGTTATGTTTTGATTTCATACAACTGTATTGTTAGGTGTCCTGAGATAATGATATCTCTTGTTTATGTATGTGGGTTTTGGTAAACGATAATGTGAGATGATGTGCTTTTAGTGTTGTAAATGCATCATGAAGAGGTAATAATCTCCTTCAAGGACGTAACATGTTATTGAATTTGTGTTAAGTATTGTGTTTGATAATGGGGAGATCTCGGTAATCGTAAAAAGGAAGTATTTTGTGTATGGTTGAGATTTTGGAGCAAGATGGTCCATGCCTTGCTAAGATATTTAATGAAGTATTTTGTCTATGGTTGAGATTTGGGAGCAAGATGGTTGAATTTTGTATATTTATTGAAGAGGAACTATTTAATTGACATGTCACACATAGAGAATATGGACATTCTATATAGTTTCATTGAGGATGACAAATGAAATGATGATAAGTACATTGAGTTGTACCATTTTGAACTTAAGAGTAGGACCTAAGGAGTTACCCATTTATGTCTTGTTATGACATCATTAGATGAATTTAGTACATTTACTTGGTAAACCTGAGATTGAACAATGCAAAGTTGTGCCATATATTTTACATCAATGTGTTAATTTTATACATGATGGAAAAATTCAATCAAAATTTAAACAACTCATTATAACCCAATATTAGATGCTAGTCACTTTATACTGGACACATTTGTTAAGCCACCTTGTGATGTGCCTTACGAGAGAGATGATACAATTCATGATTTATATGATCCACTTTGATGAGTTAAAAATAAACCAAAACATAATTAAGAAAGACGCAATCTATCCAACCAAACAGGATCCAAAACAAGAACACATTGAAGAAAGAACAAAATGAGCATGTCCTGGAGAAAGATCAAAAGGAACCAAGTGTCATTGAGTTTCAGGCAAAGCAATCAAAATGAAAAAAAAAAAGAGTTGCGAACATTCCATCCAAAGAGTATCATTCTACCACAACCACAAGCAACAAAACAAACATAGATAAGAAGATATTACACTAATTTATCATGTATTTACACCTAACATGTGAAGTCCAGTATCAAGAAGAAACACATAATTGAAAAGGCGAAAAGAAGAACACAAAGAAAAACAACTTGAGGATAAGTTGGAATATTTTTCTTGAAAAAAGAAGATGATCTAATGGATACATGTGCTAACACCAAAAGAATCAAAGAAAGGATCTACGTTTGTCAATTTACCATATCATTGATGTCATTATTACCATTTTAGTGTTTTCCTTTATTTTCTTGATTAGCTCTAGATTGTAGATTATGGACCTTGCTTACTCTTCTCTTGAACTTGGGTAGAATGTTTAGCTTCATTGGTACTTATGCTATTTCATATTCTCTTTTCCCCTCACTTTAGGAGCATGTTTGGCTTCATTAATCTTCATGCTTCTGTGTATCATATTCCTAGGTGAATTAGTTAGGGAATTTTTAGTTTTTAAAAGGGAAAGAAAAGCAATTAAGTTGAAAAGAAAAAAATTAAATCTACCTGGAACATGTCAATAAAAAAGTCACTTACATCATTCAAATATGTGCAAAGTTTGCTCTCCTCCCACCTACATATTGCATGATCCATATGTCATGCTAGCTAAAGGTTTAGATTTATTTAATCTATTGAAATAAAGCCCATTTTATTTTATTTTGTTGTGAAACTAATGCAATTTTTGTTACATTGCATGGGAAATTACAATGTTTTTAGAAGAGATATATTGCTACAGTAATTGCACTTGCAGGTTTTTAGATGAAAAGAATTTATCAACCCAACTTTGATTTAATCTAGGTTAATTGTGTTTAATACCAGGTATATTTATTTATTAGCCTAGATTATTTATCTAAATCATTTAAAAAATATATTTATTTCTTTACAACTTTATATTCAACAATAAAATAGAGAACTTATGTTCAAGGTATCCTTTATTAAATGTAGTATTATGTGCACGTGCCTAACATATGCTTTAACGATAAAAGGTTGACTTCAAGCTCAATGCCTTTTAAGGCTATCCTATATATTAGGACTTTAATCATGTCTGATAGGAAAATAAAAAAATGTCTACTAGATTACTACAATGTATATGAAAATTTTGAAATTTAAAATTTATATTTAATAATGTCCACTTGTAGTAACCAAAATAGGTTAATGGGACTGCACTTGCAAAATGTATTTTAACAAGAAATTTGAAAGAAAATTCATAATTCAAGTTATGATCTCTTAAGAATGCAAAATTATGTTGGTCGTGTCTCTAATCAATACAACTGTACACATCTTTGATCCTCATAATGAATAAGATCTTAGTGAGAGCCATGAATTTATCTAAAGTAGTAAAACCTATCACATATCTCATAATACATTGGACACCTAAAAATAAAGTGCTTTGACTCCTTGTGAAGGTAATTTGAGAGAATACTCATAATTGGCCAAAAGGAAATCTCAAATGAAAAGAAAGTCTAATGTACTCAAGAGTAATATTGTATCCATGTCTTTGATCCATAAAACACTAGATTGATAACCTTAATGGTGCATCAATTATGGATTCCTAAATTAACTCTTCTGAACATCAATTCTTAGCAATCTACCCTATTAACCTTTATACTTGCAGCAGAATAAAGATTCAAATAACAAGATGGAAAATAACATTTATAATAGAGGATAACACATAAGATAAGAACATATGACAAAATAGATATGAGGATTGATGGAAATGGATGAGGAGGAATGAAGGATGGACAAGAAGTGATGGTATGCAGATTAGAAGGTAAAATGGAATGAAAATAAAACTATTGTAACAAGAAACCTAAGCTAGCTAGTGCAAAAACACAAAAAATTGATACTTCAATTAATTGATTCAACTATACGGACTATTACACAGGGATCCAAAAACTCTTTCAAGAGCTCAAATAAAAGATAACTCACTCTAAAAATTCTCTAGTCACTAACATAGGCTCACTTCTTTAGAAACTATTACTCAAAATTTTCTCTCAATGTGAAAGTTTATTGTTTAAGTTATAAAAAGTGAGATTGGGAGGCTTTTTGATGACTTTTTGGAGGGGATTTGGGCAAGAAACATAGTTCACCCTATTTGTCATGATCAAATGAGGTTGTTGTGAAAAACTAAGTGTGATTGGAGGATGTGGATGACACCTCTCCCCTACATCCAAGGGTGAGGAGAAGTCTTGAAGCTCAATTTCCTAGGACAAATGAAGGAGAAAGTTTCCCACGTAAGGGTGGTGATTCCCAATCATGAAAAGATTTGGAAAGTGAGATTTTAGGAGCTACAAGGTGTTCATTACACTAGATTTAAGACATGTGATCTCATTAAATAATTTGATTAAAAGGATAAAAAGGTGGCATGGAAAGAGGGGTGATGAGTCATGAAAAGGGAAAGAGAAAAATACCTAAGATGAGGAGACAAAAGAAAATAAAAAAAAAATCAAAAGGATGAACACATGTTAGAAGAGAATAAGGTGAAAATAGGTAAGCTAGGATAAGGCTAAGGGAAGCAAAAAAGAGGGTTGAAAAGGGGGTTAAAACATACATGCGATAATGGATTTAAGTTGAGTACAAAATTATGCAATGAAAGAAATTACAAAGGATGGAATTTTTTATCTTACATGTGTACATTTTTGAGTGCTCGGTTACTTTGTAATTTACATGGAGTAAAATGGCCTTTTCAATGGTCTTTAGAGCTATATAATGAACCTATAATCTCCCCTAGTACTTTGCTTCTACAATCACAAGAACTCTAAATGTGCACCTTCTATTTGATTGAATTCACAACATGAGAGTCACTTCTATGAGCCAACCACTCCTTCTAAATGACTCGATGTTGGTCTTTTTATCCCCTCTCTATCCATGTAACCATAGGGAAGATGGATGAATGCCCTAAAAGGGAAACGATTGTCCATTCCCAACTGTCCAAATATTGGACCACATCCATGAAAACCTAATGCCCATCCTTCTACCCTAGTGGCTACCAACAAGGAATATGAAGTGTCATCTGCCATAGAGAAAGAAACCTATCATGGTTTGATGAGGAGAAGAGCATCTCACAACAAGTCAAAGTGAATGTTAGATCAACTACTAAAACAAACATGACTAGGTAAAACATAACTAAACAAAGTCAACTGGACGCTAATAATTTTAAAAAAATCAAATCTCACCAAAAACCTTCTACCCTAATGATTTATAGTATGTTGAATCAACCAAAGTTCAAGACCTACAAGAAGCATGTGTATGGATAATCAACTCCATGCAACTTCATGTTGAGTTTTTGAACCACCACCAAGGTGCTCTAGTAGACCCAATCTATCTAACCACATATTTCTTGTCCACTATTTTTTGCATTCATAGCATTATTGAAATCAATATTAATCACTAAACAAAATAATTTTTTTCAAGAAATTCCAAAATTTTGGTCATCCAAAAATCATTTAAATTTGTTATGTGTTTTTAAATTTATCTTGGCATGCAATGAATTTGATGGTAGACTACAACTTTTACATAGATAATAATTTATTTAAAACATTTATAACTAGCAAAAAGGTGGGAAAGTAACTAAAAATAAAATTTAATATTCAAATTTAGTATTTGAGGAATGAAACTATTCAAATGAACATGTGCACGATCTTATGCAGACAAAGGTCTTGTGATGATTGTGCTCCATGGTGGGTAATACACTAAAACTTGCATGTGACGACATATACATAATACTTACTGTTCTATTTAGATCCATTCAAACAAGTACATGTACATGTGTGTATGTATCTAGATATGATACAAATTATTTACCATGTAGTCCTTCAAGTTATTGCACTTGCTTTTCATGTTATCACTTGTTCAAACATGTATTTAAATTTTTTCTTGAGTGAATTGTTACCAAAATTTCACTTACAACTCAATTTGGTAGAGCTAACACAACTGATTATTTCAAAGGTGAAAGGTCAATTTTCTGCCAAAGCTTAACCATTAGCATATGAATGTTTTAAATGGAATTAAGTTTTATATTATGCAACGTTTTACAACAAAAATAAATTACACAAGTTGCATGATATTGCTGTCTTTCATTCACCTTGCAATGGAAAATGTATACAATGTTGTTGTCTCATACATTGAGAGCAAAAGAAGGTCTAAAATGTCCCACACAAGCCGTGGGAATGACTAAACTGAGCTAATGCAAACATAAAAAAGCAAACTATACATCTGAAAATAAAATAAAGGAAAAACATATGAAGAGAGTTCATATACTTCATCGCCTTAAATGACCGATGTCGGTGTTGTTCCTCGTATCTCCAACTCCTCTCGTTCCAGATCTTTAGATATACCTGTAGATGATTGAAAGTTTGGTTAGAGCTTGGGATATGAAATCTCATCATATGTTTCATCAACAAACATATAACCTAAGCATATGATGCATTAAATCAATTGAGCCATTACCAGATGTGTGCAAGAAAAGCCAAAAATTAGATCATCAAATGAAAGATCAAGTCATCACAGGAGCATTGAACTTCATTATTTTTATCTAACTTGTTTGCATAATGTGTAGGTACATGTACATTCATCATTGTGCATGATATATCAGCATGTGGTGAAAAAATGGGCTCCCACAAGGGTTGCCGAACATGCTACCCCCTAAATCTTAAAGAGGGACATGGATAAGCAAAAGACATGATTAAGCTTTTCAGATAAAGCATATTCTTTTTAAAGATCAAATTCTGAGTGCAAAGTGCAGTCACAACTGTACTAGGACAACTATATAAGATAATACAATCATAACATCATAAGGAGCAACACTGTTTAGCAACAAGCAACATTATAGAGGATTTTAAACACCTTAGAACAACCTAATCAAAAGACAAAGATATCACAATGCAGGGTCACAATAACATGATAAACCCATTCAAGCTTCTTATGCAAATTGATAAGATCCGTAGTTTCTGATTATGAATTGACAAGAGGTAGTTTTCATATCAGTGAGGTGACCACAACTATTAATGCCCAAATGAAAAAAATCACATCAGATAAGGAGCAACCAATAATGACAATGTAGCCATGATCCATGCCAATGAAAGCAAGACCACTTTCAAACACATATATTCAGTCCACATGAGGAATCAAATATTGAAGACAAAGTCAACTTGATAGTGTACTGCATAGTTCTGAGGACAACCACAAAGGAAAAATGGGACAAAGTGACATTCATTCACCAATAGGAAAGAACTACAAAGTGTTGCAAAGACAAGATGAAGTCCTTATTCAACCATCAACATGCATATTGGATTTTAGAATAATCATATAACCTCATTTGTTCATCATTGTGTTGACAACAGGGAGCACTGATATCATAAAGAAGTGAAGGACAACAATGTTGTATTGAAGGCTACAAATGGTCATACTTAAAAAATAATCCACTTCAACCAGAAGCTCAGTATGAATAGTATGAATATAACAAATATTTATCACTTCTGTTGTGAATAAGGTGTAAAATTACTATTGAAGTGAGAAGAGGACAATCCATGATTGTAGCAGCATATGCAAGATACAACAGTGAAGCTTCATGTCAATAAATAGTGAATGTAAAAAGAAACAATGACAATGATGATAGTATGCAGGATCTTAGACAAACCATAGAGATAGAGGAGGTTTGAATGAGGGTAGCCAACAATATCAGGGATACAAGGAGAATACAGTGATGACATAATACAACAATTACCTCAAGGGAAAAGATAAGAACAGATTCTCAAATTATTTACCTTGAATGTCACTTATGGTAATGAAAATACCATGAAGTACTAGATCCATAACAATGAAGTGAAGGTATGTAATGCCCAGAAGATAGTGCTATCATTAACTTGTTATGAAGGCCATTCACTTTTCGCACAAGAAAGATTATTAGCAAGGATATGATGCAGTTAATTTTTAACTAATAAAAGATCAATCAAAAAATATCAATAGCTACTATTATTGTCAAGTGTTTTTGTGATCTAACTTCTGTAGCAAATCACTAAAAAATCATCTAGAGGATGCTAGGGGACAATCAAACACATGATCACAGTCTAAAGTAGTTAGTTTCGACTGTCATGAAAAGAAAGTTCAGCCTTGGCATAACTTCAAGCATATTGATAGTGCAAAGGTCAACAAGCAATCACAAAAGAAAATACAAAGCAACAATTGTGTCAATAACTTTCATAACATAGTGCAAAGAGTATAGAAGGTAGAGTATTGCAGAGAGTTGTGTAGGAAATGGTATATCCAAAGTTTCAAAACACTAGCTAGGGTTAACCACAAAGAGAACCCTCTTTTCTCAAAATGAACACAAGCAAATGCCATGCATACAGTGAGAAAAGAAGCAACAATGGAGAAGAGCAATGAAGTCTCAGGGTTTATTCATGTCTACAGAAGATACAACAAAATAAGCTTGTGTTTCAACAATGATTTAACCCATTCCAGATCTTTTCAAGTAGATTTTCAAACATAGCATGCAGGAAATGCCTTCTTATGCCAGTGAATAAAAGCAAAATGCAAAGATATAACATCAAGTGAGTGTTCTTACCTATTGAAGACAGAGTTGTAAGATAGTCTTAGGAGCCTCCAAAATCCTTCAAAAAACCTCGCACAAAGCAGTGAAACCCTAGTTCATGGTGGCAACATCATTTCAAAGAAGTGAGAAATACATAATGAGCCCGATTAGGGCAAAAGATTTTGCTTTTGGATGTGCATGCACGAGTTCCAATGGTGGTTCACACCTCTTGTGGTGTTTTTTCCACATACTTATAAAAAAATCAAACTCTAAGCTAATGTTGGTCATGGTCAAATCTCTACATCATTATACCTAGTGATCAATCAAGAGGAGCCCATGAGGGCTCTATTTTTTCCTTTTGACTTTCCTAAGGTTTTGAAATGTTAGGTCAATGAAGATAATAATGCAAAGGGATATCATATGCATGTGTATGGTGATGAAGCTTTTATGAGTCAAAGGGAAAATTTGCACTCTTTTATGAGTCAAGAGACATGATAAGAAGATATTTGATTTTCATGTGCCAAGGGAGAGGTTATTTTTACCTCTAGGAATTATTGTACTATAGTTTAACACAAATCCCTATGTTTACACCATCAAATGGTAAATATTGTAACTTAGCAATTATTACATGCAATAAATTATAAATTGCTTTAGTAAGAGCTATGTAAAAAACATAGTAAGATATCATGCTCACATAGCACTTATTAAATCAAACATATTGATTGCATTTAATAATTGCTAAATTAGTTTAATTTTGCCTTTCAACCATGCAAAACAGAGAGATAGTTAAACGAAGGTACAACTGAGATATTTTGGAGTGTTTTCCTTGATTTATGGCCAAACTAGGGTGAGTTTTGAGTTCCACATGGTCAAACTAGCTGTGAGAGGTAGTTTGGAGCTATTCTTGTTCAATTTGGATCAGTTATGAAGCCTCATTTCTAGGCTTTACTCTTTTGCTCATGAATCAACTTGGAGTTATTTTTAGAGTGCAGTTGAACTGCAGTGCTTTTTCCATGCACTTGAGAGTTCATTTTGTATAAGGGAGATAAATCTTAGGATTTTTTCTCAGTTCTTGCCTTCCTTTTTTTCTCTCACACATTGCAGAGAATAGGAGTTTTATTTTTTAGATCTATACAATACAACAGGTTACAGGTTCATATTTTTTATCTTATGCAGTGCTTTTTCCTTCTATTTTCATTTAGAGTACCAAAATTTGCCTTTTCAGAAATATGCAAGTGCCTTTATGAATGATTTGATGAAATTATTGTGTTTTAACTATTAAAGCCTTTAAGTTTGTCTCATTCATTATTGTGTATCCATCGCAGGTCTCAAGTTGTGCTTGTTTCATTTTGGCCTCAAAAATTGTGAGAATTTATTTTCCTCTTGAAAGAACAAACTAATTGGCCTGCTTTAGAAACACTTTTGTGATTAAGTCATAATTTCTGATTTGTGTAACCAGTGTCTTTGAGAATAGCTATGAATTATTCTTCAAGTTTTATCATCATATAGGTACATCACTACATTTTTTAATTTAGTTTATTGTCCATTGTAATTCTTACTATCCTTTTTCCTGCAAAGTCAGTTAAACAATAGATCAATCATAAGGGAACTAGGCCACAATCAGGAGGTCTACCTTCACCATAGGGTACCCACAACTTGAAGGTATTCCCATGTTACACAGGATTGCTGAGCCTCACAGCTTTGTATCACGAGTGCAATCCTAGTTGATAACAATTTTTGGCATGCTCGGTTGGGCAAGTTGAATTCTCACAGTTTAGAGCTCATCATTTCATTGCTAGTTTTTGGTGTGTGTACGAGCAATCTCAGCCTTTGGAGGTAAGAAATCAGCACATCTGGTGATTTCGAGAAGCATTTCTATTGGTTTTAGTATGACCAGGTGCTGTTTTATTTCAAGTAATTCTAGTTTCGGCTTTCCATCTTTTGAATGGGTAAGCATGTCTATTTTTCATAGGAATATGTGATATCATCCATCATATCATGAAAATGTTGCTCATATACCCTCTTTCCAGCCTTATCAAGCTAATCATTATGCTAGTTTCACCCCTAATTCCTTTGATTTACAAAGAAACCAACATGCACAATATGATTACCACCCACCCACCCTTGCTCAAATTCCATGTCAGCCTACCTATGCTCATAACTAGCCCTAGCAAGATTATTTTGTTCCCAATCAACATGCTTTTTCTGCTATTCAATCTCATTACGATGATAGCGGGATCATTCAAGATATTACATTAGATTTACACAAAACTAGTTTGAGTATTTAGGATATTGCTTTGGATTATCAAAAACAAATATTAGAGATCGAAAGAGAGAATGAATATAACATGCAGTAGGAGGAGATGGCTTATCAGGCCTACCTTCCTGAGTAGGAATTGGAGACACAAAGGATACAGTTTGAAGAAAAGCTTAAGAGGGAGATAGTAACAAAAGAGGAGCATATGAATTTTTTGTTTACTCAAACACAGAGGCGTGAGATCCAAACAACTCATTTCATTCTAGATTAGCCTATTCAAGATGAGGTTAGTTGGTATGAGATTCCAAGTTTTAAGAAAAGTGAGCCTCTTAACCCTCCCAAGGTCAAGATTCCTAGTTTTAGAGATCCTTTACCATTCCAACAGCCTATGTTGGCACAATCTCAATTTGTTATTCCTCAAGACCAGCCACTTCAAGAGCCTTTTTTCATCCAGGAAACTCAAGAAAATATCCAAGTTTCTCTATCAGATGAATCTGATTGTCCTATCACTATTTGCCTTTATAAGGGTGGACCTATTGTCTTTCAAGATAGCTCACTCACCATGAAGGAAGCTGGGAATATAAATTTGATGCATGCAACTATGGAGCAGTATCGGTTAGAATAGAAGAAGATTAAACAAGAAAAGATCTGTCAAGATGAATATTTCTATGTTTTAACTAATGAACTTCTTTGTTCTTTTGAAGATGATGATAATGTTATAACTCGTCTTAGAGAATCAGCCAGGACAATAGGACAAAAAGGTAAAAGAGGTAGATCATCCTACAACTTGGTTTCATGAACTACCTTCTTTAATTGAAAATGATGTAGAATGTGTGTTTTTGATCTCACAAGTAGCAGTTTTAGAGCAGCAACAAGATATAGGACAATTAGATGAGTCGCTGATTGAAGACAATCAAAGTGACAATACAACCTTGGATCAGAATGAGGATCACAAAAATGAACCTCCTGATGAGTTGCTATTTGATGAAAGTTGCAATAAGGTAAGGAACAATCCTCTTTTATCAGAAATTCAAAAGGAATGTAATGAACTTTCATTTTGGGATGACCTTGATGATTTTGTTGCAAGATTAGATAATGTCAAGGAGGTTTCAGTTAATATATTTGATGCATTCCCTAGTTTTGTGGGTGAGAATGGTTGTGAGAATGATGTAAATCATCTAGACAAAATACTAATTAATGAGTAGATCACAGACAATAGCCTTGATTTGAGTAATCAAGATGTTGAGATAAATGCAAAGTTTGTGCAAGTGCAGCAAGACCAAAAGCAGGGTATTGCTTTCCAAGTAGAGGTTGAGTCTCAAAACTTAGCTGATTTGTTTGATGATTTTCCTAAATTTGTTGACGAGACCAAAGATAACACATGCATTCTAACATCAATGTCTAGTTTTGAACAATAGAATGATAAAACTCATTTGGATTCAGTGCAAGATTTGTTGAAACAAGGGCTAACAACTGAGGGGGGGTGAATCAATTATCTCAAAATTTTTTAATACTTTTTGCAATTAATTCTTCTTTAATAGATTAAAGATGTAACCATGAAAGCATGAATCAAGGACACATAAGCAAAAGCACAATTAACACACTTGACACCAAGATTTTTGATGTGGAAACTTGGTTAAGGGAAAAACCATGGTGGGGGTTAACCCATAATAAATTATACTCTGTTAAAAGTATTACAAATGGGGAAGGCACATGCCTTCAGGGCTCACTGCCCAGAGCTCATTGCTCCAAGAGGCTCACTGCCTATAGAAATGATTACAAGAAGATAACAGAATGTTTGAACTAATGAGTAGCATCTACCAATGCAAAAATTTAGTTTTGGTTAAGCACACCATACTGATCTTACACACTTCATCCTTATTCTACCCTGTTTTACTCTTCTACCATAATCCAGGCTTAGATCTTTTCCTTCGCACTTCTTCTGCTCCTTTTCACACTTACTCCATCATCACACCACACACTACTCACACAAGACTTGAATCCATTAGCTATATATATCTGCATTAAGAAAATCAATCAACTACAATCGGCTTCAAGGAGACTTAGAACTTTTATTAAGAACTCTGCTCTATCAGCTGGATTCATGCACAAATAACAACACGGACTAAAACATGTGTTCTCAAATCATCAATCATGTCAGCCAATACCATTGATTATCACAAACCGCTTAACCAACAACTTTTATTCATCTAGACCAAGATCAGATACTAGGTCGGCTTGCTCTTCTACTGACTGTGCAGACTAATTGGAACCCAATACTTAGATGCTTATAAATTTTGAATCCTTCATCACCGAAGGCTAAAATCCTAGATTTAGATAGTTTGGATACTCCTTATCACTCCCTCAGATCCGCAACACACTGTGATTTACCACCAGAGAGATCCGGACTAAGATACTAGACCCTATCATATGCTCTATTTTTGACTCCCATACTTAGACAAATCCTCACTCTGACTTCCAGTATGAACAAATCATATAATGTGGATGTCTAGGATAGACTTAATTGCCATCAATGAAAACACCTGCCATGCAAAGCAGTGTCTCTTGCCAACAATCTCCCCCTTTGGCATTGATGGCAACACTTAGTGAAAAATAACTAAGTGTCGGAACAACTCCTCCTTTCTATGTGCACTTATGCTTTTCAGTGTTCTCCAATGCTCCCCTTTTGCTGGATTTCCCATTTTTCACTACTCTTCACTCCCCCTTTGACATCAATGGCAAAGAGTGGGATTTGCAACCAAAATTTACACAAAAGTTTATACACCAGGCCGCATATGTACAAACAATCCTTAAGTCTTATTTACATAAACTTAAGTACATCACCAAAAATGTTCTTCAATTGTGCCAGCTCACTATCCCAACTCTTCTTCATAGTGTTCAAAATTGATATGTGGCCACTGAATAGAAATGCTTGTGACTCTGTCGTTCGCAGATCAATGGGGTCACTTGACTGAGCTGTAGTTTGTGCTTCGGTTAGAGCATTAAACATTGTTTCCATTTTGGGGGAAATTAGTTCTCGAAGCTCACACATCCTTGTCTCAATATTGTCCTTTTCTTTTATCAGTTTCTTTATTTCTTCAATCAAGCTAATTGTTTGACATTCTTGGCTCATCATTGATACTGTCAGAGGATCAAAAGATTGGGATACACTTGACAGTTTTTCTTTAAACTCCTTGACTTTTATTTCAATGTCCTCTATAGCTTTAGGACAGGATAAACAAAATTTATATACCTTCCCTCCTTCTATAAGAGCATTTTGAATACTCTTTATACCAATATCTAGCACAATTCTATCAAGTGCAATCATCCCTTTCAGTGCATCAAATCTTTTATCATTGAATTTATTTTTAACCTTGACTTTTGCAGATTTTTCAAGAGATTCAAAATGAGAATTTATAGAGTTTATCAAGTTATTTAAATGTCAAGAGGGGGATGCTGAACAATCCTTCTGAAAAGTGGGTATGATCTTCTCCAAGATCCCTGATGCTAGGCCAAGTAGCTCGCTGTCTTCTATGTGAGACTTCAATATACCTTCTCTTGCTTTGGCTTGAGCTATAGAAGCCAAATTTATTTTTTGCACCGGAGATAACGTATCAAAATTTATTGGACCTTGTATAATGTCCTGATCTTCTACAATTTGTTTGTCTCTTTCCAAAATTTCCTTCACTACCTCAGCAGTGTCTCTTTCCCAAAATGATGATGTGTCTATCTGATTCTTACTGGTACTGTCAACCAGATTGTCTTGCTTGGGCTCTTCATCATCCTTTGCAATCTCTTCATCTTTATCATTTTTCTTCTGGACTTCTTCTGCTTCTAGGTTCTTAGCCTTCTTTGTTTCATGCTCTTCAATCTTCAATGAGTGATCTTCAATTTGATCATCTATTTTTATATTCATCTCTATATCTTCTTTGTCAGAATGATCCAGAGGGGTTAGAATACCTCTTGCATCAATAGTTTCATCTGTTATCTTTTCATCTTCCTTATTTATTTTTTCTCTTCTGGGACAGAAGAGTCATCTATTCCAAATTGTTGCTCATCCTTTTGCTGCTCTTCTTCATCCAAAACTAATGTGTCATCAACAAGTTCATTTGAAACCACAAAAAACTTGTTTTTGTCCAATGCTTTTCTCAGAATTTGTTTAGTTTGTTGGACTACTTCTTCTATCTGTCCAATCATCAGTTTGTTCATTCTTGTCTTGCTCCTGAACTCATTTTTGACTTCTTTAAAAATTTTATCTACTTCTCTGTTGGAGATTACCGGATATAGAGTGGTTAACACATGTTCCCTCAGCTCCATATCTTTTGACTTGGCAGCTTCTTTTCTTATTTCCAAGACGTCTCTTAAGCCTTTTGGAACTTCTGACAAAATTTATACCAGTCTCGATTGAATACATTCAAGTACTTGATAGTGGCTTCTTCCAAAATTCTTTTGTCAGCGTCATTGTAAAGATTATAGAATTTAGTCAATGGTTTTAAATTCCCATCAACAGTGATTGTATTGACAATGTTTTTCACAGAGGGAATTGGCTTCTCAACATCAGCTTCTAATTTCTGCTTCTTATTTGTCATCCTGCTTTGCTTCTCCTTAGACACTTTGACTACTTTAGTGCCTATTACCTTTAGCTCTTTAAGCCCATCATCAGAATCTGTCTTTTCTTCCTCCTTTTCAAAAGTGTCATATGACCTCTTTGCCTTTACTTTTGTTCTCTTCTTTTCTATACCGGATGATATGTCTTCCAGTTTCTCAGATTTGGTAGGTTTTGGGGAAACAGGGGAAGCAACAAAGCTCCTAGCAGTCCTTGGAGTGGAGGAGGATTCTACCGAAGTACTTCCTTGTTTCTTCTCCTGCTTCTCCTTCTCAGCTTTTTCTAATCTTTCTCTATTCTGCTTCACAGCTTCCTTTGTTATCCCAATGCTTTCAGCATACATTTCTACTTGCTTCTGAGCTTTTTTCTTAATCTCTGGCTTTTGGAGTTCAACATGTAGCTTTTTATCAAGCTCTTTATAAGTCCCAAACCTCTCAATAGAGTCATCCTTGGGTTTGCTCAAGAGATGTTGAGCATACATTTCCAAAATCTTCTCATCAACCTCATAACCCATAGGCATAATCCAAACAGTTATGGGTTCTACAGCTTCCATTAGTCACTGATCAGTGTCCACCATGAAACATATGTCATTCTTGTATTTCTCAACAACAGATTTAGGGATCCTTTCCCTAGAATGCATCATACTCTAAATTTGTTTGAAATATCCCCATATTGCAGTTTTCTATGCATTAGAGTCTCCAACATTGTGTAGATGATCTCTTATCTGAGTAGCAACTGGCCTGTCACTAGTCCAGTGCACACCTTTTACTCCAGGCACTTCATTCATGAAGTAGAAGAATAAACATATAACCAAGGAACCATATTTAAAGGTGTTTTTTTTGTCCTTCTTAATTTTGTTCAAGTTCTCAATTAGTTGGTTCTATAATAACTCACATAGGTCATAATCTGTATTTTATTTCAACATTTGGTATGCAACATATATGGCCATTTCAGACACAGAATTATCCCTACTGGAGTGATAAATCTTGTAACCAATTACCATAGATGCAAACTTAACATCCGGATCAATAATTTCATTGATGGTCATTGCCCTCTTGTTGAACTTGGCACTAGTTACATCCGTGATGGTTTGGTTTTTCACATATTTCAACATGGGTAAACCACCGGTTGAATTTAACCCAATTACAATCCTGATAAAATCCTTTGTAATCTTGAATTCTTTCAACAACCATATGAACTCATCATGCATTCGACTCAAAATGTATTGAACCCATTCACTCTCATCAAATGTTAGAAATTCAATGACATGTAGAAAATGTTTGCTTTCTAGGGATTTGTATTCCAGTTTCAAATCACGATTATCATCCTTAAGGTGGTTCTCAAACAAATCCAGCAATCTCAGGTTTCCAAATTCATCTAGGCTATAATGGATGTATGCCCTAATATCCTCGACATGCAGCACTCCATATGAGACACCATAAAAAGCTCCTAATGGTTCGACTTCGACTGACTTGTATGGATGCTTCTTAAATTTTGGTTAGGGACTTTCAGTAATATCAACAAGAGGAGTAGCCATCTCAAAAGATTACGGGTTCAAATCTTTGCAGAAAAATATCTTTTTCTTCCACGAAGTTAGGATTAGATGATTTTGCCAGTTGAACTTATTCTTTGTGCTTCAAATCTCTAGATTTTTAGCTCAGATGCTCTTCTTCTTGTTCTCTTCGAAAGAAAAGTGATTCAAATTCTTGAACGAGTAACTTTTTATCCTTTGTAAAACCTAATTTGTCATTGTAATAAATGCTCTGCCCTAGTACATCCGGTTACACTATTTCTGCATGCAACCAATCTTCAATTGCTCCACAATCAATCACATTTGTTTCTTTTCTTCCAAAATTTACTTCAACAGATCTGCAATAACCTAAATTATCTTCTCATCATGCCAGATTTAGGCACCCACTTACTGGCTGGGGGAATTTGATTTTTAATGCAGCTTCCCCTGAGCCAGAGCTCCTGATTCAATTCCTAGAGGAATTGTCAGCATCGGATTTTGGTGCGGACCCATTACTATTATTCATAACAATTTTCTTGACCCATGTCTTGCTCATTTCATTCTAGATCTCATTCACATCAATTTTGCTCTTGCCTTTGTCTTGTCTCTGCTCATCTAGTTTTTTGTTTACCAGACCTCTTCTTTCATTATTCCTGCTTCTGCAGAATCTTTCAAAATGACCAGATCGGTTACAATTGAAGCACACAACATTTGTTTGCTCATTTGATTGATTTCTTCTTGATCTGCACTGGTTAGCCATATGTGCAAATCTATTGCATGCAAAGCATTTTCCATTGAAAGAATGGCCATTTCCTCTATTATTAGTCATTCATTATCATACTTTTGCATTCATTGGATCTATGACCATACCTCTTACATTTGAAGCATTGACCAGAGAAGGATGGACCACTTTGATTTACTTTGCTTCTGCACTGAGTAGCTCTATGACCAAATTTATTGCAATTGAAACAATTTTTGTTGAAAGATGGATACCTTTGAGTATTTGGCTGTCTTACCAGAGGTCTTCTAGGTCTGTTTCTCCCATTCCTTGATTGAGAATTTCTTTGTCTAGATCTAGAGATTTCACCTTTCTCATACCCAATACCATGCATATCATCAGACTTCTTCTGACTCTCAAGCATCACTTCAAGTTTAGCTGAGCTTATCTTGAATTTCTCCTTGTATTCATTTGCAACTTCTAGGTCATGTCTGAGAATGACAATTTACCTTTCAAGTTCCTCCTCATTATATCTGCATTCTTGTAGATCATATTTTAGGTGACCAATTGTTCTGTCCATTCTACAGTATTCTTCTGTTCTTTCCTTTAGAGTTTGATTCAGGTTTTCTTTAGTCTTCTTTCTTTCCTCAATTTCTTTGGTTAGCCTCATCACCCCAGATTCCATCTCATGTTTTAGAACAGAAACTTCTTTTGTCAGCTTCTCACATTCCTTTGTCTTTTCTTCCAAGGCCTCATTCATGCCATTTTCTTCAGTGAAATTAGCTAGCTGCTGAAGTAGTTCCTTCCTCTTTTCCATACATTTTTTAAGTTTATCTTTTAACATCTCAATGCAATCATCAACATATTTAAGGTTTGATTTTAGTTCATTTATTTCTGCTTTGGACTAATCAAGATCTTCTATAGCCAATTGAAGTTGTTCTCTAAGTGAACCCATTAAAAGGTCCTTCCCAGATCTTCCTCAAGTTGTTAGGCTTCTTCCAAGGAACTTGCTCTAATACCAATTGTTGAAATAAGGGCTGACAACTAAGGGGGGGGTGAATCAGTTGTCTCAAAAACTTTTAATACTTGCTACAATTAATTGTTCTTTAACGAATTAAAGATGTAACCATGAAAGCATGAATCAAAGGCACATAAGCAAAAGCACAATTAACACACTTGACACCAAGATTTTTGATGTGGAAACTTGGTTAAGGGAAAAACCACGGTGGGGGTTAACCCACAAGAAATTATACTCTGTTAAAAGTATTACAAATGGGGAAGGCACATGCCTTTAGGGCTTACTGCCCAGAGCTCACTACTCCAAGAGGCTCATTGCCTATAGAAATGATTACAAGAAGATAATAGAATGTTTGAACTAATGAGTAGCATCTACCAATGCAAAAATTTAGATCCGATTAAGCATAAAATACTGATCTTACACACTTCATCCTTATTCTACCCTTTTTTACTCTTCTACCATAATCTGGGCTTAGATCTTTTCCTTCACACTTCTTCTGCTCCTTTTTGCACTTATTCCATCATCACACCACACACTACTCACACAAGACTCAGATCCATCGGCTATATATATCTGCATTAAGAAAATCAATCCACTGCATTCGACTTCAAGGAGACTTAGAACTTTTATTAAGAACTCTGCTCTATCACCTAGATTCATGCACAAATAAAAATGTGGACCAAAACTTGTGCTTTCAAATCATCAATCATCTTGGCCAATACCACTAATTACACAAACTGCTTAACCAACAACTTTATTCATCCAGACCAAGATCAGATACTAGGTCAACCTGTTCTTCTACTGACTGTGCAGACTAACTGGAACCCAATACTTAGATGCTTATAACTTTTGAATCCTTCATCACTGGAGGCTAAAATCTTGGATTTAGATAGTTTGGATACTCCTTATCACTCCCTCAGATCTGCAGCACACTGTGATTTACCACCGGAGAGATCCGGACTAAGATATTGGACCTTGTCACATGCTCTATTTCTGACTCGCAGACTTACACAAATCCTCACTCTGACTTCCAGTATGAACAAATCATGTAATACAGATGTGTAGGATAGACTTAGTTACCATCAATGACAACACCTGTCATGTGAAGCAGTGTCTCTTCCCAACAAGATTATGAATTTGATGAGAACATGTTTTTAGGCATCATAGAAGATTTTTGCTCTAACGTTGATAATAATTTGATGCAATGTGAACCGACAATATGTGATCATCTTATTAAGGTGAAAGAAGTAGTCCTTTCTTCATTATTCGATGATAGATCAACATCTCCTTCAGATCAGGTTATAATTGTGAAAAAGGATGTAACAATAGATCTCAATCAAGAAACCAAGAGTATTAGCCAAAGGTTCATCCTTGCAAGAGGGTGTCAAATTAGGGATTTAGATGACAGAGAGCTAAATAAGGAGACACATGTTATCGTTGTACCCATAGAGGAGATTACAACCTTATAACAACAGAACAAGATCATCTATTCACCCCATAACAATAGTATCTATGATCATGTTCAGATGGTGAGTCAGTTTGTTTTTGTTCTT
The DNA here is from genome assembly GCA_027924645.1 of Cunninghamia lanceolata. Lineage (NCBI taxonomy): Eukaryota > Viridiplantae > Streptophyta > Pinopsida > Cupressales > Cupressaceae > Cunninghamia > Cunninghamia lanceolata. Next base: position 1,173,097 of record BSBN01000312.1, read on the forward strand.
CAAAGAGTTTTGCAACATTCTGTAGGGTATGTTCTTATGGGTCATATCTTATCAGTGACAAACCACCTTGCAGAATGCCCTTTCTTAATCAGAAAGGAAAGTTGTTTCTGAATACCAATTAATGGTTTTGTTTGATAGTAGCCATTGCTGGTTAGTGTAGAGTAGAGTAGAATTTTTAGTTTAGTTTTTTATTTTCCATAAGTACAGATGCACATGTTTGTTGGTTCTATCATAAACAAAGCCATGATAGTTGTTTTCAGTTTTTGTTTTACTGCTGTATAGTTCTTAACAACTGAGTTACAAAGGGTTTTCAAGGTTATCAAGGATAGAAGTTGACTCCATGCCTAATGGATTATTCAAGCTACTGATCCAATATGCTTAGAAGGCAAGCATTCAACATATATCACTAAAAATGTTACCAAAATTTCACTTACAACTCAATTTGGTAGAGCTCAAACAACTGATTATTTCAAAGGTGAAAGGTACTCTAACAAATTTTTGCCAAAGCTTAACCATTAGCATATGAATGTTTTAAATGGAAATTAGTTTTTTATTATGCAATGTTTTACAACAGAAAGAAATTTACACAAGTTGCATGATATTGTTGTCTTTCATTCATCTTGCAATGGGAAATGTATACAATGTTGTTGTCTCATACATTGAGATCAAAAGAAGGTTTAAAATGTCCCACACAAGTCGTGGGAATGACTAAATTGGGCTAATGCAGATATGAAAAGAAAACTATACATCTGAAGATAAAATAAAGGAAAATCATATGAAGAAAGTTCATATCCTTCATTGCCTTAAATGGCCGATGCTGGTGTTCCTCGTATCTCCAACTCCTCTCGTTCCTGATCCTCAGATATACCTACAAATGATTGAAAGTTTGGTTAGAGATCAGGATATGAAATCTCATCATATGTTTCATCAACAGACATATAACCTAAGCATATGATGCATTAAATCAGTTGAGCCATTACCAGATGTGTGCAAGAAAAGCCAAAATTTAGATCATCAAATGAAAGATCAAGTCATCACATGAGCATTGAACTTCATTGTTTTTATCTAACTTGTTTGTCCAATGTGCAGGTACAGGTACATTCATCATTGTGCATGATATTTCAGCATGTGGTGAAAAAATGGGCTCCCACAAGGGTTGAGCCTAACATGCTGCCCCCTAAATCTTAAAGAGGGACATGGATAAGTAAAATCCATGATTAAGCTTTTCAGATACAGCATATTTTGTTTAAAGATCAAATTATAAGTGCAAAGTGCAGTCACAACTATACTAGGACAACTATAAAAGATAATACAGTCATAACATCATGAGGAGCAACATTGTTTAGCAACAAGCAACATTACAGAGGCTTTTAAACACCTTAGGACAACCTAATCAAAAGAAGAGATATCACAATGCAGGGTCACAATAACATGATAAACCCATTCAAGCTTCTTATGTAAATTGATAAGATCCATAGTTTTTGATTATGCATTGACAAGAGGCAGTTTTTAGATTAGTGGGGTGACCACAACTATTAATGCCCAAATGAAAAAATCACTTCATATAAGGAGCAGCCAACAATGACAATGCACCATGATCCATGCTGATGGAAGCAAGACCACTTTCAAACATAGATATTCACTCCACATGAGGAATCAAATATTTTAGACAAAGTCAACTTGATAGTGTACTGCATAGTTTTGAGGACAACCACAAAAGAAAATGGGACAAAGTGACATTCATTCATCAACAGGAAAGAACTATAGAGTGTTGCAGAGACAAGATGGAGTCCTTATTTAACCATCAATATGTATATTATCTTTCAGAATAATCATATAGCCTCATTTGTTCATCATTGTGTTGACAAAAGGGAGCACTGATATCTTAAAGAAGTGAAGGACAACAATGCTGTATTGAAGGCTACAAATGGCATACTTAAACAACAATCCACTTCAACCAGAAGCTCAGTCTGAACATTAGGAATCTAACAAATATTTATCACTTCTGTTGTGAATGAGGTGTAAAACTACTATTGAAGAGAGAAGAGGACAATCCATGACTGTAGCAGCATATGCAAGAGACAATAGTGAAGCTTCATGTCAATAAATAGTGAATGTAAAAATAAACAATGACAATGATGACAATATGTAGGATCTTAGACAAACCATAGAGATAGAGGAGGTTTGAATGAGGGTAGCCAACAATATCAGGGATACAAGGAGAATACAGTGATGACATAATACAACAATTACCTCAAGGGAAAAGATAAGAACAGATTCTCAGATCATTTACCTTGACTGTCACTTATGGAAATGAAAATACCATGAAGTCTTGGATCCATAACAATGAAGTGAAGGTATGTAATGCCCAGAAGATAGTGTTTTCATTAACTTGTTATGAAGACCATTCAATTTTTGCACAAGAAAGATTATTAGCAAGGAGATGATGCAGTTAATTCTTAACTGATAAAAGATCAATAAAAAAATATCAATAGCTACTGTTATTGTCAAGTGTTTTTGTGATCTAACTTTTGTAGCAAATCACTAAAAAAATCATCTAGAGGATGCTAGGGGACAATCAAGCACATGATCACAGTCTAAAGTAGTCAGTTTCAACTATCATGAAAAGAAAGTTCAACCTTGGCATAGCTTCAAGCATATTGACAGTGCAAAGGTCAACAAGCAATCACAAAAGAAAATACAGAGTAACAGCTATGTCAATACCTTTCATCACATAGTGCAGAGAGTACAAAAGGTAGAGTATTGTAGAGAGTTGTGTAGGAAATGGTATATCAAAGGATTCAAAACCCTAGCTAGGGTTAACCATAGAGAGAACCCTTTTTTCTCAAAATGAACACAAGCAAATACCATGCATACCGTGAGCAAAGGAGCAACAATGGAGAAGAGGAATGCAATCTCAGGGTTTATTCATGTCTACAGGAGATACAACAAAATAATTCTATGTTTCAACAATGATTTAACACATTCTAGAGCTTTTCAAGTAGATTTTCAAACATAGTATGCAAGACACACCTTCTTATGCCAATGAATAAAAGAAAAATACAGAGATATAACATCAAGTGAGTGTTCTTACCTATTGAAGGCAGAGTTGCAAGATTATATGGCAAAAACATAGTCTCAAGAGCCTTGAAAATCCTTCAAAAAACCTCGCACATAGCAGTGAAACTCTAGTTCATGGTAGAAGCATCCTTTCAAAGAAGGGAGAAATACATAATGAGCTCGATTAGGGCAAAAGATTTTGATTTTAGATGTGCATGCACGATTTCCAATGGTGGTTTGAACACCTTGTGGTGTTTTTTCCACATACTTATCAAAAAATCAAACTCTAAGCTAATGTTGGTCATGGTCAAATCTCTACATCATTATACCTATTGGGACAAAATTTCAAACCCCAAGAATTCATCCATAAGATCCATTTCCTGCCATACACTTGAAATAATCATCTATTTGCAAATTTTAAATTAACACTCCCGTAATAAAATCATCCACCATATTCGCCTTAGACCCACAAAAATTCATATTACCCATACCATAAGTCAAAGTCTTAACCCTCACTGACTTATTGAGAAAAGAACCCTAGGTGTATCGGTGAGACTCCTTCAAGGATCATTTCGACACCCTGAAAAGATGTTAAGAAGCGATTGAGAGATCGATGTGACACCTAAATGTGTCACACCGATAAAATGATAAAATTAAAAATTACTTGGCACATATTTTGAACTAACATTCCAAGTTAAAGGATTCAAAGATATCGAAGAGTCGAGATAAGTCTTTCAAGGGTCCTTCGACATTCTGACCTGTTAAGAGCATATCGAGGAGATTGCAAAATATCGGCATAGCATATTATTTTGACATGACAGGGTGACTTAGAATGTTATCTTACTGAAAAGATGATGGAAATTTCAGAATGTCAAAGAGAATGCATATTCAGTCTTCCTGAAAAAATGAGCATGTTGATAATCAAGAAGGCATTGAAGGGAAGCACATATATCGAAAGGAGGGGATTTCGGCAAGACCACCATTTGAGCCACAACGAAATCCTGATGAAATAAAGAAATAATAAAACCCCTTAAGTGAAATGATTATTTTGGCGAGGTGACATAAGGTGCTCTATTGTGAGAAATAAATGTTTTCCCGATGATTTGAAAGCTGCCATTAATGCTTAGAGTAGAGTAAATAAAGAAAATCTTTAAACATTTGGTTCAGTACGCAAGCACGGGAGATGGGGTAAGCATCTACAACGAATACTATTCGGCTTTCCAAGTAAGTGTTCTGAGCTTAAAATCTGAACTTTCTGAATTGCATTTGAAAATTCTCTCACATTACATTATGGAAGAAACACATGAAAACCCTAAGGCTAAAAGGAAGAAGTTGAAGGAGAGAAACCTAAACAAGGATCTAATAGACCAGTGTCTGAAGTTAGGACAAAAATCCTGGAGGAATGCCCAGCTAAACCCAAATGCAGAAAAACTAGAAGATGAATATAGACAAGTACGAGATGTATGAACTCCCATAAGTGGGTACGACCTCTTCATATACCGTTATAAGAAAATGAATAGGCGTTCCCCTGTTTTGAACCCATGGAATTTGAATTTAGGGAAATTGATAGTACCAAACATCTTTGTGAATGTTGAATTTTTGAGATTGCTAACTAGAAGTTATAACCCACATAATTGTATGATTGAATTAAAGGATGGAATGGGATTTATCCCTGTTACCCAGGATAACATAGTGATGGTTTTCCAATTAGATATTGGCTTTGATGTACAACTCAAGTTTAGAAATTTGATTAGTGAATATTATAATTTGAATAACAACTACAAGAGATGGGCTTTGCCTATGCATAGACCCCGTGACGAAAACAAGTTAAGGGTTTTCTCAATCACAGAGGATCCCCCATATTCCATTGAATTGTTTGAAGAATATTTCTAGTATATTATTATTCTTTGTGCCAATTGCTAGAGGTTGAGGCTTCTATGTTTATGGAAGTTGCTTCTATGGTCCTAGCAGTGAATATTCAAAGCCAACAAGCCCTACATTTTGATTATGTTGAGTTCTTAGTAAGCACCCTTCACAATGAACTGGTCTCCATAAAGGGAGGAGGGAGTAAATTTAGGCATTACTCTCTACTAATGCATCTTGTCTTATATGAAGGCCAAAACTTGGGGTTGTGGGATAAATGCTTGGGAGTCGGGGACTTGGATAGGAATGGAGATGTAAAACCCATCCGAAGGTGGACTTCTATATGGGATAGCATGTATGATAAGTCCCATTATATCTATTTTAAAGAATACTTTGTAAAACTAGTGTATAAGCACCTAGGATATCCTTGCAACTACAATCTGTCACCAGAAATTTAGAAATTTTTAAGGCCAAAGGACAATCATGAACCAGGGAAATTCACTCATAATTGGGGAGATTGGTATTCATACACTGATTGTACAAAACTAAGGGTGTTCAAATTTGAAGGATCTCCTCTGCTATTACCAAAGACTTGTCCTGACAGAGTTGCTTATCTAGAGACTGTAAGACAACTTTCTCTCTCAGATTTTATTCATCTAATAAGACACAATAAGCGGTCATTTATGCTAGGCACTTTGTGTTTTGGGGATTTTACAGTCATGTCAAACAAAGGATACCAATTAATTAACAAAAAACTAGAGCATTTAAGGCTACCATCAAGGAATTGCAGAGAAAGTTTTGATCCAGAGGATTTTATAAGTAGTGTCAAAATAAAACAAAAGCTTAAGAAGTATGACAATGTCCTATTTGTCGATGATGACCTGGTTATAAATTGTAATGAGCAAGTTACAATTGAGAGGTGAGATTTATATTACAAGATCACATTGGCTGAGGCTTGGAGGGTAGCCAAAAACTCCACTTATAACGTTGCCTTCATGGATATTAATGATCCCATTGAAAGGTTGAATACATTGATATCAAATGATGTAGATTTGATTCAAAATGTCCCTTCTTATGTGTTTGAAAGAAAAGGAAAAACTGTTAGAGGATTTCAAGCAGAGGATGAGGTTCCTATTTCCCAGTTACCTCCTCAACAAACTTCTAAAATCTCTTTTGAAGAAGAAAGTGAAGAGGGGAAGAATAAAGACTTGCAAGCATCCTCTTCTGTTATTGAGGAATATCAACCTCCAGTAGATAGAGAGGAAGTCACAATAAAGACTTCTGATGAATTGACAGATGATGTGAGATACCTGGCTAGTAAGAATTTCATTGCAGATGCTGATTTTATCAAAACTTCATAATTCAAAGCATTCTTATATGAATATAAAGGAAAACAAGCTAGAGAAAAGATGAAGGATATCACTCCTGAGGTTCAAGAGGAAGTTTTGCAAGAACTTAAATTAGAAATAGATAATGCCATGGGAGAAATGACACCAGAAAAGGCTAGAGAATTGTTCAAGGATGCAGGAGTGGTGTTGGTTCCTTGATGGGACATGACTTTAGCTATTGTTTTTGGTACCTTCAAAAAGAATCAAGAGAAAAAGATGCATCTTAGTGTTGAGGCACTTGACAAAATTAAAAATGGATCAGGTTATGACCCTGATAAGAGGATACTGCTGATATGGTCACTCTATCCTTCACACAAAAAACCTCAGGTCATAAATAATCTTGATGAAGCATTTGGCCATCTGATGATTCAACGAGTTGAGGACACAGATCCTATTGAAACTCCTGACCTAGATATCAATGTTTCAAGATTTACTAAAGCACAGATTGAACAATTGATGAGTAAAAATAATGCTTATATGGCTGAAAATGCAAAGTTAAGACAAGAAGTGGCTACTTATAAAGATAAACTAGCTACACCAAGCTCTTATTCACTTTACCTAGAGAAGGATCAAAAGATCATGGAAGAAAAAGCTGATTCAAATTACTGGGAGTACAAGGCATAAAAGTTTCAAAAGAAAAGTGAGCAGCTTGAGGTTGAAATAAAATTAGTCAAGTACCACATGGCCTCAACATTAATCCAAAGAAGGTTTGATAATATAATGAAGTTTAGTGATCAAACTTGGAACATGCATAAAAGAACATATCTTGCACATCAAGAACACAAAAAGCTTCATTTAAGGATGTTGGAAAGAAAGAAGAACTGAGTACTAAGTTAGATGTTGAAGATCAAGTACTTGAAGAATATAACAGTTTGATTGTTGAACATGAGAAGTATAACAAAATATTGATAGATGACTTAAATGATTTTGATCAACACCATGAGTTGACATTTTCAAACTTTTTCTTTGGAAATGATCTACGAGATAAGGATGATTGGGTAAGGGAAATGAGCCAGATGCTTCCACCACTCCTAGACAATGGAAATGATGAAGAAAAAGTGATAGACAATACCTGCCAGTGCCTCGAAAAGCTGTTCACCCTAGAATTTTCTATGAGTGATATATTTGCCTCAGATACATGTGTCAGCCAAGAATATATCGATCACCTTGCTAGGGTGAACATGTTTATATCCATGGCATAGTAAAAAGGCATGGGTGCAGAGAGAAATTTTTGAGCAGGTACCATGGATGTGTCAAAACTGATCATGAAAAGGATGACTTTGCCAGACCTATGGGTCACGAGTCTACCCTCGATGAATAACTGAGCAAAGTGTTGATCACCATGTGTATCTTCAAACTATTTTCTTATTTTGTTAATTATTGCATTAGTTAGGAATATACTTATGAAAAGACGTGTCTTTTGGGCCTGAAGCTTGTTTTGTATCCCATAGGTAAGGGATACCAAGGCCTCTTCAAATGATTGAATCAATTACAAGACTCTTATCTTATATATGAAAGTAAATTCTAGACTATTTATGTTATTCTATATTTTCCATGTGCTCTGAACTTATGAATTAATATAAAGGTGTGGAAGTTATTTGGTGGGTTAAATATTGTGTTCAATTGTTGTGTGGAATTTTATGCTTTCAAATTACATTATTGTCTCTAGAATGGTCTGTTGAATTTGTTTAAATTGATACATCAAGGGTGTTTTCAATTTATTAGTGGACAATTGATGTTACTGTGTGACTCAGTTGATTGGTTTCAGAAAGAAGTTGATTTAATTCTTGCTAAATTGGTCTATGTCCATTGGTTTCTGCCTAAGAATTAAAAATCTTTTGAACAAGTTTGTTATAGTTGGTTTCCTTCCCATCTGAACTAAATTCTTTCTCCTGATCACAATAATTTAGGAGAATATCATTGGGATCACATAAGAATAACCTTGTAGCCTAACATCCCTATACAATCTGTATAAGGTACAGATTCATATAAGTGCCCAACAATTTGAGTTCAAGCCAATCTAGAAACTCATACACCATTAACGTTTGACTCCACTTGCCCAATAGATAAAGCACTGGTCATACTCATTTTTTAAACCTCATATAAACATTATTCACATTTTCAAATCACAAATATCAACATTAGGAACAACTCACAACCTTACAACTACTTCACACTCATTTGCCATCGTGAAGGTTACATTAAATCGACATTAGTCATTAAAGTATACCCACCTAGGTTTTTGCAGAGCCTAAGGTGAAGGGGGTTTAGCCATATATACCCCGTGTCAGTTTGCCAAAAGTGTGAAGAGAGCCTGGCAACCTCTTAGGGTTAATGACCTGTGTTTTTGAGACCTAACAAAATTGGCGACTCTACTGGGGACAAACACACCAGGAAACATGGTAAGAGACCATATCCTTAGAGTCAGAAATTTGAAAAGTGTAACTCTGCTGGTCAAGGAGAACCCAAAAGATTAATTAGTCCTCTTAAGTGAGGTGGAGACTCTATGCAGAATATAAATAATTTTATGTCTTGTAGTATATTAATTTCTTAACATGGATGGTAGGAGATCTAAAGATGATGGTAAAAAACTACAATCATCCCCACCTCTAAGAACTCCCTCAAAGAAAACTGGGTTATCCAACCAATCTCAATGCAATAATGACCAAAATACCCTAGAAGATACATCAAAACAACCAATCATGATTCATAACATTTTCACTCCCCTGCATGAATCATAAGAACTCCAATCCAGAAGCTATCATGCCCAGTCTGATGATATCTTAGCACAGTATAGACCTGACCTTCAGAAACAACTTGAATATGAGGACTAGGCAATGAGGGAAATGATCAAAATTAGGCAGCATATGATTTCAAGATGTCATTGGAACATAGTGAAGAAATTCAACAAGAATTTGTGGATCAAATGACTGCTACACAATTTCATAACAGTCCACCAAAAGATATGAGAAATAAGGATGAAATGCAACAAAATTTGCTCAAATTACAGGAAGAACCTGAGTTGGCCAAATTAAGAGAGGAAGAAGAATAGTTGAAACAGGAGTTACAACAAGTAAAAAATAGAACTAAAACAACCAACTCAAAGTATGTACCCCCTCATAAACAAGGAAGGCATACTTTAACAAATACACAATAGAGTTCTCACCAGAATGCAAGTAGCTCATACAATTCACAACCACCACTTGGAAACCATATCCAATAGAATATTCCTTCACAAAATCCAGACCACCCAATACTCATAATATTCCTCAACATACAATTAACCCTTATCCACCCCCTAGTCAACGACATATTCCACCTCAGCATCAAAATGTGAACATGAACCCACACCCTAATCCATAACAACATCCCCCTCATAATCATTTCCAATCAAACCAACAACCATAGAATTAGTACCATCCAAATTAACACCTTCAAGGACCTCTGAATATCAATAGATACAGACAACTAGACTTGTTTGGATATCAAGCATGTCCTAATCCTATTGATAATGATCTAAGAAATGCTCTCCCAAAATTTGCTGAGGACAATGGTATCTTTGCTGAAGAGCACATAAGTAGTTTTGAAACAATCATGGATAATTTTGAAGTGCAATATGAAGATGTTCTGATGAAATTATTCATGCTATCTCTCATTGAAGATGCTAGGGATTGGTACAAGAATCTGCTTGATGCATCAATTTGTTCTTATGAAGATTTGAAGGACCAATTTAAAGAACAATATGGGAGCTAGTTTGATCCAAATTTTGTTGTCCATGAATTGATAAGTAGTCAGAAGAATTATAATGAATCCGTGGTTGATTTCAAGCAGAGGTTTTCAAAGATATATCATAAGATCCTGTTAGAATTGAAGCCTCAAGATCGTATGGCCTTGGTTTTGTACTTAAATGCTTTTGATCCTAAGACTGGATATGAGCTCAGAAACAAAGCTCCTATGATGTTGGCAAAAGCTCAGAACGCAGCCATCAGTATTGAAAACAATAGGAGAGTAGCAGGGAAGCTTGGGAAAAGAGAAAATCCAAAGATTGTACCAAGTCCAAATAATAATCAAGCAAAAAAAAACAATTATTATAGGAATGAGAGGCCAAGGCTACATAACATGCCTTATAACACAAATTGGAAAGATGGAAGGCCTTCGGATAATAACAGAAAGCAGAATTATGGAAAGGATACTCTTGACCCCTTGAAAAGAAATGGGGCACATGTAGTAGAAAATAACCCATGGTGCCTAGCATGCAGTTTGCCCCATTCACTTGACTATTATGTGGTGTCACAATCAGTATAGGAAGAAGAAACATCTTATGGTTAGGAGAGAGATAACCATACCATAAATATGCTAGAAATTAGACCTCACCAAATTGATGAGGAGTACTCATCTTCAGAAGAGGATGGATATCAATATGATGTGGGAAATCAAAGGTATAACATTAATATGGGAAGAAAAGAGGTGTTCTCAGATCAGAAGGATAACTATGAGCAAAATATTTACAATCCTAATATGCCACCACATCACCAATGGAGGAAACCAACTGAGGAAGAAAGGAAATCTCTCATAATGGCTACGGTGGCACAAACAAAAAATAACTATAATTTGAGAAATAGCATAGACAATACAGACCAAGGAACACCTAAGAGTGTGTTTGTAAAGAATCAAAATCACATTAAAGATAACATGAGGTCTACACATAAAGAACTGACAAAAACTGAATATGGTAAGATAAAGGATAAATTACCAACTGAAGAAAGGGGCATGCAAAAGCAGAAAAAACTGATCAAACAATGATCCCTTCATTTGATGTAGCCCAAGCAATATCCCAAGTAAAGATATCAGTGTTGCTTCTTGGGATGATGAACATAGATCAATATAGAGACAGTGATCAAAGTGATTTCAGATGCATCAAATAAGAAACAAGAAAAACCTGAAAGAAAAATAAATATTGTTTCACAAGAGACCATTAGAACTCCTAAAGTATACCTAGGTGATACCTTGACAAAGAATCCATCTCAAGTAGATCCTTTCTACACTACTCCGTTGATAAGAAACAAACTGGTGAGAAATTGCATGATTGATTCAGGGGCAACCATGAATATTATGTCAATGGCTGTCATGAAGGAGTTATGTATGTGGGTTGACACCACATATAGTAAATGTTATGCAATGGATAATAGATCCATCCCAGTCGTGGGCATTATGTGGGATATAGAAATAAGGTTAACCTCTTACCCTGAGGTGGTATATAAGATTGACATCACTGTGGTAGATATCCCACCATACTATGGAATGCTGTTATCTAGACAATGGACTGCAACAATTGGAGGAAATGTCTAGTTGGATCTATCTTATGCCACCATACCAGTAGGAGGAAGAGAAGTTAAGCTTTATAGAGAGCCAAGGTATGAGAATATCATAGAACATATTGATCAAAACCAAATAAATTTTTTCTATGATATAAACCTTGGTACATTTAAAATTGAAAAAAGCCAACCAGAGCTACAAAATACTAATCCTATACATCAAGAAGCCCAACTTGACAAGTGTGGTGTATGGAGGATGTACTTTGATGGTGCATGTAGTAGAGTTGGTAATGGGGTAGGGGTGTTATTTATTTCACCAACTGGTAAGACTTTCAAATATTCATTCCTGCTAACATTTGAATGCACCAACAACATAGCATAATATGAGGCGTTGCTCATAGGGTTGAACATTGCTATAAAACATAAAATAAAATTCCTTTCTGTGTATGGGGATTCAGAACTGATTGTCTCTGAAATTAGGGGGAAGTATTCATCAAAAAACAAGACATTGAAACAATATACAAATGCTGTTTGGGATGATATTGAGCTATTTGATGCATTCTCTATTATTTGGGTGGACAGATCCAAGAATATGATGGTAAACTTCCTGGAAAACATAGCCCTAAAAAAGAATGATATCACATTGGCAGGCATCACTGAAGTGGAATTCAAAGACAAACCTGCCATCCCTGATAACATATATAATTAGCAAGTGTTTGAAGATGACAATGATTTGATCAAATTCCTACATTGTGTAGACCAGTATGAATCCCAACAGATTGACTTCAATGCATATGTGGAAAAAATTGATGGCAAGGAAACTCTTTTTGGAAAGGAAGTGGTACAATTAAAAATAAATAAGATACCCAAAGGTCTCATAGCACTAGAGAGGGTGTTTGATGCAAATGACCAATTCAAGGCAAAAGATATACCAATCAAACAGAATGATCTTGAGAAAATAAATATTGAAACACATATAGCCCCAAAAGGTTTAGCATCTGGTATGCTTTTATGATGATCTGAAAGCATACCGAGAAGACCTCTTTCAACATGAAATGCCATTGAAACCAGATGCTAAACCTTTTAGACAAAAACAAAGGCCTATAAACCCCACATTGGCCCCCAAGATGCAAGAGGAACTTACAAAGCTTAGGGAAGGAGGTATTATCAAGCCTATTAGACATTCTTCTTGGGTTTCAAATTTGGTACCTGTAAGGAAGAAAAATGGGGACATAAGACTGTGTGTGGACTTTAGAAACTTAAATAAATCTTCACTCAAAGATAATTACCCCCTCCCTAGTATGGAAGTAATGTTGCAAAAGATCAGGTTGTGAATTGCTATCCATGATGGACAGTTTTTCAGGGTACAATCAGGTGAAAGTAAAATAATCAGAACAGTTTAAAACTGCTTTCACCACACCTTGGGGAACATATGTCTATGTAAGGATGCCATTTGGACTCACTAATGCTGGGGTAACATTCCAAAGAGCAATGGATGTGGCCTTTTCTGATCTAATCAATGAGATTATGGTGGTCTACCAAGATGATTTGACAGCATACTCCAAGAAAGTTGAGGATCATTGTGCACATTTGGAGAAAATTTTCATTAGAGCCTTGGAATATGGGATCTCATTGAATCCAAAAAAGTGCCACTTTGTTGTAACAGAAGGAAAGTTACTTGGTCACATAGTCTCAAAAGATGGAATAAGGATTGACCCAGCAAGAGTGGAAGCTACTGATCAAATCCCTATCCCCAGAACTCTGAAGGCCATACAATCTTTCTTTGGTCAAATCAATTTTGTCAGGAGGTTTACACCAAATTTTGCAGAGATAGTTAAGCCCATTTCTAAAATGCTGAAAAAAGCTGAAAAGGTGGACTGGATAGAAGAGGCTATTGAAGCTTTTGAAGCTATTAAGAAGGCAATCAAAGAAGCTCCTGTGTTGAAATCACCTGAGTTTGACAAACCATTTCAAATATTTTCCTTTGCATCATTCCACACAGTAGCTGTAGTAATGTTGCAAAAGAACAAAGAAGGGTTTGAGCAAACAATTTCATTCTTTAGCAAATCACTTCAAGGGGCTGAACTGAAATATGACATAACAAAAAAATAGGCATAGGCTCTAGTAAAAGCTGTCAAAGCATTCAGACCTTATTTGGTAGGAGCTCAAGTAATAGCATATGTACTGAATGCTGCAACAAAGGATGTATTTGTTCAAAATGAGGTTACTGGACGAAGATGTAGATGGATTAACAAAATCCAAGAATTCAATATTGAAATCCAAATCATTAAACTTGTTAGAGGACAGGGCCTAGCAAGATTGATGGCAAAATCAAATTTGGAAGCAACACTGTAAGTTTGTAATATGGATGACAAAGATAGTAACAATATTGCCAGTATAGAACATACATCTTGGTATACTCATATAATGTATTATCTAAAGAATTTGAAGTGTCACGAAGGCCTAAATGATAATAAAAGAAGAACACTTAAACTTTAGGCCTCAAAGTATGTCTTTATGGATGGAGATTTGTACTAGAAAAATAGAGATGGTATTTTATTACTATGCCTAGATAAGACATGGGCTGAAAACATGCTACAAGAAATGCATAAAGGTGTCTGTGGAGGACATTTCTTAGCCAAGACCACTTCCCATAGAATACTGAGAGCTGGGTACTATTGGCTTGAAGTATTAAAAAATGCACACAGTTATGTTAGAAGATGTGAAGCTTGCCAAAGGTTTTTTGGTAGACTCAAGTATTAAGGGGCCCTACCACTAAAACTGATGCAAATAGAAGCTCCATTTCATAAATGGGGACTTGATTTCATTGGAAAAATTACTGAGAAATCAAGTGGAGGGCATAAATGGATTCTAGTAGCCACTGACTATTTCACAAAATGGATAGAAGCCATTTCGACAAAATAGGCTATCAGTAAAGTGGTGATAAACTTTCTCATGGAAAATGTCATTACTAGGTTTGGAGTACCAGTAAGACTTGTCACAGATAATGGCATGTGTTTTAGATCTAAAGAATTTAGGTCATTCTGTGAATCTTATGGTATAGTAGTTTCATATGCTTCACCATATTACCCTCAGGCAAATGGACAGGCTGAGTCTAGTAACAAGAGCATTATCAAGATAATTAAGAGAATCTTGGAGAATAAAAAAAATGGGATTCAAAATTAAGATTAGCTCTATGGGCAGATAGGGTTATTGTAAAGAAAGCCACAGGGAAATCACCGTTTGAACTAGTAAATGGTGCCCAGGCTAGGTTACCCATGCATAATCTTATACCAGTCTGTAAGTTTATTCTTCAAGAATATCTTCATATCCCTGAGCCCATGGAGGAAAGATTAGAACAATTAATTAAACTTGATGAAGTAAGGATTGAAGCCCATAAACAGAATGAGAAATTGCAGTTGCAAACAAAATACCTCTTTGAAAAAAGGACTAGAGAAAGAAAATTCAAAATAGATGATATGGTCATCATGTGGAATGCTAGGGCACAAGATAAGGGAAAACATGGCAAATTTGAGGCGTTATGGGCAGGACTGTTTGTTATTACTGACAAGTGTGGTGAAAATTCCTATTATTTACAAAACATGAGTGGTGAAGAATAGGAATTGCCAGTGCATGGACAATTCCTGAAACATTTCTTCTCATAAGATCTTTCCATGCACAATATATTTAAGAAGGAGAGGGAATTGCCAATGCATGGACAATTCCTGAAATGTCTCCTCTCTCTAAAGATTTATTCCATGCATAGTAGATTAGGATTCCATTCTCTACATCCCACTACCATGGGTCTGCAACCCAGATTCTGTTGGGACAAAATTTTGAACCCTAAGAATCATCCACCGTATTTGCCTTAGACCCACAAAAAATCATATTACCCACACCGTAAGTCAAAGTCTTAAACCTCACAGACTTATTGAGAAAAGAACCCTTGGCGTATTAGTGAGACTTCTTCAACGATCATTTTGACACCCTGAAAGGATGTTAAGAAGCGATTAAGAGATCGATGTGACACCTAAATGTGTCACACCGATAAAATGATAAAATTAAAAAACTGCTTGGCACATATTTCGAACTAACATTTCAAGTTTGAGGAGACAAAGATATCAGAGAGTCGGGATGAGTCTTTCAAGGGTCTCTTCGGCATTCTGACCCATTAAGAGCATATCAAGGAGATTGCAAAATATCGGCATAACATATCATTTTGGCATGACGGGGTGACTTAAAATGTTATCTTACTGAAAAGCCGATGGAAATTTTAGAATGTCGAAGAGAATGCATATTCAGTCTTCCCAAAAAAATGAGCATGCCAATAATCAAGAAGGCATCAAAGGGAAGCACATATATCAAAAGGAGGGGATTTTGGCAAGACCACCATTTGAGCCACAATGAAATCCTGATGAAATAAAGAAATAATAAAACCCCTTAAGTGAAATGATTATTTTGGTGAGGTGACAGAAGGTGCTCTATTGTGAGAAATAAATGTTTTCTCGATGATTTAAAAGCTGCCATTAATGCTCAGAGTAGAGTAAATAAAGCAAATCTTGAAACATTTGGTTAAGTACGCAAGCATAGGAGCTGGGGTAAGCATCTACAACGAATACTATTTGACTTTCCAAGTAAGTGTTCTGAGCTTAAAATCTAAGCTTTCTGAATTGCATTTGAAAATTCTCTCGCATTACATTATGGAAGAAACACATGACAACCCTAAGGCTAAAAGGCATAAGTTGAACAAGAGACACCTAAACAAGGATCTAATAGACCAGTGTCTAAAGTCAGGACAAAAATTCTAAAGGAATGCCCCAGCTAAACCCAAATGCAGAAAAATTGAAAGATGAATATAGACAAGTACGAGATGTATGGACTCCCGTAAGGGGGTAGGACCTCTTCATCTACCATTATAAGAAAATGCATAGGAGTTCCCCTATTTCAAACCCATGGAATTTGAATTTAGGGAAATTGATAGTACCAAACATCTTTGTGAATGTTGAATATCTGAGACTACTAGCTAGAAGTTATAACCCACAGAACTGTATGATTGAATTAAAGGATGGAATGAGATTTATCCCTGTTACCTGGGATTACATAGTGATGGTTTTCCAATTAGATACTAGCTTTGATGTACAACTCAGGATTAGGAATTTGATCAGTGAATATTATAATTTGAGCAACAACTACAAGAGATGGGCTTTGCCTATGCACAGACCCTGTGACGAAAACAACAAGTTAAGGGTTTTCTCAGTCACAAAGGATCCCCCATATTCCATTGAATTGTTTGAAGAATATTTCTAGTATACTTATTATTCTGTGTGCCAATTGCTAGGGGTTGAGGCTTCTATGTTTATGGAAGTTGCTCCTATGGTCCTAGAAGCCAATATTCAAAGCCAACAAGCCCTACATTTTGATTATGCTGAGTTCTTAGAAAGCACCCTTCACAATGAACTGGTCTCCATAAAGGGAGGAGAGAGTAAATTCAGGCATTACTCTCTACTAATGCATCTTGTCTTATATGAAGGCCAAAACTTGGGGTTGTGGGATAAATTCTTGGGAGTCAGGGACTTGGATAGGAATGGAGATGTAAAACCCATCCAGAGGTGGACTTCTATATGGGATAGCATGTATGATAAGTCCCATTATATCTATTTTAAAGAATACTTTGTAAAACCAGTGTATAAGCACCTAGGGCATCCTTACAACTACAATCTGTCACCAGAAATTTAGAAATTTTTAAGGCCAAAAAACAATCATGAACCAGGGAAATTCACTCATAATTGGGGAGATTGGTATTCATACACTAATTGTACAAAAATAAGGGTGTTCAAATTTGAAGGATCTCCTCTGCTATTACCAAAGACTTGTCCTGATAGAGTTGCTTATCTAGAGACTGTAAGATAACTTGCTCTCTCTGATTTTATGCTTCTAAAAAGACACAACAAGTAGTTGTTTATGCCAAACACTTTGTGTTTTGGGGATTTTACAGTCATGTCAAACAAAGGATACCAATTAATTGAAAAAAAAACTGGAGCATTTCAGGCTACCATCAGGGAATTACAGAGAAAGTTTTGATCCAGAGAATTTTATAAGTAGTGTCAAAATAAAACAAAAGCCTAAGAAGTATGATCATGTCCTATTTGTTGATGATGACCTAGTTAGAAATTGTGATGAGCAAGTTGCAATTGAGAGGCGAGATTTATATTACAAGATAACATTGGCTGAGGCTTGGAGGGTAGCCAAAAACCCCACTTATAATGGTGCCTTCATGGATATTAATGATCCCATTGAAAGGTTGAATACATTGATAACAAATGCTACATATTTGATTCAAAATGTCCCTTCTTATGTGTTTGAAAGAAAAGAAAAAACTATCAAAGGATTTCAAGTAGAGGATGAGGTTCCTATTTCCCAGTTACCTCCTTAACAAACTCCTAAAATCTCTTTTGAAGAAGAAAGTGAAGAGGAGAAGAATAAAGACTTGCAATCATCCTCTTCTCTTATTGAGGAATATCAGCCTCCAGTAGATAGAGAGGAAGTCACAATAGAGTTTTCTGATGAATTGGCAGATGATGTGAGATACCTGGCTAGTAAGAATTTAATTGTAGATGCTGATTTTACCAAAAATTCAGAATTTAAAGCATTCTTATATGAATATAAAAGAAAACAAGCTAGAGAAAAGATGAAGGATATCACTCTTGAGGTTCAAGAGGAAGTTCTGCAAGAACTTAAATCAGAAATAGATAATGCCATGGGAGAAATGACACCAGAAAAGGGTAGAGAATTGCTCAAGGAAGCAGAAGTGGTGTTGGTTCCTAGATGGGACATGACTTTAGCTATTGTTTTTGATTGCTTCAGAAAGAATCAAGAGAAAAAGATGCAACTTAGTGTCGAGGCACTTGACAAAATTAAAAATGGATCAGGTTATGACCCTGATAAGAGGATACTGCTGATATGGTCACTCTATCCTTCACACAAAAAGCCTTAGGTCATAAATAATCATGATGAAGCATTTGGCCATCTGATGATTCAGCGAGTTGAGGACACATATCCTATTGAAACTGCTGACCTAAATATCAATGTTTCAAGATTTACTAAAGCACAGATTGAACATTTGATGAGGAAAAATAATGCTTATATGGCTGAAAATGCAAAATTAAGACATGAAGTGGCTACTTATAAAGATAAACTACCTGCACCAAGCTCTTATTCACCTTACCTGGAGAAGGATCAAAAGATCATGGAAGTAAAAGATTATTCAAATTACTGGAAGTACAAGGCATAAAAGTTTTAGAAGAAAAGTGAGCAACTTGAGGTTGAAATAAAATTAGTCAAGTACCACATGGCCTCAACATTAATCCAAAGCAGGTTTGATAATATAATGAAGTTTAGTGATCAAACTTGGAACATGCATAAAAGAACATATCTTGCACATCAAGATCACAAAAGGCTTCATTTAAGGATGTTGGAAAAGAAAGAAGAATTGAGTTCTAAGTCAGATGTTGAAGATCAAGTACTCGAAGAATATAACAGTTTGATTGTTGAACATGAGAAGTATAACAAAATATTGACAGATGACTTAAATGATTTTGATCAACACCATGAGTTGACATTTCCAAACTTCTTCTCTGGAAATGATCTATGAGATAAGGATGATTGGGTAAGGGAAATGAGCCAGATGCTACCACTGCTCCTAGACAAGGTAAATGATGAAGAAAAAGTGATAGATACCTACTAGTGCCTCGAAAAGCTGTTTACCCTAGAATTTGCAATGACTAATATAATTGCCTCAGATACATGTATCAACTAGGAATATATTGATCACCTTGCTAGGGTGAACATGTTTATATCCATGGCATAGTAAAAATGCATGGGTGCAGAGAGAAATTTTTGAGCAGGTACCATGGAAGTGTCAAAACTGATCATGAAAAGGATGACTTTGCCAGACCTATGGGTCACTAGTCTACCCCAGATGAATAACCAAGGAATGTGTTGATCACCTTGTGTATTTGTAAACTACTTTCTTATTTTGTTAATTATTGCATTAGTTGGGAATATACTTATGAAAAGACATGTCTTTTGGGCCTAAAGCTTGTTTCACATCCCATAAGTAAGGGATACCAAGGCCTCTTCAAATGATCGAATCAATTACAAGACTCTTATCTTATATATGAAAGTAAATCCTGGACTATTTATGTTATTCTATATTTTCCATGTGCTCTAAACTTATGAATTAATATAGAGGAGTGGAAGTTATTTGGTGGGTTAAATATTGTGTTTAATTGTTGTGTGGAATTTTATGCTTTTAGATTACATTGTTGTCTCCAGAATGGTCTGTTGAATTTGTTTAAATTGATACATCAAGGGTGTTTTCAATTTATCAGTGCACAATTGTTGTTATTGTGTGACTCAGTTGATTGGTTTCAAAAAGAAGTTGATTTAATTCCTACTATATTGGTCTGCGTCCATTTGTTTCTGCCTAAGAATTAAAAATCCTTTGAACAAGTCTATTTTAGTTGGTTTCCTTCCCATCTGAACGAAATCCTTTCTTTTGATCACAACAATTTAGGAGAATATCATTGGGATCCCATAAGAATAACCTTGTAGCCTAACATCCGTGCACAATGTGTATAAGGTATATATTCATATAAGTGCCCAATAATTTGAGTTCAAGCCAATCTAGAAATCGATACACCATTAACTTTTGACTCCACTTGCCCAATAGATAAAGCACTGGTCATACTCATTTTTTAAACCTCATATAAACATTATTCACATTTTCAAATCGCAAATATCAACATTAGGAACAACTCACAACCTTACAGCTACTTCACACTCATTTTCCATCGTGAAGGTTACATTAAATCGGCATTAGTCATTAAGGTATACCCACTTAGGTTTGGCAGAGCCTAAAGTGAAGGGGGTTTAGCCATATATACCCCGTGTCAGTTATCCAAAAGCGTGAAGAGAGCCTGGCAACCTCTCAGGGTTAACGACCTACATTTTTGAGACCTAACAATACCTAGTGATCAATCAAGGGGAGCCCGTGAGGGCTTTATTTTTTCCTTTTGACTTTCCTAAGGTTTTGAAATGTTAAGTCAATGAAGATAATAATGTAAAGGGATATCGTATGCATGTGTATGGTGATGGAGCTTTTATGAGTCAAAGGGCAAATTTGCACTCTTCTATGAGTCAATAGACATGATAAGAAAATATTTGATTTTCATGTGCCAAGGGAGAGTTTATTTTTACCTCTAGGAATTATTGTACTATAGTTTAACACAAATCCCTATGTTTACACCATCAAGTGGCAAATATTGTAACTTAGCAATTATTACATGCAATAAATTATAAATTGCTTTAGTAATTGCTATGTAAAAAACATAGTAAGATATCATGCTCACATAGCACTTATTAAATCAATCATATTGATTGCATTTAATAATTGCTAAATTAGTTTATTTTACCTCTCAACCATGTAAAATAGAGAGAGTTAAACTAAGGTACAACTGAGATATTTTGGAGTGTTTTCCTTGATTTATGGCCAAACTAGGGTGAGTTTGGAGTTCCACATGGTCAAACTGGCTGTGAGAGGCAGTTTGGAGCTATTTTTGTTTAATTTGGATAAGTTATGAAGCGTCATTTCTAGGCTTTTCTCTTTTGCTCGTGAATCAACTTGGAGGAGTTATTTTTAGAGTGCAATTGAGTTACAATGCTTTTTCCATGCACTTGAGAGTTCATTTTGTATAAGGGAGAGAAATCTTAGGATTTTTTCTCAGTTCTTGCCTTCATTTTTTTCTCTCACACATTGCAGAGAATAGGAGTGTTTTGTAACTCATTTATAGATCTATACAATACAACAGGTTACAGGTTCACATTTTTTGTCTTATGTAGTGCTTTTTCCTTCTATTTTCATTTAGAATACCAAAATTTGCCTTTTTAGAAATATGCAAGTGCCTTTATGAATGATTTGATGAAATTATTATGTTTTAACCATTAAAAGCCTTTAATTTGTCTCATTCATTATTGTGCATCCATCACATGTCTCAAGTTGTGCTTGTTTCATTTTGGCCTTAAAAATTGTGAGAATTTATTTTCCTCTTGAAAGAACAAACTGATTGGCCTGCTTTAGAAACACTTTTGTGGTTAAGTCATAATTTCTAATTTGTGTAACCAGTGTCTTTGAGAATAGTTGTGAATTATTTTGCAAGTTTTATCATCATATAGGTGCATCACCACATTTTCAAATCTAGTTTATTGTCCATTGCAATTCTTAATATCCTTTTTCCTACAAAGTCAGTTAAACAACAAATCAATCATAATGGAACCAACCCACAATTTGGAGGTCTACCTTCACCATAGGGCACCCACAACCTGAAAGTATTCCCATGTTACATAGGATTGCTGAGCCTCACAGCTTTGCATCACAGGTGCAATCCTATTTGATAACATGAACTAGAACATGTGAACTTGGAAGTTAAATTTAAAAATTAATTTAGATGTTCTAGATGTACACATACATTGGAATAAGTAATTTATTTTTGTGCACAATTTAGGTCAAGATATCATGGCACATGCACCACCACCTCCTGGACCTTCCATATTTACTCGTACAGATATAGAGATCCATAGATTGAGAGGTGTTCTTTTTGATCCCAACACAATAGGGGTTTATAGAGACACCTGTTAATTGATGTTATCTAGCTTACATCATATTAGGTAGAGTCTAGGAGATACCCATGCTTATTCAGGTGATACTCTAGTAGCTATTCTTGCCCGGATGCGGCAAGAGCTGACTAGTGATGTTTCACTTGCTTTTGTTCAGCTTAGTGTCTCGAAAGAGACCATCAAATCTCAATGTTTTCCATATTATGTTGGTAGGCCTAATGTGAAGGGATACCAAGTGACTAGATGTGTAGACCCTCTTATGGCCCCATTGATATATCCACGTTTTCTTGCTGCTCATGGTCGTTATCCCAATAATGACCAAATTTCTTTATATTTTGCACAACAATTGTACGCTGAGGTTCATATGGGCATCAAGGTCAACTACTTGGATCTTCGAGCATATTTTGGTTAGAGGCAGGGTAGGGTTACTGATAGAGATGCTTATCGTCGAGTAGATCGATAGGCTCCAACTTATAAAGCCTTGGTTGGGGAGAGGATGCCTGCTATCTCCCCAGCCTTAGCCCCTATTGTTGATCATGTTGTCATTGCTTCCCAAAGGGAAACAATCAACAGTGTTGGTGATATAGCAGCTGCGACATCTAGGTTATCTTTAGATCATGTGGGCAAATATTTGATGAGTCATCCTAGACGATCTAGACCATCAGATCATGCTACTTATCCTTATGCTATCATGGGTGTCCCTTTACCCGTAGACATAGATGGTCTTAGAGGAGACCATATGCTTTAGAGTACAACGACCTATTGGAGTCATATGCTTTCATTTCATCAGATCTTGGTATTCCTTTACATGAGGTTAGAGGACATGTGGGTAGAGCTTGCCATTCACAGGTGTCATGATCCAGTCAGGCTGTGAGACCTTCTCATCACCCTAGTAGTACTCCACATCCTAATCCACCCACAGATCATTCAGATGCTACAGAGGCATATACACCTACCCCTCCTTCTGCGAGTGTTGAGCATCAAACATCCCAGGCCTGCTTAGATTCACTTGAGGAGCTGCAGTTGCAGATGGAATAATCAGGTTATGTGGATATTCTTCTACATTCAGGCTCTTTGATGCCATCTCACTTGCATAGTCCACTTCACTCAACAGTATTGGAGCTAGCCAAGGAGACTCATGATACAGACAAGTTGGCATCGGATACGATCATTGCAATAGATCCTGCACCACCTGATACACACGTATGTACATGTGTATATGCATGCATGTGATTAAAAAGAACTTAAATAAAATTAAGTTTACTTTGCTCCAGATAGAGTCCAAATGTACACATTTATAATTTAATATATATATTTTGTAGGGGTTAGCTCATGTTACACCTAGTCTGGGGATGGAGCATGTACGCAGGCATGATTCAGTTGATGCCAATAATATTAGTGGATAGGTGAGTTTTAAATTTTTAAATCATGTACTTTCACATGTTTGCATATAATTTGTACGTGCATGTACATATATATTTAACATTATTCTAATTTAACATAATGTACTTTTATGTACATGTGTTGTACTATCTCCAAGGCTCGACGCATCCATCAGAGTAGGATTCTCACTCAGAGGGTTGTTCAACTCACAGTCGACATGATGACCAGGATACCAGCACTGCCTAGACATTTCTCTAGATATTTGTTTTCAGATATTTCTATCTACATGTTTGTGGACATTTCTACATGTTTTTAGACATTTCTATCTACATGTTTTCAGACATTTCTATCTACATGTTTGTGGACATTTCTATCTACATTTGCACATGTTTGTGGACATTTCTACATGTTTGAGGATATTTCTATCTACATGTTTTTAGACATTTCTATCTATATTTGCACATGTGTTTTATATATATATATATATATCATCAAACACATGTGCAAATATATATGGACATGTGATTGAGTTAAAGTCCTTAAATATAATTGCTTGAGGTGAAAAAAGAAACATTTCATGCATTGAGTTGCTGCATAATGGTTAGTTGGGAGGGTTAGGTTGGCCTTAAATTTGAATTTTAAATTTTAAATATCAAGGTCCATTTAGCTCGTCTTAACATTTAGCTCTCTCTATATATATTCAAACACTATATAGTCTCCACATACAACGTCCACGTGCATGTGGAACTGAATGAAGAGATAGGGCAGTAGCAACTACTAGGTGGCTATACTAATATACCTTGTTCTCAGGTTGATAATCAATAAAGTGAATCCCATGTTGAACAATCTTAACTTGTTTGAGATATGTCCCTTGCACTACAACTAAACCTATGGGAAACAACATTCTATGGTAAGACATAACATTTTAAAGGTAAATGTAACCTAGACATAGTTCATGTATAGCATTTTCATTGAGGTAAGACATAACATAAATTATAAAAAATATAAATTGAATGTTTAAATCACTCAAGGTACTTGACATGTACATAACAAATTCAAAATTTAAATATATTATAAAGTTAAACATGCAGGAAACAACATTCCATTCACTTGTTTCTGGCTTTATTAGCTTCTACCTCTCTTCTATGCAATGCAATAAATAATAATTAACATCTTCTATATTTCCAACCTCTGCTATGACTGCAAAAACATCTCTTGCACCAAATTTACATGGAAAATTTGTAATTTAAAATCTAGAGATACCTTATATTTAAATTTTATATATGTACACATACTTTTTTTAATCAATCTTGAAATATGGTTATAATCAATTGAAATCAAAGGAATGTCTTCAAAGATTTCATCCTCATCTTCATTATATGTGTTGGTAACAACTAGTGGCATGTTTTTCCATTCACTGACATATCCACGTTGTTGGTTCTTACAATTCTCACAATCTCCCAACATGCACTCATAGCAAAAACGAGAGTAATCCCTAGTGCGTAACGTCCATGTCTGGCTATCTGTACTGATGACACAATGCAAAGATCTTGTTTTCTCTACCCTCTTGCATGCATGCATTGATCTTCTATCCACACCTACAAATTTATTTTATTGTACATTATAAATATAATAGAAATAATTAAATTCAAACTAAATAAAAAAACTCATGTACACATGATATATGAATATATATAAAGTATTAAATTTTCAAACAATACATACCTGATATTTCCCAAAATACTCTATGTGGAATGTATCAATTTGTTCCTGACGATGTGCCAACCTCATTCGATGCAAAGTGTATCTTACACCATTCTACAACATCATGTGCATCTTTTATATGATCTCCTACATAATTCATTTGATGCTTTCTTAAAGCACGTTTGATACAAGCTCCTGCGCCATCATGTTCACCCTTTCCATGCCCACTCTCAAAGAAACTCCAAACATGTGGTATATTGTCATTTTGATGATATCTACATAGTGCATAAAATGGCCTTGATGATTTGAATTGTGACGTACATCCATCTGACCATACAAAATGCTTTTCAATTTTTACACATCTGCTTGCCAAATATTCAAAGAACTTCTTAAAGTAATGTTCTACAAAATGTGTGTCATGCTCTTTATCATCACTAATATAAAAGTGCTATTCTTTCTTAATGACTCATGCTTCAAATGTACTGTCAACATCATCCAAATCCAATTGAGCATGTCGATAACACACATGCACCATAATAGTGATCTGCTCTGAAAAGTAATATTTTGATTGAATCTCTTTTTGATGTACAAAAGAGTAATTTTTTGCAAAGTCGACTATTGATAAAACTGTTCCAGGTGGGAAAGTATCTCTTAATGTTTGAAACTGTTGTGCTTGCCACTTAGCAAAAAAAACATGATGTATGTATGGTTGTATCAATTTATGAAAATTTTCCATAAATGTTCCAATAGGTATCTCCTCTTCTACATAATCTAACCTTGTGGATTCTTTCCCATTTTTTGTTTGAAACTTTATGTACTTGTAACTCTTGCAATTTACCAACTTCGTTGGGTCGATATCTTCATTTCTCAAAGGCATTTTAACCAAATTTACACATGTTTCACAAAGACCTTTTATGCAATTTATTTGACCAATTGCATTATCATCATCTGATTTATCACATAAGATGGATGCTATAAACTGGCTTTCTCGTTTAGGAGGTGCATTTATAAAACCATCACTGTCTTCTCTAATCTTTTGAAACACCTGATAGTAGCGATCAAATTCAATATGATAACGACAACAAGTTTCAAAAACCATGTTTGTCTTCACATAATATGACCTTAACCTTTCAAACATTGTTTGCCCAATCTTTATATGAGGATTTGAATTACAAAACATCACATACATCTCATGTTGTGTTATGTCTAACCAATGTTTTGTATGTAGATCATGACTATTGGGCCCAGTTCTATGTTTGATAACCTTTCTACTATTTTATGAAGCACGATTATTATCGTTCCAAAAGCTTGAGATCAAGTTCTTAACAACATCTTGAATCATGTTAGATCGAGGAGCTCTACACATAATTGCCCAATTGCTTTTTGAGGTACTATCATCCAATAATTTTCTCCTTTTCACATATTGTGTTAGTGTCTTTCTACTAAAACCAATCTCAGTTGAAATTGAAGACAATTATCTTTTTTGGAAGTTGTTTCACTTAAAATAGATGTCAACATCACTCTTCTTGAAATGGACTTATCCGCAGATCAAGATTGTTTCCCAATGGAAGGCAAAACTTTTTTAACATTTTCAACAATATCTTTTTCTAGGTTTGAAGCTTTCCCCTTTTTCAATGACTTTGAATCTACACCCAACAATTGTAATGGCTCGTTTAGCTCATTATTAAGAAGTTGATGAAGGGGGTAAATCATAAAACACACAATAACAAAAATTGCATATAGAAAATAGAATGATATTTTATTAATATGGGCAAAACATTACATTACAAAAGCTCAAATACAATCAGAGGATGAATGCCCTACAGGTTGCAACACATTACATCTCCCTCTCTCAAGACTCTAGAATCATCTACCTTTTGTAACCCCAAATCAGCTAGGGTTTCTATTTTCTTGCCTATTCTTGACTCTATACTTTCCCCCTTAACTCCACTACCTCAAGGGTTCCCAAGATGGTCATATATAGCCCTTTTTGGCGGCCACCATCTTAATTTCAAAATTTGCATCTCCCTCCCAAAAATAGGTCAACTTCACAGGGCCATAACTTTTGATCTGACCATTGGATTTTCAATTATAATACCTTTTCAGAAAGCTCTCAAAAAGATGATGGTGCACAAGTAGTACCTAAAGGTAGACTGCTTGGGTTTCCCACCAAATTTCGGGCCCATCCAGAGCCTCTAAATGCCTTAAATTTGACTTTGAATATTTCAATAGGATTTTTAGAATTTGAAATTTGATATCTCACAAATGACAAATGATATTGAAGTGATTTCTTCACCATTAGCTTCAATTCACCATTCTGGAGGTCCGTGTAAGATTTTGTATCCAACCGTGCACAAATGCAAACTTACTAAAAATAGTAACCCTGCCAAATTTAGCCCTTATTGAAAAGAAACAACATTTTTTTTGGTTGATGCAAGATTGCTCTTACGCCCTAGATGCTCCTGCATCAGACACCTGAGGTAATTTGAAAAGTGACCCTGTCACTTCTCATGAGTTAGAGGGAAACCAAAATAGTTAACCTCAGTCACAAATAACCATGATGAATCTTCAACAGGCCTTCCTTTCCATTTCACCAAGTATTTTGTATACTACTTGTTTCTTGTACTCTTACCCACATGGCTATCCAGAATGCCCTCTATCTCCTCCTTCTCTGAAGTAGATGCTGGAATGTCCCACTGTGTTCCCTTATCAAGTCCATCATCATGATACTCTGTCAAATTTGAAATGTTGAACACTGGTGAAATATTGATGTCATCATGCAACTCTACCTCAAATGCATTTCCTGAATCGTGCTTCTTCAGGATTCTGTGCGGTCCAAATTTCTTCATTTTCAACTTATTGTATGTTCCAATTGAGAACCTTTCTTTTCTCAAGTGAACCATGACTTCATCTCCTACCTAGAACTCCTTATATCTTCTCTTTTGATCTGCCTTAGCCTTGTACTGAATATTTATCTTATTAATGTGTTTTTTCACCTCTTCATGCAAATTCTTCATGTGTTCTGCAAAGTCTTCAGCCTCGACACTTGTCTTTTCTCCTTTGTCCAAATTCCTTAACTCTGAAGCATTTCTTGGACTATTCCCATAGACAATCTAGAATGGTGATTTACCAGTACTTTTATTGACAGAATTGTTGTAAGCAAATTTTGCCTGTGGTAAAATCAAATCCCATCCCTTGGGCTTATCTCCTACTAAGCATCGTAGTAGGTTACCCAAACTCCTATTCACCACTTTGGTCTGTCCATCAGTCTATGGATGGTGTGTAGAACTGAACTTTAAATTTGTCTTCAACTTCTTCCACAATGTCCTCCAGAAATAACCAACAAACTTGGTATCTCGATCTGAAACTATGCTCTTTGGTAAACCGTGTAATCTCACCACCTCCCTAAAAATAACTTTGCAATATGAACAACATCATTAGTCTTCTTGCAAGGAATAAAATGTGCCATCTTCAAGAATCTGTCCACCACCACAAAAATAGAATCATGTCCTCTCTGTGTCCTTGGTAAACCAAGAACAAAATCCATACTGATATCATCCCATGGCTTCTCTGGTACAGGTAATGGATGATATAGCCCTATATTCTGACTTGTTCCTTTTGCCATCTGACACACTCTGCAACTCTGCACAAATGTCCTCACATCCTGATGCAACTATGGCCAATAACAATTTTTACCAACAATAGCAATGGTCTTATCTCGACCAAAGTGTCCAACCAATCCTCCACTATGCTTCTCCTTAATCAGGTTCTCTCTCATGGAACTCCTTGGAATGCACAACTGGCTTCCTCTAAACAACATGCTATCTTGGATTATGAAATCCAACCATTTTGTCGTGTCCAAAGTAACAGGTTCCAAACAAGATTTCCAGGCCTCTGCAAAATCTGGATCTTTAGGATACAAACTTTTGAGCTCATTGAACCCAACAACCTCTATCTTCATTTCTATCAACAAATTTTGCCTTCTGCTCAAGGCATCTGTAACTCTGTTGGACTTCCCACTCCTATGCTTCAAAACTAAAGTATATCTCTGCAAAAACTCAACCTATTTTAAGTGTGCCTCTAGTACAACTTTTCTTGAATATTAAGATACTGCAAAGCCTGATGATCAGTATATAAACAAACTCCTTTGGCAACAAATAATGTCTCCATTTCTTCAAAGCCTGAACTATTGCATAAAACCCCTGATCATAAACAAAATAGTTTTTCTTGGCATCATTAAACTTCTCACTAAAATAGGCAATGTGCTTACCTTCTTGGCTTAAAACAACACCTATAGCACTGCCACTAGCATCACAATCTACCTGAAATACCTTATTGAAATCTGGAAGTGCCAAAACAGGTTGCTCGATAACTTTCTACTTCAATGTATCAAAGCTTTTATCTGCTCCTTTAGTCCATCTAAACTCTTTTCTATCCCCTCTCATTGTCTTAGTTAGGAGTGCACAAATGCTACTGAAATTCTTGATAAACTTTCTATAAAAACTTGCCAAACCATGAAAAGATCTTACCTCGAAAGTACTCCTTGGTGTTGGCCATTCAATGATAGCCCTTACCTTATCTGGGTCCATCTTAAGACCTTCCTCTGAGATAACAAATCCCAGATATATCAACTCCTTTGCAAAACTACATTTCTTCAGATTGATCAACAACTTCTCCCTCAGCGTCTCAAAAACTCTTCTAATATGCATCATATGATCATCCCAAGTCTTACTAAAAATCAAAATATCATCTAAATAAATAATAACAAAACTTCCCAAAATTTTTTTCAATACCTCATTCATGGGCCGTATGAATGTGCTCGGTGCATTGGTTAGCCCAAATGGCATGGATAACCACTCATACAAACCTTCCTTTGTCTTGAAGGTTGTCTTCCACTCATCTCCTTCTCTGATACAGATCTAGTGATACCCACTCTTTAGGTCAACCTTTGTGAAGTACTTGGCTCCACTCAAACAATCCATTATGTCATCCATTCTGGGCAATGGAAATCTGTACTTGATCGTGATCTTATTGATGGCTTGAGAGTCTGTACACATTCTCCACTCTCCATCTTTCTTTGGTGCTAGTACTGCAGGTACCGCACATGGACTTAGGCTCTCTCTTATCAATCCCTTCCTCAACAACTCCTGAACTTGTCTATTCAACTCTTCACTCTCTGTTGGAGTCATTCTTTGGGTTGCCTTATTTGGCAAATTAGCTCCTGGTATCAAATCCATTTGATGACTTATCTTCCTCATTGGTGGTAAACCTTTTGGTACATTATCAGAGACAATATCTTGAAATTCTTCCAACATTTCTAAGACTTCTGCTAGTACATCTTCACATTTCTCTTGACTAATCTTAGGTATTAATACAAAGCAATGACGCTCATGCTTCATACCCTCCAAAAGTTTTCTACCATCTACCAAGCAGATTCTAGCAGTACTACATGCCTTTTCTTCCATCTCCTTCAAGAGCTTCAACTTATGATGAATTCCATCCTTTGTTAGGGAGTATGTGTTTGCACGGCCATCATGGACAACACTCCTATCATATTGCCGCGGCCTCCCCAATAACATATGACATGCATTCCATCGGTATGATGTCACACAACACCTCATCATGGTAGTCACCAATCTTGAACTTCACTAAACACTGCTCATTGACCAAAGCTCTATGGTCCTTTTGCAACCATGCAATCCTTTATGGATATAGATGCTTTCTTCTTGTCAACTTCAACTTGTCAACCATCTCCTCTGAAACAAGATTATCAGTGCTTCCACTGTCAATAATAATATCACAACACTTACCTTCACATTTGCACCTTGTGTGGAATAAACTCTTCCTCTGATTGGGTTCTTTATCCTCATTCAACAAAGTTCTTCTAACAACTAGGGTTTCTCCCCTTTTAGCATCTTCAGAGCACTCAGATTGTGCATCTTCATCGATATGTGCAACTCGTGCATTACCTTTAGGTCTTCTATTTGTCCTTCCTTGATGTTGTGGACACTCGTATGCTCGATGTCCTTCTTCTCCACATTGGAAATAGGTTCCTATGAAACATCCTCTTCTAGGTCCTTGCCCAGGTCTGCCTCTTCCTCTTCCTCTTTGCTCACCATTGTTTTGGTCACAAGGGCGGTAGGTATTATCTTCTCTTTGATTTCGACTGGTGTCAACTTCTTCACTTTTCTTTGAATCTTCATTTCGGCCCCCATAGGGTCTTCCACTAGTCCTTCTGCCTTGACCTCTTCCCCTTTGCTTGCTGTCAAATCTTTTATTCAGCTTCTCTTCCACCTTCAGGGAAAACTGGTATGCATCTTCTATAGTGGTCATTCTGACCAGGCTCAGCTCCTCTTGAATACTTGGCCTCAACCCATTAATGTAATGGGATACCTTCTCCTTGTTGGCCTCTCCATGGCCTGTCCTGATAGTGATCTTATAAAAATCTTCTATATACTCCTTAATAGATTTGTTACCTTGCTTCAATCCTTGCAACTTCTTTAGCAACTCCATCTCATAGTCCACATGAATGAACTGCTTCTTCAATTTCTCCACCATCTGATCCCATCTGGCAATCTTTACTTTTCCTCTTCTATTTCTCTCTAACTAGACCTCCTTCCACCAAATACTGGCATGACCCTTCAACTTTGTCTTTGCAAACTTGACCCATTCTGGGTCTTCTACATCTTCATACTTGAAATACTCCTCCATATCATTAATCCAATCAATAAGTTGTTCTGGATTCAAATCTCCAGAATATGTAGAAACTTCGATCCTGGGCCTCTTTCCAATCTTAGAAATGGCCCTTAACATCCTAACTTCTGCAGGATCTCCTGCAACTTCTTTTTCTTCCTCAGATAGCTCCTCTTCCACTTCATCCTCTCTTTCTTCTCTTATTCTTGGCTCAAATCCTCTTTGCAGCTCCTCTTGCAATGCATCGATTTGTCTTTACAGGGCTCTAAAGCCCTCTTCTGTCAAAGCATTCTTCCCAATACGATTTCTTCGTGGAGGCATCTTGATCTCCGCAGCAAACCCACAACCTCAGGCCCTGGTGCAAACTGCCTCACCGTCGGCGATTTGTCTACACACTCAGGAACCCTTGCTCTGATACCACTTGATGAAGGGGGTAAATCATAAAACACAGAATAACATAAATTGCACATAGAAAATAAAATGATATTTTATTAATATGGGAAAAACATTACATTACAGCAGATCAAATACAATCAGAGGATGAATCCCCTACAGGCTGCAACACATAATAGCTCCCTCTCTCAGGACTCTGGAATCATTTGCCTTATGTAACCCCAAATCAGTTAGGGTTTTTGTTTTCCTGCCTATTCTTGACTCTACACTTTCCCCCTTAACTCCACTACCTCAAGGGTTCCCAAGATGGTCATATATAGCCCTTTTTGGCGGCCACCAACTTAATTTCAAAATTTGCATCTCCCTCCCAAAAATAGGTCAACTTTGCGGGGCCATAACTTTCGATCTGACCGTTGGATTTTCAATTATAATACATTTTCAAAAATCTCTTGAAAAGACGATGGTGCACAATTAGTATCTAAAGGTAGATTGCTTGGATTTCCCACCAAATTTTGGGCCCATCTGGAGCCTCTAAGTGCCTGAAATTTGACTTCGAATATTTCAATAGGATTTTTGGAATTTGAAATTTTAATATCTCACAAATGACAAATGATATTGAAGTGATTTCTTCACTATTAGCTTCAATTCACCATTCTAGAGGTCCGTGTAAGATTTTGTATCCAACCGTGCACAAATGCAAACTTACTAAAAATAGTAACCCTGCCAAATTTAGCCCTTATTGAAAAGAAACAATATATTTTTTTGGTTGATGCAAGATTGCTCTTACACCTTGGATGCTCCTACATCAGAAGTACAATTGATAACAATTGGGTTCGCTCAAGTGTATCAAGATTATTGAAATGAGTAATTATTTCCTTTGTAGTTTTATTCATTGACCTCTTAGTAGTATGTCTAGGTTGTTCAACATAAAGTTTTAATTTCTCCATATCCATTTCAAGTAAATGATCTAAATTTCTATAAGAAGTTTTTCTCTTCACCTCTTTAGCTAGATTTATATGCTCATCCTTCCAACATCCATTGTTTGCACTTGGGCCTCCTCCGAGCTAACATCAACTATGTGTTCTTCAGTGTTGTTTGCTCCAGTATCTAAATTTGGGTCGACTTCAGTTTTGGTATGTTGAGCCTAGGTACACACAAAAGTCATATATACAAGAGAAAACTTTAGAATATTTAATTTAAATAATAAGCTCTCGAAACATCACACATCAAGGAAATACATATTAAAGAAAACTTATAATTTAACTAAGTCTTGATATATTTTAAAGAGCCTCCATATCAAATTACTATAAAAATTAATATGTACATGTAATAACTAATATTTATGACCACAAGTGATATATATCCTCATGCACAAGTGACAAATATGAGTACAAGATACATAGGGAGTTATACCATTTAGGATAAGTGTGTAAACGTGCACAAATATTCAAGTAAGATGTACAATTTGATATATATGAAATCTCCTATAAGGATGATTGCCCTCAATATGGACCATACATATGGTAAGATAGCTCTAGACTTGAATGATTTAACAAAGTGTAATCCTTTGTTGGAATATATAATCAAAATGAAATAAGAATACTTGTAAAGAAAAGATAGGGCTTATATAAGTAGCGACATAATGTAGCAAAATAGGCCTAAGATTAAAGCGAAGAGAAACCCCACCATGGATTCAAGGTAGTGAGGTTCATTAAGCTCAATGAATTCAAGGAAAATCAAATGAGATAAAATAAATAGAGCCCTCCAAGTTAGTGCAACAAGTACTATCATCTCCATTCAAGATGAGCACAAGAAGAAAATTTTCCTATACAATTTTTTCTAGAGTTACCTAATGAAAAGAAGGATGAGACTAGAATTTTAAGGACTAACCTTTGGCTCTAAATGGAGTTCTAGCTTACAAGATAATTAATCCAGTAACTAAGTTAGAGGTTCAACTATAAAATATGGTGACAAAATCTAAGCTACCACAAGTAAAAGGTTCCTTTTGGTAATGTTTGGATTAGAAGCATGACACACTTCCTAGGTTTACTAACACATAACCCACTTGTTAAACATAGAGGTGAGAAAAATAGTATAAAAAGGAACAAGAGAGAGGGAGAGGGATATGGAGAGTTAGAGAGGGGGAGAGAGAGAGAGAGCTAAGGAGGCCTGAGCGAGGGAGAGGTAGAGGTAAAGAAAGTGGGCAACCTGAGAGAGAGAGTGGTGGAGAGAGAGAGAGAGAGAGGTGGTAGTTTTCTCTAGGTAGGGGGGTGGGGATTATAGCCAAGAATGAGGAATGACTTAAACTAAATGATATCCTAGTTACATGAAATCAATGTGTATATATTTAAGCATAAATCAAGTGACCTAGATTAAATTTGATATCCTACTACATGATTCATCGATGTGTATATATTTAAGCATAAATCAAATGACCTAGATTAAATAGAAAAGAAAAGATGCATACCTTGTTTTAGTTTATAATATTTTTGCAATCTTTCCTCATTTAATTTGTGTCTTTTCTACGGAATGCTTTCATGCACTCTTATTTTGTCTTGTCTTTTTGTTTCCCATCTCCTTCTTTGTAAAATATGACTTGAAAATTCTTCTCTCAAAGATCTTCTCCTCCCTTGCAAACAAAAATGTGAATTTATCTTGTTATATTGATTTAAAAAAATGAAAAAAACTTCCTATTTATATGCAATAGGAAAAAATTAAAACATTTAAAAAAACAAAAGTCGACTGTACCTTCGAATGAAGGTCGATCATTAAAAAAATTAATTATTTTTTAATACAAGGAACCTTTGAATGAAGGTGGTTGTTATGATGATGTTGGCGCCATGTTTGCGCCTTCGAATGAAGGATGTCACCTACCTTCATTAGTTCCTCCTGCTCCTGAATCTTAGTACTACTATAGTTCTAGAGACTTATGAATTATTAAGGGAAAGTGACAATGAACTAGAAGATAACTTGGATGAAATTTAGGCATATCAACAGTTTTAGAGGTGAAATGACTACATAATTAGAAATAAGGCAAAAACACCATTGAACACCCCTACTCCTCCAATCTCTTCATTCCACCTAATAAGAAAGGAAGCAATAATCCATTTCCACCCAAAGGTCCTATTGTGTCTTCACAACCAATGAATAACATACCACCTCTTCAAGCAAAGAGAATACTAGATCAAAATGAGTTTCGATATAACATTATTAAGGACTTTAAAAAAACTAAAGAAAATATTTCTATGGTTAGATTACTTCAAATGATTGATGAAAAGGATTTGCTATTCAAAACTTTTGTTTGCTTCAAGAGAAAAAGAACCTAACAAAGTTGTTGATGCACATATAGCTATTTATAAGGAAAAGCTTGAATTATCGACCTTTCTCTTAACAATAAGAACTTTTGGAAAAAAACTAATACAATTGTCTCACAGATTGTAGTACTTCAGGTAATGTCATCCCATTTTTAGTATGCCAAAAGTTAGGATGGACTTCTATTAAATTCAACATAAGAGTAGTTCAATTAGATAAATCAGAAGTCAATGTGGTTGGTAAACTCAATAATATTCATATATTTATCTTGCCTTATATCTTAAAATACAATAATACATTGGCATCCAAGCAGTAGACATACCAAATGCATACATGTTGCTTGGTAGAGATTGGTCCAAGAAATTGAATGGATACATTGTAACTGACTTTTTACACATGCGGCTCTCATGGTGTGGCCAACCCAATCAAATTAGGATCAAAAGAAAACCTATAATGAAGCATCTGATTATAGAATATAATAAGACCAATGAGATTTTATATACATAGTCAATTCTTGGATTTTACATGATTAAAGTAAAAGGAAACTTAAGGAGGTCATGCTTACTCAGTTTATTTCAATATTTTCTATTTCGTTATTTAAAATAACAACTCAGATTAGTTGGCGTGTGGTGGTCAAGATGGACAGGTAAACGATAATACTAAGTCATACATACAAAAGGAAAAGGAAGGCTTTAATCATTTCCATAAAGACAGAAAACATGAGACTAGTTTATTGTATCTTCCTAAAATAAACACATGCTATAATAGTCCACGTTTTGTGCTTGAAACTAGTTTATTGTATCTTCCCTCTTCACTAGAAAATATACAAGAGCTATTACAAAAACTAGGTAATGATAAAGAAATTTTTGGGCTTTTAGTAACTTAATAAATCTTGCTTTACCCCATTGGTGTAGGATTCATTTCGAACAAATCTAGAGTCTACTTGTCCTAAATTTCTGTTGGCATTAGAAGTAGTACATAAGGGGGTGAATAGTTTTAGAGGTATTCTTCAACATGAAGATAATAAATCAACAAACTTGAGCTATGAAAATGTTGCAAATCAACATGCTAATAAAAACATGATAGATTATATGGAACAACTGAAAACAAAGCTGAAGAGTCACTTTTGTTTAAAGAACTAGGGGTTTATGTCCTTGAAGTGGACAAGGAATTTAAAATAAGTTTAGTTATGTTGATTTTTTAAAATGTTGTTCTACCTCAACCCACTCTAAAAAATAGAGAACCACTAAAAAATTATATATGTACACTAAAATTTAATGTCTCCAAATTGAAATAGGATTGTGGTCTTAGTGTTGAACTAACAAATTCAAGAGGAAACCCTATCTTACTTCATTCATATTACAACTTACTTAAACAAATAATTTGGTTGAGTATGAAACCCTAATCCATGGATTACAATTATTTACAAGTGTTGGGAGACTCAAAACTAGTCATCAAACAAGTTAGAAATTAGTATGCTTGTAATAAAAACACTTGTCACAGGATAGAAATAGAGTATGGAACTTAATCAAGGACTTTGATGTCTTCAATATATAAATAATCCCTCAAAGGAAAAATCATACAAATGGTGCTTTCAAAGTTGTTGAAAGCATGCTAGAACTAGTTGCAAATTCTAGATTGAAGTGATTTTAGTTGAGCTAGTCTCCATTCCATTGATTCTAGAAAATATCAAAAAATTCTAGGTATTTAATGATGATCAACATACAATTGATTTCATAACTAATTTTGGTATATTCAAGTCTCCAATAATTGAAGTTGAGAGAGATGACATTGAAACAAATGATGATGGTATGGTGGCACTAAAAACAAACAATATCTAAAGGTATGATTTCACTCAAAAGATTGTTTGACATAGATTATCAAGATAATAAAGAAAAGTCTGTTTTGTTTGAAGGAGGATTGTATGAGTCTTGTAATTTAGGAGACAAGCGATATAAAGAATGTTTTCTTAGGTAAAACTTGTACTAGTATAGAGAAACGAGGAATTATGCAAGACTTGGGGATTACAGAGATGTCATAGCATGGAGCTATGAATATCTAACTTAGGTATTTGACACTTCAATCATTATTCATATACCATTCCCCTAAAACTAGGAGCTAACCCATTTCGTTAGCGATAAGGCCCATGAATTTTTACTGGAGCCTTTAATCTTTAAGGAAGTTCATAACTGTTATCAACTAGGATTATTTTTTAGTTAGACACTCCACATGGATAGCAAATCTTGTTCGATTTTAAAAAATGGAGAAGTATATTTGTGTCAATTTTAAGAATTTGAATATAGCTTCAAAGAAGGACAACTAGCCACTTTTGTCAAGTATTACAGATTGTGAACAATTCATAAATGATGTCATTTTTAGGTGGATATCCTAGATACAACCAGGTGATTGTGAATTATGAGGACAAAATTAAAACAACATTTACAATGAAATGAAGAGCATTTACATATTGAAGAATGCTTTTTGGTCTAATAAACATAGGTGCTACTTTTCAATGAGATGTGGACATTACCTTCAAAATCTTATTAGTAAATGCATTATTATCTACATGGATGATCTAAGAATCAAGGAGACCTTCTAGAGAACTTAAGGAAAGTATTACAAAGATGTAGAGAACATGATATTTCCTTGAATTTGAAGAAATGTGTATCTGGTGTCATGGAAGGGAGGTTCATGTTATTTTTGAAAAAGGTATATCAATAGATCCAAAAAGAGTTGAAGCAATTCTAAAAATCCCCTTGCCTAAAAGTAAAGAGGAATTAAAATCAATTTTTAGGAAAGCTAATTTTGTGTATAAATTTGTCTTTGGTCTTGATAAAATAGTTAGATTGTTGAATGCATGTTGAAAAAAGATGAAAAATTGAATGGACTCCTAAAGAATAGGCTGCCTTTTTAGAAATTAAGAAATTAATTGTGGATACTCCACTAATGATTAATGTAAATTATACCCAACCCTTTTACATTTATTTTGTTGCTTCTAAACATTCTAGTGCTGGTGTATTGACTCATAAAAAGGAAGTTGGAGATGAGAGACATGCCACATTCATGAGCTATCCTTCTATAAATATTAAAATAAAAAATTCTAACATTGACAAGCAAACATTTGCATTAGTAAAAGCTATTAAAAAATTTTGACATTGTATTTTATACAAAAAGTGTTTGTTGTTGTGCCTAACCCTATTTTCAAGGCTATGTTAATGTGCAAAATGAGTTGCGTGAGTGAAGAGGGAAATGAATGACTATTTTACAAAAGTTTGATCTAGAGATCCAGCCAATGAAAAGCATGAGAGGATTGGGACTAAGTAAAGCAATTATTGAAATTGATTGTCAAATTTCATGACAACAATACATTGTGTAATATATATCTAATTATTACTGGTATCAAGATCCAATCTGTTACATGCTAAACAATAAGTGTTTAGGTCATTTGAATTCAACCCAATTAAGAACCCTATATTTGAAAAGTAGTAATTTCATGATAAAATCAGGCTCATTGTACATTAAAAATCATAAAGGAATATATTGAAGATGCTTGAACAAAATTGAAGAAGCTCAAGTATTAAGAGATTTTCATGAAAGATTGGGATTGGACATGGCTCAAGGAATGCTACAATCCATCAAATACTTAGGGAAGGTTATTATTGGCCTCATGTTTTTTAAGGATTCTCATTTGCATGTCAAAAATTGGCATGTCTATTAGGTTACAACTCAATTCAAAATGCAACTCGCCATGCCCCTAAAACTTGTCATAGAAGTTCACCCCTTTGCACAATGGGGAGTTAATTTTACCAAATATATTAATCCCAATTCTTCAATTGGACGCAAGTTCATTTGACTGTGGCTAATTATTGCACTTGCTAGATTGAAGCTTAGCCAATTAAGAACTACACAATTGAGATTGTGCTCAAATTCTTGGCGGAGCACATCATCACGAAGTTTGGAATGCCATTTGCTCTAGTATGTGACAATGGACCCACTTTTTCTTCTTTCTAATTCACAAAATGGGCTTATGACAACAAGGTAATAGTTAAAATTTCTTCTAACTATTATCTGCGAGGTAATTGATTTGCTAAGTCTATGAAAAAAATTATTAGATGTGATTACAATTTTTTTGGACAAGAACCCCATGGATTGACATAATATGTGGAAGTATACACTTTGGTATGATAGAATTAGAAAAGTCATTCCTAAGTAAGCCATCTTATCATCTATTTTACGGTCAAGATTTAATTTTTCCTATAAATTTGAAGATTCCTACCTTGAATTCATGAAAGATTATCGTGAAACTAATGACAAAGTTGAAACTAGATTGTTAAATCAAATCTAATTAGAAGAAAAATGAGATACAACTTTGTAACACTTTAACAAATGCTAAGGGGTCATGAAATGATGGTTTGATAAGAGAGCTAGTGTCAAAGCATTTAGGATTGATAATTTAGTTAGGATTGTTAAATGCTCTTTGGTTAGGCCCCTTTTAGATTTTAGAGATCTTGGGAGAGAACACATTTAGACTTCAAAGTTTAATAGGAAAGGATGTCCCAATACGTATGAATGGGCAATTCCTCAAACATTATTTTTAAACTTGAATCATTCTAGTTTTGCCTTGTATATAATTCTTGCTTTTGTGTTCTTTAGTTTAGCTCTTATGTGGTTTGTTATTTTGTCTCAATTTGTTGTCTTCTATCAGGTTGTTGTTTATGTGTTTTCTATTTTAATTTATTGTTTTGTGGTTGGCTTTAGTAATGGTTTTCCACCCTTGTTTTAACTAGGACTATTATGAATCATTTAGACATTTTGGATCCAAGAAGAGGTCTATTTTCAAGTAGTTGTAGTGATGCCTTAATTGATGAATGACTTTGTTATTTTAAGATAAAGTTTTGTTTAAAGTTTAGATTTGATGTTTAGAACAATCATATGCAATGTGAATTTACTTGTGTCTAGATGAGTTTGGATGAACTACATGACACTTGAAGATATTTTTCTTAAACCTCATACAAAAATACAAATTAATGAATTTTGGGTTTGTCTAGATGAGTTGTTGCAGTCATGATATCAAGTGAAACATCTTAAAATTTTGCCTTCTTTATTTCCACCATGGTCCCCAACCCATTAATTAAGTACAAAGAAAGTTCAAAAGAAGCCTGGTGAAAAGAAAAGAAAAAAAGGAAATAATGATTAAAAAGCCCAATTATCTGCCCGTGATTTAGGTAATCTCTATTAGGGTGGTAGATGCTTGACTTGCAATAGAGCTATGCCTAGAGTGGGACTAGAGATAAATTCATTGGGGGTATAGACAATTGGTTGGTAGCAAAGCAATGGCCAATTGATTAGTGACATGTCTACTTAAATGCATGCCTTTTAAATAGACTTATGTTGACTTGAAGGTAAAACTAAAAAACTAGCTTGATACTTGAGTTGTAATGATTAGTCCTTACAAATTTAGAAATTTGGGAATGAAATTGTATGTACACACTATGGTTTAAGTGAATGTTAGATTTTGTCCTTGCATTTAATGTTTCTAATAGAGGTTTTGGGTTCTTAAACACAAAATTTTATTTTAAAATGGTTAGGAGAATTTACTAGTAGAATCCCCATTTATTGTTGCTTGCACAACACACCCTAATTTCTTATTGAGGAAATCATGGAGCCCCTTTTTTAATCTTGATTCTGGTCTCCTGATGTCATATCTACATGGTTGACTTGATTTTGTCTATGTTGAGAGTGCATCTGAAAATTTCATTGAGATTTTATGCTTATATAAATCTTACTTCTTTTGTTAGTTGATTGTTTAGGTTTGTCGCTATGTTTCACTAGATGTACTTGAGAGGATGATATGACTGACTTGTTGCATGTTTAACTAGTGTTATCTAGGTTCAAATTGCCCAATCCCTTATGTGGAGTCATCATGTTGTGCATTTTTCTTTCTTGTAGTTTGTTGGGTTATTCCCTGAAATATTCTTAACTCTTGTTGTTTTCATTGAATGTCCATTCATAAAAAAATGTGTCATATATTAATTGAAAATTTCCCTAATATTTAAATTTTTTTCTTAGACATGAGTTACAAGACTAGGTCTATGATAAAAGTGTTGTTCAGGATGTATTCATGGTCTTCTTTTAAAATATTCATTATTAAAACACCATGGTCTAGTCAGCTTTTAGTCATCGCTTTATGAATTCATCATTGAGTGCTTGTTTTAAAACCTCAAGTGTTTATGAATTTTTGGACCTGAGAGTATTATAATCAAAATTGCACTTAACTTCTCATGTCTTGGGATGCATAG
Source organism: Cunninghamia lanceolata (assembly GCA_027924645.1). Lineage (NCBI taxonomy): Eukaryota > Viridiplantae > Streptophyta > Pinopsida > Cupressales > Cupressaceae > Cunninghamia > Cunninghamia lanceolata. The sequence goes on from BSBN01000312.1 coordinate 1,215,181, forward strand.
ATTTGAAATCTGAGGGACGCCTAGACCTAACAAACTTATTAACTCTAGTTAAGCAAGCTTTCTCATGTTCATACTCCGAGTTTCCAAATCTAGATTATGTGTCTTGTAGCAATTTTTAAATCATGTATTTGAATTCTTGTGGATCTAAGAGCTATTCAAAGTTGTAGTTTTTTGCCTTCTTACATCCATGAGTGATCAAGTATTCAAATCTATGGATGAGTCTTGACTTGGAAAATTCTTAAAATGGTTTATTAAATGACCAAATACTTCTATTAAATAATTAAACTATAAATTTATGTTTATATATGGACATGAGCACTATAATTTATCAGAATGCACTCACTTACTTGTGATCAAACTCAAATAAAGTTAAATATCTCTAGACCAAAGCTTCCCTATAGAACATGACTAACTAAAGATTTGAAGTCTGTGGATGTTAAGTAGAAGACATGTCTAAAGGTGGACTGGAGAGATATTATAAATTATTATTTTCTTGGCCTTTCATGGCCAAATTTTGAACAAATAATATAATAGTGCAACCAAAATATTCTATATATTAGAATTAGCTTACTTTCCACATTCAAATTTTAAATTTTAAAGAACCATGCAAACCTAAAAGCATGAGCTAATTATAACCGAGTGACATGTTCACATCCGTAAGTTTCAACTCCATAGGTTTGGTATTAGAGCCGTGTGTCATGGAATCCAAAAGCTTGGTAAATTAGAATGTGTTAAATGATTGAATGTGAATTCCATTACTTTGATGGTGTCACTCTATGTACAACAATTTCTATGAGCCTATCAAAAGTATCTCTCAGTACATTTCTTACATTTGTGCACCTATCAACAAAATGTAAAACACCTAGATATCATGACTATGAGTAAAGTTTGGACTTGGGGCTCATTCCTAAAGTTGTGAATCAATGGAAAAGTGACTATAAATGCACATTTAAGCAATGTGATGAGAACTAGGAGCTAGTACAAAGACTATGGTGATGAATTTTGAACAACAAAATGGTCGGTTGTTACAATACAATGGAGAATCCATGAAAATTAAAGATAAGTTTGTTATTCTTGTTCTTCTATTATAAACTAGAGGTTACAACTTACTCATAAACAACAGAGTTTGAGCTATCATGTGTGTCAATAATAAGGGGGCATAGTTGATAGAGGATTCCATTCTAAATGCACCAAGAATCATAAACATTAAAATGTTGAATAAAATAATGAAGACTTGGGGAAGATCTGTAAATATGCATTTGAGTCATAAAAGGTTCTTTTTCTATATTCATGTTATGAGCTGGAGTGAGAAATGTGTACATAGATTCAAGAATTGAATGGACTGGATTTTTTGATAAAGGGAAGATTTACACAGTGGATTATGGTAAAAGGAGAGAACTTAGAGAAATTCCAAACAATCTCATTGAATATGTATTCCTATGTAAGTTTGAATATGAGTAGGGATTATAGTTGTGGAACTTAATAAGTACATGGATTTATTTTCTCACCATAAACATTGAAAAAAAACCTAATGGCATTAAATTTATTGATTATCTTTCATAGGAAGGTCTATGCAAAGATTATTTAGGTCTGATTAATCTCTCTTGGGTTAATTTAATTGTTTAGTTTTCTAGATGAATTTAATTATTTTTTATTTGTAGTTGTAGAGTTTTATATAGTCAAAAGGAAGATTGGTTACATTTGGAAGTTCAAACTTGGAGCAATACATGACTATTGCTAAAGCAATAGATGAACATTATGACTAGAGATAGCTATCATTTGGGGTAGAAATAGATGATATGTGTTACTTATGTGATCATATTACCTACTTCAAGATTATACTCAAATTATTATAGATGAAGTTATTAGGAATATTAAGGAAAGAGCTTTTCTATACATGAAGTAATGAGTACCCCAAGCACACTACATTGGAATTATCATATATAGGAGGTCAAATAAGAGAAGATTACATAACAAGTTGTGTTGTTTTGTGAGGATCCTTAGCATGAAATAAAATAGAATTATAGTTGGCCTTGCATATGAGAATGTGTCCAATGCTATTAGCGCATAAGAGAAGAAAAGTTAATAAGGAGATTCCTTATACATGAAATGAATAATAATTTGAGAACTATATCTTCGGATTGTGATAAAAAAGGAGCCTAAGAAAAGAATTTGACATATTCAAGAATGTGCCATCCAATGAGAAGACATGTAGGGCTTTGTTTCAAGGTGAATTTCATAAGGGACCTATTTCCATGAAGAAATGCCATATGATACATGAGCCAAGGGGTTTTCTTGGTACCTATTTTAAATAAACTACCACAAAGGGACCTATATTAGGAAGGGATTGCTACAAATGACTCAATGCTACATGTAATAAATTTTATTTTACCATCTTGAAATTCAAGCCTTTTGTTGACTTGAGATGATGTAAGTAAACTTTGAATTTGAACCATAGGATTAAGGATTAACATTTAATTTTTGTAATTAGTTTTTGGGCAAAATTTATTAGTTTTTTGAGTTGAGATTAATGAATAAATATTGTAAAGGGTTGGAAACTAGATTACTAAATGCAAAATTTCAATTCTCTTAGTTAATTTTTCTCATTTTCACTAGCTTTTAAATATGAGTTATATTGTCTTTATTTCATTTCTTCAATTCAATTGAGTGTTGGTGATTTATATTGATTGTTATGTGAAATATCATTCAAATTGAAGGTTGTGAAGAATTGTGTACTTAATTTACATATGTATGGTGATTTTGTTCACTTTTTTTCATGGTTGAGTTACCCATAGACATCTACACCTTCATGTGTTCCTAGTTATGTGTATACTAGTCAAGTAAGATTGGTTTTATTGGATCCATCTACTCAATAGAGTCAAATTTAATATTAGCATAAAATAGGCTCAATTTATCTTTCTCCTTGCCTTTCATTTTTTACAATTTTTTTTTACAAATTTGATAGATTTAGGAGTAGATTTATCATTTAGATTAGGGATTAGTTTACAATTTAACTTGTAATCTATTTTGAAAAGTTGAATTCAATTGAATTGCAAGTGTATAAAATGATATAAGATTTTAATGGAATTTATGTTAAATCAATTGGAAAGTCTTGTTAAATATCAACTTGTTGATTAATAATCAATTACAATTATATTGATTGTTATGTGAAATATCATTCAAATTGAAGGTTGTGAAGAATTGTGTACCTAATTTACATATGTATATGGTGATTTTGTTCACTTTTTTTCATGGTTGAGTTACCCATAGACATCTACACCTTCATGTGTTCCTAGTTATGTGTATACTAGTCAAGCAAGATTGGTTTTATTGGATCCATCTACTCAGTAGAGTCAAATCGAGTGTTGGTGATTTATATTGATTGTTATGTGAAATATCAATATAAATCACCAACACTCAATTTGACTCTTCAATTCAATTGAGTGTTGGTGATTTATATTGATTGTTATGTGAAATATCATTCAAATTGAAGGTTGTGAAGAATTGTGTAATTAATTTACATATGTATATGGTGATTTTGTTCACTTTTTTTCATGGTTGAGTTACCCATAGACATCTACACCTTCATGTGTTCCTAGTTATGTGTATACTAGTCAAGTAAGATTGGTTTTATTGGATCCATCTACTCAATAGAGTCAAATTTAATATTAGCATACAATAGGCTCAATTTATCTTTCTCCTTGCCTTTCATTTTTTACAATTTTTTTTTACAAATTTGATAGATTTAGGAGTAGATTTATAATTTAGATTATGGATTAGTTTACAATTTAACTTGTAATCTATTTTGAAAAGTTGAATTCAATTGAATTGCAAGTGTATAAAATGATATAAGATTTTAATGGAATTTATGTTAAATTAATTGGAAAGTCTTGTTAAATATCAACTTGTTGATTAACAATCAATTACAATTAGACTTTATGTCACCTTATTTGTTCCACCATAGTCCCTTGATTAAAACAATAAACACATTAGCCCTTAGGTTATCTTCCATAACCAAGACTTGGGGAGATTTTGTATCTCTTTTTAAGAGAGGTAGATTACATTTGTGACCTACCTGAGTTGGAGTGTCTAAGAACACATCAATAGTTTATGTCCAAAAACTATTACCTAGACATCTCTATCAATGAATAAATTCTTCATATTGAAGTTCCAAATCTCAAAGTTGGTTCCATGTCACCCTCCAATCTAGATGTACTATATTTGTCATTCAAACAAAAATCACATTGCAAAGCTCCCACTAAAATAAAGATTAGCTACATAGCTGATTCGTCCATAGATACATCAATTTTATCAAGATCTAATACTAAATAAAAGGAAAAATGTGATTATTTTAGATAATCCAATTAGGAGAGCAATTAATTAGATTAGATCTAATAAAATTTTAGTAGAGTAACACTAGATGAAGAACAAGAAAGAAAGAAGAGAATCAGAAGAAACAAAACATATAATAACACCAAATATACATGTTGTCGATGAGGATTACACCCTTATGCAAAGCCGTGACACTTTGCAATCCTTCGAAACACGGGGACAAACTCAGGTTGTGGGTGACCTATAGTGAGTTTGAACCTCCAGATTATGGGTTGGTTCCATTAAAATATTCTATTTGGATCTATGATTTTCTGTTTTGAAAAAGGTTAAGGAACTATAATGGAAATAAAACTGTAAAATTTGGTGATGCACCTAATAAAGATGAAAAATGCAAATCTGGTTCATAACAGACTTCAGAAATCTGACCCACACAATCCAAATCTTGGCATAAATATCACAAAATATTTCTAAGGAACGTTGGAAGATAAACTCTTTATGAAGGAAAAGGATTTTTCGCAACATAAAAGAACTATTTTCAGTAACACAACCTAAGACCTATAATATCACTATGCTTAACACTGCAAGTAAGAGTGAGACACTAATTTTAAAGGTTTTGATAATTAAACACAGTAAAACTTAATCAAATCACTTCATACAATTAGCATCAAATGGAAAAGTAAATACTTGATTCCAAAAAATAAAGGAAATATTGCGTGAAAAACAAAGAAATTGGACCTGTAATCTACTGTGATCTCTATAAAACTATCAAATAATGAGTTACAAAACCTCTTTCTCTCTCCAAGTGCAAAGAGCAAAAAGGCAAGAACTAGCAATAACCAAGTTTTTCTTTACAATATATAACTTGCTCTCTCCAAAAGGCATGAAAAATAAAACTGCAGCTAACTGCCTCTAAAAATAAGTCCTCCAAAGTGATCCACGAGAAAACCAAGAAATCCCTAAAAATAAGGGTCCAAACTGCCACAAATTGAGCAAAAATAGCTCCAAGTTGACCCTATCCATGTATTTGACCAAGAAGTTGACCAAGATTCCTCAAATTGCTTCTCAAATCATGCAAAAAGTCTCTAATTGGCCTCAGTTAACTCAACTCATCAATTTGCATGATTTTGCCTTTGCAAAATTGATGTGAGTAGATAATAAAGTAATTAGAATAATTACTCTATTGTTAGTTACAATTTGTACTATTTTTTATTTTACAATTTGAGAAAAATAATAAAGTAATTTGAAGAATATTACTTTATTATTTATTTACATTGATTTATTTGTAAAATCATGCATGATGAAAAGAAAAATAATCTCCTTATCTCTCCAATTACACTTGCCTAATTTGCATGATTTGAGCAAAAATAGGACTTAGAAGAAAATAAAAATCCCTTATATCTCCATGTGAGAAAAACCCCTAGTTTGCATGATATATGCATTTAAGGCAAAATTTTACCCTTATCACTCCATTTACAATATCAAAATGCCCTACAAGACACTTAGGCATAAAAAATACTCCTTATCACTCCACATGCACTAAGGTAAAAATAATAATACACTCTGTCTTATTACTCCATTTACCATGTCAAAAAATACCATCTCAGTGCCATATAATCTTCCTCATGCAAAAAAAATCAAACTCTAATACAAGCTCCTACCACCTTGCAACCTTATATTGTATTCATATGAATTCTACCTTTGACTTTGGATGTGAAGATCATGCATTAAACAATGCATAGTCATGAGAAGAATCTCCTTGGTTTTATTCGGTCACCTTGCATCATTATGCATTATCACGAGGAATCTTTGATTGATCTAATTGCATATGATAAGAAGGCATATACCTAAGGCATTTTTTGATCCTTATTATCAACATATGGAAATAAGAGGCTTTGAAAGTTCATAAAGACATAAAGAATATCCCTGGCCTTTCTTTCTCATGATAATGTCGACCATTGACTTCAACAAGAATCAAATGTAAATAGAACATGTCAGCCCCTCCAAATTATGATGACTAGGATTTTGTCATGACAAGGTCTTGACCACAATGTTGAAGTCTTTACCACAATGTTTGGATAAGGTAACAATTTATTTTTGTTTAATCACAACAAAAGAGAAAAGGAACTTGAGCACTCATTGAACAAAGGGAAGCTAAAACCCTAAAAAATATTTCATTTTCACTTTGTTTCCTTTGTAGTTCAGCTCTGCTAACTCTCTCAGCTAACTAGGGTTTCCTCTGGTTCTTCACCCCTCATCTGTTGTTTCTTGGTTGAAACCTTAGCTTTCAAATGCAAGAAAAGAAGATATAGGAACAAGGTAATCATGGTATCTGAATTTCCTCTAGCATTTTCTTTATTATTTCTGTAGCTTTCTTCTTTCCTCTGGCCGTGGCCATGATGACTACCCTCACTGTGCAATCTTTGACAATTTTTCCTTTGATCTGTCTGTGTATTCTCTTTTGCAACTGAGACAAAAAAAATTTGAGAAACTCTCATAACGAGGCTGCGACCATGCTTCTTTTTTCTCTGCAAATGCAAGGTGAGTTCTTGGTTCTCTTTTACTGTATTATCTTTGACTGCAGATAGAAATGACAAGGGTTTTAAGATTTTTTATGTGTTTTTATCCTTTCAAAGAGATAGGCCTTTTAGCCACGACCTAATATTGTTCCTTATTCTTTTCCATCTTATTTGACATTTGAAATTTCTTTCAACTGTGTACACATCTTTGGCAAGGGTTTTAAGATTTTTACAAATTGGTCTCTTGGGTTCTTTAAAGAAAAGAACTCCTTTGTAATGGCTTGGTTGTATCTTAAATTGCCATTTATTAACACACTCATATACCGGCATCCTATGAGTTCCTTTGTTAGTTTCATTCTTTTAACTGTAAAAATTTCCCTTCCAACTAGCAAATAGCGAGGCATCTGCTTCAATACACCATTAGTATCCATAATGCTCTTTATAATATTCTCTAGCTTCTTTTATATCTTTACTGATGCAAAACATGAAAATCTCAGGAATGGCTGTACCTTTTGAATGAAACGATCATTCTATTTTGAAAGGCATAATAGCTTTTCTCCCAATGATTATCAAGACAATATGAAGGCTTTGCTTTATATGTAATCAAGAACCCTAGTAAGGTTTACTTGGAGATTGTGAGAAATTGTGAATTTTGTAAACTTTCTTATAGCTCTTCCCTCTCTTTGATAGTGGTGGTTTTCCTTCTTAACACTGTGTAGACTATTATTGATCACCCTGTTGTCTTTTGATAGTTTAACATCTCCATCTTTACTCACTTTTATCTCTATACTATTCACAAGGATCTTTTCTTTTATAAATCTGCATAGTAGTGCTAATTGTTGTTCTTGTTGATTATCTGGTAGTGAAAGAAACTCTTGCACTGTTTCTATCATGTTGCAGATTCTATGCTTTGAATGTGCTATAGACTATTATTTCTGCCCATTTGATGACTGTTGTCATGACATCCTTTGTTACTTGGTCTTTATCATAAGCATTTTGATAAGATTTATCCAGTTTGAACTGATAATAAGACACTTCCCTTATATATTGTTGTGTTCTACTCCATGGGTCACTATACTTCTTCCATATTCTTTATTGAGACTTGAAATTGCATAACACTGTCTCTTTTCATGGCTGAGGCTCCTCGTGTTATTTTGATACCTCTATAACTATTTCTGATGACTGTATTCATTAGTGGTTGAGGTATGGCTACCTCTCTTTGAGTTGGCGACAGTCACCTTGTATAAATATCATCCATTTCAATGGTCAAACAGTCAACAACAAGTTTACATTTCATTCACAAAAAAAGTGGTAAATATTCATAAAATGCTTATTCTACCTATTGTACCAAATCTCTTTTTTGCTGCTATCACTTGGCTACCTGGAGAATAGTTGATGTAACTATCATGGCATATTTGAATTCAATATTCACTATAGTATCCCCATGTGCTTGTGTCAAGTCTCTTCATGCATATAGTGTTGCATCTTTTATGTTGAACTGTAGATGAATAACTAAGTTCCTCTCTGTCATTTGTAACTTGGGCATTTCATATCTCAGCATAAGCAATGTATATCTAAACTCTTTGCTATACTATAACCTCCTAGCTCTTATTCTCCTTTAAAACAACAATGAGATTCATGTCCCTTAATTATTAGTTTGTTCACTGCCTGTTGTATGCTTATTATGACTTTATTGTACTTCTACTATAGTCATGTGTTTAAGACTGCTCACATAGTCATATGACTCTTTTTGAACAAGAGGAAAGCTTTGGGTAGGCACATGACTCCATTACCATCCTCTTACAAACTGTGGTATCTACCTCCTTTAATGATTGGTTCTTATGTCATTGATATTGTTCTGCTATCATATATGGAGATATCATACCATCAGTCTTCTTGGTGAATATTGTCCTCCATGTCTGTTGTCATCAAAAATAGCCCCTGTCTTCTCTAAGTGTGGCTTCTCATTATGATCTATAGCTTTGCAATACATGATTGGTCTTTGATTTTTAATTTCTTTGGCAATAACATCATATTCTTTATATCAGATCTGTATTAGTTGAATGTTGGTTTCATCATATCATTGGCTCTTCTTTATAGTTGAAATTTGGCATTTGTTGGCTAATTGATATATTGAAACAAGTTGTAACACTTATATCAAATCAATGAATAAAGTATGTAAGAGTTGTGGATTTCATTGATCATACCTAGTATTTGTAGGTTATGTTCATCATGAGCAGCTACAGAATGACATTTGCACATCATTTATGTACTTGTATCTCTTTATTTTATACTGTTCGAAAGCATTAATGGCTCTCTTTTAGACATGCTAGGCTCAACCCTCGTGGGAGCCACATTTTCTCCACATGTTTTAATGTCTTCAAATCAGCAACATTACTTTTCCTATACCTGCACAATGAACAAACAAGTTAGCATAAAAACATACCTTATGGAGTTGATTGATCCTCTTCATGATATTCTGATTTATGGCACATGTCTAATTTGATCTTTCATATGAAAAGCATGATGGTGACAAGTTGATATGTCTGTTTGATAAAAGCATATGATAATGTTAAATATCCAGAGCTCTAACAGGTTTTGTCCCAATTTTTTGCAGGTTCAACTAATACAATTGGAGCTGAAGATGAGAGCTGAAGATCAACCATCAACAAGTTCAACAACCAACAGAAGATATCAACCTTGCTCAGGCAATGATGGATATTTAATTTTATCATGTGTTCTTCTTCATTTCTTTTATCATTAGATGTATAGCTTGCATATGTCTACATTGCTCAGTTTAGTCACTCCCACAGCTTGTGTGGGACACATTTGAACACTTCTTTTAAACATGATCAGTTAATTTATCTTATGCAATTGATGTATGTATGTTTTCTTTTTCAATCAATGCATAGGAGAAAGTAACTGAAACTGAAATGTATGTTCCAATTATGACATGAAATAATAGTTTAAATAAATATCTTTCTTTCTTGCTTTCAATTATGATCAACTGAATAGTCAATTTGTCTTATAACTCTTGAAAGATAAAATAGTTTAGATCAATTGTCTTCCTTGAATGCTTGATTTCTTAACATTCTAATCACTTGTCATGATGATTTAATAGTCCTGATTTGACTGTTAGGTTATCATGACAATTGATCTTCATTTCTGCTTTGTCAAGACATCAACTATTCATTGAATGCAATAACTTTAAAGTTTTCATTTACTCCTTCTAAAACAACTGCAATTAGGTCTAACTAAATTTAGTGTGAACAAAATTTAGTAACAATACCCTAGGAAAACTTGTGAAGGAAAAAACCTAGCCTCTAAAGCACACACCTACATTATTCAACAATAATGTGTTACAATACACTATAGAGTCTTTGTGCTTCAATGAGATCTACACTCTAAATATAGAGGAATTTTGATGGCATAACCCTTCATAAAACATGACATACAATCTTCATCCCAAGCCCTATAAAAATAGGCCAAGGAGATCAAGGAAACCAAGAATAGTTTTCCATAAAACTATGGGCTCAAAACCATAACCTGAAACCAAGTCCAAGCAATCCACATGCAACCCACACCTCACTCTAAAAGTAACTCCTCCAAAATTAGAATGTAACTTTTAATTAACCACTTTGACCTCCAAGATCAAGTGGGGTCCAAGTAACTCCCAAGCACTCCATGTAGGTGTCAAAATATTGCTTACACAATATTAATAACTAGTAAAAAATGTTAGTCATAGTCCACCTAGTAACCTCCTATTCAATGAATTCTTAAAATAATCATAAGAACAATGACACATGTTAGAGAGTGTCAAGTATAGAATCTAAGGATTCCATCCAATTGGGATGCACGTTTACACATGGGCACATTATTTTATAATATTATAAAATCATCTAAACCTTTGACTTGCAAGGTGTACAACACCTAGTCCTAACATCATTCTCAACTTTGATATATGTAACATCCATTGTAACCTATTCATCTTTGTATCAAATAGAAGTAGAACATTATTGCTAAAAGTATTTCATTGATTTGAATGTATATTGGTTGGCTATATCTAGTGTTTTCTTTTGCATATTCTATAATCTTATCTTCACTAAGGAAAGATTATTCCTTAGACCTCTTATGATCCATATCATTGGTATCAAAGTAGTGTTTTGGTACATGCTTGTTCAAATGTGTGCACAAAAATAGAAAGGAGATTGTCTTATTAGTTCAAATTTTGAGTATCCAAATGAACGTTGTAACAAGACAAAAATGGTTGATGGGACAAAGCACACCTCAAAGATATCTCTACAAATTTAGAAGATGACCAATGACTCTCTTAAGATGTAGCACTAAGAGATCTTTAGATATTTTTCAAACTCATGGTTCAATTTGGACCAATGACACAACATTTTGCCAAAATACATGTTTTCATGCAACATTAAGTCTCTTTCATGGTACAAGTCAATATGGATATACTGATGTTTGAAGGCAAGATTGATTACATAACATTGAATAAATGGGTCTAATAGCTTGAGGCATACTTCTCTATCAACAACATTAGTGTTGTAGATAATATTTCCTTCATGAGGTTGAAGATGACCATTTCAATGTCCCACTAGTGGAAAAGACTCATCCTGCAACTCAAGAGAGATCTCAATCCTATTTGAACTTGGGACTCCTTTGTCAATGCTTTATGGGAGGATTACTATCCCCTTAGACATTATTAGGATGATGATGTAGGAGCATCCACGGACAATGACAATCTTGTATCACCAAAAATATTGTTATTTTAATTTGGTTTGTTTTCAATAAGGTTTGTGGGCTTTGGGAAATAATATTTTTAATTTGCAACAAATGTAATTTCCCTTGGGTGCAATTGTAAATGTAATTTTGGTGGGATTTGACTGATTTTGTCATAAGTGGGCTGCCAAGAATCTTGGAATTAATGGCATTTATTATTGTAACTATCATAGTTGTAAGAAATCTGTAAGTTGTCATAACAACCCAAAATTGATTGGGCAAATGTTAGGTGTCCATGTGAAGGTGGATTGCACAAGATTTTATCTTTATTATTTTCAAATTGTAACCTCTAAGAAGGGTGTGGATTTTCAAGAGGTGGTTCCATGTGGACCACAAAGATTTGCATGTTGTTGCATGTCTGGGTCGTAATTATGAAACCTAGTCTTGGTAAAATGGGCATAACTTTCTCATTTTAGATCAAAATTGAAAAATTTAAAATTTTATGGAAAGATGGGAAGGAGAGGCACGAAACCTAGAAATTGTTTTAGAAAATTTGGAAAAATGAGGGTACGGTGAGAGGAATAAGTGACGGGTTTTATTGGAGCTGAAAAAAATGGAGAGAGACCTAGATGTTGGGAAATGAGTCCAGGATGCTGAAAATTTATTTGTTGCAGATGTTGCATGTATGATTCTAGGAAGCTCATAAGCTTCATGTTGATGTAATGAAATTTCTTATTGAAATAAAATAAGTGGTGTAGATCTCTTTCATTTTTTGTTGTTGCACTTCATTTGTAGCCTTCTTGCATAGGCTTTTGTGTGTTTGTGTTGGTATTTGTTGAAGATTTGAAAGGGAGAGTATTTTCTCTGCATCAATTGGTATCAGAGCTCAGAAGGTATGGGAGAGAGAGTTGAGTTTTGTGTTTGTGTGTTTATGTAGGTTGAAGAGAGAACCTAGTTGTCAAAAGACTAGGTAGAGGAAAAGAGAGGAGACCTGGGTGAGGCAAAGACAAGAGGAAGCAAGGTGAAAGAGACGTGCTTGAATAAAGAGGATGATGGATGTGTTGAGGAGATACTTGCAGGTTGAGGGTTCACAAAAGAAGAAACAAGAAAGAAAAAAAAAGAGGAAAAAGAAAAGGCAAAACAAATGGAAATTGACTAAGAGATAAAAGAGTTGAGGCAGGCTATGGAAGAACTAAAAGAGATGAGAGAAAGAATGGAAGAGAAATGGAAGGATTTGCTTAAACAAGAGAAAAGTTGGCACTTATCAGTGAGCAAGAGGGTATCATGGCCTATCAAGAAAATTGTCCAAAGAAGAAGAAGACAAGCAAGGACAACAACATTAGAGGAAGAGCAAAAGCAATCTCAAATAAAGGAAGAGGTAAGAAATGAAATGGTGAGTATACCTATGACTGTTTTGACATCAAGCATTGAAGAAGACATGGTAAACACAGTTGTGGATGAGTCTCCATGTCATTTTCATTTATTTGAGTCTGATGTTCAAGATGAGCAAGTGGAAAGGCATGTTGATGATCAAGTTGTTGTTGATAGTAAGGTTGCTAATGAAGATGTTGCAAATTTGTTTGCTAATGAGGTATATGCAGATTTGCAAGGGTATTATGCAGCTTATGGTAATGGTGAATATGCTGCTATATTGTATGATGAAGACATAAATGATGATGCTACTGAGGTATATGCACAAGAAATGGAATTTCAGAACCTAAAAGCTAAGAGGATGCTCAATAGGAGATGGTATAAGAAAAAGAAGAGGAAGAAGGACTCAGGGATAGTTGCAAAGATGAAGGATAAATTGTAGAAGAATTGGAAGACTAGGAAGAAGGAGCAACCAACATTCAATGGGACTTGAATTCTCTTTTCTCCGGGAGTTTGATGCAGGAGCATCCATGGACAATGGCAATCTTGCATCACCAAAAATATTGTTATTTTAATTTGGTTTGTTTTCAATAAGGTTTGTGGGCTTTGGGAAATAATATTTTTAATTTGCAACAAATGTAATTTCCCTTGGGTGCAATTGTAAATGTAATTTTGGTGGGATTTGACTGATTTTTTCATAAGTGGGGCTTCCAAGAATCTTGGAATTAATGGCATCTATTATTGTAATTGTCATAGTTGTAAGGAATCTGTAAGTTGTCATAACAACCCAAAATTGATTGGGCAAATGCTAGGTGTCCATGTGAAGGTGGATTACACAAGATTTTATCTTTATTATTTTCAAATTGTAACCTCCAAGAAGGGTGTGGATTTTCAAGAGGTGGTTTCATGTGGGCCACAAAGATTTGCACGTTGTTGCATGTCTGGGTTGTAATTATGAAACCTAGTCTCGGTAAAATGGGCATAACTTTCTCATTTTAGATCAAAATTGATAAATTTAAAATGTTGTGGAAAGATGGGAATAAGAGGCACGAAACTTCGAAACCATTTTAGAAAATTCAAAAAAATGAGGGTGCAGTGAGAGGAATAAGTGACAGGTTTTATTGGAGCTGAAAAAAATGGTGAGAGACCCAGATGTTGGGAAATGAGTCTAGGATGCTGAAAATTTATGTGTTGCAGGTGTTGCATGTATGATTCCAAGAAGCTCATAAGCTTCATGTTGATGTAATGAAATTTCTTATTGAAATAAAATAAGTGTTGCATATTTCTCTTTCATTTTATGTTGCTTCACTTCATTTGTAGCCTTCTTGCATAGGCTTGTTTAAGTGTTGTGTTGCATATTTGAATGGATTAGTATCTCATTGTTGCATCAATTGGTGAATTAGTATTTTCTCTGCATCAGATGAGTACATGAATTCCAACAACCATGACAACATAAAGAGAAATCAGTTGAAGAAAATAATGAGTTCCATGAGTACTCTATGCATCTACACTAGAACACCTTGGAGATTTACATAAAGTGCTCAAATACATTAGTGATTTATCACCTTACATTCAAACCAAAATGGATTTCTTGACTTAAGATACATTGGGGAAAGCATTTCATAATGCATCTAATATTAAATCCAAGGTTAAAATCAATCTAAAGCTTTCCTTATGAAGAGAAATCCCATGCAAGAGTCAAATTCAAATCCCTTTGTGCTAAATATGAATTCCCCTATGCACAAGAAATTGTAGAAATCCAAATCCTTTATGCCTAATGCCAAAGTATCAACACCATCTATGCCAAAGTAGGACTAGGGAAAGAAGAAGCAACAATGTGATAAGTGGTTCCATCTACATCTCACCAACTTCCATAGTGATGTTGAATTCACACACAACTATCTTTGGTTTAACAAGCCACATCAAATCCTACACTTACTGAAGATACTAATTTGGAGGCATAGTATCTTAGAACTAGCATCATGGTGATTGACATGTAAAGGAGTGCAAGCATCTGTTTCACATGAAATGTTTGGTTAAGAAATAATAAATACATATCATCATTAACAATGAAAGCTAGAAGAACATTATCTCACAAGACATAGTCAAGCACTTGGGTCTTTTCACTAAAGTAAACCTAAGACCATACTCTAGGATGGTTTTAGCAAGGTAAGGAAATTCAAGTAAGGTTTCAATGTACTTTCAAGTATGTAGTTAAACCCTTGTAGAACATAGTCACCTATGACATCTTTCCATTTTAAGAATTGTGTGACATACTACTTGGGAAGCCATATGTAGATGGAGATAGTGTCTATTAGGCAAAGCCACATTGATGGATAGTGCACATCAATGTAACCTCTATTTTAACCTTCATGAGTCTTCATTGAAGACCATGGTATCTTTCATCTCTAATAAAAAATTCTACAAGATCATTTCCCATATGCATAAGTTTTTTCTTCTCATGGTCTTCCCAAAAGCACCTACATATGAAAGCAAGTGTGCATTGAAAATGTGCAAGGTTGCACACACATCATTGTAGTAATAAAAAATCAATTTAATGTTTTGCAACAATATAGATATGTATTTGAGCAATGCAAAGGTCTTCTCTATTATGCAATGCAAATCAACAATAGATTTCAAATTTGAGGGGGGCATACTCTATTATGCTATTTATAGGTTTTCCCATTCACAAATTAATGGGGCCACACATGTTCCAACTCCTTGACAACCCTATGGCCATCATTTTCTTATACCTGATCTCATGTGCAGATTAAGGGGGCACACTTGTTCCAATTCCTCAACAACCATGCATAATCTCATTTTGTCTCATGTTTGTATAGATTGAAGGGGAGCACTAGTTTCAACTCCTTGGCAACCCTAACAACATGACACCTCTTTCTTTCTCACACACTTCTACACAATTCATGGGGCCAACTCAATCAAAACTTTCTGAATCCTTCTTATTACCATGTGGATGTTTTTATTTGGAGGTTGACATAAAGATGCATGCAATGCTGGATGATTAAAATGATTTTTACATTTATGTTTATATTTGAAATGGGTGCTAATTATGGCTTTTTGTGTATGTATCTAGGTTTGGAGATACAACTCTATAAGAAAAGCAACAAAACATCATCTAAAGTGTATTCTTTTGGAAACCCCTTACTACGTTATTTACTTTAGCATGCATGGTTCATGTAGATTCAAATGTGTGCTGACCCAGGGGCAAAATGTAAAGAAAGTTGCATACTTTGCACTTTTCCCTATTCATTTTTAAGCTCACTTTAGCCTTGTCTTGAGATATGTTGATCTTTTACTCAATTTAGGTCATTTATGAGCAAAAGATGATGGAACCTAGGAAACACCTCCATCTACTCACTTTAACCACCATTCATCTATACACTTCACATTTCATACACTTTCATGTCCTAAACATGATCATAGACATGATTATATCCCCTCCACAAAATCACATGCGCAGTCATGTTTACCTAAATTCAAGTATGTTTCTTTCCTATACCAAATTGACTTAATTCAAATTTAGCAGTTGCCTATTGAATTACACTTCAAAGTGTTTGAATTGAGGTCTAAGATGTGATATTTAAAGATATTTTTAATCACATCATGACAACATATTTGATTTAAGAGAAAATAATCAAAGCATTTCTTGATCATAATCTTGCATCAACGTTCAAGAACAAATACTACATCAATCTTCATTTTAGGCAAACTACATCATCGTGTCTTCAATCATGTGAATAACAAAAAAAGGTGTTTGAGCAAGGCATAAGGAAGTATCAAACTTCAACCCTCGCACGTCAAACTCCTAAAGGTATTCATAAACAATGTATTCCATATTTCGATACCTGGTAAAGGCGAATTAGATTTCAAATTTTATAAGTGTGAAGCATGAGATCACAACTAAAGGACAAGATCGCGACAATTGATCAAGATCATGAAAAGAATTATATCAAAGATGACAAAACATCAAAATTCATTCTATCACAATCATTCATACATCATTCCAATTCCAAATTCAATACATAATCAACTTCAATCAATTTACCGATTTAAAAGACACAATAAAATAGCTATGCAATACCCTCTTCCCTTCTCTTTTTCAGACAAACATTTACACTTACATGGCTCAATTGTTTCATCTAACATGTCAATTACATCTATCACCTTATTAGCATCCTAAATCTATGTAGAGGTTTTTTCTTATGCAAGCATATAATTCCTGAAATCACGTTTCCACTAACAAAGTTTTAATTTTAACACACAATAGTAATGTTGGCCATACAAGTTGATATTTTTTTTAGCATTAAAAAAGAGCATCTTATTTCACACCCAAGATATGGAGGCGACTAAATTTAGTCGCGCATGTTTTATTTATAATTTATAAAGATGGTGGGAAAAGAATCTCAACATTAACTGGCAAAGAATATAATGACACACAAGTTGGAATGGATGATAGTGAACAACACATATATGTTGTGAGGTTCTGCAATGCTTGCTTCTCTCCCAGGTCAAACGCTCTCTTCCATATAAGTTCTACTTCATTTTTGAGAAAGTCACATAATATGAATTTATATAGTTCATCAATGTAGTGTCCAAAAAGTGTAGGAGAAAGTGGGCAACCTTGTTTAACATCTATCGTACTCTGAAAATCCTTTGTCTCACCAACCCTTGTACATTCCTTACAAACGATGGTCTCATAAAGTGTCATCACAAGTGAAACCACCAAGGGTGGAAGACTTGAAGCTATAAGCTAGTCAACTAACAAGTGACGAGGAACTATGTCAAATGCCTTGTGGAAGTCCAAAAAACAACAATATACTTTGGATGCTTGTTTGCGTTGACTTCCTTGATGATAGAGGTCAAAGAGAAGATATACTTTGAAACCTACTTTCTCTTTAGCCCTTAGCCTTCTTATCTCATCCCATTACTTGATGTTCCCATTCATGATAGTGTCACAATTAATAGGATCATTTTGGTCTCCAAAATTGTAGAGTGGATGAATGATATGGGAAGTCCAAAGAGGTGGGGATCTCTGTAGTATGGACTGCTAAGACTGTTGGGCCTTACATTTAAATCATTCATTTTAAGGTTTGATCCACATCTTAGGCTTTATTGAATTGAAGCTTGAAGATGGCATGGAGGACTAGATGACCAAAAAATATATGGCATTAAAAAAGTTTTGGGTTAACTTGAATGTTTGACTAGTTGGAACATTGTAAAGCTAGAGACATGGTCAAACCAAGTAGAAAGATTAGATACTACACATATTAATTTCTTAGGAAGGAAGAATCTCTATAAGAGTTTAGGAGTGAACAAAAGTTGGTTGAGGATAGTTTTCTCTTTTTTAGAAGATAGTTCCTCTTTTTCCTCCTAATAATGCTTCTATAAATTATTTGCATTTGTTTCAATTTGGGGGTTCTATGCATTGTACTATATTTGGCTAGGCTATGAATTTTGTATAGTTTAAATCACAAGAAGCATTATGAGGACAATGGTCATTATTAGGAGGGTGAGGACTATGGATGGAATGGGGGAAAATATTCATCATTGAAGACCAAATGGACTGGGTAAGGTGAAGAGAGCACTTGATCTGATCATGTGAGAATCATAAACTAAGAGGAGCCTTATTTTGAGGAGATTTATGTATTGTTCATTGAGCTAGTGCTCAAAATGGATGATAGCAGAATGAAAAAGTTGATTAGGACAGTGATTAGAAAGAGAGAAATCAAGTGGGACTTAAAAAGATAAAACAACAAGGCTAGTGAGGGGAGGAGGGGTGGAGGGTACCTATAAATATTTTATTTCTCATGATAGGGACTTGTTAACAAGAATGTAATCCACAACAAAGGAGCCACAACCAAAATGTAAGCATGTAGGGCAACTAGAGAGCAAAATAAACTAGCACCATTAAGGATGACCAAATCATGAAAATATCCCGAGTTAACCAAGTATTTTTTATAGTGAGTAATGACTCTATTTGATGAAACTCAATGTAAAACATTATCCTGAGTTTTCACTACCTCAAGCATCAAAGGATTAGAATAAAGGTTATGCCTTGTACACTACATACAACTGGTTCACACAATAGATTCTCCTATAAGAACGATGTTCCAATGAGCCATGAATTTTTATTTCAAATTATAAATCTATAAATGGAAAGCCCCTAATAACTGAAATGGCATAAGGTGATGATGATGATGGATGAAAATGACATCCACCATAGAGACATTTCTTGGAAGGGAGTTTTCTTGCTAAAGACGTCAATAAGAACCTAACTTGGACATATGATCTTTCAAGGTAAATGAAGGGAGCTAGGTAATCTCTTTAAACACATGATATCCCACTAGAACCTTTTAAGCCAAGAAGGAGTTTTTCCCTATGTAATGGTAGCTAAGAGTAACATGAGAAGATAGGAAATGGCTTCTCCTCCATCTCATGTGTTTTAGTAAACGAAATCAGATTTAATGTGTGAATCATGTCCTTTAAAGAGCCATTAAATATATTTTAGTAAACAATTTGTAAAATAAAAATTTGTAATTAAAGTTGTGTGCTATATTAAAAAAATTATATATTATATATAATATATACAATATTTTATAGTTTAACATGTAATAAAAATAAAGATAATCCACTTAGATTTAACAATTTGATATATTTTTAAAACTCAATTTAAATAAAATTATTCTCAATTTATTTTAATTTAAACCAATCTTATTATCATTTCCTTACGCGAGATATTTTTTTATTAATTTAAATATTTGTTAGTGTTAGGAGTTTATTATAGAAATATAATAGATATGTATTAGCAAATAATAGTGAAACTGAAGATGAACATTTTCTTTTACCATATAAAGATAAAGTAGGAACAATTGTAAAGGAATTCACAAAATCAATAAACTCGACTAAAATTTAGCATATCTTATAAACAAGCATGAAATATATATGTATAAAAATTTTAAGTATCAATTTTAATTGTATAATATATTGTTTTTAAATGAATTTTTATTTATTTGTAAGAGAAAAGTGTATATTTTAATTTTATTATTTAAAGTATTATTTTAATTACATTGTCAAAGTTTTTAACTTGATTTATTTGGCAAACAAATTAATTTTAATTTTGAACTTATCATTTATATTTGATGTATCTATTATCTTGGGTAGGACTGGTTCAATCCTATAGGTCTTATGCTAGCTTGGACTAAGCTACATATGTGGCCTTGTCTTTCAAATTCAAAATTCAAATCTTCCATTACTAAAGTTAACTTTCCTGGAATTGGACTCCTAGCTCGTCAGATCACGTGCCAAATACCTCAAGTTGAGCAACTAGGATCATGTATATGTAGATAGTCATCAGTCATTAATTATCATCAAAATATAATTAATAAATCTCATTACAAAGCATATTCACAAGAATGTTAGAGTATTACATCATCATCACATCTACATTACATCTTAGGCATTAAATCAATTGCTTGGTGTGTTTGTAGATATTATACATTAGCAAAGGGGCTTGATTGGTATCAAGGAATCCAACAGTCTTCTCTCTACCATATAGGAGGCCCCACTATTTTTTTAAGCACAACCCTTTGTTTGAACAATAGGTATTGAAGACAAGAGTGCAACATAACAAGTTGCCTATGTTGGAATAAGGTGCCATTAACCTTGTAAATTCTAATATTGTATTTATTCCATTTATTATTTGTAATTTTGTAATTACCCATAAGGGAATGAGGTAGTTTCACTGGCAGTGTTAATTCTGAAGCCACCGAAGGTAATTAAGGAGTGATATTTATTGTTGGCAATTGTAAAACTCATGAGTAAATGAGTGTAGGTGCCACCTTGGGAGAATCTACTATTTTAGCATATATGACACACATCATAATGTTTGGTGGGTGCATGTAAAGAATCTATGATAGCTGTAAGTTGTCATAAGATTCTATGACACTATGACGCATATGACAAGTATTAATGAGTTGTAAGTTGTTATGTTTAGCCCAAAGTTCCTATCTTGCAAAGATACTCTTTTGTGGAATCTATGATGGTTATGACACATCATAAGATGTTGTAAGAGGCCATATTTAGTCTTGGGCACCCAACCTTGCATGGCTATTTTTTGGACAAGTGGAAGGTACATGTATGACAACATTTAATGTTTGCATGTGGGGGAATATTAGGAGAGAGAAAGTGAATGCTTAGAATGGAGGGAAAACACTTCTATAAGTATTTGCCATTGTATTTGTTGTAGCAATATAGATTTTAGATACTCAGGTGTTGCAGGAATGATGTCGGATTGAAGACTGGTGGAGAGAGTTATGTAGTTGATGTATTGTACAATCTTTTACAGATTAATACAAATGTGTGCCTCTTTCCTGGTGGAGTTTTTTACCCGCTAGGGTTTTTCTCGACCTAAACATTGTGTCATTGTGTTTAGTTCTTCATTCTTGATATTTTCTTTGTAGTGGGTTTTCTGTTTTAATGCAATCTCCATTGATAATACACTGGTATAAGATCATTAAACATATTTGAATCAAATTTCCATTTTGAAGTAGTTGTACTTTCATTTCTAACAGCCTCAATAGCAAAAAGATTTGCGACAAGATGACTAGATCATGTGGTAGGAAAAGCAACTTAGATTATGTTGTGGCACAACCTTGTCTCACATCAATCAAACAAAGTCTAGGTTCATCATAGGATTCAAATTGTAGATCCATAATCAGATTTTTAGTTTCAATGGTTGCATCATAACAATAGAATCATCATCCATCAACACATCAAAAATGACAAAGAACTAAGTACCTTTATTCTCTTTTCAGTTTATCATTACATTTCATTCTTATGTCTAGTGCTTTAGGTCTCATCATTTATTTCTTAAATACTAGATTAGACTTATACTAAGTGTAAAGAGTCAATTTATTTTTTTACACTTGTAACCTAGAATCTATGACTTCAGACAATAATAAATGCCTAGGATTTAGAGTTGGTAGTGGAACAATAAATGCATAATTAAATTTATAAAATTTAAATAGATTAAATGTAATACATAGCTTGAAATCTAGATGGAGGAATATATTCTTGAAGATGTAAGGACTTCACTCACCAATGTGTAGAAATATAGGGCCTTGTTAAGATGAATTATTATAAATCTATAAACTAACTATAGCTCACTCTAGTTCAAACCTACACCTATGAAACTAAATTCCACCCCTGTGGAAATGAACCTGATCCACATAAATGAACTAGTAGAAAATTGATGATTGCAATTGATGCACTTTAAATTTGTGTACCTTTGTTTGAAGTGGGGTGGTGTCAAAATCTACACTATTTAGGAACTTGCTAGGTAAGGATTTGTTGTCCTTTAGTCAAGCCCCTAGGAATATCAATTTAACAACAATGAAAAGTATTGAAGGCAACCAGAAATCATGTAGTATGCCTAGGATGATGATACAAATTGACAATGTAATTAAGATGCTCAATGAATTTGTTATGATTATGTATAAATAGATTAGGGCACACAACATAAAGACATGATTTCAAATGGATAAGGAATGCCTTTAAAAACAACAACATAACACATAAATCCACACAAGTATGTGGTAGTTTGGCTCACAACAACTAGTAGAAAAAAATTGCAAGGTTGAATTAATTTAACAGTTCGAGGTTCAAATCCAAAAACACGTAGAAATGACCTAGGTCAATTCTACACCTACAAATCTAAACTAGGGTAGAAAATGGGAGATCTGGTGCATGACTAAACTCAGGGGTCTTATCAAACTATTGAATTAATTAGAAAATACAAACAATAACACAAGCACCACACAACCACAAAAATGAATCTATTATCATCAGCAACAAAGTGATTACAAGAGTACAAAATGCATTACACAGTCATCAAATACATCAATCTTTGTTTTACAACTTCTCCAATATCTCTTTCTCCAAGAGATTGAACCAAGACAAGATCTCCTTCAACCCATGAACCAACCAGCCAACAATTCACAATCAACAATTGAACCTCTTCTTAGAAGAGAAGGTATTTATGGCACTCGGCCCCAAAATAGTTCAACCGCCAGAGGCGTTATACAACTGATCAAAACTGTTCAAACAAAATAAACCACCATCAATTAACCCCTTCACAAACATATCACAATCACCCTCGCGTAGATCTATTAGTTTATACATATTCTAGTTTTAGGCAATTATTAGCAAAATGGTGATTTCACAAACTAGTCACTTGTTGGTGTAAGCCCTTAGCTATCGGCAAATTATAGTAAATCTCGAACCTCGGAGTCCTTCATCAGCAAAAAACATACTCTTCAAAACTTTAATTTTATCAGCAAATGTTCAGTTTTCTGAACTTCAACTATAAAGGCCTATCAATGAATATTACGTTTTCCAAACCACTATCTATTCGGTCGGCAAAAACTTAAATTGTAAAACTCTACCTTGTTACTTCTATCAGTGAATTGACTCATTTGCAAACTATTTATATGAGGTCCTTGTCGACAAAAGTCCACCTTATGAACTTAAAGTTTGCCAAGCATGCATCGACAAAACTTAACTTATGAAAACTTGGAATTGGTCAATGGTTGACTTCAATCGGTGAAATGCAACTTCCATGAACATGGTCAGAAAATTGGCCAATATTAGAACTCACGAAATGGTTAGGAAATACAACAGTTTGCCAACTAAGTGATTCCCTTTCAATCGACAATTTCATTTCTTCACGAACCAAAGGCTTTTGAATTCAACTTGGCAAGGCTAGTCAGCGAAATAGGCTATCAGCAAACTTATGAGTTCGCTAACTTGTGATTTTGCTGATAAAGTTTAAAAACTTGAAAATTTGTTGATCAAAATTCCTTCAACACTGTGAATTCTTGATAATTGAAAAATGAGCCTTGTATAAAAGCATGTCGGTGAAGTCACCCATCGGTGAACTGAGTCATCAGTGAACTAAAAAGTTTGTGAACTCCGAAATTTTTTGATTGGCTATAAATTAGCCAAATTTCATCCAATCTTCACCAAAATTTAATTGCAGATACCCATTTGGATTTTCTACAAGATGATGTACTGAAATTGACCAATTAAATCCAAAATTCCCCTCAAACACAAAAACCAAAATTGCAAGGAAACAAAGCCAAAACATCTTAGGAAATAAAACATATTTTTTGTGACACAGGATTGCCAGTGAACCTGGATGCTCCTACATCAAGATCTTAGAATTAGAATAGGTTCTTGAGAATAAATGATAATAGGGATAGGTTGGGGTGAATTTTATTCTAGAACATGTCATTTCCAAACTTGTTATTGCATAAAGGACATTCTACTCAAAGTGGGCCCAAAACATAAGGGCAAGAACATGTGATTTTCACCATTACAACACTAGTGTGATGATGAATATATCTCATCTACAGTTGTTCAAATATCATCATTTTTATAGATTTGAAGGCATTATATTTGTTTTATAATTTTATATAATCAACATTTAAATATATTTAAACATATATAACATAAACAAACTCTAAAGATAAACTTTGTGAGGGAATAAAACCCTTTTATGTAAATCTAGGCTAATTAAACAAAATGTAAACAATAATCAAGTAGTTAACCTAGATTAATTAGCTTGAATTGATCATTGCCATAAATGTAAATAAGTGTAAGAATTAAATTAAATTGAAAAAATACTTAGCTAGAGTCTAATGATGGAAAAATACATCCTCTATGTCAAGAGATGATTTTCCTATGCTCTACATTTTTCTAGATGATTCAAATGAAGATCTCTAATTTAGAAAATTCATTATCTATCACTATAGTTCAAATCCATGTCTATGGAGCTAATCTTTGTGAGTGTTGAGTGGTCTACACCAAATTGACCATGTAAACCATGTTGTAAGTATGTGCTAATCGGTGTTGTCATTGATGTCAACATGTTTCTGTTGTCATTGGTGTCAACTCTGTCTTTTGATGAAGTTAGTGTTGTTTAGTGTTGTTTGATTCAGTTGCTTTTTTAAAAGGTGGTTTGAATGCTTTGTATAAATTCTAAAGGTGTTGAGAATATTCCTATGTAGTTGGGTTTCCAAGTACTTTTGAGAAAATTTGAATAATACTGAAAATAATGTGTTGAAGGAGTTTTCTGGCTTACAGTATATTGCTTGAATTTTTGCTCTACATCTCTTCTTTGTTGGAGATCTGAGTGTACAGTTTGGATATGTTGTTGAGAAGTGGTGTAAGATGCTAAATCCAAAATTTGGTGCTCTGAATCGTTGTGAATTGAAAGTTATGTTCACCAATTTGAGAACAGGATTTGACAGTGTTTCTGACTTGTGCAGAGATGTCTAGGAGAAAATATTTTACTTTGCATTTCTTCGCAGAGTGGTTTTAGGTGTTGCAGTTTTGGATTTAAGCCTATAAGGTCCTTAGCTACCTTCTATCCAAAACGTCTATGGTGTGATGCTCTGAAAAGCAAGTTCTTGTGTAGCAGAGTTCAATAGTGTTGGTTGTGAGCAAACAGTGAGTCTTCTTTAGGGGAAAGTTGTTGTGGATGAATTTGTTGATTTCTAGGTGACCTTAAGTTGTTTTTGGATGTTTCCAAAATGTGTTAAATCTCTGGACATGGTCCACAAGTTATGGTTGTGATCGTGGAATTGTGTGATGAAGAATCCCCTATGTTTACACTAGTTGGCCAATCTAGAAGTTTGCGCTGATTGTGGAGTTGATTTGATGATTATGTGAATGTTGTGCTTGGATATATTTGGGTCTGAGCTAAGGCTTAGAATGGTTTTCCTTCATTCCCTTGTGTCGTGGAATATTTAGGTCCAGACCTAATTTAAATTTTGTATGTTTGCCAACCTTGGAGACTGTTTTAAGGATTGAAGATTGTGTTGCCAACCTTGAAGATTGTTTCAAGGTTGATGGTGATATAAATAAGTTTCAAGAGTTTGTGTGTGAGTGGGCACACATGGTTGAGATGAAGTTTGTGATGTGAAAGTGATAAAAGGGCAGTAAGAGCTTTCGTGAGTTAGACGACTGGATGCAGTGAGCAAAAGGTGTCTACTATCTTTCGGTATAAATGTGAAGGTGATGATTGTTGTGCTTCATTGGAACTGAACCTATGCATGTGTTAGATATAGTTATATCAGTGAACCTCTTCTTCTTTCTTCTTTCTTTTTCAATGGGCAGTGAGTCCACTTGGACAATGAATCCCCTGCAGTGAGCATTCTTTATATGGCAGTGAGCCTCTTGTAATCTAGTGTTGCTACTACTTTATATTGTGAGCTAATCCTCACTATGGTTTTTCCCATTTAGGGTTTTCCATGTAAAAATCTGGTGTTCTTTTGTGCATGGCATTGATGTGTTTGAGTTTTTGTTATTTAATTTTCATGTTTAATCTTCATAACAAATTAAGGGTTTAAGTAAACTAATGTGGATGTAATTATTCTTATGAGGGTTTGAAATTTTTGATACAACTGAATCACTCCCCTTCTTAGTTGTCTTGTGCCTTCAACAAATCATAGACCTAATCTCATCGATTCCTACATTCTACAACTTGTTTCACCTCAACCTCTAATATCTACATTCTTGTAAGGACTAGCAATGTTTACAAACACCTTTGGGAATTCACCAAATCACAAGAGTCAAGTTATCCTCTATCAATCCCTTGGATGAGCCTGCTTTACAGATCTGAGCAAAGATTCAAAAATATCAAGCAAGTGTGCAATGGACCTAGGATGATGTGCTCTAAATAATTTTATCATGTGATAAATTCCTTTTATTCCTTTTACAAATTGAAGTCTAGATGTGCTTAATATTCCCTAGATAATCCTCAATATCCTAGATGATTTCAAATAAATGAATGAATGTCTTTAAATAGAACAACCAAGCACATAAATAAACATAATGTGTTAGGTTGGCTTACAATTTGTCTAGTGAAATAGTCACTCAAGTGGGAATATTTAAATTTTAAATTTTATTAATGAAGGGATCAAATCTACAATTGTGGAACTGACCTCAATCAGCTCCACACTTGTGGATCTAATCTCGGGTGAATAATAGTGAATCTAGGGATTAGGGATGAAACTTTGGAGATTAGAGATGAGAGGGACAATTATATGAGCCAAATTCACATGCAAATATGACACTTGTAAGATAATTTTTACATTTAGGACACCCTAATCAAAGTGGGTCAAAAACATAAGGGAAAAGGGCATGGGTATGTAATTTTCACCATTACATTTTGCCCCCACTTTGATGTGTATACAAACTGCTAGTCGGATGTGCATCAAAGTAAAACAAATAGTCAACATGTGAAAGTAAATATTTTCAAATAATAAAAGGATATGTGGTCCATGTAAGGTAATGGACCATTCTTCAATTATTCTTGTCATGAATGCTCCATTGAAACCTACAAAGTAGAGAAAAAGCATGCAATGAGTAGTGTCTATTACACAATTTGGGAATAACATTAATTTCAACTTGCTTGAGAAGGGGCTATCTTTGAAAAAGTGAAAGTAAAAATAGAGAGAAAGGGATAAGAGATTTTTCCTATTATGAAAAAGAGATACACAACTTTGACTATGCATATATGTTGAAAATTAGTTTGATTATGTCACTACAAAACATAACTTATAGAGGAATGCTAGTGACATATATGCTCCCCTCTAATTGGTTGTATAGAAATAATGAAAGTGATTGAAGGAATGTCTTTAAATACAACAACCAAGCACACAAATCAACATAACATGCATTTGGTTAGCTCACAACAGCTAGTAAAATAGTTGGCAAAGTGAGAAAAAAATAAATTTTAAATTTTGAAAAAGGGATCATATCCATGATTGCATAACTAATTTGAGTTAGATTTGCACCTGAGAATTTAATCCAAAGTGAAGAATAATGATTTTGGGGATCAAAGATAAAACTCTAGGAATTAAAGATGATAGGAATTACGATCTAAGTTAAATTCACACACAAATTTTCCACTTGTAAGTTAATTGTTAAATTTAATACACTTTAATTAAAGTAGACTCAAAACATAAAGAAAAGAAGCATAAATATACAATTTGCACCTTTATAATCTTCAATATAAATAGATATAAAATTCTAAATTATAATGTAAGGTGTAGCAAAGAGGAGGAAGAATAGCCCATTATGATTTAACTGAACCCAATGTGAAATGAGATTACTTTAAGAAAGGTTTTTTTTTTAAGTACTAAAGTTTTCATAATTTATAACTCTAAAAGAATTGTGAAAAAATAATATTTAGAATGAGATATGTTGGATAAATGAAAAAACCAAACCTCATACAAATATATTAAAAAAATCTTGGTACAAAAAATTCTCATAATTTTAAAAAAATATATTCTTCAAAAAATCAAACCCTAAATATATAATGATAAAATTTATAAAAGTTGAGAAGTTGATAAAATTTAAAATGATGTACACAAATCTAGAATGACATGGCCAAACTCTAAAATATATTTATTTTGAAGTCTGGTTGGGGAGCCTACACCATTTATTGTTTATGCAAGTACCTATAGCAAATGGACTTGAGTCGTGTGGATGTGAGAGCAAGTATGGGAGAATGTGCCTTCAACAACCCATTTAGTTAAGAGGGGCTTGAATTTATGGTAGCGTAGGCACCAATGAGTGAGCACTAAGATGTGTAAATATAAATTGTTTGACTTTTGAACCCTCTCTGAGTGGGTGGTTATTGTAAACATTTAACTTTGTAACTAATTTAAAAAGTGTATTTTAATTTGAAGTCCCCTCACTTGTCTTATATTGCAAGTGCATTGACATGTATTTTGTCCACCTTCAATAGTAAACTACACATGCACAAGTGAACATGTATTAGTGCATTTGGAATATTTTACTAAACTTTTAATTTTCATATATTAATTAGTCGATAGGCTTTTATATGTGAGCATTATAGTGCTCAGAATTGTCTCACCTAGTAAAAAAATTCACGCCCAAAAATTTTAAAAACTCGTTCCCATTTGCGTATTCCTTGAATCTCTTATGGGTGCAAGCGCTAGCTATTGTAAAGGATTTAATTGGGAGATAGGTGTGCCACACCATGACGGTTATTGGGACATGGGCAGTGTCCTCTCACTCTACTTAAATATCATCCACTTCAATGGTCACACTCGATAGCAATTTTACACCTGATCCACACTAAAAAGAGGTAAATATTTGTCCTATTTTTATTGGCCAAAATTAACATTTGACTGTAGAAGTGGATGAGTATAAGAATAGTGGAAGAGACGCCCGAGTGTGCACTACTACACCTCCTCTTCATCTCAAGGCCTTCTCTGGGTCAAGGAAAAACTCCTTTCCTTAGACATTTATGCCCATTCCTACACTTATCTTGTCATAGATGGAAACATGGAGGGTATGCAGGGCTACCAAGCGACATTTCGAGTGGTGGAGGAACAGGAGAGGTGTCTCATCAAATGGGAATTTGAGCTTCCCCATTAAAGGCTATTCCCAACAAAAGTTTTTGGATTATCTCGCTTCCATCCTCGCAGGAATCACCAAGATGCTAGAAGAGGTCTCCTCTGCCTTTTCTGGAAATGTTGAAGTGTGTATTATTGGAGATTATAGTTTGTAACCATGGAATTTTATTGCATTTATTGTGCTCGATGTTTTATTTTATTGACAATTTGAGATCGTTGTTTCCTGGAACTACAAATTACAGAACTCTTTGTTCCATGTTGTTTTTTTTGTGTTTTTAGATTTTCCCTAATTGGGTTTCACCTGTGCCTTAAAAACAACTCTGGTGCAAAATGATAATGTGTATAACATATTATGGGCACAGAATTCTTTGTTTTTTTAGGGGGGTTGGTTTTGTTCCTTTTGTGTTTGTATTTTCTTTGATAAAACCCACAAGGTTCTTTTTCACTCTTATATGGTGGTTCCTTAGGAGTTGTAATATAAGTATTGAATGTGAAATGGTTCAACTCCACAACAGGGTCATATGGATCGCATGAAATTTTTACAATTCTACCTTTTTGAATAAAATTTACACATTGATGCACAATTGAAGGTATAGCTCTCAAATGCTCTATGAAAGGTCTACCAATTAGTAAAGAAAATCTACTAGAAGAAGGAATGGCATGGCATAGTATTTATACTTCCTTAGGTGCAACCTTAAGAGGTAACATCTAGCACAACCAAAAGTATGAATAAAAAATCCACTATTCATATTTAGGGATACACTTGAATGAGTGTACAAATTTGACTTCAACTTTTTGGAAATTAAAACTTCTCAATGCATATGTTGTATTGGTTTGTGGTGTCTATAAGCATATTACCAATAATGTGATCATGCATTTCACCCACAAAATATAGTGGAACATAATGATTATTTATTGGGATTTGTTCAACTAAAAATGTAATCAATGGAGTAGGAGTATAAGAGGAAGATGTAGCTTTAGACTATATCATACCCACAAAAGTATCCCTATGTGCATGCATATGAGAATTAACATAACAATTATCTATAATGTCATTATCAACATGTGTACGCTCCATAGGAATGGTATCTTGTTAATGAAATGCATTAATTGTTGACAACTTGGCAAACATCACTAAGAGAGAGACACTGCTGGTATGATGGTGAATGATTGTGCATGATGTTTGAAGATGTTGTCATTGATGGCAACAAGGAAAGGAATAAGGCTGGGACAAAGTTTTTGGTCTGGTGAAAAAGACTGTCATTTTTTACTAAGTGTTGGCAGTATACAGGAGACAATGATAGAGTAGCAGTATAATGGATGGCATTGGTCCGCAATTGAAGATCAGATAATGCAGTTCTGGTATGTTGTTTGCAGTCCTTTGATGATCCTATAACCAAGTTTTTGGCTCCTGATAAGTACCGGAAGCATACACTCAAACAGACTAAGTTTGGAAGAACCAAATACATCGTGATTCAGAGTAGAACACTCATTTGATTTGGTCCTCATTCCTTCGCTGTTGCATATCTTGTTATGTGGTTTTGAGGTGTTGTAAACACATGTATGAAGTATCCAAATCTTGAGTTGCAAGTTCTGAGTTCCACTGGAAAGATAGTTATGGGTGCCTAAGTATCGCTACTTGGTCTGACAGAACTTGACTGTGACAGAGCATGTGTTCTTGTGGTCCGTATTCAACTGAAAAAAAAATATTTTGCTTTACAGATTTGGAGGTATGATCTATGATATGTGAAGAGTCTCTGATATGGATTTGAGCAAGTCTTGTGATCCGCAATGGAAGATGGAGTCTAACAGTTGAACTGAACCAGTGCCAGTCTGTGGTTAAGGCCAACATGACAGTATGATGTGTGCGTGGTAAGTTTTGTTGTTTGGAATCTTATCCTAAGTGATTATATGAATGGAGCGAACATATGTGAATTTGACTCAAGTGTTGTTTTGATCCGTTGTGTATTTTGGTAAATGATTTTGGTTGACAAGTTATGACTACACGCTACATCTTAGTATGTCAACCTAATGTGTAAATTTCAAAGGTTGCGGATATGTGTGTGTGTGATCAAATTTGGTGTTCAGATGGTTAGCAGTGTGAATATGAATGTGTATGTGATATGTGAAGTACAGTATAAGCGACAAGAGAAGAAGAAGAGAGATCTTGCTTAATGTAAAAGAAGGGCAGTGAAACAGAGCAATTACGATGAAGAGTTTTGAGACAGTGTTTTGAGCTTCATTGGAACTGTAACTATGCATGTGTAGATGCAATCTCAACAGTTCAACCTGGTAGTGAGCTATTCTTCCTTCTTTCTTTCTCTAGGCACTGAGCTTGTTCTGGCAATGAGCCATTCTTGCAGTGAGCATTTCTTTGGGCAGTAAGCCCTAAGACAGTGAACCTTCTTGTAATCTAGTATTTTTATTACATAATATATTGTGAGCTTACACTCACTGTGGTTTTTCCCAGTTTTGGGTTTTCCACGTAAAAATTCTGGGGTTCATGTGTGATGGATTGTGGTTGTTTCTTCTATGTTTAATTTGCTTTGTTATTGCATGCGGTAAATGGATTACTAATTTAATAAGCAAGAGGTTTAATAGAGTACTGATTCACCCCCCCTCTCAGTACTTTGGGTGTTCAACATTAATGTTATTAATGCGATTTAAAAATGAGTTAGTATAAATCTTCAATTTTTGATTAGGGAGAGCAATCAAATGATTGTCCCTATCATTAGCCCCCTCTATATGAACTGTGTTATTACTAATTAAATCTTGCACTTTTTGTTTCAAATCCATCCAACCTTGTGTATGATGTTCATTAACTTTATGGAAATTGCAAAATGCACTCCCATTGAAATTCAAGGGCACACCATAAATCACAAAACATAAGATAAGAGTAGGCTATGGAGCAAAAATTTGAAAGGGAAATAAAACTCTAAAACAAATCTGAAATATGTTAAAGCAATAAGAAAACACAGATATGAAAACCCTAATGGCAAAGGATGACCCCTATGGAAAAACCCTAGAGGGTGTGGGATATATCAATAAAATCTTGTTTACATAAATATAGGCTAATTAAAAAATGTAAACAATAAGCAAGTAATTAACCTAGATTGATTAGTTGGGCCCAATTGTTGCCATAAATGTAAATAGAAGTGAAAATCAAATTAAATTGAAAACAATACTTAGTTGGATTTTGATGATGGAGAAATGTTTTAATAGATGTCAAGATATGATTCACCAAGTATTTTTTGGATGACTCAAATGAAAATATTTGATTCAAAAAATTCACTAACAGTCACCCTAGTTCAGATCCACATTTATAGAAATGATCTCCATGACTATGGAAGTGATCTTTTGCATGGAAATGACCTTATAATTCATAAACCTAGTCTCCTAATTTTTGTAGTCTGTAACCTATTTCACCTCAATCTTTAATATTTGAGTGCTTGTACAGATTGGGGGTGTTTATAAAAACCTTTTGAAATTTCTCAAATCGCAAGGGTCAATTTATCCTAGGTCAAACTCCTAGATGGGTTAGCTTTACAAATTTGAGCAAAGATTCAAAAATTGTAAGCAAGCGTGTAGTGGACCTAGGATGGTATGCTTTGAAAACTTTGATCATGTGCTAAATTCCTTTTATTCGTTTTGCAAATTAAATTTTAGATGTGCTCAACTGATCCCTATATGATCCTCTGTCCTAGATGATTTCAAATTAATGAAGGAATGTTTTTAAATACAACAACCAAGCACAAAAATCAACATAACATGCGTTAGGTCAACTCACAACGACTAGTAAAATAGCTAGCAAAGTGGGAAATTCTGAATTTTAAAAAAGAGATCATATACAAGATTGCATAACTAATTTGAGTTACATTTGCACCTATCAATTTAATCCAAAGTGAAGAACAGTGAATTTGGGGATCAAAGATAAAACTCTAGGAATCAAAGATGATAGGAATTAGGGTCTAAGTTAAATTCACACACAAATTTGCCACTTGTAAGTCAACTGTTAAATTTAAGATGCTTTAATGAAAGTAGACCCAAAACATAAAGAACAGAGGCATAGATATACAATTTGCACCATTGTAATCTTCAATATAAATAGATACAAAATTTTAAATTATAATGTAAAGTGTAACAAAGAGGAGGAAGAATAGTTGATTATGATTTAATTAAACCCAATGTGAAATGGGATTACTTTAAGAGAGATTTTTCCTTAATTACTAAAGTTTTCATAATTTATAATTGAAAAAATAGTGAAAAAATAATATTTAAAATGAGATAAGTTGGATAAATGAAAAAACCAAACCTCATACAAATATGTAAAAAATATCTTGGTACAAAAAAAATCTCATAATTTCAAAAAAAAAATCTTCATAAAAATCAAACCCTGAATATATAATGAAACACACACACACATCGTATAAAAAATGAAACCCTATATATATAACATCCTTGTTTTTCATATTACAAATTGACAAAAGTTGAGAAGCTAATAAAATTTACAATGTTGTACACAAATTACCTATGTACGAGAGTACATGATAAATATGCATTTGATCATTTGAATTTGAAATTGTGATTTTTATATGAAATCTAGGATGACATGACTGAATTCTCAAATATATTTATTTTGAAGTTTGGTAGGGGAGCCGTAAACCATTTATTGTTTGTGCAGTTACCTATAGTAAATGGACTTGAGTCATGTGGATGTGAGAGCAAGTGTGGGAGAATGCACCTTTAACAACCCATCTACTTGAGAGGGGCTTGAATTTATGGTAGCTTAGGCACCAATGAGTGAGCACTAAGATGTGTGAATATAAATTGTTTGACTTTGAACCATCTCAAGTGGGTGGTTATTGTAAACATTAAATTTTATAACTAATTTTAAAAGTGTGCATCTTAATTTGAAGCACCTCCCATTTGGACCAACTTGTCTTATATTGCAAGTGCATAGACATGTATTTTGTCCACCTTCAATGGTAAACTACACATGCACAAGTGAACATGTATTAGTGCAATTAGAATACTTTACTAGGCTTTTAATTTTTCATGTATTGGTTATTGTAAAGGATTTAATTGGGGGATAGGTGTGCGTGCCACACCATGACGGTTATTGGGATGCACCAATGAGTGAGCACTAAGATGTGTAAATATAAATTGTTTGACTTTTGAACCCTCTCCAAGTGGGTGGTTATTGTAAACATTAAATATTATAACTAATTTAAAAAGTGTGCATTTTAATTTGAAGCACCTCCCATTTGGACCAATTTGTCTTATATTGCAAGTGCATAGACATGTATTTTGTCCACCTTCAATGGTAAACTGCACATGCACAAGTGAACATGTATTAGTGCAATTGGAATACTTTACTAGGCTTTTGATTTTCATGTATTGGTTATTGTAAAGGATTTAATTGGGGGATAGGTGTGCCACACCATGACGGTTATTGGGATGCACCAATGAGTGAGCACTAAGATGTGTAAATATAAATTGTTTGACTTTTGAACCCTCTCCAAGTGGGTGGTTATTGTAAACATTAAATGTTATAACTAATTTTAAAAGTGTGCATTTTAATTTGAAGCACCTCCCATTTGGACCAACTTGTCTTATATTGCAAGTGCATTGACATGTATTTTGTCCACCTTCAATGGTAAACTACACATGCACAAGTGAACATGTATTACTGCAATTGGAATACTTTACTAGGCTTTTAATTTTCATGTATTGGTTATTGTAAAGGATTTAATTGGGGGATAGGTGTGCCACACCATGACAGTTATTGGGACATGGGCAGTGTCCTCTCACTCGACTTAAATATCATCCACTTCAATGGTCAAACACTCAATAGCAATTTTTCATCTCATCCACACTAAACAGTGGTAAATATTTGTCCTAATTTTATTGGCCAAAATTAACATTTGACTGTCGAAGTGGATGATGTTTAAGAATAGCCCTTCCATAGAGGACAAGGCTATTCTTAAACATCATCCACTTGGATAGAGGACACGGCTATTCTTAAACATCATCCACTTGGATAGAGGACACAACTATTCTTAAACATCATCCACTTCCACAAAGGACACAACTATTTGTCCTAATTTTATTGGCCAAAATTAACATTTGACTGTCGAAATGGATGATGTAATTAGGACAAAATTAACATTTGACTATCGAAATGGATGATGTTTAAGAATAGTTGTGTCCTCTGTGGAAGTGGATGATGTTTAAGAATAGTCGTGTCCTCTATCCAAGTGGATGATGTTTAAGAATAGCCTTGTCCTCTATGGAAGTGGACGATGTTTAAGAATAGCCTTATGGAAGTGGATGATGTTTAAGAATAGCCGTGTCCTCTCCCCCAATAATTAGAAAACTCTAAAATCCACCAACAAAGAGGGGCAAAGCCGCGTGACGCCACGCGGGGAAGACAATTAAGATGCTCTAGTAAAACCACTCCCTATCTATTTATTCTTTTCTCCCCTGCACTTTTTCGCCATTTTTCTTCTTCTTCCTCCTGTGTTTTTATGTTGGGTAAAAAATGCAGAGCTCAAAATGGCAGGGCTCACTGGAAATCCCCATGGCGGCTCCGCTGGAGCGCGTTTGGGAAATTGGCAGCGACTTCTATGAACTAAAAAAATGGTATCCTGCGCTGCAGATTTGCGAAAGGGTGGAGGGAACGCCTGAGCGGGGCCCCGGCTGCGTGCGCTACTGCGCCTCTTCTTCAGCTCAAGGCCTTCGCTGGGTCAAGGAAAAACTCATTTCCTTAGACAGTTGTGCCCATTCTTACACTTACCTTGTCATAGATGGAAACATGGAGGGTATGCAGGGCTACCAAGCGACGTTTCGAGTGGTGGAGGAAGAACAGGGGAGGTGTCTCGTCAGATGGGATTTTGGGCTTAACCCCATTGAAGGCTATTCCCAACAAGATTTTGTGGCTTATCTCGCTTCTCTCCTTGCAGGAATCACCAAGACGCTGGAAGAGGTCGCTTCTGCCTCTTCGGAATGATTCTCCAACTTTTTTTATTTACTTTCCTGTGCTGGATTTCTCTCTCTGTAGTTTTCTGGAAATGTTGAATTGCATATTATTGGAGATTGCAGTTTCTAATTGTGGGATTTTATTGCATTATTGTGCTCGATGTTTCATTTTATTGACAATTTGAGATCTTGGTTTACTGGAACTACACATTACAGAATTCTTTGTTCCCTGTTGTTTTTTTTTTTTTGTGTTTTTTCCCTAATTCGGTTTCACGTGTGCCTTAAAAACAACTCTGGGTGCAAAGTGTTAAGGATGTGTAACATATTTTGGGCTTGTGGCTGTTTTCTTTAGGATGCAGAAACCTGCCATTTTTAGGGCTCGTAATGCTGACAACAAGAATGGCACAAATGACCAAAACCCTTCAACTAATTGGCTATAATCTAGACATTAATGCTAGATTACTGCAAACAGTAGTGTAAGTGGTGGAATGGATACCCGTGGTGGAATGGATACTGTTCAACTAATGGGCTATAATCTAGACATTAATGCAAACAGTAGTGTAGTGTAAGTGGTGGACTGGATACCCTTCAACTAATTGGCTATAATCTAGACATTAATGCAAACAGTAGTGTAAGTGGTGGAATGGATACCCTTCAACTAATTGGCTATAATCTAGACATTAATGCAAACAGTAGTGTATCTGCAAACAGTGGTGGAATGGATACAATTTTTCTGGGATTCTAGATTTTCAGCACTTGGATCAAGCTTGTGCCTGTCATATGGTTAAAAGAAAAATACTATCATATGAGTTATTCTCTATAAATTGACAACACAATTAGTAGTAATACATCTCTTTGAATTGTCTGCCTATAGATTGTCCGCAAATGGAAGATAAAAAGATAAACAAAGATGAAATGAAATATAGAAGTTATGGATGATCGTTGAGCATAATAAGTTAAAAAAAAATGAGTAGAGTGTACTTGGGAGTATAGTTTACATGTGTGAGTTGGTGTGTTGGAACGTGTATGAAAGATGCCCCATGCCCCCAATGAGAACAAATATGAATGAATAGAACTCGTAAAAGAAACAATGCCTTGACCTTCATACAGTAAATGAGTGAAGACAGAAATACAACATCATTATGTTCATAAATAAGTATAGAAAGTAACAAAAAGAATAAGTGTACTTAGCTCTAGGACTTGACAAAGAATTTGTCTATGTGTCCAACAATCAAATCTATGTTAAATGACTCCTATCAAATGGTAAAAATGTTGTATTATGTTTTGCATCAACCTCACAATTAGAAAAGTGATCCTAATTATGAACCTTTTACATGGATTCAACATTCTCCTGCAAAAACGAATATGTGACCTGATTTCTACAAAATTGTGTTCACCTCGGGTATTTGAACATGGTGGTGCCAATAGACATAAGTAGAGTTTGATGTTCTTGGCATGGGAGGAACCTAACCCCCACCTCTCACCTTAGTCAAACCTTCATATTGATTCAATATTTTTTACAAGTTGGAAGGCACTTCAAGTAGCAATGTAAATACAAAATTTGTTCTTATTGATACAAATATTAATGCTATGATGTGCTAGGTGCTAATGCTATGTGTGTTTTTCCCTCTCGCTAGATAAGTCCTAGATGATTCAAATGACACAACACCATAGCATGCACATTTGAATATTTTGTGCTTAAGTAAAAAAGTAATGGCTAGTTGGAAGAGGGCTAGCATGAACACAAATGTTTAAATTTGATTTTGGAAATTTGGGGTCAAACTTGCAATTGGGTTCTAAAGCAAGTTCAAATCTATTATTGTGGGTTTAATGGAAAAAATAACTAAGTTAGCATTTTAATTTGTTCTTTTTAAGACGAGATAGAGTGGAAAAACATGTAAGGATAAACCTTTCTTCAAATTAGAAGGGCAAGCCTTCTTATAAATAAAACAAACAAACAAAAATTCTAGAACTCTAGGCAATGCAAACAACCTATCTTTTTGGTTCTCGAGTGTGGACAATGATTATTAGCACTTCTAGTCAAGAGGAGAGACTTTTATGCCTTTTATTTTGAAAGAAAACATGTACAACAACTAACACACAGTCACACTTTCTAGCTAAACATAGACTAAAAAGCATAAGTATTGTAACACACAACTTCAATTTGATTAAACATACAAAATACATTATGAATCAAATATAAAGATTTATGTACAAAGCGACAAAACCCAAATTGACAACTACTACATTACAAATCCTACAATAACTATCAAACTATAGTCAACTCATAAACACATAGAAAATCACATAAGTTGGATTGAACTACAATTTCAGCAACAAGTAGGCACTAAACTACTATTAGCTAAAAATATTGTGAACTTGAACCAAAAAAATGTTAACTACATCTACTACACAAATATGGACCACAATATAGAACTAGAATATAAATCTGTAATTTTATTTTTATAAGAGCACTTGTAATTGTAAACACAAAAAAAAAAAAAGATTTGTTCTAGTATCACCAACACATACAAGCCAAACTCTTTAGTGAGTCTCCTCATGTGGAGAAGCCACCAACTCCTCCCCTACAATTCCAAGGGAAACCTTCATTCCAAAAAAAATACCCTATAGAAATTATCATACAACTTCTTATAATGGGGAAAGGTAAGGGATAGAAGAGGAAGTCTGTTGGGAATAATCTTCCCTAAGTAATCACCCTCAACTTATGACTGACTGCCAATCAATAACCCTCAATCTATTTGGTTAACATTGTGCAACAAATCCTAACTATACTTCTAACTAGGTACTAATTATACTTCTAACTAGGTACAAGTTGTCCTTTGTTTTAGGAACTCCTAATTATGTGCTAATTGTCCCTTTATTTGAGTAAGTTAAGTTATTTATTTAATTATGTGCACATATCCTACTTAAGCTTCTAATTTAGTACAAATTGTCCTTGATTTTGGGGAGATGACGTTGATTCACTATTGACTAACTTTGACTAACTATTGGTTCTCTTAAGTCTACCCAAGCTCTAAAATTTATTGCTCCCCAATTATATATTGTAATGTTGGGTGCTTTGACAAGATATCAATCCTTTCCCATGAGGCATCCTCAATAGGCGTATCCTTCCACTAAATCAAGTGTTAAGTCACAACTTTGTTTTGTAGACGCTTATAAATTGGGTGCCAAGGATTCGGTCATGAATTAATATCAAATTGCCTTAATCACTCAATGGGGGAAAGGTTGGAGAAGCTTGTAGTCATTGTTCAATCACCTTCTTTAGCTGAGAGACATGGAATGTGTTATGGATTTTGGTTGATGGAGGTAACTAGAGTGTGTAGGGTACTATACCAACTTTTGAAAGAATTGTGAAAGGTCTATAGTATTTGGGTGACACTTTTTTTAGATCTCTTTTCTTGAGAGAATTATGCTTGTATGGTTAAATCTTGAGGAAGACCTGATCTCTCACCTTGAATTCTCTCTTAGAATGGTGCTAGTCTACTTGAATCTTCATCTGATCTTGTTTGTAAAATTTCCTTGGTAGCATGCAAAATATGTTGGCTCTCCAAGATGAAATCTCCAACTATTGGTACTTAGGTTTCTTGTAGGTCCCAATTAACAAAGGAATGTGTGTCATAACTATAGAGTGCCTTGAATGGAGTCATGCCTATGGAAATTTGGTAGGTGTTGTTCTACTATTTTTTTGCTAGGTATAGCCATTTGAGTCAGGTACTTTGCAGATCAACTACATAGTTACAAAGATAACCCTCAAGAGTCTTATTGACAATCTATGTCTATCCATTAGTTTGAAGATGGTAATTGTTGCTGAAGGGTAAGGTGGTACTGGTGAGCTCAAATAATGATCCCACAAAGATTGAAGAGCACTTGGGTGGCATATGCATGATCAAATCTAGTAAATATCAAAAATCTATTTTTTGTCATTTTCTATGTTTTAGTAATCTAATTTTTCGAGGCCTTCGAAGTGGAATTGGCCTTGGGGAATTTCACTAGTTGCTTAGGAAGGGAATTGAAGGATTCCTTCAAAGCAACTCAAACTAGTTCTCTTGGAGATCTTTCCAACGCATTCAAGTAGTCCATTTTTTCCCAACAAGCCAGGAGCTATGACCCCACCAAGTTGGGGTACCAAAATTAAATAGTTTTCTAGTATATTTGTATTTTGTAGTTAATTATGTCCCCATCCGACTATCCATTTCAACTTCCAAGGAGGACACAAATGTAGTGACCCTTCAATTTCTAGCAGGAGCCATATTTTTCTATTTTTAGTAAGTCTTATAGTTTCTTTTGAAAATGTATAAATGGATTCAATTCAATGCCAATGGGTAGCGTTGGAGGCATGTATATCTTCCATCAAGTTTCCCAAATTGTATGAACTCTCTAATTCTAAATTAAGTTATTTTGCATATTGTTTGTTGTGTGTTTTACAATACCACTAGTCCCTCATTGGGTATTGTCCTTCGAATTTCCAAACTAACTCAGATCAAATAATTTCCTCCAAAAATTACTTGTAAACTTTGGATCACAATCACTAATAATGGTTATTGGTAACCAATGCAATTTGTAAATGTTCTCCATAAAAATAACTGCTAATTAATGTGCCTTGTAATTAGAATCAATTCAATGAAGTGAGTATTTAGTTAGTCTATCTACTACAACACAAATACAATCCTTACCATTGATGTTTAGTAAACTAGTAGTAAAATCCATATTGATGGACTCCTATTTTTTACTTGGGATGGGAAGGGGTTGAAGTAGTCTAGGGTTATGCATAATTGCATCCTTAGTCTATTGGCATTATTCACATGATGACATGAACTGTCATACATCCCCCTTTTAAAACCGTTCCATTTGTATGTCGTTTTGTGTAACAAACATTTGTTCATTAACTCATAAACGACATATAGCTTAACCAAAATAACACAGTTGTTTTTTAAATAATAATCATTTCATAATAATGAAGGTTTACAAGAATTGTATCTAATTTTATAACCATATGTCATAATGTATAAAATTACATCCATATAGTACTTATTACAAGATTTGCATCATCATTCCGATGCTTTTATATTTTGTAAATAATAATGATACATAATCATATGATATACAATGATGTTTCCGGATAACCAAGTGTTTGGCAATCTTCAATTGCAAGAGGGAGAGCATCACCCAAGTGCTTTTCCTCCAACCACAGACCAGCGGTCCCTCGCACATCTTCCGAAAGGAAGTGGCCCTACCCTTCATGAGAGTAGTGGATTATGGGAATCAACAAGATCCAGTATGCCATCTGAGAACTAGTGTTGTGTCTAAATTACAAACAATCATCCATACAACTCTAGAATCCTTTTAGCTAAGTATGACACATCTAACTGAATTTGCAAATCAAAGACACTGTGAACCGACAAATGCAAGCAATGATTTTGCATTACTTTAGCCAAAGATTCATAAATTAGTAAAAACAATTTATAACAACAATGTATGTCGTAAGTTCACACACCTCTATCTCAAATTGGTTTTCAACATTCATTTCATCCCTATATATTTGAGAATATATATTCTCAAATATAATAAAAAACAAACTAAAAACTTCATTCATTAGTTTATCTATCTTAAACTTGGCTAATTGACTTAGATCCATCTACAATCTCAATACTCGAGTTCAAGGTAGCATATATATATATATATATATATATATATATATATATATATATATATATATATATATATATATATATATATATATATATATATATATATTCTCATTCTCAAATATAATAAAAAATAAACTAAAAACTTCATTCATTAGTTTATCTATCTTAAACTTGGCTAATTGACTTAGATCCATCTATAATCTCAATACTCAAGTTCAAGGTAGCATAACTAATTGTCTCAATAAGTTAATAGTGATCTGCTGTGCATTCCTACAATCTCAGCATGCTGTCATCTTGACAGTTCTATAATCTTTATAGATTCCAAAATTTGATTTAAGGAAACTCCCTTTCCATATTATTAAGTCTTCAATGGAACTGATAGTTCCTCATACCACATTTTAATTTTTGAAATAAACATATTTATAATATAGTTCAGAACTTATATAATATTTTGCCAAGAATCTTTTACTGAGTATTCACTTGAAAAAATAATCTACTTTCCACTTATTAAGATTCTAGTCTATCTTTAATGGGAAACTGTATATATTTATATGTATATATGTAAGCATATATATATATATATATATATATATATATATATATATATATATAATGTCACGTACAAAACATCTTTTCAATAAAACATTATTCATTCACATCATATTCTAATAGTCACAGTTCTATTTAGAAAGATATGTTAAAATATCTATAACAACTTTGTTATAATCATAACTATATATATATATATATATATACTGTCACGTACAAAACATCTTTTCAATAAAACATTATTCATTCACATCATATTCTAATAGTCACAGTTCTATTTAGAAAGATATGTTAAAATATCTATAACAACTTTGTTATAATCATAACTCATAGAAGATGGTTCTTCAAGACTAGCAAACACTCATTTATTTACATTTTCAAAATCTAGAGATCCCAATACCACTATTACAGTCGAACTGGATACTCTCGACTAACTCAGATTAAGCCAAGTTTCATAAGCTTGCACAGTGAAGTAACCCAAACTTCTTAAGCCATGTTCAAAAAATAGTGTTTTTCATACATTTTGTGCTCTGCTCCACAATATTAACTCCGAGCATTTTTGTGTTCTTAATCACAATCTAATAAATAACGAGCAATTGATACTCAATTCACATTACAAGACACTGAGCATTATGCTCTATTCATAATATATGATATCGAGCATTGAGCTTTGTCCACAATAAGTATGACATCGAGCATTAAGCTATGTCCTCAGTATGTATTGTTAGTGTGAAAGGGTGCATTATGTAACTAGTTCTCTTTTGACTAGTAGACATGTTCACACCTTTTCTTTTAGTTCACTTAGAGGATAAGATTCCCTTTTGTCTCACCTCATGTGGACTCAACAAATGTCCTCACACTTGTCTCAAGTGTTCTACATGTGTCACACATCATGGAGGGGTAGTCAGACTTAGAATCCTACCGTCTTACCTCATCGACCTTGTCTTTATAAGCAAGGCCTCTTTGTACATTTCATTATGCCTTATGTTGATAGATTATTGGCTTTGTTATTTTTCTCAAAAAAAGAGAGACAAAGGAAGGAGGACTCAAGATGACCCCCCAAGGACAACTTCCTTCACCCCAAGCATATGTCGCAACTCAAGATAGCGAGGCAATGCCAAAGGTTTAGTGAAGATGTCTGCAATCTGTTCCTGAGTAGACAAATACTCTAATAAGAGAACACCATCATGGATAAGCTGTCGAATGAAATGCATGTGTATCTCAATGTGCTTCGTCCTCTGATGCTCAACTGGATTGTGAGATATATGAATGGCACTTTGGTTTTCACACCAAAGAATAGTAGGATGATCACATGGTAGACCAAACTCTGTCATAAGTTGTCGAATCTATAGAACCTCCTAGCTAGCAAGTATTGCACCTCGATACTCAGCTTCAGTGGATGATAATGCAATAGAAGATTTCTTCTTGCAAGACCATGCAACGGGACCTAAACCAAGGCAAAAAACAAACCTAGAAGTGGACTTCCATAAGTCAACATCATTGGCCCAATCTAAGTCAATGAAGCCTACTATGTGTGAAGCTCCTAGTATATACTGAATGCCAAAATGTGTAGTGCCCCAAATGTACCTCAAAATACACTTGGTTGCCTGCCAATGACTCTCATGAGGTCATGTGAAAAGCAGGAGACAAACCCAAAAATGAAGGTGATATCAGGATGAGTGTGAGTCAAATACAAAAGATTGCCAACTAACTGTCTATACAAAGTAGCATCAACATAAGGTGAAGTGCAAGTGACAGTCAAAGTTACACCAGATTGAAATGGTGTAAGTGCAGGCTTACAATCAGCCATGCAAATCAGATGAAGCAAGTCAATGGCATACTTCTGTTGATAAATGGAGATCCCCTCAGTAGACTAAAGAACCTGAACTAGACCAAGAAAGTAATGCAGAAGCCCAAGATCTGTCATGTCAAAGTGCCACATCAAAGAATGTTGAATATCCTGAATCATGGATGAGGAACTACTAGTGATTAAGAAATCATCTACATACAAGACTAGTATCAAAAGATCATCTCCATGACGTTGAATATAAACAGTGTGATCCAAGTGGCAACGAGTGAAACCAGATGAAAGCAAGAAGCCATCAATCTTCTCATACCAAGCCCAAGGAGCTTGTTTGAGACCATAAAAAGAACGGTGAAGCCTACATGCAAGTGAAGCATCT
Organism: Cunninghamia lanceolata; assembly: GCA_027924645.1. NCBI lineage: Eukaryota > Viridiplantae > Streptophyta > Pinopsida > Cupressales > Cupressaceae > Cunninghamia > Cunninghamia lanceolata. The sequence goes on from BSBN01000312.1 coordinate 1,259,982, forward strand.
TGCACAAATCCTAGAGGCTACTCCATGTAGATCTCCTCCTAAAGATCACCATGCAAGAAAGCACTCTTCACATCCATCTAAAATACGTGCCATCTCTGAGATGCAACAATAGAAAGAACAAGGCGAACATAATCCATCTTGGCTACAAGAGCAAAGGTTTTGGAGTAATCAATACCCTCAACCTGTGAAAAACCCTTAGCAACAAGACGTGCCTTGTATCTTTCAATAGAACCATCAGCGGCATACTTGGTGTGGTACACCCACTTGCACCAAACCAATTTTCTTCCCTTAGGAAGAGAAACCAACTCCCAAGTATTATTCTTCATCAAGGAAGAATACTCATCCATCATAGCACTATCCCACTCTGGAATGCCTAAAGCCTCTGAAAAACTTTGCGGATCAGTGGATATAGCATGACCCAAAAGACTAGTATCAGAAGTCTATGAGCGAGTGCGTTGAGAACACATAGGATCACCAACTAAAGATCCAGCCTCATGAATAGTCTTGCAGGTCGACATGTACAAAACACCAGTTGAAGCTTCCAAGAACTCGGTCGTCGTCTCCCATCACTGTTGCCATTTTGATTTGATCAAGGTCATGGTTTGGAGGTCGATAGTTTGATCTCCTATTGCAGATCGCAACTGATCATTGTTTGTGGTCAAAGTCTCCAATATTTGGTCACACTCACATGTTGGAGGTTACTAATTTCACATCTCATTGGTCACCCTTGTCACGTTTCAGCAGGGATGATGTACAATGAACTCCTTGTATATGTAGGACAAGGAGGAAGTAAGAAGGTGAGAGTCAAACACTTACTAACCCTCCCTGATAAGATTCCCACCTTTGACTAGTAGACTTATTCACACATTTGCTTTAGTTTCCTTAGATGATAAGATTCCCTTTTGTCTCACCTCATGTGGACTCAACACATGTCCTCACACTTGTCTCAAGTGTTCTACTTGTGTCACACATCATGGAGGGTTAGTCAATGTTTGACTCTCACCTTCTCACTTCTTCCTTGTCCTACATACACAAGGAGTTCATTGTACATTAATATACATTTTTTATGACAGTTTTAGCTCTTGCTTTGTGTGCACATCCATCTTGTGGAAGTTCTATTCATTGCATTCATTTCATTGTTGCTCCAATATGTATGACATTGAGCATTATACTTTGTCCTTGATATATATGACATCGATCGTTAAGCTCTGTCCTCAATACATATGGCATCGAGCATTAAGCTCTATCCACAGTATGTATGACATCACACAGTAAGCTATGTCATCAGTATTTATGACATTGAGCATTAAGCTCTATCATCAATATATAAAACATCGAGCATTAAGCTCTGCCATTAGTATATAAAACATCAAGCATTAAGCTCTGTCATCAATATATAAATAAGGTATCTCTACACTTAAATTTAAACAATTTAATTTACAAACTTCTGAGAGCCAATATAATCTTTTATAGGATCCAAAGATACAAAACCAACAATGATCTCTATTAAAGAATGACACCAAGTTATATACCACAAAAAGTCATCATCCTGATAGGGATACAAAATTATACTGGGTTTGCAAATAGTCGCTTACTCAAATTTATACAGAGTAAAACTATTTGAGCATGACTATCATCCCAATAGGGTTATATTGAACAAAATGACTTCATATATTTAAATAGGGATATAGAGTATACAAGTCTACTCATTATCCTAGTTCCAAACAGAATCCACTGACATTTCCTATGCACATTCCCAAAAGGAAAAGTATACAATTTAAAGCATTTATGTTTGAACCAATCTCTGCTACTTGAGTAACAAAAACCCAATAGGGTTACAAGAGCATTCTTTGTTCACATGGATACTATTTATACAAAAATAGGATAATAGAATAAAATACATTTGATAGTTTAAAACCCTGATCAACCAGGTTTAAAATTAAATTGTAACTTATACATATAACCATTAAATTATAAAAGAGCAAACCTTGAGTTCGATACATAAACTTTGGGAACCCTCCCAAACAAAATGAAGACAAAATCCGAGATGATTATTCCCTGAAAGCTATTCGATTCATTTCCAAAAAGAAAAACATTATATTTCAATACCAAGGTAATAACAACATACCAAAATTCTCAAGCTAATTCTTCACTCATTTGCAGAGTTTTCTCCTTCTTTCTCAGTTGCCCCCAACTCTTCCTTTTTCCTTCTCTATCCTTCTTTTACCGTGCCACATCTTCTCATAACTTCTTGTCCTCATTAACTTCCTCAGTTTCCTCCACCAAATTCCCCATTTTCCTCCAAACTATTCTCCACTGCGCCCATCGCTCTTCTAACTGAAGCAGTGGGGTGTTAATTGCAGAGCAATCTGAAATTACTTTCACAAAAATTGCAGTGCAATGCGCCACTTTGCACCATTAATGCATTTAAAACATCACACTTGCTCATTAACTCTTTATGGAGGTAATTCGAGCTCAACTAAAGAATTCAAAACAATAGCATTCAAATCTTTATCTTTAAGATATGAAATACAATATAAATACTTTCATAAGTTGTTAGAATCAAGACAGACAACTGAGAGGGGGGGTGAATCAGTTGTCTCAAAACTTTCTTCTTATTAATCACTTAAATCCTTCTTGTAATTTAGCAGCATAATAATAAATCAATCATAGAAACTTAATGCAACAATTCAAGAGCAGAAACATATTAACACATATGACACCAAGATTTTAACATGGAAAACTCAGTTAAGGGAAAAACCACGGGGTGACTAACCTAAGTTTGTATTCTCTGTTAAAAGAATAAGAAGAAAATGGCACATGCCAATTAGGGCTCACTGCCCGAGCACACTGCTCACAAGAGGCCCACTGCCTACAGGAGACACACTGTCTACAGAATAATAAGTATTACATACTTGAACTGAAGAATAGCATCTTCACCATGCTTGAGTCAGTTCCATTTGAGCCCAATACTTCTACTCTGCCTTTCGCTTCCCTCCTCTCTACCACACTCTCATCTCTGCCAAGATACCTTTGAAGTGACTTCACAACTCTTATTTATACAAGACATCGACTTTGGGATAATCATCAAAGTCGGCAAACTTTATAGAGAAAATACACAAATACAACTAGACTAATTACAAAAGACTTCATGTGGATCATCACACTGTCGACCACACAGATCTGGGACTTCAATCTTCTTTGAGGAACACGCCATGCATCGCAAAACATCTTCAAGATCATCCGCAAGATGTGTAACTCATCCGGTCGACCAAACTTAGGAAGAATATCATCATCCGGAAGTAATTCTTCAATTACGAGCTCAATCTTCAATGCGGACCACCAACACGAACTGGACACAATCCAAAGACCTCCACAAGCTTGCCTGAATCACCAAGAACATCCACAATACTTTTTCTTATTGAAATCATTATCTCCTTCATACGGAACCTCAAGAACATAGTCTGTCATCACTGTCATATTGGAATAGATGCTTGCAAACCTCCAGACCACGAACCAATTGAGTTGTCAATTCACATTGACTTCCTAAACACTCCACCAAATCTACAGAACAAGATATTGCATTTCCAGAGCTCACCGGACCTATTTGTGTCACTCTATCACCTCTGAACAACTGCCAGAACCAGTTTTACTCAAGTGTCTATAACTTCTTTAGATCTTCATGCGGACCTCTCAAAATTTTACTGGATTATCTTAAGACACATATCTACAAACCCTTTGATGCGCATCCTCTGACCTTCATCTTAGCTGGGATCTTTACCTCACTATCTTCACTGTTCTTCTCTGTTCCTGATAGGACTAATTTTCTCAATATCCTCAGCATACAACTCATCAAATCCTTGACATCAATGCAACAGGAGTATGTTGACATCAATGACAACACCGGTTAGGCCCATACTTGCAACAATCTCCCCATTTGTCATTGATGGCAACATATGATGTGAAAAACTATTTTAACTATCAAGACAAGAACAACAACCATTCACATGTCTTCTCTTCCTTTACTGCTCCCCCTTTGATCAGCAATCACTTTTTGTTTTTCACATGTCTTCTCTCCCCCTTTGACATCAATGGCAAAGGGCACATACTTGCATCAATACCAACTGCTCCTCCTGAGTAGCAGCTTCCCATCATCAATCCGGACCACAAGATATGACTGTGAGATCCACCGGACTGATGCACATCAGTGCACCTTAATTCAGAACCGGAGGGGTAATAACCCCTAACTTCTCCCTGAGATACTCAAAAGAGTCCTTAGGTAGAGGTTTAGTAAAAATGTCTGCAATCTGATCCTTAGAGGGCACAAAATCCAGTCTGACTTCATTCTTGTTCACTTGCTCTCTCAAAAAGTGAAATTTGATGGATATATGTTTTGTCTTTGAATGCAACATCAGATTTTTTGATATATTTATTGCACTTGAATTATCACAGAAGATTGTGATAGGTTCCTCATACTCCACTCTAATGTCCCTTAGCATTTGCTTCATCCACAATACTTGAGTACAACTACCTGTTGCTGCAATATATTCTGCTTCTGCAGTGGACAGAGATATTGCCTCTTGTTTCTTGCTCAACCAAGAAACCAATCTTTTCCCTAAAAAGAATGCTCCACCACTGGTACTCTTTCGGTCATCCACATCTCCTGCCCAATTTGCATCTGTATATGCATGAACTGAGAAATCATGATCTCTAGGATACCATAAACCATACTCAACTGTCCCTTTTAGATATCTAAGAATCCTCTTAATTGTCATGACATGAGATTCTCGAGGATCAGTTTGGAATCTAGACACAAGACCAACTGCATTCATAATGTCACGTCTAGTTTGAGTAATATACAATAGTCCTCCAATCATTGACCTATACTTTTTCTAATCAACCTTAGGAGAGTCATCATCTTTGCTCAATTTACATCTGGTTGCCATGGGAGTACTCATTGGTTTTGAGTCTTCCATCCCAAACTTCTTCAACAATTCTTTCACATATTTGGTCTGTGAAATGAAGATTCCTTCCTTTGTTTGAATGATTTGTTTTCCCAAGAAGAAATTCATTTCCCCAAACATGGACATCTCAAATTCACTTTTCATTTGATTTGCAAAAATTTTGCACATGCTATCTCTTCCTCCAAAAATGATATCAACAAATACTTCAACAATCAAGATATTTTCATGATCAATTTTGAAGTACAAGTTACTGTTAGCAGTACCTTTTTTGAAACCAATCTTCAAAAGATGCTTATCCAGTCTTTCATACCAGGCTCTTGGGGCTTGTTTGAGTCGATACAATGCTTTCTTCAACTTGCAGACCACATCACCATGATCAGACAATTGGAATCTATCTGATTGCTCAATGTGTACTTCTTCTAAGTCACATTCAGGAAGGCAGACTTAACATCCATCTGATATACCTTGAAATCCTTGAAGGCAGCAAAGGCAAGAAATAATCTGACTTCTTCAATTCTTGCCACCGGAGCAAACGTTTCTTCAAAATCAACTCCTACTTGGGAATAACCCTTGCAGACCAATCTGGCTTTGTTTATGACTACTTCACCATCTTCATTTAGTTTTTTTCGGAAGACCCATTTGGTTCCAATCACATTTTTGTTTCTAGGTCTGGGAACAAGATCCCAAGTGTGATTTTTCTCAATTTGCATCAGCTCTTCGTTCATTGCTTTAGTCAAGCTTTCATCATTACATGTTTCATTCACTATCTTTGGTTCAATCTTTGAAATCAAACAATACTTTTCTGAGTCTTGAGCAATCTTTCTTCTTGTTTGAACACCTTTGCTTTTATCACCTATGATCTAATCTTCAGAGTGATTCAGTCTTACATACCTGGGAATTTTGGGAGTTTCTTGCACTTCTATTTCTTGAACAGGTTCATTCAAACTTATCTCTTCTTCCTAATTCTCCGGATCAGTCTGGATCTGAATTTCAGAAGGGGCTTGGACCAAAACATCATTCTGATCATCTTCATCATATTCATAAAACCTTGAGGGTTTTTCAACACCTTCATCAACCTTCACATTTGTACTTTCTATAATCTTTCTCAATCTCTTGTTATAACACCGATATGCTTTGCTTTGAGTAGAATAACCCAAGAATATTCCTTCATAACTTCTAGCATCAAATTTGCCAAGGTCTTCATCTCTTTTAATATAACATTTGCTACCAAAGACTCTGAAATACTTCACAGTGAGAGTGATGCCAAACCAGAGTTCATAAGGGGTCTTACCAGTATTGCTTTTGATTTGTACTTGATTAAGAGTATAGACATCAATGCTTACAGCTTCTCTCCAGTAGATCTGAGGAACATTTGTTTCCATCATCATGGTTCTAGATGCTTCCTGGATGGTCTAGTTCTTTCTTTCCACTACTCCATTCTGCTATGGAGTCCTTGGAGCAGACAACTATCTTTTTATCCCATGTTTCTCACAGAATTCTATGAACTCACTGGATGTGAATTCTCCACCTCTACAGACCTCAGACATTTTATGTTTGATCTGGTTTCATTCTCTACCATAGCTTTGAATATTTTGAATTTCTTAAGAGCCTCAGATTTCTTTTAAAAAAATCACCCACATCATTCGGGAGTGGTCATCAATTAATAACATGAAGTATCTATCACCTTGCAAACTCATGATTCTTGCCGGACCACATAGATCAGTATGTACTAAGTCCAATAATCCGATAGAAGACTGTTCCTTACTTTTGAATGTGACTCTCCTTTGCTTACCCAATTGACATTCTTTGCACAAACTATTAGTAGGTTTCACCAGTCTTGGAAGATCTCTTACAGCCTGAGTGTTGCTTATCTTGATGATATTATCAAAATTTACATGACACATTCTCGTATGCCACAACCAACTCTGATCAATTTGAACAAATAAACAACTTTTACCAGTACCAACCAAGTGGATGATATTACCTTTTGTTTGAGTACCGGATACAATCTTTATTCCAGAACTTTCAAAGATCTTACATTTTCCATTTTTGAATCGGAGATCATAGCCTTTGTCCACCAACTGTCCAACATAGAGAATATTGTGCTTCAGACCTTCAACATACAGTACATTACTGGTTTTGTTCTTTCCATCAAAAGAAATAGTTCCTCTACCTCTGATCTTGCCAGCAAAATTATCACCAAATTTTACAACTCCATCTTCATATCTTTCCAAATCTATAAACTTATTTTTGTCACCTGTCATATGGTGGGAGCACCCACTATCAATGACCCAATCATCCTTTTCTTCAACTTGGGCAGCCAGAGCTCTTTCTACCATTTTATGATTGACAGATTCAGAGGGCATTGGATCTTCTTCCTTGATGGCAATAAACACCCAGTCACTTCTGGATTTGTTTCTTGTCTCTGATTCATCATCTGTTACTCCTTCATCATCATCATCTTCATGAACATAGTAACATTTCTTTTAGAATCTTGATCTGTTAGGATTTGGCCTTGAAAATCTTTCCGAACACCTTGAGGCAAAATGACCAATCTTATTGCAATTGAAACATTTGAAGGGTAATTTTCCTTCATACTTACCAAATCCTCTTGGCAATTTTTTTGTAATAAGGGCTTCAAGTTGAGCATCTTCTGCTTGATCTTCTTCCAGATCTTTTCTTGCTTTTTCATACCATGATAGTTTCTTTGAAGAGTTCTGTCCCGGATCAAACTTTTGTTTGCCTTTTACAGAGGCACTAGCTTTGAATGTAGATTCAGTCTTGGGGGGTGCATCTCCAAACTCGGCCAATTCAAATGCAGCTAATTTTCCAACCAATTAATCTCTTGTGATATTTGAAAAAGATCTGAATTCTTCAATAGCAACAACCTTGTATTTGTAAGGAGGTAGGGATCTGAGAACTTTGGCAACAATCTCATCTTCATCCAAGATTCCACCAGCACATCTAATGCCACAAACAAGCTCATTTACTCTTGGCATAAATCTAGTGATATTTTCATCTTCACTCATCTTCAGGTTTTCAAATTTTCCTTTCAGACTGTGTAGCTTGGCACATTTAACATACTTGTCTCCTTCATGCAGAAGTTTTAGTTTTTCCCAAATCTCATATGTCATTTTTAAATATATAACATTTGTCAGCTCTGAATCAGATAAGGCACTTAGTAGAGCTTCTTTAGCCCGAAGATTGTTTTCAGCATCTTTGATTTCATCTACAGTTCTCGGACCATTCTGTGGAGGAACATACTTCTTTGAATCCATGATCCAATATTGCATTCCCATACATTGCAAGTGACATTCCATGCGGCTTTTCCAAAGAGTGAAATTGGTTTTGTCAAACCTTGGGCTATCCTTCTTATAGGAAGACATCCTGGATCTCCTCAAGTGGTTAAGCTCTTTTAGAGGAACTTAGCTCTTATACCAATTGTTAGAATCAAGACAGACAACTGAGAGGGGGGGGGTGAATCAGTTGTCTCAAAACTTTCTTCTTATTAATCACTTAAATCCTTCTTGTAATTCAGCAGCATAATAATAAATCAATCATGGAAACTTAATGCAACAATTTAAGAGTAGAAACATATTAACACATATAACACCAAGATTTTAACATGGAAAACCCGGTTAAGGGAAAAACCACGGGGTGACTAACCCAAACTTGTATTCTCTGTTAAAAGAATAAGAAGAACAAAATGGCACATGCCAATTAGGGCTCACTGCCTGAGCACACTGCTCACAAGAGGCCCACTGTCTACAGGAGACACATTGTCTACAAAATAATAAGTATTACATATTTGAACTGAAGAATAGCATCTTCATCATGCTTGAGTCAGTTCCATTTGAGCCCAATACTTTTGCTCTGCTTTTCACTTCCCTCCTCTCTACCACACTCTCATCTCTGCCAAGATACCTTTGAAGTGACTTCACAACTCTTATTTATACAAAACATCAACTTTGGGATAATCATCAAAGTCGGCAAACTTTACAGAGCAAATACACAAATACAACTAGACTAATTACAAAAGACTTCATGTGGATCATCACACTGTCGGCCACACGGATCTGGGACTTCAATCTTCTTTGAGGAACACGCCATGCATCATAGAACATCTTCAAGATCATCCGCAAGATGTGTAACTCATCCGGTCTGCCAAACTTAGGAAGAACATCATCATCCGGAAGTAATTCTTCAATTACGAGCTCAATCTTCAATGTGGACCACCAACACGAACTGGACACAATCCAAAGACCTCCACAAGCTTGCCTGAATCACCAAGAACATCCACACTACTTCTTACTGAAATCATTCTCTCCTTCATCTGAAACCTCAAGAACATAGTCTGTCATCACTGTCATATTGGAATAGATGCTTGCGGACCTCCAAACCATGAACCAATTGAGTTGTCAATTCACATTGACTTCCTAAACACTCCACCAAATCCACAGAACAAGATATTGTATTTCTGGAACTCACCAAACCTATTTGTGTCTCTCTGTCGCCTCTGAACAACTGCTAGAACTGGTTTTACTCAAGTGGCCATAACTTCTTCAGATCTTCATGCGGACCTCTCAAAACTTTACTAGATCTATAAACCCTTTGATGCGCATCCTCTGACCTTCATCTTAGCTGGGATCTTTACCTCACTGTCTTCATTGTTCTTCTCTGTTCCTGATATGACTAATTTTCTCAATATCCTCAGCATACAACTCATCCAATCCTTGACATCAATGCAACAGGAGTATGTTGACATCAATGACAACACTGGTTAGGCCCATAGTTGCAACATAAGTGTGTGTGTGTGTATACAATTATATATATAGAGCATTCATAAATTTAATATAAAACTACATTTGTAACTCAAAAATGACCCTTTTGAATTACTTCCATTGAGAACAATTGTAGAAAGATATGATTAGCCAAATTGACAAGATGTTATTAGAAAATACATTCATTTGCCAACTTGATAAAACCAACCAATCATTTTATCAAAACAGTCACAAAGATGCACACATAAAACACTATTCATTTTCCACACAAGAAAAGTATTCAATCTAATGAAACACAATACAATTCTAGTGTGTGTGTGTATTATAGGCATATTGTCTCATTCATTCACCAAAATCCCCTTCTTTCTCTCCGGTGATACTCTCCCTATTTACTACAAGTGGAGGAATTATTTTTCCTCCATCCACCTCGTTTCAAAACAAAGTAGTTAGTCCATAACCACAATAGTATAATCATGAAATAATTAAATAAGATAAACCTTTACCTTTATTAAAAATCATGTTCTTTTCTGCATAAGATAATTAAAATAGATTCATCTAATCATTTCAATCTCTAATTACTATTTAACAATCATAGTTTTCCAGTGCACATAAAAGCATTTAAACCGATAATTAGTTTAAGATAAAACTGATTAATATGGTCCAAAAATTGGGGTGTGGCATATCCTCCCCCTTAAAGAACATCGTCCTCAATTATTTGAGTTCATATAGCTTAAACATAGTATAATAGTTTTTCATGCAAATTGTTAATCAAAAAGATGAGGGAATTTCTGATGAAATTCCTCAGTCTTCCCAGGCAATACTATCTTCAGAATATTGGTCCCATTGGACCTTGCATTGAGCAACCTCTCTATTACTCAAGCGAAGCTTGCGAATTTCGAGCACTCTGAGAAGCTTGATCATGACCAGTCTTGGATCATGAACCTGAAGAGCATTCTAATCAAGACTATGATTAAATCCAGACACATATTTCTTAACATAAGACACATGAAATACATTATGCATACGAGAAATTGCAGGTGGTAGAGCAATTCTGTAAGTAACTGGGTTAATCACTTCAAGGACTTCAAAAGGACCCACATATCTAGGTGATAGTTTGGCGGATTTTCCAAACTTAATTGATCTCTTATGAGGTTTCACTCTCAATAATACTTTATCACCAACAAAAAATTGTCTTGGAATATGTTTGGCATCAACATAACTCTTTTGTCTATCATTTGCTTCTGCTAATTTTTTTCTAATTAGTTTGACTTGTTCATCCATTTCTATAAGCATTTTTGGTCCAATGTTAACCCTATCTTCTAGTTTATCCCAACTTATAGGAGTTCTACATTTTCTACAATATAATGCTTTGAAAGGAGCCATTTTGTTAGCAGAATGATAGGAGTTATTGTAAGCAAACTCTATTAATGGAAGATACTCTTCCCATTTATACTATTGATCCATACAGTACATCCTTAACAAATCCTCTAAAACCTGGTTGACTCTTTATGTCTAACCATTTGTTTCTGGATGATAGGCTGAACTTATGTTCAACTTAGTTCCCAATGCTACAAACAAAGTTTGCCAGAACCTTGAAGTTATCCTCGTATTTGTATCTGAGATGATCTTCTTTGGAACTCCATGCAATCTAAATATTTCTTGGAGAAATCTTCTTGCTAAGATTGGTGCATCATCAATAAATTTTTTAGGAATAAAATGAGCTACTTTAGTAAGCTTATCCACCACTACCATAATTGTATCATGTTGACTTTTTGGCATTGGTAATCCTTGGACAAAATCCGTGCTAATAACCTGTTATTTCCATTCTGGTATCTCATGAGGGTACAACAATCCTACTAGATGTTCATGTTAAGTTTTAACTCGCTGACATTCTAAGCATCTTTCCACAAAACTTGTGACTTCTCGCTTCATTCCTTTCCAAAAATAGAGTGGTTTCAAATCTGCCATTAGCTTTGTCACACCATGATGTCCTAAGTAAGGTGCACAATGAACTTTTAGCACAAGATCTCTCAATCCACCTTGTTCTGGAATATATATTCTATTTTTATATCTTATCAATCTTATCTGATTCAAACTCATACCCTTCATATCTGGTATCTTGAGGGTTTTCTGACAAAGCACTCTTAACTTGTTCATAAAATTCATCTCTGGGAGAATTTTCTTTTATTTATTCTCAGAAGGTTAAAAGAATTGTGGTCATTGTTGCAATATGCCTTCTTCAGCTGAGAGCACCTGCTATCGATTTTCTTTTCCTTTAATGAAGTTTATATCAAAATCATAATTTGATATCAACTCCAACCATCATCTATGTCATGTATTAAGATTTGGTTCAGTAAAAATATACTTAACTCCTTGATTATCTGACTTAAGTTCAAAGTGTTTACCCATAAAATAATGTCTCCATGGTTACAAAGCATGTACAATAGCAGCTAGCTCTAAATCATGCGAAGCATAATTTAACTCATATGGTTGCAATTTCCTGGACTCATAAGCTACAACTTGTCCTTCTTGCATTAGAAATCCTCCTAGTCCTTCACCTGATGCATTGTTCACAACTATGAAGTGTCCTTCCGAGTCTGGAACTCAAAGAATTGGTGCAGAAATCAGTTTTTCCTTAAGAATACGAAAGGCTTCCTCACATTTCTCCATCCACTCAAATATTTTTCCTTTTCTCTGGAGTGATGTGATACGATTTGCAATATTAGAAAAGTTTAACACAAACTTTCTATAATATCCCTCCAATCCCATAAAACTACGCACCTCTAACACATTTCTAGGCGCTAGCCACTCCATAATTGCTTTGATCTTTGAAGGATCTACATCAATTCCCTCTGCAGAAATAATATGCCCTAGATATTGTACCTCTTTTTGAAAGAAAGTATACTTGTATAACTTACCATACAATTTATGTTCTCTTAGTCTTTGTAAAACAATTAAGTGTTGTGCATGTTCTTATTCATTCTTGGAGTATATCAAAATATCGTCCAAGAAGGCCAACACAATTTTGTCTAAACAATTCTTGAAGACACTATTTATCAAATTCATAAATGCAACAGGTGCATTGGTTAAACTGAAAGGTAAGACTGTAAATTCATAATGCCCATATCTCGTTCTAAATGTTGTTTTATGAATATCTTCATCCTTGGTGTAGGAGCACCTTAACAATGGTTGGTCAAATGTTGTAAATAGTTGACTTTTGGTATGTCCAAACTTAGTTTTGATACAATAAGGTCTAATTCAGACCATCTTTGATGTATTTGTGCTACATAGGATCTTGGTGTGCAATTTTGGGTCCCTTTTGTTAGTTGTTACATTGTAAAGTGTTGATAAATAGAAGTTGAAGGGTCATGATTTGATTTTTGGTGGGAAACCCATTGGAATTCAGTTGAAATAGGATAAAAGGCCTCAAAAGCTTCGAGGCAGTTGGTGGAAGGTTGTAAAAGGTGGATAATGAACAAAACAATGCAAACTACCCTATTTTCTTGATCAGTTTCTGTGTTTTCTTACTATTTGTGCGACTGTACAGCCATGTACGACCCAGTCATGCTCTGCAACTCGTTTTAATGGTTGGTGCTCTGTATCTACTTAAGATTGCAGGTGGTTTGGTGTAATATCATTATACTTGAAGGATTTTATGGTCATTTGTTTGAGAACATCTGATAAAAATAGGGTTTAGGGTTTTGTGTGAACAAATTGAATTTGTGAGCATTTCCACCAATGAAACCCCTTGAAACTGAGTAGAATGAAGGTATACAATGTATATTCAATGATTTTGGTGATTTTGTGAGCAAGATGTGAAGTTGAAGTGGGTTTTTATCAGACCCTAGCATGAATTTCTTATTTTTTAAGCTTTTGTGAGGGTTTAGGCTTGAAATCTTGAAACTCAAAGACTTGGCGACTGATTATGTCCATGAAACCTACATAATCCATCCATTTACAATGTATTAAAAGTTCTCAAGTAGATTTTGGAAGTTGGGAGGTTGAAATTCACATAGGTGCTTTGGAATAGTGGCCTAATTAGGCCTAGGTGCAATAGTAACAGTCAATTGATGAGTGGTTTAGTTTGAAACAACCATAGCCCATTTCTTGATATGTTAAATAAGGCCTTAAAGGGTACTTAAAAAGGTATTTTTTTTGTGGGTCAGAGGCCTCATTCATAAGATATGCTAAAAAAACCTAATTAGGAGGGCTACAAGGCATAAGGGGGGTCATTAAAGGATGTCCATAACTCTGAGTTCTTGAAACTTGCAAACTAGTTTCTTAGAGTGTAGAAGATCATTTCACCTTGCTCTACATCAGGTAGTACCAGAGCATAGGTTATGATTGGAAGTGGGAAAGTGAATGTGAATTGGCATAAGGAAGATGCCTCTAAAGAATAAACCAATGGCCAAAGAGCTTAAAGAACTGAAAGAGCAGATGCTCTAGAAAGAGAGGCTCTATAAGGAGTCTCAAGAAGCAGCCCTATCCATAATAGCAGCCTTGGAGAAGAATCAGAGAAGAGGAATGGTCAGTGGTGAGAGTGAGAACACTCCAGTAGAAGTCCAAGATGAGAATGAGGACTTGGACCCTGATGAAGCAAGAATAATCAAGATGTTAAGGGCTGTCAAGGGTAACAATACTCCAAAGGTGAAAGTTGAAGTACCCATGTAGGGTGGAAAGATGGACAATGAAGAAGTTTTGGCTTGGATTGATGCTTTGGATAATCTCTTTGACTTTGAAGAAATAGAAGACAATAAGAAAGTGAAGTTTGCAAAAACTAAGTTGAAGGGCCCTGCCCTGACATGGTGGAACGTTGTCCAAGAAGAAAGAGTCAAGAAGGGTAAGTCTAAGATAAGTTCATCAGACTGGATGGTAGCCAAAGTGAAGGCACAATTCCTTCCTGTAGATTATGCAATACAAACCTTTAGAAAGCTGCAAAATTTGGAGCAAAGGGAGTTAGATGTGATGACATATATTGAGGAATTCCATAGAATGAGCATAAGGGTAGGACATACTGAGGATGGAGTAGAGAAAGTGGCAGGATACTTGAATGGGCTTATGCTCAATATACAAGATGAGATTGGCCTTACAACTCCTAAGACGATGGAGGAGTGCTTCCAATTGGTTGTCAAAGCAGAGGAGAGAATCAAGAGGAGACAAGAGCAACAAGGAAGAGGAAGAGGAAAAATTTCAGAGGTAGAGATAGTTTTAGTGCAAGAGGGCAGCCACAAAAGCAACAAGGTGAATCAAGCAACCAACAAGAGCAAAGAAGTGAGTCAAGTGACAGAGGTAACTTCAGAGGAAGGAGATTTGGAAGTAGAGGAAGGTTTGGTGGACAAGGGAGAGGATCCAATGCCTTTTCAGGTAGATGCTATAATTGCAATCAGTTTGGACACCCAGCTTGGAAGTGCCCAGACAAGCAAGCACCAAGTTCTCATGGAGGTTAGAGGACTCAAATTGTGCAAGAGGAGGATAGGGAAAGTGTGAATTCACCTTCTCTACGTGTTGTCCTAGAAGTGGGTGAGATCTTGATGTTAAGGAGGACATTGATCAAAGTGCCAACCACCAAAGAACCCCCACAAAGGAAGGCATTATTTAGGACAACTTGCAAAGCACAGGGAAAGGTATGTAAGGTAGTGATAGATTCTAGTTCTACTGATAATCTTGTGTCTTTGGAGATGATAGAAAACTAAAAATAAAGAGGAATCGACATCCAACACCTTACAAAGTTTTATGGCTCAATAAGGGTCAGCAAGTTTTGGTGAATGAGTAGGCTTGGGTTGAATTTAACATTGGTGTCTACAAGGATAAAGTATTATGTGACATCATCTATATGGATGTGTGCCACGTGGTCCTAGGAAGGCCATGGCAGTTTGATAGGAAGGCCAAACATGATGGGGAGAAGAACATATATGTGATAGAGAAGGATGGGGTGTCATATACCCTTACACCCATACAAGAAGATAGCAGTGCTATTCATGAAGGACCAAGTGTGATGGTGGTCAAGAAGAAAGAGTTCTTGAGGAGCTTGAATGAGAAAGACATTGGTTATGCCATCATTGGGAAGCCCACATCAACTAAGACAGCAGCAGATGGAGAAGAGATACCCAAAGAAGTTCAGACCCTATTGGACAGATATAAAGATATAGTGGCAGATGAGCTCCCTGGATCTTTACCTCCTATAAGAGATGTGAGTCATCATATTGATCTCATACCCAGTGCAAACTTGCCAAACAAAGCTGCATACAAAATGACACCCAAGGAAAATGAGGAGATAAGAAATCAGGTCCAAGAGTTATTGGATAAAGGTCTCATAAGGGAAATCTTGAGCCCTTGTGTTGTGCCTATTGTTTTGGCACCCAAGAAGGATGGTAAGTGGAGGTTATGTACTGACTCAAGAGCAATCAACAAAATTACAATCAGATATAGATTTCCTATACCCTGGATGGAGGACTTGATGGATAGTTTAGCAGGTGCATGCTATTTCTAAAAGATTGATTTGAAAAGTGGGTACCATCAAATCAGAATAAGGGAAGGAGATGAGTGGAAAACTGCCTTCAAGACCAATGAGGGTTTGTATGAGTGGCTAGTGATTTCATTTGCATTGTCTAATGCCCCAAGCAAATTTATGAGGCTGATGAATGAGGTCCTAAAATAGTTCATAGGCAGATTTGTGGTGGTGTACTTGGATGACATCCTTGTATACAACAAGACAAAGGAGGAACATCTGTAGCACTTGGACATGGTGTTGAACAAGTTGGATGAGGAGAAGATGATGATCAATCTCAAGAAATGTGAGTTCATGAAAGAAGAACTTGTTTACCTTGGCTTTGTGATCTCCAAAGGTACCTTGAAGATGGACCCCACCAAAGTAGAAGCCATACTCAGTTGGCCAACCCCAAAGTCAATAGGAGAGGTAAAACGTTTCCGTGGACTTGCCACTTTCTATAGGAAATTTATCAAGAACTTCAGTCATAGTTGCTCACCCATCATTGATACCATTAAGGGAGATAAAAGGAAAAGATTTTAGTGGACTGAGGAGGCAAAAAGAAGTTTTCAATACATGAAAATTAGAGTGGCTCAACAACCTATTCTTGCCTTACCTGATTTCAGCAAGGTACTCATAGTGGAGTGTGATGCTAGTGGACTTGCAGTTGGAGCAGTTTGGAGCCAAGACAGCAGACCGGTGGCCTTCTTCAATGAAAAGCTCAATGAGGCCAAAAGAAAGTATTCATCATATGACTTGGAGCTCTATGCAATGGTATAATCCCTCAAGAAGTGGAGGCAATACCTTTTTCCAAAGGAGTTCATTGTTTTCATAGATAATCATGCACTAAGTTTCTTGAACAGTCAAGACAAGTTGAGTCATAGGCACATGAAGTGGGTAGAATACTTGCAGGCCTACACCTTCACAATCGAGCATAAGAAAGGACAATCAAACAAAGTTGCTGATGCTTTGAGTAGGAGGGCTATGATGGTGCAAGAAATCCAACTTCAAAGTGTGGGGATACATGCACTAAAAGGTATGTATAAGGATGATGATGATTTTAAGGAACCATATGTTGTTTGCAGTCAGTTTCAGAATACTTTTCACAATGAGTTCTATGATTTTGTGTTGCAAGATGGACTATTATTTAAGGGTGCTCAGTTGTGTGTGCCTAAGTGCTCTATGAGAGCCAACTTGATAAGGGAGAAGCATTGTGGTAGTTTGGGTGGACACTTTGGTTTTGACAAAACCTTAGAGCAGCTGAAGAGGTTCTACCATTGGCCAAGAATGCATGCAGATGTTAAGAAGTTTGTGGAGAGTTGTGGAATTTGTCAAAGGGCCAAGGGCTCTAGTTCAAATGCAAGACTTTATTAGCCCCTTCCAATACCTAGCAGGCCATGGGAACATGTAAGTATGGATTTTGTATTGGGTCTACCCAAAACCCAAAGGGGAGTGGACAGTGTATTTGTAGTTGTTGATAGATTTAGTAAAATGGCTCATTTTATTCCCTGCAAATGCACAAGTGATGCCTCAAATATTGCAGGCTTATTTTTCAAAGAAATAGTTAGAATCCATGGGTTACCACTCATTATAGTTTTAGGCAGAGACTCTAATTTCATAGGTCACTTTTGGAGGACCTTGTGGAGAGAATTGGGAACAAATCTGACTTTCAGTACTGCCTATCACCCACAAAGAGATGGGAGACTGAGGTGGTCAATAGATCATTGGGAAACTTGCTTAGGTGCCTTACAAAAGAACATGGACAGCAATGGGATCTTGTTCTCCCACAGGTAGAGTATGCTTATAATGACTCCATTAATAGAAGCATAGCGAAGAGCCCTTTTGAGGTGGTGTATGGGCTGAAACCAAGAGGTATTTTTGAGATTAGAGATCTGAGTGGATTGGACAAGAGAAGTGTAGAGGGGGAAGAATTTGCCATAGCCATGAAGGACATACATGAACAAGTTAGGGAGAACCTCAAGAAAAGTGTGGAAAAGTACAAGGAGCATGCTAATTTGAAAAGGAGAAATGTTCAGTTCAAGGTAGGGGATTTAGTGCTTACACATATGAAGGAGAGGTTGCCTAACGGCAAATACACCAAACTACAGATGAAAAAGATTGGGCCATGCAAGGTGGTCCACAAATTTGGGGAGAATGCATATGAGATAGAACTCCCTCCTAGAGTTGCTATCTCAGCCATATTTAATGTTACTGATCTATACCCTTCAAGGGATTTGTGGATGCAGGTACAGGTGCTGATGCTGATGAAGATTGGGTGAAAGACTTACCTCCCACTAAACCATTGAAGCTTGAAGCAATCCTTGACACTAAGGAGGTCAAAAGGACTAGGCATAAGGTCTACAATGAGTATCTTGTCAAATGGCATGGTTTACCTCTAGAAGACGCAGTATGGATGTCTGAAGAAGATATCAAGAAGCATGGAACATCAGTGCAAGAGCTGATCTCATGAGGAACCTGAGATTCTTTTCTCCTTGGGTGTATGTTGCAGGAGCACCTTAACAATGGTTCGTCAAATGTTGTAAATAATTGAGTTTTGGTATGTCCAAACTTAGTTTTGATACAATAAGGTCTAATTAAGACCATCTTTGATGTATTTGTGCTACATAGGATCTAGGTGTGGAATTTTGGGTCCCTTTTGTCAGTTGTTACAATGTAAAGTGTTGATATATAGAAGTTGAAGGGTCATGATTTGATTTTTGGTGGGAAACTCGTTGGAATTTAATTGAAACAAGATAAAAGGCCTCAAAAACTTCTAGGCAGTTTATGGAAGGTTGTAAAAGGTGGATAATGAACAAAACAATGCCAAATACTCTATTTTCCTTATCAGTTTCTATGTTTTCTTACTGTTTGTGCAACTGTACAGCCTTGTACGGCCCAGTCATGCTCTGCAACTCATTTCAATGGTAGGTGCTCTGTATCTACTTTCGATTGTAGGTGGCTTGGTGTAATATCATTATACTTGAAGGATTTTATGGTTGTTTGTTTGAGAACAGCTGATAAAAATAGGGTTTAGGGTTTTGTGTGAACAAATTGAATTTGTGAGCATTTCCACCAATGAAATACCTTGAAATCGAGTAGAATGAAGGTATACAATGTATATTCAATTATTTTGGTGATTTTGTGAGCAAGGTGTGAAGTTGAAGTGGGTTTTGATCAAACCCTGCATAAATTTCCTATTTTTTAGGCTTTTGTGAGGGTTTAGGCTTGAAATCTTGAAACTCAGAGACTTGATGATTGATTATGTCCATGAAACATACATAATCCATCCATTTGCAATGTATTGAAAGTCCTTAAGTAGATTTGGAAGTTGGTAGGTTGAAATTCACATAGTTGCTTTGGAAAAGTGGCCTAATTAGGCCTAGGTGTAGTAGCAACAATCAATTGATGATTGGTTTGGTCTGAAACAACCATAGCCCATTTCTTGATATGTTAAATAAGGCCTTAAAGGGTACTTAATAGTATTTTGTTTGTGGGTCAGAGGCCTCATTCAGAAGATATGTTGAAAAAACCTAATTAGGAGGGCTACAAGGCATAAGGGGGGTTATTGAAGGATATCCATACCTCTGATTTCTTGAAACTTGCAAACTGGTTCCTTAGAGTGTAGAAGATCATTTCACCTTGCTCTACATCAGGTGGTATCAGAGCATAGGTTCTGATTGGAAGTGGGAAAGTGAATGAGAATTGGCATAAGCAAGATGCCTCCAAAGAATAATCCAATGGCCAAAGAGCTTAAAGAACTGAAAGAGCATATGCTCCAAAAGAGAGGCTCTATAAGAAGTCTCAAGAAGCAGCCCTAGCTAGAATAGCAGCCTTGGAGAAGAATCAGAGAAGAGGAATGGTCAGTGGTGACCAAAGTGATAAGGAGGATGAGGGTGACAGTGAGAACCCTCCAGTAGAAGTCCAGGATGAGGATGAGGACTTGGACCCTGATGAAGCAAGAATAATCAGGATGTTAAGGGTTGTCAAGGGTGACAATACTCCAAAGGTGAAAGTTGAAGTACCCATGTATGGTGGAAAGATGGACAATGAAGAAGTTTTGGCTTGGATTGATGATTTGGATAATCTCTTTGAGTTTGAAGAAATAGAAGACAATAAGAAAGTGAAGTTTGCAAAAACTAAGTTGAAGGGCCCTGCCCTGACATGGTGGAACTTTATCCAAGAAGAAAGAGTCAAGAAGGGTAAGTCTAAGATAAGTTCATGGGACCGGATGGTAGCCAAAGTAAAGGCACAATTCCTTCATGCAGATTATGCAATACTTTAGAAAGATGCAAACTTTGAAGCAAAGGGAGTTAGATGTGATGACATATACTGAGGAATTCCATAGACTGAGCATAAGGGCAGGACATACTGAGGATGGAGCAGAGAAAGTGGCAAGATACTTGAACGGGCTTAGGCTCAATATACAATATGAGATTGGCCTTACAAATCCTAAGAAAATTGAGGAGTGCTTCCAATTGGCTATCAAAGCAGGGGAGAGAATCAAGAGGAGACAAGAGTAGCAAGGAAGAGGAAGAGGAAAAAATTTTAGAGGTAGAGGCAGTTTTAGTGCAAGAGGGTAGTTACAAAAGCAACAAGGTGAATCAAGCAACCAACAAGAGCAAAGGGGTAAGTCAAGTGATAGAGGTGACTTCAGAGGAAGGAGATTTGGAAGTAGAAGAAGGTTTGGTGGACAAGGGAGAGGATCCAATACCTTTTCAGGTAGATGCTATAACTGCAATCAGTTTGGACACACAGCTTGGAAGTGCCCGGACAAGCAAGCACCAAGT